>OX940897.1:11417490-12736585 GCA_954871355.1 Cabera pusaria
TCACTGCGCGCCCGTTCGCACACAAACACGACACAAATTACCTTATGTGTCATCTAATTGTGCACTTTCCCAGCTTTCTTTTTGATCACCGGTTTGTGAATACAGAATCCCGTTACTCACGACCGCCCCAGTAAACTACATTTCCCCAGTTTTGATGGGTTAATTCTAACGTGCGCCGACCGCTTCTAACTTTAGTATATTCATTGGGAAAAGTGAAATTGGTTTATGACTATGCAAAACACTCCACCGACGGTGATGATGTGCATAATCGAGTAGGCGTACGTTTTACATATGAGGCGCACCGTTAAGAGTAGCCACCGATGCCGGTTGTGGCTTTACCTACTTACCTACCTACTCAATGTCCATCTTCGCCACCCACGTTTTCAATTAAACGAGGCAAATATGGCGAGCTCAAATTATGCACAGCGCAGTGCACACGCTAATTGTTCTTTGTCAAACAAATTATCTTAATTAATCGTTTCTATAATTTGTTTAAAATTGTTCTAAAAATTGTTTAAATAAGTATAAAAAAACTACTGACTGTATCTATATATAATTACTACGTGAAATTTAAGTCAGTGACTGATTGTTATTAATCTTCTCGCTATTATAAGAATAATAAAGGACGTAGGTACCTACGAAAACACTGAACCCCAAACTTATTGACTCTAAAACTGTACGTTCAAAACGTATTTGAAAAGTTTACATTCGACACAAGTCCTTAGTTCTAACTTCTTGTTTTCCTTGTTTCCAGGCATGTCTCTCGACGAAGGTAGACAATCACAGAGGCCGTACAGGTACGGCATGGTGTTGCTATGCGCCGGCGCTCTGATCAACTGGCTGGGGCTGGCTGAAGACTATGCGGAGCCTGTCAGATACGTGGGCGTGGCGTGCATCGTGGCCGGAGCCCTGCTCATCTGTGCTGCGATGTGCTGCTGGCTGCAGTCACCAGCGAGGCAGCCGCAGCCGGACCGAGCCTCGCCTGATACTCATCAGGTAATCATATCATTATATCGTACATAAGGTATTAGATAGGCCTAACAGTTACCCCATGTTCCCATCCAGGTCCTTTTGAGTCTTGCTTGGTTCAGAAGATGTTGGTGATTTTTATCAGATTCGGAAAGATTGTAATTGTTATTTGAAAACTGACAAAATCTTTAAAAATCTGTTCCACATTATAATTTTCTTAGCATGCTCATCTTATATTGGCACTTAATGTATCTACCTCCAGTTTAAAGATTGATGAGGCCTTTACTAAGAACTATAAGCTAAATTCCTTTGTGATCGCCTGCCTTGTCACGGTTAACAGAAGATAATTGATTAAATCCTCATTAAAATTTAGTATAATTATTTAGGTCTTTAAACTCTGCTCAAAGCGGTTTGAATCCAGTTAATCAAACAATAAAACTAACGGAGTACGATCCAGTTCGTGATTGTGAAATCAGACAAACGCACGGTGTGAACGGTCGCTCTCTCTAATCCGTGGCCGTTTCTATCTGACCGATCGAAAGCAGCCGTGATGCAATTAATCGCCCTTGACGCGTAAAAACAATTGCCAAAGCCGTTGACAATTGACCCCGCACGATATCACAGCAACTGTCTAATTTAGCCCATTGATGCTTATTAGTCGTCACGGCTAGAACAAAGTCCTTATCGTGCACCATATTTACACATGATCTAAAGAATTGTTTGTCTATTTCAGATCGACGATCCGATCCACGTGATCTCCATGCCGGACGAGGAGACTATGCAGCAGAAGCCGCCAGACTACGACACGGTGGCGGGGGCGCCGCCGACCTACGACGATGCCATCAAACTGAACCCCGCGCGGCTGCTCCAAGCAACGAGCAGCGCCCGCATGGAGCCGGTGCGACCTGCACCGCACATCCCGGACCCCATGATCCCGGGCCAGCCCGACGAAGCCCCCGCCGTGCCCGTCACCGTAGCGCCCGTGCACCGCTCGCAGATCCCCAAGACACCGCCTCCGCCCTACAACCCAACCCACGCCATCAGGTGAAACCACCTCTTCGACCGACGCTTTCAATCGACTGCTGTTTCATGTGAAGAGACTTGTAACAGACCGCCTTGTCGACGCGTCGACGACGCCGCGGTCTTATATTTATATATGTGCGTACATATCCATACATGAAACGATCGTTATTATTTAATTTTAGTCGGTATAGATTGTCGAACATAGAGCGATGCGTACTTATGTGATATATAGAGACGACGTTAGTTACTTATACGGTTATACCTGTTCTGTAAATAATACGTTGTGTAAAATATAATGTTGTATAAAATATTGTTAAGTTGTATGTTAAAACTTTCTTCCAATGAACTCGCGAGTGTTCCGAGTCAGAGCACCCCTTCGGTTCCAAATGAGTAGCTGTTAAGTCGCGGGTCGGTTCGACATCAGTGTACATACATATCTTTAGCAATTTTTGTAATGAAAACGGTAGTTGTAGCTATGCCATGATGATATCCCATCCCTGGGCATGGTACCTACCTATTAGAACTGAGTAGTTGACTGTGACGTAATGGCACTGCCTGTGATGAGGCACGGTAAGACGCTCAATCGACGGCAGGTAATATATTGTTGTTGTTCTTCGTTTCAATATAATTGATTTTTAAGTTGTAACTTTTATTAATGTAGATATCTAAAGAATACCTGCCATCATCGTTAGCGCATTTTTAGCTTAGATAACCGTTCAGTTCGTATTCTAGTCTTGATTTAACGACTATAAACTAACGTAAATGTAACGCGTATTTACTTAAATGTTCCAAAACAGGCATGCAAACAAAATTGAGTGGAAGCTTGTACACATTCTGACTGCATAACTTGACGATCTCAGAACATCGACGCGTCGTGATGATGCGGTTCTACAACTTGTCTTTTATATAAAGGAACCTAAACCTGCCTACCTCCAAAAGTTTACTTAGATCTAATAAAAACTAGCCGCATGTAACGGCAGTAGTTTGAAATACGAAAAGCTTTTTACCTTCATAAAACTAAATATTCGCTCCTGGTAAAAAACATTGCTTTTTTTAGCAGTTTTTAGTACACTTTTTGTCTAACATCACTATCAAACCTACCTAATAAATTAAATTCTATTAACTACTCAGAGCTTTCGTAAAACCGTTGTACTATATGTTTACCTACGCTGTGGTAAAACATGAAATGGGACCAATACCTAATAATGTTAATAACTTAATTGATAATGTGTGAAGCTAACTGATTACTTAAAGAGCGTGCCTGAAGTCTGAGATTTTACAATGCTGAAGTTGTGCATTTATTATTTGTACATTGTACAAAGTTTGGACGTCATGAGTGTACATAGAAAATAAATGTTGAGAAAATGTAATACCATTATTTTTATTTAATACCTTCCTTATTAAGCGTTCTAAGAACGCCAGCTGTGTTGGCCCAACTAGGCTGATTATTTACGTAGCTAAACTTATCATTTTCTAATAATGTATAACTCCCGACGCAAAAAGAAAGGGTATATATTATAACTTTGACGTGTGTGTATGCGTGTGCCTGTTTGTGCATCGTAGCGCCAAAAACGAATGAACCTATTTTGATTAAGTTTTAGGTGTCTAAATGGAGAGTGTTCTTATTCAAGAAAATTCGTTTAAAGACTATGAGGTTTGATTCTAATTGATTACGCTATGAAATCAACTTTCCTAGGTCTGATCAATTCGAGATTCGTTATCCTCTTACTTGCTGTAGCGGTAGGACTTCTGCTAGTCCGCCTGGGGTGGTACCACTACTTTGCCAATTAATTTTCAGTCGTGAAATAGGAATGATTTGCGGTTGAAATGGCAAGGTGTCTAGTGAAATTACAGGGCATGTGAGACTCGACATCTTTATGTCTCAAGGCACATAATAATGAATAGTACAAGTACTCATGGTAACAGGCGCAGTGACACCCAAAATTCTGGACTTATACCTACCGTCTACCTATAGGTATAATAGACGTCATCGCTTACCATCAGGCAAGCGTCGTGCTTGTCCTGTTACCTTAAAACATTTAAAAAAATACTTTAACGATATTGTAAGAACATGGTAGCATTGACCTGATGCTGGGACTTCTCCTAGAACCTGCAGAATACTCAACTCCTCACCAACTTACAGCAGAGGTGTCGGGTTTGGGCTCATTGGAATGGTCTCAATAAACAGATTGTACTCGTACATAGGTCAGTCGGAGTGGTTTTAAATTTTGAATTAGTTTTTTTTTAAAGCTTACTTGTTAGTAAGCTTTTAACACAATCACATTGTTATGTGGATTGCCAATTAATAGTATTCTTATTACACATCTAACGAAGCTAAATATTCTCGTGTCTGGAGTGGGCTCACGTAAATAGTGCAATCGGTGGGGATCGAACTCACAACCTCTCGATCGCCAGGCTAACGCCTTAGCCATTGGGCTATTGCCATTTTATAACTATAATTATATAACTATAATATACGTAGGTGGCTTAAAATATTGTTACCTGCACACATAAGCTTAGTTATAGTACGCACAAGAAAGAAATCGGACCAGTTTCACCGGTTCCTAATAATTCTTTAGATAGTTATCTTATCTGACACATGACGCCATACAAAAGCTGTCAAGAATCTGTTAGATTTCTTCATATTAGCGCTATCAGTAACCAGTGAAACTGGCCCTAACCCTTTAATGTACCTAATAAATGTAAAAAGGTACCGGTCGATTTTATTGGTTGCGTTACGCTATATTTTAAATCTGTAATAACTTTTAACTTTTCATTGAGGGCCCCCAAAGAGTAAAATAATATAGGTAAGGTACTAGTGCCCCTTTCCACCAGAGATGTGCTACGCAGCTATGCCGCGAGGATGTTTAAGCTAAGCTACGAAACTATGTGACCATTTCGATTCATCATCATCATAATCAGCCGGTATTAGTCCACTGCTGGACATAGGCCTCTCCCAAGTCATGCCACTGAGCGCGATCTTCGGCTCTTTGTTTCAAGTCACTGCCCACCGCTTCAAATGTCGTCGCTCCACCTGGTCACATTTATTTTAGCAATGTTCCTTTCCCATCGTAGAGTCAGAAGGCAATAATACTCCTGTCTACGTTTCCCATGTAACATTCCCATATGGGTGGCAATGATCACTGGTCACTGGTGAGCTTCTGCGGGATACGAACTATCTACTACCCATCGAATAAAGATTGTCACACAATCTTCGGTGCCTGGCACCTAACCTCATTCTGTGCCTCATTACAGAACTGTGATGCACATGAACATGTCTTTGTTCGGGAAGTGGATCGCGCCAGGGCAGAAGTTGTGGATGGACCAGTGGTCACTTGTTTAGCACAACCTAGGGATCACAAATCATCGAGATGATAATTGTTATAAATATGTAATTAATTATCCATTTATATTGATTTCATATTACTTATACCTTATCCAATAATATTTGCCATCGAATGGTAATAAATAATTCGATGATTTATAATATGTTTTGGCTATAGGGCCCTTAGTAAGAGTTTTCATACCAAACTCGATATCGCATATCGAACAAATTTTGTATGAAAAACAGTACAGTGCCTCTAGTGGTTACGACACTAAATAATATAAATTAAATAATACGATAAAAAACTCGTACTGTTACGTAGTATTATTATCTTTTCTATGGTACTGTGCAAAATAGAACCGTCGTGGCGTTACGATAAACTAACATTCAAAGGTAAGGAAGTAAGGTAATGAACATACCTACCACGGAGATGAGATACCTACCTAGTAGCACACGATAATGATAAGAGTACCTACCAAGTATCAAACATTTTTAGTCGTACTAGTAATGACAGCAGTGTTGTCAATGCAACAAAAATAGTATCAAACGTAGTATTTATATTCTCTTTGAGTATCAAAATTAAAACGACCACCGCGACTTCTTAGAAATCGAGAATCGTAAAAACGACGGTTCTCTTTTTGCACAGACTCTAGTCTATATATATATTACTACTAAGAACTAAGTTAAATGGCTGTAATATTATAAAAATAAATAAATAAATAAGCCAACGAGCACAAAAAGGCAACAATGACCCCTCCGGTGTGTGACAATTACCCCTAAGAGCGACGAAAATGAGTGGTGTGGCAGGGCTTTTATTAAAAAAATGTTTGTTTTGTCTTTGGCACACGTTAATGTCAAACACACTCACTAGAGTGTCAATGTCAATATCATATAATTTTATTGATATAAAGTTATCAGTGGGTTTTTTGGCGGGAACGTGGAAAAGTGTGTGTGATCTCATTGTATTTTTTCCTAAAACTTGTGTTCTTCCGCGAGTTAATGTGTAATAAATGTGGATTATTAACCATTAAGTGCCGGTGAATGTGTGCGAGTGTAGGGAAACAGCACAATGTTGAAAAACATGCTATTTGCGTTCTCACCAAAATTCCACTGAAAATCTTCAGTAAACACCACATCTTTACTAAAGGTATGACTTAGACTAGACTTTTACTTGAAAAAAAACTGACCTGAAATGTGACTTGACTTTGACCTATCTCTTCGACTAAAATTTGTAAAAACTTGAAGAATTTCAATACTTGACACTGGCTAAATACACTAATCGTGGGGAGCCATAATAAAACTTTAAAAAAAAAAAAAAAGTTATCTGTGTTTTATTGTTGTTTTATGTTTTTGTTTCATGGGTTGGGGGCCAAAGAGAATATAATACTACGTTATTGGGGGCAGGGCTGGGAATATCAAAGAAAGAATTTATAATTTATCAAAAACTACAAGAAATGTATATGAAACATCTGATTATCTAATTGTTAACAAGTTTTTTCACAATTGCTTCTATGAAAATCATGCCGGTTGAACTAAACAGCCTATCAGAAGGATGGTTGGAACTAGAAAGTGATCCAGGATTGTTCACATTGTTGCTCGAAGACTTCGGAGTAAAAGGTGTAGAAGTAGAAGAGATCTATGATTTGCACAAGCCTTTAGAGAGCCCGGTATACGGGTTTATCTTCTTATTCAGATGGATAGAGGAGAGGCGTTCCCGCAGGAAATTTGTGGAACAGATAGAAAGTTACGTCAGAGATGAGGAAACGATTAATAACATATTCTTCGCACAGCAGATGGTGCCGAATAGTTGTGCCACTCATGCCCTTCTCTCTATATTACTCAATTGCCCAAACCTCCATCTGGGTGAGACGTTAAGCAGACTCAAGGTACTTACAAAAATTCTCTTCTGTATAGGGTTGCAACGATATATCGGAAAAACGATAATATCGAACGTAAAATATCGATATTTGCTGTATAACGATACGATACGATAATATCGATATCATCCTAAGAAAAAAAATCGATAATTCACGAAAACATCCTGGACTTGTTTTTTTAGGCTAGGCATAGGCTTAGACCTTTTGCCTGTCCGCGAGGACTAATAACACAAAAAAAACGTAGCGAAATTTTTAATCTATGGTATCGCTACCATATCGCCCATTGCTGGGCGATTCCGAGATGTTTTAACAATCGAAAGAATCGAAGTCATTAAAATAATTTATTTGGACATTATATATTTTCTATAATAAAGCTCTTGTTCAGTGAACTGCCTTTTTTATATTTAAATTTAAATAAATTCGATATTATCGACCAAAATCATCGATATTGATAATATCAATAATTTCATTACCTCGATATAATTATCCATATTACAACAACATTGCATCCCTACTTCTGTATTATCTAGGATTAATTATGAATTACAAACAGATAGTAGAAAAACGTTGCCTGCTGAAAATGCACACCTTGTGTTTTTCATAACGTTACGCAAGTGCGGACGCTTACACATGGTGTGAGAGCCAAATTTACGTTATGGCAATGTGGCGCCACACAGACTGTTTGTGTGGCGCGGCGCTACTACAATGCGGCACACACACCAGCTGTGTATTTCACAACAGTAATAGAATTAGAAAAACACACCTGGTGTGTAACACCAGCACAGCTGTACTGGCAATTTTCTCACAACTGGTGTGTGTGCCTGCACTGCTGTTGATTTCTAATGCGATCTGACGCTAGTGCTACGAAACACAAACGTTGTGTGTAGATTCGCATAGCAGGAAAGTTCCAAAAATTGTGCCGCAGGCAAATTGTTTATGATGTTTTTTAACTTCAACGGAGAGCCACTGAGACAAGAGTACATACATTGTTCGATAGAAAAATCCATTGGTGCATGGTGAGGATTGAACTCGGTACCTCTGGCATCAAAGCTGACCATTCTCCCACTACACCACCCTCAAATCTAATTTATGATTGCATGATTCAACACTTTCCTAATAAGGTTATAATATTGTAAAGATCAGAATTTCTAAGGATAATAAATGATTAAATATAACATAATAACTGATGGTCTTACAGCATCACACGCTAGGCATGAATCCAGAGAACAAAGGCTGGGCGATTGGCAACACTCCAGAGCTCGCGTGTGCTCACAACTCCCACGCTATTCCGCAAGCTCGGAAAAAGACTGACAAAAATGCTGGTATTTCTACTGGTCGATTTACAGGTCTGTGATATTATTACTTGCACAATAACTATACAACACTTATTATGTTAATACTATTAATACATAATGAACTATTAATTATCAAATGATACCATCAAATAATATCAGTTATTAATTAACTTATTGTTATTCACTATTGTATTATAGGACAAAATTACCAGTAAAATTTTTTAGAGCTCCTACATCTAAATGTACTAGTCTATGTTCCTACGTCTACGTCTAGATGATTCAGGGTATGGCAATATCAAAATTTTGGAATCATACTTGATAAAAAATTTTACTGGCATCCACAGATTCAGTCTGTATAACTTATAAAGTTGACATCCATTCAAAGCTTGTCAGCAATAGATCGCTCTTAGCTATAGGACCATCCATTGTACCTTGTTATTTAAGTTATGCAAATATTGTTTTTTTTTCTTTTGGAATTGGTTGAAATTAAAGAGTTTTTGTGTTGTATTGTATTGTTACCTAATACTATTCCTAAAAATCCTGTGTTATACCTACGAATTGCCTTAAATTTTAGGAGAAGCATACCACTTTGTAAGCTTTGTTCCAATAAACGGACACCTGTTTGAACTGGATGGACTGAAGCCATATCCTACAGATCATGGACCATGGGCTAATGATGAGGGCTGGACCGACAAGTTTAGGAGAGTTATGGCCGGCAGGTTGGGTAGAGATGCTGGTGAACAAGTACACGATATCAGGTAATTTATTTTTAGGGTTCTGTACCTATATGGTACTCTATTACTGAGACTTCTGTCCATCTGTCTGTTCGAGGGCTGTATCTTCTGAACTGTAATACTTGAAGTTCGTTAGTTTGTTATGTAGTCAGTTTGAGTATGTACTATGGCTACTATGACAACAAATACTAAAAACAAAATAAATTAAAAGGGAGTGAAGAACATTTTTTTCTGCAAGTTCTGTTTAATATTATACTGTTGTACAGAACCCCTATTTGTGCTAGTCCGACTCATATTTATATATATGTTTTATAGTATATATACATGTTTGACGGCTATCTCAATGTCAGTAAATTATAACTGTTGAATCACAAAGGATTCCATGTTCAGGAGTTAAAATATTCAGTATTGCTTAATGAACATAATTTTAGTTAATCAGTGCTGTTGCCTATTCTGTCAAATAGAAAAACCCAATTATAGAAGCTTAACTTATAATTAAAAATAAGTTATTTTTCAAAAAAAATAAAACCGACTTCATAACCCAAAAAGGCACTCAAAAGCGAAAAATAATTTACTTAAAATTATTATAAGCGTTACCCACTTCTCTATTTGAAGTCGGTGCCAGCCAAGTCTATTGGATATTAGATAGATACTATGTATGTAGTAGTAGTAAGTAGGTACATGTAGGTTAGTAAGTAGGTAGATACATGTAGGTATTATCTATCTACTACCTATTAGACTTGGCTGGCACCGACTTCAAATAGAGAAGTGGGTAACGCTTATAATAATTTTAAGTAAATTATTTTTCGCTTTTGAGTGCCTTTTTGGGTTATGAAGTCGGTTTTATTTTTTTTGAAAAATAACTTATTTTACCCTTTTTAGTGCAAAAAAAGTTTTAATGAAATTACATGCATCTATTAAATTTCGTGTCTGGGCCGTTATACACTGACGGATATATACTTTTTGAAAATTTCAAGTATGTACCTATAACGGTTAAGAAGATACAGATCTGTAAAGTGCGCACATATAGACACACGGACGGACGGACGGACGAACAGACAACAAAGTCTCAGAAAGTGTTCATTTGGTAGCCTTTGGGTTCGGAACCCTAAAAAAATTGACTTTAAATGCCGCGCTAAAGTGAAAATATTCACTAGTAATAATGATGTCATCAAGGTATCAAAGGACAATGTCCAAAATGGCCCTGTACAATTAAAGGATCTGACACACACGATAATTAATTGTCTATTTTATTACAATAATTCCAAATACTTTTATAACACGGAGTAGTTGTATTCCAAAATGAATATTAAAAAGTATTATTTGCGATTATTAACATTAATTGCCGCCATATGGCCAACGGAGTACTGAATCACTCTACTACGTTATAAGAGGCACTTCCCTATATTGTGGATACCCGAATTATGAAAGCAATGTGTAGCCAACCTAACAACGGAAAGTATTATTTACGTAGTAACTATTATATAATATGTGGTTTTATGCTTATAATTTTTTTTTTGCTGTGTTGATTGGTACAAAGTACGTTCATAATTCTGAGTTATTTAATTATGTATGCAGTGTCGCGGGACTGAAATGGCCGCCATCTTCGCCAAATGTCATGTCATGTCAAAAAATATTAGGTATGTTTAAAAAAGTTTGCACCCTAACAAGACTTTGCCCGGTAGAACATTCCTGTGAAGACAAATTATTTATATTAATATATAATTATTTATTGAGGGCCCGGTGGTGTAATTGGGAGAACGGTCGGCTTTGATGCCGTAGTACCGAGTTCAAACCGCCGTGCACCAATGAATTTTTCTATCGAAAAATATATGTGCGCTTCTCACAGTGGCCCTCCGGTAAAGGAGAACATCGTTAAGAAACCAATAACCCCCGCATGGTGGTAGAACATATCTAGTGTCCGCCTGGCCAGCTACCACCCACGAGTCAGAAAATCTGTCGCCAAACATCTAATGTGTTCCGGCAGCTATCCTTGAGAGCCAGTTCCCATTCTAGTCCACTTCTCTATCTTCGACCGCATCATCACTTAGCAACAGGTGAGATAGTGGTCAAACGCTTGCCTATAAGATATAAAAAAAAATTATCCCCACCTTTATTTCTATCTCGCTCACAGTTACCGTAAGAATATCTTATATGCAATAGCAACCTCCATTGTGTATAATCTTCTTGGGACTCTTCTACTAAAACTAGTACATTCTCTTATGTTTGAGGTATTTATCTCCATATCTCTGGTGATACTAATCAGATCTCGATAAAATTAAAATGGGACCACCTCGGAAACGTATCCTACCTATTAAAAAAAGAATCATTTGAATCCGTCCACAATTGATGGAGAAATCGCGTAACATACACACAAAAAAAAAAAAAAAAAAAAAAAAAAAACATACAGACGAATTGAGAACCTCCTCCTTTTTTGTGAAGTCGGTTAATAAGACAATTAATGACTTAGGATATTAAAAATAAACTGGCCAAGTGCAAGTCGGAATCGCACTCGTAGGGTTCCGTAACACAGTAGAGTATTCTATAACTATGATTTTTCGCAACTACAAAAATAACTTTGTTTTTCATAGTGTTTGTATGAAAAACAAAGTTATACTTGCGGTCGCTATATCTCAGCAACTGCTGACTGTATCTCGTTCAAACCAATTTTCGTTAAAAGTTTTTATTGAGATCTACAGAATATATTTTTTCTAGATTTTTCACTCCCTTACTTTAGAAGTTAGAGGGGGGGGGGGGGACACATTTTACCACTTTAGACGCGCCTATCTTCTAAATGATTGACTTTGAGAAAAAATGATTTTAGAAACCTTAATGTCATTTTTAAAGACCTATCCATAGACACCCCATACGTCTAGGTTTGAAGAAAAAAAATTTTTTGTTCCAGTTCTATGTATGGGATGGCCCCCTTAAACTTTTACATTTTAAGCGGAAGCGGAAGCGGGAAGCGGCTTACAGAATACATATACCTACCAAATTTCAATTCTGTAGTCCTAATAGTTTCGGAATAAAATGGCTGTGAAATACGGACGGACAGACAGACAGACATGGCGAATCCGTAGCCGAATGGCAAAAAACGGAACCCTAAAAATCGGTTTAATACTAATATGTATTTTATGCATGTAGTTTGTATATTACGTGCCATTAATGAAATGAAATGATTAATTATATCATTACAATATTATGGATATTACAATTAAACCAATGTAACAAAGGCCTACTTAGCTTACTGTGTTCTTAGATTGTAGAATTGTACCATCTCCCAATAATTTACTTTTAATAATTTGTATAAATCATTAAATATTGTGCATATTATTGCACACAGCCCTAGCGTGTTAACCATCTTCGACCACATCATCGCTTACCACCAGACGAAATAGTGGTCAAACGAAGCCTATCTTTACATAGTATAAAACCAAGTCGCTTCCCGCCGTCTGTCCCTCCCTCTGTACACTTAGATCTTTTAAACTACGCAACGGATTTTAATGCGGTTTTCGTCAATTGATGGAGTTATTCAAGAGAAAGGTTTTTAACCAGGATTAGATAAAAGATAAAAAAGTAAGAAGTAAATAAAACTAGTCAAATATTAGAATAAAAAATATTTCAGCCCCTTATTAACCGACTTCACAAATAAACTGGCCAAGTGCAAGTCGGACTCGCAACACAGTATAGAGTATTCTGTAACTATTATTTTTCGCAACCAAAAAATTAACTTTGTTATTCATAGTGTTTGTATGAAAAACAAAGTTATATTTGCGATCGCTATTATCTCAAAAACTGCTGACTGTATCTCATTCAAACCAATTTTCGTTAAAAAATATATTGAGATCTACAGAATATAATTTTTCTAGATTTTTCGCTCCCATACTTTAAAAGCTAGAGGGCGGGGGGACATACATTTTTACCACTTAAGGACGCGCCTAATACCTTTTAAATGATAGACTTTGAGAAAAAATGATTTTAGGAACCTCAATGTCATTTTTAATTAACTATCCTACACGTATAGGTTTGAAGAAGAAGAAAAAAATTGTTTTAGAGCCATGTATGGGATGGGAGACACAACCACACAACGGCCCCCAGTTCCCGGTCGCCCCGCTATTCCTGACCAAGGCGGCGGTTACGGTAACGGCGGGGCAGGGGGTGCTAAGAATCCCCGGGCGACGGAAGGCCGCCAAAACCGACTGACCCTGGCTACATTTAACGGACGCACGCTACGGCTCGATACACACTTGGCACTTCTGGAGGAAGAGCTGAAAAACATAAGATGGCATATTCTGGGATTATGTGAAGTCCGAAGAGAGGGGGAGGACACCGTTACCCTAGAATCAGGCCATCTTATGTATTTCAGAGAGGGAGAACAACCATCCCAAGGTGGCGTCGGGTTCTTGGTCCATAGGATCCTCTCTGATAACGTTTTAGAAATCTCCAGTGTGTCGACAAGGGTAGCGTATCTTGTGATTAAACTCACCGAGAGGTATAACCTCAAGGTTATCCAAGTATACGCACCGACTTCGGCACACTCGGACGATGAAGTGGAGGAAATGTACGAGGACATTTCCAAAGCCTTGCACAGAACCCAAAAGGCCCACTTCAACGTTGTCATGGGGGATCTCAACGCAAAAGTGGGAGTACAAACAAGCGGCGAATCGGTAGTAGGACCACACGGATTGGGAAGCAGAAATCATAGGGGGCAAATGCTCGTCAACTTCCTAGAAAAAGAGGGGCTTTTTCTGATGAACTCTTTCTTCCAGAAAAATCCCCAGCGGAAGTGGACGTGGCAAAGCCCCGACGCTATGACCAAAAATGAGATCGACTTCATTATGACGGACAAAAAGCGCATATTTAGGGATGTCTCAGTCATCACTAGGTTTAAAACCGGCAGTGATCACCGACTAGTCCGAGGCTCTCTAGATATTGACTGCAAACTTGAACGTGTTCGTCTAATGAAGTCCACGCTCCGACCCAATATGCTACAATCCGTGGTCGGGTCTGAAACGTTCCAGCTGAAACTGGAAAACCGATTTGCTGCACTGGAAACCACAATTGACGTTGACCAGGATCTCGACCATGTGGTGGACATCCTCAGGGAGGAAGGGACAAAATTCTGTGAGACGCGAGGTGCTGGCAAGAAGTCCAAGCTTTCAGAGGAATCTCTGCAGCTAATACAAAAGCGACGTGATAACCCTGCAGTCACTTCGTCAGATCAACGGACCCTAAATAAAAAGATTTTTAAATTGGTACGACGTGACCTCCGGAGCTCCAACACACGCTCAATTAAAGAAGCGATCGAGCAAAACCGGGGGTCAAAAGTCTTTGTCCAACAGCTGGGCCGAAGCCATCTGACGAAGTTGACCACTTCTAGCGGGAGTGTCGTCGCTTCTAAGCCGGAGATTCTTAGGGAAGTAAAAGACTTCTACAGCCAATTATACACCTCACAAGCGTCCCTTCCCCAACCCGGCATCGAGGATCCTAGAGCCACTCTGACCCGCCACTACACCGAAGATTTGCCAGAAATCAGCCTAGATGAAATTGTGATGGCTCTCAGGCAGCTTAAAAACGTAAAAGCCCCCGGAGAGGATGGAATTACAACGGAGCTCTTAAAAGCCGGTGGAACTCCTACGCTACTACAGCTTCAGCGTATTTTCAATTCCGTCCTCTTTTCGGGGAGAACTCCGAAGACATGGAGTAAGAGTGTGGTTGTTATGTTCTTCAAAAAGGGAGACAAAACCCTTTTGAAGAACTATCGACCTATCTCGCTCTTAAGCCATGTCTATAAGTTGTTTTCTAGAGTCATCACAAATCGTCTCGCGCGTAGGCTCGACGAATTTCAACCCCCCGAGCAGGCTGGGTTTCGAGGAGGATACGGCACCATAGACCACATCCACACAGTGCGGCAGGTTATACAGAAGACTGAAGAGTATAACCAGCCCCTGTGCTTAGCGTTTGTGGACTATGAGAAAGCCTTTGACTCCATTGAAACCTGGTCTGTTCTGGAGTCTCTGCAACGGTGCCAAGTCGATTGGCGATACGTCCAAGTGTTGAGAGGTCTATATGACACCGCAACTATGACCGTCCAAGTACAAAATCAGCAGACTGAACATATCCACTTACATCGAGGAGTTAGACAAGGAGACGTTATTTCCCCCAAATTATTCACAAACGCTCTAGAGGATATGTTCAAAACGCTGAACTGGAAAGGACGGGGCATAAATGTCAATGGCAATTACCTCTCACACTTGAGATTTGCGGACGACATCGTCATCATGGCTGAAACCGTGCAGGACCTGCAATACATGCTGACCACCCTCGCTGATTCTTCTGCGCGCATCGGTCTCCGGATGAACTTGGATAAGACCAAGATCATGTTCAACGAACATGTTATTCCGGAACCGATTGCCTTAAATGGAGTCCCTCTCGAAGTTGTTGACGAATATGTCTACCTTGGGCAAATCTTGCAATTGGGCAGAAACAATTTCGAGAAGGAAGCTCGCAGAAGGATACAGCTTGGATGGGCAGCATTCGGAAAACTTCGTCGAGTCTTTACATCGCCCATACCACAAAGCCTGAAGACGAAAGTCTTTAACGAGTGCGTCCTTCCTGTTATTACCTACGGAGCCGAGACGTGGACACTGACAGTGCGACTAGTTCACCAATTCAAAGTCGCTCAGCGAGCTATGGAGAGGGCTATGCTCGGAGTTTCTCTGAAGGATCGAATTCGAAACGAAGTCATCCGTCAGAGAACCAAAGTAATCGATATAGCTCAGAGGATTAGCAAGCTGAAATGGCAGTGGGCCGGTCACATCTGTCGCAGAACCGATAACCGTTGGGGTAAACGAGTTCTAGAGTGGAGACCACGGCTCGGCAAACGTAGTGTGGGACGCCCTCCAACTAGATGGAGCGATGATATACGCAAGCTGGCTGGCAGCGGTTGGAAACGAATAACTGAAGATCGAGCTCAGTGGCATGCCATGGGAGAGGCCTATGTCCAGCAGTGGACGGAAATTGGCTGATAATGATGATGGGATGGGATGCCTGTCCCTTAAAATTTAGATTTTTTTATTTTTGTATAAAAATCGGAAAGTGGTTCACAGAATACATCTACCTATCAAGTTTCAATGTTTTCGATGTAGTTCTAATCGTTTCGGAATAAAAGGCTGTGACATACGGACAGACAGACAGACAGACATGAAGAATCTATAAGGCTTCCGTGTTTTGCCAAAACGAGGTTTCTTAATTCGACCGTTTTTTTATGTGTGTTCGCAGATAACTGCAACGTTTATAAACCGATTTTGATGATTCTTTTCTTGTTGGAAAGGAGATATCTCAATGGTGGTACCATTGTAATTTCATCGAGATCTGATGAGTATCTCCAGATATATGAAGATAAACACGTCAAACTTCGCACTGAAAATGAATAGCGCGGCATTTGAAGTGGGTTCTGTTAGTTTTTTAAAGGATATTTTAAAGTTTCTGTAACAATGTAATATTCCAGATTCAATTTAATGGCGGTTGTTCCAGACAGAAGGATCGCAATAACTCAACGGTTGTCATCTCTTGAATTGAATCAGAAAAGAGTGAAAGAAGCCATTTCTAAAATAGGAAAACACATGCGTCACTTGCTAGCTAAGACTAGGGAATTAACAGGTACCTACCCAGTTTTTTTTTTATTGCAAACAGACAAGCACTTGACCGCTGTCTGTCTTTATAATAGTATGTGAAAGATGGATTGGCAAATTAAGAAGTGGAAGACAGTACTGATGAAAGAAGCTATAGGAGGACTTCTAATCGGTATAGTGCAGAGGCATAGGATTCCTTTTCTACCGACTTCCAAAGACAAGTAGGTTCTCAATTCGTCGGTATGTTTTATTATAATTTTTTTTGTATGTATGTTACGCGATTACTCCGTGAATTGTGCGATTCGAATGATTATTTTTTTAATTGGTAGGGTACATTTCCGAAGTGGTCCCATTGTAATTTAATCGAGATCTGATAAGTATCTTTAGATATTGACAATAAACGTCTCAAACATGCTACTGAAACTGACTTGCGGGGCATGGAAGTCGGTTGTTTTAGTTTTTAAACTATCTTAATTACATATTACCTTTTGAGTTACGGAACCCTAAAAACCTTTTTTCTACCTATATAGGTATAGGATGGTTTCAAAGTGTATGATAGAAAGTCAAAGTCAAAGACTGATATCCGTTATAGACTTTCAACCATCTAAATGTTGTGGCCTGAACGGGTTTCATTATGGTTTTAGACCACTATAACAATACATTAGGCATATTCGGTCACATATGTATGTATACAGGTATCTAGTATCTAAAAAAAAAATTTTTTTTGCATAGCAGCACATGCCGAATATCCTACTACACTATATACACTTTTAAAGGTACAAAATAATATTATATTATGAAAATGATGTAATGTAATAAATCTAATACTATAAGAATCTTTGTCCTGACATACTGACTGACTGACTGACTGACAGACAACGCACAGCCTAAACGGCTGGTCGTAGAGACTTGAAATTTGGAGGGTATATTTGTCTTAGTACGTAAAGGTGTACTAAGAAAGGATTTTCCAAAATTCACCCCTTAAGGGGATTAAATGGGGGTTCAAAGTTTGTATGGAGAAACAAGATTAGATAGTCGTTTCTATCTGCAACATCACACAAGTGCTTCAGTAAAAAAATAAGTAAAAACGTGTTTCAGGTTTTTTTTAAATTCCACCCCTAAGAGGGTGAATGGGGTAACAAAATGTGGAAATCAATATTGTTTCGAATTGCGCTGAAATTTGGCATGCAGATACTTATTACGACGTTAGTTACCTCTGAGAAAGGATTTTCCAAAATTCACCCCTTAAGGGGATTAAATGGGGGTTCAAAGTTTGTATGGAGAAACAAGATTAGATAGTCGTTTCTATCTGCAACATCACACAAGTGCTTCAGTAAAAAAATAAGTAAAAACGTGTTTCAGGTTTTTTTTTAATTCCACCCCTAAGAGGGTGAATGGGGTAACAAAATGTGGAAATCAATATTGTTTCGAATTGCGCTGAAATTTGGCATGCAGATAGTTATTACGACGTTAGTTATCTCTGAGAAAGGATTTTCCAAAATTCACCCCTGATGGGGATGAAACGGGGGTTCAAAGTTTGTGTGGAAAAACAAGATTAGATAGTCTTTTATATTCAAAACTTAACACAAGTACTTAAGTAAGTAAATACGTGTTTCAGGCTCTTTCGAAATTCCACCCCTAAAAGGGTGAAGTGGGGTAACAAAGTCTGAAATCAATGTTTTTCGGATTGCGCTGAAATTTGGCATGCAGGTAGTTATTTTGATTTAGGTGTCCGCTAAGAATTTTCGCAAAATTCACTCTTCAAGGGGATGAAGCGGGGGTTCAAAGTTTGGATAGTCATTTTATTCGACATTCCACACAAGTACTTCTGTAAATAAATAAGTAAATACGAGTTTCAGACTTTTTCAAAATGCCACCCAAGAGGATAAACTGAGTAAACAAAGTCTTAAAATCAATATTGTTTCGGATTGCGCTGAATAGAATGCAGATAGTTATTATGACGTAGGTATCCGCTCAGAAAGGATTTTCTAAAAATTCCTCCCGGATACGGAACGGGGATTTAAAGTTTGTATGGCGAAACAAGATGAGTGAAGTACGTGTTGTAGGATTTTTCGAAATAGGGTATGTAACAAAGTTTGAAAATTTGGGTTTTTCAAGTTTTATAAATATGAATCCCAAATCGCCTTAGTCACGCGATAACATGAAAACGAGTGAACCGATTTGGCTAATTCTCATTTGATGTCTTTAATGTTAGAATCGTTTTTACAAAAGAAAAGTTTTAAGTAAATAAAAAAAGTTTTTAACGTGGGCGAAGCCGCCGGGCACTTCTAGTCTTTATTGTAAACCGATGCGCTGGCTCTTTATATGTTGCGATACCCTACCACGGTCAAACTGTTGTCATTTTATATCTAAGACTAAAACTAAAGCTTCCAGACTAATATTATAAAGACAAAAACGTTTTTAAACGAGTTCAACTTTCGAGATGTTTAATCACGCATCAAGTGCATCTGTTTCAATATCGCGAAATATATCGTTTGCGCGATACAGGATCTCATACATTTAGGCAATATTTAAAAGAGAGCAATAAAAATCTACACTAGCGCCATCTCTGGGTTTTATTTGTCATGACTGTTAAATGCGAAAGTATCTGTCTGTCTGTCTGTGTCACTTTCACGCCTAAACTACTGAACCGATTTAAATGAGGGGAGTGCAGGGGAGGGGGAGGGGAGGACAGGGGAATCGAGGAGAGGGGAGGGGAAAGTGATGTGAGGGGAGGGTAGGTGAGGGGAAGGGGAGGTGGGGTGGCGTGGTGCGGTGCGGTGTATTTGGGATACGTATGTGTCTTATTAGTTAATGCTACCTATAGACACTATTCCACGCGGACGAAGTCGCGGGTACAGCTAGTAAATAATAAAATGTAATATTATGAACGAAATAAACGATTGAGTATTGAGTATCCACTAGTAAATAATTCTAAAGCTCAACAGAAGCATGCTAGTTAGCCTCAACAATTTTCTGACAATTGTATTCCAGAACAAGGCCAATTACCGGAGATAACAGAGAACTCCCTCCACATAGTGCCGGTGAGCGAGGAGAGCATACTGAGCATGTTGGATGAGGCTCCCATACACATGTATGACATGGACTATACACTGCCCATCACTATTGAAATAGGAGCTAATGATAGGCCACATCAAGACAGGAGCGTGGTTCTCGGTGAGATACATTCTATTTTGTATGGGTCTTCAAATAGCGAGTTATCAGGTCTTGTAGGCTAGCGTACGCTACATCGTAGATTGCTTCGTCACTGTCTAGGCCTGGCATGTTCACCATCTTCAACCACATCATCTCTGACCACCAAGCGAGATAGGATAGTGGACAAACGCTAGCTTGTGAGAAATATATATATTTTTTTGTATTGATTTGACTCCAAACAGACAAGCACTTGGCCACAATCTCACCTAATATTAAGTGATGATGCAATTTAAGATGAAATTGTGCTTGAAAAATGACGAAATACCTGCAAGCGTGGTACATCGTAGATCGCATCGTCAATTTGTTACATAACATCAGCTCAATGCTTTCAAGCTTATGACCGCCATGTCACCACATGGCGGTCATAATCTTGACTGTTCACACTAATATTATAAAAACGTTTGTAACTCTGGTACTCTATCTTTTTGTTATCTAATCACGCCTAAACGGACGATCTTATATGTAACAAGGAGATACTTTATAGCATGAGGATGAACATAGGCTACTAAATTCTTGGTGTACGTGAACGAAGTAGCGAGTATCGGATCATCTCGTATGACATTAAAAAAAAAGACGAAGAAGTAATGAGACAAAGCCCTTGACAACTGACTTTAGTTCAATCCACATAGCAAAACTATATCAACGCGTCTTTTCTAATCCGTCTAAGCTTGCTAGCACCGACCATGCCATAATCAAGATTATTTGTATAAAAAAAGGTTATTGGTAGAAAGAAGGTAATATTTAGAAATTTAAAATGTTCCAGTTGAGCCGATAGAGACAGGGGCGCCAGTAAAGTTTATTACTATCACTCGAGAGTGCAGCCAGCAAGCTATTGGAGAAGTGAGTATATTTACAACATTCCTTTTATATTATTGAAGACGCCAACAAGTCTCAAAATTACTTTTTTTTATCTAATAGGCCAGCGTTTGACCACGATCTTGCTTGGTGGTAAGCAATGATGGGGTTGTAGATGGTGAACACGCTACGCCTAGAATGCTCTGATTCTCAAGGGCTGTGTGCTGGAACACCGTAAGGATATGGCGGCATATTTTCTCCCCGATGGTGGTAAGCTGCATTTTGGTAGCTTGTCAGGCGGAACATCGACGTTGAAAAATCATGTAATTTGTTGAAATAAGTTGTTTTACAAATAATCTCTGTTTTGGCGTAGTTCGGGCCTTACTTTAATTCACTGTTTACTGTTTTTAAAGCAAAAAATATTCCGGCATTTCTCATATAATATTCCACTAAGATGACAATGTCCACTGCTGACTGTGTTACATATCTCATTAATCCTACGATTTTTTTTTCAGATATATCCTACTTCAACGACAGCTCTTCTCAAAAGCAACGAGTCCACAGTCCTGGCATGCTCCGAAGTCCCCGACCAACCACTGAAATACAGGAAACTATTGCTGTCTCACTCAGAACTGAATGCGCTAATGAGCAATATTGTGAGTGAGGTGCAAGCGTGCCAGCAAGCACTTAACGATGAAAATGATAAACGAGATATGTATAAGGTATGTTGTATTGTATCCCACTACTATTATAAATGCGAAAGATTGTAAGGTTGAAAGTATGGAGATTTGATATTATTTGATATTTTTACGCAAAAACGGCTATACGGACTTGGATGAAATTGGCACTCAAATAACCTGGATTAACACATAGCATCAGATACTTTTTAACGCGGCCGAAAGTAGTGTTTTGTAATATAAGTATAAATGTAAAATAAGATTGTATAAACATATATTGGCGTGTCAGTAATAATTAATTTATAAGTGGCGTATCTTGAGGGAGGCCTACGTCCAGCAGTGGACTGATACTGGCTGATAATGATGAAACATAAATTGGAAAATTAATTGACTTTTTGATTGAAGTCAGTCACTGAGCATCTTTGATTAAATCACCAAACTTTTTAATTCAATATCAATCAAGCTTTTAACCATTATCTCACCTTATGGTAACCAACGATGTGGTCGACAATGTAGCACGCTTATGACATTTAAATAACTATGATGATAAGATAATATTTGTTTCAGGTGGACGACTGTCGTCGCACGCACAACTACGACGAGTTTATCTGCACGTTTCTATGCATGCTGGCGGAGCGCGGCGCGCTCGCGGAGCTAGTGGGCGCTCAACTGGAGCGGGGCAGGGCGCCGCGCGTCAGGCGCCGCCGCCCCCGCCCGAGACCGAGGGCACGACCTACGCCCAGGGCGAGGGCGCGGAAGTGATACTGAAACCACATCTATAACCCCTGTTGGACGTAGACATCACCGATCACGCTATTGAACGCTTGTATAAGTGATAGTGATAATTACTGAACTTTTATTCTACTATGGTCAGCTAATAACTAATGTGTGTCACCTCATCATAATCGATACATTGATTAAGAATAGTCTATTTCGAGAGATAAAGGTCTCTGATGCTAAGTGGATATAGTATACCCCTTTATACACTATATACACAGACATACTAGCGCCCTGTCTATGGATATGAACAGCCATGGATAATAATACGCTAGCGCGCCTTTATTAAACTTTCTTAAACTACGAATAAATAATAGTTATATGTCGCTGGCCCGACTGAAGCCGTTATCTGGTCAATTTTGTTATGATGCTTGCCTTTTATTTTTATAATATTGCTTTTTACTAAAATTGTGATATATCATGCGGTATTCATAATTATAATTACTACCTGTTAGTACCCTGCGGTACATATGTATTATTTATATTAACTACGAAGGTAACCGTTAAACTCCGAAATAAAACGAATTATTTTTAAAAACGTGTTTTATTATCATACTACGAACAGCGCCGTATTTACATGGTCTCATATTGTTAAAGAAATGTAACAACAACTCTATTATTGTTTGCTTAGGCACATACTTCATAGAACAACATTCTTAAAATATTTAACGATCCTGCGTAACAGTGGGACTACGATGTTTTCACTCGAGGCTACATCTAGCGACATGATAAACAGTGCTAGAACAAGCACATAGTTCAGCTATGGTTCATTATTTGCAACTATTCAGTCAATATGCTGCGCACTCACTTATGGTATTTTCAACTGAGTAAAAATGCCGGTAATAGTGATGAGTCATGAGAGAATTCATCTCTGCACCGAGCCATCAAGCTGTGCTTTTGGGATACATGACTTTTACTCCCTCTCGAGTGAAACTAACGATTAATGACATACGTGAGAACGGAGCTATAAGTATAGATATAACATCGATCTTGCGTGTATCCATCCATACTTAGGACATGGACAAAGCGAGGTGTAAAGCTCGCTCAATTTTCCATAGAGGGTTTTACACAGTTTTTTCGTTCAAATATGGACGCTCTCGTAGGATTTTAATTTTAATTGCTTCAATGGCTTTTCAGCTAAGATTTGTGCATACCCTTATTAATTCGAGACAAAAACAAGGCAATTATAACGAACCACAGCCACGCTATGTTTACAACTATCTTTAATAAATGAATGAAAATTGGTAACACTCTTTCAAATGGGCACTCTAAATATTGTATACACACGATGAGCACATTTAAATCAATGAATGAACATTATAAGTACCTACGATGCGATGAGATATGCCCTTCAAGAGCTAAATAGGATACAAGAATATTGTCTTACAGGCCACGACTCTGGTACAATTATTTTAATGGCATACCGTGACGACTCGAAACTCAATTCGACTCGACTTAAATCATTGAAATAAATGTAATCTTTATATAATCGTGTCATGAACATACACTAACATTTTTACGTGAAATTAGTGTCGGTTGATCATGGTTTGACCACTCGTATTTCACTTATACTACGCCACGATATAAAAAAGATATTTATTGCTTAATTTTAAGTAGTGTCGTAGTGAATTGGTTACAGTCGGTATGCCCTTTACTGTATACATTCAGATTATTTGCAATCATTTATTTAGAACCAAATTTGTTCACGTTTACTGGCAGCTCGATTAATTCGGCTGAGACCACATCACTTACCATAAAAAAATAATATACCTGCGGTACATAAAAATCGTAATAATAAATTAACATTTTATTGCTTCGATAGTCCCGACGATGCGGTCTCGGCCGACGTCTATAAAGGTAACCGAGTCGATGCTTCAACTTTGTATATCACAGACTAACTAAAATATCATAACATTCATTCACTACATACATGTATGGCACTAACAACTAAAACCAGAAGTCAAAAAGTAAAACGAGGCAGTGTCGGTAAGCGAAACGTGGTCTTACATTCAGTAACATAGCAAAACATGGTAATACTCAATTTAAATTAATTACTCACCTGATTATTTCATAAAACATGGATCTCATTAAAAAGTACAATACAAATAAATAATCATTAATTTTATAGACCGGTCTGAATCGTATCTACATATATAAAAGCGAACCTGTTACATTTCAATCACAATATTACTGAATATCTACCGCTATATGTATCGATATACTTCCATAAAGAAATAATAATAATACTCGAAGATAACAATAATAAAATGATGTATAATAAAGGGGAAGATGGCAGTAGCACCAGCACCATAGCAACGACGCGGTCTTCAGGTTCACAACCGAAACTTATAGCTATTATCACTACGAAAAATTGCACTACTTTGGGCTTTGTGAATTCCGAACGGAAGCATAAAATTAAAAATTAAATCGGCGCGATTTGAGCGAAACATAGAAATAAATATGCGCATGCATAATCTATCGCACTCGGCGCGAGTTCATTCGATACTTAATTTGATCTAAAATAATATCCTCAAAATTTGACTAATAAAAACAAAAATCTACATCAAACCTTAGCACACTATTAACTACCGCATACATTCATAGATAAGGAACAATATCATCAATCAATTTAATAGTATATGAAAGTAATAACGCATACGACGAGGTGACGGAGAGGACGCGTGTCCGGGCGGCCGATCGAGGCTAGCACTAAACTACATACAGTCCGGGGCAGTTCAACTCTCGGCCTCGGCGGGCTTGCCCACCTCGCTGAGGATGCCAGGGATGGGCAAGTCTTTCAGCTGCCGCTTCTCTATCTCCGCCTTGAACTGCTCGATGTCTTGGGGACTGTGGAAAATATTATTACATTATTGCCAAAATCCTTGCCCGAGTCTTACGTTTCCCATCACATTGTAATACATATGGGTGCGTCTTAATAGACACAACGTTTGAAGTTGTGGAAAAAAAATAACTAAAATGCAGTAGTGATTAACGATAAATATTAAAATTAATCAAAAAGATTTTATTTAAATAAAAAAGGTTTTATTTAAATAAAATAACGTAAAAATATGACGTTAAATATGACATATACAACTTGTACATAGTCATGCCACCTAGAACTAACTTCACGGTGTAGAATTTAGGTGTCGGTGTGCGCGCGCATCGTACCACCTTGAACTAACTTCACGATATTAAATTAAGGTGTCGGTGTGCACGCGCATCGTAAAAATTCACTCTCATCATTTTTCTCTATCGCGCCGATTTGGAATATTCAAGCTTTAAGGGGGTCGAAAGTGATCGAAACTTTAAGCGGTTCGTCTAATATAACACACGGCCGGTGTCGCTTCTCCCCGAACTTGGCGGACACGTTGCCGCGTGTCTAGATAAATATATACAGTGTGGAAATTAAACTCAGGCCCTGGAGGGAAACTACTTTAAATCCTTAAGCTAGCTCATTTTACTTAAAGGAGACATTCCTTTATTTTTGAAAAGAAACAAATCTGCATTAAAAGTTTTTTTTAAACTCGCTTCCTTCGCCCGGGACTCGAACCAACTAAAATTAAAAAAAATAAACACTCTTTATTTTAATATACTAATCGGTAGTATTAATATTCAGGATAAAGTTTCTCTAACAAACATTAGGTCTTAAAAATAAAAATAATCGTTAAATCTAACATCAACTTTATTTTACTATCAATTTTGTAACACTTAAATTATTTAACTGATAAATTGTTCGAAATGAGCCCCGTCGTTCCGGCTACACAACATTAGTCGCCGTTGAAATTCATTTCATGTAGCCTTCAGCAAAGTGTTGTGGTGTATGCCCCTAATAACATTTTCTATCGCAATCCTTAGCTCTTGAACGGTTTCATAGCAAGTTTCATAAACAACATTTTTTACATGACCCCATAAAAGGAAGTCCATGGGCGTCAGGTCTGGACTTCTTGCAGGCCATCTAATCGTCCCGTTTGTACCTATCCAGGCATTGAAATTTTCATTAAGGTATGCCCTGGCAATTCTGCTGTTGTGGGCAGGTGCACCATCTTGTTGAAAAATGATATTATTTCGTTCCTCTTCTGGCAGAAGGTTTAATTGATTTTGTAAAAGCTCCAATATTTCAATATATATCTATATATATATAAATAGTGTCTAGATACTTGTAGGTGCCCCACAAGTTCTGCATCAAAAGCAGCAAGCGTCGTGGATTTTTTGCCGTGATAACGTCTTATAAATCGATGAACGCCGGCTGCACGCACGAAAAAGGGTCACGTTCCGCGTGCAAGCGAGAGCTAGATAGATAGAGCAAGCGATAGAGAGGTATGATCGTATGACGTTACCACGCAAAATTATCGTCCGTAAGCAGACTTTACAGACAACCATTTTTTTAAAAATGATAATGTCTCCTTATCTCGTTAATACTGACCTGATCTGCACAAACAGTATCCCGTTGATAAGGTTGAGCATGTCTATGACGGAGGCCATCCCTGGCGGCTGGATGTGTAGCGGCGCGTGCGGCGGCGCGGCGTTGGGCGACCGAGCGTACGCCTCCGTCAGACG
This sequence comes from Cabera pusaria, assembly GCA_954871355.1. Taxonomy (NCBI): domain Eukaryota; kingdom Metazoa; phylum Arthropoda; class Insecta; order Lepidoptera; family Geometridae; genus Cabera; species Cabera pusaria. The sequence continues at coordinate 11,444,370 of OX940897.1, forward strand.
CTTCTGTAGCACCACGGCCTGCTGCGTCAGGTGACGGAGACACTCGGACGACTCGCGGGTCTTCTCGTGCTTCTCGCCCAGCTATGTATATATATATGGTACATTATTTATATTGCACTGTTTTTTTTCATTTTCATTATTATTCATAGACTTAATATAAAAATGCAATATGCACTGCAGATGTTTTGACAAATTCAATTTCATCCGTATGCTCTAAACATAAGGTTTAATTCCTTTATACAACAAAACTGCTCAAACGACAGGCACCTGAGTGGGAGAGTGTCCTTGTCTAACAACCTGCTAGTGCTATATATGTTCTATACTATATGTATTAGTATATATATATATATATTGTCTATACAAAAGAAAGTGACAAACTCTGTTCAAGGTCAGTCTCATTAGGGCCGGTTTTGCGGTTTAGTTTGTAGTTAAGTTTAATATGGCATGTACAAGGTCTTTGTTATTATTATATACAGACATAGATAAAGATAAAATGTATCTATGATACAGACAAGCAACCCGACAGCCTGTCATCGAACATTATAACCAATTGACGATATTTGTTTGTTCTGAAGATGGATCGAGCCACGAATGGTCACCCATTTAACACTACAAGGGTACACGCTGAGGTGCTTCCTGTGTGCGTTAGTTTAGGCCTACGTATGCAGGAAAACAACAATGACCATCCCAATAGTACCAATAATTACAATGCACTGCTACATAAACATTTATTGTTCCAGTGTCTCGCCTGGTGGTAAGCAATGATGTGATCGAAGATAGTGAACACGCTAGGTCTAGAATACTCTATCTATCCTTTACGCCAACGGGGCTCAACATTTTACGTAATATATATTTGCCAAAAATAACATAATTAGTTAAATAAAAAAAAGTTAAATAATTAAAATATAATTTTTAATTTATGTTTTTGTAGTCATTGGATGCAATGATGGTAGCCGAAGATCGGGCTCAGTGGCAAGCATTGGGAGAGGCTTATGTCCGGCTACTGATGATGATATTTACCAGCTGCTTGTATATAGAGTAGGTCTCCTTCTCATGTGTGAGCGCAGCGCGGAAGTCTCCGAGACAGGAGAGCGTGCGAGCGAGCAGATGTCTAGCGACGGCCGCCTTGAGCGAGCGAGCGCCGTGCGAGGACGTGGTCACTGCCAGCGCGCGCTCCGCGAAACGTAGCGACAGCTCGTACTCACCCACCGCGTGTAGGATCAGGGCGATGTTGCTCTGTGGGTGGGAATGTACATTATTTTCGTAATTTATAATTAACTACCTGTGCCCGCGACTTCCTCCGCGTGGAATAGAGTCTTTGAGTAGCATTAACTAACTAATAAGATACGTATGTGTCCCAGCTACACCGCACCCTACCACGCCACGCTAATCCCCCTTACCCCTCCCCTCGCCCCACCGCTCCCCCTCGGCTTAACTCGACCACACCCCCTCCCCTCCCCCAGGGAGGGTAGGGGGAGGTGTGGAAGTATAGAGGGAGTAAAGGGGGTACTCCCTCTAACCTCCACTCCTCCCCCTACCCTCCCCCCACTTCTCCTACCCCTCCACTCCCCTTACTCTCCACTTCCACTCCCCCTCCCCCCTCACACACTTTGAATGTCATATTTAAGACTTAAAAATAAGTTTCAAGCTTCTAGCTCTAAAAATGACCATACAACCTTTCATCCCCCTTTCAACTTTTTTTTCGCATTAAAAAGTAGACTGTGTCCTTTCTCAGGCTCTAGACTATCTGTGAGCTAAATTTCATTTAAATCGGTTCAGTAGAACATTCACATAAACCTTACATATTTCCATACAAACTTTCATCACCTATTGTTATTTTACACCCTTGAGGGTAAAACTCTTACAAACTTTGAATGTCATATTTATTTATATCAAATCAACAGCAACCATTACATATTCCATACAACTTTTCTTTCAACCCCTTACAACCCTCTTTTCGCATTAAAAAGCCTATGTCCTTTCTCAGGCTCTAGACTATCTGTGTACCAAATTTCATTAAAATCGGTTGTGGTTTTGGCGTGAAAGTGAGACAGACAGACAGAGTTAATTTCGCATTTATAATATTAGTAAGGATTATGATTTCCTAATGAACAAAGTTCAAATACTATGAAAATAACCCACCTCTAACTGTACCCAGTGAAAGGGTACCTATAACGCTGGCGGCGGCTAATTCGAGTTGGACTCACCCACCAAGACCTCCGTACCTACCAACTTCTCAAACTAGGTTAAAGGACAAACTTAACTTTGCAGTTCGATCCATAGAAAATGTACTGCACCAACCGCAAATAATAAGTTTGTAATAATAAATTCACTTATTTTGTTATTAAACTACATATTTACAGTTTTCAGATTTATTCCTATATAAGTGCTTCAAGATCTTGATTCTTGCCAAATTTCATAATTCTAGGTCAACGGGAAGTACCCTATAGGTTTTGATTCCCTTGAGAAATCGCAAAATATGCGACATAAACGGTCATATCTTTTGATCGCGTTGACTTACAGGTTTGATTTTTTCACAGCCGAAAGATACCGTAGACCCGAGTATTTAGTATAAGTTTCAACTTATAAGTCTACAGCTACACATTCCGGAGATAAATGGTCTTGAGAGACGGACGGACAGACAGACAAACGGACAACAAAGTGATCGTATAAAGGTTCCTTTTTACTTTTACGATACGGAACCCTAAACATACATACATACAATCACGCCTTTTTCCCTGTGCGGTAGAAGAAGGCAGAGACTACATCTTTCCACCTGCTACGATCCTGACACACGTCTTTCGCTTCTTCCACTTTCATGAGTTCCTTCATACATGTTCGCCTGTTATAGGTACTTTTGACTTGGCCTTTCTTTAAAACGTCTCCGATCTGGTCGTGATACGTTCGTCTAGGTCAGCCTCGACCGGCTGGGTTCATTCACACTCGTCTTATAAATCTGTTGCGTCAGTCTTTATTCAACCATCCTCTCTAGATGTCCAAACCAGATGTCCATCTAAGCATCCCTTCCTCTATCTTTGTCACTACATCTTCTACACACACTACAACATTCCCTTATCACGCTGTTCGCCACCTTATCCATCAGAGTCACTGCAATCATACTTCTCAAACTTCTCATTTCTACAGCATTAATTTTACTCCCATGCTTCTTCTGCCACACCCAGCATTAATTAACATACATGAGTGGAACCAAAACATGGTGTAAAATATATAGAGAGTAGAATACTTACGTCAAGTAAGGCCATCTCGACGTGGTTCTCCCCGCAGACCAGTAGCGCGAGGTATCTGGCGCGGTACAGGAGCTTGAGCGCGGTGCTCACTTGACCGTTAGCGAAGCAGTACAGCGCCAGGTGAGACTGGAATATACAATCATATATGTCTTAATTAAATCTTAGAATGTCATTACTTGTACAAACTATAGATTGAAACTAATTATTTCAAAGACATTGTACGATGTACTTGACTGCGAACTAAACCACAAAACCGGCCCTAATGAGACCGCCCTTGAACGGAGTTTGTTTATTTCTTTTGTATAGACAAATACTATACACATAGTTTAGTACATATAGTACTAACAGAACAGGTTGTTAGACAAGGACACACTCCCACCCAGCTGCCTTTAGTTTGGGTCGTTTTGTTGTACAAAACAATTAAAACCTTATGTTAAGAGCATACGGCTTAAATTGAATTTGTCAAAATATCTGCACCATCTTTTATATTAACGGCCTTACTAATAAAAATGTGCCTGTACATCTGTTGAACGGTTGTACAGTTGCACAGTGAATTAGCGCTAAACACGCGTCAATCCATTGTTTGACTAATAAACGTTGAATAGGCGGTGGGTATCTACATAGACGTTTAACACTTTTTTCTTTTTCATCTGGCAACTATTAGTCAATTCGTTTCGAAACTGTTTTCGTCTTATATAGTTCCGTAAATTATTTTTTCATACAGTTTACTAAATATTAATATTAGTCATGAAATTTTGTTTTAGGAATGCAATATTAATCTAACTACGTTGTTTTTAGAACTTTTTGTTGAAATTTGTTGATATAATGGAAAATATTTTCTTTTAGTAGGAGTGAAAGACTTAAACTAAATTTTAGAACGAAACACTCAAATTGACTGTTGTCCTCTGTCTACGCTGTTGACATTGTATCCATGGAGACTAGCGGTCTCCATGGCTACAATATAAACATGATTGTAGCCATGTTTGAATAAATTGTCAATTTCCAAAGAGAATGTAATCACTGCGTTTAGTTTGTTCCACATAGCTTTTCGTAAACCTGTAATTTGTATATCAAATGGAAAATCTGAATTGTTCAAAAGAATGGATCTGCACGGTCTTCATAATGTTTTCTATTTTTTTATTTGCCTCCTCTATCTCCCAATGGTCAAATATGTCGAAATAATTTATGTATATCCATTTCAATGAGAACAAATCTAACACATACAAACGATCCTCAAATAACAACATACTTTTTGAAGTTTGAAGAATCAAAACGTTTATTCACAGAATACTAGATACAGATTCAATAATAGTTACTATGTCTAGACATGATTTCGATCAGCTGATAATAGAGAAATCCGCCATTTTAATCCTTTACACACTCGCTAAACTAGGGTCCCAGGCTGTTTAAGAAATGATTAGCCTCCTTTGATAATGGCACATCTGTATACCAACTTTATCCAACGCTTACGTCAAAAATATTTTTATTGGTCAGCTTTTGTGGTATACAACGTGTATACAGAGTGAAAAAAACTTTATTAGTAAGACCGTAAGTCTATGAATTATTTATATTGGTTAAAAACTAAATAACCAACTTCACATGCCGTGCTAGTGAGTCAGATTCAGTAGCCTCTGGAGATATTTATCGGATCGAATCAATATTCTAGTGTAGAAAAAAAGTTAAACAAAGAGCTTTTGTTGTGAGCTGTGATCGAGCTCAGTGGCGTGCCATACGTGAGGCCTATGTCCAGCAGTGGACAGATATGCTGATGATGATGATGAATAATCTAGTAAGCTATTATCCGCGCTGATATCAAAAATCTATATAAACAATTCTGGTTCAAATAAGACGTCGCATCTACAAATAAATCATAAGTCAGGAAAAGTAATTGCGTTATAAATATGACCCAACAAAAGTCGTGTCTAAGCAGGCGGGGTTAAAGATCGTGTCCAGCGCGTTACTCGGACATTTGTCTTGTTCGACTCAACTGTCATAACATTGCAGATATTGCAGCACATGTGCGAAGCAATCCCTGCTTTCGTTCCGAATTTAAATTAATCTCCAAGCCAATCATTTGTAACTTCGAAAGTGATTCTTATTTTGAATCAACCTTAGATTATTGACTAAAGCAAAGATGGAGCTTTAAAGCTGAACATATGTCACGTATGCCTGTCTCAATTTAGTTAAGTGTCACAATCAACGTGCAAGACAAGGAAAGAGATACGATCGTCATGACCGGTTTTTGGGAGCGTACAACCCTTGATTGTCAAATGGTTACCTTTGGCTACCTTTACCCTGCCAAGTTAGAAAGGTAATATAGATGAGATGATTTAATGAATGTCATGCGTTGTCTTTATTTGGTAGTATTTGTTTGCTGTTACTTTCACTAGTAATGGGAGTTTGTCAGTGGGAATGTGTTCGATTGTTTTAAGTGTCGTGTTTTTATTGGTACTAGGATTAATAGGTACCTACTAGTTTGCAATGTTTTTTTATTTCATTTTGGCCCCTTATATTAAAAATTCATTTATGAACGTAACACTTTAATGTTTAGGTCAAGTAAAGGGTACCAAATTTTAACATTATTAGTCCCGTAGATTCAGAGCAAATTATCTGTGACAGACGGACAATTAGACATACAGACAAATTAGTGAACCTAAAATGGTTTTTCTACTTGAACGTACGGAACTCGTTGAAAAAGACGGATTTTGCGATATGTTGCGACCCGACCTAAACAAGACAATTAGAACTTGACGGCAAGCGACAATTTAAAAGTGAACAGTAGTGGATACTTCCCTATGTGACAATGGCTTGTCATCTATTACCACTCTACATTATATGACAACTTTTTTTATCGATATCTAACAAATTAATACACATCACTATGTTATGTATAAACATTGAAGTATCTATAGACAACAGTGTACGTTTTGATAACTAAGGTTGCTCCATCTTTGCTTTAGTTAATAATCTAAGCAATCAACGTGGTTTTGGTTTGAAGGAGGGCCGCTTTTTGTTTGGAATTTGTTTGGAATTTGTTCTGAATTAGAGTTCTTGACGTATGATTTATTTGTAGCGTCGCATCGTGCAATATAAACTCACATATTCAGTGATGGTGTACGGATGATCGATGCCATTGACTCGCTCGGACATGAGCGCAGCTTTCTGTTGGTAGGCCATCGCATCCCGGTGCTCCCCCGTGACGTAGCACAGGCGTGCCACCATGCGGAGACACTGCGCTATCTCCCCGTGCATGGCTCCGTACACGTTGTTCAGCAGGTTGAGAGCCTCGGCTATCAACTCGTGACCCTCGGAGACGGCGCCTGATTGGATTTTGGTCTGGCCCGTCGTGTAAAAGTTGTAAGCGTCTGATGCCTGTGGAAGAGTGGTTACATAAGTTAAGATCGTTAACAAAACTACAAAAAACCGACTTCAAATGCCGCGCTAGTCATTGTAAGTACTATGAGGTTTATCTCCATATCTTTTGAGATACTTATCAGACCTCGATAAATTACAACGGGAGAAAAACGGGAAGCACTAACTCTTAAAACAAAAATTGGTTGTCTTTAAAGTCGGATTACGAACGATATTTTTGCGTGGTAACGTCATACGATCGAGCCTCTCTATCGCTTGTTCCGCGCTCTCTCTTGCACGCGGAACGTGACAATTTTTCGTGCGTGCAGCCGCGGTTCATCAATTTATAAGATGTTATCAAAAATATTTTTTCAAATCGGTTCATAAATAACGGAGTTCTGTGCTAACAAACATTAAATAATAAAGATAGTTTAAAAACTAAAACAACCGACTTCCATGCGGCGCGAGTCAGTTTCAGTAGCAAGTTTGAGACGTTTATCGTCACATTTCTGGAGATACTTATCAGATCTCGATAAAATTACAATAGGACCACTTTGGAAATGTACCCTGCCAAATAAAAAAAGAATCATTCAAATCGGTTTACAATTGACAGTTTACAATTAAAGTAATAGCGTAACATACATACAAAAAAAACCTACAGGCGAATTGAGAACCTCCTCCTTGTTTGAAGTCAATTAAAGGTAAATAGACACATCCTTCCGTTAGATGAATCGATTATATCGTAATATTGCAACAATATAGTCGAACTAAATAGCATAATCATTATATAAGACTTACCCTAGGATTGATATGTTTGACGACAGGGAATATGTTCATAATATCGGCACCTGTGAACGGTGCCTTATTTTTATTATCGAAATCATACTCCCGCAGTAATACTTGTAATCCCACTTTGAGAGCAAAAGACCTGAAAAAGAAGAAATACAATATTATGACATTTTTAAGTAATAAAATTTAAAAAACACAGGCTACATGTCATATAATGTTTGTGGGAACATATTAATGATCGTACCTGAGTAGTGATATCTTTTGTAGGCCATGTTTCTCGATAACGGAATCCATATTTTCCGCGTTGAGTTCATAGCCCCAGTATGACTGTAAATAGAAAAAAATGTTTGGAAGCTATACTTTAATTTCAAATACCTTTCTAACAAAATAAAATCAACAATTATAATATATATTCTGCCAGTTGGCAGCGGATTCGGCGCGGAGTGGTTGTGTTTCCTGGCTCTTCTACCCGCTTGGTGACGCTCAACGTTGGGCAGGCATCGAAGGGACAGAACAATAAAAACCGGCCAAGTCGAGTATGACTCGCCCACCGAGGCTTCCGTACCAACTTTGCAGACTAGGTTAAAGGACAAGACTAATTGTAGTTCGATCCATAGAAAATGTATTGCACCTTACATTTGCACCAACTACACATAAGTACACATAAGTAAATTTCTTTTTAGGGTTCCGTAGCCGAATGGAAAAAAACGGAACCCTTATAGATTTCTCATGTCTGTCTGTCTATCTCTCCGTCCGTATGTCACAGCAACTTTTTTCGAAACTATTAAGACTACACAGTTGAAACTTGGTCGGTAGGTGTATTATGTGAACCGCTTTACGATTTTTACCGTTTTACGAGTATTTGATATAAGTTTCATCTTGATACCTCTACGGGTTCCTGAGACAAAGGGTCTTGACAGACGGACAGACAGACAGACAGACAGACGGACAACAAAGTGATCGTATAATGGTTCCTTTTTTCGTTTTAAGGTACGGAACCTTAAAAAGTATACCATACTCACTTTTAGTTCATGTTTGATTTGTGAGAAGAGCGCTTTAGGGGTAAGATTCTGCCAGTCAGGCAGCGGACTCGGCGCGGAGTGGTTGTGTTTCCTGGCCCGCCTGCCGCGGCCCCCGCGCCCCGCGCCGCGCCCGCCTGGCGCCGGCGCCGCCGCCACGCTGGGCGCGGAGCAAGCGCCGAGCAGACAGTTCAGGAAGTGGGCTACAGCTGATCCGATGCACATTGGTTCGCAACCCTGTACACAATATATAAAGGGTACATTTGTTGTGCTGTTTCAGAAACTGGAATCAAGTGGGCGCTATATGAACAATGTGTTAGTCCATCTATAAGCATCTCCGAATACGGTTTTTTGATTTTTGTTAGTCACGTTGTGATGATCCATAGCTCCTGTTAACTTCAATCCTTAGTGTCAAGTCAAGAACACTACTCACTTATTACTGTAGACGCAAAATTAAATAGACAAGACATTAGCGTATGCGAATGAAATAGCTAAGATATAACCAGACTAAAATGATGAACACGTGATACATATGCCAGCTATAAGATAAAATGAACAACGTAATTTGGTCAGGTCATACATGACGGCGGGTGAAAGCCAATGGGCGCACTAGAACTGGGAGCCAGGGCTGGCTCCAAACAATAAAATTGCATATGCAGAGAAGGATGAAAAATTGTTGTCCATCTCGCTCTCTCATACTAGTGATTGTATAGTTTTATCGTTCTCATATAATTATTGTTATTTTAATGCCAGGTTTAATTTAATATACTCTGTCTACGCTTATTACTTACATAACCCTAAGTAATGCTTTGCAGCTCTAAGCAGCATTTTACCGACAACTATATTATTTAGTGATATCAGTCTCGAGCTGGACATAAGCCTCTCCTTTTGCGCACCACTGATGCTTTTCATACATAATGTAAGTAAGTCTCGTGATACAAAAGATATAGAGAGGAAGCAGAGACACGTTTTTCCTAAGTCTCTTTTGTCTGGCTGTTCTTACTGTTAACTGTTTTTAATCTACGAATAAATCATAAGTCAGAAACTCTAATTCAGGACAAATTCCACACAAAAAGTGGCCCTCCTACAAACCAAAACGACGTAGATTCGAAATAAAATCACTTTCGAAGTTATGACTTGGAGATTGATTTAAATTCGGAACGAAAGCAGGGATTGGTTCGCACATGTGCTGCAATGTCTGTTATGACTAGTCAAATGTCCGACTAATGACGCGCTGGACACGACTGTTAACCCCGCCTGCTTGGACACGACTTTTGTTGGGTCATTTTTATAACGCAGTTACTTTTCCTGATTTATTCGTAGGTTTTAACTGGTAATTGCTACTAGTAGTATCAATCATACCTGTAAGTAAGCCGTGTAGATATGCTTCGCGGCTCTAAGCAGCAATTCTCCAACAGCAATAGCGTGTAGATAGGACAAGTTGGAGTGTGGTTTCAATGCTAGCGCGACGCGCCCTAGATAGCGGACGTTGATGCCCCGGGCGTGGAGCGCTTCAGTCAAACCCGCACCGTCCATCGGGGCGGACGTGTGTTCTAGACATTCTCGGACCTGTGGGAAGATATTATTAATCTTTGTTATTTATTATAGACATGGTAGATACATTAATCCTGTATTTAGCCTCATATATACGACAGACATTTTTGAATAGGCTCTTTGCAAAGTATTATTTTTTAGTACTTTGAATACAGAATTTTAAACCAGTGTGTTGCCTCGCCTGCCTCGTTCAATGTCTGTATTTTATTACGTAGATAACAAAAGCGTATAAAGATAATCGCTAACAGAAAATAAACATGATTCATTTGTGAACCTTGTTCATAGCGTCTGTATACTTTTATCTCTTTAGGCGTTATAAGTATGCTTAGATCGTTTTTAGTTTATCAACTGAGCAATTGCTCCTATTTGACTTGTTATAACCATTGATCTAAAGATATATGGATTGGGAATACCTACAAAAAAGGGGCAAACCTAATACTCATAATGAAGATTGTTTTATGCTGCTCAAAGTATGAAGTTATATCGTCAGCGTTTGCGAGAATAAACAAAAATAGCTAAAATCAAACAATATTCGCTCTCCAGCGACACGTAAGCGTTTAGTTGGTAAGTTTTACTTCGTGTGCGTGTAAACTTTACATTTTTTTAATTCAACTATGTATTCCAAAAACAGATAGAGAGTCGTATGCTTCACATTTAATTAATGCACATTTTTTATTAAAAAAAATTAGTACTATGTACCTAAGCAAGGTAAAAAAGAAGGTAGTTAAAAAACTTACAAATGCGGGGATCTGAGTAGTGAGCAAGAAAGCTGCAGCTTCCTTCACTAGATGGCGCTGCTTGGCGAGCTGTTCTGGCGCGGCGGCGTGCTTGATGCCGGCAGAGTACACGTCGGGGTTGAAACGGACGTCGAACTCTGATTCCTTTAGAGAGGCGACGGCGCGCGCCGCTGACGCGACCACGGCTCGAGAACGCTCGCCACCTAAAATACGGTAAAATAACATGACTGTAATGTTTTCACAATTTCAACCTACCAAAAAGAAGGAGGTTTCAATTCGTCATATAATCTGTCATAATTATAATCTTTCCTCAGATAATTAATATTGTTGTACACTAGCGCCAAGTTTCTGTTTGTATTCTTCTTTTCTATGCCAAGGTTGTCTAGAAGAAATTGCTTTATGCGATAAGACTACCGATTGCATCGCTTTATTATTTTACTGTTTTACTAATCATCATCATCATCAGCTATCTCTGTCCACAGCTGGACATAGGCCTCACCTATTATTACATAAGTACCTATGTAAAATTTGTAAATTTTTGGTGATTAATACAGATTTTTTGTATTGTATTTTTATACTGTATATTTGAAAATCAACGGGATCTCGGAAGAACTGGTTCAATATGCGAATGTTACTGAAGAATAGCGATACATTTGAAAACTTACTGTCACTCTCTTGTTTGTCTCCACTGCAAATAGAGTCGGTAATACTCTCAACTATCTTCTTAGCCACATCCGTATCAATATCAGAATAATTCTCGTTCAGAAGTAAATCCTCATCTTTCTTCTCAACTTTACTTTCTTTCTCTGTCTCTACCTTACTGATTTCCGTCTTGGCATCTGTCTTATCCTCTCCTTTTTTGGCACTCTTTTTTTTATCTTTCGTCTCTTTCTCTTGGCTCTTCGTGTCTTGCTTTGTCTCTTTCTTTTCTTCTTTGGAATCTTTGTTAGGTTCGATGGACTTTTGCTCGGCGGTTTCGCGTTGACGCTTAGCGCTTAGTTGTTGTAAATGGAAGGCCGCATAACGGATGAACATGAAGTAGCGTGCTCTAGAACATTGGAAAAATAACTATAAATATTACTATACTAACTGAAACCCCGCGGTTTTAATCGCGTAGACATCGTTCCCATGGGAACATCGGGATAAAAGTATCCTATGTGCAATTCCAGGGTCTAGGCTATCTACATACCAAATTTCAGCTCAATCTGTTCAGGGCCCCTAGACAAAATCCAATTTCCTGTTTGCTTTCACGCTGACGCAAGTTCAAAATGTATGGAATGACATTTATGTTTCCGCAACAAAAATGTCATTCCCATACATTTTGAACTTGCGTTAGCGTGAAGGCAAACAGGCAGTAGGCCTGCAGTAGTTTTTGCGTGAAAGTAAGAAACATACATCCATACATTCTTACAAGCTTTCGCGATAATAATATTATAAATAGTAGGATAGAGATGGCGCTAGCGTTGATTATAATAGCTCTCCTTTAAACATTGCCTAAATGTATGAGATCCTGCATCGCGCAAACGATATTTTTCGCGATATTGGAACTGCACTTGCTTCGTAATAAAATATTTCAAAAGTTGAACTCGTTACAAAACAATTTCTCTTTATAATATTAGTGAGGATTTATTTAAATTATTTTATTTTAAAGGTCTGCAATAGGTGATTCAGGCCAATAGATTATAATGTATTTGTACTTACTCAACGAAACTATCGACTAATTCCTGTCTAAGGCAGCAGAGTTTGTGTTTGTGAATGATGGGGAAGCCCATCGACTTGATATCTTCGCGAAGGTCGTCATCGTCCACTTGAAAAGAAGATAATAACATTCAATATTAACAAAATCTAATGCCAATATCATAAACAATTCTAAAAAGCGTTAAAATACAGGACGACGCTGCTACTACGTTCCGCCTTCCACCATGCACTGAATTGGATTGCCATTGAAGCACAGTTTTAATAAACTTACTTGTAAGTAAAACTTTAAAAACGAAAACAAGTGTCGAACATACATTTTAAGACGAAGTTAAGTCACTTTTGAGTATTTATTCGCTATCATTCGGGCATTTGTTCTTATGTTCAACAGAAGGTGTAGAAAAAAATAATTAGTGATGTTGAGAAATAAATTGAATGAATTTGGCAGGTCCACTTCTAACGCGTAGCTTTCTATTCTATGCACCCTTTTTTATATCATATAGGCTAGCGTTTGACCTCTATCTCACCTACATATGCATAAATAAAAGCATGTTTTTATATAGTAGAAGAAGATATAAGCAAGCGTTTGACCACTACCAGGTAGTCCCACAAGTACCCGGCCTGGCGTAAAGATGGCGTTGCTGCCTGAAAATATTGTCTGTGGTAGAAAGTACCGTCCATAATATTCCATAATACAGCTTTATTTTGAAATTCGATGGTTATTACTATTGCAGCGTTTACGTGATGAAATCAAGACAAAACGACCGCATTTAGCGAAAAAAAAAAGTTTTGTTTCATCAAGACAACGCGCCAGTTCACAAATCTGTAATTGCGATAGCTATAATCAATGAGTTACATTTTGAAAAACTTCCCCATGCTCCCTATTCGCCAGATCTAGCTCCTTCAGACTATTTTCTTTTCCCAAACTTGAAAAAATGGCTAGGGGGTAAAAGATTTGCCAACAATGAAGAGGTGGAGTGTGCGGTCAATGGCTACTTCGAGGAGCTTTACATTTCTTACCATAAAAATGTTATCGAAGCAATTGAACATAGCTGGAAAAAATGTATCGAGCTAGAGGGAAGTCTGCCTCTAGCGTAGCGTACGTAGAGAAATAAATATATTTTTATCCAAACATTTTGTGTTTTCTTAGTTAGGTCGGGTACTTTTGGGACTATCGGTATCTCACCTGATGTTAAGTGAAGATGTGATGTGCACGCTTGCCTAGAAGATACCTGTTCACTCGCGATTTGAAGACCCCCGGATTGTACTTAACAGGAAAACACAGACTCTGGCAGGGAATTGCATTCCATTGCTGTACGTATGATAAACGTAGATGCGCTTTGTACGACAGAATGGAATATCAACCATGTATCGATAGCGTATATCTGTGCATCTGGTAGTCTGGTAATTTCATAGACGTAATAAAATGGATGGTGCACTGCAGATGTTTTGACAAATTCAATTTAATCCGTATGCGATAAGGATAAGGTTGTAATTGCTTTGTAAAACAAAACAGCCTAATTGAGAGACACCAGGGTGGGAGTGTGTCCTTGTCAAACAACCTGATAGTCCTATATATGTTCTATACTATATGTATGGTATATGTATGGTATGTATATATGTTGTCCATACAAAAGAAAGGGACAAACTCCGTTCAAGGTCGTTCTCATGGGGGCCGGTGTACGCGATCGAGTTTAATATGTAGCAAGTCTGTGGGTAATTTCAGTAGACTTACGTTGAAGGAAGTTGACATCAGGCGGGAATGTTCGCAACAAGTCCAGTATGTAGTGACGTCCATCGTTACCGACTATCCCCTTGCACTCCACACTCGAGCACAGCTCCACGGTCTCTCCGTTCGCGCTTAGTACTGAGTGGGGCATGATCTTCAGTTGCTGACCAGCTTTGCTTAGCTGGAAACAGGTTTATTTTTTTATGATATAAGGTAACAAGCCAAGCACGACGCTCGTCTGATGGTAAGCGATGACGTCTACCTATTACAGATACAGTGACATGCAAAATTTTAATTTAAAATTTTAACCGTAAAACATTCCTATTTTGGCTGGAAATGAATTGGCTAAGTGGTGGTATCGCCCCAGGCGGACTAGCAGAAGTCCTATCACTAAATAAATAGTTTTTTAGTAAGTTTAAAAATAGCACAATAATAAATCTAATAATAGAAATTACAACACAAATTAACCGTACAGTTCTTTCGCCGTGTCTTTATGCAAGAAGTACTATAATTTATTATGTGACAATGTATCGTATAATTGAAAACAAAACAAAAATAGAACTTGAATCATCATCAAATCCACTATCTACTGTGCATTGGAGACGAGAAAGTCTCGTCTTGATACGCTTCTCGAACTTGCAGTGAGTTTATTAACCGACATTTAACAGACTTATGGCCGGTTTCTGAGTACATAAACTCTCAATAAACCGACCATAACTGACTTAATGACCAACAACACATTAGATAACGTACGTAGAAGCCAATGGCGGGCATGAACATCGGTAAACAGTGGTGTGGCGATGTCAGGTCTATAAGAAAGTCTCATATTGTATACCGTGATACCGAAGTTGACATATACGAAACGATGATCTTTTTCTTTATCTAGAATACCAGGTATAATGGAATGGGCGATCTCATTGTAGCCAGAATAGTCTATAAATCCTAGAGACCTAGTAAATACAAGATAATAACTCACAAGCTCCATATACTTGGGGTGGCTCAGTACGGTGGTACCGAAGTCGATGCTGCCGTATACGACGCTCTGTTCCTGTTCTTTCTCTAGAATGCCAGGTATGATAGACTGGGCTGTCACTCTGTAGCCTCGATAATCAACAACTACTGTTCCTAGCGTGTGGAGGCCGGGAGTGTCTACTGCGCTGTATACTCGAACGCCTTGGAGGTCGTTGCGCTGGGAATAAAATTAGATTATTAGTGATGTTTTGTAGACTCTAGTACAATATACCTCAAACGTGACGTCAGTGCAGATTCATATTATTCAGTTCATATTATCGCCTCAATTATAATTAGATGTCATGTCAAGTTGACTAATAAAAACACTAAGATATAGACGATTAGTGATGTTTTGTAGACTCTAGTACAATATACCTCAAGCATGACGTCAGTGCAGATTCATATTATTCAGTTCATATTATCGCCTCAATTATAATTAGATGTCATGTCAAGTTGACTAATAAAAACACTAAGATAGATCGGTCAGTTATTTCTGATACACAGTATTATATCATGACCATGGAACTTCTAAATAGTTCTTCTTCAACTGCATATAGAGGAACCTGATGCGTCACCACAGCGTTACAGCGGTAAATGCATGCAGTATCTAGTCTATAAGTCTTTACTGAATACAATTTTTATTATTTTACTTCCAAAGGAATTTTAAACAGCAAGAATAAACACTGCAGTTCCTGCACTCAAAACCCAGATATAGTAAACAAAAACACAAAGAAAGTTAATCACAACATTGAAACTCACCGGGGCAACAAAAGTTGATCGCAACATTTAAACTCACCGGGGCAACAAAAGAAAGTTAATCACAACATTGAAACTCACCGGGGCAACTAAAGTTGATCGCAACATTTAAACTCACTGGGGCAACAAAAGAAAGTTGATCACAACATTGAAACTCACCGGGGCAACAAAAGAAAGTTAATCACAACATTGAAACTCACCGGGGCAACTAAAGTTGATCGCAACATTTAAACTCACTGGGGCAACAAAAGAAAGTTGATCACAACATTGAAACTCACCGGGGCAACAAAAGAAAGTTGATCACAACATTGAAACTCACCGGGGCAACAAAAGTTGATCGCAACATTTAAACTCATCGGGGCAACAAAAGAAAGTTAATCACAACATTGAAACTCACCGGGGCAACAAAAGTTGATCGCAACATTTAGACTCACCGGAGCAACAAAAGAAAGTTGATTACAACATTGAAACTCACCGGGGCAACAAAAGAAAGTTGATCACAACATTGAAACTCACCGGGGCAACAAAAGCAGCAGCGTCACCGCCCAAGTCCTTGTAATGGTCGCGGACGTCGAACCCGAGAGAGAAGAATATGTTGTTCCAGATGAACATCTGCATCTTCGGCTCTTCTCCAGGGTTGATGGCCATTACGTTACCGTCCACCACCGCCATCGCGCCGCGTGTCGCCGCTGCTACGAAGTCGCTGTGCACCTGTCGAAATTAATTATGCTGTAGGTATAATCCTACTAAAAGGCTACTAATAATTTTTTTTTACCTAAGTCTATTTGATCCCGCTGCTGGGCCAACGTCTGCACAATTTTTTCCACCTATCCAATGCTGTATGTGTATCTACTGTCTACTAATATTATTCCAGATTAATATTATAAAAACGTTTGTAACTCTGTCACTCTGTCTGCTTGTTACCTAATCACGTCTAAACAGACGATCTGTTCTTACTGAAATGTAACAAGGAGATATTTATAGCATAAGATGAATAGATGAATAGACAACTTTTTGTGAAAATAAACTCATGATTTTACAAATATTTTATAACTCAGATTCAGCAAGTTATACATAAATGACGGAGTTCTGTTGCGGTAACAAACATAAAATTAAAGGACAGTCGAATTGAGAACCTCTTGAACCTCCTCTTTTGAATTCGGTTGAAAAGAATTGCCGTGCATTTTATGTCGTGATTTCCGTTTTATTATGATCATTCATTACCCATCACCCTAAGGATATCATTTTAAGTCAGATGTAAGTACAAAAATAGTTGCGCTGTCTACATTGGAATCGGAACAATGCCGAGTCAAACACATCATCTCATAATCATCTTTCTCTTCCAATCAACATTTGTCACTTTTGACCAGTATATCACCAGACCATATTTATGACCGGTATTATAGAACGATACTCAAACATAAATCTACTCTTATCATAGAATGAAGCCATTTGATTAGTTATTTAGACGCGATTTATCCAATTAAATGGCTTCATTTAATTCTATGCTTTAGCATAGTCTTAGACGTCTTAGGCCGGTAGGTAATATAGACGCACCCAAACACAAATCTACTTATGGGACGACTTCTATTGTAATACAATCGATCGTACCTACACCTAACATCCTAGTTAAAACTAGCATCTTTACCTTACATATATATTAAAAGGATGAATACTGGAAAGTGTAGTCTTTCTTACCTTAAAAATAGCTCGTTCTCTAAGTAACCTCTCCGGCAATGTCCCACGAGGAAGCTCCCGTGTTGTCTGCAACTCTTCGTTCCAGTCGCGGGTTTGACCGGGGATGTGCTCCTCATAGCCCAGCTTTGATGAGAACGCTGCAACAAAATGTGGACTTTGATGTATTGCGATAAGGGATTGAATGGCACAGCGTAACATTTTTTTTTCTTTGAAAGCAAGGATTTTGATTAACTAAACCTTTATCATGTTTGGTGTACATTTTGGTTCTATTAAAACCATGGTCGCCACAGCCATGGCATAGAAAGTAGATATTTTCCAGTATGACTACATGCCAGAGAGAGCGAGAGGGAGATAGAGAGAGATACTATCCTACATGAGGCCAATGTTTTTTTTTCAATATCTTAGGCTATATATAGGCTAATATATAGGCTAGCGTTTGACCGCTATCTCACCTGTTGGTAAGTGATGATGCGGTCGAAGATGGTAAGCACGCTAGGCCTAGAATGGGAACTCGCTCTCAAGGATAGCTGCCGGAACACATTAGATGTTTGGCGACAGATTTTCTAACCTGAGGGTGCCGCCACCGGTGGCGTAATTAAGTTTTTAGTGGGGATCTTGAGCATTATACATTTTTATTTTTTTATAGACGCATTGCCTGATTACTGAACACACTGTTGCACATGGAATCTTCAATATTAGATGTTATAAACAGCGTTTATATACTGCGACATATTTGAGAGCACACATAAAAGATTCCATATTGTTGCTCAAAAGCGGTAATGATTCCACTATTCTTTTATTTCTCTTCTTTTTTTATTCAAACCGATAAATTATAATCTTTGAGTATTGTTATGTGTTTTATAACTTACTATCCTCAGCTCGTATCGCATCTACAGTATGATCCAACATAGGCGACGCCCACTGATACACCTGGTACGGCGTGGCGACTCTCTCAAACGGATGTTTCTGCATTCTTCTCTTCTGTACCAATGCGAAGTTCCGCTTAAATGCTGGTGATACTATGCTGAGCAGCTCGATCAGAGAGTGGCAGAGCAGCGACGGATTTGCTGGACGGGGGTTGAACATGTCTTCGGTGGATCTGGTGAGGACATATTAAATAATAGTTGATTATTTTTTTCATGTCTGACGGACAAGCACTACGCCGCTACTTAACCTCAAGTTAATTGAAGATGCTGTATGGGATAGGATCGTGCTTGTCTTCAATTGAATGACGACACTGAAACGAAGGAAGAAGCAATGGATAACTGCCTATTCGACACACTTGCTTATAAAGTGGCTCTAATTTCACTGAAATTAGGCACATAATTACACCTTTATTCAAACTGTGACTTTTTTTAATTTTTTTTATTATGGCTCCACACGATTTGTGTATTTAGCCAGTGTCAAGTATTGAAATTCTTCATGTTTTTATGAATATTAGTCGTAGAGATGGGTAAAAGTCACATTTCAGGTCAGTTTTCAAGTAAATGTTTAGTCTAAATCATACCTTTAGTAAAGATGTGGTGTTTACTGAAGATTTTCCGTGGAATTTAGGTGAGAACGCAAATAGCATGTTTTTCAACATTGTGCTGTTTCCCTACACTCGCACACATTCAACGGACTTAATGGTTAATAATCCATATTTATTACACATTAACTCGCGGAAGAACACATGTTTTAGGAAAAAATACAATAGATCACACACACTTTTCCACGTTCCCGCCAAAACTCCCTGTAACTTTTTCATTGCTATTATTCACAAGTGAGTTATAGATTTTTTTTGAATTTTATTGGTTGAGTTGCTTTGTTCTTAAAAAAGTTTCGATACAAAAAGATCGGGTTGAATAGTACAAATAAATTAATATACTTATTGCTTGCTCATTTCATGCAACTTCGTATTTAATTTCAACTTGTACGTGTTTCATAAACAAAACTTTGTTTTCTCTGTAAAAACTATAAATTCCCCATTTTGTACGTGGCTAAAACGCTATCCGCGACAAACCAAAAATAAAGAAACCTCATAGTTAAAAGTTAAACCATTAGTCTATGGCCGATCGCCATTGCAAGATGCGCGCGCATAAGAAAACAATATTTTTTCCCGCCATTGCGAAAAAAAATTCACAACTCGTTTCACTGGTGAAATTATAGTTATTTATTAATTAAATTAGTATTCTTTTCTTTACAAGTGTGTTGAAAAAGTCGTATGATACACGTGTGTGTTTATCAACACACACGTGTATCATACGGCTAAAACGCTATCCGCGACAAACCAAAAATAAAGAAACCTCATAGTTAAAAGTTAAACCATTAGTCTATGGCCGATCGCCATTGCAAGATGCGCGCGCATAAGAAAACAATATTTTTTCCCGCCATTGCGAAAAAAAATTCACAACTCGTTTCACTGGTGAAATTATAGTTATTTATTAATTAAATTAGTATTCTTTTCTTTACAAGTGTGTTGAAAAAGTCGTATGATACACGTGTGTGTTGATAATTACCGTCCTCGACTCTCTTAAGACCGCCTCAATGGCGCCTCGGCGGTAATCACCAACATTACACACTTGTACCATAATGTACTATTAGTACAATCTACAGAGTACGACTATCCCAAAATGTCTGTCATACCGGCTGGCAACAAACATGCCAGAACTAGGTGGACCGATTGGCGACATGTATTAATAATTAATACGAATAGCTTAGCACCAAGTTTCATTATAGAGCTGGGTTACTAAGCCACACCCTGTAGATAGATCACAACACGTGTTAAACCCTACTATCACAAGTGTGTTGATAAATTATTGTATCTAGGGGTCTTTGGATGAGAGGTTTATTTCGGGTATCTCAAACATGTGGATTTCTAAAACGCGACCTCTTTATTTCCAGCTACTTACAGGAAAAAAATTCTTAAAGAACTCTCCAATACTCTCCTATCTACATCTTTGAACTGTATTAATAGATTTTGAAGAAGTCTGCAAGGAATTAGAGCAATGAAAACAGAATCTTTTTTAACTCCTAACGACCTTATGCGTTTGCGAGCATTGTGATACTTCATAGTAGAATACTGAGGTAAGTACTACTAATGTCAACAATGGTTAAAAAAAACATATGTCTCGATGAGAGAAACTGATAGAATTTTGCGAATCATCATTGACCATTGGAGCTTGGGGCATTCAGGCCATGCATTTTTGTCATCAATATAGTCACCTATAAAAATCATACTATACAATAGGTGACTATATGGATGACAAAAATGCATGGCCTGAATGCCCCAAGCTCCAATGGTCAATGATGATTCGCAAAATTCTATCAGTTTCTCTCATCGAGACATACGTTTAACAAATATAAATTGTATAATAATTAATAATATCTTGTAAAAATTTTAAAGCTGACATGTACAATTAATTTAAAAAAAAAAGAGAAAATGACAAGACATGCCCCATAGAGTTTCTTGGTGTTTCTTCTCTGATGGGAGTATTTCCGAAACACCGGTAGATTCAACAGCCATTCAGTTTTCCCCCTTTGTCCGCAGATTTTCTTTCTATGCTTGCCATTTTTATTTTTATTTAAACAATATTATGCAGCTGACAGACTGACTATCAGTTCCATTCGGATCATGATATGTGCTATGAACGGTATGCGTTTCTTTAAGTTGTGTTCACTATTTCACTTTTTTTTATTTTTTGATATAAAAATTGTCTGAAGCACTGAAACACACAGTTACATGTATAGTTGGTTTTAACCTACTTTAATTTTTTTTTTAATATTCTGTCGTAAACGATTGGATGACAGCTGAATGGTTCATTACTTTTGTTTTTTTTTTCTAATTCAAAGCGTTAAAATTCTGCTTTTGCTATGTTTACTTGATAATTGGTTATGATTTATGATTTTGACGTGTATATGTGCGTATATTAATACTGCCTACATACTGAATAAATGTTTTGATTCTTTGATTCATCCATTTCAAATTTATACGTACGGTAAATTAATACTTACGGTAATTGTATTGCTATGCTTCAGTGTATTTTATTATTATATGTATGATATGTATTATTTAATATTAAAAGATAGGTATGTATGTATGTATATATGAATATATATATATATATATATTATGTGTGTATTTATGTGTAATGTATAGTATGACATTTGTTTTTTATGTTTGTAAGCATATTTATTGATTTTATTTCAATATTGATACACCACCGTCCGTCACAGTCTCGTTTTCTTTTTTACTATTGGGTTGTCTGGAAGAAATCGCTCTAAGCGATAAGACCGCCCTTTGCATAGCTATAGTTATAAGTTTAGAGTATATTTTGTTTAAATTGTTTCTGTTCTTTTGGTGTGCAAATAAAGAGTTTATCTATCTATCTATCTATCTAAATGTGCATGACATCATGACATTACAATAATTACATTGGGCACCCTTTTAAAAGTCATCATTATCAGCCTGTATTAGTCCACAGCTAGACATAGGCCTCTCCCATAGTACGCCACTGAGCTCGATCTTCAACTACCAGCCACCCTGCCAATATTGTCACTCCACCTAGCTGGAGAGCGTCCTACACTGCATTTGCCGAATAAATAATAGTACTACGACGAAATTAAGATAATTTAAATGTAATTAGCTACTGAATTAATGAATCCTTCTGAGACATACCGCCTGAGAACAGATATGAGATAAAACTTGCACGGAAAAAAAAAGCCGACTTCATAACATGTTTTCACCTACATTTTCTTATCGGACGTCGAATAACTGTATACAAGTACAACACACATGTAAAATAACGACTTTTGAGTTTCTTATCATATCATTTGTATGACGATATTCATTATATTATGTCAATATGAAGATGAAATAAGTCGCTTACCTGCAGTCATACGTGTATTACGTCAACTATGAGCAGATAATATAATAGTTGATGTAATATCAATTATAGGAATAATAATCTCTATGAGAAATCATTGAATGGAGCCTTGGAGGCGCTTGCGCGGCAACAAAAATGATTTCTTCTAAATGATCTATCAATCTGGTACAGACTGGTACGCGTATTGATCGTATAATATTTTTGTCGATTTCTAAGTTGTCCAAGTTCCGCTTAATGTATATACTAACGGATGATGAGTATATATGAAAAAAAACGCAATACCCATATGAACCTTTTCTAACACACATAGATAATGACATAAAAATGAAGCTGGCCTGATCACACTGTATAGACATATTATAACAAGCGGATATTGTAAATACAATAATGGCTCAGAACGGCGCAAATAGACCTTATAGACAAAATGGACGGAAGACAAAAAGGACGATATCAAATAAACAGCATTGAAGTGTGGGCTTTATTATAAACATGAAATATAAAACTTGAGACTAAACAACGTAAATTAAATCTAAGTGAGAAAACGATGCAACACTTTATTATCGTGCTTTGGAAAACTAACTTGTATTTCTTGGTAAGGCTTTAAGCTTAAGCCGTATCATATGTGAGGCCAGATGTCCAGAATAGACAGAATTAGGCTTGTGAATGATGATGACTTTAAGCCGAATTTAGGTTGACCATTCCCGAGTGCTATTATGAGTTTTCAGCAAATGAATGTGATAATAAATATAAGTAGGTAGGTATAGTATGCTCGACAAGCAGCAAGGTGGTTTGAAGATATAGATAAGAGATGTACAGGACCGTGACGAATGGTATCACTAGAGACAGAGGCCTATACCTAGGTAATAACTAGAGGCCTATGCCTCTCTAAAGTGATACCGTGGTGATACCATCCCATCCATCTCACAAAGTGGCATCAAGCGACAAAAACGCTGTGGATGATAATGACTATAAGATAGTTATAGGAGGAATATATGGGGCTGTAAATGATCATGATAATATAGTATGTTATAATATAGTTAGGTAGGTATAAGTGTATTGTATATACAGTGTGGAAATTAAACTCAGGCCCTGGAGGGAAACTACTTTAAATCCTTAAGCTAGCTCATTTTACTTAAAGGAGACATTCCTTTATATTTGAAAAGAAACAAATCTGCATTAAAAGATTTTTTTAAACTCGCTTGCTTCGCCCGGGACTCGAACCAACTAAAATTAAAAAAAATAAACACTTTATTTTATTATACTAATCGGTAGTATTAATATTCAGGATAAAGTTTCTCTAACAAACATTAGGTCTTAAAAATAAAAATAATCGTTAAATCTAACATCAACTTTATTTTACTATCAATTTTGTAACACTTAAATTATTTAACTGATAAATTGTTCGAAATGAGCCCCGTCGTTCCGGCTACACAACATTAGTCGCCGTTGAAATTCATTTCTTGTAGCCTTCAGCAAAGTGTTGTGGTGTATGCCCCTAATAACATTTTCTATCACAATCCTTAGCTCTTGAACGGTTTCATAGCAAGTTTCATAAACAACATTTTTTACATGACCCCATAAAAAGAAGTCCATGGGCGTCAGGTCTGGACTTCTTGCAGGCCATCTAATCGTCCCGTTTGTACCTATCCAGGCATTGAAATTTTCATTAAGCTTAAGGCTACAAGAAATGAATTTCAACGGCGACTAATGTTGTGTAGCCGGAACGACGGGGCTCATTTCGAACAATTTATCAGTTAAATAATTTAAGTGTTACAAAATTGATAGTAAAATAAAGTTGATGTTAGATTTAACGATTATTTTTATTTTTAAGACCTAATGTTTGTTAGAGAAACTTTATCCTGAATATTAATACTACCGATTAGTATATTAAAATAAAGAGTGTTTATTTTTTTTAATTTTAGTTGGTTCGAGTCCCGGGCGAAGCAAGCGAGTTTAAAAAAATCTTTTAATGCAGATTTGTTTCTTTTCAAAAATAAAGGAATGTCTCCTTTAATTAAAATGAGCTAGCTTAAGGATTTAAAGTAGTTTCCCTCCAGGGCCTGAGTTTAATTTCCACACTGTATATGGTCTGTAAATGAAGATGACATATAGGTAGGTGTGTATATTTACTGGTTGAGGTAGAATCCTCTCGGACAGGCCGTGATATGGAAATGCCGTTCCTCAATGGTGACGACGTGTAGGTACAGTAGATCGCCGCACATCTTGCGCGGCCCGGGCGGCGGGTTCCAGCCAGAGGTGGTCAGCACCTGCCCAGTAATACTATCTTTAGCTGGTTGATAGTTACATGCAAAGCGACTAAACAACTAAAGTCTACATACTCGTTGAACATCTTATGTTAAATGCTCTTTGTGCAAGTTCGGGGCCCAATTAAATCGCTATATAGCAAGATACTCGCACCTCACTCGCGGATGGCAATGCGTTGTTGTCACTCGTTGTTGTTGAGTTCTACGAACGCTGTCAAATTGGCGAGCGAGACGCGAGAGCTTTATATAAGGGTTTGCTAGCAGAATTGCGGCCCGGGAAGTTTTTGTATAAATGTGACTTAATTCAATTCACTAGTAGAGCAGTTAAGACCGTCATCAAAAAGTTGATAGGCTACTAATAAATTTAACTTTGTGAAAAACTGCAAATCTTAATCGTTTGTAGATAAAGTAGGCTTTTCGGGCAAAGCATGCCTCCTGTACGTCTTTTCTCACTCTGTGATGCAAATGTATTATTCACTTTAATAAAAAATAACTTAAAACGATTTGCGGCTACAAATCGTTTGTAGATTATTCAGTGACTTTGAACATGTTGCTTGTAATAGCGAAATACCGGTACCTCTCTCACAGATTGTAAACAACGTGGCGTAGGTACGACTAAGTATTTTCCGTTCAAATATTTTGTTGTGAAAGATGATCTCCATAGGTTCTCAATGCAGACTTATCGGAAACTTACAAAAAAACTTTAGAACTACTAAAGTTAGTAAATAAACTTTAGGCCAATATCACCTCATGCGGGTAATTCAACCGTGAAGTAATTGGTTATTTGGTTTGAAGGGCAAACTGGTGAGATTCAATGTGTAATTACGAAGCAATGAAGCAAAACTCTATTCATCCTGAGTTTTACGTGGTAGTTTATTAGCGGCCGATTTTAATGTATCGTAACTTTATTTATGTCCCATACATTGCATATTTATTTTAATTGTTGGTTATAATATCGCTGTAGTCGTTTTCTTCCTTGCTTCAGACTACATACTTTCAAACGTTCCGTGCGCGCCATTTACGTCTTGAATAAGGTTCAAACATGTTCACAACACAAATATCGTAATTTGCTACATAGGTATTGAAAGCGTGACCCAAATCTCAAGAATTCATACAAAAGTCATGTCCATAATAAAGTCGCGACAATTCATCACTGCGTCACCACGTCGTCTAGATAAGCAAGCTGACAAACGTCAAGTAACTATGTACTCATCTACGCTACTTTGCATCTCACGAAACCAAATTGCTATGGCACAATAAGATAACAATTTTTATGCTCGTAATTACTATAAACATGTAACAAACATGATTACATTTCATCCTTAGTTTACAGGGAATTCACTTTTTCAAAGGCGCTAAGTACAGTCATAGCGATGTAAAGTCACTAAAAATATCAATGGTTACCTTGAGACATTGAGGAGCTTTGTTCTCTTTTGTAAGTCCAGGGTGCAATGGTAACAGAGGGCGCTCTGTGCTGTTTGGCATTATGTAATCTGGGGGCGTGCAGTCTACACTCTCCGGACGAGATTTCTTCTTTTCTGGAAAAGGTAAAGATACTAGTTAAGTTTGTGTCCAAAAATAATGTATATAATTCATATCAAGATATAACATTAGCAAAGAACGATTGATAATTACAGTGTTGGCCTCCGTAAAATATTCTCAAGATTTAAATACAAAACACATTTAAGAAAGAAGAATCAATTTCTCACCTAAAATATCACCCTGTGTAATAACATTAAGGAAGGCAAGAGAGCTGCACTCCTGGCCGGCATAAGCATCTGTGTAATCTATGGACTTGAGCAGATCTCTCACGTGACGAACGTGGATTCTCGCCTCACGCATCGTGTACGGCTCCTCAACTACCTAAAATGTACAGAATAATACGTTTACCAAATTACAAGGCCAATAAAACTAATCTTCATAAAATAGTATCCGTACAAACCTTGATAACAGAACCCTCCTTCAATCCCTCGATGTTCTTCAGCTCGGCGAAATTGTCCAAAGTAACACCGTCCAGTTGCAGAGAAAAGCAGGTTCTGTGACATGTGTCTTCGCGATCCATCAACACCTGGTGTATTTCCTGCACTAACTCCATACTCGATACCTAAAAGCGATAAATTAACGGTAAACACTAAATAATTCATGACAATGCTAATCGATACGTTTTGAAATGTAAATGCAGGAATTTATACCTGGATATCGAGCGGCTCCGCACCGGGGCTCACAATCTTGACAGTGAAACCCATGTCTTGAATGAACACAACTTCGGCATCTCGCTTTTTGTCGTCGCCGTCTTCGCTCGGCGAGGACTCTCTATCTTTCTCTCCGTTCACAATTTTACTGTCACCGTTAACTTTATCTGAAGATTCTACGTTCGATGCCGGGATTGCATCGCCGGCTTCTTTCTTGCTTTCCGTATTTTCAGTTTTAGGCGTGTCTTTCTTCTTATCTGAATCACTATCGGTAGCTTTGGTTTTCTTACATTCTTTCTTCTTTTCCGAGGTTTGCTTGCTCTCTGTCGCCTTCGGACATACGGGTGTGACGACAATTGGTTCTTCATCTGACTTACTCGATTTTGTGTCATCGGAATCGCTGTTGATACCATTATAAACTACATTAGCGCTATCACTACTACTAATATCACAATCTAAATTTTTTTTTGCATTGCCATTGACAATGGGTACGTTAGTGTCTGAACCGTTTGTTATTGATTCTTTGGTTGTTATTGTATCTGTACTATCTTTGTCGTTTATTGTTGATTCGTCTCCGTTGACTTTACTAGTGGTTTTGACTTCGGGTGATTTTTCACCGTTTGATTTTGCATTAGGGGTATCTGTAAAAGATTGGTAGCGTAAATTATTCTCGTTTGATACAGAACTAGCAGAGAAAATATAAGAATATGCTTCTAGATGTTTCAGTAGTTGTGAAGATTACCTGTGTTAAGAGGGAAAGGCGCAGGCGTGTGGTTAGTGTGTGGGGAGGGCGGTTTCCTGGCGGCTGCAGCGTAGGAGACCCGCGGCGCGGCGCCACCGCCCTCGTCATCCGCGCGACCGTTCGGCGTGCTGGCGTGCCCATTGCTCACGGTCAGTGGCTTGGCACTTACTTTCTTCATTTTGGTCTGCTTCTCTTGTTTTTCTGTAACAATTAAACCTTTATAAACTGCATGCCGACACCCACGAATCCACACATGCATGCCGATGATAAGAAATTGATACTTAAGTGCAACATCCTTAATATAACGTTATTGTTCAACAATGGATTTTCAGTTTCAATTTCTTTATTGTTTCATTTGAATACATTGTACACATATGAACGTTTTTAAATTACAATCAAATACAAATAACTAATCAATTCCAATATCAGTCCGAAAGTTAAATAATGACATCATTCCGGTTGCTAAAAAGTTCGTTATTATAAATAGTTACCTACCTATATTAAAACTTAAAATACTGAACATGTAATAAAAACGGAAGCATAAGCATATACAAGGATAAACACTGTAATATATCCTTGAAGTTGAAATTATTATACTGTGTTAGTAGTGGCCGTATTGATAAATGTGTCTAAAGTTCAATAATATTGCCTAATCTGACTGGAGTATCGAATCGAAACATTAAAAAGAGGACAACGTTCATCATTATATATTCTGGGCAACTTTCTATGAATATTTTATCAAGGGATAGTTTTATTCCCGAACCGTAACATTTAAAATATTTATCAAAAACATAATCTTTAGAATCTGCTCCTACAAAACTATACTAAAACGATAAGGAGATCAATATGGCAAATGGGCTTTGCACTTTCAGGATTCATATGTAGGTAAATTTGGCGTTTAGTAAAAATGCTCTGGGTACCAGTTCGGTTCACATACTTACCTAAATACAAATGTCGAAACCCGAAAACTTCGCCGGAGAAGCATACACCGAGATGTGTGTAGTGATGGGAATTATCCAAACTATTTATTTTATATAACTATTTATTTATTTAGAAATTTCTATAGAAGTCTATAGAAATTTCCTAATGACTGGTCTAATTGATAAATTCACTTTTAATGTCAAAGACCATCGTAATTTATCTTTATTTTTTATTTGTGAGCAGTGCTGACATTGGCATTCGCTATGTTGTGAACGCATTTATAGCTTTGAAGAATTATAATATTCAAATGGCTGGTTGGTCACGACCGGTGCGACGCGTTATCGTTTGCACTGAGTATTTAATTTCTTTGAGCTCGTGTTTTGAAACACTTGAAAGGTGCTTTATTTTATTGCCGCAGTTATTTTACTTTTCTGCTAGCTAAGATTGCAAAGAAAGCCTATTGCAGACGTAGACACAGAAGTCATTCATACATAAGGTCTTAGATTAGCTATATAAGAGTCCTGCCTGGGCAACTGCATTACTTTTGATTTAAGTATGATTTTTTCAATCACTTCGTGGTGGTTCTCTCGAAGATGGGTTAGAGTGGCACCTCCCTAGTTAGAGGCGAGCCGTTAGACGCACGTCTCGTCCCGTGACGGGCGCTCACGCACGTGGTCTGAACTGGCGCTACGCCAACTATCTCCAGCGTCGAGTCAATAATAGACGGCAACGGTATGCCGCCAACAATAGACGCCATCGGCACCAACTCTAGCCACCAGGAGAGTGCATTGTAGCGATCCTCTATTATTATTTTTTAAGCTGCAACTAATTATGCAACGAGCTCGGTTATATGAGATTGAGATATTTTTATTTTACATTCATTTACACATTGAGATAATAAACTGAATCAACGTATATCTGCAGAGTTATGAACTCGTCAAGTTCAACATACGTATGTTTATAAGTCTGATAAACATCGCGGATAGAAAAAGATGAGACTGGGAAGGACTACGTGAAATTATATGCAGAATTGGTCGGATCAAATGGAAGAAAA
Organism: Cabera pusaria; assembly: GCA_954871355.1. NCBI lineage: Eukaryota > Metazoa > Arthropoda > Insecta > Lepidoptera > Geometridae > Cabera > Cabera pusaria. The sequence goes on from OX940897.1 coordinate 11,473,995, forward strand.
CCAAATACTTCGACGAATTTTACAAGTCGATGCATATTAATTGTAGAACTTGCAGAAATAGGAAATGATACGAGTATGTCAACATTAGTCAGTCGAAGAACAAAGTTTCGTAAAGTAAAAGGAAAATTTATTGAACTAGGTTATCAGTGCTACTAATTAACAACCAAGATTACAGTCACCAACTAAATGTGATATACACTACTGTACCATAGAACTTAATGAGAGTACATTAAGTTATTAAAGAGTCAATATTTCAATACATTTCTGATACGAATTAATTGTCACCAGTTAGTTATCAATGTAATGAACGAGACGGAGAAAATAAGCTTGGCCCAGTTTGGAATCATAGCTTGACACAATTTTAATCGAGATAACAGTTATGATATTTCGAGATAAAACGAGATAAGTTTGTGTAAAACGTACAAAATGTTTCTTATCAATTTACGGATAGAACTAGGGGCGTGAACCGCGAGAATTTCCAATTATAAACTATAAGCACACTTGTTAATTTTCATAGATATCATATATCAAAAACTGAAACTGTACGTTTATGCTCAAGCATGGGAAGACTACACTTATCGTACAAAAATGATGTTATCACCTTTGGCTTTATAAACATGATAAGATACTTGGGCGCCTGTGACTTTAGATAAGCATGAAATCAGAATTTTGATAAAAACGTTGACACAATTACCTCGCCCTCGGCAACTAGCACAACGTCCTAGACTAGAACATGCAACACTTTCAAGTCTATGAAGCATTTCCTTTAAAAACAATATAAGAAGAGAAGTACCTAATCAGACAAGTCAGAGTTCACGGGCTCGATGTTCTCTTGCGTCATAGGCAGAGAATTATACAATAATACTTCTTTCATTTGGTTGCATGGACTATATTGTCCAGCATAGAAATAAATTGCACAAATCAATATTGCCATTTGTGCCTAAACAGATAAGATGCCACAGATTTCATTTTAGTATAACTAGAACCTCCAGTTTAAAACTGACTAGGATAAAGTGTGCAAGATAAGTTTTCCTATAATAAACCCAAGTTGGCTTTCAGAATTCAATTTTCTTATCTGTCGTCCAAGATAAGTTTAAGCCATGTTACCAATATAACTATTTGTTACCGCATTGACGTCAGGCATGGTCGGAAATGTTGATTTCTGATTCAGATAAACATAGCTTTTGTTAGCAAAGCGGCACTAGCAGCTACTGAATTGATCAATGAATGTATTATGCAAACAAAAGCAAGCCAGCGCTGGCGACGGTCACTGAATATTTATTTGAAGACCTTTAACTCGCTTATTGTTGAATGATCTTCGAGCTTGTACTATTCTGCAGACGTTGAAGTTACCGCTAAAGGCAGGCTTTCTTATCGATCATTTTATTTGCCCACTGTTCTAATTCTTAGAACATCCGCATAAGAAAACAAAGGGTGAAAACAAGCCATAATCAGGTGCGACCTCTCGTCACAAAATATACCGTGCTTCAAATACTTTGTAGATGCCCCAGCGATATCTGTTTGTTCTACAAGTTTGTAATAGGACTACTCACTTTGGTACAGAAACTACTTTATTCTAATTCTACGTCTAGGTTCATAGTACTCTATATAAATAATATCTTACTGAATAAAACCCTAGCAATAAAACACTTAAATTTTGACATTTTTGTTAAAAGTCATAGAGACATTTTTGATACATTTAAGGTTTTTTATTTCGTTTTTTGCAATAAGGTCCCACACAGTAAACGAGGATACAATAGGTAGATAGGTATATCACAAAATATTCCCTAACTAATAGGTTTATGTACTTTCCATTGCAAATCAAGTCACACGGCATTGATCAGGTTTTTGAACTTGGCTATTGTAGACACAACGATAAAGCTGCGTATATCAGTCACAGGTACCTAGTACCACTGTACCAACCATAGCTAGTTCATTATTCTTATTCATTATTCTGTGGCTAGGTGAGGAAGCGGAGCGTCGCGCGAGCAAATAATGAACCAATTGCACACATACAGAATAATGAATAGTAAAACCACACAAATATGAATAATAAGGTATTTCTGTGAGTAAAACCAATAATAGTAACTTCATTTTCAACGGACTTCCTAAAAGGAGGAGGATCTCAATTCGTTTGTACGTTTTTTTCTGTATGTTACGCGATTACTCCGTCAATGTACACCGATTCGAATGATTAATTTTTCAATAGGTAGGGTATATATCCAAGGTGGTCCAATTGTTATTTCATCGATGAGTATCTCCAGAGATATGACGATAAACGTCTCAAACTTGCTACTGAAACTGACTCGCGCGGCATGGAAGTCGGTTGTTTTAGTTTTTAGGGTTCCGTACCCAAAGGTTAAAACGGAACCCTATTACTAAGACTCCGCTGTCCGTCCGTCTGTCTGTCTGTCTGTCTGCCTGTCTGTCTGTACTAAACCTCCTTTTGAAGTCGGTAAAAATAAGTTTAGTTTTACCTGTGGTTGAACGGGTGACACACGCTAAAAAACCTGCATTTTACACATGCTCCTATTAATTATCTCTTGTATAAGAGTTTTGTCAATCTATAAGCACGCAATTTTCCGACAGCACTGAAACTACAATTTGTTTTCATAAAAGACACCTCCACGCACTAGAAAACCCTGTGTCGCGCGAGACGGGACTTTACAAAGCAACAAATCACGGATATGTCCAGTGTGGGAATCGAACCCACGACCTTCAGTTTAATTGACAGGCTCACTAACCACTAGACTCTAAACAATAGTCAATTTGATATTAATATTATATTTCATTGTAGTAATAATTTTAACCACCGTGCTGCCGCGCTGTATCTCTCGGTTGACAATACCTTTACGATGTTGCTGCGTTTACGTTACGTTATAATACGTTACTTGGCTGTAACAATAAAATAACAGTACGTATTATACAGATATACGAGTAAAATAATTAGTTTTTATGTTGGCAAGGAATTCAGTGCCTGCATAGAAACAGTTAAAATTCAATACTGAGTAGTAAGTAATTGGAGTCGGTGCGCTCGTTAGACAGCGAGTAGGTAGGTATATGGTTGAATGTGGGTGGAACGTCAACCTATCTCTTTTACCGTCACCAGTAATTTAATATATCGTTGAACATAAAGGACAAGAGTGGCGTTCCGTGCTATGTTTTGGACTGAACCGACCCAACAGCAATACGCTCCAGTTTCATAACAACGCGGTACTTCCGGCTATCCTAAATTAGATCCAACAGTAGCTACAGCAATCATTTAAACACAAGAATAAACCGACTAAAACCCAACGCCGGTATGATATAAATGCAAGAAGTATTGTTTACTGTGTAAAAAATAAAATGTATGAAGGTATACATTTTAATTGTTAGTTGGCTAATAGGTAATTTAATATATTATAGGGGGGATATTTAGATCGGATGCCGGAATAGGTTTTCCTTGTACACTATTATTTATTCTATGCTTGTACTAATGAATTTGCTGCCTCGAAAACCGTATTTTTATTCGTCTATGGTCTTTTTTTTTTTTTTGTTTCTTTATGTCTCCACACGATTAGTGTATTTAGCCAGTGTCAAGTATTGAAATTTTTCAAGTTTTTATGAATGTTAGTCGTAGAGATGGGTCAAAGTCACATTTCAGGTCAGTTGTCAAGTAAAAGTCTAGTCTAAGTCATACCTTCAGTAAAGATGTGGTGTTTACTGAAGATTTTCAGTGGAATTTTGGTGAGAACGCAAATAGCATGTTTTTCAACATTGTGCTGTTTATTCTTTTTTATTACACTCGCACACATTCACCGGCACTTAATGGTTAATAATCCACATTTATTACATATTAACACGGGGAAGAACACAAGTTTTAGGAAAGAATACAATGAGATCACACACACTTTTCCACGTTCCCGCCAAAACTCAGTCTATGGTACTTATACTTGTACTATTATTTATTCTGTGTTTATAGTCCGGCTTGTATTCGACCTATATATTATTATATTACAATATCTGCAAATTACATGCAAATTACAAATGGCAAGTAGCAAGACACAATCGTTTATGCTTAGAGGATCCCACTTAGTAAAACTTACCACTGGATCACACCACACTGCATATTGACGACGACTGGATGATCATATAAACATTATAGTTTTGTCCGTAGAGTCATAGCTAAAATTATTTGAACATTTTAAAGAAAACTCGATGCAGCTGATTCGTATAAATTTATACAATTTACATAGAACTCTAAAATATCGTATTGAAATCTGTGTCACAATAACAAGCTCGCCACATACCGACAATAGCGAATAAAGAAACCTAAAATATCTTCACAGCAATGAAGCTGTACCACGTGGTCAAACCTAAGTCTAGTTTTATTTTTCGAAGCGGAACAAATTCAAGTTGTGCCGAAAGGAAGGATTATTTGTACTGAAACTAGGTAACGCGTTTGCTCAAATTGGATGATCACGACACGAGCCACGGGGGCTAACAAATTCCGTAACTCGACACAAATTCCAATCGATACGATAATTCAGTAAAATGAGGTGACAATCCAAAAAAAGAGAAGATTTTAAAAAAATAATATTTGTATTGCACTGAAATGTCGCCGGAGAACGTAAGTTTTTATGAAGAGGCGGTTACGAGGCGCGGCGCGATTGGCTAAATACTCAAAGGGCGCGATGAATGAAAAACAAGTAATTAATAAATAATTACTAAGTATTTGTTTATATGGTTGCTTTCATCAGAACTGAGAACGCCTAAGTGCATCAGTATTTCGTCTGTATCTACTGAGAAAACAACCGACGTACAACCTACTAGGTATCTTTAATGACTCTAAGGGCCAGTTTCACCGGTTCCTGATAGCTCTTGCACGAACCAATCTGACACATTTTTGCAGCTTTTGTATGAAGTCATCTGTCAGATAACTATCTGTCACTTTATCATTAACCGATGAAACTGGCCCTAAATCTATATAGATAAATAATAAAAATTAAATTCTATTCGGTTAGCTCCGCTCGTCAAGTGAGATATCTAGTCTGGACCACAGGTGGTATGGACAGATTTGGCTAAAATTATCGTAATAGCATAAAATAAATAATAGTACAAGTGTATAGTCGGAATTAGGTTTATAAAGAACTAGAAGTGCCCCGCGGCTTCGCCCGCGTTAAAACCTCCTTTTATTTACTTCAAACTTTTCTTTTGTAAAAACGATTTTATCATTTAAGACAACAAATAAGAATTAGGCAAATCGGTTTACCCGTTTTCATGTTATCGCGTGACTAAGTCAAATCGGGATTCATGTTTATAAAACCGGAAAAACCCAAATTTTCAGACTTTGTTACCCCATTTCAAAAATCCTGCAACACGTACTTACTTATTTATTTACAGAAGTACTTATGTGTAAAGTTTCGAATAAAACAGACTATCTCATCTTGTTTCGCCATACAAACTTTGTATCCCCGTTCCGTATCCGGGAGGAATTTTTTGAAAATCCTTTCTGCGACGATACCTACGTCATAATAACTATCTGCATTCTAAATTTCAGCGCAATCTGAAACAATATTGATTTTAAGACTTTGTTACCCCAGTTCGCTTAGGGTGGTATTTTGAAAAAGTCTTAAACTCGTATTTAATTATTTATATACAGAAGTACTTGTGTGAAATGTCGAATAAAATGACTATTCAAACTTTGAACCCCCGCTTCATCCTTTATGTAACATGTAAACATGTATTTTATTATTTATTTACTTAAGTACTTGTGTGAAGTTTTGATTAGAAAAAAAAAAAAAAAATAAAATATAGATATACGGTCGAATTGAGAAACCTCCTCCTTTTTTTGAAGTCGGTTAAAAAGACTATCTAATCTTGTTTCTCCATAAAAAACTTAGAACCCTCGTTTCATCCCCTTCAGGGGTGAATTTTGGAAAATCCTTTTTAGAGGGAACTATCGTCGTAATAACTATTTGCATGCCAAATTTCAGCGCAATCCGAAACAATATTGATTTTTAGACTTTGTTACCCCGTTTTACCCTTTTAGGAGTGGAATTTTGAAAAAGCTTGAAACACGTATTTACTTATTTTTTTACTGAAGCATTTGTGTGAGGTTTCGAATAGAAAAGACTATGTAATCTTGTTTCTCCATACAAACTTGGAACCCCCATTTCATCCCCTTAAGGGGTCAATTTTGGAAAATCCTTTCTTAGTACACCCTTACGTACTAAGAAGTACGTCAGTATGTCACGACAATGATTTTTATAGTATTAGAAGATGAAAAATTGGAAAAGTTAACCCATGTATGGGATATATATACAGAACTGAGTGTTTTTATTTTACTTATATGTATTTTAATCCCCTACGCAAAAAGAATGGGGTATTTTAAATTTGATGTGTTTATCTACTAAGACTAACTGTGTATGTGTGTGCCTGTTGTGGCACATAGCGCCCGAACAGATGAAAAAAAATTGATTTAGTTTTTTTTTGTTAGATAGGTGTCTTGATCGAGAGTATTCTTAGCTTTGATTCATGAAAATCCGTTCAGCCGTTTGAAGACTATGAGCTTTTTCTAGACGATGACGCTATGCAATAGACTTTTGTAGTCGGAATGGTCTCAATGAACAGATTATGAATAAATCGGTCGGGGGTGATTTACATTTTTTATGGTAGGACAGCACAACGTCCTTAAGACTAGGACAGGACTAGGACTAGGTCAGCTAGTAATTAGTATTATGTATAAAAAGAGACCATATACCTAATAACTTAATCATTTCATGCTTGCCGAATAACCAGCAGCTTAGCAACATAATCCTTATATATAAAAATCAATTGCTGTTTGTTAGTCTCGCTAAAACTAGAGAACGGCTGGGCCGATTTAGCTGATTTTGGTTTTGAAATGTTTGTCGTAGTTCAGAAAAGGTTTAAACGGTGAGAAAATATGGAAAAATTGCGAGGAAGATAGTGAAAACCACAATTTCATTTTCCCATATAACCTGTTCTACCTAATTTCCTGTCAAACATTTGACGGACGTCCCTTCGGTACGGTACTTGTTACGGTACTCTGTTTCACTCTCGAATTGAAAGCACGTATTAAATTAAGGGGTTTGAAACTTTTGAACCGACAACACAATACATCCACATTACTCGGATTATCGCGTTTTAATATTTTGTATTTTGATGGTTTTCCCAGGTCGTCATTGTTGGTTCGTTCAGAAATGTTTGTGGCTGTATTGACATATTTTGATGGTTGTCATTATAACGCTTCCATACATGGGTATCGCTATTTGTGCATAAAAACCGATATATGCTCGATCTTACAAACCTTAGTAGATACAGACATAAAATTTACTCATGGTGTGTATGTATTGTAATGGCTGCAACATCAAATAATAAAAACTAAATTAAATTAAAAATTAAAGGGAGTCCCCGTACAAGACACGTATTTTTCCGGCAAATATTGTTCAATCGGAACCCTGCGTGTGCGGGTCTGACTCGCACTTGGACAGTTTATTTATATTCGCGGTAATAAGTTCGCCGGGTCAGCTAGTATGTTATAAAAAACTTCATCGTACAGAGCATATCATCGATAAGCATGATATAAATGTATATCTAGAAAATAGGGGCCCGGTTCTTCGAAGTTTAATATTGTTATCAATATTGTACCTATCAGCTCAACTATCAATCACATCACAATTCACATATACCTTATCAATTAAATGAGTGCCTACTACAGCTCCTTACTATCATGGATCGTTCATAGACCCACCATGTATTTGATAAGATGGCTAATATTCTCCAATTTTGTTTAGGACTAGCTACCCGCCCCGGCTTCGCACGGGTAGAGCATATACCTATGCCTTCATTTTTTGCAAGCTTGTTGCGTCGAACATGAATTAACAATTAATATCTTCAACAATCATCGTCATATTTCAATTCATTAACCAAAACCTTGACGAATTATATACTAAACCTTCTTCATGAATCACTGTGTATCTATTAATCAAACCGCATGAAAATCCGTTGCGTAATTTGAGTTTATCGCGAACAGACAGACAGACGCGGTGGGGACTTTGTTTTATAATAGGCAGCTTCGCGGCAGCTGCAACCGCACCGCAAGTTTAATTTATTACGTATCATATCAACGATCATTCGAATGGATTTTATTTTGGTCAAAAGTGCTGCCGATCTGCAGGCTCAAATGTGTCATCCTTTTAGAAGTTTCTAAACTAAACTTTCACTGCTAAAATTCAAACAACAAATTGAATTCTACGATCAATTTAAATCCAATCTATGCCTATCACAAACTCCTCAACTTGAATAATTAACTCCTCAGACGTTGCACCACTTGCATAACAAAACAAATCGTAAGTAGATACAAAGTTTAACACGAAACGCTTAAATATTTACCGTCGAAGGCATGTCATGGTATCGTCAAAACTACTTAGTAGTACTCCAACGTTGAATTCACTCTATGGATGTGTGCACTTGTACATTTTTTAACCGACTTCACAAAAAAGGAGGAGGTTCTCAATTCGTCTGTCTTTTAGGGTTCCGAACCCAAAGGGTACCAACGGAACCTTATTACTGAGACTCCGCTGTCCGTCTGTCTGTCTGTCTGTCTGTCTGTCTGTCCGTCTGTCACCAGGCTGTATCTCATGAACCGTGATAGTTAGACGGTTGAAATTTTCACAGATGATGTATTTCTGTTACTGCTATAACAACAAATACTAAAAACAGAACAAATTTAAAAATTAAAGGTGGTCCCCATACAAAAAACGTGTTTTTACTATAGCGCCATCTATGAACGATGGTAACCAACAAAAAAGTCACTGACCTTTGTGTTAACGTTCACATGGTGGGTGTTAGAAGTTCGTTCGACATTCGTTAGATGGCGTTGTAGTAAATAAGCATGTTTAGTATTCACACGGTATTTATATATATCGATCTTAAAACTATGTAGATACTTAATTTTTCCGTCAAATTTTGTTCAATCGGAACCCTACGTGTGCGAGTCCGACTCGCACTTGGCCAGTTTATTTTTTGTGTGTGTGTGTTACGCGATTACTATGTATATTATCGTATATTATGACGATAAACGTCTCAAACTTGCTACTGACATTGACTCGCGGGGCATTGAAGTCGGTTGTTTTAGTTTTTAAACTATCTTAATTATGTCATTTGTGTTTAGTAGGTAGTTTAGGTACAAATTCAAGGACAAAAAGAACGAATAAGCTAAAGATAATTACCTACTTACTCAGGTTGTACAAAAACCTCGATATATCTCGATAGCCCTCTATTAATCATTACAACACATGATACGCACGTGTTCCGAGTCCCTTTTCAACTTGTCACTCAATGTACCAGTGAATAAAAAAAATCATCGTCTTGCTGCCTGTCTGAATTTAGACACAGAAATACCACCGGTTTCTATTATAAATAGTAGGACTTTATGGATGATGGTTTCTATTATTATTATTTTTAAGTGTTGTGCCATTATAATGTAAGACAGGTCTTACATTATAGGAAAGGCTGGCCAGGAAAATAGCTTTCAATTTAGTAAGCTCGTCAATCAGCTGTTGTTAATCCCATTAGTCAATACGATCGTTTAAAAAACTTAAATAACCGACTTCCAATTCCGCGTTATTAATTTTCAGTACCAAGTTTGAGGTGTTTATCTCCGTATCTCTGGAGATACTAATCAGATCTCGATAAAATTACTATGGTACCACCCTTGGGATATCTCCTTTCCAACAAAAAAAGAATCATTATTATTGTTATGTACCGGCTGTAATTTACGTACTTTAGTCGAATTTTCTCGACCTAGGTTTCGAGCGAGTCAGTCGCTCTTTCTTGGGGGTTGGGGGGAGGAGGGGAGGGTTTCCCCCCTTCCCTTCCTCACCAGCCTCATTACAAGGTAATGGATAGTTTTTTATTTATTACTTTTTAGGGTTCCGTACCCAAAGGGTAAAACGGGACCCTATTACTAAGACTCCGCTGTCCGTCTGTCTGTCTGTCTGTCTGTCTGTCCGTCTGTCACCAGGCTATAGCTCATTAACCGTGATAGTTAGACAGTTGAAATTTTCACAGATGGTGTATTTCTGTTGCCGCTAGAACAACAAATACTAAAAACAAAAAAAAAATTAAAAATTAAAGGGGGTCCCCATACAAAAAACGTGTTTTTAAACGCCATCTATCTAATTAGTTTCGGCAAAATGACATAGATGGCGCTAGTAAACGAGCCCCGACTTTCTAGATCGCGACCAAACCAAATATTCTTGGTAATACAAATTAATCAAATATATGAGGTTGAAACTCTGTTATGTTTCGTATTGTACGGAATCCTCCCTAAGTGTGCGATAAGAGACGCGATGCTGACTCGCACTTGGCCAGTTTTATTTTGTTTGGTTGGATTTTGAATCGTTTGGCACTAGTTTGATATGGACTCTCCCCCCCTTTTTCAAACGAATCTAAATTGTAACCCAAAAATCTACAGAAAAGATAATAATATGGACTATGGTCGATGTTTACGAAGAAATCGCTCGGAGATTTACTCACAATAACGACTTCAAAGCACCTGTGAATGCCCGCATAAATTATTCAAAAGGAATAAATAACCCTTAGGGCATATCTAGAACAGAGCCTACGAACTCTAGCATAGGAAAATTAAAACATCCGAAGCGAATAATATGAAATCGTCTGAATCATAGCAAAAAAGTATGTATGATGATTGAAGTACAAACAATATGGGTCCGGCAAAAAGTGGCGTAGCAACTGAACTAAAACAAGAAGATTAGCACAAGCTGATTTTATACATTGTATGTGATGCAGCTGTACTGTGTACAAGATATAATATAAGTAGCTAGTGAGCTCGATGCAGTCTTTAGCTAACACGATGTATCCACATGTTGATTGATCATTATCTTTTGTTACAACACAATCAATAACGAAAAACAAACGATGATGTAGAATAATAAAATTCACTGTGTCACTGCGCGATTAGGAGAAATGAATGAGAATAGAATGATAAAATAAGCAAAATATAAGTCGTTAGCCTCAACTCATGGCATATTGAAAGGTAAGAGGCAAAATATAAGGACAAATAAAACAAATGATTTATTTGTCCTTATATTTGCCTTTTACCTTATGTAGATAGCAGAACTGTACAAAATAGGCAAACATAAGTAGACACATGGACACAAGTGCTCCCTCCCTATCAAGCTAAATAAAAAAGTTACTAATCTAATACTATAAGAATCTTTGTCCTGACATACTGACTGACTGACTCGACTGACAGACAACGCACAGCCTAAACCACTGGTCGTAGAGACTTGAAATTTGGAGGGTATATTTGTCTTAGTACGTAAAGGTGTACCTAAGAAAGGATTTTCCAAAATTCGCCCTTTTAGGGGATGAAATGGGGGTTCAAAGTTTGTATGGAGAAACTAGATTAGATAGTCTTTTCTATTCGAAACCTCACACAAGTGCTTCAGTAAAAAAAAAAAAAAATACGTGTTTCTGGCTTTTTCAAAATTCCACCCCTAAGAGGGTGAAATGGGGTAACAAAGTCTGAAAATTAATATTGTTTCGGATTGCGCTGAAATTTGGAATGCAGATAGTTATTATGACGTTAGTTCCATCTGATAAATGATTTCCTAAAATTCACCCCTTAAGTGGATGAAACGGGGGTTCAAAGTTTGTACGGAGAAACAAGATTCGATAGTTTTTTTTCTATTCGAAACTTCACACAAGTGCTTCAGTAAATACAAGGTAATAACGTGTTGCAGGCTTTTTCGAAATTCAACCCCTTAGAGGGTGAAATGGGGTAACAAAGTGTGAAAATCAATATTGTTTCAGATTGCGCTGAAATTTGGCATGCAGATAGTTATTATGACGTTAGTTTCCTCTAAGAAAGGATTTTCCAAAATTCACCCCTGAAGGGGAACGGGGGTTCAAAGTTTGTATGGAGAAACAAGATAAGATAGTATTTTCTATTTGAAACTTCGCACAAGTACTTCAGTAAATAAATAAGTAAATACGTGCTTCAGGCTTTTTCGAAATGCCACCCCTAAAAGGGTGAAGTGGGGTAACAAAGTCTGAAATGAATATGTATATGTTTCGGATTGCGCTGAAATTTGGCATGCAGATAGTTATTTTGACGTAGGTATCCGTTAAGAAAGAATTTTTCAAAATTCACTCTTTAAGTGGATGAAGCGTGTGTTCAAAGTTCGGATAGTCATTTTATTCGACATTTTACATAAGTACTTTTGTAAATAAATAAGTAAATACAATTTTCAGGCTTTTTCAATATGCCAACCTAAGAGGGTGAAGTGGGTAAAAAAGTCTTACAAAATAAAAGTTTTAAGTAAATACAAGAAGTCCTTAACGCGGGCGAAGCCGCGGGGCTCTTCTAGTTACACTTATACAAAGATAAAGTATCTGCATTCTGCTATAATTTAATTTAATTTTCGTTTAATCTTATATACAAATTAATCTGGCTGGACTGATTTCGCTAATTCTTTTTTTGTCGTGTTTTTATCGTCAGGAGATGGATCTTATGAAAAAAAAATTAAAATAAATGAAAGTTGTTTTTAACGCAGGCGAAGCCGCGGGGCACAGCTAGTTCAGAATAAATTCCATTTTGTTAGTAATATCTGTCATAATGTCAATAAAATTAAATATAAGGAATATAAATAGAATAGACGAGATGCTATTTTATGATTTGAGTTGGCAACAATATACCTAACGGATCCAATTCTTGTTTACGATTCAATGGCTCATAACATTGGCGTAGTGGTTTTGTCCAGAAAGTTGCGGTAAATTACTACCTACCTACCTAAAGACTAAACTCATTGTTCATGGTGCTATTTAGCAATGAAATGGCCGGCCTTATCGCTTAGAGATTTCTTTCGGACAAGCGAACAGTAAAAGTAAATTTGGTTAATGGTGGAGATTTTTTCTTCAATGTTTACAGTCAAGTAGTTGCTAATACCTATTTCACCCACGAATAACTTATTGAGCCATTCTTTTAGAATCCCTCCCACAGAGTATAGTCTAATCACCCTAAAATCTAAAGTGCCTAACTACCTATTTAGAGTTGGGAATCTTCAGAAATTCACTAGCTAGATTTTTTATTCCTCGTTTCTACGGTCATATACCTACCTAAATAAGTTTAATTTGCTTGACCTCAATGGTTTAGGATTTGGACAGCCGTCCTTCTGTGTGGGTGGACTACTGTGTTCACACCAATCCAGATAATCGTGAACGTCTTAAATCGATACCTGCCACTAACTAATAATCTTGACAATTTACAAACGCGGTTTATTCGAATCTGGTATTGTCTGGATTAGACTTATCTTATTTGCAAACGGTTACGTATTATATTAGCGTCTGTTTTTATTCGACTATTACCTACATCGAACCCTTTATAATGAGAACATGTCTGATGAATATTAAACAGCCACAAAACTATTTTGAGAGCTTAGGGAGTTGTGCAAAGCCAAAATAAATAGTGCCACAATGAATGATTGAAAACAATCTATACGCTATTATGACGAAATTGTGACGCAAAAGCCGTAACCATGCTATTATGCTATCTACAAAATTGTACGATTATACATGGTTAATTATCTCTGGTAATACTGATAAAACTTACCTCAATAAAGTACATTTACATTTTAACCGACTTCACAAAAAGGATGAGGTTATCAATTCAACTGTTGTTTGTTACCCTAGAACTTCGTCATTTTTAGGGTTCCGTAGCCGAATGGTAAAAAAGGGACCCTTATAGATTCGCCATGTCTGTCTGTCCGTCCGTATGTCACAGCCATTTTATTCCGAAACTATTAGGACTACAGAATTGAAACTTGGTAGGTAGATGTATTCTGTGAACCGCTTTCCGATTTTTATACAAAAATAAAAAATATAAAAGTTTACATGCCATACATGGAACTGAAACAAAAAAAAAAATTTTCGTCAAACCTATACGTGTGGGGTATCTATGGATAGGTCTTCAAAAATGACATTGAGGTTTCTAAAATCATTTTTTCTCAAAGTCAATCATTTGAAAGATAGGCGTGTCTAAAGTGGTAAAATGTGTGTCCCCCCCCCCCCCCCTCCCCTCTAACTTCTAAAGTAAGGGAGTGAAAAATCTAGAAAAAATATATTCTGTAGATCTCAATAAAAACTTTCAACGAAAATTGGTTTGAACAAGATACAGTCAGCGGTTGTTGAGATACAGCGACCGCAAGTATAAATTTGTTTTTAAAACAAACACTATGAAAAACAAAGTTAATTTTGTAGTTGCGAAAAATCATAGTTATGGAATACTTAACGGTGTTACGGAACCCTACGAGTGCGAGTCCGACTTGTACTTGGCCAGTTTATTTTTTAACCGATTCAGAAATTTATTTTTTTGTTTGAGAGAGTATACTTCGCGTTTTGTCAAATAGTAAAATCATCGAGATCTGATCAGTATCTCCAAAGATATGGAGATAAAAACCTCTTACTAAGCTAAGCTTACTACTGAAAACAATTAGCGCGGTAGGTATATTTGAAGCCGATTTTATTAGTTTTGTAAACGATATTAAATTATTTGTATTCAAATTGAAAAACTTTGTTTTTAATTGTATATTTACATAGCATTCAGCACCTAAGGAAGTTCTTATCTAACTTGATTCTAATAAGAGTTGTACAAAATTCAATTCATTGTAGTTAGGTACAGTCAATACAAACAGAAAAGATATAAGTGCCTGCTGCCTCATATTCCAATAAATACACAGGACTTCAAGAGTTAATTCTGAAAATATTACACGAAGACAAAATGATTCATTTGTGTTTTCCAATTTAACATTTTATTTCATACATATGAGGTAAGTGGATAGCATGATTTCCGACCATGTAAGTTAAAACTGGACTTATTGAATCTGAGAATTCAAAGTTGCAGCTTTATAGTAAACTAGAAGTGCCCCGCAGCTTCGCCTGCGTTAAAAACTTCTTTTGTTTACTTACATTACTTACTTAAATTACATCAAATAAGAATTAGCCGAATCGATTCACCCGTTTTCATGTTATCGCGTGACTAAGGCAATTCGGGATTCATATTTATAAAAACCGAAAACCCAAATTTTCAGACTTTGTTACCTACCCCATTTCAAAAAATCCTACAACACGTACTTTATCTCATCTTATTTCGCCATAAAAACTTTGAATCCCCGTTTCGTATCCGGGTGGAATTTTTAGAAAATCCTTTCTGAGCGGATACCTACGTCATAATAACTATCTGCATTCTAAATTTCAGCGCAATCCGAAACAATATTGATTTTTAGACTTCGTTACCCCAGTTTATCCTCTTAGGGTGTAATTAAAAAAAAACCTGTAACACGTATTTACTTATTTTTTTACTGGGGCACTTGTATGAAGTTTCGAATAGAAAATACTTTGAACCCCCGTTTCATCCCCTACAGGGGTGAATTTTAAAAATCCTTTTTCAGAGGTAACAAACGTTATAATAACTATCTGCATGCCAAATTTCAGCGCAATCCGAAACAATATTGATTTTCACACTTTGTTACCCCATTTCACCCTCTTAGGGGTGAATTTAAAAAAAAAACAGAAACACGTATTTACTTATTTTGTTATTGAAGCACTTGTGTGAAGTTTTGGATAGAAAAGACTATCTAATCTTGTTTCTCCATACAAACTTTGAACCCCCATTTCATCCCTTTAAGGGGTGAATTTTGGAAAATCCTTTCTTAGTACACCCCTACGTACTAAGAAAAATATACCCTCCAAATTTCAAGTCTCTACAACCAGCGGTTTAGGCTGTGCGTTATCTGTCAGTCAGTATGTCAGGACAAAGATTCTTATAGTATTAGATGTGTTATGTTCTGGCAAATTTTTACAAATTGAGCTTGGACTTAAACAACCAACAAGCAACATTGCTTAGGATGTGGAGAGATGTGCTGCATTTTCACAAAACGGTAATGAGTATCGCAAGAGCTAAGACCGCGAGTAGGGTCTAACTAAACTCTTGCGATACCCACCCTCGATCAGCTGGTCAAAGCAAACCGAGGGTTAGAGGGTCTCATTTAGCCCTCACGGGATAGGGGTACGCGGTGTCACCACTCACCGTCTTTCTCATTATTATTATAAATCGTGTAAGCGACAATATATAAGTGTCAATATGAGAAAATATAATAACGCACCTGCAGCATTTCTCGAAAATGGTTGTGCTTTGCTCTATTGGGACTGCTCGGATATCACGGGCAGGACTATTGTCGCCAATAAGCCTGAATCGTGATGGCCGACCGGTGCCAGCGGCGGGTAGTGCTAATCCACATAACTATCCCACATGCCTAGAACCTCGTGAAGGCCGAGAAGGACAAGCTCAGCAATACCTTGACTTGTTTTACGAGTTTACCGCCAAGTGGGATGTTGACTCGACTATCATTGTCCCGATAGTCATCTCTGCAAACGGCCAAATAGCGCAGTCTCGACCAACATCTCAGAGAGACTCTCCGCTAGACGGCTTGATCAAGGGCCGATACATAAGGCGGCATTTCTTGACACGGCACGCATAGTCAGCCTCGTCAGGAGGTTCCTCTCTCTGCAGCCTCAACCACTGGAAGCTTGGGCCCTGCCCCACTGCCGGCGGTAATCTAGGATTAGGTTTTTATAATGCAACCAGTATGGCTACAACTGAGCTCGCCGTTGAGGTAGGTAGTTGACATAAAGTTTAAACAGCAGAGAAGAAGTGATACCACCCTGCCGCATCTCTGGTTCCTGATGTTGACGACCATACAGCCAATTGCTTGGACATTCTGCTGACGACTGATCAAGACCGATACTCAGTGTCGGTATCATCACCGCTAGGTAGTTCCGACCACTGTCTGGTGAAGTTTGTATCTATCCTGTATCTGTTGCAACTGTACGATCCCAGCGCTAGAGGCACCCGGCGGGTATGGCGATACAAGTCGGCATTGGGATAAGATGCGGTCTGTCTTTGCATCTTATTCTTGGCGGCCTGTTTGCTTTTCTTCTGACAATCCTTTGGTTTGTGCGGATGCCGTGACAAATGTGCGCTGCTTCAAGGCATGAAATGAATGACGTCAAATGAAATTCTGATGTAGCGATGTGTCAAGCAAAGCTAAACCTTGGTTCAGGGTTGAATGTAGATGTGCTGAAGCACTGAAGCATAAGCATACCTGACCTAGGTTGATCCTTATAACCACAGAGTCAAGGATATGTCAGCAAAGAGGAAAGCCTTTAACAAGGCTGCAAGTCCTGCAAGGCTTTAACAGATGGCTCGATTTGTCATTTGTTCATTTCCAGGCGGGATATGGAACAAATTAGTTTCATACCCTGCGGATAGCAAAGAGTTATCGAGTGCCTTCTGTGAGTTTCTTTAGATTGGTTTACTTACTCAATCACATATAAGTAAACGCAGATTTTGATATGCCAATTACAATGTTACCTGTTTTACACACTTGAAAGCAAATTCGGATTCCGAAACTGCCTTTACTTCTACTTGGATCTTTGCAATTCACAATGCTCCGATCGGTTACTTTTGCTATTTACATTAAATAATTAAGATAGTTTAAAAACTAATACAACCGACTTCCATGCCCCACGAGTCAATAACAGTAGCAAGTTTGAGATGTTTATCGTCATATCTTTAGAGATACTTATCAGATCTCGATGAAATTACAATGGGACCACCTCAGAAACGTACCCTACCGATTACAAAAGTAATCATTCATATCAGTTCAGGTTTTCAAATGATTGAGAATCAGGGGGCAGGGGTCTTCAAATCTCAAGTGAACAGGTAGCTTCTAGGTAAACGTGCTACATCATTGATCGCATTGACTAAACATCAGGTGAGATAGTGGTCAAACGCTTGTCTATATGGTATAAAAAAATCACATAACACTTAAAAAAGGTATAACACTTAAAAAATGAAGTATCGTAGTAGTAGTAGTAGTACATATTTTAATGCATGGCAATGTGCCTAAGGCACACATCTAAAGATTTAAACAGATGCCACATTTAGAAAAAATTTACTGAAAGATTGTGGCAAAATAAAAAGTTATTATTTTACTCAATGGAATAAAAAATATTGAAACTAAACTCTTGTTACTAGCACAACAAATAATAGGCAAAGATGGACTTATCTTGTTGCCAAAGGCAAAAATTATATGTATATCTGAATACATATATTTTTTACCTTTAAAAAAAATTATCACCTCTATTTAGTACTAATACTAAATAGAGGTGATAATTTTTTTTTTAAAGTTGGTTTAATAGTCAGTGATAATTAAATTTATTAATATAATAATTGGATAGGTATTGATGTGTCTCGATGCCTCCTAGTTATGAGAATTATTGAACATGTTAAGCTTATTTTTACTAAGCTCAGTACTTAACATATTATGTTCATTAAGTATATACTTATTTTAGAATAAATATTTAATAGTTTGAAAAATCAATATTTTTAACAGACTTCACAAAAAAGAAGGTTTTTAATTCGCCTGTGTTTTTTTTAATGTTTGTTATCTTAGAACACCGTCATTTATGTACTAATTTGGAAAATTATTTTTCGTTTGAGAGTATGCTTACTGCTTGGTCCCATTGAAATTTTATCGAGATCTTATAAGTATCTCCAGAGATTTGAAGATAAAAGTATCAATTCTTAGTACTGAAAAAGACTAGCACAGCATTTGAAATTGGTTGTTTTCATTTTGTAACGATAGATAATAATAAGAGAAATAAATAAGTTGATACATTTTGTTACCTAGTTAAAATTTTGTTATTTTTTTTGTATTCTGTAGGTTATTCAAGGCATTACAATTATGTTATTTTATGTATTTTATAAATTATAGATACTATAGGTACTACAAACAATTACACATTAAGTCTAACTGAATTTCATCACAGTGCAGTATTCTGGCTGATAAACATTTGTGTAATTCATATTACATTCATGCATCTAAATAGAATTTTAAAGATATAAAGTTTTAGTTAGGAATAATAGTAACTTAATGTGTTCATCCTATATGTAAAATATCCCAACTTTAACTTACTCTTATCATTAAAAAAATTGTACATTCAAATAAAGGTCAATAGAGGTCACATTGCTAAGACCAGCTCCGTTTTTTATATAAAGTTGCATGGGAGTTAACCATTTGAATACTGAATAGGTATGTTGATTAATATCCAAGTACTTAAAATATATTGACACTGTGAGTGGCGGACTGCGCTAGTGCCTTGAACAGTGAACTCCCGCTATATGTATATAAACACAGCTACATACTGGCACAAGTAGGTAATCTGGGAAGAAGTTGTGCAATATGTTACCTACGTTATCAGAACATGGTTAACACAAATAGCGTGAGAATAATATGAAGGACTTTTTATAATAATTATAGCGCACTCTATCTCTGACAATATTCAAATAAGACCCGCAAGACGTGAACATGGATTGTATGATCACATGATTTTTGCTGGTCACATGACTCGAGTGTATAGTCTAAAGACCCAAAGTTAATTATACAAATATTAATGTTAAAAGATGATAAAAAACAATTCCATGTTACATAACTGAACGCATGACCACTACAACTTACCCTTGCTAACATTGTCGCTGCCACTTTTTTCGTTCACACTGGTCGTTGGGCATTTTTTCACTTTCTGAGGAGCAATTTTTGTAGAGTTTTCACTCACTTCACTACCGAGAGCCATCACAACACGAGAAATCAATCCAATTCAGATTGACCGCGACGAACACGGCTCACACTCAGCTGAAAGAACACATGCGGTTGATCTAAGGTTCAATTTCGACTGACATTAATAGGAAGTTGCATGAAACCCTTATAAATTGAAGAACGTCCGGTGTCTTACAAGCGCTTCCTAGATTAGAACCACTAAAACATTGCCGGATAATAGCGCAGCACCAATAAATAAATTCTGATAAGAAATTTCACGATCGTATCACTATTACATAATCTATTGACGTACACGTATGAAAAACTATTCTTACAAGTGTCGAAAAGCAGTAATGGTTATCAAACTTCTGTGCCATATATTCTCTCTCAGTCTATAAGCTTGGTTTACATTACGCCAGCAACTCGGCCGGGTCTAGCAAACTTACTCGACTCGCCATCCACCATATTAAATGTTAAATGAATTGGGCTCTGTAACTTTGGTAAAAAAATCTGATGAATTGGAAAATGGTGGATCGGCATTTGGCAAGACCTAATCAAACTGAGTCGACAGTTTACTTACACTGGGTGTATAGGCCATTGACATAATATATCTACAATAATTTAAGATCGTTTACAAAACGAAAACAACCGACTTCACATGCCACGTAAGTAATTTTTAGTACTAAGTTTGAGATGTTTATCTCTAAATATATCTCCGGAGATAAGTATCAGATCTCGATAAAATGTAAATGGGACTACACGGGAAGCATACTCTCTCAAACAAAAAAGAATTTTCCAAATCGGTTAAGATTTAACGTATTTCTGAGGTAACAAACATTTTTTAAATAAAATACTGTCGAATTGAGAATCTCCTCCTTTTTGTGAATTCGGTTGAAAAACAACACGAAACTTCAACAAAAAAAAGTGCATACCTAAAAGTCATAACGTAATCTAAAATGGCTGTCATTGCTTGGTTTGTGTCAATCAAGGTCGTCAATGGACCAATGGACAACCAATGACAGCCATTTTAAGTTACATTATGACGTTTAGGCATGTACCTTTTTTTGAAGTTACTTCTATACAGGTAAATGAGTCGTGGCGACTGGCGTGGCCCGTCTTTGTTTATATGTATTTCCTACCTCCATGGTATAGGCAGATGAGTCGATTAAAGCAGTTGTTGGGGGAACAATTTGGCCGAGCAACATTGCAGCTCGCAAGACCATTCAACTCACTCAATACTCGGAGCTTTACTTGCCCTTTCGTTTACATAGGTCGAGTTGGCCTGCTTGTTATCTCTCGCTAATCGACTCGTTCGCCTACTTGACCAATCTAAACTACACTGTAATGATGTTATATAGTGAAAGCCATATTTTTCTTTATAAAACATTGCAGCATTGTTCCTATTGATGTTTTGGCTAGGTAGTAATCGCTGACCCTAGAAGAGAGATTATTTATAGTAGAAAATCAAGCATCTAACTTGTTTGATCGTAAAGCATTAACAGACGATCGAATATGGTGCAGTCCGCACCGCGAACTTAGTGCGCTCCGGACCATATTCGATGATGTGCAGCGGTCCTCCGCACGTTATTATTATTATCGGTGCGATTGATGCGATTGTTTTTCCAGAGGATTTGGTGCGGAACACGTGCGGAACGCACCACAGAGTACATTGAATATATAGGGAGAACGGACCAAGTTCCCTCGTGTGGCCGACCTACCGCACCATATACATATATACTTTCTCTATGTACCGCACCGTGCGGGCCGAAGATGGTCACCATACTACAGACTGCTACAGACCTTTTATATACGGGAAATCTCTAGTTAGTCTGTGTCCATTAAGTATTAATCGTGGATGGAATATTAAGCGGATGTGGCATTTAAATAACAATCATAATATGAGAAGGATAAAACTATACAATCACTGGTATGAGAGAGCGAGATGAACAACAATTTTTTATCCTTAACCTGCGTTTGCGATTAAACTGGCTCCAGCAATGTATGGAGCCAGTTTCTAGTGCACCCATTGGCTCTCATGTAATTTAGGTAATTTGGTCGGGTTATACATTATAGCGATAATGTATAACCCGACCAAATTACGTTGTTCATTTCATCTTATAGCTGGCATATGTATCACGTGTTCATCGTTTTAGTCGGGTTATAATATCTCTATAGCTATTTCATTCGCATACGCTAATTTTGGTTCTACATATAATATACTTTCTCCATTCTTTCTTTCTTTCTAAAGGGCCTTAATCACGCTTTAAGCAATAAATACTATTCTATTCTATTCTACACGATCCATCCCAGCTGTACGTCAGCTCAAGAACATGCACGATGCACGATGCAAAAGTATCGTGAATAGGCTTGACGTACGTCAATAATTATTATTAATTGTTTGTTGGACTTGCACGATCGATTTTACATTCAGCGAGCACCCCCACCTCCGCGACCGTCGTGCAGATGGACAGTGTATAACGCGGACGCGGTGGTTGGCAAAAACGTCTTGAAACGGAACTATTTTTTTTCTGGCCTGGCAATAATGTTAACTGTGGTCAGCGACTGAAAATTTATAACCAAAGTTTTTTTGTGCAACTTAATAGTAGTATTTTAATATTTTCCGTAACCTACGCGACTTAATGATGTTTTAACATGAATAAGACTATCCGTAGTTCCACTAAAGAAGTAATTTTAAAATTTACCGGCACTCTCTGCTATCGGGGTTACTAGTATATAGCAATAGTGGCGCCCCTATTTATTTCAACTCTATTTTGCCAACCTGTACAACCGAGTGCGACGCTCTAAGGTCGTGAACGGGGTTAGAGCGTTTGGGTGCATTCTGAGCGTAGGTCGTGAACGCAGCCCTGTGGTATAGTACAGTCCGGCAAGTATAACTTGGCGTGCCTGTGCGCCACATTGCTTTTACTTTGTACTTTGATAATAGTTTCTCTTGAACCACTTCTAATTACTTTTGGCATTATTGAACTATTTTATTGAACTATTTTAAACGTCAAACTCACAGTTTCAATTAAAAGAATTAGTTCCAAAAACCACCACCGCCAAGTTATACTTGTGGCACTGTAAACCTCCCCGTGAGTAATAGTATTCTGTGATAGTAAAGTCACAGAGTACATTGAATATGAGTGAAGTTAAGATAATGTAGTAATCTGTGAAATTAATTTATGAATGGATGGATACAAAAAATAATAAATAAATATTTTATTTACATAATATTTGTATTTCACATCAGATAAACAGCTTATACCTTAATGGATTTTTATTTAACTCTTCCGCATTGAAACTAATATCCGTATATCACCTATTGTGAAAAACAGAGAACGGCAAGTTACTAGACTGGCGTCCGAAAACTACAGTAAGGTAACCTTTTGGTAATACCTTTTATAAATTGTGATAATGAATAGTTTTCAAATATATTTCATGATTAACTTGACTCTTGTGTTATCAGAAGATGCTGGATGGGTGGTACTGTCGGTCTATAGCGAATATGCAGGCCAATGAGGCATCGACTGCTAGTGGATCCGTGGCGACTGAGCCGCCTAGAGCTCATGCTTCTCAGAAGGATTATTCGAGTGACAGCAGTAGTGAGCCTGAAATTGAGCCCAACTATCGAGCACAGTACCTCTCGCTGAAAAAGAAACTAAAATTCCTCATCTATGTAAGTACTGTTATTTGTAAAGGTTGAGATTGGAAACTTCACTTGCTGTGGTCTAAATAAATAAAACGTACTGAAGAAATAAAAATATTTTTAAATATTTTTGTAAACAAATAAAACAATTACATTGATCAAAACATGGAGAATATTATTATTATAGTTGTAATGCAGTTGATAATAAAACTATCCGTTTCAGGAAAATGAGTGTTTCCAAGATGCTCTGCGTAACAGTCAGAAGCGGCTGCTAAAGGTATCACGCGATCGAAGCTTCCTACTGGATAGGCTTCTACAATATGAGAAACAAGACAGCACAACCTCGGAGAGTGAGGAAACAGAGTCATCTGACGATACTGCAGATTATAACAGAGCTGAGGCTGTGAAGAGGTAAAGAGAGCTTGAATTATTTAGAATAACATAATGCTCACTGTTTAAGATATTGAAATTACTCTAAGACATTTTGTACCTTATTATTAATGTCCTTTTTAACAAGTGACCCATCTAATCCCACGTTCCACATGAGAAAGTTTGGCGTACACTAGTTTAGAGTAAAATTTATTTCTTCAACAATGAGTGTAATACTACTATTTATTTTTATATCATTTAGGCTAGCGTTTTAGTTGAGGATGGTAGAGCTAGGTCTAGAATGGGTTCTGACTCTCAAAGACTGCTTAAGAACTGAACTCTGAAACTAAACTGAACTGAACTGAAAACTTAAGATAGGGATGCGATTTTTTAAGCTCGATCCGATATTATGGATCACAATGTTTTGATGCAATCTGCAGATTGGATCGCATGTATTTGATCCTATTTTCAAAAGATCGAAAAAAAAAAAATGAAATCGCATGAAAATACTACATTTATTTCAAACGAAAAAGGGTTGGATGGTTCAACAAGGCAACATAAATTACATTAACCTAGGAAGACTAATGTCTAATTTTATATTATTAAAATTAACTTATTATAATTTAAGGTATACAAGTACATGTATATTTATTAAGTATTAAAAAGCACAAAACGAAACAATGAATTATTTAATAATATATTTGTAGTTATTGATATATCCTTTGTGTGCATATTAAAATATATGACATTGTGTACAAACCACAATGTTAGACCGATATTTCGATGATCGGCGCATCCCTAACTTATGTTTGATGACAGATTTTCCAAGTCGAGGGTGGTAGCTCGCCAGGTGGACACTAGATAGTGACCTACCAGTACCACCATCCATATGTGTTATTTTTACAACTTTCTATAAGCTTGGAATATGAGGCTATAAAATAAGTCTTGCCTAATGGTAAGAACCAGTAACATTTTTGGAATGTTTGATGTACATTGTGTACAGGAACACACACAGGAACTATTTCATAGAATATACTTATAATTTCTCTTATAATGTGTACAAAAGAGTGACCAGTGTGACATGTATATGTCACACTGGTCAATAGAACTTTAACATTAAAACTATGATTCCCTTTATGTTCTATGTCTATGGCAATTTAGCAACACATGTGGTAGAAGCATATTATATTGATGTTTGAAAAAAGGGATTTTTTAATTTTTTTTAATTGTGGTGCTTGCTGCTGCCCTTCTCCGACCTTTCCCCAACCTCCTCCCCCAGGTTGCAACAGTTGCACCATTTTCGATAAAGTGTGGCCTATAAGATAATTAACCAGATTTAAAAACATGAGTGAAGCCATGTAACCATAGCTTCACTCATGTTTTCTTAAACAACTTCTCTTAAATAAATTATGACCAACTTAACATTGAAAATTATACTTTAGATGATATTATATACCTAATACCTATGCAAAAAACCCAGCTAAACATCCGCCCTTAATTAGCATCTTGCAAACTCCATAACCCATAACAGATGTAAGTAGGTAAACATTGAAAAAAGACCATAATATTTATTATATGTTCTGTGCCATAATATTAATTTCTATACATAACATTACAAACAGAAATTAGACAGAGCTACTCATTAATTTTGTAATATTGGCATATGTTTTAACATTGAAGCATAATTTATGTTTGTATTGTGCCATTGTTAAGGTTCCAAATGAACAAACGAAACTCTATTACTAAGACAACGCTGTCTATCCGTCCGTCTGCATCAGAGCTGTATCTCCTTAACCGTAATAGGTATACACGAAAGAACATTCATTACTATGGCTGCTAAAACAACAAAATATAAGATTGTTTAAAAACCTAAAAACAACCGACTTCAATGCCGCGCTATTAATTTTCAGTACCAATTTTGAGGTGTTTATCTCCATATCTCTGGAGATACTCATCAGACCTCGATAAAATTACCATGGTACCACACTTGGGATATCTCGTTTCTAACAAAATAAACTGGCCAAGTGCAAGTCGGACTCGCACTCGTAGGGTTCCGTACCACACTACAGTATTTTATAAGATCGAGCAAAAAATACCACTATAATTTTTCGCCAGCAAAAAATAATAATTAATAAAGATTTTGTTTCTTATAACGCCATCTAACGTCTAACAAAGGTGTTAGGAACGACATTTCAATATAACGCCATCTATGGGAAGTTTACCTAACTAAGCGTTCATAGATTGCGTGAAATGCCGAAAAAAACACGTTTCTTGTATGGGGACTCGCTATTATCTTAACTTTATTCTGTTTTTAGTATTTGTTGTTATAGCGGCAACAGAAATACATCATCTGTGAACATTTCAACTGTTTAACTATCACGGTTCATGAGATACAGCCTGATGACAGACGGACAGACAGACAGACGGACAGCGGAGTCTTAGTAATAGGGTCCCGTTTTACCCTTTGGGTACGGAACCCTAAAAAGAATAATCAAAATCGGTTCATAAACGACGAAGTTATCCGCGAACAAACATAAAAAAAAAACATATATACGGACGAATTAAGAAACCTCCTCCTTTTATTGAAGTCGGTTAAAACTAACAAATAAAAGTACTTTGCCATACAAGAAACTTTTTCGGCCGTTTTCTTTTGTTTCCTATCTTTTATTTTTGGGTTCCGTAGCCGAATGACAAAAAACGGAACCCTTATAGATTCGTCATGTCTGTCCGTCCGTATGTCACAGCCATTTTATTTATTTATTGACACATTTAACAATAGTTTGTAACTTAATATTATCTAAAAAAAAACCTTAATAGGTTTGTCTTTGACAGTGAGTATAATAGGTTCTATTCTATATATATATTCTATTTTATATATAATATTACTTATTATTATTACAGAAAAAAAGGTGAAGGAGTACAACAAAATGTCTCAGCGCCGGCTACTAACAAAAATGCTAATACTGTCAAGAGGAAACGGGCTGTTGTTCCAAAGAAACCACCAAATGCTGGCCAAATGATGGTAAAAAAGTTTGTGTTATTGTATAACATGAGTTAATTTGGCTGTCTGGACTTGAGCTGACGCTGAGTGAAGGCTATGTATGAGAGCATTTGAGCAGCATGATGAGTTGCCTCCGACCCCCCTCCCCTCTTCCTCCCTGGCCAAAGTGCATGTTTCAATTCCTTAGTGTCTTACATTCAAGATATACAGAACCAGATTTCCACCAGAGATTTTCGGAAAGATTTTTGCCACCTTAAGGCAGCGCCCATCGGCAGATAGCGGGGCAGCACATCTGTCTTCCCATTCTTAACTTGGAGTGCTACCATCCTCGAGCGCATCATTACTTACCAACATGTGAGATAATGGTCAAATTCTAGCCTAAAAAATATTAAAAAAATGTCGTAGGTCTAGTATATTATATGAATCATTATAAGGAACTGGTGAAACTGTCCCTAAATAAAGTGTTCTCTACATTTCCAGCACCAAGCCGGCGGCTCCATGATGTCGAAGGTATCCCCAGCGCTCGGTTTCGGCCTATCTACAGACGGCCACATGACTCCAGAGGAAGTGGAGCGTCATCTTCAGTCGCGGCAGTCATATCTAGAGCTCCTGCCCGAACGTGCGCCACCCACCGTGCCTACAGAAATGTTCAGCAATGACCCTTCTCTAGACAGGTGAATTTAATATTTACCTTTAATATGATGCTCTTATTATATTTTTAGGGTACCGTACCTAAAGCACACCCCGGACACTCGACTAAATCCCCACACAAAGCCGCGTTTTAACAACCTATTACACAGATACTACACACATGTCGTTTTTACACACGCGCACTTGCGTGCGTGAAGTCTAAGGATGTCACGGTAAGAACCTTCTTCATTTTGAAGTCGGTTTAGACTTGCTTGCGAGTACTTTGCTATGGTTTCAAAAGTTTAGAAAATACAATTATTCTGATTTACTCTACGCGATAAGCCATTATAAAGACACTTGTCTTGCTGCGAACAAAGACCGATAATCCACGGATACGCGTACGAGTGAAACAGTTGCAAAAGTTTTTGCAAACTAAAATCTTCTATATACTTGATTACGTTATTTGAATAGTTTAGAGTTAGGTAGGGAAATTTCATAAAAGTTACGTGATTAGAAAAAGTTACAAAGATAAATTAGATACTAACTGAATAACTAAAGAAGTCAATGATAATGGATAGGTAGGTACGTATTTGGTAACTTACACTAAGTAGGTAGGTATGTGTAAGTTACCAAAGAACTATTTACCTCTCTTTATCCTTAAGGAATCTATAAAAACTCTGTGTAAGTTACCAAGAACTAGTTACCTCTTTTTATCCTTAGGTAATCTATAAAAACTCCTATCTTTTTTTTTATTTTTTTTTATACCGAACTGGGTAGCACTTGATCACTATCTCACCTGATGTTAAGTGATAATGCGATCGATGATGGAGCGTGCTTACCCAGAAGATACCTATTCACTCGCGATTTGAAGACCCCCATATTGTACTTAACCGGAAACACAGACTCAGGCAGCGTGTTCCATTCTTTGGCGGTTCGTATGATGAACGAAGAAGCAAATCGCTTCGTTCGGGTAGATGGTATACCCACCATAAATCGGTGGCGCCTTTTAGTGTCTCTGGATGTCCGATTATAAAATGGGGATGGTGGAATCAAATCATGCAGTTCCATTGCACACTCTCCGAAATGTATTCGATAGAAAACCGATAAGCAAGCGACTTTGCGGCGATGCGTGAGACTCTGGAGTCTTTTGCTTACTAGTAGGTCGTCGCTTATGAGTTTCTTTGCTCTCCTCTCAATAGCTTCCAGTGTCTCCAGCTGGTATTTGGCAGAGCCATCCAAAAGGTGAGAACAGTACTCCATACACGACCGGACTTGTGCTTGGTAAAGATTAAGCAACTGTCCCGGTGTGAAGTACCGTCTCACCTTAGCCAAAATTCCAAGCTTTATTGAGGCTAGCTGGGCTCTAGACTCAATATAAGAGCCGAAATTGAGAGTTGGTGTCAAAGAGATGCCAAGAAGCTCGAGATTGTTACTTATCGGAACGGACACATCCCGGAAAGTAGGAGCCAGTAGAAATGGGCTCCGTTTAGCGGAGAAAAGACACGCCTGGGTTTTAGCAGCATTGAACTTGACCAGATTGGCATCGCCCCAATCGGAGACTGCCTTCAAAGAATAGTTCAAGCGCTCGACCATCGCTTCTCTATGAGACTGGATTTGTAATGCACTGGTTCGTGCGTTGGATGCATAACTCTCTACAACAGTGCTGTCATCTGCGTACCCAAAGATACCGGGTTTAAGCAGGTCATTAATATGCAGCAGAAAAAGTGTTGCAGAGAGTACTAATCCTTGAGGGACTCCGGCATTTATGGCCAATTGGTCGGAAGAACAGCCATCGATGACCATTCGAATCGACCGATCCCTCAAGAAATCTGCTATCCAAATACATAAACCAGTGGGAAGGCGTACCTGTCACGTTTATTTGATAAACAGCCATAAACAGCACAATAATACCCCATTATCAAGCGTACAACCGCCCGTACTCTATCTCGCTCTCGCTGCAGTCGCTGCATCGCGTCGTCGCGTCATCCGCAGGCCCAGTCGACTTGCATAGAACAAACTGCAGGCCTATCACGAAAATAGACTGAATGAACGAAATGAACTAAATGACGGGGACGCAGCTATGTAGGCTGTATAGCTCCATCTCTGTCACCGCGTTGGGCGGCCAGCCAGAGCTGTACGACACAATATTCTGTGTCTTGCTCGCACGATCGAGCAACAGCAGTGTCGTGTTGTAAGAATGTTTAAACGTGAAAGTTCTTATTTAATATTTTGTTTATGAAAATGAATTCTAAAATACGAATATATAGGTAGGTACACAAATATAAGTGTATATATACATATATAGAACCTACGTAAATTTGAACCTCCTGTGTCTACTTGTCCCACAGAAATATTAATACAATAATATAATAAGGTAATATTTATGTGCCTTATTATTATTATTTCTGTGACAACATAAATTTATGAAGTTGATGTTCTTGCCCAGTTGTCCCCGTGAGTAGTATTGTTCTGTAGTCGTCCGCGTGTGGTGTCCGTTCTATACGTAGAATTATTATCTTTTCTATGCCCAAAGGGTAAAAAATGGGACCCTATTACTAATACTCCGCTGTCCGTCCGTCGATCTGTCTGTCACCAGACTGTATCCATGAACAACCACTGTATCAACTGTCTAACGTGATAGTTACATCACACACATATTCGCTCGACTCAATCTGGGCCCTATAGTGGAGGAAGTTATGCATCGCTCCCATACATAACCCCAAAAAAATTTATGGAGCTATGAGCTTCACCATATATGTTCCTTGAGTGATTCTAAGCATTTCTAGTCCGGGAGGCAACAGGAAATGTGCGGCTAGTGGGGGGGGGGGGGGGGGGGGTTGTACAAAGATGGCCGCCATCCGTCATCTTTATAAAAAATCTATTCTCGTCCTGTGGCTGTATCATTGTGGTGGTATCATTTTCGTATAAAACAAAGACGTAGAATTAATTTCTGACGTTAGTTTTTTCCAGTTTCATAGTAATTTTACAATAAAAACTTAAAAAAGTGAAAATCTTGGTTGAAGAATTTTTTTTCTTTGAGAGCTAATAACTTTTGTACAGTGGCAAAAAATATTATACAAAAAATACTATAATAAAGCGCAATTCATGTAAATTTTGAAAATATACACTTATAATAATGTGCTTATGCAAAAAGATGGTGAAAAAAAAAATAAATTACCGCAGCGCGGGTAGCTGGCGTCGCGCTAGGCGGCGTTTATCTTACAAAATGGTCGAGTACGAGTATCTACTTATGCTTACTTTGTTAAATTTTATGATGCCAAATAATAGTAGATTAGTAGCCAAGGGCCGTAAGGCATCAATTGCAGCCCGAGATATTTAGGCGCACGAGCGCAGCGAGGGCGCCTATAGTTCGAGGGTGCAATTGATGCTTACACCCGAGCTAACTACTCTGCTTTACATCTCGATTGTGAGGTAAGTAGAAAAAAACCGGCATTTCAAGAATAAAACATTTTATTAGTTAAAATTTATAGTGAAATGAGAACAATTTTCGTATTTTAGGGACAGGTGTTTTTTGGGTATGTTAATAGTTTGAGATTGTAATATTTGTTAGACATGGACAAAATCTGACGGGATGAAGCTTTCTTCAGCAGAATTTGATGGTTGCGGATCATCTCTTGAGAAAGATGTTTCATTTTTTGAAAGCTGAATAGTTTCCGTTATTTGGTTGGTAATTTTACTTTTATTTTGTATGGAATCTTCAATGTAACCTTCAGACACCTTGCTGGATTTCCACCCACCGTGCCTTTTTATAGTGGTTAAGTTAGCCCCAGCATCCGTTCGATATTTAAAATTGATGACTATTATACTCATACGAAGACAAGGCTGAATAGCGAAGCGACCTCTTTTGTCATTGGGCTGAATGCATGATGTCTATTGCCAGTATGATGGTTAGATGTACGCGAACTTTTTGAAAGAGTGAAGAGTTTTTTTTTTAATTACTTACCGCCCTAGGGCTTTTCCAGCTACATTATTACCCTAGAGCGCTAATTGGTTACCTACAAGCCCCATTTGGGGGTAATAAGGACCTACTTACCGAATATGAGAGATGTTAAATACTTTTCATCCCATCTATTCGAAAAGTGATGGTTTGTTCCTCGATAAGTTCGCGCAAAATAGGTCTTTACCGCCCTAGTGCGGGAAAGTTATTTTTTTATTTTTTTTGGCTTATGACTGTTATTTTATAGTACCATGTCTAAGGAGGTTCAATAATACAATTGTACGGGAAATGTTACTGTCCTATCAACTACTAATTACTAACTTTTTTTAAATATTCTGACGTAAACGATTGGATGACAGCTGAATGGTTCATTACTTTTTTTTTCTAATTCAAAGCGTTAAATTCTGCTTTTGCTATGTTTACTTGATAATTGGTTATGATTTATTTTATGATTTATGATTTTGACGTGTATATGTGCGTATATTTATACTGCCTACATACTGAATAAATGCTTTGATTCTTGATTCTTGATTCTTGACTAGATAGCGCGCCAGGCTTGATGAATAAAAAAGCTCGTGAAGCTAAACATTTAATGTTAAAAAACAATACCATATATATATAACTAGCTGTACTCGCGACTTCATCCGCGTGGAATAGTGTCTTTGGTTAGCATTTTTAAATATTTAGGCTAATTATTTTAGAAATAAGACACATGCGTATCCCACCTACACCGCACCGTACCACGCCGTGCAAATTCTCCCCCTCCCCTTTCGTCCCCTCCCTATATCTTCCCCCCATTTCCCCTCCCCCTCTCTTCCCTCCCCCTTCCCTCCACTCTCCCCCTCCCCCTCCCCTCCCTTTTTCCCTCACCTCCAATCCCTCTCACCTTTCCCCTTCCCCTCACTTCCGCCCCTCCCTCCCCTCCCCTCATTCCCCCTTCCCCTTCTCCCTAGCCCTTCCCCCTCACAAACTTTGAATGACATATTAATTTATATCGAATCAACAGCCTAAACAATAAGTTTCAAGCTTCTAGCTTTAAAAATACTTCCATACAACTTTTCATCCCCCTTTTAACACTCTTTTCGCAATAAAAGTAAGCCTATGATTTTTCTCAGGCTCTAGACTATCTGTGTACCAAATTTCATTTAAATCCGTTCAGTAGAACATTCACATAAACCTTACATATTTCCATACAAACTTTCATCCCTTATTCCCTTTTGTTATTTTTACACCCTTGAGGGTAAAATTTTTACAAACTTTGAATGTCATATTTATTTATATCAAATTAACAGCCTAAAAAATAAGTTTCAAGCTTCTAGCTCTAAAAATGACGATACTTCCATACAACTTTTCATCCCCCCCTTTCAACCCCTTACAACCCTCTTTTCGCAATAAAAAGTAGCCTATATCCTTAATCAGGCTCTAGACTCTGTGTACCAAATTGCATTTAAATCGGTTCTATGGGATGCCCCTCCCTTAAACTTTTATATTTTCTATTTTTGTATAAAAATCGGAAAGCGGTTCACAGAATACATCTACCTACCAAGTTTCAATTCTGTAGTCCTAACAGTTTCGGAATAAAATGGCTGTGACATACGGACGGACAGACAGACAGACATGACGAATCTATAAGGGTTCCGTTTTTTGCCATTCGACTAAAAACCCGAACCTAAAAATGACGAACTTCATACAAACTCTCAACCCCTATTTCATCCCCTCACAGGTCAAAATTTCAAAAACGCTAGCACAAATGTTTAATAATTTCTTATCAAGTGCTTAAATATAAAGTTTCACGGTTTTATATTTTAAAATTAAGAAATCCCATACAAACTTTCAACCTCTATTTCAACCTCTTCATACCTTTTTTTCGCAATAAAAGGTAGCCTATGTCCTTTCTCAGGGTCTAAAGATTGTCTGTGCCAAATTTCATCAAAATCGGTTGAGAGGTTTAAGCGGGAAAGCGTAACAGACAGACAGACAGAGTTACTTTCGCATTTATAATATTAGTAGGGATATATACATATATAGATATATATATATATATATATATATATATATATATATATATATATATATATATATATATATATATATATATATATATATATATATGTGTGTATATCTAATACAGAAAAAAAAAAGTTCAAACGCGTGGCACAATACACTGAGAGTGGGTTGGCCAAGATGAAAAAAAAAAGAAGCGCGCGAACTGTCGTTTATAGTCTATTGAATTTAAAATAAACTGGCCAAGTGCAAGTCGGACTCGCACTAGTAGGGTACCGTACCACACTACAGTATTTTATAAGATTGACCAAAAAATACCACTATCAATTTTCGCCAGCAAAAAATAATAATTAATAAACATTTTATTTCTTATAAAGCCATCTAACGTCTAACAAAGGAGTTAGGGATCGACATTTCAGTATAACGCCATCTATGGGACGTTTACTTTTAACTAAGCGCTCATAGATGGCGTGAAATGCCGAAAAAAAACACGTTTCTTGTATGGGGACCCTCTATTATTTTTAACTTTATTCTGTTTTTAGTATTTGTTGTTATAGCGGCAACAGAAATACATCATCTGTGAAAATTGCAACTGTCTAACTATCACGGTTCATGAGATACAGCCTTGTGACAGACGGACAGACAGACAGACAGACAGACAGCGGAGTCTTAGTAATAGGGTCCCGTTTTACGCTTTGGGTACGGAACCCTAAAAAGAATCTCGTATGAAGAAGAAAACAATAAGCGCGCGAATCAATACGAAGTCCTCCTCACATTAATTTTTTGTTGCAGTGCTAAATAAACTATTAATTCATAAAGAAAATGAGATCTGATAACGAAAGTATTATTTTTAACGCCCGAAAGAATACAAAACGACGGAACAAATGTTATAAACAATCTGTTATCAACAAAGTCCCACGAAAAAAATATTTAAAAGCCTATACAAAATGTATCGAGTGGAAAAGTGCAAAAAAAGCGACATTGTCATTATGGCAGAGACGCTGTAGGACCTACAAAGGATGTTGAATGGCCTAGCTGATTCTCCTCGTCGCATCGGTCTCCGGATGAATTTGGATAAAACCAAAGTCATGTACAACGAGCACGTTGTTCCGAAACCGATTGCCGTAGATGGAATCCCACTCGAAGTTGTCACTAAGTATGTTTACCTAGGGCAGACGCTCCAACTAGGCAAACATAACATCGAGAAGGAAATCCAGAGAAGAATTCAGCTGGGCTGGGCAGCATTCGGAAACTCCGTCGAGTCTTCTCGTCGCCTATACGTCAGTGTCTAAAGACAAAAGTCTTTAACCAGAGCGTCCTACCTGTAATGACATACGGAGCCGAGACTTGAACACTCACAGTCCGACTGGTCCACCAGTTTAAAGTCGCTCAGCGAGCTATGGAGAGACCTATGCTCGGTATTTCTCTGCGGGTTCGAATCCGGAACGAAGTAATTCGCCAGAGAACTAAAGTTATCGACATAGCTCAACGGATTAGCAAGTTGAAGTGGCAGTGGGCTGGTCATATCTGCCGCAGGACTGATAACCGTTGTAGACTTGTCCTAGAGTGGAGACCGCGAATCGGCAAACGTAGCGTAGGACGTCCTGTGACCAGATGGAGCGACGACTACGCAAAGCGGTGGGCAGTGACTGGAAGAGAAGAGCCGAAGATCGGGCTCAGTGGCGCATCTTGGGAGAGGCCTAGGTCCAGCAGTGGACTGATACAGGCTGATGATGACTTATTACCCATTCTGATTTATTTATTATTTTATTCATTTTTAACACCGATATACCGCCATGTATGTAAGTTTTTCGGTCTCCACCCTAAGGTTGTCTGGAAGAGATCGCTTTAAGCGATAAGACCGCCTGTTGTTACACCTTTGGTTAAATGTTTATTTTTAAGTTTTATTTGTTTGGTGTTCAATAAAGAGTTTCTATCTATCTATACTTCGGGCAATATATCAAGGATTCCATGACTGGGGATAACCCTTAGTTCCTCTCCAAAAGCTTCCGAGTTCTTTTTCAGGGGCTGGAGAATGGAAGACAGTGAATGGACTTCTGTTTGGTCAGATATACCAGATGTCGCAAGTGTGTGCCTGGAACTCACTCGTTGCAACCAAGTGCAACACAGGTTGCTAAAATTGTTGCAACTGCATTTAAAGATAAATTATTTAAAAAAAAAAACCGACTTCATATAATTATTATAAGCGCTACCCACTTATCTATTTGAAGTCGGTGCTAGCCAAGTCTATTGGATCAGCATCATCAGCCTGTATCAGTCCACTG
Organism: Cabera pusaria; assembly: GCA_954871355.1. NCBI lineage: Eukaryota > Metazoa > Arthropoda > Insecta > Lepidoptera > Geometridae > Cabera > Cabera pusaria. Next base: position 11,509,573 of record OX940897.1, read on the forward strand.
CTGGACGTAGGCCTCTCCCAAGATGCGCCATTGAGTCTATTGGATAGTAGATAGATACTATGTATGTAGTAGTAACAGTAGTAAGTAGGTACATACATGTAGGTAGCATCTATCTACTACCTATTAGACTTGGCTGGCACCGACTTCAAATAGATAAGTGGATAGCGCTTATAATAATTATATTAAGTAATTTATTTTTCGCTTTTGAGTGCCTGTTTGTGGTTATGAAGTCCGTTTTATTTTTTTTGAAAAATAATTTATTGTCCCCTTTTTAGTGCAAAACAAGTTTTAATTAAATTACATGTATCTATAAAATATATCTATTATATATTTCGTGTCTGGGCCGTTATACACTGACGGATATATACTTTGTGAAAATTTCAAGTATGTACCTATTATGGTTAAGATACATATCTGTAAAGTGCGCACATATAGACACACGGACGGACGGACAACAAAGTCTCAAAAAGTGTTCATTTGTCATTGTGTCGAGTGAACAGGTATCTTCTAGGCAAGCGTGCTACATCGTCGATCACATCTTCACTTAACATCAGGTGAGATAGTGGTCAAACGCTTGAATCACATGTATGCAGTGTCGCGGGACTGATATTACCGCCATCTTCGCCAAACGTCATGTCATGTCAAAAAATATTAACTAACTTTGCACCCTAACAAGACTGCTCGGTAGAACATTCCTGTGAAGACAAATTAATTCTCCCCACCTTTGTTTCTATCTCGCTCACAGTTACCGTAAGAATATCTGTCAAAAACCAAAATCAACGCGAAGAAAGATGTAAAAACATTATTCAAGGTCATATTTTTAGGGTTGCGTACCTCAAAAGGTAAAAACGGAACCCTTATAAGATCACTTTCTTATCCGTCTGTCTGTCTGTCCATCTGTCCGTGTGTCACCACCGATTTTCTCAGAAGCGGGTGGACTTAGCTAGTTGAAATTTATACCAGATACAGAAGTCTATAGTCCCTATTAGGTGTATAAAAATCAAGGTCCTGAATCAACACGATAAAAAGATATGGGCAAATTTAGATTTTCGCGAAAACTTGTAAATAGTACCAAAATGTACCTTAATTTTCAACTTTTTTTATTTTTCGGAATTTTTCCTTTATTTGTGCTGTAAGCTTGCTTCTGACCAAAATTGACAATTCTAGGTCAACCGGAAGTACCCTATAGGTTTTGGGTCGAAAACCTATAAGGTACTTCCCGTTGACCTAGAATCATGAAATTTGCACAAATTGCACAAATAAAGGAAAAATTCCAAAAAATAAAAAATGTTGACGATTAAAGAGTATCCCCATACATGTTAACGTCAATCAAGGTAGGCCTCTGAGTTATATGGGCGTTCGTACAATTTAGAGGTCTAGCCTAATTGGTACTGTACCAACCAACGTTGGTACAGAAGCCTCGGTGGGCGAGTCCAACTCGACTTTGCCGGTCTTTATTTAGTCTTCAAAAGTATATGCAATAGCAACCTCCATTGTGTATAATCTTCTTGGGACTCTTCTTCTAAAACCAGTACATTCTCCTATGTTTGAGGTATTTATCTCCATATCTCTGGAGATACTAATCAGATCTCGATAAAATTAAAATGGGACCACCTCGGAAACGTAGGGTACGTTTCCGAGGTGAACCTGACCTATTAAAAAAAGAATCATTTGAATCCGTTCACAATTGACGGAGTAATCGCGTAACATACGAGGGTCGTTCAATAAATACTTAGCCTACAAAAGAAAAACGAAAATTTTCGAAAAGTGCCGATTTATTTTTCTACATAATCTCCTTTTAACTCAATACACTTGGCCCAGCGATGCTCCAACTTTTTTAACCCATCTAAAAATACGTTTTCCTGAAGTCTGCTAAATAGGCCTCCGTGGTGGTTTTGACCTCCTCATTCGACCCAAATCTTTTCCCGGCAAGTGAATTTTTCAGGTTTGGAAACAAAAAGAAGTCACAGGGGGCCAAGTCTGAAGAGTAAGGTTGATGGGGCAGCAATTCGTAGCGCAATTAGAATAATTTGGCCATGGCAACGGCAGAGGTGTGATCCGGCGCGTTGTCGTGGTTATTGTCCAGTGTGAGCAAACGCGGCACCCATCGCGCTGACAGCTTTCTCATGCCCAGTTCTTCGTGGAGAATATGATGCACCGTTCCTTCTGCAATGCCCACAGTGTCAGCTATCTCGCGAACCTTCAATCGGCGGTCTGCCAACACGAGATCGTGGATTTTTTTTATGTTTTCCTCCGTAGTAGCCGTTTTCAGGGCACCTGGGCGTGGCTCATCTAAAACCGACTTGCGGCCACGAGCAAACTCGTTAAACCAATTCTTGACGGTTGCCATCGAAGGAGAAGAGTCACCGTACACAGCATCCCAGCGATTTTTAATTTCACAGCGCGTTTTCCCTTCCAAAAATAAAAATCGAATCACCGAACGATACTGCTCTTTTTCCATTTTTGTTAAACTGACCGACACGTTCGCTTTCAAAGGCTATTAAAACAAAACTAATAGAGGTCATTGTTTAAAACTTAGACAGTAGGCTTCAAAAACATTGCACTGTACTATGGTAAAGTTTTTTTGTAATAGCAGTGCCATCGGGCGATGAGGCTACGTACTTGTTGAATGACCCTCGTACCCACAAAAAAAATGAAGAAGAAAAAACATACAGACGAATTGAGAACCTCCTCCTTTTTTACGAAGTAGGTTAAAAACTAAAGTGCACAGAATTATTTATGTGTACCGGAAACTTCGGGCATTAAATTGTTTTATAAAAATATAAAGAAAGTATTTTATTTGGCATCATAAAATTTAACAAGGAAGCAGAAGTATGATACTCGTACTCGACCATTTTGTAAGATAAATGCCGCCTAGCGCGACCCCAGCTACCCGCGCTGCGGTCATTTTTTTTTTCACCATCTTTTTGCATAAGCACATTATTAAAAGTGTATATTTTCAAAATTTACATGAATTGCGCTTTATTATAGTATTTGTATAATATTTTTTGCCACTATACAAAAGTTATTAGCTCTCAAAGAAAAAATCTTAAACCAAAATTTTCACTTTATAAGTTTTTATTGTAAAGTTACTATGAAACTGGAAAAAACTAATGTTAGAAATGTATTCTACGTCTTCGCTTTATAGGAATGATACCAAACTTGCCCTAGTAGCCACAGGACGAGAATAGATTTTTTTAAAGATGACGGGTGGCGGCCATCTTTGTACCCCTCCCCCACTAGCCGCACATTTCGTGTTGCCTCCCGGTCTAGAAATGCTTAGAATCACATATATGGTGAAGCTCATAGCTCCATAATTTTTTTTGGGTAAACTTCATAACAGCCTCCACTACTAGAATATGGGCATTATGTGACTTGAACATGGCCAGTTTTGCGAATTTTGTTCATGCACAGGCTCATTCACTATGATACTGCGTCCATTAGCAACTAGCTAAGTGCAATCTTAGATTATTGACTAATAGTCAATAATCTAAGAGTGCAATAGCTCACCGGCATCTCTTATCAGGCAAATTTATAACTACTCAACGGAAATGGAAGTATAACGGACAATGCACCCCAATCAATGTAATTTTCTATGGATAGCATTATTTTGAACTGGACTTATAATTAGGAAATAATTTTATTTCTTTCTTTTCAGTGAGTCAAATGATGTATTGGAGAATTCACCTAATGTTGAAGAATGGTTTGACTAGTACCTGCTAGTTATAGTTATTTATAGGTAGGTACTAGTAGGTAGTTTTATAAGTTAAAATTACATAGGTACACCAATTACACAATAAAACTTAAGTTCTTACAGATAAACTAGTTTTATTTATATCACAGGCACCCATTACTCATGAAATGAAACCAAAATGTTAATGTGTTGGATAAATATTTTATTAAAGACAAATACAATGTTGTTTCGAAGCCTAAGAGCGAACATTTATTTATATACCTATTGCTGAACCACACTCCGCGATATTTTTACATAATGTTAACATATGCAAACACCAAGTGTACATGTACCAACCAATGAAGCATGTATACCTTTATCCAAATATTTCATCATTTACAATATATTATGTTATGAACAAATTCTTAACAAGAATATATTTTATATATGTTTTGAAGAGTTATATATTAATTTATTTCTATTTAACTACCATGCAAAAGAAACTTTAGCATGCTATTCTACTGATATAACATTGTATGTCCGTAATACTAAATTACCTAATATATCTAAAATAAGTTTTGCAACATATGAAAAATAAATCATCTAAGGATGTGAGATTCCTATAAACAAAGAGCACACATCGACTTATATCTGCAAAATAATAAAATTATAATATTTTATAAAATGAGTACTTTGTATACTCGTATGAGCATCGCCTTAGAATCGGCATACATTGCCCTAAATGGCATTTAAAATTCTCACTGTAAAGTTTTAAAACTTAACAATTGTTAGTGATATAATGTTGTACACAGGAATGTCTGTAGCACAAGTAGCTTCGTTAGAATAAAATAAAAATATTATTATTTTGTACCTATGCAATCTCATATTTCATTAATTAGTAAAATGTAATTTTTGGAGTGATCTGTTATGCATACTATAATGATAGATTTGTGTAAATATTAAAAAAAAATTACAAATATTGATGAATCAGCGTTCAAGGCCCGCTGTGACTTGATGCAGATCAAATTGGTAAATAAGAAACAATCAAAAATAAGGCTAAAACCTAGCACTCAACAAATTTTAAAAAGGAACATGAGAACTTATTTCTCCTAATCTTTAGAACAATTTTAAAAAGGAACATGAGAACTTATTTCTCCTAATCTTTAGAACAATTTTAAAACCCAGAATGTATAATAATTATTGCTTACACATCTTTAGAACATGAGAGCACACTTACAACACTATTTTGAATAACAGATGTTTAACACATTTTAGTGTAAACTGATATTTGTGTTTATCGATACCTATACAACACCTACAGTCACTAATGGATATATATATATACAGCAGTACGGAAAATGGTATCAAGTAATAGTTTAAAACTACTATCATGTATGATGTTCATCAAACTCCAAATAATCTTTACTGCTGGATACAACACATGTTATGAGTCAATATAAATTTTGATACATGATTAACAGCCAAAAACTTACTTTGGTATAATATTCTAAATTTTATCCATAAATTACACTTTAATTTACCAAGAGATACAATATAGCTATTTCATAGTTACTTATTGCATTGCATTATTAGTAAAAAGCTATGATTTTACGCATTCAATATATTGTGTTTAATTGATAAAAAAAACAGCAAAAATTTATGATTTTCTTGTAATCTATATATACAAATAAAGCAATATTTTTTGGTACATTTAGGCTATACCATGTGAGTAATAATTTACAACAGCAAACACACCTGCAACAATGATCTGGAATCATGCCCTAACTAAATCATTGCCTAAAATAACTTTACAAAAAATAAATTAATATATTCATCATATCCCTAATATCATTCCAGATATTACGAATGGAAGTACTTGTTTAATAGGTAATGTAATGTGATAGATTTATCTTATCATGCAGTTTAAACAATTTAAGTAATTCATTATATTTTTGTCTTTTATATGCATCCTTTTTGTAACATGATATTGTATCATTGAAAATTAAATTAATTACTGTATCATGGTCTAAAAACTAAGTTATGAATAAAAAACATAATCATCATAGTGTACATAAGTGATTTCATTATCTTTTGCCCAGAATCAGTGCAATGTTCATAAGTGTTTGCCAAAATAAATTTCGAAGTTGTAAATTGTAATAGCAAATCTACCAGTGAGTGTAAACTCCTACCAAACTATAACATCAATTCATTTAACAGTAACACTCATTACAATGGTCCTTGTAAACAAACAATAGCAGTAATTCAAAATTGATCTGCTAACAAATTGCAAACTTCTTGGGAGACAGTTTCTTTACTTGACCTGACTGTCAGCCTAAACATTTGAGCTTGCCGGTTAGGTTCCAATCTCATGAGACATCCCACTTGCTGTACCCTGGTGTGTACTATGCCAGCACAGACAAAGTTGTCAGGGTTAGGATCAATTCCATCTAATAGCTGCATGCCAAATCCACCTAGCTTAGTTCGTGTTGCGGCAATATCGATAGCTCCTTGAGCCTTAAATATTTTTTGTGCCCTTTGCTGTTCGCCACCCAAGTTTTTCCATCTGGCAAAGAAGGATTCTCCATTCATTTCAGTCGGCTCAAAGAACTTGTTTAATGTGAGCGGCAATTTCATAGTAATCTTCTGTGGTACATTATTATAAATGAATGAAACTGACATACTAGGTGCTTCTGCAAAATCTTCAATGCATTCTGCTGTGAGCATCTGCTGAATCTGAGCACCAGCTTCTAGCACTGGCTCCATTGGTTTCATTTGGACATTTAATTTGTGTAGATCAGTCCAATGCAATTCTGGACGGACATTTTGGATCGCAAATTGAGTTTTGTTTCCATAGAACAAACCAATCCTACCCAAGTTTTGTCTATATTCACTCTTGACTCCAATTTGAATTAAGTCATTTTCAAAGAGAACTCCATTATTTTTAAACAAGAATTTTTTCATGTTGTTTTGTTGAACTGTAGTAGGGCTTATTTTCGGTGTGGTGTAAAGATCTCCGAGGACATCCAATAAGCCATTACCAGTGGCGGGGGCAGTAGTGCCTGGAGGTGTGGACAAGCCGAGCAGGTCTGCACTGGAACTATTTATGTTATTAGCTGTGGAGTTAATCACTGGTGCGGGCACTGAAGAAGGTTGAGGACTCTTAGAATCCCTCACTGCAGAATCATCAGGGATGCGTCCAGGCTTTTTCTTTTTTAATACAGCAAGTATAGAAGATTCTCGCTCTGGGAATGCTGGCATCTCTTCCAAAACTGTGGCTAAAACATCAGAACTTGCTACTATACTAAGTTGCAGGTACTCAGATGCTCTTTGTTGAAGTTCAACATCAGCAGAGCGCAGGTTGGAGTCTGCACGGAACACTTCCTGAACTCGGTTCTTGATCTCGGGGAAAAGGTTCACAAGTTTGATGTATGTGGATAGAAGCAGAGCTCTGGTGGCCGCAGAGCACAGATGGTATTTAGAATGTAGCAATTCAAACTGCACTTGAGGGGAGGATCTAGTATCTCCTGCAATTAAATTGCCAAATTCTCCAAGAATGTATCCTCCCACTTTTACCATATTTTCATGGCATGTGGGTGCCTGCAGAGCCTCAAACACAGTTTTGGCTGCATAAGCTTGCACTTCTTCCCTGTTGATCACAATCTGAATTACTCTATACCATACTTCTTCAGATACATAGTCTCCCGCAATTCTTATAAGATTTAAAATGACATCTACATACCAAGTGAAGTCAGTTGCATATTTTTCAGCTAAAATGGCGACTTTAAGCACCATCTCTTCTCTGATGGAATAGTCTGCCGTTTCTAAGTAAGCTAGCATCTCTTGTACAATTTCTTCAGCATTTGTTTTGTCGCACATAGCATAAAGGAGATCTACAGCTTGTTGACGCACTGATACATCCTTTTCCATTTTCATAGAGAGTATTACAACTTCCTGGTGCTTTTTCACAGCTTCATGTGAAAACTCAGATGTTGCCAAATGGCACATAGACTCCAGAGCCAAGTACCGAAGATTTGTCTCACGGTTACTGAGGAACTGTCCTAGTTGATTGCATGCACGGACTAGCAGATTGGGTTCACTGTCATTATGAATGATCAGACTAATAGCTTCAAAGAGAACAGCGTTTTTAGCATTTGAGTGTTGGACTTTCTTTGACTTAGGAGGCTCTTGTGCTTTATTGAAGATTGTTTCCAAGCATTCAGACAGTCTGCCTCTCACACCTGGCTCCTCAGATGGTGGTGTGTAGTTCTGTAGAAGTCTCAATAGTTTCACAGAGAGCCAAGGAGCTGGCACAAAATAATATGTGTAGTCCTGAAGGTCTGTATAACTGGCAGTGACAATCCTGCTGAGCCTGGCCACAGCTAGAGTGACACACCCTTTATATTCATCAGGGTTTTTCTTCACAAGTGCATCGATCAGTGATGTTGCTGCAGTTACCACTCCCATGTGTGGATCATTCAACAGATGGATAATGCGGGAAGTCCATTCACCTCCTGGGATGATCTCGGGTGACTTGCGGAAAAGTCTAAGTAGGCAGAGTGCCGCCGACTGCTTCACAACATCCATGGTGTCACCAGAAACTAGAAGTTTAGGAATCTCTGTTCCAAAGGCCTCAGCCATGTCCTTGCTCCCGATGTTGGCGATGCACTGCAGTGCCAAATTGACGTGGATCGGATTACGGGACTGCAAATCATTTTTTATACTCTGGATGATAAGTTTAATGAGGTCACTGTTGGTGTTGACCAGGACTGAAATGAAGAGGTAACCGATTTGTTTCTCGGAGTACTTGTTGGAGGACAGCAGGTTGACCGCCTCCATATGACCGAAGTCAATATCGTGACCGAGCAAGAAGATAAATAGGAGTTTGCATACATACTTCTTCTTTTGGTAGCCGTCGAGTGTTTTGTCACCTTTGAACTTGCTCCTTATATTGGCCAGCTCCTTATTGATTCGTTTTATCTCCGCTTCTTTGCTTTTACAGTTTCTTATATCCGATATGAAGACTGCGAGTCCTCGCATTCCATCTCCCCTGACGGCAGGCATATTGCCAAGTGACTTATCGAACACCAGTTTTATGCCTTTTCGTTACTTATCAGATGAAATCGCAGGCCTAAACTATTGGCACTACTCTAGGAGATGTAAAGCGATCAAGCGGCGTCGGGATTAATTAGCGGTCTTCATTACAACTATACCGAAAATGCCGAAAAGATACGTGAGCTTCTTTCTCCAAGTTCTACAACGCCTTCCTTTTTCCATAGACTCAATATAAACGTCAAATGAAATGGACGATATTGTTGTTTATGGATCATTATTGATTGACAATACGTGTTTAGAAAATTGATGTTTGTGTTTCAACACATAAGAGCTATTTTTGAAAATTGTATATATGACATTTCTAAGGGTCATCCGTCACTAGAACCACAGTTTTACAATCATACTAGAACAATGGAAGGAAGAATAGTTATGAATCGGAAGTATTAGGTTGGAAGTTGTGGGTGAATATTTAGAAGCTCTAAGCTCTCGTGCAATAAAGCGATATATAAAATGTTCTGTAACTCTATTTATATATTGTTGGTATTCGATAAATCCGATGAAATTGTCTCTTGTGGCAGTCTTATATGACCAAAACTTGCATTTTAATTTTATATTTTGATTTTAGGCGGGAACGACTGAGGGTTTGACTTTACTACATAATTATATAACTTGAGTTTACTACAGTTCAAATAAAATAAAATAAAAAAACAAATTAATTGAATACGTTGACACTGGCTGTACACTAATAATGTGGGGAAACTAAAAAAAAGTCAATCTGTCATTGGAGTTTTGGCGGGAACATGAAAAAATGTGTGTGCTCTCATTGTATTTTTCCTAAAACTTGTGTGCTTCCGCGCCGCGAGTTAATGTGTAATAATTTGGATTATTAACCATTATGTTCCGGTGAATGTGTGCGAGTGTAGGGAAACAACGCAATGTTGAAAAAGCCGGCTTTTCACTATGGGATATAACATAATATATTCTAGTGGATCTGAACTAAAATTCCCAAAAAAATCAAACAACAAGCTAAAATGATTTTTATTTTAACAAATTCAAAAATACTCAATACTAACAAAAGTTAACCAACAAAGTAACATAAAAATGTCAGATACTACGGACAGAGAGATGTTGCCTCGACCGACGGAGGCTGGCGTAGGAAAGAGGCCGGGTGGGTTGTCAGCGCATGCGGCTTTTAGGCCCTGTCCGCACAGCAACATTTCACAGCGCGATTTTTATTCTTGCGATTTTTATTCCGCGACAATATGCATCAAATCACAGATTTGCGAAAAAAAATCGCGCTGTGAAAAATCGCTGTGCGGACAGGGTGGGACAGGGCCTTATACTGTTCACCGCCACGTAGCTGTCACATCGCTGGAATTTTCCTCTAGTACATTATTATATCTTGAGATATAACATTTTACCGCTCGTTATACATGTTTTATGCGACCGTTTACACTATGCTATAATATATAATATAACATTCAAAGTTATAAATATTTTTCCAACCCACCTGAGCTATATTTGAAGGTTTATATTTTACCTCACGTCCCCGGACACCGCGCCTCCTCCTGCCTCGCCACAGTTTTTTTGTTGTTTTTTATTTTTATTATGGCTCCACACAATTAATATATTTGGCCAGTGTTTGAATGAAACCATAGACAACCAAAGCTGAACTATAGCTTACAGTGTTAACAGCAATCGCGGGATGTTATACATGCTCAAGATAAAATTTACATTATATCCTATAGTGAAAAGCCAGCTTTATCCATGAATAATTGAATAACACAATACTAGCAATGGACCAATGGACAATCAATTTCAGCCATTTTAAGTTCCATTATGACGTTTAGGTATACACCTTGGTATTTCATGTCATTAAATATACGTCAATGCTATAAACACATAGTAATCTGAGCAGTGTTGCCAACTTAGCTACTTTATAGCTAGATCTGGCCACTTTCGGACCCCCGTCAGCTACAACTTTCAGAAAGTTGCAGCTAAATAGTTTAACTACGTTTTCTAGCACCTTTTTAACACAACAAAATCTAGATAATGATAACCGGTGGCGGAAGCCAAGAATCTGTAATTTCTTAAACTGGGTCGTGCAGGTGCATTTCCAGCTATATAAATATACCAACTATGATAAATATTGTGATTTTTAATGCCTCAAAAGGAAAGAGTACCCTTAGATGATAATTTTAAACTTAATTTGTAACTATATATTTTAAACTAGTTTAAGAAGTTTGTATGGAACCCTAGATTCGAGAGCTAACTCGCACTTGGCCGGTTTTTTTTCTTTTAGCTACTTTCTGGAGCAATTATGGAAATGTAGCAACTTTTTGGGAAAGATTTAGCTACAAAAATGATGGTACAGTTGGCGATACTGAATCTGCGATCTGTAGCTAGTAATGTGTGGCGTACGTACAGAGTTTACTAAAATAGACTTGTCTATACTAATATTATAAAGAGAGAACGTTTGTATTTTTGTACGTTTGGATTTTTGTATTTTTGTATGGATGTTTGTACAATACAATACAATACAAAAACTCTTTATTGATCACCAAAGAAATTAAAAATTGTACATACTAAGTAATGAAAGACAGTAGAATAATAAGGCAATACAATCGGCGGTCTTATCGCATAGAGCAATTTCTTCCAGACAACCTTGGCATGGAAAAGAAGAATACAAACAGAAACTTGGGGGTACCGTACAATACAATTAATGATCTCAGAAAAAAATAATAATAATTACATACATTGTTCCGATAGTCGTCTCTGCAAACGGCCTAATAGCGAAGAGTCTCGACCAACATCTCAAGATACTCGCTAAATGGCTGGATCAAGTCAAGGGCCAGATACATAAGGCGGTACTTCTTGACACGGCACGCATCGTCAGGAGGTTCCTCTCTCTGCAGCCCTAACCACCGGTAGCTTGGGCCCTGTCCCGCTGCCGGCGGCACCCTAGACTTAGGTTTTTTTATAATGTTTTATGTTTTTATAATTGTTTTCTTTATTATTTTTATGTAAAATAATATAAATAAAAAAATATATAAGATAATAAAATAAATACGTGAATAATAATAATACACAAAATAGACTACTAAAATTATAGTATATTATGATATAATACATAAAAATACCTTACATAAATAATAATTTTCCTAAATATATTAATATAAATACATATATACTCGTATGCAAATATAATATTAAATACACATATATATAACAGTAGTGTTGCAGTTTTAACATGTTTGGGACAAGTAATGGGCTTTCACCATGGATTTAAAGATAGCCAGCGATTTAGCATGTCTAATCTCCACTGGTAGCGCGTTCCATAAATGGACCGCTTGAACAGTAAAAGATTTTTTATAAACAAGTGAGGAATAGATAGGGGTTAAAAGGGAGAGTTGCAGCGGATCTCAAGGAAAACGGATTTGAAAGGTGCAGGAACGTGAAACGTTTATATCCCTATATACGTTGATATCCCTAAACAGAAGTCTAAACTACTAGACTTACTTGTTTTTTTCTTTTCAGTTCGTTTTTTAACACTTCACTTTTTGCGCAGTCGGGTTTTTTGATTTTTTAATTTAATGTTTTATTTTACACTTTTTAGTTAAGTAAAGGACGGCAAATTCCGTAATCTGAACAAAAAACCGAAATGCGTGAAATAGATAGGGTATTGCTTTTTAAGCTTACTTACTTTACAGTTGTACTATTAAACGACTATACCAATATCAATACCATATATATTTTTTTTCGATTTGTACGATCATAAATTATTTGTTATAAATATATTTTGCATCTCCATTTTAAGACCTTTAATTCGATACCCCATTCGATAGGTTTTGAAAAAAAAAATTTTTTTTTGCCATTTTGAATTTTTCAACTTTTTATGTTTTTGTTGATACTCGCGCTAGCATGGCGAATCTATTGACGTGCCAATTATCAAAATCGGCCCACGCCTTTGGTCTCTAGTGTGCCACAAAGGAACAAACATACATACATACATACATATATAGACTGATAAACACATTACCTCTCCTTTGCGTCGCGCAGTCGGGTAAAAACAGGATACACTTTTCCAAAGCGATAGGTGTGGAAGAAAAACTCATGGTTACAAACTTTTATTTATTTCTTAATAATAATAATAGCCTTTATTCAGACATCATTTACAATGAGGATTACAATTTGATTCATTATTATTTTAATTGAATAAAATACTAATAATGTATCTACGTATGTATATATATATATATATATTATGAGATTCGGAATCAGTATCAGATTTTGGTATCAGATTTGGAATATGAAAACCTATTAAGAAACTCGACATCATTCATGGAAAAAACGGCGCGGTGTAGTTGGGATACGAATGTGATTTATTAGTTAATGCTACCCAAAGACACTATTCCACACGGACGGAGTCGCGGGCACAGCTAGTAGTAAATAAAGTTCTTTTTTGTAATAATCTCTTAATAAGTGCGCGCCGCGGCACGTCGCGGTGTGAGCCGACCCTAACTTGAATAAAATGAAGTGTCGCGTCGCTTGCTATACCGCACTAGTGGCAGCGGAACTACACGACGCGACACCACTCTGACACATATAGTAATCTGTGCGCGACACGGCGCGTCAGATTTGATGAGTTGGTCAATTTTGTCGCTATGTGTCGCGTCGCGCCGCTGCAGTGAAGTGCCGCTTAGTGCGGTCTAGCCTTTACAAGCAATCAAGACAACAATAATCAATGCCTAATCAATTTTATATTTTGACAGTTTTTTTTTTATATCTTATAGGCTAGCGTTTGACCACTATTTCACCTGTTGGTAAGTGATGATGCGGCCGAAGATGGTAAGCATGCTAGGCCTAGAATGGTAACTGGCTCTCAAGGATATGTTTGGCGACAGATTTTCTAGCTTGAAGGTGGTAGCTCGCCAGGCGGACACTAGATAGTGTCCTACTATCATGCGGGGGTTGTTGGTTACTTTTTCGATAGAAAAATCCATTGGTACACGGCGGTTTGAACTCTGTTCCTCTGGCATCAATGCCAACCGTTCTCACGATTACGCCGCCGGGCCCTCATACGGGCCACGGGCGCTAGAATGTAGGTAAATTAAATACAGAGATATGCAAGAATGTGATAGCCAATTTATGAGTGCCGTATACAGTCTTATCCATAAGGCAAAAAAATATTAGAAAGTTATTCATGGAGTAAGTATACTTATTCAGAATTAAAATTAAGTACTGGTGATTATATTTAACAATTAAAATTAAACTCAATCAAACTTATGTCAAGCATTAGTTTGATTGAGTTAATAACTTATCTATTACAATAATAACATGGTTTCATTCCATCGATTCTTGCTGACACGCGGTTAAAATACTTGATTATCGTATTTTTATTTTATTTCTTTATTGCCATAATACATTACTAAACTTAATATATCTTTTGTATTCATTGTATTACGTTCATAAAAGCCTAAATTAAGTTCATCTAAAAGGTAACACAACATTCATTGTCTGTTAGGTGGTACGAAGTTCGCCGGGCCAGCTAGTATAATAATAATAATATGAGAAGGATAAAACTATACAATCACTAGTATGACAGAGCGAGATGAACAACATTTTTTGGCCTTTGCGTATGAGATTTTACGAACTGGCTCCAAGTTCTTATGCACCCATTGGCTTTCACCCACTATCATGTATGACCCGACCAAAATACGTTTTGTTCATTTTATCTTATAGCTGGCATATGTACCTATCACGTGTTCATTATTTTAGTCGGGTTATATATCTATAGCTATTTCATTCGCATACGCTAATGTTCTCTATATATATATATATATATATAAATATATATATATATATATATGTATGTATATACATATATATATATATATATATATATACATACATATATATATATACATATATATATATATATATATATATATATATATATATATATATATATTAATATATATATATATATATACATATATATATGTGTTACCAGAAATGTATGTAATCCGTCATTGTATACAATTCCTAGGAAATGTATGTAATTCCTAAAATCGCACGGAAATGTGTAAAACAAATTATATTATACTTTCTCTACGATCTGCGATAGAGTAGAGAAGGAAGGAAGTCACATTCAACCCCCCACTGTAGTCCAGTCCCGCGACATTGCATACATAATTAAATAACTCATAATTATGAACATACTTTGTACCAACACTGCAAATAATACATTCCGTTAAGTTAGGTTGGCTACAATGTCTGGCGATTAAAAAAAAACATGTCTTTCATAAATTTGGTGAGCTTTGTTTGTGCGTGATAATGTACAGCTCATTATTTTGTAACATTTTAAATTAAAGTCTCATTTTTTATTGTAATAGATGGCAAATCATTGCGATAATATAAAGTTTGTGATATGGGTGAGTCAGAAAAACGGCAACGTGATATATGTGTGTACTCTCATTGTATATTTTTCTAAATTTTGTGTTTTTCTACGATTTAATGTGTAATAAATGTGGATTATTAACCATTGCGGTGTATGTGTGCGAGTGTACGTAAATAGCACAATCTCGAAAAACATTCAGTTTGCGTTCACATCAAAATTCCAAAAACTGAAATCATGAATAGTGATGAGCAACACCTATCGATAAACTTTTCAATTTGCTATTGCAGATGTCGGATATGGCTCAAACTCACTATATGGCGGAAATTAAAATTTGGTGTTTCAACCCACATAAAAACTAAAAGTTTGACGTCTCACGTCTGAATAACACCTTTCCAAAGGCTATTAAATCGTTTGTGAATAGAATAAATATAATGTATGTAAAGTTGTTAATTTTAATTTGCATTATGTTTTTTTTGTAATTATCATCATTAAGAGCCAATATCCGTCTACTGCTGGATATAGACTGTTCCTTAATGCTACTATATAATGTAATTAAAAAATGCAAATTCCGTAGCTTCGTTTTATTTACTATACAAAATAAACACAGGATTAAACGATACCACTACTACTCATAATATTTTTTTACTTGTTATATATTCTACTACTATGTATATCAATGACACCGAGTCACCACCTTAACAAGAACATGCAGTTGCGCAATCCGCCGAGTAATACCAAGAATGGACCACACATTGACCCTGCATCGTGGGATCAGCGGATTCAGCATTTCCGGAATGTTATACATTCCTCTACTGACATGTGATGACACCGAGCTACCGCATTCATGAGAACATGTAGTTAGTTGCGCAAGCCCGCCGACCGATACCAGGAATAGACCGCACCGCGGCACTGCATCTCGGGACCAGCGAATTCAGCATTTCGGCACACCTTCTCATGGGAACAGCAGAATCAGCATTTACGCGATGCTTTATAATGCATACCTTTGTTAATTAAAATCACTTTACTTTACGTTCTCACTTCGAACGGACTGTCACGTCACATAGGTTTAGGATTTTAGAATGTAATAAGTATATTTTGGTAACAGACTTTCCGCTCTTACATCGACGGACTGTTCTGACTTTTAGTTATAGCAACTTTTATTGTAAAAGTTTCGTATCAATAAATAAGTTTAACTATTTCGGTTTTCTTTGCATCCTCAACGGCGGGCGTACATAATTTACTTTTATCGATAATGATAAACAAAAACAATTCGTTATGTTCAATCCCTGGACTAATATTGCCGTTTTCATAATGTTGGCTCTAGTTTGGTATTGTTAGGTTGGTACAACGTACGTTCATAATTCGTTTATCAACAATGTAACGAAGTGCCTACTCTTATAACGTAGTAGAGTGATTCAGTACTCTGTGCTGTAGTCTGTCTGTGTCACATTCACGGATAGTCTAGTCTCCTCCGTGGTCACATTTCTGAATCATATAGCAATCTGTAGTCACATTCAGTGATCACAGTGAGTTAATTTTTCAAAACTGATACGGGATTATAATATTGTATAATTGAAGACTTACAATAAATGTTGATTATAATTTGCATTTTATTTCTTTACTTTATAAATTACACTTTTGGACCTTAGACCTTTTTAGGCTCAAATATATATAAAATACCACTCCATCAGTTTGTGGTGGCATAATGTACTAGGCGACATAAGCCTTAAACATAAAAAAATTACAATTGTCATTTTCTAATAATGCATTACCACAGATTCCGGTACAAAGTCGATGTACGCGACATGACTGTCTGAACTCATCATCCTAGGTCTGAACTGAACCCCCATCTGTAGTCTGTGGACGTAGTATTTATATCACATATAGTATCTGTGATTTATATTCTCTTTGGTCTGTGGTCGTCACTGATCAGTCATTCCCCGTAGCGTAGTATTATATTCTCTTTGATTCCCTGTATAAAAAAGTACTCTGTGGTCATACACAAGGCAAATGTAATAAATTCAGGAATAAATTGGCTCTACATCATTTTCATTTTCATAAAGTCTTTTCATTTGTGCTATGATATACGTGAACACGTTAGGTAGCTATGATCCCGTCGATGTTGTGAGATAACCGCGTGTAAAAGGCTGGTGTCAAAGTGCGAATCAACTAATGAATGATGCAGTCTATATTCTGGACAGGCAGATTGTTATCACGTGCTATACGGAATGGACTATCCAACTTCTCAAGTGCTGCTGAGTTAAGTGTTACGAACAAGAAGCATCCATACCTGGTTTCGGTTGTGTGTGGTTTTCCTAAAGACATTGCCAATGGAAGAACGCAGAAGGGTCAGTTCGGAGACGACGCATGGTTCTCCACAAATTTCAACAATGCAGATGTTATTGGTGAGGATCTTTACTGTTTTCTTCAATAGACATGTAATGCTAAGGTATTTTATTTCTAACATAGATGTTTGTTTGTGATGATCTATTAACCGTAAGGTTCAAAATGCCACTGATAAACTGTAAACTGTGTAAGCTGACCATAATGTATTGCGAATATAGTACACCTTCATACTATAAAGGACTGTATTTATACATTTAGCCTCTATTTAGTCTATATCATTTTTTGTATGTTTAACACAATAAGGGACAGTATGTCTATAAGCATATGAGTTCAATAAAAGTTACGTGACTGGCCGTCAGAGTTCCTCCTTTATTCTTGTCAGTATGGCCAACTGTGTTGAATTTTCCATAGTAATTCATATTATTAACAGCAGTTTGTACTGTCACTGCAAGTGTAACTCACACAATGATACTGTCACAGCTTCCTGTTTAAGTTGCTATCACAGGACGCCTTACGGCATAAACGCCCAGATGTTGTGTCATATACCATACAACCATGGAACATGCTATGTGTCACTGCACCTATGGGCAATGTATGACAGTTATAGTAGGGACAACTTAATAGATCACATATCTGTCAGTCTCAGCTTCATAGTAGGGTGACTTGCTTAAAAACATCGATTCAATTGATGAATCGATACACATCAACACAAACAAGAATTATGTTAGTTTGATGTTATTCGAACTAACCATAACCATTTATTATTGATTTTAGTTCCTATTCAATTATTTTTGTATTTTGTAGTCAAAGAACAATATTATGTGTTAATTACAATCATGGTGTAGTTATTTTTATCGTTAAACATCCTTCACAAGTAATCATTGCATTCGATTCAACCTATCGACTAATCAATCTTTTGATTTTTTGGGTAGCATCCCTAGTGTTTATAAGAAAAAGTGTTCACTGACCTAACCTTCTACTGATGTTTAGTTTTTTAGAACAAAATTTGTTTATTATGTTTAAAATTAATTATTAGTCAAAGTAAATCGTAAAAACGCTTTCTTTTGTAATTATAAGAATAAATATGTATTTGTTTCTGAAAAATGTTAAGTAATTATGCAGTTATGACTTCGAAATAATTAATAATTTTATGTGCCCTTCATTACAAGGTTACGTCATAGAAAAGATAATAATACTACGTATAGAACGGACACTCTGTTCCCCCCACCAATTCCGGGCTTCCTCACCCCGCCACCGACTTGGAGCTGTCGAGGAGCTGCGCTGAGCAAGAACAACACACGCGTACGACTATAGAACAATTACTACTCACGGAGAGAAGAACATCAACTTCATACATTTATGTTGGGACCAGTAGACACTGGAGGTTCAAATTTACGTAGGTTCTTATTACGTAGGTATATAATAAACACTTAATTATATTAGTATACCTACCTACATATTCGTATTTTAGAATTCATTTTCATAAATGAAACAACTATGTATATATATATACTCGTGCGTAAATAACGCTTAATTTGTAAAATATTTAAAAAAACTTTCACGTTTAAACATTTTTATAACACAGCAATTGGGAACTTGATGTAGGTACGTAGTATTTATATTCTCTTTACTTGATGTCGCTCTAACGTGCAAGCAAGACACACAACATTGTTTCGTACAGCTCTGGCTGGCCACCCAACACAGAATAAAAAATAGTTACTGTGGTGCAGTTTGTTCTATGCAAGTCGACTGGACCTGGAGATGATGGTTTACGAAATAGCGACTAATATTTTTAGTGTTTAAAAGCTTTTTGGGTAAGTGTACAAAAAATATTCATACGGTTAGTACGTAGTATGTATGTACGACGTAACTACAGCAGGGCCTCGATGATCCGAACACCGAAAATTTATACCCTGTTCGGATGCACGAAGCGTTCGGATTATAGTATGTTAAAAGGACTTCATCTGCCCATTCCAAACAAGTATTTAAGCAAGACACAGCTTGAGTATGTGGGATCCTTGCGGGACAGAAACTGTGAGAAATGGCGGTTGCGCAGGGGTAAGGGGGGGTCGTTCGGATTATAGAGGCGTTCGGACGAGCTGGGGTACGGATTATCAAGGCCATGCTGTATTATATAATCTGTGATACGGTGATTACGGGCGACAACCTTAGACATCACGCACACAAATGCACGAATAGAAAAACGACCCGTGTGTAGTGTCTGTGTCGGTGTCACAGTGTCGGTCGTTAAAACGCTAGTTTGTATGGAGATTTAGCGAGTGTCCTGGGTGTGGTTACGTTGTTGAATTTTGATGCAGTGTCAAATGTGATCTAAAAAATTGACTCTTCTATAGTACTGTTTTATTATGGTAATTCAATGAGACCATACCGCCTCTTATCATGTTAAGTTGAAACTTTTTTGTTAAACCATCAATTTGTGAGACAATTAAACTAATTAAATAAAAAAAAGGAATAAAATTGTTTATTTTATTACATGTAATATTTATCCATAAAGAATGCTGTAATTTTACAAAACCAATAAAGTATTTGCTTATACATACTTATTACATCAAACATTTTTGTCTTAAAATTATACATAGGTAGTAAACATCAAGAAAATAATTTTATTGTATTCTTGACCCAACATAAATGTTTTTGAATGTTGGTTCAATAAAAAGTTCTACAAAAGTATTGAATCTAGATTTATATCTTGATTATTTCTAGACCATGTTATAGCAGTGAAGACTGGCAATTGGATTATAAATAATATTTGCCAAAACCTAGTAACTGCCTTTGTCCTGTCAAAATTTGGGTAAGGAGTAATTTTCTGCACTATAACAACTATAAACAAACTAGAAAACCATTAAATATTTAAAAACTGGTTTATCTTATTCCATATATTTATAATTGTGTAGTTATTACTTAGAAGATTTATTAGATTAGATTCATTTTTATTGAAGTTGTCAACTCAATGATTCAATGCATTGTGAATAAATTCATTGTGGTTAAATTACTCATAAATTACCATATCTTGCTCAGTCTTATTTGTCTTGAAACCCTTTCTATCAAAGGTGCATTTGAATAAAAAACAACAATTTGGAATATGACATGAAAATTAGCTGCTCCCATTTCTCTTAGACGAAAAGCCATGCTAGCATGATGCTAATACATTATATTGTGACAAAAGCTACCTGGCAGATCACTTGCTAAAATTATTTGAACTAAAAATTAAGGAAGAATACTAAATTGCCAAAATTAATCTGGTGGAAAGCCATTGGCTATCCAATTACACTTTGCTATGACATTAGCTTGCAACTTGACTAGATTATGAAAACTGTTGAAATTGCTTATTAAGATACCAGTGGCTGGTTGTATAGCACATCAATATCTTCAATAATTGTAATTTAAAGATGCTAACAACATAGAAAATATTCGAATAAAAAATAATATGAGGCTTTTACACAAAAGGGACCATGAAACTATTAAAATCAAAGCACCAAACAGATAGATATAGATAGATGAACACTTGATTGCATGCCAAACAAATATTATAATCTAAGAAACTAGTTTGGTTTGACTATGGGCAGTCTTATCGCTTAGAGTGATCTCTACCAGACAACCTATGGATGAACAGGAACTAGTTTAAAAATAGTTAGTTTCAAATAAAATATACATAATAATAACAATCAGTAGTGCATGGGAAACAGAAGCTTAATATTTTAAAAAAGAATATAAGGATTAATAGGAGGGTTATTCTCAATCATTCGAAAGCTAATTCGGATTCAGAAACTGTCTTTACTTCCAACAATCAGTAGTGCATGGGAAACAGAAGCTTAATATTTTAAAAAAGAATATAAGGATTAATAGGAGGGTTATTCTCAATCATTCGAAAGCTAATTCGGATTCAGAAACTGTCTTTACTTCCACTTGGATCTTTGTAAGTCACAGTGCTACCATCAGTTACTTTTGATATTTCAAGTTGAAAAAGAATCAGAGATTCTAATTGGAAAGGTTGCCGCGACAAATTACTCACGGATTTATCAATATTCAAAATTAGAAATTAAGCTTCCTAATCCGAATAGGTTTTTGAATGATTGAGAATCACGGGGCTGATGTAAATATTATACTGCATACAATTCAATATACTAACTAGCCTGATGCATGTATCAAAAGGAGTGTCATTGTAAAGAGTGTTCAAATAGCTGTATGAATAAAAATTAAATGCTGTGTGTTGGTAAACATGAATGTAGATTTTGCAATAATTTTATAAACTTGCACTTTGTGTTATATTTTAATAACAGATTCTGCAGCCTTATTGTTGGATTTCTTATGAATATCACTGAATGAATGAAATGAGAGATGCAGTTTTACAACTTTATATTCTCAAACTCACTCATTTTGTTGAGTACATCACAATATTCAACAATAACTGCTCTAGCCCAAACTAATATTATAAAGAGGATAGATTTGATTTTTTTTGTTTGTTTCGATTTAACTCAAAAACTACTGGACCGATTTCAAAAATTATTTCACTAATGGAAAGCTACATTATGTGCGAGTAACATAGGCTATAATAATAATAATTATAATACTAATAATTATCCTCGTATTCTCACGGGAATGGGAACTATGCGGGTGAAATCGCGAGGCCCTGCTAGTCCTTATTAAGTTGAGTTACCAGCATAACAAAAACATCTAATGTGTTCCGGCAGGTATCCTTGAGAGCCAGTTCCCATTTTAGGCCCAGCGTGCTTACCATCTTCGACTACATCATCACTTACCAACAGGTCAGATAGTGGTCAAACGCTAGCCAATAAGATATTTAAAAAAAAACAGCAGTCATTATTTTCTAAAGAACTGTTAATTTAAACACTTCTACTGTGTTTTTCTTCTACTTACTTCTACTAATACTTTTACTGTACTTTATTATGAAGGTACATTTTGTAATAGTTGCGAAAATGTAGATCACTTCTGTACATTTTCGTTATGAGATTTTTATAATTTTTTCTATAAGTGCCGTGCCAACTGTCAAAGTTACCTCTAATAAAATATTGAACTGTTGTTTTTTTGTCCCCAGGGGTTGCAGATGGAGTGGGTGGGTGGCGTGCATACGGCATTGATCCGGGAGAGTTCTCATCGTACCTCATGAGGACATGCGAGAGACTCGTACAGATGGGACACTTCAAGCTATCCGAGCCAGGAGACTTGCTGGCCAAGTCTTACTATGAGCTCTTGGAACATAAGAAGCCTATTTTAGGTGAGTTGTAAAGCTCTATACTTAGTTGATTGGATGGAATTATGTACTCGTACATTTGGTTGGATTTTTTTTATAAGCTTGCAATGTGTGTTGCACATTACTAGAGTATTCTTGTTAACCCCTCCAACTAAGCTAAATATGCTTGTGTCTAGAGTGGGTTCACGTCAATATTGCAATGGGTGGGGATCGAACTCACGACCTCTCGATTGCCAGTCCGACACCTTATCCATTGGGCCATTGCCGATTTATAGTCAGTTATCCTGCATCTTGCTGTCTCTTTTCCAGGCAAGCAGAATTCCATATTATACTGCATTGTTACGTAAAAAAAAATTACTTAGAGGTTATCACAGGTGGCTGACTGTAAAATATAATTTGTCGATATTATGGAAGCGAGTCACCTAGATGCCTTATTTTCATAGTAATTTCACAGATTCAATATTAGCAAAATGTAATATTGAATTATTGCAGTTGTCTGGGAGGTCACAGTCTACCGCCTGTTTTTTTTAATTATTTTACATTTGACCATTTTTATCTAAAAAAATAAGTAATCTAAATGTAGGTCTATCTAGGCATCAGTAATGTTACTAATAATAAAAATTTAAGTGGTTTAGAGTAAATGCAGTAAATACTAGAAAGTGGCACAGTCAATCAACCACTCGAGACAATAACATCTCACGCCATTCCATTATTTGTTATTATTGCTGATAAAGACTAAGAGGATAAACATTTTTCTTCTTATTTACACATATTCATTGGTACTCTTTTCTTAGTGAAATGTTTCGCTTGTTTCTTTACCTACCTAATAATATTTATAGATTAGATTCCTTCGCTGTTCCTCATAGTAAAAGTATCCTATGTCATAAGTAAGCTGTACTTACCTACTATAGGCTATATTCGTGCAATGGTTCATCCTGATCGTTCGAGCTGTTAGAACTTAAAAAGAGGATAGTATGCTTTCGCTTCTATAGTATAGCGACTATTATACTCACCTCGTAATTTTTTTGTCGACTTTCTGTACGTAATGAGAGCCCGTTGGCGTAAATAATAGATGGGCTTCTAATAAAGAGGTTGCCGGTTCAAATCATAGCACGGGTATTCGTCCCGAGTGATAGGAGCATTAATATATCGATGTTCCTTTTGACTTGCTACCAAAAAGTGGCTTACCACCATCATGGAGAATATCTATCCCCATAACTTTACGGTGTTCTGGCAGCATACAGCCCTTGAGTGTCAGAGTATTTTAGGCCTTTCTAGGCCATCTTCGACTAAATCAACGCTTACTACCAAGCGAGATAGTGGTCAAACGCTATAAAAAAATGTTTCTTGCATGTTCGATGCACTTCCTCTGGTAGCTCAGATCTTACGCAGCAAGATCGCAAAAAGTTTGATATTCGTTTGTTAGGATTATTGAGCAAGATTACTGTAGGTACTACTGTACTCAAAAATTACGAAGTTATGTAGGTAATGATCCTATTATTCTCGTCGATACCTAAAAGAGACCTACGCCGGCCTACACGTATGGATTGCGCAGTGAAACATAACAATAACAAGCCAAAATCGATGACTTAAAAATATTCAGCCTACTTAACCCAAACTCCATCTGAAATTTACATACAGGTACACCGTACCGTACCACCCAAACTTCTCAACATCTGTTCAGCATATAAAGGGGTCAAGTGTTTTTAACTTTTTATAAAGCACAGTTTGCTATTGATTCGCAACGCACGACTCAAATAGCTCGTAGTTTTGGCACATGAAGCGAAACGACATTAATTTATTTTATGGATGTAAAGGAATGAAATTGTATTTTGTTTGGATCATTAATTCGCTACTAAATATATTTATTATTCAAATAACGTTTTGACACAGGCAAAAGTCAATGTTCTGTACCCTTTGTATAAGTTTTCATACCAAACTCTATATCGTATATCGAACAAATTTTGTATGAAAAATAGTACAGCGCCTCTAGTGGTTACCACACTGCACAAAATTTAGACCAAGTTGGGACCCAGAATAAGTATAAAACTATGTGAGATCTGTCAAAAGTGTTTACGATGAAAAATCTTACTAAGTAAGGGTACTGGGAATTAAAACTTGATTATTATATATTAATATGATATAATATACATGGTGGATATTCTACGAGTAATAAACCGCACTAAACCTTGTTTTTGAGTACAAGTCGAGAGGGAACAGGTATCTTCAAGGTAAGCATGCTACTCCCTCGATCACATCATCACTTTCCATCGGGTGAGATAGTGGTCAAATGCTTGCTTATCAACAATGAAAAAAAATTGCTGCCTAAAAGCAACACCTATTTTCGAAACATAAACTGGTAAAAACAAAGGTAAAAAAATCTCATTACCTCAAAGTAATGAATTTATATGACATTAAAGTTCTAAAGCATTAAATAAACAATTATTCAAAAAGTCGTAGGTTTTATTGTATGTTAATACACCTACTATTTACTATTAAGACGAGACCTTTCCTCTTAGCCAAAAATACGCCTTTTGTTTATTTGGACTTTGCCCATATGTTGTTATTATTAAACTCACAACACAAGTCATGTAATGTTGTAATGATGTTGCACATTCTTGCCTTCAATGAAAGCTCCTGTATTAAAATGTACTTATTACAATAACATTATTGTTATTAAAAGCAATATACTTTTACAGTATACTTTTACCGAGAAGAAATAACTCTTATTTAAAAACGTAATCACGATTTGTGTTTTGTAGGTATTATAATAATATAAAGGTACCTAATAACAATTACTTTAGAAGTTATTATATGTATATTGGTATATATAAAAATGAATCCCTATTTCCCTCGGTCACGTTCACGCCATAACTTGAGAACGGGTGGACCGATTTGGCTAATTCTTTTTGTTATGTTTTTAATTGTCAAAACAAGGTTTTTATGGAAGAAAAGTTGCAAATAGGTAAATTAAAGTTTTTTTTTCATGCAGATGAAGCCGCGGGGCACATAATAGTAATAATAATAATCTCTTTAGAAGTTATATAATAGTTAGAAAATCTGTCGCCATAACATCTAATGTGTTCCGGCAGCTATCCTTGAGAGCCAGTTCCCATTCTAGGCCTAGCGTGCTTACCATCTTCGACCGCATCATCACTTACCAACAGGTGAGATAGTATGTGTTAATCCAGGTTATATTATAAAAGTATAATCCGTTCAGCCGTTTTTGCGTTTTATATGTAGAATATGTAGTTTATATAGGATTTTAAAATATTCAAACGGACGAAGTACAGATATACGGACATCACGAACTTATAAGGGTTCCTTGTAAGTACTACGGAACAGAACTCTAAGAATCCTGAAAGTCTGTATCTAAAAGTCTGGTAGTGAAAGGATAAAGTCTAGCATAAAATAGGTACCTATATTGTGTTTGACCGCAAAATAAATAATTTTATTACGAGTTCGAACCACTGATAATTATGGATATTATGGAACATTAGAATCAGTTTAACATCATCAGCGGTCAAATGCTTTTCTATATAATATTAGAAGAAACTTTGTGGGCTGATTATATGATGAAGATTGAAGCCATCTATTTATTACAGGCAGCAGCACAGCCTGCGTGATGATCCTAGACCGGAATGAAAGCGTGATGCGCGCCGCTAACATCGGCGACAGCGGTTATATGGTAGTTCGAGGAGGCAGAGTGGTGCATCGCTCACATGAGCAGCAGCACTACTTCAATACGCCCTACCAGCTCAGTCTACCACCTCCAGGGCACGACAGGAACGTGCTTAGTGACAGGTGAGATAGATTATTAAGAAGTAGCGACTATTGAACTCGCTAAAATGTTTGTCGACTGTCTTGACCTAGGTTACGTGCATGTCCGATGCACTTCCTTCTTAGGGAGCTTAGTTTACGCAGCAAGATAGCGAATAGCGATGACTTCTGGTCAGGTGAGATATACATACATAGTTGGGTAATGAGGGCAGCTAGCACGATTCTCGCTCATTTATAAGCTTGACAGCTTATCACTTACGATGTTCATATTTTTTAGGGTTCCGTAGCTTTAAAGGGTTCTTACCCTCATAGGATCACTTTGTTGTCCGTCTGTCTGTCTGTCTGTCTGTCAAGACCCTTTTTCTCAGGAACGCGTAAAGATATCAAGTTGAAACTTATAATCAAGTATTCAAGTCTACGGTATCTTTCGGCTGTGAAAAAATCAAACCTGTAAGTCAACGCGATCAAAATTTATGACAGTATGTTGCATATTTTGCGATTTCTCAAGGGAATCAAAATCTATAGGGTACTTCCCGTGGACCAAGAATAATGAAATTTGGCAGGAAACAAAGTCTTGAACCACTTATATAGGAATTAAATTGAAAACTAAATACATATTGTAATTAAATAAGAATAAAAGTGTATTTACTATTACAAACTTATTATTTGCGATTGGTGCAGTACATTTTCTATGGATCGAACAGCAAAGTTATGTTTGGTACGGAAGCCTCGGTGGCCGAGTCCAACTCGACTTGGCCGGTTTTTTTTATCTATTTTATTATTTTATTGCTGTCCAAAGGTCTTTATCGATGAAAATAAATACCTTTTCTTTATTTTCATCTACTTAACTACAGTCGATGTATGCGGCCGAATCATCGGAACCCATCTCGGCGAATACCCAACATTCTTCATAAAATATGTACTTTCTCAATTCCACCAAATAAAGACGCCTATAGGTTCCACGAATTCCGGCCGGATGTTTCGTGTAATCGGCCCGGAAGAAGGGTTGTAATATTAATAGATTGGTCTAATCTAATATGAGTCTGTCTAGCCGCTAGTCGCTAGTCCTACTAAGTACCGTTTCCCACTTCCAGGACGTTGCATCTTTGAGCGCATCCGTAACTTTTTCAATAGATCATAATCTATTTCAAGTGCGTCATCATCAACATAATCAGCTCACATCAATCTACTTCTAGATAATAATATCATTATAATCCTCAGTTTATATAGAAGATCATTGATAATAATTGATTGATATAAAAAAGGCACTTTAATCGACTTACGCGATGTCGGTATAACTAATTAAATTACCGATTTTAAATGATTCTGTTAAAAATTAACGTGAGTCTTATAATAAAATCATTAGTATTATTGTGAAATAAATATTTAAGTTCGTTCCCACCGTTATATCGTTGTCTTATGTTGCTCTATCTGTTATATAAATTTCTAAAATGTGCTTACAAGCTTGATTTTTTTGGAGTCGATTGGATAGCTTTGAATTATCTATGGCTTTGAAGATTACCTCCTACATCTTATAAAACCTAAAAATTACCTCTTTATGTTGTATTATTATTTCTATTAGCTGTGCGCCACAGCGTAATCTATCCTAAACCGGGATTAAAAGAAGCCTATGTGTTAATCCAAGTAATAAATACGACTGAGCCACAGAATCAATAATAGTACACGTACTGAGCCCGATTAACAGCTACCTTTCGCAAGTGCAGCTGTAGTCTATGTACTATTATGTATTATTTAAATAACGAATGCCTCTTAATGTCAAGTGTCATCAAATTCCCTCCTAAATTAATTACGTCCTGCCTACATCCTATCTGGCTATGTCCATTCAACTCGTCGACCTTGTTGGCACCAAATGCATCCAGATTCGTCTAGTATTTACTCATAGAGGTACATGTAAACCAGAGGCGCCCATCATAAGCTGGCTTACGTACCGAGCGCCGCGCAATCGTGCCTGAGGAGTACTTTTAAACTAAGCGAGATGTAGATTCAGCACTGCTTTTTATTTGAACGTAGAGCTAGTTCGCTACGCCACATTTGGTACGTAGTAGGTACATATCCATCAATGTATTTACTGAATTTTCGTTTCGTATCTGCATTTAATCGGCAGTAAGCGCGGCGGCCTCGATTCCGATACGGAACGGAACGGATTTCAACTGGATTGAGAATTTCAGATGAGGATAGATGTCTCCATATTGCATTGGTGCTGATTCTGATGATGCGCTAAAGAAACTTACAAAACGAACTAAGTTTGACAGTATAAAAAAGTGTGTGCTCTTTATGTTAGGCAAAGTAAATTACACCTGAAAAAAAAATTGAATAACACTCAAATTAAAAACTCCCGTAACATCGACGTTCTAGGCATAGTGCATTGATAGGACGTCGATGATCTGTAATCTGTTCACTGATACCTCCAGTGAGCCCAAACGCCTTTTCTGCTGAGAGTTAGTAAGGATTTCGGTAGCCTGCAGATTCTAGTAGATGCTCCAGCATCAGGTTAGGTTTGATATGTTCTTCTATCTCAACTCGCACTTGACTAGCTTATCTAATTGTACACCAGTGAAATATTAAAATATATTTTCTGAATTATTGCAAATCATTCTTGACCTATTCACTGATTTTAACGCTTGTCATGGAAAACTAAATTAATTTCCATGTTTAGACAAAATTGTCCTACAGAGAATACATAATTTCACAGTTAACCTGTTCCTTCACGGTTTTCATTTTAGTTTTGAAGCACTTCAAAATGTCTTTTGAATTTTCTCAGAGAAAGCATTACTTATGCATAAGTATTGGTTTTTCGAGGAGTGTAAAATCAAGATGATTTTTTAAATGACATTGCCGAGACGTGTGCAATGTATTAGTATGGTTGTGTGCGATATATAGCACGTATTTAAATGAGTATAGTACGTGTCGTCATGTTAGACGTAAAGCAAAAGGTCATTTCAATAAAGATAAATTCTGTAAACATTACCATTCAAGGCTGTTAGCGTTATTTATGTCAATATTTTAGACGAAAAGTTGATTGTTCTTCTAGTTGCTTTACTTACAGGGTTAATTAATTTTTCTTATCAATATACATTTAATATACATTATATTCACTTTCTTGTAAAATAATCCGTAAAGAATAACGTTTATTGTGTTTGTTGTTTATTGTATGTTTAAAATACACACCACCGTCCTTGTTCTATCTATAATTTTTTTTTTTAATATATATCTTACAGGCTAGCGTTTGACCACTATCTCACCTGTTCGTAAGTGATGATGCGGTCTAAGTTGGTAAGCACGCTAGGCCTAGAATGGGAACTGGCTCTCAAGGATAGCTGCCGGAACACATTAGATGTTTTGGCGACAGATTTTCTAACTTGATGGTGGTGGATGTTATGTCCATCCAAAGGTTGTCTGGAAGAAATCGCTTTTAGCGATAAGACCGCCCCTTGTACCTAGTATTAGTTAGTTAAGTCCTATTCAGTATGTATTTTCTAAATTGGTGTCAATAAAGAGTATTTGTATTGTATTGTATTGCTTATTGTTAATTGAAAAAAAAAACATTAGTATAGTATAATTGACTGTATCATACTTTATTTGGTTCTTATCTGCCGACTTTTCTGTGGCATCATCTATCAGATAACTATCTGAAATTTTATCAGGAACCGGCAAAACTGATCTGAAAAAAAATTATAAGCTTTAAAATTATACGAATCTAAGGATATATATGTTACGCGATTACTCCGTCAATTGTGAACCGATTGCAATGATTCGTTTTTAAATCGGTAGGGTATGTTTCCGAGGTGGTCCCATTGTAATTTCGTCGAGATCTGATAAGTATCTCCAGAGATATGACGATAAACGTCTCAAACTTGCTACTGAAATTGACTCGTGGGGCATGGAAGTCGGTTATTATCTTAATTATTTTAATATAAAACTGTGTTGCAAAAAGCCTTCCCAAAATTTTGAAGAGTAGTTATATTAATTTTAATAAGTTTAGTATAAAATTAGAAAGCAACAAGTGCTTCCATTTAGCTAAAAATATAGCTTTAGCTAAAATGTAAGTATAATTTGGCTGCTAAATTATACTTACATTTTAACACAAATGCCGCGGAAACAGATTTTTTAAGTACAGTGAGCCTCAGACTTTGGACTGCAAAAGTAGAATGACCTACTAGAATCAGTAACATCTGTTGGCAACCTCCAATGGTATACTACTATTTAAGTATACAAGTTACGCCTCATTGACAATAATTATCACGACCTCCAAACGTTTCAAGAGTTTTCAAAGTATTCTCAGATAATTTACACGTACTATGAACCATATCTACATATACATATTAACATACAGTTGTACAATAACTACAAAGTCGTGAGCCTTGTTGACACTTTCATTTTGAAGTGAAGCCAAAACCGTCATTACATAAATATAAAATAAGATCGTTAAAAAAAACTCAAAGAAATGACTTCAAATGCCGCGTTATTAATTTTCAGTACCAAGTTTGAGGTGTTTATCTCCATATCTCTGGAGATACCTATCAGATCTCGATGAAATTACTATGGTACTCCTTGCCAACAAAAAAATAATCATCAAAATCGATTCAGAAATGACGAAGTTATCCATGAACACACATAAAATATATATTTATATATATATATACGGTCGAATTGAGAAACCGTCCTTTTTGAAGTCGGTAAAAAATAACTTAAGTTCGTACCTACTAATGTAGCTTATTTTATGGGTACCAGATGATATAGAACCAGAATGACCTGCCTAAAACCTGAAAAAGTGCAAGTGTGATCTAAAATTACAATATAAACTTCGACAGTTTCCTTGCAGTATTTAAAAATACTTAAGGCTTATCTTTGGAAAAACATCTGGGTATTTTTGAATTAGTTTGGCAGTCTGATTTATGATGATAAGATTTAGGTGATGGATGACCATAACCTGCATCTATCACAATGTTATTTCAATAATATCTGATAACGAAAATACATAATGCACTAAGAAACAAAAAATTTGCTCGTGAATTGCAAAACTAAACATAATAAACTGGCCAAGTGCAAGTCGGACTCGCACTAGTAGGGTTCCGTAACACACGACAGTATTTTATAAGATCGAGCAAAATATACCACTATAATTTTTCGCCAGCAAAAAAAAAAACTAATAAACATTTTATTTCTTACTAGCAGCCCGCCCCGGCTTCGCACGGGTAGAACATATATGCCTACAAAATTTGCATCAGTTTGTTGCATCTAATATAAAATATTAACATATTTAACAATCATCGTCATATTTCAACCAATTTACACAAAACCTTAACGAATTATGCACCTAAACCTTCCTCATAAACACTCTGGCTATTAGTGAAAACCGCATGATAATCAGTTCAGAAGCTATTGAGTTTATTGCGAACAGACAGACAGACGCAGTGATGGACATTGTTTTATAATACTTACGTAGTGATATTGGACGGCTCTTTGGCGTAAGGGATAGTTACCCTGATTCTGACCCGAGGGTCGTTGGTTCTAATCCTACCTATATACCAATGAAAGTTTTATGTGCATTCATGAATCATGGGTTTTCGTGGGATCATTAAATCTACCAATAATTAAGATAGTTTTAAAACTAAAACAACTGACTTCAATGCCCCGCGAGTCAATTTCAGTAGCAAGTTTGAGACGTTTATCGTCATATCTCTGAAGATACTTATCACATCTCAATGAAATTACAATGGGACCACCTCTAAAACGTACCCTACCGATTACAAAAATAATCATCGAATCGGTTCTCAATTGACGGAGTAATCGCGTAACATACAAACACAAAAAAAGAAACATACAGACGAATTGAGAACTTCCTTCTTTTTGGTAGTCGGTTGAAAAGTAGCTTACCACTAAGAAGAACATGTAACCTTAGGGCGTTTCCCGACGCAAAAAGTTGGGGTATTATTAGGGGTTTAACGTGTGTATCTGTGTGTCTGTCTGTAGCATCTTAGCACCCAACCGGATGAACCGATTTTGATTTAAAGTAGGGGTATTATACGTTTAACGTGTGTATCTTTGTGTCTGTCTGTAGCATCTTAGCACCCAACCGAGTGAACCGATTTTAATTTTATTATTGATCGTTTTTTTTTTGATAGATGTCTTCATCGAGAGTGTTCTTAGCTTTGATTCATTAAAATTTGTTCAATCGTTATGAAACTATAAGCTTTAATCAACTTTCATAGGTCTGATCAATTCGAAAATCTTCTTCTTCAACGATATTGTAAGAACATGGAATCAATGACCTGATCTCCTGGACTCTAATGAATACTCAAATCCTCACCAACTTACAGCTCAGATTTTAAATGTCGTGTTTAGAGTCATTGGAATGCTTTTAATAAAAAGATTATATATAGATCAGTCGGGGTGGTTTAAAATATTATATTATATATATAAAGATCATTATTATTTTATACAATAGATGATATTATTATACTATATTAACTTCAAATTGATTGTGATCAGTGAAGATCTACAGAAAAGCTAAGCTTATAATAATATTTTCTCTGTAACTATGACCTATTCCGTGGTTTCACTACAAATATTTTATTAAATTTGCGATGCGTGTATGTGAAATCCGTGATATCTTCTAGAGTTTTCATTAGAATTATATACTGTAAAGGACAATTTTAATCTATAATATGTGGCCAAGCTAATTAACGTAATTATTTGGATAAGGATTAATACTATATACTTGAAAATAGCTCTGGAAGTTAAGTAATATTTTTTAACAAAAAATTAAAGATTAAAATGGTTACTGTGAGTCAACCTTAAGAGATAGACATATGCTGTCGCGGACTTTTTTGTAGGTCTTATTAAGTTGTACAACTCTTCCATAGAAAATATTCAAATCGGTCCAGTAGTTTTTGAGCCAAATCATTACAAACATAAAAAAATACAAATGTTATCTCTATATAATATTAGTATAGATAACGCCATCTAACGTCGAACAAAGGTGTTAGGGATCAACATTTCTGTATAACGTCATCTATGGGACGTTTACCTAACTAAGCGTTCATAGATGGCCTGAAATGCCGAAAAAAACACGTTTCTTGTATGGGCCTCTATTATTTTTAACTTCATTCTGTCTTTAGTATTTGTTGTTATAGCGGCAACAGAAATACATCATCTGTGAAAAATTCAACTGTCTAACTATCACGGTTCATGAGATACAGCCTGGTGACAGACGGACAGACAGACAGACAGACAGACGGACAGCGGAGTCTTAGTATTAGGGTCCCGTTTTACCCTTTGGGTACGAAACCCTAAAAATTGACTTTTTATTCTTACTTATAAATTTCCTACCTTTTCAACCGACTTTAAAAAGGGGTAGGTTCTAAATTCCACTGTTTTTAATAAATGTTTGTTACTACAGATCTTCGTTATTTATTAACCGATTTGGAAAAATATTTTTTGTTTAAGAGAGATGAGTGAGCATACTTTTCGTTTGGTCCCATTGTAATTTCATCGAGGTTTGACGAGTAAGTTCATAGGTATGAAGATAAACACTGAACTTCGTAACAAAAATTACTAACGCAGCGTCTGAAGTTGTTAAATAAAATTTAATTTATATTGTGTAATCATAAATTTATATTTAAGATTTACAAGCATTTGTCGACAATATTACCGGATGACAATAAGCAATGAGAAGAAGCACGGTAATGTATAACATTACCGTGGAAGACGTGTGGTTGTGTAAAAATGGAAGACTGACACACTAAATGCATAAAAAAATATTTTTACATGGCCTGCTGTTTCTTATACATCTCAGAAGACATCATCATCATCATCATCATCATCATCAGCCTGTATTAGTCCACTGCTGGACGTAGGCCTCTCCCAAGATGCGCCACTGAGCCCGATCAGTTTGTTCTGGCGGCCTACCGTAACCCGGGGATTCTTAGCACCCCCTGCCCTGCCGTTACCGTGACCGCCGCCGTGGTCAGGAATAGCAGGGCGGCCGGGAATTGATGACAATTTATGTTTACTCAGTTCGAAATTTTCTTGCTCAAACGTTTTTCTTGTTCAGCTTAAAATATCAGCTTCCTCAATGTAATGGTACACCTGTTAAAAATAGCATAGATGCATGGATTTTTAATTTTCCTAATTAAAGGATCCGCTCTAGGCACGGTAATGTTATCTATTACCATTATTATTATAAGTAAGTAAATCAGTGTGTCGCATCCATTTCGGATTTGGAGCAATTCTCTTTGTATCAAGCAAAGAATTGTCTTGTGTGAAATCGAACCTATGACCTTTCGTTCTACAGTCAGTGTCACCGACGACTCGATTCAATTTTAAGAGTAAGATGGGATCGACTCGAATTCACAGCAAACATCTCTTCATATCGGCAGTCATAACATTCCGCGTCTATAAACTGACACGTTTTCTCATATACGTCATTTAATTATGCAAATAGAGTGTAGGTAATAGATGTAATCCAGTCGCAGAGCACGGGACCAGTAGTCATGTGCTCATTCCGCAAACAAATCCGAATTATTTCTGTATGCACTAATAATAGAATTTTTAGCGCATTGGATATTTGCCAATACTTTAACCCTCACGTGGTCGCCTTTTGCCTTTATTGTATTATAAATATTTTGTTTTTGTAAATGTAACATTGTAATATTTTTTTCTAAGCAGCTCATTCAAATATCGCTTATTACCAAAATGTGGCAAAGACCTTATGGTATGTTTCTATGCAACTTGCTTTGTCTGCAGCTACAATGCAAACTAAATACAAGGCAAACCTAAAAATGATACAATTATTAGTTTACAACCTGTTGTATTCGACTCGATATACTGCGGCTTTATTAGCGAACTTGTAATAATAAATATTAAGAAAGAAAGACAGAACGAAGTTACAAATAATTTAAGAGCGTTTAAAAACGAATAGAACCGACTTCAAACGTCGCGCTATTCATTTTCAGTACCAAGTTTGAGGTGTTTATCTCCATATTGCTTGAGATACTGAACATAACTCGATGAAATTTAAATGGGGCCACCTGAAATGAAAAGACTTTTAAACAAAAAAATAATTTTCCGAATCGGTGTCGGTGTAATCGGTGATCATACATAAAAAAAGATTCAAATAAATTGAGATTCTCCTTCGTTTTTATAAAGAAAAAATATTTTCTCTTGATACTCTTGACTGATCTTTATTTTCTTCTTGGCTAACAGATTACAACAAACGCCCGTATCTTATTAAGGGAGGGGTAAGGGTTTCAGCGTAAAAAAAACACTTTTTTGTGATTTTTTTATCTCAAATATCGATTGAGCAATTTTATTCAAACTTTCTATACATTATTGAGCATAGATTTGACTATGTTCTGTAAATTTTTCATGCAAAAATATTAAACGACTAGCCCGTAACAGAGCTTCCCCCAGAACGTCTTGAAAAAAAAAACTATTTGCGGTGTTCACTGTAACTCGGCTGGAAATTATCTGAAAATGAAAAACCATAAAAATTTAGTCAAATTATAATCAAATCTTCTCCCCAATGTTCTCTGTTTATTTTTTTTTAATTTAAAAATAGTCGTATATATAGTCGTTCAATATTTTTACATGAAAAATTTACAGAACATAGTCAAATCTATGCTCAATAATGTATAGAAGGTTTGAATAAAATTGCTCAATCGATATTTGAGATAAAAAATCACAAAAAAAGTGTTTTTTTTTACGCTGAAACGCTTACCCCTCCCTTAACTTCTCTTTTTACTGGAGACAGACTAGCACTCGATAACGATCTTGCCTGGGTTTCAATTCTGAAAGCTTGCAAACCGCTATATTATAGCAAGTTACTTGCACCTCGTTTACGGCGTTCGTAGTAGGTAGTCTGTAAGCTACAACAACAGCGCATTGTCATCGCGCTTGCTCGGCTTCGGTTTTATGTACCGATCTTACAATGAATCCTGATTGTCTGGGAGTGATAGTGAGACACTGGGCTACCTACTTCGACTTTAGTCTTATCACAGACATCCTATAGTTACTCTACCGTTTTGATGCATGATTGACGTTAAAGCACACCCTATAATGCAATGGTATAATTTTTGTTTAGAACAAAAATTATATCGATAATGCCAAGTTTCACACCAGGCGATTTTTGTTGTTCAACTTCCTAAGGATGTTTTTTTTCTTTCGATTTCAAGTACTTTTAGTATCGATACTTTGGAATCGATACTGAATAGTTACCGGTTAAAAGTACTAATCTCGTTACTCAATTATTTGTATCAGAAGAACATTTAGGCTGGCATTATAGAGCGATGACTAAAGTTTAGAATTGAGCTATTTGATTCGCCAGCGCGTGTTAATCGTAAAAAAGTATCGAATGAGTATTTCTTGTAGCTCGTATCGATCATCCCTAGGAAGTAAAAAAAATACGCCTGATGTGAACCTGGTATAGTAATTTATAGATATGAATTTCACTTTACAACGTCGGCCATTTGCAAAATCTGACAATTTTATGTCAATAGTGTCAAATTTAGTTCCAAAGATCTATGTAAGATGTAGGGTAGGGGATACTTTAAAGCGAAACACGTATCAAAACGGCAATATCCCATCTATCTAGCGTACTTACTAGTAACTTTGCCATTGTATATGAGTATTAATCATATCGCCCAATAAAAACTCGGTGCCCTCGGTGGCACAATTAATTCCTCCACGAGATGACTCGATTTGGTACTAAACCGACTTGTAATTGTGATGCTTATATCAGTTATATCTTACGCCATTACATTAAAATATTAAACTCGTAATATTTTTTTTAAATTGCTAATTCAACTTATTCACGCGTGTCGAGACTCGAGAATAACAAATAAATGATATGAAACTTAGTGGGTCAAGGATGTTTTGGATAGAATCGATGATTGTTTACCTTTCTCCGATCCAAAATATTTTCACTTTAACCTAAATAGTACTTATCTTTGTGTAACTTTTCCTTAACTGGGTTACATGTAAACAAATAGTGCATGTTCACGCTTTTGTTACGTGTAGATTCGTGACTTTTTCTTGACATAATTACATTACTTACCTACAATTTTGCGGTTTACGGTTGCATAATTTTTTTCCTCATACAAAGCTTATGACGCAACAAGAAGGGATGTTATAAGTTTGACATGTGTATCTGTCTATGTTTATGTGTCTGTCTGTGGCATCGTAGCGCCCAAACAGATGAACCTTTTTTTTTTTTTTATCTATTGTTCT
Source organism: Cabera pusaria (assembly GCA_954871355.1). Classification (NCBI taxonomy): domain Eukaryota; kingdom Metazoa; phylum Arthropoda; class Insecta; order Lepidoptera; family Geometridae; genus Cabera; species Cabera pusaria. Next base: position 11,547,307 of record OX940897.1, read on the forward strand.
TAGCTTTAATTCATGAAAATCCATTTAGCCGTTTTATATCTATGAGCTTTTTTAACCAACTTCAAAAAAAGGAGGAGGTTTCTCAATTCGACCGTATATATGTTTTTTTTTTTATGTTTGTTCGCGGATAACTTCGTCGTTTTGGAACCGATTTTGATTATTCTTTTTTTGTTGGAAAGGAGACATCTCAAGTGTGGTACCATGGTAATTTTATCGAGGTCTGATAAGTATCTCCAGAGATATGGAGATAAACACCTCAAAATTGGTACTTAAAAATTAATAGCGTGGCATTGAAGTCGGTTCTTTTCAGTTTTTTAAGCGATCTTATTCTAGTTGATGCCGCTATGAGATCATTGTTCGATCAATTCGAAATTCGGTATCCTCTTACTTGGAAGATGACCTGATACTCATGGAAGCAATGACCTGATACTGAGACATCTCCTGGATTCTGCAGAATACTCAACTCCTCACCAACTTACAGCAGAGATATTGAGTTCGGGCTCATTGGAATGGTCTCAATGAACAGTTTGCATAGATCATTCGGGGGTGGTTTTTAATTTTGAATTTAAGTATTATTTACATAACTTGTCTCGATCCTGGATCTGAGTAACTCTAAATATGAATCGCTCCAATCAATGTAGCCATTAAAAGATAAATCTACACAATGTTTAACCCGTTTAAGTCTTGTTTAGTCTAACTCAATATACGTTTCAATAAGGTTATTTCAATGTCTTGAACGTTCGACATCTGTTTTCAATGTCATCTGAAGTCACACTGAGCCTATGGTAATTCAGCAGGTAAATACGTCTCAAAACATTTACCTGATATAAAAACCCACAACCCAAGAGCATAATTTGATAAACATACGCGGCCTTACTAATAAAGTTTTTTTCACTCTGTACACACGTTGTATACCACAAAAGCTGACCAATAAAAATATTTTTGACGTAAGCCTTGGATAAAGTTGGTATACAGATGTGCCATTATCAAAGGAGGCTGTCCAATTCTTAAACAGCCTGGGACCCTAGTTTAGCGAGTGTGTTAAGGATTAAAATGGCGGATTTCTCTATTATCAGCTGATCGAAATCATGTCTAGAAATAGTAACTATTATTGAATCTGTGTCTAGTATTCTGTAAAAAAACGTTTTGATTCTTCAAACTTCAAAAAGTATGCTGTCATTTGAGGATCGTTTGCATGTGTTAGATTTGTTCTCATTGAAATGGATTACATAAATTATTTCGACATATTTGACTATTGGGAGATAGAAGAGGCAAAAAATCGAGGTAAAAAAATCGAAAACATTATGAAGACCGTGCAGATCCATTATTTTGAACAATTCAGATTTTCCATTTTAAATACAAATAACGGGTTTACGAAAAGCTATGCGGAAGAAACTAAACGCAGTGATTACATTCTCTTTGCAAATTGACAGTTTATTCAAAGATGGCTACAATCATGTTTATATTGTAGCCATGGAGACCGCTAGTCTCCATGGCTACAATGTCAACAGCGTAGACAGAGGACAACAGTCAATTTGAGTGTTTCGTTCTAAAATTTGTTTTAATTCTTTCACTCCTACTAAAAGAAAATATTTTCTATTATGTCAACTAATTTCAATAAAAAGTTCCAAAAACAACGGAGTTTGATTAATATTGCATTCCTAAAATAAAATTTCATGACTAATATTAATAATTAGTAAACTTTATGAAATAATAATTTACGGAACTATTTAAGACGTAAACAGTTTCTAAACGAATTGACTAATAGTTGCCAGATGAAAAATAAAAAAGTGTTAAACGTCTATGTAGATACCCACCTCCTATTCAACGTTTATTAGTCAAACAATAGATTGACGCGTGTTTAGCGCTTATTCTTTGTGCAACTGCACAACCGTTTAACAGACGTATAGGCAAATTTTTATTAGTAAGGCCGACAAACTTTAAATACCTTTTTAAATTTTGTTTTCCTCAAACCTCGCGTTTTAAAGCAATGAAGAACGATAAATTTAATGTTTAATGGTGATAAAATGTTTCTGCATTGCAGTAAATGCAAGTACCTATTTATAATTTCTTAAATTAACAAACGCGCTTTCTTAAATATAATTGTCATTGTTTGATATCAGCTGTATCATACGACCCATTGTTTGAGATCTCTCAAGAGATAATGTCAACCTGTCAACATTATTTCTTATAATATTTTTTCTGTTTTTGTAAAAATAATAGTGTAATAGTAGGTTTACAACTACATTGTATCCTTAATATGACCCTTATGTTATATCTATAGAGCTAGCTTGCCACAGAATACCAAGACTAGAAATAAATATTTTTGGAACATGGCATATTTAATACATATTATTAGCGTGACCTGAAAGATCTTTAAATAAACTGAAAAAACAGTAATAATGCTTTGGTTTAGTGTCCATTGACAAATAATTAAATATATATAAATACATAGATAAATAATTAAATTAGTATATTATATCTATAAATCCAATACAGGCAAACACCGATCTCGTCGGACGTAAAGGAACGCTTTGCGTATGGTTTAGAACTAAACGTACTACTCGTCGGAAAATTTTGAAGAGGTACGAGGCAGTTTTCGGTCTTCTAAATAACATTAAATGTGAACTCATTAGTTAGAGTTACTTATATTTCATCTCGTAAAATCTCTTAACCTCTTTTCCAGACCAGAATCAGCGGACACATCGGAATTCTCCGTTGAATGCGGCGACGTGATCCTCGTCGCGACCGACGGCGTGTTTGACAATGTGCCCGAACCAGTGTTGGTGGCAGAGATGCGACGTGCACAAGATGTCTCGGGAGACTCGCAGAAACTGCAGGGAGTGGCCAATTCCATCGCGTGGATGGCGCGCAATCTCTCCTTTGACGGATGCTACATGTCGCCCTTTGCTAAGAGCGCGCGACAGAACGGCATCGATGCTATCGGTGAGTGTGTCACCTCTATCTTGTTGTATACTAGAAGTATTTCTTTTGGAATAGGTCTACTACTTATCAATCTTGCAATGAGATTTATTTGCGTATATTGCACGTTATTATATCGATGCCCACATGTGTTAGGAGCATTAATATATCGATGTTCCGCTTGGCAAAGTAGTAAAGTAAAAAAAAGTAGCTTATTACCATTAAGGAGAAAGTTTCCGCCATAACCTCACGGTGTTCCGGCAGTACACAGCCCTTGAGAATCAGACCATTTTAGGTCTAGCGTGTAACTTACCATCTTCCATCACATCATCGCTTACCACCAGGCGAGATAGAGGTCAAACACTAGCCTATCAGATATTAAAAAAAATACGTTCGCGAGCACACTGAGACCTCATAGTGTTATTTGTGAATACGGGGGATAGTCTTATTTCTTACTTGAACCTATCTGCCAGGTAAACTACATCTTTTATTTAGCGTTTTTTGTCGGACATCTGAAATTATCAGGAGCCGTTGAAACTGGCCCTTCACTCTCTTTGGGAAAAAAAATGTATCGATAGTTTCTCGCATTTTCAGTTGATTTAAGATTTCTTGGTAGTAGGTAGTATTTAGCAACTTTGACAACTCCAGTGAGAAGATATATGGGTAGCTGATATTTCTTAGGTACTGGACAAATACCATCTGTATTTTTAAAATTGGTCTATACAATAAATAAACTAATTTAATTAATAAGTTATATCATCAGGCTTATCCATTTCTATGAAAAGGTTTAGTAGTCGGGCTAAAAATGGATGATACTTTATAAAATCAAAGTGATCTCCATAAGTTGCTATCGGGGATTTCCAATGTTCACTTTTCCTTGTTGGATAAATTTGAATCTGTAAAGAAGCCTGCGTATAACGTAACCTGTCCATAAAAACGCTTGAGATGAAGTTTGAAATGTTCATCGCCATATCTCTGGAGGTACTCATCAGATCTCAATGAACTGTATAATGGGACCACCATGGAGATATACCCTACCCATGAAAAAAGAATCATTCCAATCGGTTCACAATTGGCGGAGTAATCGCGTAACTATCATACAAAAAAAACCCAGACGAATTGAGAACTTCCTGCTTTTTTTACTGTTGGTTAGTAGTGATACGGTTCCATACTTTTTAGGGTTCCGTAGTCCTGACTAGGAACCCTTATAGTTTCTTCATGTCCGTCTGTCTGTCTGTCTGTCTGTCCGAGGTTTTGCTAAGAGACCGTTAATACTAGAAAGCTGTAATTTTGTGGCGGTATGTATATAAATTACGCCGACAAAGTGCTGAAATAAAATTGTGAAAAATATTTTTTTTTAGGGTAGCTCCCCTATATAAGAAGTGGGGATGATTTTTTTTTCATAGTCTACCCCATCGTGCGGGGTATCGTTGAATAGGTCTTTTAATGAAAATGACTTAAGGGTTGCTAACACCATTTTCGATTGAGTGCTCTATTTACGAAATATTAAACCTTAAAGTGCAAATTTTTGTTCCAGTAGGGCGTCCCCCCCCCCCCCCTCTAAAAACTAAACTGCTGGCTTGAAAAATCTGGAAAAATTCGTGAAAATAGCTCATTTCATGAACTTTAAAGGAAAATTATAGCGGTTAAGATAATTTTATTAGTTTAGCAGTAATAGTCATTGAACTTGGGTGTTGGATAATTTTCTACCAAATACAAAATCCTTAGAATATATTTTTTTTTTAAAGTGTTTTTTTTTTTTTAAGTTTTCTTTAAAGTGACAAAGACGGAGTACCTAGTTGATTGTTTATAACGGGTAAAGACTTGCATTGAATAACAGGCTACTACGGAACCCTACACTGCGCGTGGCCCGACACGCACTTGGCCGGTTATTATTTTATATCTCAACTCAACTATAATAATAACTGTAAAATCTATAAATGTCAGATAACTATCTAAAACTTTGCCAGAAACAGATGAAAGTGGCCCTGAATGGTCGTCGTTCTTCATTTAATTTAACCTGTTTGTTGTATTAATCTCACACACACAAGGTCGTCGCAACTTTATTATACCTACCTGCGTATATCTCAAGTATTCCTGTAGTATGTCGATTTACGCCAGACATTTTCCCCAACAACAGCCGGTATCATTGACCACAAGGATAACAGCCACAGAATCGATACTCGTTATAATAGTAATTCATTTATTAGTATTTAGTAAAAATAATAACTACATAATACCTGTTCAGTGTTTTTAATATTTCGTTTATTTTACAATTGTTTAAAAAACTAAAACAACTGACTTCAAATGTCTAATCGATTTTCAGTACCAAGTTTGAGGTGTTTATCTCCATTTCTCAAATAAGTGCGTCAATTATATTTAGATTGAACATATATGTCTGTTTTGACTTACATCTTTCATTTATTACTATTTCACAAGTAACACCGCATCACTTTAAATCAGACGAGATAGAGATTAAGTGCTTGTCAGTCCCTAATAAACAAACCCAAAAGGTTTCTTTGACGTATAATGGAGTCAAAAATAAATATGTCACACTTGGAGTGTCGTTACTAAACTACTTTTATATACTCTGGTAAAACCTTTAAGTCATGCATTTGTGAGTGTGACTAATAATAAGCTTAAGAGGGAACGCGGGGTGCATTTTTCCATATAAATGTATTCCCCTGTTTCCTCTCTAGCAAATGCTTCTAGAGCAATTTTTTTTTCTACAAAATATCAAGGTCTGCTGTAGCTACGCCCCCTGTCATTAGCTTTTTTTGACCAAACAATTGCAAATAGAAATATGACCGTTCAGAAACCTGAAAAATGACCTATTTTACTGTTCTGATCTAAACGGCTACCAGACAAATTAGAAGGGTTTTAAGACAAAAAAAGACGCACGGATACACTCATCTTCAAAAAAAGTTGTGCAAAAAATAATTTAATCGGATCAGTTTTCGAGGAGAAAACAGCGGAATACGAAACCTTATTGTTGTAAAATTTAGTAGGTAAAATGGGTCTGAGTTTTTGTTGTCCCTATCGCACTCTTGTTGGTTGTTCGGGTATTGCGCGACGGCAATAGTTTCTTTAAAATACCTATTTTTCAAATTCCTAACATCCGCGTTCCTTCTTAAAGTTTTACCTACAGCTAATTTCTTGTTTGTTTCAGGCGGAAAACCAGACGACATCACGGTACTACTGGCAATCGTAGCGCTATGAACATGTCATGTGATCTTTGTAGGTAGGCTTTAGTCACGGTCACGATACAATAACAAATTAGTAGAATAGTGATAAACAACGACACCAAAAAACTTGAAATTGTTTTTTTAAGTTTGTTAATGTTTTAAATATTGAAGAGGTGTTTCTTATTACCTTGAGCGTAAATCGAAAGCTGATTTATGCATATAATTATTTATAATCTTTACAATAAAAATGTTCTTTTTGATGTTTGCAAATACATAATTTAATAACGACCTTAACGAGTCGTGTTGATCAAAATGTTTTGCAAAGTTCAAAGTTATCTCCATCAATAATTTTCTAGGTACTTTATTGTTTGAAAAGACTTTGTACAGCAATGTATTGTTGATGTCTGTGAAAAATCGTAGTTCAGCTTATCAACTATAATAATCCCTGTATGAATAATGTTATCGTTAACTAGAATAGAAAACAAGACACTATCAAACTGTATCTATATTTACTGAGTTCCTGTTTATAATATGCATACGATAATGAACCTTATTAGCTTTAATTAATATCTGCTGAAGCAAACGTGACATTATCATCCAATATGTAGATATGCATAAACATAGATACGTACTAAATGTTTGTCTCTGAAATTGTGCTTGCAGTTAAGGCGGCAATAGCCCAATGGATAGGGTGTCGGACTGGCGATCGAGAGGTCGTGAGTTCGATTCCCACCCCACCCATTGCACTATTGACGTGAACCCACTCCAGACACAAGCATATTAAGCTTATTTGGAGGGGTTAACAAGAATACTAGTAATGTGCAACCCACATTGCGAGTAATCTTTTAAAAAAAAAAAAAGAGAAAGAGAGAGAAAGAGTTAGGTTTAGGGTGTTGCCACAACAATCGATCGATGGTCGAATGAGATCTGGGGTAGAGGTCTCTACATTGATAGCGATGCGTCCTGTCATCGCAAACGTCTAACACAGAGAGAGAGAGAGAGAGAGAGATGCAGCTAGATAGCTAATATAACTGCATCTCTTTTCTTAACGACGATCATCTTCATCGCTATTCATGTAGAGTACCGGCCCGGTAGTCTTCGATTGACAGTTGGGTAAGGCCTACTACATCAGTCGATCGATTGGTGTAATAACACGGACACCTTAAAACTTAGTGCAAGCACAATTTCAGTGACGCACAATTTCAGTGACACACATTTTGCGCTCAAAACGTATACATAAAAAATATTAACGTAAATAAACTCGTCTTTGACCAGGCATACCCAAAACGACATTCTATTTTCGTTATCCAATATCGAAATGAAGAAATTCTAGATGATGATGTATCGTCGATATCCCTTACCGACAGATACACTAGCTATCTTCGTAAATGTCGGTATCAATGTCAAGACGACTTACTCTGCCTTATCATCATTGTTTGATTCTTTATTCAATAGGGATAAATTGTTATAGTTTGTATACGCTAGCTTACAGATTCTGTAAAAAGATTGCTATATATTGTACACATGTTTACTTATTTATTATTGTAAAAGTATTATTTAGGGCAAATTACACCGGTTCATAGTAGGTTCATAATAGGGTATCGGATAAGAACAAGATCGTTTAAAAAACTAGAAGAACCGACTTCAAATGCCGCGCTATTGAATTTCCAGTACTAAGTATGTTTATCTCCATATCTCTGGAGATACTTATCAGATCCCGATGAAATCACTATGGTACTACCCTTGGGATATCTCCTTTCCAACAAAAAAATAATCATAAAAATCGATTCATAAATGACGAAGTTATCCGCGAACAAACATTAAAAAATATATATATATGGTCGGATTGAGAAACCTCCTCCTTTTTTTGAAGTCGGTTAAAATACCTGTTGTTCCTTAGATAGGTTCATTATAGGCTATCAGGGAATGCCTCATATTCTCTGATAGCCTATAATGATGATATATAATATATATGATATATAATGAACCTATCTACCAGATAAACTATAACTTTTACATTGCGTTCTATGTCTGATTACTGTTATAAACCGGTAATACAGGCTTAGTCCCATGTTCTTATCGTGGAAGTGAGAATATTTAAACTCGAAAACCTAAATTGAAAACATCACCAAACAATAAATAGGTTAGTCTGTGGACAATTGTAATAATACATATGTTGTATATGAATGGAACACCTCGCTCTTAACTACATAATTGTATATCTGCGAAATGGAATTGTTTATTCAAAGAACAGATTTCACGCGACACGATCTGATGTCCTGTTGTAAAATTGTGATTTTAGCTCTTAGTTTAATATCGCTAAATTATAAATTTCAACTTTAGTCTCAATTTGTATGTGTGATTTTCTTTGTCTTCTTTATTGAAAGAATTTGTGTGTTTGTTACTTTTGTGTGTGATGCGACGTGTCAAAAAGCAATACCGAGTGAATTCCTTACTCAATGATATAAATAAATAAAATATCTATTCCGTATGAATAGCAATTGTCAAAAACAGTCTATAAAATCATTTGTCAAGTATTCTATAATAAATTATTAGAAACCTCAAGAGTTACGTTACTTCATTATTGGTATTTGACACTCGCAGAGGACTTAGAGAATGCATTATTCTTGTTTATGACAAAAATAAAATAGGTCTTATCGCCTTGCATTTTCTCAGCTCCGTATAAATTAAGTAAGACGATTGTGACGGTTGAATAAAAAAAATCAACGAAGCTTTTCGATGTTCGTGTGTATGGAATAACGTTTGAATGAAGACTGATTCTAGTTTTTACTTCTTGTTATTAGATTTAATAGTTACAACTGAAGACAGACTTTCGATACTTGTTTTATAGACTGGTCGGATAACAGAGTGCTCGCCCGGAACGACAGGGAGGCTATAAGGTATTGGACAAATTTTAGTTCAACAAAAAACATAATTTGTTCAGTAACTCGCCTTGATGATCTTCAAGACAAGCACGATGTCCTCCGATACCACATAGTACATACATAGTTATATCAGTCGAAATAGTGGTCAAGTGCTTGCAATAAAATAGATACCATTGTGATTTAGCTCTGTACGCTAGCAAACGTACCGTCGCAGGCGAGGCCTAAGTTATCCAGCCATTCTATTATGAAAAAGTTCTACTTTTAAAGATTCGTGTTCTACTTGTGACATTTTTTTATTTGCTTTTTACGTACAATTCTTATTAAATTAAGTATTTGAATAACTGATGGGTATATTGAATATTTGTCGCCCGAGCCGGATGGTAAGAGAATTTATTTTTGAATTTGAAACTGTTTATTACTCATGTATGTGGATTATTGTGCATTGTGTTGAGTACGTGACAATGCTGTCAGTTATGTGGAGTTTTATCTGTGGGTAGACAAGGTTTATCTAGCGATATTGTAACAATGCGACATAAATTCATTGCCATAACGAGCTATCATAATTATGTTTGTTAATACAAAGTCTCTTTATACTGGTCCAAGCCCAATGGAAGCCGTAGATTAGAATAGACCACGGATCAAATAAATGTGTTGGGTTTACGTTTAATCTTAATAGGACACGGTTTTGTGATCCGGTGAAATCCCCAAGGATATAAATTGAATCGGAAGTCATATTTCGTCAACGGGCAGATAAAAATATTGCGTATTTATATCATCAGGTCAAATTAATCTTGGAAATAGAACCTAGCAATTTTATTTAAATAAAATAACGATCAATATCGCTGGATGCACATCGTTTACAACCATGAACACGTTGAGGACAATAGCACTTAGATATACCTAACTGGCTGTGTTGTTTGTACTTTAAATAATTAACTATTGTATGTAATATATTGATTCTGTAGATTTCTATTTTGCTATAAAATTACATTATTACGCTTTCGGAAATAGCTGTTCAAAGTTAGTAGCTGTAATAATTTTCTCACTTGATTTTAGTAAGGATTTTGGAAAGTGATACTTTGTTCGGCATTTAATCAGCAGCTATTGTAAGATTCAAATTTTATGCATTGTAATGTATATGTACCTTGCGTGAAAATAGAATAAACAATTCTGAACTATTCATATTTCTTTTATTGTTCACCCCGCCTGTGTGTTGTAGCCTATATAAATTACCAATAATCAATAACTAAGATTTTTTTTAAATAAAAAAACCGACCCATTCGCTCGTGTCAGTTTTAGTAGCTAGTTTGAGTCGTTTTTCGTCATATTATCTCTAGAGATAATTATCAGATCTTGATAAAATTTAAATGGGACCACCTTGGAGATAAGTAGTACCTATGAAAAACAGAGTTACTCAAATCGGTTAACAATTGTAGGGGTAATCAACAAACATAAAAAAAAACAGACACGAATTGAGTGAGAACCTCCTCCTTTTTGGAAGTCTGTTGAAAAAGGCGCCGATATTGACATTGCTGAAGCAGTACATAAATCGAGTTGCTCACGCTGTGAACTTCATCCCCACAAAATTGAATAATATATATTTTTTTCTATATCTATAGGCTAGCGTTTGACCACATTTCACCTGTTGGTAAGTGATGATGCGGTTGAAGATGGTAAGCACGCTAGGCTTAGAATGGGAACTGGCTCTCAAGGATAGCTGCCGGAACACAGATGTTTTGGCGACAGACTTTCTAACTTGAGGGTGGTAGCTGGCCAGGCGGACACTAGACAGTGTCCTACCACCATGCGGGGGTTGTTGGTTTCTTAACGATGTTTTCCTTCACCGGAAGGCCACTGAGAGAAGCGCACATAATTTTTTTGATAGAAAAATCCATTGGTTCACGGCGGGGTTTGAACTCGGTGCCACGGCATCAAAGCCGACCGTTCTCCCGATTACGCCACCGGACCCTCAAATTAATCTAACGCACTTTTCCAGTCACCGCGGTTATGCCTAAAGGGGTACCTATAACAGCAAAAAGGGTTTTTTTTCGAGCCTTGGGCATAGCACCACAGCACAGAACAGGAAATACCTATTTGCATAGTACATAGAGGCCATTGTATAGTAGCTTTGACACAATACAGGGTGTATTGTGTCAAAGCTGTGATGCATTTGAACCTCATATTTTTGTACTTACTGTGTTCAAATATGTACGTACAACAGACCTAGGATTCACTACGTTATAGTATATTACGATACGTGTAGCTTAAGTAGTTGATTATTGCACGGCGTGAAGTTAGGCCGTGCAATAATCGACTACTTAAGTCACGAGTATCGTATATTATTTTATAGATAGCAGTGTGACATAAACCCGCACTATACGCTTTTTCGTGCAAAAATCGACTATTTAAGTCACGGAAAAGCGTGCGTAAAGTGCGGGTTTAGGTTACACTGTGCTATAAAGTAAATCATGGATCTGTGGTACGTACATACAATAGGTTCGCTAAAAGTATGATGTACTATATTATATCATAGTGAACCCTCGGTCTGAGGTAGGAACAGTAACTTAAAACAATCTGATTAAAACTGGATAAACTTATACTACTTACCTAGATAGATATTATCTCTAAATAATAAAACGCCACTGGCGCTAATAAAACAACAACCATACCAATTTATTGTTTAATATTCACAAATTAGACCCTTATCAGTAAACTTTTTACACAAAATACAACATTTATCATAGCCGTCCACATCATTGGCGATATCGATCACAAAGTGCGCAGCACTGATTCCCTGGTAGGTAGATAAGCTTACCATTAACTTACCACAACGTACCCAATAACGGTAGAAGCACGTTGGTAATTAGAATACAACATTTTTTGAAGAACGAATTCAATTTAACGGTGGCTTTCTATACGTACTATTTATACGATTTCTACGGATTTTCGCCAAAAGGATATTCCATTTTAACATTACTTCTATGAAGTTTAATGTCATAACATATTGTCGGACGAAATCTTTACATCGATTAAAGGAACCCGCTGTATGTTGACATATTTTTAGCAGTGATAGGACTTTGCTAATAAGGTCATCGGCAAAGCCACTTCTTAGATGAAAGTGAGAATCATAAATAAGTTTCTATCTGCCTGGTATGCTGTCGATACTAGTGTAATTGGCACAGTACCATGTATTTTCTTTACATAATATAAAACCAAGTCGCTTCCCGCCGTCTGTCCCTCCCTCTGTACGCTTAGATCTTTTAAACTACGCAACGGATTTTAATGCGGTTTTCATCAATAGATAGAGTGAAAGTTTGTAGTGTTGAGGAAGGTTTATAACCAGGATTAAACGCGGACAAAGCCGCGGGGTGCTAGTAGCTAGTTTCTAATAAATTACTAAATTAGTATAAAGTGCCGCAGTAGTCAGTATTTTATTAAAATTAAAAGTAATCGTTTATCATAGGGTGAGCGTCTTGCGTCTCGAATGTCTCAACATTGAATAAAAAAGGTCTATAGATTTTTATTTCCAATTTTGCTATATTATCCGAAAGGATGATAATTAATAAATAAAACTATATTGAAACATGTATTGCACCAAATGGTTTACCAACAAACAGTGGAGGTGATAACAAGAACTCAAAAATTAAATCTTATTACTAAGTCGTCTACTTTAGTGAGCAAGACCTATGCCCGTTTGCACTCAACCTAAGAACGGCCTACTGTTCTCCGAATATCTCAAAAAAGAAAAAAAAGACAACATCGCAAAACTACCAAAATAATACACCTTATATTTTGTCTTAATCTGAGGCGATTCTTATATTTAGGGCAAACGTGCATGAATATTATTTTACACAAGTATGCCTCATCTTTAAATAAATTATAATATATCATATCACACATCTATAGTAGGTACTTATAACTGTAGCTAGATAGAAGAAAAATAATCATTAACTGAAAATACAAGAAAGCTAGAAAGAGTAACATTCTATTTTGTTATTGTTAATAAAAAAGACAAATGTGTAAGGGTGCGTACAGACTATGTAACATAACATGTTATAACATTGTTATTGAACATGTGTCAGATAATATGGACACGGAATGTAATAAAACATGATATTATAACATGTTTTATAACATTCCGTGTCCACATTATCTGAAACATGTTAACTAACAATAATAAAAAAGTTAAATCACAATGTTATAACATATTATGTTACATAATAGTCTGTTTGCACCTTAACATTGTCGCTCGGTATCGATATTTTGTCTATGATAGGTGTATAGGTAGCATGATCTCATTCAAGCGAATGATCAAAAAAATTAAAATGTATTAAAAGTCTGATACATTTATTTTGCATGAATACACTGATATAATATATATAAGTATATATATATATATATATATATATATATATATATATATATATATTTATATGGTATGCAATATAGGTATGCAATAGAGCTTAGAACCAAGGACATAAACACAAAGGCTTTTTTAAAATCAGGAGCATGATATGTCTTACTGCACTTATGCCCGTGAAGGCCTAGAGGAATTAAATTTGAAATGAAATTAAATTTATTGGTCCTAGGTTACAAATATGTAAAAGCTAATGAATAGTTTCACTAGGGCCTGCTGTATGAGCAAATTGTTGAGATATTAAAAATATATATGACAATGGATACAGACAGTTGACTAAGACTGTATCTTCCCGCCTTGGCCTACTGTCGTTGATTTGAATAAATAATTAGCAGAGGTCGGAAAAATGTTTTCATAATCTTAAGACATACCTCTAATGAAGTCACTTTTACAAGATAATTTAAAAACTAAAAAACCGGCATCACATGCCGCACCAGTCAGGTTTAGCAGCAAGTTTGAGATGTTTATCGCCATATCTCTGGAGATACTTATCAGATCTTGATAAAATTTCAATGGGATCACCTCAGAGATGAACCCTACCCATGAAAAAAGAATCATTCAATTCGGTTCACAATTGGCGGCATTCACCAATCCAGATAAAATTCATCCATAACCATTACACCTCCCAATTCCAACAATATTTAAATTATACTTCTTTACACATTATATCCTTATTCAAAATAGCAGCATGTATTTTAAATATAATAATACTCTTTGTCCCTTTCTGTATTAGTTTAGTTTCAAATGTCAAGAAGAAAGAGACAGGGCATTGTATAGCTCTGCTAATTGGAAATGGTTATACCTAAGCTCGAAAATATGTAGTAACCAAATCCGTCCCTACTAAATATATAAGTGCGACAGTAACTCTGTCTATCTATTCCTGTTAATAAATTCTGGCGGGACCAGTTTGGTTAAATTTTGCACAAGAATAGCCAATATGGTAAAATAATACATAAAATACGTTAAAACGCGGGCGAAACTGTGGAACGCAACCAGTAACAAATCAATACTTACCGAATCTTTAAGAACCTCTAAGCGCCACTTCTTTGTCAGATATGAAATTTGAATGGTAAAGTGGCAAATTACAGGGCGTATGAGACTCAATATATAAATGTAACAGGGCGTAGTTAATTCTGTAATTCAGAAAATCTGAAGATTTGGGAGTGGTATTTCGTTGAATGTATACTCTTAAGCCGGCTATTCACTGTGGTATATAATATAATATATATCTTCAGATATAATACTTTATCGCTCGTCATATATTTTATATGAGACCGTTTAAACTGTGCAGCTGTGCTATAATGTATATATTACATCCCAAACTATAAATATTTTTTCGACCGACTGAGCGATATTTGAATATGTATATTTCTCACGTCATACCTCACGTCCCCGGACACCGCACCTCCCCCTGCCTCGCCATCAGTTTGAATGCAACCATAGATAAATAATTAAAAACCGAAGCTGAACTATATATCTTAGTGTGAACAGCAATCGCGGGATGTAATTTAAAGCTCAGGATGTAATATATATTATATCCCATAGTCAAAAGCCGGCTTTAACAGTTTATAGCTCCCGTGAAAGAGGTTTCATTAATTCATATGATTCAAATAATATATCCTTAGCTATAATGATATTATGAATAAGGTCTTACAGCTATGTATTTGACATTTTTGGCTCCGGTCTGGTGTTTGTACAGTTTGTTTATCTGTTGTCATCGTCTTCTCCTCTCCAATCAAAGCCGCCAGGCCGGATGTTGGCAAGTTCTTCGGGCAGCGGCTCATAGTCTTCGGGTGGGTCGAACAGTTTCCTCCTGAAAAATAAGTTTCTTTTTTATAAAAGGCAACAGGACAAGCACGACGGTCACCTGATGGTAAACCATGACGTCTACCTATTACAAATGCAGCGGCATACAACATTCTGGATACCCAGAACTCACCTCTCGATCGCCAGGCCAACGCCTTAGCCATTGGGCTATTGTCGCCTATTGGAGAAACTTTTTTGTGTTAAATTATTTATAAATGTTTATACAAATAATCAACCCCAATATTATTAATGCGAAAATCAGTTTGTATATTTGTTGTTTGTTTGGGATTTCTTTACGGTTAAACGGCTATCGGTCTAGACCGATTGCCGATGAAATTTTGCACAAGGATAGCCAGTACTTATGAATGGATTAGGCTTTAGGATACTTTTAACGCGGGCGAAGCCGCAAGGCATAGCTAGTATATAATAATACAGGTTTATAAAGTATGTTCATTTAATAGAAGTACTTACAAAAACAAGGGTGTCTTTAATAATTTCTGTCCACCTCGTTGTCTTGGCAGTACATCTTCCAAAAAGAAGTAGATATGACCAATGGCCATTCCCACCAGGTCTACAGATATGGAGTTACCCAGCAAGACCGAGAATCCAAGCAAAACCCACGGTAGATATGGAGCCTGGAAATTAAACATAAAATTATAGTTCGGCATATAGATATCTCAAGTAAGTTTAAGGTAGTGGTATTGGGTGCTGTAGGGCTATTCTGTAAGCTAGTTTACGCATCTCGCAAGCGGAATCCGCGGTGAGATTGCGATGTGAGAAATCGTAATTCGATTGTTCTATGGTTGAATTTTGTAATACGTAATTAAAATCTCACGGCTTGCGAGATGCGTATACTATCTTACAGAATAGTCCTACTGTACTATTCTGGCAGTCGATAGGAGTGATTACCACAGTTTCTTTTAAGGTTTGAAACGGGAATTTAATGTGACTTATGTTATAACTTTGTCTTCAAATCGAAAATTGTTTCAGTTCTTCTGATCAACTAGATCAGTAGTTCCCAGTTAATTTTGCTTGCGCACCCCTTCAAAAAACGACTTCATCTCGCGTACCCCTTAAGCCACAAAATATACGCCAGCGATCTGCAGGCCAGCACACAACAGCCCCCTACCCCTGCCCCACAGTACCCCTTCATGTTACTTTATATACCCCCAGGGATACGCATACCACTAATTGGGAAACCCTGAACTAGATTATAGGACTAGAAGACTCAAGATCCTAAAGAAGGCTACCTACTATCTCAGCTTTACTCGGTCAATCCTTCATCTGACAGCTCATCATTCAGACATCACCCTGACTTACGCGATATAGTTATATCGACATTGCGTAAATCAGGTTGAAATATCATTATAAATTTAATAAAGTGAATGTGAATTGTGAAGAACATGAAGCCATTTTAAATAATTATAATTGTATGTTAGTTTTTATAACAAGTCTGATGTTGGCAGAAATTGTCACTTGCCATGAGGCATACGCCTTGATTGTATTGTTAATTCAAAGGTTAAGAAACCTTTCAGTACCTAATGTAACTGTAACTGTGTAAACTATATTACAAACAGACAAAAACCAAATATATATATATTTTTTAATCCGTTCACGACCTACGCTCGGAATGCAACCTGTGCAACCAAACGCTCTAACCTCTCTCTAACTCGTTTAGCGAATGTGACGCTCTGAGGTCGTGAACGGGGTTAGAGCGTTTGGGTGCACTCCGAGCGTAGGTCGTGAACGGAGCCCAGATAATGGATAATGAGATAAAAGATAGTGGTCTATCTCACCTGATGTCAAGTGACAATGTTATCGACGATGTAGTACGCTTGCCTAGAAGATACCTGTTCAGTATTTTTTATATATAAAATAAATAAATAATGTTTATTTCCAGAATTTTGCTTTACATATGTATGTATATGTATTGTATGCAATGTAAATTTATACCTGATATTTATACAGCATACAACTTATAATAATATTACTTAGAACATTAATATTAGTTTAGAAGTTTATATTGTAACAGTTTTATATAATATAAAGTAGGTAAATATAAAAATTACCTGGAAATTCATTAATCCAAAAAAGTTCATCCTTATAAATATATTACGGCGCGACCACACATACACAATCATTATTGTAAATGCTTGACCTAAAAATAATAAGTTGACGAAAAATGCACATACCTGTACAAATTGCTTAGGAAAATTACTATACAATAATTGGAAGTAAAATAAGTCACTTATTACCACAGGTGTTTGTGAATTTTAATGTATCGATGAATATATGTTGATAAAGAAAATCCAAGTGCTAAGATATTAGAGTCAAAAAATTTAACATTTGGTACTATCCAGCGCAATAATACAGCCTAGCCACCTTATGACCAAAACTGTGTATAGGGAGTATTATGGAGTCTGTGTCAATCTGTGATTGAGAGCTAATAGCCATACAAATGTACTACTATGACAGCAAAGAGCTATTGTAGAATAAAATAATATGAGCCAACTGAAAGCAGCTATATAATAAAGTTGAACCGATAATGCAGTGCTAGCATACTGGGAGGATAAAAATTATGTTACTAACATTTCTCCGCTGATAAGAGACAAGATTATTACCATCTTCGATCGCATCATCACTTTATCAACTGGTGAGATAGTGGTCAAACGCTAGCCTATAACATATAAAAAAAATAAACATTATTTTGATGATAGATAAAACAGAAGATATATTTATTATCCACCTGCCATGCTCGGAAGACAGGATTGGGAACTATTATATTAATTACAATTACAAACAAACATTATTTTTTGAGTAATGTTCTGTTGTATTAGTACAAGCTGCCAACTGGTGGCTGCATCAAGCATGTGACCATTCAAACAAAGACGTTATTATTATGAAACAGTATGTGGCTTTCTGCCGTTATAATTTATTCCATTTTGTGACTGTTTTTATAAATAAACATAAGTATGCCAGATCAGTACATACATATTTATCCCAATGTCTTGGCACAGTTTTACATTCATACAGTTGAGAATCGCCTTTGATATTGGACAACATCGCCGCTCGAGTAGGTAGTACTTACGCTATCAGTCGCAAATGTGCAAGGGTTGTCAAAAAAAATCTACAAGATAATAATATTAAGAGACAAAATATGTTATTGAATTGTTATATGATTGTATGCGAATGTATGTTCTTACAAACCTTAGTTTATATAGAAGAAAAACCTTCATACCAAATACCTATAAATGATGCCGATAGTATTCTTTTTTCAAAAGCTTCTTGATTCTTTAACCTTAACTCAATTTTACTAAATACGTACGTATTGGTAATTATTAATTTTTTAAAATAAATATTTATATTACATCGTATTAATTTAATAAATGAAATCGTAAGTCCTTGTTGTATTTTGCAGTCAGAACATACATACACAGAACAAGTGTCCACCAATAAAAACTAAAACTCGCTCGTGCATTAACACATTCACGGCGTCCCTCGTGCGATCCCACAAACTAAGCGAGATTGTGGGACGCGGTCCGCGCCGCCCGCCTCCCCGCGAGTACCCCCCGTTGCTCTATGATGATGTATGATTGTAAAACTTGGCATGGAATAAATTTTATATAAGTTTACTGACTTCAGTGTTGTCGACACAGCACAACTGTCCGCATCTCACAGTCCAGTCATCTAGTAGGAACCATTTATTATCAACTAGCCAAATATTTTTTGCACATCTTCAATTTAATTTTAAATATAAAGTGACAAAACACTCACCATTGAAAATATTGTGCCAGCAACCTAATGCCTTGATACTCTTAAAAAATTAACCCTATTTGGGAATCATTTTAACTGTTTAAGTTTATAATAGCGATTAAGGCACGTAAAGATTTACTGAATTTTTTTTCTAATAAATTTATCAGTATTAACTGAGCATCGTGGACGGGCTTGTAGGCGGAACTCCCTGATGATAGACTTCAAGAAATTTTAGAAATTGGTTGTAGAGAATTTCCCATTATTTACATGAGATAAAAAAAATTACTATGAGATAATAGCGATTACAAACTTTAATATGGTAACACTAAGATAATTTTAATACTCAAATTTTTTTTTAAATTGCAATTGGGCAAGCATTTGACCATTATCTCACCTGATGGAAAGTGATGATGTGATCAAGGGTGTAGCTTTCCTTACCTGCTGGGATGACTTGGGCAATCGCTGGCAGTGGGTAATGCACAATACACCCTAAACAGGATGTCTGATAAGGTTTCATCACTCCTATCAAAAATTAGAACTAGATGATGTTACTATAAAAGGATACTATCATAAGTACTCCTCCAAACATGAACATGACAACGAAGTCAGCTGTCCTTCCTCGGAACGATCCTTCTTCCAGCATTCTACAGTACCGATATGTAAATATCATATTGAAGAAGAAATTAAATCCAAGGTTCCCAAAGAAGAGGAATGTGGTTATCAGCCTCCATAGTTGAAATTTCTTTAGAATAAGTATTGGATTGAAATATAGTTGAAATGGTGATACTAAGTCGAGTTGCTGAAACAGAAAAATAATATAATAAGTGAAACTAAGACTACTACAAATAGGGGGCATGCTTTCTACATTCGAGCACTCGATCAGTGACTGCTAACTGCTGCTACAAGAGATTATAGGTATGTGTTGTTAGTGTATTCGGCGTATTAAACAGGATGGTGTTCATATTAAGCGATTAAAAATGTATGAAGACATGTCTCAAATTGCAGGGACTGACGTAAATTGGTGTATTATGCGAGAAATCATATTAAGCGGTTTTTAATGTATTTTATAATAACTATTCGAAATAAAATGACTATCAGCAAGAGAATATGCAATTAGCACAAAAACTTTTTGGTGCCAATCGATCCAGTTCAAATATAAATTTTCAAATCAAATCAAAACTTCCATTCAATCCAGTCATAACATCAAAACTTTTTGATCTTTAAATGAAACCAAAACAAGTAACATTTTACTCTAGCTACAGCTACAACATACAAGGTACCTACCATTACTGTCCCATTACAGAAAGCCAGTCTATATTAACCACTCAGGAATCGCTGACTCACCGGTGGGTCAAGAACAATTACAAGCAATTCCATCAAGGTTCACGGACCCACCGGTGGGTCTGCCTACCCAAACTTTTTTTTTCTATATTTACAGCGCATAATATTAGAAATTGTAACCATTTTTTGGTCTTACATGCTTGATGAAGAAATATTTTATTGATAAAATGCCATATTGAACTATATTTTATTCTCCAGACAATGAAAACTACTTAATGAAAACGCCTTAGGTTGACCATAGACGCCATTTTGACGCTTGGAATGCTGACGCTAGATTGTGGTTTGAAATTTTATTTTCTGTTGGTGAATTTTAATTTTTATTATATATCTAGTGTAAATTCTATTCATTTGTGTTTTGGGAATCTATCTTAGCTATTGAATTCTAGAAATATCATCGTATTTGTCTAATCGTCGGGTTTTCTTCCAGTGGCGGTTTTCCCGCAATTTCAAATTTCTGTGTTGAATAAAAAGTGAAATTAGTGAAAATTATGAATGAAATAAGCATTTCGAATATCATTGCAAATAAGAAGACAAATCACTAAATCAATTCAGGATGGTATGAGTCATGCTGACGAATGTTTATACAATCGTAAAAAACGTAAGTACCTACTTAGACCCTTTCAAGTGGGTCGGGTTTCGAGCTCGGTTTTTATAAACATTTACGCAATAGGATACCCAATTCTTTGTGTATAGTGGTAGCTGGGTTCTAGAACTTTGATTTGCGTATTGTATTTTTAATATTTCGGTTTTGAGTATCTCATATTCAGGCAAAGATCCAAGATATACATTTCAGGGGTTTTGAGGTGTAAATAAAAAATGACAATACAAAATATAAACTTTATTTTTATACAACAATGAAGTAAATCTATTACAAAATAAAGCACAGTTTACAGAATAAGAAAATATGGTGTGATTAGTTTTGTATGCGAAGAATTACGCGACGCGACGTTCGCGCCATTCCGCTACTGCACACGTTTTGAAACTCGATAATTTCTTATGTATTTATATATTTTGTGATTCCTGAGTGGTTAATCACTACACTGATACATGATTACATCTTAACATATGTAATAAGTTTTCGACTATGTTTGTATGGTCAAGTAATGCCTCAACGTTTATATGATTGTGAAGTCTACTATTAAGAGCTTCTACATGTTTTTGGAAAATTTCACCGACAAACACAATTGACTTTCATAAATTACTAAGCTCTCTGATATTGATAAACAAAGCAGAGCCTGATCCGCTGCGTAAAGGAAAATGATTTCGATGATGAGCAAATATATTGCATTGAACAGGACTTCTTAAACTTAATTAAACGGATAAGGGTTAAAGTTGCTATCTGGTATATAGAGGTTGTAGTAAACATAAGAAGCTTACCACGGCCAGTGTAGTAACAACACAGGCAGTTGTGTATGCTCTCGTAACAGGTGGTATGAGCATATATTCTTGGAGAAACGTTTGATATGCCATTTTGCTTGAAGTTTTAGTTTTATATGCAGTATAAAATGTTAGTACAACACGATGAGGAAATCAGCTAGATAGCGTTTCCACAACACAACACATGATTGGGCCACATCAGTGATCCGGCCGATCCGTGTAAACACCACAGGTTAACACTGTCAAGGCATGAAAATTGTAGCCAGACCGATTATATCACCATTGTAAAATAGAAACGTATGGTCAGTAAAACAAACTAATTAAAAATAATTAAATATTCCACGTATTCGATCATTTACTTTATAGAAAATACCGAAGTCCGAACTGAAAACTGAATGAAAGTGACAGAATCTAAAATGACAACTCAGCTGTCAAAACACAGATTACTAGAGTCTGTGCAAAAAGAGAACCGTCGTTGACAATGAGGGCACGCGTGTTGATAGTTCTAATTACTGTACTTGTTGCGTTGACAACATAGCTACGTAGTATTATTATCTGTTCTGTGTCATAGCTCTGATAGCATATTTAAAAAACCGCAAATATAAAGGTTAAACCGCACTAAGCGAAACTTCACAGCAACGGCGCGACGCGCCACGTAGCGACACTATTGGGTATACCGCACTTCAACTGCAGTGCCGCAGCAGCACGGGGCTGGCTTCACGACCTACGCTCGGAGTACACCCAAACGCTCTAACCCCGTTCACGAATCACGACCTCAGAGTGTCACATTCGCTAAACGAGTTAGAGAGAGAGGATAGACCGTTTGGTTGCACAGGTTGCATTCCGAGCGTAGGTCGTGAACGGAGCCCGGAGAATAGACTATCCAAAGAGAATATAAATACTACGTACTCTATCTGTCTTTATCCGTGGTTAATGTAGTATTATATTCTTTTGTCCATGGTTTGCAGCAAATTTTGTCTGTCAGTCGTTCGGCAATTTCTGAGGAAGATGGAAGAAACTGATTTGAACGTTATTATAATGAACGTAACGAAATAATGAACGTATATAAGACGTTATACAGACTGACTAATACAATTAATTTCTCTTCGTCGAAAGCCATTTTAAACTTAAGGCACACACTCAATCTCGATCGCGATCACAGAGTTCTGATCGCGGATCACTCCACAACATTACAGTCCGGCAAGTATAACTTGGCGAGCCTGTGCGCCACTGTGCTTTTACTTTGTACTTTGATAACAGTTTCTCTTAAACCACTTTTAATTACTTTTGCCATTATTGAACTATTTTAATGTAGCAGATTTATCAACAATAATGTCGCGGTAATCTCTCAAACGTCAAACTCATAGTTTCAATTTAAATAATTAGTTCCAAAAACCACCACCGCCAAGTTATACTTGTGGCACTGTACACGGTCAATCTTGATTTCTTCAGTCCGTGTATCGTAACCGCCGCGACAACACCTAAAACTGAGAACTTTTTAATATGTAAAAAGTACTCTGTGGCGCATGGGTGCCAGATAAGGCGAATTATCGCCATTTAGGCTACCTTACCAAAACATCTAATGTGTTCCGGCAGCTATCCTTGAGAGCCAGTTCCCATTCTAGGCCTAGCGTGCTTACCATCTTCGACCGCATCAGCACTTACCAACAGGTGAGATAGTGGTCAAATGGTAGCCTAGAAGATATAATAAAAAAAGGTTATAGGTGTTGTCGCGGCGGTTACGATACACGGAATGAAGAAATCAAGATTGAACGTGTAATGTTGACGCGTGATCCCGTGATCCGTGCTCGCGATAAGAACTCTGTGATCGCGATCGAGATTGAGTGTGTACGGGCTGCCTAACTTCTCGTACTACGAACCAAACACTTGAATAAAATGAAGTGTCGCGTCGCTTGCTATACCGCACTAACGGCAGCGGAACTACACGGCGCGTCAGATTTGATGAGTTGGTCAACTTTATCGCGCAGTGTCGCGGCGCGTAGTTACGCTCAGCGTAGTGCGATATACCTCATACAATTTCTTACAAAGAATATTTTGTCGCTATGTGTCGCGTCGCGCCGCTGTAGTGAAGTGTCGCTTAGTGTGGTCTAGCCTTGAAGGTAAAAACTCACTAGAGCGACGCAGCAGCGGAGCGGCGCGGCGCGGTTCGATGCGGCAAAATATTCTCCAGGAGGCAACTACGCCGCGCCGCGCCGCGTAGTGCGTCTTATTTCTTAGGAAAAGTGGAAAGAATATTTTTCTGGCCGCGCCGCTCCATTCATACAAACACAATCAAAACCAAAGTAATTTTTTTGCTAAAAATGATAACTGGTGGTATTTATTTCTCGATCTTATAATATATTGTAGTGTGGTTCGGAACCCTACGAGTGCGAGTCTGACTTGCACTTGGCCAATTTATTTACTATATTGAGATTAGATTAATGTTAAGACCGTGTTAATATTGAGATTAGGGCATTTTACTTTATAATGAAGAGAGAGCAGTCGGAAAATGTTAGTTTTAGTTCATAAATTAGCATACTAAATTTAAAAATTCAATTTAAAGGTTTCAGATTTTTTAATCTGTTTCATGACACCAATTAAAGATTAATAAGTAGTCGCCATGGAGAATAGACTCTACTCTAGGTAGTCGCCATGTTATTTCGTTATGCGCACAGACCTGCCACATTTTAAACTTGATCGCGTACACCGGCCCCCATGAGACCGACCTTGAACGGAGTTTGTCCCTTTCTTTTGTATGGACAACTTATATATATATATATATACCATACATATAGTATAGAACATGGACTAGCAGGTTGTTAGACAAGGACACACTCCCACCCTGGTGTCTCTTAATTGGGCCGATTTGTTCTACAAAGCAATTACAACCTTATCATTAAAGCATACGGATTAAATTCACAGACGCACAATAGTAGTACAATAGACGTACTATAGTATTATACGTCTGTGATTAAATTGAACTTGTCTAAACATCTGCAGTGCACCATTCGTTTATATTACGTCTATGGTTATACGGGTATGTTAACTTAGAAGTAAGGTCCGACCGAAACTGGTTTTCCGGCCGAAACCGAAACGATTATTCGGCCATGGCTTCAGTTTCGGCCGAAACCGAAACTCACGTGGAGTTTCGAAAAAAGTGTAAGTATAATATATAGATATTTTTGAGGGCCCAGTGGCGTAATCGGGAGAACGGTCGGCTTTGATGCCGTGGTACCGAGTTCAAACCCCGCCGTGCACCAATGGATTTTTCTATCTAAAAATGTATGTGCGCTTTTCACAGGGCCACTGTGCCACATGGCCAATCCGGTAAAGGAAAACATCGTTAAGACCCCAACAACCCCCGCATGGTAGTAGGAAACTATCTAGTGTTTGCCTGGCCAGCTACCACCTTCCCTATAAGATACTTAAAAAAAAATCCTTAAAATACTGAAATTTGGTGCATTTTACACACTATAATTATTTTAGCACCATATCTACATTAATACACCCATCTACGGTTGCTACCGAGCTATCCGAACAGCGCACGATAATTCCCGAACAGGGCCGCCAGCGTCCGCCAAAGCGCTGCCGCGAGAAACGAAGTTAGGCGAGCGTGTACGACAACTTCCGAAACCAGTTTCGGTTTCGGCAAACATTTCGGCCAATTTTGGCCGAAACCGAAACATGATTTTTGGCCGAAACCGAACTTTCGGTCGGACACTACTTAGAAGCACGGATCTACCTAGTCTATTCTCCGTGCTTAGAAGTGTCAACTGTCAACTATCACAGCACTGCATTTGTTTACACAGCCAACTGACGTCATGGCCACGCAATATCCAATAGTCTATTGTTGCCAACTGACGTCATGACTACAAAGCAATATCCAAGAGTTTATTGGATATTGCTTTGTGGTCATGACGTCAGTTGACTGTGTAAATTAATGCAGTGCTATGATAGTTCACACTTCTCTTTGGTTCACACTTCTAAGCACGGAGAATAGACTAGGTAGGTAGATCCGTCAATAGAGCAATATAATAGGTGTCCACTGCGTCCAGTATTTTTGTCAAATTATGCACGACATTTAAAAATGCAAAATTTAAATGCATTTTATAAAAAATTTGTGAATTTTTAGTGGTTCGTTAGCACTATAGAATCTAATTGAGACACTTTTCTAAATGGGTTTAATGGCAAATAAATAATTTTATTGTTGTTATTATAAGTTATATTGCAGCAATCAAACAATATACCAATAATTTACACTTATTATGTAATCAAATCATGCAATTAATTATTACAATTTGTTGTGGTATAATATAAAATTGAACAAAATGTGTTTAAGCACTAATAAATGCATATCAATAGTTTATAAATAAAATAAGTCATAATATATTGCATTTAATTAAATTACAAAATATGCATTTAATAGTTTCAGTTACAATTTTACTAACAGACAAAAACAGAAGCTAAGTCATCATAGTCATAAGTTCTTTTTAGAAATAAATCAACTAAGGAAACTCCAGCGATGCTGTACAGACCAGTATTTATAGGTAATGCAGTCAAATTTACTGTGGTGCTATTGCCAGGCTCTAGTGGCCCCAATTTTCTGTTTGAAATGCCGCACCACAGTAAGCTGGCATCTTGCAAAGATCGCAACTTCAGAATCAAGTCCAGGGTTCTCTCGCTAGCATTAACTATTTTACAAATGAAATCAAATGGCTCGTCCACAGGCACCTTACTTGGGAGCCTCTCAAATGTGACTCTTATGTCTCCATAGTCAGGAGTTTTCCTTTGTAGTTGACTAGTTTGCAATCTCCCTTTCTCTCCCAAATTTGATCTCCATACAATGTCCAGCTTGCCTATGTTTTTAGCAGCAGCTAACAGCTTAATTTCTTTTGCAATATGCTCTTTTGGTGATAGGCAATATAAGTACTGGCAGCTCTCTTGTGATTGAAGCAGTGTAACATCTCCAAATACTGACACATCATTGTCTATTTCATTCAGTGACTTGACATGAAATTGTTGTGAACTTTCTAGAGATACTTGTTCCAGAATGATGGGGCCAGATGTTATGTTCTGAACCTGAGCTTCTAAGTACACATCATCAGATTCCGCATTGTAAAACTTTGTTTTAACATCAAGAGGCTTCATCACTTCAAACTTGAAGAATTTTCTGAATGATGCCAGTGTATTATAGTTTGACATGTATGTAACCTCGCACACCAAGATGTGTGTGCCCAGATCTTTTACTTCATGGTGAATAACATCACTTAGTGTTTCATCTACGTCCAGCATGGTAGGATTCTGACTTTGCTGGGTCGTTAATACTATCCTTTGAGAATTAGTTTGCAAATCGGCTTTGATAGATACACTTTGAACGGGGTTATTTGTCTCATTATGTACACAAACATAGCAGGAGAAAGTTTCACCGAGATATATATTACCGAAGCTTTGTGGCAGTAGTAGGAACTGGCCTGCCGCAAGGGTCTCCATCTGAGTAACAGCCGTAGCGTCATCCTTCAAAAAATTGTTGAGAATATTGCCAGGAAGGTCTTTGGAATCACAAGTCACAATTCTCGGGCTTATAAGCGCTGGTTTAGTAAGTCTCATTACTTTTAGAGCTACCAAATGCTCAACTACTTCCTTCGCATCCATTTTATTCGTAGTTACTAAAATTAGAATAATCTGCAATTAATTAGTATAATTTTAATTATATTTACGCAAATAAATCGATTTCAAACGCAAAAAATTATAACAAACGAAATAAAAATACTCACTACTCTGTTCACAGAACACTATTTACTCGGGGAGACTCTGTTATCCATAATCAAATCAGATCAGAAATCTCAAATCACATATACAATTACATTACATTATACATTTTGATATTAGATTTGTTTGACATGACATGACTGGACTGAGAGAGACAGGACACTGACAGTTATGACTCAATGAGAATATTGAGAATATCAAGTGTCAACTGTCATCTGTCAAGTCCGATGTAGTACTTTTTAAATTTCATTACGGCTCCACATGATTAGTATATTTAGCCAATGTCTTCGTCAAAATTCTTAAAGTTTTTGTGAGTTCAAGTCATAAAGATGGGTCAAAGTTAAATTTAAGCTCTATTTGAAGTAAAAGTCTAGTGCAAATTATGCCCTCAGTAAAGATGTGGACCTTACTGAATATTTTCAGTGGAATTTGGTGAGGACGCAAATAGCATGTTTATCAACATTTTGCTGTTTTCCTACACTCACACACATTTACTGGCTCTTAATGGCTAATAATTCATATATGTTACACAATTTACAACAAGGTCTGTGTCATTTACAGATTTACTCGCAAAGAACACTAATTTTAGGAAAAAATACAATAAGAGCAAACTCACTTGTTCACGTTCCTGCCAAAACTCCCCGTTGTACAAACTATAGATGGATTGGAGGTACGCGTAGATCTTTTTTATACGGGGTAAAGGCACCATCCAGGCCACGATTTTGGCCACAAGCAAATGTGAGTGGGTACCCACATTTGCTTGTGAAAATTGTTACCAGCACGGTTACCAGCTTCGTGCTCTGTCTACGTTCGTGCTGCTTTTCATTTTGCAGCATTGCTTTGCTAGACTAGCAAGCAAAGGGTCTTTGGAACTAAATTTGACGCTAAATTGATGGTTTTTGCCCATGCAATGACATGTTTAGCTGACGTAATGAAGCGAAATGTATCGTTGGCTTACGACTATAATGAGCAAAAACTTGGGAAAAAATTAATACATTACCATTGGCTAAATACATTGATCGTGTGGAGTCATATTGAAAAAAAAAAAACAAAAAATATTCTATGACACTAGACATTGACAATTACAACTTCTGCTACTATATAGTTTCAGTCAAAGAGAAATAATCTAATATCGCAAAAGCCAAAAACAAAGAAATAATAATAATAATATTTTATTTCAGTTTTATTTTATTAAATTTCAATCGAGTCGTGTATTTAGTGTTCTCTGATTTATATTTCAATGATTATAGAGTTATCTGTGATTTCAATGGAATAAAATTGGTATAACACAAAACAAGACGTTTTGTTTCATTGTGTTTCCAAAATAATATTTATTTCACAACATATTGTGCTATAGAAGAATGGTTCTTACAAAGGAATATAGAATATGTATGCCGATGACTGTGGAAGAGGTACGCTAAAAACTTAAATCAATCACCGATGTTTACCAGTTACAGTGCTCGTTTGCTAGTTTCCCGTTGACTTAGATTTATCCTAAAGTATAGTACCTACTATTTGCATGTATCACTAGTAGCACTAGCGGTAAAGATCTTGAATCAAGTCGCCTTCGTAGGAATATAGGAATAGTCGGGGGAGGTAGAGGGAGTCGAGATGAGTCCCCCCCCACTTGTTTTTCCCTGCTGGATGGAGAGGCGCAGGTTTTTTATTTTTTGAAATTGAAATATTTTCATCATACATTTTGTATCATTTTATTTTCTAGCGCTTCGCCGGCCGCTGCCGCGGCACGCTCGCTCGGCTCGCGCGATGTGTGGTCACTGTTCTAACATAACCTAACCTTCACTTTAGGCATAGAAAAAATAATAATAATACGTATAGAACGGACACTGTTCCCCCCACCAATCCGGGCTAACTCACCTCACCACCGATTCTGGATTCCGATTCTGTCGAGAAGCTAATGTGAGCAAGGTTGCCATATGCGCACGACTACAGAACAGTACTACCTCACAAGGAAAAGAATATCAACTTCATCAACATCATCAGACCAATTACTTTGCTATGTTACATTTATCTTGTAAACCTGATTCAGGTTTTCTGAGCATTATCTGAGGTTAGGTATGGTTTTGATATTTATAATTTGAATGAAAAACAAAAAAATTTATCAGCATTATCTCATATGTAATACATATTAGAATGTTTCACAAATAAATATCCAGGCAGTCATGATAAAAGTCTAACTGTATATAAATAAAAGAGGAAGACAAACAAGGTTTTTGGTTGTGTTTAACAATTTACAATGACAAACAATGTAATAAAATACACCAACCTGATATACACTGACAGACTCATAGCCTGCAATCTGCATCAATGTTCAAGACACCTTTGAAATCAAAGTATTCAAATGTTTTATACAAATTTAAATTGAAACCTATAGTTAGGTTCGTTAACTTCATAACAGCATAGTATCATATCCTTAACACGTTCGCTGCTGAAAACACACACCGTGAGTTTTTTTATATTTTGGTATCGGAAGTAAAATCAAAAAATAAATATAATACATTTTTTTTTATTAATTTTTTCACAAATGGTGCATGTAACCTTCTGCTGTTGGATTTTAGTTTTGATTTGATGCCACAGCTACGAAAAAAAATTACAAAAAATAATTAAAAAAATTAAAAAATATGCGAAAAAGTGCCGCAGTCAAAATGTTAAGTGTATGTTTGTATACTGCAAAGGACCATTCGATTGATTCGAAAGTAATCCTGAATTTTGATGTAGTTTATGAGTCCGTCAGTGTATATTCTATGCTCTCTTTGTTTTCAGTATCGTATTGGTCAGCTGTATATGATTGCTCGTCACAGTTTTGAGCAATCAAGCAATGGAGAAGGTGTGGAGGTGGTTGCTAACCACCAGGTCACAGATGACGTGAACGGTCAAGGACAGTTCACTGAAAAGAGAATTCATTTATCAAGGTAAAGAATTAAATTGATCTTAAGTTTGAAACTTTAGCAATGGAGAAGGTTTATGATTTAATTGGATATGTTTATCCATTTAAATAATAATAGATCTTAATCAAAATACATGGAAATGGTATATTAGGGGCAATACCCCAATGGTTAAGGTTAAGGTCGGCCTGGCAATTAAGAGGTTGTGAGTGCGATCCCCACCCATTACACTATTGACGTGAACCTACACCAGACTCAAGCATATTATAGCTTAGTTAGAAGGGTTAATATGTAACGAGGTATTTCGACTCGTTACATATTTTTCATTTGGAAGCACATTTCAGCTTCTAAGACTGACAAAATTACCTTTTGGTTTTAAATAATTTAGAACATTTTCGTATTTAGCCATTTTTAGTCGATTTTAAATAATCGAGTTATTACTTGGTCTGTGGATCATTCAATATCCTATAGACAACCTTTCAAAAAAAAAATGACTTTGACATCTGTCAATTCTCGATCGGAGACGTCACTTTTTCTTGCCCCTAGGCATACAAAGGGCTCATTTTTTAGAAAATTTTATAAATCGGATTCAATAAAATGAATCCGTATTCCAAATCGCCTTGGCGATGATACTCGGCGTGCTTATGGCGTAGTGCCATATGATTACGTCGTGATTTTGCGGTGAGTCAATTTTTGATAACCTAAAATGTTTCGCGTCATCCTTCATGGCGACAAATTACAATCGGATTTTTGGTTACAGCCTTTTGGCGCTGTTTGGACGACTGTCGTCTACTGTTTGGGCGACTATGGGTGTCGCCAACTGTTGGTTCGACGCTGGAAGACGTCGTTAGTTTGAGGTGTTTGTGCGACGCACACCGTTTGGATGTCGTCGTAGTTTTGAGCTGTTGGTGCGACGATGAATGACGTCTGTTTAGAGTGGAGTGCTCAGACGCCCCCGGACGCTGCAGCTAAGCCAAATTCATTATAACTCTTTTTATTACCCTTAAAAACTTTAATTTCATATTCGCAAGATGCAAGAAAGACAATAACCAAATTTCAGTAGTAAAATGTAAAATAAATTAACCTAAAAAGTAACGAAAACCGAATGGTATTTATAGTCAAATGTTTAGACATAGTATTGCGGCTTTAACTAAGTAATGTAACTCACTTTGGAGGTAAGGGACGTTTTGAAGTATTAAAATTTGTCATACATTCCCAAAACAGTGTTATATCATTTGCCTGTCCCCCGGTCCGAGATTAAAAGTCTCAATGACACCGCTGATTTATCCTGGTAAGTTTTAGATCTTGGTAGAACAAGGGCGCTCGATATTCATAAATACTGTCTACCTAACATTAATTTTTAGCTTTTTATACAATATAACCTTCATGTTACAACTAGTAACGTTTATATTTTTAATAAACAAACTTTTTTTATTACAAATAAGCCTACAAGTAAGATTTTTAATAAAATAAATATTAAATAAATATTTCTTTTATTATAGTAAAGTTTTTACTGTTTCATTATTTGCAGTTGATTTGCTCTTTTTGTGGCTTTATTTTACTTACCAGTAGAATACAATTTAAAACTAACGTTACTTCTATTATTGTTTTTGACCTTCAATGTATATGTACTACGTACCAGATGTGGCGTCGCGAACTAGCTCTACGTTCAAATAAAAAGCAGTGCTGAATCTACGTCTCCTTTAGTTTAGCGTAAGTACTCCTCACGCCCGATTGCGCGCCGCTCGGCACGTAAGTCAGTTTATGATGGGCGCCTCTGGTTTACATGTACCTCGATGTTTTTGACCCTTGTGTTAGACCATCGTCAACCACTTTAACACGTACCACAAGACGAGATAGTGGACAAGCGCTAGTCTATCAGATAATAAAATTTACAATGGGCTTGAGACAATTAGGATATATTGTTGAGATATCTTATAATTATTTTAAATATCTTATATGCTAGTGTTTGACCACTATCTTGCCTGGTGGTAAGCGATGATGTGGTCGAAAATGGTGAACACGCTAGGCCTATTCCATTTTGCTGCTACATAAAAATTTATTTAATATTGTAAAATCTTGTATTGCTTATTTATACAACATTCAAGATATTTCATCTCTGTAATGCATATGTAAGGAGATAGATAGATAGAATATGCTTTATTGCACTTAAATAACTTAGAATTACGTACAATAATGATTACATTTAGGTACAGTACAATCGGCGGCCTTATCGCTAATTAGCGATCTCTTCCAGGCAACCGTGGGCTGATTAGAGACACATTTATATAATACAGATGGTAGGTGTGCATGAGAAGCAGCAATATATTATGATTTTAAAATGATCAACTACAAATAAAATAGTATACGTAAAATTAATAAATACATAGTTTATAGTTACATATACATTATAACATTCTAATTTCTACATACTATAAAAATAAATAGATAGGCATAAATAAATAAGTACATACAAATACATAATACATACAAATACATACCCAAAAATAATACAATACATACAAATGAATTAAGTAGAGATAAATAAATGTAAATAAACAATTTATTAGCATAGCAACATCAAAAAACAACTTATTATTAACACTGAGATAAGTAAAATAATTTAACACGATTTTTGAACACATTCAAGGAAGTAGACAACCGAATATCAACTGGTAGCTGGTTCCAGAGACGAGAGGAGATACCTACTATAACTATTTAATTATTACTTTTTATTATTTTTCAGTCACCTTCCTTATTGGGTCCAGTCATTTACACCAAAAATATTCTACATAACTGAAAAGTCATGGAACTATTATCCTTATACCATAACAGGTAACTTTATCTTTCAATACGGATATTTTTATTATACCTAATATATTATGTTGCTTTGACTGAAAAATTGAAATTACCAATGTTTTTTCCTTTCATGTCCATTGCTGATACAAAAGAATATACAGTAAGTATTCATATTATATTTATAATAATAAGGAGGAGGAGGAGGAAGAAGAGAGAGAGAGAGTAGGAAAGTAAGAGCGAAGGAGAGTAAAAGCGAAGGAAAGAATTAGGTAATAATGAAGTAGGCAAATAATGAAAGGAGCAGAAGTAGAGGAAGAGAAAGGTCTGTGAACGAGAGCGAGCGAACGATAGGAAGAGGTAGAAACCAGATGAAAGTGATGAATTTAGGTGAAAAAGATGGTAGTAATAAAGTAAGGTATAGGCCACTATAGGGCTCGCTAGGAGTTATAGATCTTAATGAGGCTTTAGTGGGACAACCAACATCAGTACAGGATGGTGGTTTAGGGTGGTAGCGGAAGAGTGTCATGGACACCAACGGTGGCGCCCACAGACTCAGTCAGGTAGTCTACTGTACACTCTCACATTCTGGACGTGTGTGTGAAGAGTTAAGCTCGTCCATTTAACGGTATGATAATGAAGCCTTTGCCCACTCCTCAAGTGCCCGGGGGTGCCATGAGGAACGCCGATGATGGTAAGCGGATACCTCATGGTTCCAGGGGAGATAAGAATCTCCGGGCGGGAATCTCTAACCATCAAACGAATAACGCTAAGAATAAGGATGATGACCATTTTATTGAAACGGATAATGATAGGACCATAAGTAAGCCTATGGGACAAAACAAGAGATACAATTTAAGACCACAACGACGATGTCAGATATCAGATGCATCAACAGTACAAGAGGAAATAATAGACGACGGTCAAAGACACGAAATATCACCGACATCCCCATCTTCTACGCAAACTCTGTTTGATTCGCCACCCTCGTCTCCAATGTCTTTTACAAGACACATTCACTCAATCAGCCCCACTTCCAGTTTATCAATACCAGATAATGTTGTGCAAGAGGCACTAGCCCCAGAACTTGCACCCATTGCTAGTAAAACTCGCGCACGAAAGAAATGGACAAGTGAAATGAACGAATTCATCTGGCGCACATACTTAATCATAACCAAAAACGAAAGCAATACCAAAACTTATCTAAATCAACTTCATCAAAAATTTACAGAAAAATTTCCAAACATGGATGTATCAAAACAGAGAGTAGGTGATCAACGCAGAGCCATTGTAAGAAACAAACTAATAACTGACAAAACGTTAGATGACATAAGACAAAACGTACAAGAAGATTTTTTACGAGACACAAACCAACAAAATTTAACCGTCAACACTCAAACGAATGATACACCCCAACCAACATCACAAACAAGGATGAGATGGAGTGATGATGTTAACGAAGAAATCATAAAAACATACTATAGAATAACACAATTAGAACGAAATAAGACAGCATACCGTAAACAATTGCACTTGACCATTTTAAGCAAATTCCCAAACTTATCGCACATTTCGGAACAACGCATCGCTGACCAACGTCGAGTAATTGTACACAATAAACTGATCTCAAACGAAAAATTACAGGCAATTAGACTAGAGATTGAACAAGAACTCACAGCTCAGACCCAAAACAACAATGAAAGTAATTCTGAATATAACTTAACGGACAGTGCAACACTAAATAGTACATTAACCAATAGTAACAATTTTAGTATCACAAGGGATTCACAAAATAACCAGACTTTAAATAATAATGATGGGACTACATTAAATCACAGAAGCTCTCCAGACCTAGATAAAACAATTTGTGAGACCTTTAGCACCATATATGGTAAATACCGAAACTCTTATCCTACTAGCAGACCCTACATACCGAGACAAAACACATCCAAGAAATTTTATTATATTGTTAAATATCTTAATACTCATATTTTACCAAGACACCTTAAATCTGATAATGATTTTATCACTAACCAAACTATTATATACTCTGCAGCCTACACTGCGGCAATCTGTAATGGCAGCAAAATCAAAGAAATATCTATGCCTGCTCCGGAACGGCGAAATTATAAACCGGCATGGCAAAAGAGATTACAACTCAAGGTAGAACATCTTAGAAAAGATATAGGACGCTTAACACAGTACATAGCAGGTATTAGGAACAGTGCACTTATAGCCAATATACAATACATCAAGCATAAATGTAAAACCCACTCAAGATACGAAGAACCAAATTTGACAGATAACGAGTTTTTAGATAGTCTAAAACAAAAACTGAGTGCTACGTCTAGCCGACTCCGGAGATTTACAAACTGCACTTTGAGAAAACAACAGAATATACAATTTAATACAAACGAAAAGCAGTTCTACAGAAATATCACTACACAGACACAAAACACCACAAATAATGATCAATCTTTTCCATCACCCGAAACATTTCACGCATTCTGGGCTCATATATGGGAAAATGAAACCAGTCACAACCAAAACTCTGAACAGCTACTTTCAAATAATGAACAAGTAGAAAACTGTGATCAAATGGAATTTGAATATGTGCCGGTGGATGTATTTATTGACGTATTAAAAAAAACACATAACTGGAAGACACCTGGCTCAGACCATATCCACAATTACTGGTACAAAAAATTTACAGCAGCTCACCCTATTCTTCATAAACATATAAATGAATTCATTCAATCACCTGATATAACACCACACTTCATAACACAAGGCATTACACACATGATCCCTAAAGACAATGACGTCTCCAACCCAGCCAAATACCGTCCTATCACCTGTTTACAAACAATTTATAAAATAATGACGTCATGTATATCACAACTAATTGATAAACACATAAGAAAAAATAATATTTTAGCTGAAGAACAAAAAGGCTGCAGAAAATTCAGTCAGGGGTGTAAGGAGCAACTAATTATAGATTCAATAGCTATGAAACAGGCACTTGCGAACAAAAAAGATCTTCACACTATGTATATTGACTACCGGAAAGCCTATGACTCTGTACCTCACAGCTGGTTACTATACATACTCCACCACTATAAAATACATCCCACATTGATAAAA
The DNA here is from genome assembly GCA_954871355.1 of Cabera pusaria. Lineage (NCBI taxonomy): Eukaryota > Metazoa > Arthropoda > Insecta > Lepidoptera > Geometridae > Cabera > Cabera pusaria. The sequence goes on from OX940897.1 coordinate 11,583,605, forward strand.
TTTTTAGAATGCACAATGCAGCACTGGCGAACTAAACTTAAAATTAAAAGTAACACTGGATCTATGGAATCTGAAGAAATAGCAATAAAACGCGGAATATTCCAAGGAGATGCTCTCAGCCCCTTGTGGTTTTGTCTTGCCTTAAATCCTTTATCTCAATTATTAAATAAGTCTGGAGCAGGCCTAAACATCTCATATAATCACAACACACAAACACTTACTCATCTCATGTACATGGACGACATTAAACTTTATAGTAATGACACCCAATCACTACATCGATTAGCAGATATTACACAAAAATTCTCGGATGATATAAAAATGCAATTTGGAATAGATAAATGTAAAACATTCACCATGGCAGATCAAACAATCAAACTTCAACCATACACCCTCAATTCAGGTGAAACTATAGAGTCACTTGATCATAACACATTTTATAAATATTTAGGTTTTCAACAGGCTCACCAAATTTCACACACTCAAACAAAAACTGATGTTACACGGAAATTCCGATACAGGCTTAACTCTATCCTAAAATCACAACTTACCGGACGCAATCTAGTAAAAGCTCTTAACACATTTGCAATACCTGTACTAACATACACATTTGGCATTGTTTCGTGGACACAAACTGACCTGCAAAAGCTCCAACGCATTGTGAATACATCAATGACAAACCACCGCAAACATCACCCGCGCTCATGTGTCCAGCGAATGACATTACCACGATCAGAGGGAGGTAGAGGAATAATAGATATCACTAATTTACACAATAAGCAAATATCAACACTTCGGGAATTCTTTATAACCCGCGCTGAAACATCAACCTTACATCAAGCAATAACTCTAAATGATAAGCGATTTACACCTTTGAATCTCTCCAACACAAACCCACAACGCAACGAAATAGTGACTAACCCTAAAGATAAAATAGCAGCATGGGAGCAGAAGTCTTTACATGGAAGACACCGCCACGACATGCAACAGGCACATGTCGACATGACAGCGTCGAACGCGTGGTTGCAAAGTGGTGAACTCTTCCCTGAAACTGAAGCTTTTATGCTGGCTATTCAAGACCAAGTGATTGATACCCGAAACTACCAGAAGTACATAATACACGCACCAAACATTTCTGATACATGTAGGAGATGTTGCAGTTGTTCTGAAACCATACAACACATTACCGGAGCATGTAAAGCAATAGTCCAAACAGATTACAAACATCGACACGACCAGGTAGCTGCGATCATCCATCAAAATCTAGCCTTTACCTACAACCTTATTTCTGACAAAGTACCATATTACAAATATAAACCTGAATCTGTCATTGAAAATTACCGATACAAACTTTATTGGGACAGAACCATAATTACTGATAAGACCATACATTTCAATAGACCAGATATAACTGTTTTAGATAAAATCAACAAAGCTGCTCTCATAATCGACATAGCAATATGTAACACGCATAATCTCCAGACGACACATTCAGAAAAAATAGCCAAATATACTGATTTATCCATCGAACTAAAAACACAGTGGCAAATTCGTACAGTCAGAACTATACCCATCATACTGTCCACGACCGGAGTCATACCTAAAAATTTGCTTAGTAATCTAGAAATGCTTGATTTAAACACAAACATTTACAAACTTCTCCAAAAAGCAGTAATATTAAATACCTGTAGGATTGTGAGGAAATTTTTATCACTTTCATAGCACTTGGCTTTGGCCCGTGCAAACTTACCTCCCTAGATGGAGAGAATAAATAAAGTATAATAATAGTAATAGTTCTTTGTTGCAGGAAATAAACCCATAAAATACAATGTAATTAACATAATAACCGGCCAAGTGCGTGTCGGGCCACGAGCAGTGTAGGGTTCCGTAGTAGCCTGTTATTCAATGCAAGTCTTTACCCGTTATAAACAAGCAACTAGGTACTCCGTCTTTGTCGTTGATTTATTCTAAGGATTTTGTATTTGGTAAAAAATTATCCAACACCCAAGTTCAACTACTATTACTGCTAAACTAATAAAGTTATCTTAACCGCTATAATTTTCCTTTAAAGTTCATGAAATGCGCTATTATCACGAATTTTTCCAGATTTTTCAAGCCAGCAGTTTAGCTTTTAGAGGGGAAGGGGGGGGGGGCTACTGGAACAAACATTAGCACTTTAAAGTGTAATATTTCGTAAATGGAGCATTCAATCGAAAAATGGTATTAGCAACCCTTAAGTCATTTTAAAAGACCTATTCAACGATACCCCACACGATGGGGTAGACAATGAAAAAAAAATCATCCCCACTTCTCGGGAGCTACCCTAAAAAAAAAATTTTTCAAAATTTTATTTCAGCACTTTGTCGGCGTCGTTTATTTACATACCCCCACAAAATTACAGCTTTCTTGTATTAACGGTCTCTTAGCAAAACCTCGGACAGACAGAGAGACGGACATGACATAAGGAAACTATATATATAAGAAACTATAAGGGTTCCTTGTCAGGACTACGGAACCCTAAAAGGCAATAAAAAAAGTAAATTAAAAATTGAAGAATTTTTTTTTAAATTTTCTTTAACATTTATGTTATGTATATAAATGTTTCTTCTCCTGTAACTCCTGTAAGCTGAAATGGCTTTTGATGTTATCTAGCTATTCTAAACATAGAATTAACACATAGGCTACCTATTTTGCTGCATAACCATGGGCAAACAAACCAAATGTGTATATAAAGAGGGTTCAAGCATAGTCAAAACCTTTTTGCAATTTTGAATCAATCCAAATTCGAATATGCAACGCGGAATGCAGGATTTAATTGTTTACTTTTATTTGCAGTGTTCTTTCATACCGAAGTTTTCTATTTCGATCCAAACAAGATATGAAGACAACAATGGGACTACTAAAAATGTAAGTTTTTTATGAAAAAATAAATTATTTCCATAAAAATGCGTTAATGGATTGTGTTTTCTATTCGAAACACATTATAATATGTTTACAATAAAAGACAAGATGCATATCCATCCAACTTAATACTTCCTGATTGTATTTACTTCAGTAAAAGTAAATCCCGTTACTGCTGGGTAACATAGTTGATACTGCCTTAAACATAGCCTTTTTAGGGTTCCGTAGCCGAATGGCAAAAAGGAACCCTTATAGATTCGTCATGTCTGTCTGTCTGTCTGTCCGTCCGTCCGTATGTCACAGCCACTTTATTCTGAAACTATTAGGATTACACAGTTGAAACTTGGTAGGTATTGTATTCTATAAACCGCATTACGGTTTTTAATACCAACATAAAAAATAAAAGATTATATGGTGGGGATTCTTGAGGGTGCTCTTGAACGAGATATAGTCAGCAGTTTTTAGGGTTCCGTATTCGAATGGCAAAAAACGGAACCCTTATAGATTCGTCATGTCTGTCTGTCTGTCTGTCTGTCCGTCCGTATGTCACAGCCATTTTATTCCGAAACTGTTAGGACTACAGAATTGAAACTTGGTAGGTAGATGTATTATGTAAACCGCTTTCCGATTTTTATACAAAAGTAAAAAAAATAAAAGTTTAAGGGGGGGCATCCCATACATGGAACTGACACAAAAAATTTTTTTTTTCTTCAAACCTATACGTGTGGGGTGTCTATGGATAGGTCTTTAAAAATGACATTGAGGTTTCTAAAATCATTTTTTCTCAAAGTCAATCATTTGAAAGATAGGCGCGTCTAAAGTGGTAAAATGTGTGTCCCCCCCCCCCCTCTAACTTTTAAAGTATGGGAGTGAAAAATCTATAAAAAATATATGCTGTAGATCTCAATAAAAACTAACAACGAAAATTGGTTTGAACGAGATACAGCCAGCAGTTTTTGAGATATGGCGACCGCAAAGATAACTTTGTTTTTCATACAAACACTATGAAAAACAAAGTTAATTTTGTAGTTGCGAAAAATCATAGTTAGGGAATACTTAACAGTGTTACGGAACCCTACGAGTGCGAGTCCGACTTGCACTTGGCCAGTTTTTGAGATATAGCAACCGCAAATATAACTTTGTTTTTCATACAAACACTATGAAAAACAAAGTTAATTTTTTGATGGCGAAAAATATAGTTATAAAATACTCAACTGTGTTAAACGAGTGCGAGTCCGACTAGCACTTGGCCAGTTTATTTAATGAAGACATAATAATAAGCATAGTATTATATCCATTTGTAAACATTCCAGTGCTTAGCTCTAACTGCAGAGGAGTTAGAACAAAGAGCAGTGGACTATCTAGACATTGCTTACGATGAAATAAAGCCGCACCACTACAAAGAAGCAGAGGATCCCAAGTTCTTCAAGTCTGAGAAGACCAATCGAGGGCCGCTGGTGGAAGGATGGCGGGACAGCCATCAGCCCGTCATGTGCTGTTATAAAGGTGTCAGCGTGAAGTTCGAGGTGTGGGGACTTCAGACGAGAGTCGAGGAGTATGTGCAAGGGGTAAGTTTAATATTCAATTAAATAAGTTTAAAATTCAATGCCTGAAAATGGAGTTTAGACCCCCCAAGGCTTCTTTTTTCGCCAATGATTAGCTAATATAAAGACATTATAAAATTAATGTTGTTGTATAACATATTATAGTCACAGTTTTACATATGATTGTAAAACTGTGGTATAGTGTCATGTATTTTTTTGACTGTGGGTGAATGCTGTGAAATGCGTTTCTAGTGAGGATTAATTAGTGTGTGTACGAGATTTTCACCATAATTGAAAGATTTGCTGGTCACTACAAGTGCTAAATTCTAAAGTCCATTCTGTATAGTTAAATTTTCAATGTCAACTGCATATAATTTACCAATAGACATACAGCATACAGTAATGCAGCTCGTGAAAACCATTTGCTATTATTAGGGTCAGTTTTGAATTGAAGTGGCGCAGCAAAAAATTAAATGTACCTATTTAGAACGACCAATATTATTTGTAAATACCAACACAGGACTCGCGATGCGAAGAATAATTGATAGTAATAATAAGCTCTCGTTGAGTTATAGACCGACTTTACTGTGATCTAACTTAATGAAATATTGGAGTGGTCTTTATTCGGATTTCCAAACCTAGTTGTTCGTTCAAAACGACATGAATAGGATTTAAACCGACGACATCTCGGTTAGAAGTCAAGCAATCTATCCTTTACGCCAACGGGGCATTTGTTGACGTCAGTTTACCGAAAGATAAGTTTACTCTATCGAATGTAGGGTTGCCAAACCTAATAAAAATAAACTGGCTAAGTGCAAGTAGGACTCGCACTCGTAGGGTTCCGTACCACACTACAGTATTTTATAAGATCGAGCAAAAAATTCCACTATCATTTTTCGCCAGCAAAAAATAATAATTAATAAACATTTTATATCTTATAACGCCATCTAACATCTAACAAAGATGTTAGGGATCGACATTTCAATATAACGCCATCTATGGGACGTTTACCTAACTAAGCGTTCATAGATAGGTGAAATGCCGAAAAAAACACGTATCTTGTATGGGGACCCTCTATTATTTTTAACTTTATTCTATTTTTAGTATTTGTTGTTATAGCGGCAACAGAAATACATCATCTGTGAAAATTTCAACTGTCTTACTATCACGGTTCATGAGATACAGTCTGGTGACAGACGGACAGACGGACAGACAGACAGACAGACAGACAGACAGACAGACAGACAGACAGACAGACAGACGGACAGCGGAGTCTTAGTAATAGGGTCCCGTTTTACCCTTTGGGTACGGAACCCTAAAAAAAGCATAGACCTTTTTATTTCGTTAGTTAATGTTAAATCTATAATGTGTAATTGCAGGCAATTCGCGAGATCCTTGTCCTCGGCCACAGACAAGCATTCGCGTGGATGGACGAATGGTATAACATGACCATAGAGGATGTCCGGCAGTACGAGCGTGAGATGCAGGAGAAGACCAACATTATGGTAAGTATAGACAATATCTAGGGTTGAAGTTTCTACTTTGATCGTGTTTCTTCTACATTGAGTGATGCGTCTTGTCATGGCAAACTTGTAAGAAGGAGACGCAGCTAGCTAGACTTGTATAACTGCTTCTCTTTTCTTAACGACGATCATCACTAGAAATTCATCGCTATTCATGAAGACACTACCGACCAAAGAGCTATAATTACTTAGTAATTATAGCTCTGTGCTACCGACCCTGAGATTTCTAGTGACTAGCAAGTTCTTCCGCGTTAAAAAAGTATCCTATGTTCTCATCCGTCATCTCATGAGACTATCATAATGGCTTATGGCATATATGCTGTAGTATCTTTCTAAAGCGGTCGAGCCGTTGGACCGTGGAGAGGTCATAAATAAACAAACTGGGCTTCCGCGTTAATAATATTGGTGTAAGTATAGGTGTTGATGTATTAAATATTTTATACTAGCTGTGCCCCGTGGCATCGATCGCGTTAAAAAGTATCTTAGCTTCATCCATAATACTATAAGTACATATAAGGCTATCCCTGAGCAAAAATCAGCTAAATCAGTCCAGTCGCTTGACCGTGAAGAAGTCCCAAACAAACAATCAAATATACCAACTGACTTTCGCATTGAATAATATTGGTGTGAATTTAAATGTGATGGTGGATATGCTGGTATTTTCCTTGTTTCAAACAGTAACTGGATTATATACATATTTGAGGTTTTAGGGTAACGTACATAAAGGTCCAGTGAAATTACAGGGCAAGTGTGACTTAACATCTTTTTGTCTCAAGGCATCAGGCACAGTGCAGTGACATGCAAAATTCTTGCATTGACCCTCAAGCGGACTGCAGCGACCAACAACCGTTTTTTTGTGTTTGCTTTTATTTTTTTAATTTTTAAAACTTATTAATAATTTTAATTTCGAAAGTTTGTTTATGATTCTGAATGGAAGTGCTGTCTTCAGGTTGGGCTAAAATAAATTAAAAAACATATTCACATCATGTTAACGTATTTATTTATTTTACAGCTGCAGTACCTATACCTACATAAAAAAAACACCATTATACCTATTGTTAAAATGAGACATTCTAATAAAAACAATAATAATTCTAATTCTCAATTACTTCCATTTCACTATCTGTGCTCTCAATGAGATCAATAGCACTGTCACTATCAGCCGTATTTATCACCAGTCTACTTTACTGTTAACAACTCTATATATATATTTTGAACGGGACGCGACCGCACTCTATCGCACTTGAACAACGACTGACAAAACGTCACATAGGTAGTATGCACAGAGATAACGCTCTACGAAACCGAAATTAGCCGATTGTTTTTTTCTAAAGGTCGATGTGCAATATTTATCGCCGGTGTCTGTATGAAGTTGATGTTCTTCTCCCCGTGAGTAGTATTGATCTGTAGTCGTACGCGTGTGGCGTCCTTGCTCAGGTTAGCTCCTCGACAGCGCCAGAATCGGTGGCGAGGTGAGGAAGATTGGTGGGGGGCTTAGAGTGTCCGTTCTATACGTAGTATTATCTTTTCTATGACCTTGTCTTGCATGCGGTCCGGCCTTGTACCACGATACGCGGTAGACGCGTAACGGCAGGGAAGCGATACAATAATGTATATAAAGCGATACTATAGTTTTACATAATAACATAATATAACATATGCTAACATTATACTGATGGAATTTCTCTGACGGTTGGAAACAAAATGTGATAGCTAATAATACTGCAGTAATGATATCATTAGGTATTATGCGAAAGTCTTTTTATGTATTTGTTACCTCGTCCCGGCTAAATTGCTCGATCGATTTGGCAAAAAAATTACACAATGATAGCCAATATGGCAGAATATGGCATCATAACATAGGATACTTTTGTACACGGGCGAAGTCGCGAGTTGCATCTAGTTTTACAGAGTTTACATAATACATATTAATTTATTGGGATATTTGTTTAATCTCATAAAACACATGGTAAATATTAATTTTACTGACACGAGTGAAGCGAGAGCGATTCATTAAAAAAATATCAAACTTGGGTAATTGTTTTTTTTTTTAAATTACAATCAACGTTTTGGCATCGTGAAGAATCGCTGCAACCCGCAAATATGCTTAATACTTTTAAACATAATTATTATCATCATTAACGGCAGGTATTCGTGTCCACTGCTTGACATAGGCCTCTCTTATTCTAAATAATATATTAGTAATATTTCTTAATAATTTTAATACAATGCTAGAAAAATAATTCTCAGTTCCCTGAGAATTATTATTGTTAAATTGAACTTTATCAGAAGATTTTATATTTTCCTTTATTAAAAATCTCTGCACCATTAGAAATTCGGTTTTCAAAATTAAAAGCATCTGTTGAGAAAGCGTAAAATGGCATGGCCTAATATATAACGTCAGAATTCAGTTTTAACAGAAGTGCCAAGTGGCACGGTCAAAACCTTACTAGACAAAGTCCAGTCACATGAGTTAAGAAGGAACAGAGACAAACCTAAGGAACGGACAAAATGTTTACCTATTCTTGTAGGGTCTATATCTATATAGGTTGGTAAAAAAAAAACAGAAAAATCTTCATCGTAATAAAATCCTCCTTAAAGTAAACATGACCTGCTTTTTTATTTTTCAAGCTTCATCATTGTCGACAACGATGTATGTCGATCATGATCATGAGATGTAACGAAATGTCATTTAATTTTATGATATGTCATAAATAATATAATAATAATAATTCATTTATTTCAGGCAAAATAATGTTGTTGTTGTTACATCGGCCCATATTTAAACATATACCTTATAGACTAACATACATATAATAATAAAACAGGCCAAGTGCGAGTCAGACTTTTGTCTCGCACACGTAGGGTTCCGAACCGCAGTATAATATATAAGTATAATATTATATTATATTACCGTGTCAATACCAAACATGATTATTAACTACAACGCCATCTAACGAATATTTAACGAACTTCTAACACCAACTAATTGAACGTTAACACAAAGGTAGGTAATTAATATTATTTATTAATAAGTTAAACAATCGTTCACATAGATGGCGGTATAGTAAAAACACGTCTTTTGTATGAGGACCCTCTTTAATTTTTAACTTTGTTCTGTTTTTAGTATTTGTTGTTATAGCGGCAACAGAAATACATCATCTGTGAAAATGTCAACCGTCTAACTATCACGGTTCATGAGATACAGTCTGGTGACAGACGGACAGACAGACAGACAGACAGACAGACAGACGGACAGCGGAGTCTCAGTAATAGGGTTCCGTTTGTACCCTTTGGGTTCGGCACCCTAAAAATCAGCGATGTCTAATAAGACACGTTAATACTACTACGACGTGTGACGTATATCTTTGGTGTCAGGTAGTCGACCTCTAAAGCGGCGAAACCTGACACCTCTCGGCCAGAATTCTTCGGTCATGAACGTGTCGAGAGACTTGACCGGAATCTGCAGCACAAATGAGTTGAAGCTCACGTTGTGATGCGACTCCAGCTTCACGACTCTCAGCGTCAAATTGGTCTTCAGCAGCACGTACTCCGCCACCTCCTCTGCCATGATGAAGTAGTGCACGCGAGACACGTACAACAGCGTCGTCGGTGTTTCTGGACGCAGTAGATGGTTCGGGCCAGTCGGTGCGGTTCCGCACTTGTTTCGGTTTGACGGCTTCTTTTTCTTCTTCTCCACCTTTTTGAAGCCGCCATCATATCGTTCTGCCTCCTTCTTTGTAGAAGGAACGGAAGAGGCAGCATTCTGTTTCTCATCATTAGCTGCAGCTGTAGCGTAGGTTCGATGAGGGGTTGACATACCTACGGCGGACGGTCTCCGCGTTGGCGCAGGTGTGCGGGCGGCGGGACGCGGGGCATCGGACGGCACGACACGACAGCAAGCGGTGACACATGCAATGTTGCTGACTCTAAACTGCCGATGGATGTTTACATTATCGGTCGGCGATGACCTACTTACTGTCATAGCATTCCGTAACAACACTACTTCAGCACGTAGTTCATTGATGGTGGTTTCCAACGCCGATAACTTATCCACGACTTCGGCGAGACTCGTCTTCAGGAATGCGATATCCTTCAGGAGCCTGGTGCAGTCGATGTGCTCGTACGAAACAGGAGGGATGCGGTCCAGCTGCTTCGCCACGAACGTGGGCACGTCGTCCGGGTCGGTCTCCTTCAGCAGGGTGATAATATCCTGCACGCTCTTCTCGCCTCCGTCTCTCCGGCGGGATGGCATCGCGTCCAGCTTGCCGATACTCTGGAAGAGTAGAGTCTTGCTCTTGCAGACTTCCTCCTCCTTAAAACTCGACTTGCATATATGAATGATGGTGGGTTCATCAAACGAGTCTATGGCGTATTGTATGAACGCCAAAAGTTCATTAGCTGTAAGTTGCTGAGAACCCATAGCGCAGCGCGGGCAACGGCTGTCGCCGTGCGACTCGCGAATAATAAATTCTTAACTGTGCTGTGTGACACGACCGTTTCCAATCGCGTACCGCACTCATAAATGTCATGAAATGTCACGAAATGTCATGAAAATAATTCAATGTCATGAAATGTCACGAAATATCGTAAATGTCATGAAATGTCATTTTATGTCATGAAATGTCACAAAATGTCACGAAATATCATGAAAAGTAACTAAATGTCATTAAATGTCACGAAATTTAATAAAATGTCACAAACTGTCATGAAATGTAACAAAAAGTTCATGATATGTCACGAAATGTCATGAAATGTAACAAAATGTCAAGGAATTTCATTGAACCTTACTTAGACAGGGCACTATAAAAGAATATTCATGAGCCAAAAATTAAAAATTTACTTTCCCACCCTAGGGCGGAAAAGGCCTACTTTGCGCGCACTTATCGAAAAACCAAACATCACTTTTCGAATAGATGGGATGAAAAATAATATAATATAACGAGACGCGTCGCGAGCGACAGCCCTGAGTTAAGCACCAGCCGAGCCACTATAAACCGGTTTCACTCCGTACGTGACAGGCAGCACACGCTAGTGCTCAGGCACACACGTGCGTCTACGTCATCATCACAGCGCAGTTGTATGAAGCTTTGTCTCTGTACCTTTTCTTTACTCATGTGGTCCAGTGTCTAGTATTATGGTAGAACATTGCTGTGAAGACAAATTAATTCACCCCCCTTTGTTTCTATCTTTTACCATCGTTCTACCAGACGCACAGATATACGCCATCGATACATGGTTGATATTCCATTCTGTCGCACAAAGCGCTTTGCATCAACATTTATCATACGCACAGCAAAGGAATGGAATTCCCTGCCAGAGTCTGTGTTTCCTGTGAAGTACAATCCGGGGGTCTTCAAATCGCGAGTGAACAGGTATCTTCTAGGCAAGCGTGCTACATCGTCGATCACATCTTCACTTAACATCAGGTGAGATAGTGGTCAAACGCTTGCTTATCTACAATAAAAAAATAAATAAAAAAATCTTGCTCATACTTACCGTGAGAACGTCTGTCAAAGACTAAAATTAATGAGAAGAAAAGAGCAAATGATCGCCCATACAGCGTGTTAGGTATGCCTTCTGATTGACGAAGTGTCTACTCTGAAATCTATAAAGGTGAATGAATCAGTTTTAACTTAAACTAAAACTTTGTTAAGCTTAATCCAAGCTCAAATCCCGACAGGATCTGAATCCCCTTAAAACAATTATAGTATATTTAGACTGTTTCTTATTGTATATTTGTTTCGTCTTCCGCAGCTAAAGGAAACGATAGACTCAGCCGAGAACCCCGAGGATCCACAGAAGGCAGCGTCCCAGCCGCAGACTCCTAAGAGCCCTAAAACCCCTAAGAGCTCCAGTTCTACACCCACGGAAGGGCGGACTTGGTTCACCTGGTCCTGAGCCGTGGAGCAATGGCCGGAGACTTTGTATGAACTCATGTTAGACGATGACTTCAGTCCGGCTTCGCTATTCCAACAGTGTGTATTCTTCTTTATTCGACCGGATATACTCAGATATTACCTATTTGTTTAGATATTAGCTAGATGTGCTTTGTGGTTTTGTCTACATTAAAAAGTATTCTACCATATTGGATATAAGGGACCTGTACCCCGAGCACGAAAAACTTGCGAAAAAGTATTCGTATCGTCATCGACTTGAAAATGTATGAAATTTGTACAGCGCCCCTATCGTGCGTAAAAGTAACTAAATTCGGCAGCACGGAACGATTTTGATTTGATTCGTATCGCAAACGTATCGTTACGTAAACGATACTTGAGATTTTATTAACAAATTGCGAGCATGAACTTAATTTTGACGTACGGTAATGTTAATTTCGAAGGCTGGCTATCGAGCATAGTCGAAAATTTTTCACTTAGGATTTTCCGGTGAGAAAAGTTTCGAAACTTTTTTTAACTGCATAAAACATATTTATTGTGTGTATTAAATGCAAATACCGCCCGCTTTACCAACGTCGTTCTCTTTATTATCTTCTTGCTGCAAGTTTACTTGAAATTAAGGGAAAATATAAACATAAAAACAACATAAAAAATCTTTCCTCATAGTTAATCCTCCTTCGAGTTAATAAAACCTTCGTTCCAAGTTGACAAGTTTCATCGTTGTCAGCGACCATATTTGATTATCAAACTTCAAATTCGACACTGTCACTATGTCATCCATCTATGTAAATAAATAAAATATACCAAGTGTGAGTCGGGTTTCCACTAAGGGTTCCGCACAACACAATGTAATAATAAATATATGAAACTCTTAATTCACCACAACACTCTTTAATTATATGAACACTATGGCTCAATGCATATTGAATAGGTAGCGACGCGACGCGTCAAGACGATCAGAAATGACAAGACATTATAAACCTTATGAACAATGTTACAAGACAAAGAAACGATTGATAGAATGAACGAGGTGTGGGTACGTAGTATTATTAAGTATTCTGTGATGTGGGGAAGCCTCGAGCCGTCGTTTTCCTTTCGAAATACGGAACCCAAACTCCAAAGAATCAAGTCTTTGGTGACGCTATATCTTTCGTTCATAAACTGATATATATATTTTAAAGGTATTAATAATTATTCTCTTTTTCAAATAAAATGCATTTTAATATCACTCATACCGTATTTGAAGATTTTTATTCTGTTAAAGTACTTTTTTAAATATAATTTCCGATAAATAGAAAGCTAAGCCAGAAGTAATAAAAAGTTCACTGTTCAATTTAATTTTTGAACGAATAATTCATTCAATAAGACGTTCATTTCATTCACAACGGCTCGTCCCTACTTACATTAGGATGACGCTACTAACATAATCGTATCGAGCTCTCGATAGCTGTCAGAGTGTGCTTCGTGCTGCCGCCTATCGTAACACCACGTTATTGTATCGTTGACTCGATACCTTTACGATACGAATTCGATGATTTTTCGTGCTCGGGGTACTGTTCAACATTTCAACCAAATTGGTCGAGTGGTTTTGTCTTGAAAATGTCACTAACTGACTTTCGCATTTATAATATTAGTAATATAAGCCTGGGTAGGTAGACTTCACATAGTTATTGCTCTCTGTGATTATAGCAAACGTGGAGCAAGCAAGACAGTTGTATAGCTGCATCTCTCTTTCTCTCTCTGTTTGATATATACGCTAACATCGCAAGAGTCTGGAATATTCAATATCTGTGTGGAAACTACACCTACTTGATGTTTGATATTAAATAGTGTTGATTGACATCCTGGCACTGGCTAAAGTACAATACAATAACTCTTTATTGACACCAATTTACGAAGGACATGAAACAAACATTTGCACTATTCAAACTAGATTTTTGAGTTTAAATTCGTATGCCCTAAAAAGCTACAGTAGAGGTAAAAGATGGGTCTTCGTAAAGTGGTGGCAATCGACGATTTATTATAAAATTATTTTCTGTCTAGGTAGTAAAGTTAAACTTTCCGCCTAGGCCTACAAGTTACTGGCCTAGGGGCCCAGCATCCAAAAAAAACGGTCGCGGTAACTGGGTGGGCAGGGCGCCCACCCAGTTACCGCGACCGTTTTTTTTATAATCAATCCTGGCGATCTCCGGCCACATTCATTTGTAACTTTTTTATTGTGTTCTCTTGGCCAGATCCCTATTTAAATCAATGGGTATATCAGGTAATTTATTTATTTATATGAATAACATAAACGTTTCTATTGTCAGAATATTGATTACTACACAATATCAAATATAAAAATCTCAGGCATAAACTATATGTATTTCAATATAATTGTATATATCTTGCGTAAATGCTTAGTTTAACCAAAGTGTAGTAAATTAAGCCTAACAGTAATAACAAAAGCCCGTTCGTTCGTGAGATATTTTATAAATGTTAGTGTAATATGAAATGTGTCGATTCTGAAATAGGACAGACAAGGCCTGAGAAGGACAAAACGAGCTTGGCTGTACATGAAAGAGTAAAATAGCATTATGTTATACTACCTTTCCTTAAACCTCGAGATCGACCTTCCATTCATTTAAGCCCAGTGGTTGAATTTTAGGTACAAATGTGTTTGGCTGGCATTCGTATTAGTATTAGTAGAAAATAATTTAAGCGATATTTGATTTTGCGTCTCATGTGATAGAGTTTAAAGTGCAATAACAATTCATATTATATTAGGGGTCTAGTAGCATTTCTTAATGTTTGTTTGCACTCTCAGTAGTGTTAGAGTTAATAGTTAATTAATTATCAAGTATTTTAATATTGTTATTATGAGAATTTATTATAATATATGTATGATATAAATAAATGGTTTTCGTTTAATAACTTATGAACTGACTTTTAACGCTGTGATGACGATTGCTGTTAAATCTTAGATAAACCTATAAAAGGGAGATACTTTACCAACTTCGAGCGCTGGTCCTACTACACTAAGTCCAGTGGACTCATCGAGAACATTCGGCGAAAGTCGGTAGCGTCGACCTGAGCGGAACGCCTTCTCGCTCGCACGAGGTTTTTGCCTCATCTGTCTATCTCTGTTCATTCTCATCGACGAGTGTGATTACAGCTGTATGAGTTTCAGTGCATGTAATCGTGCGCCGAGTCCAGATTTTGTGATTGGGATGTTAGATTTCAACGTATCTTTCGTTTTTTAGGTTTATCTAAGCACTAAATGAAATATTTCACGCTATATGTCTCTGAATATAAACGTTATATGGCGATTGTGCTCGATTCCTGATAGGTATTTATTATAATAACTAATAATTTTACTATTAAATAAAAATGTATTTATTCATAAAATACGAACATTTTTCGAGATATATTGATGTTACTGTACCAGTGTAATACTATAATATAAGTATGTATAAATAAACTATTGTCAATACGGAAGTTAAAATATTACTAGTGAGTCATTTTTCCTTGTATTTTTCATAATCATAAGACTAATAGTAAAATTAGTATTAGCGATATGATTATCCACAAACAACATATAATTAGAACCATTATACATATTATAATGTTATGTTGGAACTGTAACCAGCCATGACTCTTAATTAATAACTTATATTTTATTTTATTGGGCAAATTATTTTAAATAACAAAGTTAATTGAAAAGTGTGTGCATTATGAGCTTCAAAATAAATTCAAGCTGTTTTAGGGTAACTGGGTGGGTGTAAGATAAAATAGGCCTAGTTTACAACGTGTATTAACTAAACGAATCAGTTCAGCATTTAAGTTTTTAATCGCGCTTAAAGTAATAGTTAAAGCTATCGTGACAAATTTAACTTTGTCTTACGACGCGTCGTACGGCGAAATCGACGTAAAAGGGTATGCAAAGCTATGTAGAAGATTTGACTAACGCCTTTTCAGGACGTAATAGTCGGTCGGTGTCGGTGCATAAATGTCGTTAGAGTTTCTCTAGTATGCTAGATAGGCTACTCTGTATTTCTTGCATGATTCCATTTGAAATACTTACGAAGTACTCCCTATAGATCGTCTTTATTAAATTTGACACTATTGACATAAAATTGACAGTTTTTGCAAATGGCCGCCGTTGTAAATTGAAATTAATATCGATAAATTATTGTTTTTTTTTTGTTATATAATGACTCCACACGATTAGTGTATTTAGCCAGTATCAAAGTACAAAAATTGCTCAAATTTTTGTAAATTGAAGTCGATAAGTCGAGTCTAAATCACATTTCAGGTCAAGTTGAATCGATATGAATTTCTGGCCATTTGCAAAACTATCAATTTTATGTAAATAGTGTTAAATTTAGTTCCAAAAACTACTGGGGGGAGGGGGTTTGTGGTGAATCATGCAACAAACACAGTGAAGACTATCTAGCGTACTAGCTTGTACTATTATTTATTCTGTGGTACTAGTACCGATAGTAGTCATCTGTCACTGTCATACTGAATTCGGTTTCGAATGATGTCCATTCTATGAGAACAAAGATTCCGGCTTTTAAATGATTTTGATAATGGGGTATAAAAACTGCCTTTTGCTCACTGCAGATGGCGCTGTTGAGTGTTCCTTAAATCTGACAGCTATCTGTCATTTTCAATAGTACAGTGCCACAAGTATAACTTGGCGGTGGTGGTTTTTGGAACTAATTCTTTTAATTAAAACTGTGAGTTTGACGTTTGAGAGATTACCGCGACATTATTGTTGATAAATCTGCTACATTAAAATAGTTCAATAATGCCAAAAGTAATTAAAAGTGGTTTAAGAGAAACTGTTATCAAAGTACAAAGTAAAAGCACAGTGGCGCACAGGCACGCCAAGTTATACTTGCCGGACTGTAATTTTGTTAAGAACTAAATTCGCATTGGAATTTTAACTTATTATAACGCTATGTGCAGCTATGAATTACAAAAGTACTGTTATTAATGTGTTCCCGAATTAAATTAAAAGTAATGTTATAAATTATTTTCTAAATAATTTTTTATCTACAAAAATGGATGTAAAATGTTACACTTTGCCTTATTTCTTCTTATAATTGGCTGAAAGTCTAGGTCGAAATAAATATTTTTTTTTTGTAAGGAAATAAGTTTGTAAGAAATCCATACAAAATTTGCAATATGGCGGTTTTTAGGAACACTCAACAGTAGCGCCACCTACTTAGAGCTTTCAGTTTGTAACCCCATTAAAACTCAGTAGCTTCGCATCAAAAGCCACCTAGCGAGTGATGTGGAACTATTTTTTTTGAAAACGGCTGTCGTAATAGACAATATTTTTAAGTTTTTGTTTAAATACAGTTGTTACTTACTACGTTTCGAAATATTGGTTCCTAGATCTTTGTTGTTATGTATTTAGCAAATGTGTTAAATAAATTCGTGTAAAATGATTACATTTTTTTTATTATAATTGTAAACCTGTGGAATCGCCACTAGTCAGTTTAATAATACTGGGTTTACATGTGTCGAACGTGGAGAAAATATATCATGATTTTCAGAAAGTTGACACAGTGCTGTGACCCGCAAAATTCTGGCAGCCCAACATTTGTGTGCGACAAGGACGTAAAGGCGTAAAGGACGGGTTTATGTCACACTGTCAGCTATAAAATAATACACGATACTCGTGACTTAAGTTGTCTATTATTGCACAGCGTAGCGTAGCGCTAACTTCACGCCGTGCAATAATAGACTACTTAAGTCACATGTTTCGTATTATACTATTATAGGCAGACGTCATCGATTACTATCAGGTGGGAGTCATGCTTTTACCACACTTTTACAAAGTGGATTGTAAAACTGTGTACCTAATAGACTGTTATACTGTATTATACACATAATACTTACTGTATTAGAGACGCCTACGTCCAGCTGTGGACTGATACAGGCTGATGATGATGATGACACAAATATAATAAATATAAATTAAAAGAACCTCGCTCATCGATAGTGCGTAATTCTGGCACGTGCCAAATTCAATATCTATAATATCTTCATCGGAAAATCAAGATATTCTCACTGCCGTTTGGGCACAGATTTGTACCTATACAGTTACTGCATAGTGTGGTAACCTAGTAGTGTGAGTCAAATAAAAAAATCCTTTATACACGTCAGATACGGTTACAATAAAAAGATGTTCTTAATTGTATGGGTTCAGCATATCTTGCCTATTTGGCATGTAAATTATGTACCTAATGTACTCGATGGTACTCACAGGTACGACCTTATAATCAATAAGGTCCGCTACACTTCGGTGTATAATATTATTTAAATTTATTGTGAGTCGCTTGACTGACTGAATGACTTTTGTAACCTGTAAGAATTTTAATATCTAATAATCATAAGTCATTATTAGCCCACTGCTGGACACTTTACGCCACTGATGGTATCCTCGGCAACTCCCATCCAGCTCTGTGCAAAGATCATCGTCTCCTAGTCTATATTATTGCCAATTAGCAGTCTCACTCAAAACGTCTAATAACTGATAACATCAATTAATTGCTCCTGTCTGTAAATGTCTCATGTTAAAAAAAATCTACTACATTCCAATGCCACGGCGCAAAAAGTTGACATAATATCAAATAGCTACTCGTTAATCTTGTAATAAACGCGGCTGTTGGGTACTATGTAGTTACTTTTAAATTCCTGCTAATGATTAATAAGCCTATTCAAATATTTTTATTTTGTTAGTCTTATATTTAACATTTTTAACGTTATCATATTAAACCACGACTAAGGTTGGTGCATAATATAAAAATGTTGAAAGTATTTTAGCCAGCCTACCTAGATGAAAACTATTTCAATGCGTCAGTTTAGTGCGATGCTACTTATCAGTATAGTAGTGTCCTACTATTAATTACGTATAAAATATAGGTTCTGGCTGTACCAGAGACCAAGAGATCTGCTACCAACCAGACAAGGGTTTTATAATACACTTTAATGTGTATTCAACTAATATACATTGGGAACGATATAAATCTGTATTTTTACCTTATTATAACACACTCGACGCGACTTCCCTAGAAATATCGCTTCTGCATTATTTCTAGGTGGTCGTGACGGTTTTTCCAGAAGTCCCAAAGATGTATCTAAAAGTAATGCAGGTTGATTCTCAATAAAAGAAGAGGTTTCTATAAAAGAAGTATTTAATCAGTTGTAGTCCACAATGCCGCGTACCCAGTGTAAATGCGCGGCTACACTGGCGTAGACCCCGGGGCGGTCCGGTACTCCACATCCCAGCCCGTAGCTGCTCACTGCCTCCACCAACCCGTCACAGATCAGAGGGCCACCGGAGTCACCCTGTATATTATATATAATATCTTGTTGATAAGACATTACACCAAATAGACGCCGATTGAAAGGCGAGCACTTTCAGCTAAATCATCGGACTTAAAAGTCTTATAAAAATCCACGCCCACAAACGCGAAATATTGTTGTAATGTCTTTGTCTTGTTGCTATTCGTATGTTTTGTAGGTATGCATTACCTAGTAGACTCTTACTGTTACTATAGTTGTCTCTTAGAGTACTTTAACCACGGATCAGTTACAGTTAGGTTGTGTTTAAATATAGGTAGATTATGGTGGTACCAACCTACTTACTAGTTTCAAAACAAGTAATTTTCAGAAGCAACAGAATTAACTACCTGCTTCGTACATTATTAAAATGTTATAAAATCCTCCTACCTCATTTCTCGCATATTCGGTATTATATTGATTGTAAAGATATACATATTAATAGATTTTAGTAGATAAAAAATATATATATTATAGGTTAGCATTTGACCACTATCACCTGTTGTTAAGTGATGATGCAGTCGAGGATGGTAGCACCTAGGCCTAGAATGGGACCTGGCTCTCAAGGATAGCTGCTGGGACACATTAGATGTTTGGCGACAGATTTTCTAACTTGAGGGTGGTAGCTGGCCAGGCGGACACTAGATAGTGTCTTACCACCGTGCGTGTTGTTGCATGTATGGAAGTAGATAGTACGTATGTTCATTCCTATATCTTACCTGACAAGAGTCAACGCCATTTCCCATTGCGCACAGCATACCCCAGTCAGGTTTTGGGCACATGAAAGGGCCAAGTTTCTCCATGCAGTCGTCTAATGAAACTATCTTCAGTTGACCGGCTAATAGATTGTCTGATATTTCCTCCACTTGCCTCTCCTTGTATCCATACCCGTACATCGTACATTCTCCTGCAAATTAGTTTATAATGTTTATACTTCATTTGGTTGTAAGAACTTGGTAAGGTGTACCTAAAATAGCTACGTAAATATATATATTTTAGGTAGCAGTAAGACTAGGCGCTGGACAACTGATTTTAGTCTAATCCACGGAGCGCCACTATGCCAACCACCGACTAGGTAGTCGGTGATCCCAACCCTACCCGTTATCCTTATTGGCTGGTACGGAACATCATACTGGAAATCGGCGAACCATTTGGCGACATAATTTTAAACCATCCAGATATCATGTCGTCGTCAGAGTCACTTGGTGTTAGCGTTGACTAACCTCACTTTAAACTTAACCAATAACAGCTGAGAAAAGCACCCACTAACAACTATTTAGGCCTAGTTTCACCGGTCCCTGATAAAGTTTAAGATAGTTATCTGACATATGAAGCCATACTAAAGATGTTAAAATTTTGTCAGATAAGTTCCTGATAAAGCTGTCAGACACCGGTAAAACTGGCCCTTAGTGGTATACCTACTGTATAACCCACAGGATTCACTTCACGTAGTGAATCCTAAGTCCTGTATCCTAAGTAGTAGGATACAGGACTACAGAGGAATACAGACCTTTACTACTAGTAGTATAGGTCTAGTAGTATAGGTCCAGTAGTATAGGTCTAGTACTACTAGTAGTACCTATAGGTCTGTAGTATAAACCACTGTTTCACAATTTGTAAAACTGTGGATATAATAACCTTCTTGGCGTAGCGTAATAAAGGGAAGTACTTACTGACAATTTGAAAGGTTCCGCCCATGTTCCACCGATACAAAAAGGCTGTGCGAACCTTTATTCTGTTCTGTAGGCACCTATTTGTTTTAGGTCGCGTTATTACGCGACCAAAAACAAATAGACATTAAACATTAAACAGTAGATATTTCTAAGGATTCAGTAAATTACCGATTACCTAGCCTTAGCTCATACCAAGAATATAATTATTTCCACAGATTTACGATATGGGTATAGATACTAATCCTTTCAACGTGATCAACATCACATATGAAACTTACTTGCATATATGACGAATATTGATATGTTATTTATTTTGTTATCTAAGTTACAATTGGATTGGCCTAATATAATGTACCTATATGTATATTGTTACGTGCGGGGTGGTATTAAAATGCCAATCCGATGAGATTAACGTTTATTTCCACTGAACACTAGGTTACACAATGTTCCACAGTAGTTGTCCAAATCGTCTTGCACAATTATCAAAAGTCCGTTAACACACAATGAGGTCGTTAGTTCACAATCACCGATTTCACTGTTCACAGTTCACAACACGAGTTCACTGATTACACTTAACGATCACTTGGTCGCTATCCGCGCTTAGATAGTTACACTGTCGCTTCCAACGAAAGACTGGCTTAACGTCGCGGTGCGACGCTTTATATAGGACACAATAATTATTCTAGAAAATCCTCGATCAATAAAGAACAATAACATGATCAATAACAGACAAACAAGCAATAAATCAAAAACAAAAGGGGCGGCTTTTCTTTGAACATCTGATGTAAACAACTGTACCATACATGCTAATTTGATCTCTAACTACTTATGAATAAGGTTCAATCTTAACTACAAAACTAGGTACATTGACTAGGGTCGGGATTCCAGGAAGGTTACTTTTATGACGGTTGGGTCGGATGTTTATAGCCCCTAATTACTCTATTGTTTCCCACGCTATTTTTGTTCGAGAAGCTTGGCGAAACATCGCAACTCGACGACGCGATGTAACATTATCCCCTTCTTAGTTATGATCGTCCCGATCATCATTTGTTCCATGGTATCGTGTAAGTCGATCGATGCGTACTACCCTCGGCTTTCCTCTCTGGCCTCGTTTAATGCGGTAGGTAACGTCGTTTATCTTCGTGATAATCTGGTATGGTCCTTCCCAATGAGCCTGCAGCTTCGGACTTTTTCCTTTCCTTCGTAGTGGGTTGTGCAACCAGACGAGAGTTCCTTCTTCGAAACCCATCGTATTCGCTCTACGATCGTACCGGGTCTTCATTTTTTCACCAGTTTTTAAACTATTCTCTCGAACTATCCTGTGCACTTCGTCCAGCAGACTACGAAGATCACTGACATAGTCGGTTACAGGCTTCGGAGCATCTGGCGGGGAACCAGTTATGGCGTCGATAGGAAGTCTTAGTTCGTGTCCAAAATTCACATTTGCAGGAGTCATACCAGTGCTATCATGGGTAGCGGAACGGTATGACAACAAGAACAGAGGTATGTACTGATCCCAGTCACGTTGATGTGCGTCCACGACTTTAGCCAGGTGATTCTCCAACGTCTGGTTAAACCTCTCAACCATTCCGTCTGACTGTGGATGAGCTGCCGTTGTCCGCGTCTTTTGGATCCCGAGGAGGGTGCACATTTCCTGGAATAGGGCAGACTCAAAGTTCCTTCCTTGATCGGAATGCAGTTCCATCGGTACACAAAATCGACAGATCACTTCTTGCACCAACTTCTTTGCAACTGTTTTTGCTTCCTGGTTTGGTGTCGCGAAAACCTCGGGCCATTTGCTGAAGTAATCTTGAACTACGATGATGTACTTGTTGCCTTCTTCAGTCTCGGGAAATGGCCCGGCAACATCCACGGCAATGCGCTCCCATGGTGCTCCAACGTTGTACAATTTTAGTTGTCCTTTACTTCTTGTCTTCGGTCCTTTTACTGATGCGCATGCGGTGCACCTCCGGCACCAATCTTCCACATCCTCGCGGCTGTGTACCCAGTAGAATCGTTGACGAACCTTCACAAGAGTTTTCTTGACTCCTAGATGTCCACCAGAAACTCCATCATGAATGTATCGTAGTAAAGATGCCCCTTTACTTCGGGGAACAACGACCTGCATCGTAGTTTCTTTTCCATTGCTGCTTTCCCATTTTCTGTACAAGATTCCCTGTTGCAGAGTCAGTGTCCCTGTCACTGTCCCACTGAGCCCAGTAATTTTTTGTGATTGGGCTGTACGCTGATACGTCGCTCCACTGGGGTTTGTTTCCAGCCTTTATCCAATCCAGTACAGGTCGTAAATCACTGTCCTCCGATTGTGCTTGTCTCATATTGTCGTTGTTCCATTCATCTTCTGTTCTGTCCATCCTGATGATACTAATTTCTTCTCGAGACTCGTCCTTTTTGCAGTGTTTGCAATTTTCCTCACTAGGTCTTCTTGATAGGGCATCGGTGTTGCTATAAAAAAAAAAAGTTTATTTCAAGTTACTTAGACTCATATACATACACACAATCAACAAATTAAAATTAAATTAAATACAATAAATTATGAGTTCGAATTAAATTTAAATATCATACGGAACTTCAATTTGAAATCAAATTACATCAGTATAAAATAAACAAAAATAGGAAACAAGTCAAGGTAAAATGTCAAATTCAAATTTCATGTCAAGGTTAATCAAATATTAAAATAAATAAAATCAAAATATTAATAATTAGCTTTAAATACACACTTTATGGGTAACCAAAAATGTTGGTGATATGCCTATCGGAACAGTGTCTGATAAAAGGATAGTTAGTTCGATCTGCAATCATTGTCAGAACGATGTTGCTACTGGCCCGCACCCTACGCACCAGAGGCGCGGCACGCTTGCGCATGGTCGCGTGGAAACAGTCCACGTGAGCCTGCGCAAACATGCCTGAGGCGCTGCAGCAGCGGGGTAGTCTCATCATCGCTCTGAACGCTTTGTTGAACTGCACGCGAAGAGCACTGTACGTCGAGCTCGTATACCTCTCCCATAGACTGCACGTGTAGAGGGAGGTGCAGTACGCTCGAAAGAGCGTCAGTTTCACCTCTCCTGAGCTACGTGCAAACCTGCGAGCAAGCATGTTTGCCCGTACGCACAACGCTCTTCGCTCGCGCTCAATGTCAGCGTTGTCTTTGAGGTCAGATGTAACAATGTGGCCCAGATATCTAAATTGTGTCACCATTTCCAGTGGCATTCCATTTAGGTACACAGGGGGCACACTTTTGGGTCGTTTTGTACCAGCCCCAAAGACCATACACTGGCTTTTTGACACATTGTATTTAAGTCCGTGGCCAACGGCATATTTTTCACAAGTATACACTAGTTTCCGGAGCCCACAGACCGAAGCGCTCAGCAACACCATGTCGTCTGCGTAACTAAGGTTATTCACACACACACACCATTGAGATGGCAGCCGACATGCTGGTTGCTGAGCTCAACGATTAGGGCGTTTATATACAAGTTGAACAAAGACGGTGAAGTCAATCCCCCCTGCCTTACCCCACACTGTAGTTGATAAGCTTCCGACACTGCACCCGCCCATCTGACAGTGTTGACCTGGTTTCCATACCAGTATTTGAATATGCTGGTGACTTCCTGTGGTTAATTATGGCTATGACCCTTTCCGCTGCGTTGTTCTGTCACGAAGTAGAACTCTTCCACTTGGGTTTCATCTCTGACTCGTTTCTTTGTTTTCAGACAATCAATCTGAATATGCCCTTTCTCACCACACCTGTAACATGTTGGTGCATACCGGGGCTTCCTGGATTCAGTCACCAACTCTCGAGCCATATGCGGTCTAATGTATCTTCGCACTGCTTCCATTTCCACTTGGTTCTGGATATCTGTGACCCGTTTCTTCGTTTTCAGGCAATCAACCCGAATATGCCCTTTTTCTCCACACCCGTAACATGTCGGTCCATAACGGGGCTTCCTGGGTTCAGACACTAGCTCCCGAACTCTGTATGTTTTGGTGTCCCGTCGCACTGCTTCCACTTCTAAAGCATGAGCCAGGGCGCTCTTAAGTGTCTGATGATGACCCAATCGTACCGCAGCGCGTACTTCATCATCCCTGATTCCATCCACAAAGCTCTGTAGAGATGTCACTTCAATGGCTGATGGCGTCGACACGTAGGCTCGTCGGATCAACCTCTCGATTTTATCTGCCCACTGTTGCAATGTCTCTGTGGGCTTCTGGGTGCGCTCACGTAGTTGTGCCCTGTACGCATACTCCATGTGCTTGTCTCCATAGCGCGTTTCGAGGGCTTCCAGCAGGGTCTTCAGGGTCCTTTCCTCTTTAGGTATGCGTTCCAGGATAAGCTGAGCATCTCCTTTCAGCGGTAATGTGAGCGCTGTATTTGCGTGCTCGTCTGTCCAGCCGCAACTTTTGGACAGCGTTGTGAATTGGAATTTGTAGGCTGCCCACGAAGATGTTCCGTCGAAGTGCGGCAAATCTAGCTTGAAGGGCGAGGTCATAATGGGACCCTGGCTGCTATGTCAAATTCCTCGTAACTTCAGTTTCTGAAATTCGTTGGCCAAGTCATTCACGGTCTGCTCATGTATGTCAAGCCGCCCTTCTACTTCCTTGATACTGGTTTCCACCATTTTGATCTTCTCTCCCATGCCGGCAAGCCCGCTCTGCAACTGACGTCCAATTGTCTCTTCCAGTTTGCGGCTAGCTTCTTCCTGTTCCTTGCGTGCTTCTTGTTGGGCCATCTGTACAGCCTGTAGTGCAGCCTGTTGTTCCTGGCGAGCCTCCTCCTGTTTACGGCTAGCTTCTTGTAGTGCAGCCTGTGCAGCTTGTTGATCTTGCCGCACATCTTGTAGTGCAGCCTGTGCAGCTTGTTGTCCTGCTAGGATAGCGGCTAGCATGGCCTCCAAGCCCCCATCCGTAGTTCGGCTCGCTGGCGCTGCTGCAGATGACGCTGCCATGGTGGGTGCCATTGGTGTTGCTGCTGGCTCTTCCAATGTGGATGTTCCTCCTCCCGAAGCTTCGAGCTCCTTTTGCCGGGTTGCATCCATCTCTGCCTGGCGCCTGGTGCGTGGAGTACGCGTATCTTCCCTCGGAGTGATTGGCATCCCGCTTCTGACACCGATTGTTACGTGCGGGGTGGTATTAAAATGCCAATCCGATGAGATTAACGTTTATTTCCACTGAACACTAGGTTACACAATGTTCCACAGTAGTTGTCCAAATCGTCTTGCACAATTATCAAAAGTCCGTTAACACACACTGAGGTCGTTAGTTCACAATCACCGATTTCACTGTTCACAGTTCACAACACGAGTTCACTGATAACACTTAACGATCACTTGGTCGCTATCCGCGCTTAGATAGTTACACTGTCGCTTCCAACGAAAGACTGACTTAACGCCGCGGTGCGACGCTTTATATAGGACACAATAATTATTCTAGAAAATCCTCGATCAATAAAGAACAATAACATGATCAATAACAGACAAACAAGCAATAAATCAAAAACAAAAGGGGCGGCTTTCCTTTGAACATCTGATGTAAACAACTGTACCATACATGCTAATTTGATCTCTAACTACTTATGAATAAGGTTCAATCTTAACTACAAAACTAGGTACATTGACTAGGGTCGGGATTCCAGGAAGGTTACTTTTATGACGGTCGGGTCGGGTGTTTATAGCCCCTAATTACTCTATTGTTTCCCACGCTATTTTTTGTTCGAGAAGCTTGGCGAAACATCGCAACTCGACGACGCGATGTAACAATATGATAAATAATTGTCAATAGGTATATTCTGATTCTGATTGTAATGTTGATCAGGTTTTAAATAGTAAAGGATGCGAACATTGCGAGCAGCTTGCAGTACTTAGTTGCTGCAAATAGATATTTTATCCATTTACAACATCTACTAATATGATCTAATAAATGGTCACCAACTTCACAAAAAGGAGGTTCCCAATTCGACTGGTTTTTAAATGTTTGTTACCTGCTTCCAAACTCCGTCATGAAAAAATATTTTTAACCGCCTTCGCAAAAAAGGAGCAGGTTCTCAATTCGACTGTATTTTTTTAAATGTTTGTTATCTCAGAACTCCGTCAAATCTTAATCGATTTGAAAAATATTTTCTTGTTTGCGAGATTGTGCCTCCCGTTTGGTCCCATTAATTTTAACACGTAACTTTCTACTTTAATTGAGAGCTGATGTGTATCTCCGGCAAATCTCCGGAGATATAGAGATATACACAGCAAACTTGGTACTGAAAGGGACTATCGCGGCATTGAAGTCGGTTTTTAACCGACTTCAAGAAAAAGGTGGAGTTTCTAATTCGTAATGTAATTTTATTTGTTTGTTTGCTACCGTACGAATAAATTGTAGTTGCTACCTTAGAACTTCGTCATTTATTAACAGATTTAATTGCGTAGCCGTAACGTAGAAAATCGAAATAGGTACCTACTAGACACTTGATAAAGGCCAGTTTCACCGGCTTCTGATACATTTTAAATCTGGCGCAATATGTCTTAAAATAACAGATAAATTTATAGATTTAAAAACGGGAATTTAACGTGACTTACGCGATGTCGATATAGCGATCGACATATGTTTCGGCCTCATCCGGAGGCCTTCTTCAGGATCTTGAGTGCGGGGCGCTCGCCGACGCTTTCAGCTTACAGTGCGAGGTTGAAAGCGTCGGCGAGCGCCCCGCACTCAAGATCCTGAAGAAGGCCTCCGGATGAGGTCGAAACATATGTCGATCGCTATATCGACATCGCGTAAGTCACGTTAAATTCCCGTTTTTAAATCTATAAGTTTAAAATGAACGTGAGTTTTTATAACAGATAAATTCCAAAATAGGCGATGAACCTGTGAAACTAGCTTCAAATGGAATAGGATTTATGCATTATTTTTAACCCAGAAGCTCGATAGGTATCATCGCGTATTATACGAAACCATTAAACCAAGAAGGTACCTACCTCCCTACACTACACGCACTCAATTTATTCACAATAGGAAGGTAAGTACGTAATTTTACCTTTCATACTCATATCTAGAGATTACATGACGAAACTTCGCATCCTTATTCAGGCATAAAATGAGATGTTTACAGAAGGATGAAACATATTCAGACGGCATAATGTAGGACGCATCTATGTGTACAGTGTATGGCTTTAACTTTAAGTAAGGCACCATGTAAGTACAGTCACTGTACATCAAAGTATAAATGTACCGTGGTACGGCACTATAACATACCTACATCATCATCATGTAGGAGAGAGCACGAAAAACTTAGAATGTAGTACCTAACATAGTTCAACTTGATCCTAATAATGAAAATAGGTAGAAAGCTCATATTTAAGCTTGCTTATCAACCATAAAAAAAAATTGTTTCGTTTGTGCTTTTGAGCCGAGGGTACAATAATAGGTATTGCTCATAGATAAGCATAATTTTAGGGTTCTGGACATTTTAGTTCCTATGTTTTTAAACTATGGAAAACCTAAACATTACACAGCGATCGTTACTTTAGGAGATAAAAAATAAATGAATGATAGTTTTTCTTTAATTTATAAAACCGCATGTAAACTGTCGTTGAAATAAAAGTTATTATTTTAAATTTTGAAATGAGCGTGTGTCTTCTTAATAAAATATTCTTCATAATTACTAGGTATAGTACTACCAACTTACACAAAAAAATCATAAACTACCTACCGAAATATAATTTAATATCCTGCAGAACATTGGCCCGTGAAAAAAACCAGCTACGTAGGTTAACAGTTTTGTGGTCAGTGGGAACCTTAAAATTTCCATAAAAGTAATAACATTGTATTGCATGGCAGGATTAGTATGCTGAGGCACGTCGCGGTGCATCAAACTGGGGCAAAGATCCAGCTGACTCAACTTTTGCTTATCTAACACAGGTGATTAAAGTTTTTAGCTGTCTTTGCTCTTATGAAGGGTACCTACTCGATAATACTAAAACCAGATTATGTGTGCTACTAACTAAATTGTCATAAATTTCATCTGATATTACATCTGATAGCCGATCAACGTGCCTCCAACGGAAAACGGGTTGAGATAGAGATAGCTGCATGCACTACATTGTAGTTCCTAAGTTGTTAAACTATGGAAAACCTACACAATACACAGCATTCGTTACTTTAGGCGATAATAAATACATGAATAATAGTTTGCTGTTGTAGGTAAGTGCTGTACGTCTATGTATATCGGATTTAAGTAATATTTGTCCAGCGCCTCGTCTACTACCTTCTTCCACTCGATCTGTTATACGGTTCCAGGAAATCATTAAAACATATTTTCACTTTAAAATAATATATAACTATGTATTTTAAAAAGTTAATTGAAAGAGAATAAATTGATTGTTTTGCGGAGATCGGTAAATTACTTTCCGTGACGAACGATGAGTAGGTACCTATATTTCAGTATATAGAAAAGTACTCTTTTGTAGTATATATGACTAACTTGAAAATAGGCACTGAATAATTACATAAAGCCTCAGTTGCTGATGTAGCTGAAAGATGTGCATTATTGGGCCTGAAACAGTAAACAAATCGCACTAGGCACTCTGGTGAGATTAGTCAAGAGCATGAGGTTGGTGGTGTGGTAGTAGAACAAAATCCAGACAACCTCTTGACCATGGAGACTAGAGTCAAGAGGTTGTTTGGATTTTGTTTAGCCAGCTTCGCTACGGGTACGTAGTATTATTATCTTTTCTATGCTACGGGCGACGTCTACCACCACCAACTTTGTTTTAAGTAATCAGTAGGTAATTTAAAGTACAAATCTTGTTTATTTACCTGATAATCCGAACGTTGAGGTTGGCAGTACGCTGTCATTAAGCCAGCCAGTGTCGACGGGTAGACTAACTCTCATTAGAGCAATGTCGTGCGCTCGGGAGTATCTGTATCGAAGCCCTACAGACTATTATAGGCACATAGGTGATTAAATGAAATAAGTTTTTTTTATATCTTATAGGTTAGCGTTTGACCACTATCTCACCTGTTGGTAAGTGATGATGCGGTCGAAGATGGCCAGCACGCTAGAGGCCTAGAATGGGAACTGGCTCAAGTAACAACTAACTGTAGGTTTGTGTAATTTAGGTTCATGGAGATAAAAACCTCAAACCTGGTTCTGAAAACCAAGGAAATACAGGAAATGATAGTCAGAGATTCAAACGGAAACAGATTAAACCAAGCAACTTACTCGTCATACAATTCGTGCACAATAATCTCTAGAACCTTCGCTTCCACGAGTTCTGGGGAACAGAAATTGTTCAACTGTATAACATATTGGTCTTCACTGTGTTCCGAGCAGTGAGCAGCAGTGAGAGCGAAATGTGGAGAGAGCAGAGTTGCCCCGCAAAGGTGCTTTAGAGAGGAAGAGTTTCTAACAGATACTACGCGAGGTTGGGTCCCTGTAAAACAATGTTTTTTTTTTATTATACGTAATATTTTTCAGCCACCTTTTACAACCAATATCTCAATATCTATTAGCGATTGGTGCACCACTTTGTCTGTTATTTAGCCGTTAAATAGACATGTTTTTTCGGTTTGAAGGGAAATGTGTCCAGAGAAACTGCATTGCATGCTATTTAGACTAAACATCTGTCATCAAGAGCAATCTCAAGGTAACAGGAGCAATACAGTCGCACGCCTATTTGTTTTTGTCATTCTGTCAGTCATTTGCGTGCCACAACTTCAGTTACAGGTAGACGTCACAGCTTACCATCTGATGAGGGTTTTGCTTGATATGATATTAATCATAAAAAAGTTAACTAATCGCAAAGAATCCTAGGAATGTAGTCTAGGCCTAGCGTGTTCACCATCTTCAATCACATCATCGCTTACCACCAGGTGAGATAAAAGTCAAACGCTTGATTGAACCTTTCATATATAAAAATTCTATGTTTTAGCGGTTTAAATGAGCATCAACGACAGGTTGCAAATGCTCTTTAAAATTATTTCTTTAATGTTTCAATATACACGATTAATAAAATAATTACATCATTTCGGTTCATTAGATACCACGGGGGGTATCTATAAGACCACAGAAATATGAATAACTACCTTATTATTCATATTTCTGTATATAAGACCCTCTGATCTTAGTAGATCACTTTGCATATGAATTTATAAACTCAGCCTAGAGCCTGAAAAGGTTAAAAGTCTAATTTGCAGACGATGCCGGCAGCTTCTTAAATCGCAGCCAGAATGTTCACTGAAGCAATTTTGAATTCTGATTGAACCTTTAAAAGGATTAATCATAATATCTTCCTGTAAGTATAATAATACACAAAATATCATATATTTGGTATAATTATAGCAGTTCGTCATACATACTCACTCGTATTATGTACTCGCATTTATACCTATGTATTAGGTACATGCCACAATAAACGTTAGCAAATTAATTAGGTAGGTATTAATTTATTTTTTAAGGTTTATAGCCATCAATGAATATAACCTTGGCTCACGGACGCGGAATGCAGTTAATGGACAATTGGCTCATCGTCAAAGAAATCAGTCATCCGTAAAATTGATAGCATAATAGCCCTAATATTGTATATGGTCTATCTATAAGAACATGATTATGCCAAAAGTGGTCATCGGAGTTGATATGGGAAGATACTCTGTTTTGTGATATTGGACTTTGACCATGACTTTTATATCCGTAAGTTTGATCAGAAAGCTATAAACACTATTGAGTTTTATGTAGGTACATTTCAACCTACGATTTACACCTTTATTAACCGACTTCACAAAAAGGAGGAGGTTCTCAATTATACTGTATTTTTTTTAATGTTTGTTACTTCAGAACTTCGGAAAATCTTAACCGATTTGAAAAAATATATTTTTGTTTTAGAGATAAGCTAGCGTTGTTTAGATGTGGTCGAAGATGGTGAACACGCTAGACCTAGAATATTCTTCTCAAGTGTGCTGCCGGAACACCGTAAGGCTATGGCGGCAGATTTTCTACTTGATCCTTGACTTACTACACATTTAACGTAATACGTGATGTCTATTAATTCGGTCAGTTCAGTAGATGAGTAAGCTCAATTGCACTGTGTGGATGAGGCCTCCTATCCGTTGTCTGGCGCTCCGTCTCACTGCCGTATGTCATTTCCAGCACGAACTATCTTTGACCGCATCGTCACAGTCACGTGAAATAGTAGTGACTGGTGCTTGTCTACTGGCAATAAAAGAAAAAGATTGCCAGGCATGCCATGAACAGGTGGATCATGAAATAAAGGTGTGCACTTGAAGATTTGATACGTACTCACATTTGACATTCAGGCGCACACAAAAGGCCCCTGGATAACGCAGGGTTTTATGGCATTGTCGTAAACAGAAACGTTGTTACGACCGTATGTGTGTATGTATGTATGCGAGCGGCTAAGCACTAAATGCTGACAAGTTTTATGGATAAGGGATTCGGCATCTTATTGCCTGAGTACTCGGGAAACTAGTTATTTAATTAAATGATGTCACAGTAAAGTTCGTATTCTGATAATTCTTATTTGAAACCCTACCTTTTATACGCCTATTTTAGAGTCTGCTTGAGGAAAAAGACTGCTGACTGTGCTGCAGTTCAGTTTGGCAAATAACGAAAATGTAGTCTATAAAATCTTAGCGGTAAGTAGAAATTGTATGCTCGTAGCTCAAGCTCGTAGCATACATAGGTCGTTAAGCACAAACGTGCAGTTATAATAAAGGATCTCAGATATAAACATATAATACTTAATCAACAATGTACTCATGTATTAAAATTATCTAGATGAATTAGACGATCATGGTCCATTGGAAAAAAAATCCCACAGTTAAAAATAAGGGAGGTAAGTATCTACCTACTAAAGTAAAGATCGTAAGTAGGTACTTAAACAAAATGTTGTAGCGCAACACGGTACGATTGCAAATCACAAGCTTTTAATTTAAAGCCCGAACAGCAAAGTAAACATTTATTATATGAGGTTCAGTCAATGAATTTTCAGTACTGTCGCTGGATGCATCGAAGTTAAATGCCTCTCTAAAGCCAGCAGTAACTAATATAGCAGTAATTATCTGTGACCCTTGTGGTAGTGTGAGTCAACAATAATTAGTTAAAAACTTTAGATATGGTTATGCTAATAAGTTTGGCTTGTAGCAATAAGAAATCATTCTAACTTTTCTTGACAGTTAATCAAAAAACTGATTGAATATTTTTCTTTTTCAGTTTTTTCGGTGTTCACAAAGTTGTGTGTTTTTTTACGCGCTACGTTCAAAACTAATTGATTCTTCTTTGGAAACTGCATTTATTATAATACAGTATTATGAATATCAACACGCGAAGTCAGTTTGTTTGTTTGGGACTTCTTGACGGTCAAACGGCGGGGCCGATTTAGCTGAAATGTTGCACAGGGATAGCAGTATCATGGATTAGGCCATAGGATACTTTTTAATGCGAGCGAAGCCGTAGGGCAAAGCTCGATCGGCAAGCGTAGTGTAGAACGCACTCAGACTAGGTGGAGCAATGATTTTATTTGTAACTTATAGGCTAGCGTTTGACCACTCTTTTGCATGATGGTAAGCGATGATGTGGTGGAAGATGGTGAACACGCTAGGCCTAGAATACTCACAAGGGCTGAGTGTTGCCGGTACACCGGCGGCAGATTTACTCCTTGATGGTGGACGACTTTTTTTGGTAGCAAGTTAACAACATCGATATATTATTATGCTTCAATGACCTGTGGAATACGATCTTCGCAAGGTGACTAGCAAGAGCTGGATGAGAGTAGCCAAGGATCGCGCTCCGTGGCGTGCAGTTCGAGAGGTCCAGCTGTAGACTGTTATAGTCTATAGCTATAGTATGGTGATGATGATAAGATTTTTTTGTTGTTTTTTATATAAAGATTACTCGCAATGTGGATTGCACGTTAATAGTATTCTTTTTAACCCCACCAACTAGGTAAGCTAAATATGCTTGTGTCTGGAGTGGGTTCACGTCAATAGTGCAATGGGTGGGATGGAGACCGAACTCACGACCTCTCTATCGCCAGTCCGACACCTTATCCATTGGGCTATTGCTGCCTTAAAAAACAATTAATTTACAAATTAAATTAGATTAGCCACCGAGAGCACGTTGGAGAAAATACTTGAGGGAAATACTGCTAGAGTAACTTAGCTACTAAAAAAGAGTTTTATGAAAATCTATATTTATATCGAATGTAGTTTACATTCAAAATATCGCAGGGCAGTGCGATTGTTTTTCAGATTTAGTCTATTTTGTTTTTAAATGAAATTAGGGATGGAACTTCTGCGTTATCTAGGGACTAGGTTTGGTACCTACCACTTCTTCAGCAGTTTCAAATGTGTTCGGTTTATAGGGAGTGTCCAGCCAGTTTAATAATAGGACATGATTGTAGGACTCAATATCTAGATTTTTCAGAATGATAGGTGCAGTTCAGTTACGCGGAAAATCTACATACAGTATAATATGAATGTACAAACAATAAAAAGTTTTGTGTGTATTACTATCTTTTATAGGTAAACATTTTGCTGATTAACCTAATATCATGAAATATAAATGCTTGTATGTGTAACTAAGTAAGTACTCAATATAGTAGTACTAACAGTTCCCATTCTAGGCCTAGTGCTACTACCATCCTCGACCACATCATCAATTACCAACTGATGAGACAGTAGTCAAACGCTAGCCTTTTATACGATATAAAAAAAGCTATATGAAGACAGGGTTGCTGGACTGTGAGTTATGTATAATCTGGACGTGAGGCGTCCCTCGTTCACATTGGTATCTATGAAAATCTTTGGCCGGTATTCTCATAAAAGCTATGAGTCAAAAGTGAACAAAACGCTACCAAATTTTTGCGTTTTTAGGTTGTCGGTGTGATTTGCAATATCATATATCTAGGTATTATTATAAGTAATCTCTAAAATACACAATGATAAGACTGATAACTGCCGTCTATTGGAGAAAATCTGCACTGTTATTTTAGTTTGTTAAATTGAATTCAGCTTAGAAAGTAATTAAAAAGTAGTGTAAGGCGCCCACCAGCTAGATGGAGCGATTATATACGCAAGCTGACTGGCAGCGGCTGGAGCTGAAGATCGAGCTCAGTAGCGTGCCATAGGTGAGACCTATATCCAGCAGTGGACAAAGATAGACTGATGATGATGAGCTAAAAAAATCCTAATTTATTTACAAATATTCGCCGTTCACATTTAAACTAGAAGAAAATATTTTAAAATAATACCACATGGAACTTCAGTGCCACCAATAACTCTTTTCACTCTGCCACTGTTCACTGTACAATAACAATAAAACATTAACACTGAAAGAATTCTAAATGTCCCACTAAACATTTTAACGACTATCTGTAAATTGTAAAAATTTCTTCGTTTACTTACATTTAAATAGATGTCTTAGTAGTTGTAGTAAAAATCGTGACGAAATTTATTTTATGTGCACAGCTGCGAGTGTATTGCAGTATGTACTCGTACCTATGTAGGTATCGATTTAGAAGCTAGTCCGTGTCCTTGGATCTGGATTCAGGGTTGGAATGTATTGCACATACCTGCCTGGGAAAGCAATATCAAATTACTTGAGAAACCTACACTAGAACAGAAGCATTTTTCTCTCTCAACTACTTTATCTAGAAATGAAAAATCTAGAACTTGCTGAATATACTCAGATACCTTAACATAGCGACAAAACTTAAGAACCACATAGCATGCGATATTAGATCAACAAAGTAGTCAAATAGGTAGATTATCATCATCATCATAATCAGCCGGTGTCACTGTCAGTCCACTGCTGGACGTACATACGCCTCTACCAAGACTCGGCAATGAGCTAATAGATTATTATTTGTACTAAATACATAGACGATAGAAATTAGGAATTTTCTTATTGCTCGTAGCAGTCAATGACAGGCACGCGACCTAATTTGGTAAAACGGTTGTGTGATAGGTAGGTACGGTACGTACAGAAGTGGTTTCGAATCACGTCAAGGATTTTAGGAATCATTTATATTTCTTATCTTATTTCTTCTTTTTATACATGCCCAAACGGCAACGGCCAAAGCGCCAATAGCTCAATGGCTAAGACGTTGGCCTGGCGTTTGAGAGGTCGTGGGTTCGATCCTCACACATAGCACTATCGACGTGAACCCACTCCAGACACTAGCATATTTAGCTTAGTTGGAGGGGTTAACATAACTACTAGTATGTGCAACCAACATATCAAATTAAATGTTATATATAATCAGATTTCAAATCCAGTGGTTTTGTATTTGAAGAATACCATTGTCGTTCCACAAAAGGTCGATCACTAACGACTATTGTGCATGCTCTGTAATTTATCAAATGTAATTTCTAACAACTACTTTACAGTACTTACTTGCTTCTAGTATATTATATCTAAGTGGGTTCATTGGTTTTTGTAACGTCAATTTGTAGGCCATTCGTAAATTACATACCGAGCTGTCATGAACTGTTATTTTCTTTTTCAGAAGTTAATAATAATAGAACGTCGATCATTAACTAATGGGGTGACAGTATCTGTGCTAACGTAGGGCTTGTTTACGACACTGGCACGCTGCGCCTTGCGTAGGTCGCTGTGTACCTTTGTAAGGCCATATGTGACAGTCGTCATGACTCACTCCCGTCATTACCCTCGCTCCGTCTCCGCTCGACACACGCAGAGAGGCGCCCTGACATCGCACACCAATCATAGTCACATCCAAATATATGCAAATCTCGATCCATACGCAGAACTAATAAATCAGCGCAAACCTATCTCGAGACAAAGTACCACAAATTAGTCCGAGTCGGGCATCTAGTGCGCTTTAAATAGACTTTTCTATAATTATTTAGTGTTATTGTTGTGGGCTGCAAGCGATGCCAAGACGCAGCGACAACAGACAGGTGGGAGCGAGCAGCGGCAGCGGGCAAGCGTAGAGCAGCGCGAGTTTATGTAACGCGGGCGGCAGTGTCCCGCCGACCCGACCGCCGACCGCCGTACCGGAGCCGCGCCATGGAGCGCCCCGGCGGCAGCCCGCCGCCCGCGCCGCATTCCGGCTTCGGCGCCTTCTGCAGCGCCATCTCCGACACCATCTCGGTACGTAGCCGACCCGCCGGCTCCTTGCTCCCGAGGAACCTGTCGCGCGGCTATTTACAGGCGCACGTGGCGTCCGAGGTCGACGCGCGAGGCCTCCAGCGGTGCTCCTGAACGCGTGGAAACTGAATAAAAGTCATGGGGGGAATAAAAAATATAAACAAGTTTATTATTAGAGCGCTCGTCGAGGCCGGGTCGCACGGTCGCGATTTGTCCGATGGCTGTGATCTACAGAAATACCCGCGCATTAAACGGCCAGCGGACGTGCGACGCGCAAAAGTTGGCCTGTGTCGCGCACTCGTGGTAGCTCAGCAAGCGGTCGCTCGCGCCATCATCACACCCGCTCGAGCGCCCGTCGCAGCCTCGCCACTGCTGCACTTCCTCTTCCGCTGCAACACTACCATACCATAGGTACATACTAGTTTCAACGCTCATTCATTTTTAATACCTACATTTTAATTTTTTTTTCTTTTGGTGCCTTTAATTGAAATTAAAAGTTAATGAATTTAAAAAGTTTTGTGTACTAGAGTCAGTGCTTTGGACTGCTTTAATTTATTGTAAGTCTATGAACAATGTGCCGGTTATCTTATATTGTGTTGTGTTTACCAGTATTTAGCCGGCGACGCTACGAGACGCTACAGAATCACTAAACTTTGCGAAGTCTATCTACTTCATCTACGTGCTTGAAATAAATTGTAGAGTTTTGATAAAGTTTTTCTTTAGTTCTTTTTATGATATTGAAGTCAAAGTTGATGAAGTTCTACGATGTGTTCTAACAAACAATCAACTGTTTAAAAACTTTCCAAAGGACTAACTTTAAATGCCGCGAGTATGATATGGATTAAAGAAGAAGTACCTGGCCCTTACAATCACAAAATTACAAAATATTATCGCGAAAATGCACCCTTATATATCTGAAGATTCTTATTGGTTATTCATAAAAATTATATACAAGAAAAATTATTAAAATTAAAATTATATATAATAATATTACGAGAATACTCACCCTTTTTAACATAATTATAATTTATTATCGTACAAAACGAAAAAACCGAGTTCACTGTAGTTCAAAGTACTGCCTAGATATAATCATGTCATCTAATCTAAGTATACAAATTTGCTTATATTGTTTATCTGCGTATCTCCGGAGATGATTGTAATAGCTCGATAAAATTTTAATGGGACCAAACGGGAGGCATAATCTCTAAAACAAAAAGAGAATTTTTCAAATTAGTTACAATTTGACGGAGTTCTAAAGTAACAAATGAAAAATAAACTGGCCTAGTGCAAGTCGGACTCGTTCTCGTAGGGTTCCGTAACAGTAGAGTATTTTATAACTTAAATTTTTCACTACCAAAAAATTAACTTTGTTTTTCATAGAGTTTGTATGACAAACAAAGTTATCTTTGCGGTCACTATATCTCAAAAACTACTGACTGTATCTCGTTCAAACCAATTTTCGTTGTTAGTTTTTATTGATATCTACAGAATATATTTTTTTTAGATTTTTCACTCCCATACTCTAAAAGTTACAGGGCACACATTTTACCACTGTAGACGTGCTTTTCTTTCAAATGATTGACTTTGAGAAAAAATGGTTTTAGAAACCTTAATGTCATTTTTAAATACCTATCTATACACACCCCGCACGTATAGGTTTGATGAAAAAATGTTTTTTAAATTTCAGTTACATGTATGTTACACTTTATATTTTAAATTTTTTTTATTTTTTAATAAAAATCGTAAAGCGGTTTACAGAATACACCTACCTACCAAATGACGAATCTATAAGGGTTCCGTTTTTTGCCATTCGGCTACGGAACCCTAAAAAATAATAATAATACAGTCGAATTGAGAACCTCCTCCTTTTTTGTGAAGTCGGTTAAAAAGTACTTACCTACTCGAATTGGTCGAAAAATAAGGGGGTTATAATGAATATCGCTAGGGTAAAAGAAAATTATAATTCTGTGGCTTTGTAATATACCTCCTTTTATGTACCTATTCATTTATATGAAGTGACAAACCATTAAAAAATTAAAAAGCAATGAATACACGAACTCTTTACATTACGTACCTCCTCGTATTGTGATGTCGGCCAAAAATATAATGTATACAATGACGTAGAAAATTTGGACAACAAGGTAGAATCTAGAATCAGCATTCATTAATCTTTTCGTTATCTGAAATCTCGAAAACAGATACAATTAGCAGGTAGGTATAAACATTATATTGTACTTGTATATACATCATTACAGTTATTACGATTATATTCAATGATAGAAAGAATTCCGAGTATATTTTCCTAATGATCTGTCCACTCAAACGTTCATTATTTTCTTATTGTTGATAGATTGGTGTCGATGTAATATGTTTGTTAACTTGTTTACTGGAAGTATATCGATCAAATCTCTGACTTCTTGAAGTTTACAGTGTGGGTGTGTGACATACACATAGTGCAAGGTTAGCTCCATTAGTTTGACCGCATCGATCCGAGTCACGAACATGTTTGTGCTTTCCTTCGTCAATATTTGACAAAAGCCAGTTATCTAGCGCCTCGCCTCACTGCCGTCTTCCATTTCCAATTATTCCAAACAAGCATAATTCCATCTTAGACCGCATCTTCACTTAACATCAAGTGGTCAAGTGCTTGTTACTTTCTTTATATTTTAATCGAGCTTTTTACTAGGTACTTAATTACGTCTTTTTTAACCGACTTCAAAAAATGGAGGAGGTTTCTCAAATTCGACCATATATATATTTATAGCACAGTGTGACCTAAACCCGCACTTTACGCACGCTTTTTCGTGACTTAAATAGTCGATTATTGCACGGTGTGAAGCTAAACGCCGTGTAATAATACTTAAGTCACACGTATCGTAATATATTTATTTTTTTGTGTGTTCGTGGATAACTTCGTCGTTTATGAATCGATTTTAATGATTTTTTTTTGTTGGAGGATAATATAGAGAAGAAGAAAAGATATCCTAAGGGTGGTACCATTGTAATTTCATCGAGATCTGATAACTACCTCCAGAGATATGTCGATAAACGTCTCAAACTTGCAACTGAAACTGACTCGCACGGCATGGAAGTCGGTTCTTTTAGTTTTTAAACTAAATATTACATATTGCATATACATACTATCTTCTACATATTACAAAGAAAGGGAAAGTTCTTTTTAGCAATTGAAAAATTGAAATGGTAATAAGTACGGACTAATACTGATTTATGTCTATACAGAGTGGTCCCATAATAATACCGTATAAACATTTTATTTGAATGAACCCACTTCATAACGCCGCGTAAGTAATTTTTAGGTGCAAGTTTGAGGTGTTTAATCTTCATATCTCAGAATATCAGATCTTGACAACATGACGAATTAAAGGCATTACCTTTGTGATTTAAACTACTACTTAATAAAATATTTTGTATGATGATTCACATGCCGCGATAGTCAAAGAAGCCAGTAGCCATAACCAAGTCATCAAGGTATACAAATTTGTTTATATTGTTTATCTCCATATCTCCGAAGATGATTATGAGATCCGATAAAATTTTAATGGGACTAAACGGGAGGCATAATCTCTCAAACTAAAAATAATTTTTCAAATTGTATTTTTAAGATTTGACGGAGTTCTGAGCTAACAAATATTAAAAAAAAACAAAAACCGTCGAATTAAGAATCTTCTCCTTTTTCGTGAAGTCGGTTAAAAAAATGTTGACAATTGGCGACGAAATCGAGTAATATAATGTAGGATTACAAATAATAAATAAACTGGCCAAGTGCAAGTCGGACTCGCACTCGTAAAACATTCATCACATTTCTTGCATATACAATTATATTAAAATATAATTTAATGTTATTGTTTTGTTGTCTAAGAAACCGCCACATTATGGCTGGTAATATGAAAACTGTGTGAAAATGTGCCATAGTCAAGTGTCGATAACTCTGTAAAAAGTTGTCTTTTACAGTTAATAAAGTAGTTATCACATTTTAGTATAATTTTAAATATCAACAATGTATTATTAGTGCAATATAACTTATAAACTTTCACATGTCATAAATATGACAAAATAGAAGGACTATGAATATTTCGGAACGTCCTAATGTTGACTATTTTTTGTGGAATAAACATTCATTCAATAAAATCGAGGGAAAATGCCAGAAATAACACGTTTCTTGAATGGGGAATTGGGGACCCTCTTTAATTTTAACTTTATTCTGTTTTCAGTATTTGTTATTATAGCAGCCATATTCAAGGCCAATTATATTATCTATTACGGTTCATAAGATCAAGCAAAAAACTTGTTTCTTGTATGGAGACCTTTCATTTTTAACTTTATTCTGTTTTTAGTATTTGTTGTTATAGTGCACATAGTATTACATACTTTGTGAATATTTCAAGTATCTACCTATGACGATTAAGGAGATACAGCCCTGTGAAAGGTGGACAGACGGACGGACGAACAGCGAAGTCTCAGTAAAAGGGTCCCGTTGCATAACTATTACATAATCTGTGCCCGTTGGTACCCTTTGGGTTGGGAACCCTAAAATGCACTGGAATTTAGAATCTCCATCCTTTTTTGAATTCGATGAAAAACCAGATGAATTGCGAATCTCATCCTTTCTAATCTCGCTTAAAAATATACTTTCAATTTTTAAGTAAGTAATTTAAGAAAACAAGTAGAAAACAAGATCTGTAGCACTTTTTATTCGACGTACATATACATAATTTAAGTAAATTTTGTGCAATTAATAAAACACATTTGAATCTATTTAAGGTAGTAATAATGTAAGCTCCACCAGATAATCAGAAAATATAGGTACCTACTAAATATACATAGTAGAACCTCAACTGCCTTCACCCAAAATTTCATATCGAGAATTTGTGAATTCTAAATAGCTTGCGTGTCTATAATAGTACAAAGGTTAATTTTATGGTTATTAATAATTGTTATAATCATTTTACGATACGTTTGTAAATAAATCGGAAATCCTTTTATCACAACGAGTGTGAGGGTTAATAGCGCGTTTAGCGGTGGTTGAAGTGAAATAATGACGGACAGCGTCGAAACGAGCTCCTGCGTTACTATAAACGACTACTCTACAAACTTTTACTAAAGCGGCCAATTTCCCCGAAAATTTGAAAAACTTTATAAAAGGCATTGCCCGTTAATGTAAAAATTTATCAAACTGTGCGAGCCGTCACTTAGTTTGACCATAAATATTCGAATGCCCGCACAAAATAAAACAATTTGATTTTCTTTCCATCCATCACTGACTAACACGCTCCGATGAAACTCAAAAAACATTCCCTTTACTTTGTGAGCATTGTTTTGCTTCGGTTTCCCCGATGCGTAGGATTTGCTGAACTTCGTCCAATATCGTCAATTACAAAGAAACTGTTTACGATGGCGAGTATTAGCCGTTATGTGTGCATTGTCGGTGGTAAGCTGGTGTCCATCGGACAGCGCGTAGTCGTTACAAAAATAGAGGATAGATCGAGAACTCGGTCGCTGCTCTCGCTATTTCTGATCGAAACTTGTCCCGAAATCAAGAACACGGCGGGGTTTGCTGGAGACGGGACTCAGGATGGGCTCCCGTTGTCATTGGGGACACGTATTTAGGACGATCCGGCTCAGATTACGCCGCTTTGTAAGTCCCGTGTTGCTTGAAAGCCTTAGCTAAACCTTAGTATAAGGTAGCTTTATGCTTGAGTTAATTTATTTACAGACTCAGGCAATCCCACCTTTTTAATTTCCTAATGATAATTGTTTATCTCTAATATTTATATATATATATATATATATATATTAGAGATAAACAATTTCTCGTGTCACGGTGCTTGTTACTAAACTACTCCGAAACGGCTAGACCGATTTGTATGAAATTTTGTGTGCATATCAGGTAGGTCTGAAAATCGGCCAACATCTATTTTTCATAACCCTAAGTGATAAGTGTGTTCCGAACGCGGGCAAAGCCGCGGGGCGCAGCTAGTAGAATAATAATATTGTAATTTATCTCTTTAAACATTATATATATTAAAATACCTTCTTGCATGCGGTTGTAATCTTATCTGTTGATAAAATCATCTTACTGATTTCTGTCTGTTACCCATGTGACCTGGACCATTCGGTCATTGACTCAAAATTGTTTTCATATTTGCTACAGGTGTATAGAAAATATATTATGTACTATCTATACTTACTATATGTAGCAGAATCTAATAATTATCACCATACAATTGCTTGCATTAAAGAAGGCAATAACAACATCTTCTAGCTAGCTGCAATTTCAAAACTTATTTACATTCTTGAAACGGAACCTCGCTTGAGTTAAATTGGCTTTACATCAAAAGTTGTTACTGTTTTGTACGTACAGTAATTTAATTTTTTTAAAGAAATATCTTTTGGCGGCAAAATTTAGAGCAAAATATAATAGAAAAAGTTAAATTTGTCGACTTGTTACTGTAATAAATCAAAAATATGAACGCGGTGACTAGAGCGTGTTACCATGAACACTCAGACAATTTAAATAATTTTAAAGTTTACATTGGACAATAGCCAAGTCTAAAATCTAGGCATATGGGCTGGTATCAGTCGCGAATTATGACATACTAAATATCATTACATTACGCCGTTCATGATATAAAATTAACTGCTGAATTAGATCAAGAATGTAGAGGATAACTTGTTACATTTATTATGTTTCTGTAAAGTGTTATTTACTCTTTATATTATAGTACATTGTTAGATACTAACAATACAAAATTTCACCGTACCGACTGGACTACCAGACTGCTATAATAGCCAGGGGGCGAGGGTTCGAGTCCCGTCAGTATGGTGAAATTTTGGATATTTTTTTTTTTTAAGATTACTCGCCATGTAGGTTGCACATTACTAATATTCTTGTTAACCCCTCCAACTAAGCAAAATATGCTTGTGTCTGGAGTGGGTTCACGTCAATAGTGCAATGGGTGTGGATTGTATGT
Organism: Cabera pusaria; assembly: GCA_954871355.1. Classification (NCBI taxonomy): domain Eukaryota; kingdom Metazoa; phylum Arthropoda; class Insecta; order Lepidoptera; family Geometridae; genus Cabera; species Cabera pusaria. The sequence continues at coordinate 11,627,605 of OX940897.1, forward strand.
AAGAAATATATATATAATATAAATAATATATAAATAAATATATAATATAATATATAAATAAATATATATATAATATAAATAATAATAATTTTTTATTACACTAAGCATTAACATCAATTTTCACTGAGTACCAAAGAGAATATAAATACTACGTAAGACTGAGTACAGTGCCACAAGTATAACTAGGCGGTGGTGGTATTTGGAACTAATTATTTTAATTGAAACTGTGAGTTTGGCGTTTGAGAGATTACCGCGACATTATTGTTGATAAATCTGCTACATTAAAATAGTTCAATAATGCCAAAAGTAATTAAAAGTGGTTTAAGAGAAACTGTTATCAAAGTACAAAGTAAAAGCACAGTGGCGCACAGGCACGCCAAGTTATACTTGCCGGACTGTACTTTTTCAGCAAAATTGAACATAATGTACCAATCGTAGAGATCTAAATTCAAATCAAACTTATTCCTGGTTAAAAGAGGCTTTTCTCTACAAATCTAAATTTGAAATGACGTCGTCGAGGTTGGTAAATGCTCGAAGCGTCGAGGTTCTAATAATTACCAACAAATTTTAATTTATTGTCACTTTCCGCTAATTAAGCTTGGAGAAGAAATGTAGCCAAATTACGTAGAACACCTCCGACTTCAGCTAAATTTAATTAATCGCTACTATGACGGCAACTCTATTATTACCATAAAATATTACTTACGCTGTGACCTCATAAATTTGGGGGTGTCTATAGTAGTAACTAACGAAACAAGTCTGCTTCCTAGCAAAGACGGTTCTTTTACTAAACTACTCATCCCCATTAACTCTAAACTTAAGAATCACCCTAAAGGTATTTTTAAAATCATCATCATCATCAGCCGGTGTCAGTTCACTGCTGGACGTAGGTCTCTCCCAAGATGCGCCATTGAGCCCGATCTTCGTGTTCGAGTCCCGTCGGTACGATTAAATTTTGGTTAAATGTGTTCAACAATTTACAAAAATATAAAGTGAAACATAATATTTTTTAATGTCTCTGTATAATATACCTAAGTAAAGATAATGAATCCTTAGGCTTTCTACAAATTATATTTGATTCGCGATTTTTTTATTGGGATATTTTAAGGACGATTCTTGTGTTTAGTGCAAATATGCAAACGGGCAAGCACGGGAAATTTTCTCATAGTGCCTAGCTACAAGAAGTATTAGAAGTAATGTCCATCCCGACCACAGACAATATACTTGTTAACTACTACGAAATCATGACCAACAAAGTTTCGGTGAAAAAGTAAAATTAAGCAATTAGGTTTGTAACTTGAGAGTATAAATTAGAAATGTTACTTAAACGGTTCCCTGCAAACTTCGCCGCAATGTTTTAAATATTTGTTCTAAGTAGTGTTCGGGAACATTTTAAATTAAAACGCGCTGGCGCGAACGGAACAATGTTTTTAATTAAAATGGAAAGAGAGTTCGGTAATGAGATGACCATGCTTTTAATAAAATGTTTGTTTACCAACGAAATAATTTTGTATATTGCGAGGACTTATTGTAGACTTTGCTTCTTGAATATTATCTCATTTGTAATTATTATTTACTAGCTGTGCCCGCGACTTCGTCCGCGTGGAATAGTGTCTTTGAGTAGCATTAACTAATAAGACACATACCAACTACACCGCACCGTACCACGCTACGCTAATCGCCCTTCCCCCCTCCCCTCACTTACCCCCCCACTTCCCCCTTCCCCTCCACTCCCCCTTCCCCCTTACAAACTTTGAATGTCATATTTATTTATATCGAATCAACAGCCTAAAAAATATGTTTCAAGCTTCTAGCTTTAAAAATGACGATACTTCCATACAACTTTTCATCCCCCCTTTCAACCCCTTAGAACACTCTTTTCGCATTAAAAAGTAGCTTATGTCCTTGCTCAGGCTCTAGACTAGCTGTGTACCAAATTTCATTTAAATCGGTTCAGTTATTTTAGTGTGAAAGACAGACAGACAGAGTTACTTTCGCATTTATAATATTAGTAAGGATAAGGATAGCTGCTAGCTGATACCAGGCTGATACCCTTGGTTCACGTAGGTACACCAACAATTTAGTAGCCTATGTTCATCCTCATGCTATAAAGTATCACCTTGTTAAATTTCAGTAACATCGGATCGTCCGTTGAGGTGGTTTAGGCTTGATTAGGTAACAAACAGACAGAGTGACAGAGTTACAAACGTTATTATAGTTTTAATATAGTTTTCATATAAGTATGGAGAATTTCCTTCTATCTCAGTAGATAGAAGGAAATTCATCCAGATTTTGGTCATTGTCCGGATCCATCAGGGATCTAGTGAGATATTGTTTTTGCAGTTTTCTCATTTTCATCTGAAATTTTTAATTTCGTTTGTTTGTTAACGGTTTTGTTTAACTTTACGAACTAAAATCCAGTAAAAAAGTTCGTTCAATATTTTGCATTAAAACATCTATTGTCTATTTATTTGTCATTTAGATAATTTCAAAGAGCCCAAACAGGATATCTTTGCTGTAAGTTAGTGAGGAGTTGGAATAAATAAACTGGCCAAGTGCAAGTCGGACTCGCACTCGTAGGGTTCCGTACCACACTACAGTATTTTATAAGATCGAGCAAAAAATACCACTATCATTTTTCGCCAGCAAAAAATAATAATTAATAAACATTTTATTTTTTATAACGCCATCTACCGTCTAACAAAGGTGTTAGGGATCGACATTTCAATATAGCGCCATCTATGGGACGTTTACCTAACTAAGCGTTCATAGATGGCGTGAAATGCCGAAAAAATACACGTTTCTTGTATGGGGACCGTCTATTATTTTTAACTTTATTCTGTTTTTAGTATTTGCTGTTATAGCGGCAACAGAAATACATCATCTGTGAAAATTTCCACTGTCTATCTATCACGGTTCATGAGATACAGCCTGGTGACAGACGGACAGACAGACAGACAGACAGACAGACAGACAGACGGACAGCGGAGTCTTAGTAATAGGGTCCCGTTTTAGCCTTTGGGTACGGAACCCTAAAAACAGCTGATGGTCTTCAAACAGCAGTACCAATTTTCTTGATTATAGCTTACTAGCTGTACCCGCGACTTCGTCCGCGTAGAATAGTGTCTTTGGGAAGCATTTTTAATTATTTAGGCTGATTATTTTACAAATAAGACACATTCGTATCCTACCTACACCGCACCGTACCATGCCGCGCTAATCCCCTCTCCCTCTCTCCCTACCCCTCTCCCCTTTCCTTCCCTTCCCTCCTCCCCTCTTCTTCCCTCCCCTCCCCTTTCCCTCACTTCACTCTCCCCCTCCCCTTCCCGCTTTCACCTCCCCTCCCCTCCCCTCTCTTCCCCCACTCTCCTTCCCCTCACTTCCCTCTCCCCTCCCCTTTCCCCCTCTTCCCCCTCCCCTCCCCCTCCCCTCTCCTTTCCCTCCCCTTCCTCTTCCCCTCACCTCCCCTTCCCCTCCCCCATTCCCTTCCCCTCACTTCCACCTCCCCAACTCTCCCTCCTCCTTCCCCTTCCCCCTCCTCTCAAACTTTGAATGTCATATTTATTTATATCGAATTATCAGCCTAAAAAATAAGTTTCAAGCTCTTAGCTCTAGAAATGACGATACTTCCATACATCACTTCATCCCCCCTATCAACCCCTTACTACCCTTTTTTCGAATTAAAAAGTAGCCTATGTCCGTTCTCAGGTTCTAGACTATCTGTGTACCCAATTTCATTTAAATGCGTTCAGTAGAACATTCACATAAACCTTACATATTTCCATAAAAACTTTCATCCCCTATTGTTATTTTACACTCTTGAGGGTAAAACTTTTACAAACTTTGAATGTCATATTTATTTATATCGAATCAACAGCCTAAAAAATAAGACTCAAGCCTCTAGCTCTAAAAATGACGATACTTCCATACAATTTTTCATCCCCCCTTTCAACCCCTTACAACACTGTTTTCGCATTAAAAAGTAGCCTATGTCCGTTCTCAGGCTCTAGACTATCTGTGTACCAAATTTCATTTAAATCGGTTCAGTGGTTTTGGCGTGAAAGTGACACAGACAGACAGACAGAGTTACTTTCGCATTTATAATATTAGTTAGGATAGTTAGGATTAGGATAATAAGGCGTATTCTAAGCTATGTTTAAGAAAATCGGTTTTTCGTGTAAAGTCACCTTTCAAACGAAAAACTAAATGAACATTGGTTCGTTTGCCGATATAAACAGATATAAAGATCCACATGATACTCAGTTTTTTTTGCGTTCGAGGGTTAAACATATAGAAATATCTCTATTTTTCAATTGACCAATGCATGAGTTTTTTAACAAAAAATAACAGCACAGTTGTAAATAAAAAAAACAATTTGCTCATTTAACTATATTTAATTAAATTGAAATTAAAATTTATAATTTTGCAACCAGCATACCCACAAATTCAATGTTTGCCCATTCGGGCCAACCCGCAAAATTGTTTAGAAGCCAGCCCACTTAGTAAACAAACCGCTTATCAAAGACCCTTATCGAAGAGTCAACCTGAGTAGCATCAATTAGTCAGTATCGATACTTACCCAGATACTAGTAAATTAAATGAATCTATGTCGGTACTTACAATACTCCCGATAACGATAACGAGATCAATTGAGTTTTTCAACCTACTTAAGGTTGTGTTCTTCAAGTTCTTAGTTTAGTTTGTGGTAAGAATAAGCGAATAGTTACCTATAACCTGGAAGTGAGCACTAAGCAGGGTAAGTAACTGTAATAGTAAGTATATAGTAGTAAGTTAACTGTAATAGACAGACACTTCACCTTTTTACAGAGATATAAAGACGCTTGACAGTTTTACACAGTTGTCGTAATATTATCAATAATAATTGACAGTTGCTATGACAACAAATCAATAACATTTAAATCTGAAATGTTATGAAAAGTTAAGGTGTTTACACATGGAACGTGATTTTTTCAGCATTCTTTGCTCGATATTATAAAATATTAGGTATAACTACTGTGGTACGGAATCGGAACCCTACGAGTGCAAGTCCGACATGCACTTGGCCAGTATATTAACTAATAATACCACCGTCTTAATGTTTATATGGTTGACAAAGTTGGAAGTTTTGGGGTATTAAAAACCCCTAAAATTAGGTATTTTTCCGAAAATTGCAATTCTTGCAAATCTTAGGACCACGGTCAATGTAGCTTGATCGAAACGTTGAGAATAAATAATAAATTTGTCCTATATGCCATCATAACTGTGTTCAGGTCGCAAAAGCTTAAAGTTTATACTAACATCTTACGTAATTAATTCCCATGTAATCCTGTTGAACATATTTAAACCGTGTCGGTGGTGTGAGAAATGTTTCCTTAAATAAAGCTCAACACTTTCTTTGATGTAGCAGGAAGTAGCCATTTCACACAATGAAATTAGTTTCAATGAAGCGAGCGTTCGTGTTTCAGATTATGTATGACATAAAAATTGGCCGACAAAATTGCTCTCGGCCTTGAAACCTGATTTCCGTTATGTCATAATGTTGGTTATAATAATATATCACTGGTAATGACTGGTAACAGTTACAGTAGCCTCGCACTGAGATTCTTGTATTTTGACCGTAATTATTATTTATGTGTCACAGATAGATTTTTATTTTGGAGGAAAGACTATTCATTACTATCCTATGGTAAATATAGCTATATTAATATTTATGTACAGGGTGTCCCAGGAATTAGTGTCAAGCGGAAGTCCAGAGGTAGAGCACCATAAGGGGTATCCAAATTACTCTTATGTATGTTCCTTAATTTTTCGTAGTTTAGGAGTCATTACCTTTTTTCACAATTTTACTAAATTACGATTACACATAGTAAATTTTTGGCCATAATAATTGAGATAATTGGCTGCTTTTAGGGTTCCGTACTTCAAAAGGTAAAAAAGGAACCTCTATAAGATCACTTTCATGTCCGTCTGTCTGTCTGTCTGTATGTCACCATGTCCGTCTGTATGTCACCACCAATTTTCTCAGGAACAGGTGGACCTAGCAAATTGAAATTTATACCAGATACTGAGGTCTATAGTCCCTGTTAGGTGTACAAAAATCAAGGTCCTGAGTCATAAGAAAAAGATATGGGAAAATTTAGATATTCGCGAAAACTTGTAAGTACCAAAATAATTTTCAACTTTTTTATTTTTCGGAATTTTTTCTTTACTTGTGCTGTAAGTCCTTACTTTTGACCAAAATTGACAATTCTAGGTCAACCGGAAGTACCTTATAGGTTTTGGATCGAAAACCTATAGGGTAGTCCCGTTCACCTAGAATCATGAAGTTTGGCAAGAAGCAAGGTCTTACAGCTCAAATAAAGGGAAAATTCTAAAAAATAAAAAAAAGTTGAATATTAAAGGTAAATAAATGAAATTGTGCTATTGTGTGATTTATTTATATTTATTCGGTCAACTATACCGAACTACAAAGTTAAGTTTGTACCTTAACCTAGTCGGAAATTATACTTGAACGGAGTTCGTCCCTTTTTTGTAGGGACTACATATACAGGGTTATTATTATTACATAGTATTAAGGGGGCTAAAACGCAACATATTTAGACCCCCCGATGTATGGCCGATAATTAATAGTTTACTTACAAGATACAAGATTTCGTACGTAACGAGGATAGCCGTGGTCGTATGTTACCTACCGTAACAAAACAATACACTCTGAAAAGTAGCATACGACCACGGGTATCCACTGAACACCACTAAGAATATTTATGAAATACAATAAAATATTAATTACAAGTTAGTTGTTTGTATAATACACGATACATATTGAATAGTTTGTACATAGCGATCTCAGATGAGAACATTTTCTTGTTTCATACTTTTTAGAGAGTTATTTTTCAGTAGTCGGGTTTTAGTTTTTGAACTTATTTTTTATTTAAAGCATTTTGGGGTTTTTGGATAGATATATACATGTCAAGATACTTACATACATACACAGCGGTCAACAAACACATAACCCTCCCAACTGCTTTTTTGCTACGCCGTGGGGTAAAAATTAGTTTTCTTGACTTCGGCGGGATATATCTCGCCAACGCTACGCCCCACAAAAATATGATGTAGTCAACTCTATCTTCATTTTAAAATCCCTATTCAACGATACCACACACGATGGGGTGGGGAGATTTTATTTTAAGTTCTGGACTTCGTCCCCTCTAGGGGGCGCCACATTCAATTTGTTGTAACGTCACATAGCCTATAACCAGCAGACAAATAAGACGCGTCCAACGACACCTCATTTGTTAAATTATGATAAGTAGTTTAGAAGTTATGAGGGAACAGATGAACATACATACATACTTACATACATACATACCCACATACCGGTCATAAACATAACCCTCCTTTTTGTTTCGCCGTAGTCGGGTAAAAATACTTATAATGTAATAAAAATGACTTGTAACGTTATTTATTTATTTGATAATTTTTACGATTAGTGTCTATAACAATGTAATTTTTCTTAAAAAAATACTGTAAAAACATTTAGCGTGCATATTACTAATAAAACTTGTTAGTTTATTAAGCTTTTCAAAAAGGTTTACCAGTTGGTATTTTTTACTAAAACAGTAACATCAAAATCAAAACTACCACGGAACGTACTCAGACCCATTATGTATTACGTGCATTAACTATGCAGTAATAATTATCAGTAAGTGGCGTAAACCGGTTGTATAACCCCCACGACGCAAAAGAAGGGGGTGATATAAGTTTGACGTGTGTATCTGTGTATGTGTGTATCTGTCTGTGGCATCGTAGCGGCCAAACGGATGAACGAATTTCAATTTAGTTGTTTTTGTTTGAATAGGTGTCCTAATGAGAGTGTTCTTAGTTTTGATTCATAAAAATTCGTTCAGCCGTTTTAAAATTGCACTTTTTAGAGTTACGTACCTCAAAATAAATAAACTGGCCAAGTGCAAGTCGGACTCGCACTCGTAGGTTTCCGTACCACACAAAAGTATTTTATAAGATCGAGCAAAAAATACCACTATAATTTTTCGCCAGCAAAAAATAATTATATAATAAACATTTTGTTTCTTATAACGCCATCTAACGTGTAACAAAGGTGTTAGGGATCGACATTTCAATATAACGCCATCTATGGGACGTTTACCTGACTAAGCGTTCATAGATGGCGTGAAATGCCGGAAAAAACACGTTTCTTGTATGGGGACCTTCTATTATCTTTAACTTTATTCTGTTTTTAGTATTTGTTGTTATAGCGGCAACAGAAATACATCATCTGTGAAAATTTCAACTGTCTAACAATCACGGTTCATGAGATACAGCCTGGTGACAGACGGACAGACAGACGGACAGACAGACAGACAGACAGACAGTCGGACACCGGAGTCTTTTAGGATCACTTTATTGTCCATCTGTCTGTGCGTCTATGCCTTCCTGAGAAAAAGGCGGACAGACGGACAGACAGACGGACAAAATAGTGGTCCTTTAAGGGTATCTTTTTTCTTTTTAAGGTAAGAAATCCTTAAAAACTCAATTTTAAAACGGCTGAACGAATTTTCATGAATCAAAACTAAGAACACTCTCATTAAGACTCCTATCCAACCAAAAAAACTAAATCAAAATTGGTTCATCCGTTTGGCTAATACGCTGCCACAGACAGACACACACATATACAGATATACACGTCAAACGTATATCAACCCTTTCTTTTGCGTCGGGGGGAGGGGGGGGGGGATATTTCTGCATATACAAGGAATGAATGAGGAATATATTATGTCATAGTGACACTAAGCGTCCATTCCTAAAAAAACACTGGTTTTTTTAGGAATAATTACATTGTTTAGCCCTAATAGTAAAAGTTATAAAAAAATAATACAAAACGTTATAAGTAATTGTTATTTAATTCTAAGTATTTTTGGATATTTTATTACTTACTTCTTAAGCTCCTTACGAATTAAAAAAATATTGAATTGCATTTAATCAGTTAATTTTTTTTTGTTAAAAACCTGCAAAATTGGGTATTTTCCCAAAAATTGCTAGTTTCCAAATATCTCGTAAATTAATTTTCGCCCATACATTGGGGGGTCTAAATATGTCGCATTTTAGCCCCCCTATCTGCTCCTGTCCGGAATACGTCGAATTACTAATAATCTTTTATATATACTATATTTATATTATATAGTATAAGTACATAATATATCACTGGCAGGTTGCTAGACAAGGACACACTCCCTTCTAGGTTCCTTTCATTTAAGTGCTAAATTCCGTTTATGTGTCGATCTCTATCGGGCCGGAGTACACAGTCGAGTTTAATATCGTGAAACGTCGTTGATGTGGATAACTGCACCCTTATTCAGGAGTATATTATATTTTTGTAGATTTTTGGCAAGAAACAAAAACATTGTTATTACGTAGCGCATATTCGCAACCTTGTGTTGCATATCTGGAGCCAAATAAGTATATTAAAATATGTTACACTCAATTATCTGCAACAATAAATCGAGCGCCATTGTTTTTCTATTTTACACGCCGCGATATGATCATCAATCATATGACTTTAAACGATTTATCTTTATTTTCAGGGAATGGCTACTACGTCGAGGAGTAGAAGAAAAGTGAGTATATTTTCATATTTATAACTATTTATCACAAATTTAAACTGATGTAATAAAAATATTTACAAACTTTTACAGTCGTTATAGTTTTCAGAAGCGTTTTATTAGCATACATTTATTGAGGCAGTGAAACTATTATTGATTTTTGTTGTTGTTAATTCCAATATCTTATTTTGCATTTTAATATAATTATTCTTTTTACGTTTGTAAATCAGGCTTCGTGTTGCTCTTTGAGGGAATATGTGCGTGCTGTTTGAAAAACTTTTAAAATAATATATTGTAGCACATTTTAGAAGTAAAATAACTAACAAAAAAAAGTAAAATACAAAAGTAGATAGGTAGATAAAATTCCTTATTGTAACACCTCTTAATATAGCATAACATACAGTAGTGTACATGTTAACAATAGTGTTACAATGGGCGGCCTTATCGCTAATGGCGATTTCTTCCAGGCAACCTTTGAAAAGTAATGCACACAGCCACAGAATAAATAATAATAGTACGTAAAAAAGCACAATCACCTAGTGTGTATACATAGCTTTGTTGCTGAGGATTGAGGATTGCAATAAATACGCCAAGACCTCATTCGAGATGTGGCATTCCAAATTCCTGAGGGCATTCTGTCGCTTCGTCATTTCTTGCTAGAAATGTGGGGAATCTTTTGCAAAAGCTGCTGTCGCGCTCGGAAACCGCGCGTTTCCGACGATTCGTCCAGTTTTAACACGCCACCAACGACACGCCGTCAGTTTTGACATGTTGTTGGACACATCTCAACACGCTCGACTATGTCGTTTGAAACATTCCTTCAGCTTTGACCATTTTGCCGGTTACGAAGACGCTTCGGATTGTTCACGTTGTTGTGGCATACTTGTGTGCAAATAATTTTCGAGCACCCCGAAATACCGTGGAATACGGCAAGGGTACAACTAAGCTGTAACTGTAAGCATTTCTAAAATGTTAATCAGCAAGGGATAGATACATTTAGAAGTTATTCGTATTTGTTGAGTTAATTGGTATATAAATAAACGAAGGCGGCAATAGCCCAATGGATAGGGTGTCGGACTGGCGATCGAGAGGTCGTGAGTTCGATCCCCACCCCACCCATTGCACTATTGCCGTGAACCCACTCCAGACACAAGCATATTTAGCTTAGTTGGAGGGGTTAACAAGAATACTATGACCAACCCACATTGCGAGTAGTAATCTTTTAGAAAAAAAAAATAGAATAGAATAGAATGTTCTTTATTGCAGTAACTGTGTAAAGTACATGGGTACAAACAAGGTCTTATGTTAGATGCGTTTCAACAGTTTTTCCCATTTTATATATATATTTATATATATATCCTAATCATAATCCTAACTATCCTATTATAAATGCGAAAGTAACTCTGTCTGTCTGTCTGTCTGTCTGTGTCACTTTCACGCCAAAACCACTGAACCGATTTAAAGGAAATTTGGTACACAGATAGTCTAGAGCTTGAGTAAGGACATAGGCTACTTTTTAATGCGAAAAGAGGGTTGTAAGGGGTTGAAAGGGGGGATGAAAAGTTGTATCGAAGTATCGTCATTTTTAGAGCTAGAAACTTGAAACTTATTTTTTAGGCTGTTGATCCGATATAAATAAATATGACATTCAAAGTTTGTAAAAGTTTTACCCTCAAGGGTGTAAAAATAACAATAGGGAATAAGGGATGAAAGTTTGTATGGAAATATGTAAGATTTATGTGAATGTTCTACTGAACGGATTTAAATGAAATTTGGTATTCAGATAGTCTAGAGCCTGAGAAAGGACATAGGCTACTTTTTCATGTGAAAAGAGGGTTGTAAGGTAAAAGGGGGGATGAAAAATTGTATGGAAGTATCGTCATTTTTAAAGCTAGAAGCTTGAAACTTATTGTTTAAGCTGTTGATTCGATATAAATTAATATGTCATTCAAAGTTTGTGAGGGGGAAGGAGGAGGGAGTAGTGAAAGAGGGGGGAATAAGGGGATGGGAGGGAGGGTGGGGGGGAAGTGGGGGAAGAGAGACGGGGAGGGGAGGGGTGGGTAAGTAGGGGGGAAAGGGTAAGGGGAGAGGGAAGTGAGGAGGAAGGGGGTGAAGGGAAGAGAGGGGGATTTGCGCGGCGTGGTACGGTGCGGTGTAGGTGGGATACGCATGTGTCTTATTTATAATTAGCCTAAATATTTAAAAATGCTACCCAAAGACACTATTCCACGCGGACGAAGTCGCGGGCACAGCTAGTATATATATAATTTATTCGTTTATCAATTGGAATTGTTGAGTATGATATATTCAATAGATAATACTCAACAATTCTAATTAATTTTAAGATTCTAGATCTGTCTATTCTAACTCTTGTCTGGTTGTGTCAACCTTTTGACGTCAAATGACACGTGAAGTTTTTACTTTAGGTGTCGGAACCGGACATAGAAATATTCAAAGAATGTTTTTGTTTAGAAAATAACATATTTTTAGAAGCTTAAAATACGGCACACATTATATATACAGTTCCTATTCTTACTTACATCGTTAATCTCAACTAATTTAGTATTATTGCGGTAATTAAACTACAATGTTTGTTTTTACTTTGAATGTTTGTTTGAGATTTAAATCATGATTTAGAGTTACTTTGAAGATTCCGTTCAGTACAACGTTACTGTAGCATGTGAAATCAACTTATGTATTATACTTATGAAATTTGTGTAAGTTTCACTGAGTTTATTCCACAAGTTCTAAAATATTTTTATTTTAGCCTTGTAACATGGCAGATTCAAATCTCGGCGTACGGCACGTAGAGGCAGGCACTGTATGACATTACAGCAGTAATAATAATTAGTATACTTACCTATAATACGTTTAAAAAACTTAATACTGAACTTCAAATGCCGCGCTAGTAATTTAAAAAAAATTGTCGATTTGAGAACCTTTTCCATTTTTAAGTCGGTTACAAAGCTAGATATTATAAACCGTAATAGTAAATAATAATAGACCTGAAAATTGCTCATTGTATGTACTATAGTTGCATTATTTTTTTAAATATCTTATAAGCTAGCGTTTGACCACTATCTCACCTGTTGGTAAGTAATGATGCGATCGAAGATGGTAAGCATGCTAGGCCTAGAATGGGAACTGGCTCTCAAGGATAGCTGCCGGAACACAGATGTTTGGCGACAGATTTTCTAACTTGAGGGTGGTAACTGGCCAGGCGGCCACTAGTTAGTGTCCTAGCGGGGGTTGTAGGTTTCTTAACGATGTTTTTCCCCCCGGAGGGATACTGTGAAAAGCGCTCATAATTTTTTTCAAAAGAAGAATCCATTGGTGCACGGCAGTGTTTGAACTTGGTACTTCTGTCATCCAAGCCGACCGTTGTCCCGATTACGCCACCGGGCGTCTCAAACAACAAATAATAAACATAAAATAAATAAAACATTAAAGTGAAAAAAAAAACATGTTTTTTCGTCAAATATTGTTAATTCTTTTTCAATATTGTACTATGGTACGGAACCCCACGTGTGCAAATCCGACTCGCACTTGGTCAGTTTATATAATTTACAACAGTAAGCAACAATAACAGTAAGCAAGTAGTAGGATAAAAGTGGTGAGAGACCATGAAGAACCACAGTTCACGGTAAAACCAACGGGAGGTCTATAATTATTTAGCAGGGGGCAATAACAGGCTTAAAATTATGATGACTGGTTTATTTATCCAAATGTGATTTTGTTTTTGTCACATTTTTTCCAAAGACCGCGTGTTTACTACCGTTCGTTGATGCGTTGCCAAGCTGGGCTATTTCGATGCGATCTTCTCGCGGTCACGACTTTGTCCTGCATTTCAGTAAGACCATTCCTTCCCTTCTTCACCTTCCTTGTCTCGTTTTGATTGATTAGGTGCTTTTATGAGTTTACTGTTTTACTTACATTTTTTTTTTAAATTTTTAAATTTTGTATTTAAATTCTTATTAACTTATATAAACAATGTGTCGGTCATCGCTAAGGGATAAAATACAGGATTTTACCTTTTTTATGATAGTTTGAGAGTAGCACTACACAAACCGGTATTATTTTAAAAATTTCACGAGCTTTGCGCACTCTGTTGTTCAAGTGTCACTGTCGTAAGTAAACAGATGATCTACTATAAATGGTAGATCATTATTTCGAAAGTTACGTGTGTTGCAGTATCTGGAAATGTATATTTTCAAAGCCAACTAGTTAATTTGCCAATTAAATAAATGCTATGGTCTAATAAAATACTTAAATAATTTTAACAATAGTAAAAAAATAGGTTTGTGCGTCGGATTTAGCACGAAAACCTTCTTGGTGCAATAGTAATAATAACTATAGCTGCAAATTTTTAAATGACATTTATTGAAATTTATACATAGCACGGATACATAGCTTACTTAGCTAGGTACCTAATCATTAAAACTTTAGTCGGAAATAATTAGTTTAATAGTAACGTCTTCAAATCACGTTTCCAAAAATTAAGTAAATTAAAATGAAAGTAAATAAAAAATAATCAAAAACTTATGAGCACTACCTTATTACCTTCTAATCCCCATTGCCGAGTTATTTCAGCTTTCCTTACAAAATGTAATAAAATATAATGATGAACAGGTAAATTGCTCCTGTTTAGCGGTATAACATCGGCTTATAATGATTGATTGCTTGAATTGTAAACAATTTACTAAGATACAAACGTGCCGATCGCAGCATTACGTAGTACTTACTTTTTATAGTGGGCAGGCTCTTAGTCTATAAGCTCTTATTTGTAGTAGACTAAAACGCACCTTTCACCCTCTTTTTGGATTAATTGCTTATCATCGATTAATATTTAATATTAATAATTTTTTTTTTGTTTTTTTTTTTATAATTATTATTATATATATATTTTTTTAGCATTCCGAATTAAATTATGGAAAAAGATAACATCCGTGTTCTATTAAACCGAAGTGCAAATATTTGTGACCTGCATTGTCAAATACTGTTTTAGGATTCCGTACACAAAGGATACCAACGGAACCTTATTACTGAGACTTAATTGTCCGTCCGTCCGGCTGTTGGAGGGCTATGATAGGTAGACTCTTGGAATTAAGACATAATATGTATTATGGCCGTTATAACAAAAAATAATAAAAACAATATTCATCAAAGTAGTCCCATTCAATTTTTTATCAAGATTTGATAAGTATCTCTACAGATAATTATGACGATAAACGTCTCATACTTGCTACTAAAACTGACTCGCGCGAAGCATGGAAGTCGGGTTTTTAATTATTTAAGATTCAAGCTATTACCATATTATTTGTATTAAAATCTATTCGGTTACGACTGTGCTTAGACGTGTTCATTTGTTTAAGCAATAAATACCCAACAAACGAAAAAAATTAAAATTTAACGGCTGGATGGAGTTGACTGAAACATTTGCACAGGCTTAGCCAGTTTTATGAAAATAGGCATAAGTAGGATAGTTCGCAGCCAAAGTCGCAGAGTGCAACTAATCTTTCATCATTCGCAAGGTAGAGTCAGCAATTTTACAGCAAAATTACTCTCTTCTCTTATAAACCGTCCTTTATTTAGGTATGTATAGTTATAGTTTTGCTTACTTTTCAAATACATGACTTTTTCGACTATTCTACACTTCACACCGGTATAGCAACATCTATGAGTTTTCACCTGACATAGACCTCTAAATGGGATTCTCGATTTTAAAGATTTGAGTTGTATTGTACATACCTTCAGTAGAAATGGCCCTACATCATTACCACAGATTGAATATATATGAAGTTTCTATATATGATCACTACTGTAAGATATAGAGCCATGCATTTTATATCTCTATTTCTACTGTTGTGTAATAAACAGGAAATTCTCATGTAACAAATAAAATGTAATCAGGTCGTCAATAGCTACATTCACGCAGTGATTCGGTTTGGCATGGTTATCGGCCACTAGTACGTATATCCGAGAAGAAATTGGCATCAAACGCTGTAGCTATCATGCCACAGCTATGTCAAGGTCATTCATTCAATATTTCTGTGGTTTTCGTTATAAAATTAACACGTGTGTCACATTAATGCACTTCTTTGAATTAAGGTAAAAGGGCCAAATTTTGGCACTATTCCATTTATTATAGTCCAGTTATATCTGTTATACTAGTTTTATATAGTTACCTGAGTTTTAAACACAGACCTCGAATACTACGCTATAGATCTATGGTTTTAAATCAAAACTAAAAGTTATTGTGCGTATATTTAAAGTATTACCTGACCATCCGGGAGGTTTCCTAACACATATTGTTTCCGATAGAAAGATACATTCGTGCACAGTGAGGATATGAACCCTCTACCTCTGGCGTCAAAGCCGACCATTATCCCACTGCGCCACTATAGGCATCAAATGTGCTGTATGTTTTTTTTTATTTATTTGTTATATACGGCAACAAAGACGTTTGCCTGATAGTAAGTGACGACATCTACCTATAACAGATACTGTTGCACGCATAACTGTGTATTAGCAGAATTTTGCACATCACTGTACTGTTATTTTACTAAAAAAATTGTTTTACTTACAAATTCTTATGTTAGGTAAATTCATTTATTGAATCATCTACGTGTAAAACCCATTTTACACGTTCATTTATCATTGCACCTATATATTATATTTCCACTTCCTTATTTGGTCAATAGCTAACGAGAACTCTCCTAGTTAACTACATTAACATAAACATGTTGATAGAGTGACTTTTTTACCAGATAAACACGCTTTATTGATCAGACAATAGTCTGATAACACATTGACAAGAACGATAACGACAGCAAATAATTGATAAAAATACACAGTTTCTTATATTTCTTGTTATTGAACATAGCTCTAGGATAGTGCAGTTATTTAACGTCAAAAGCTTAAACACGGTTTCCCTTGCGATTATATTGATTTATATTTCTAGGATACCTGTGTTGATAAAGTGGTTGTATGTCTGATAATGGTTCGTGTTTCGCTTCGCAGACAGAAGATGAGAAAAAGAATAAGAAAAAACAGTCGCCCGTCGACGAGCGGCCTGTGGTGCCAGCGCCTAGTGAAGCTATGTTGAATAGTGAGTACATCTATATTATATAATGAGAAACAATTTTAATATCTTATGATTTTATTTCATACAAATAAATAATTTTAAGGTGGAGATAAGCAAGCCTTTGTCCACTATCTCACCTGATATTAAGTGATGATGCGATCGAAGATGTAGCACGCTTGCCTAGAAGATACCTGTTCACTTGCGATTTAAAGACCCCCGGATTGTACTTTATTATTTAATATATTTCTATGCAAGATAAATAAGAATAGACAGGACTGTCCAGCGAACAGTACGGTGGAAACTGTTTATAAATATTAAGGAAAGTTGTAATTAGCGCGATTTAAATTAAGTACTTTTTTTTCTTTCTTTTTGTCTTTCTTTTATATTCACTCCGTGGATAAAATTGTAGTTTGGATATAAGTCCTGATAAACATGCAGAGCTTTTGTCAATAATTGTTACATAATTTTCATATTATTTCCGCGTGTAAGGATATCAGGATTATTTATCTATTAATTATATATTTTATGCGAAGTCAGTTTACCGATTTCAAAAAGGAATATATAATATACTTATGTTCCCCGATTTCTCGGTCAATTATAGACCGATTTTCAGAATTATTTTTTTATTCGAGAATATATACTCCTGAGGAAGTTCCGTTGAAAATTCATCGAGATCTGATGAGCAACTGAAAATTACTAGCGCGGAATTAGATATCGTTTTTTTTTTAGTTTTTTTTTTAAGCGAAACGTTCTTAGTTTATTTGTTTTATGCAATCTGGTTTTTGGTTTTATTTTTATTCCACTTGCACACTCAGACATTTTTGCAATAATATTATCTCAAGTGATATTATGATGTGAAAATAGCTGATACAAGAGTAAGAAAACGTTTCAGAAATACATTAGTATGTTTTTTTTTATAATTTTAACGTATTAGTAATTTATTTCTCAGCTGTGGTAAATTGCCGTTATTGTATTCCTGTAACTATTTTTAAATGTTATCCTTACAGTTTTTTATAGTACAATAATCCTAGTGCCAGAGTAATGCTCTGAGTAATTTTACAGCTCTTTACAAGGGACATAAAGTCACAGTAGATTATCTTTTACCCCATCTTCAAGGCAATGACCATGTCGTTATAGACGATAATTGGTGTCATAATTTAAAGCCACAGACATTCCGGCAATAATTTATCTTAATCCAGCACTTTCAAGAGTCATTATACGGAAACTAATAACAACTAATTGAGTTGTTTGCAATTTTGGCAAGCGTGGCAAATCGTGACAGCTGCAGTGGCCAAGTGTAAATTAGCCTTTAAATATAAATGCATTATAAATTGTGAAACTATTTTCAGAAATTTAGCACTTGACGCACAAAAGTTTTCAGACATTTCCAAATACTGTAGTGAAATTAAAATAGCGCATTAATTTGTCCCGTACATTTACTAGTCGACCTTTAAAAAGCAATTTGCGAAATGTGGTTACGTTTGTAATGGATGTTCGTGGAAGCCGGTGTTGATTGATGTCAAACAAACGTCCGACGCCCACTGATTGGGTAGTATTATACACAGGTGTCAAGGGAAAAATACTGAAAATGATACCTCAGTTTTGAATATGAATCTGTAGTACTTTTTCTATTATTTATTATGTGCCTTTAGTAAAATTGCTAGCTGATTAATTGAATGCTGCATCACATGATTTAGTCTTAGATTCATGAGAATCGATTTTATTTAACTTTTTATTAGAATTGATATTTTTCTTATGGCGTAAGTAGTAAATAGCAAATGAAGATTGCTAGATAAAACTATACAATATTCTCGATTTATAATGTACATCATCAGTGCACATTTTTTAAAATTTAACTTGAGGTGCAGGGCGTCCAAGATACGGCCTAGCCTACTTTGGAGCCCACCGAAAACAATTAGTGTAGTGTTGGTGTAGATAGACAAATACTTGCCTACCAAAATTACTATTACCTATTTATTGTTGTCTCATTTTCTAGACTATGAAGTATTCATAACTACCCTACTTATTTTGTTTACTAGGTGGTATTCCTTTGTTTTATGATTACATTGTAGACCTCTATGTAGCATTGTAGCTGCTATTCTTACGTAGACTCGTAGAGGTCGTAGAATGTACGTAGCAGACTACGAGACCTTAGCTAATACCATCTACGCTACTAGAGTAGCGTAGATGGTTCGTTTACAACTTGGCTTTGTCGGAACAATAAAAAAGATAACAAATATTAATTAGCTAATAATATAGCTATAAGTAGGTACATTTTACTACACCTGGACACGAATATACGTTACAATTTTATCAATCAACAAAATAGAAATAATCCTAGATAACTATCAAACTTTTATCTAACGAGTAAAAATAGCTATATGTATTTTAATAAAATAATACGAGTATACCTATATATATGATAGATAGGTGATATCTAGTCTTAGACATAGTCATTTTTTCATTCATTTTATCATATTATATTTTGTCAGTCATTTTATCACACAAACTTTAAGTTATTCTACGGAGAAATAAAAGTATATTAAGGTTTAATGTAAGTGTCCAGTAAATTACAGGGCACATAAGAAATCATAACCACTGTTTGTTCAAAGTACAGTTGCCTCAACTATTTCCAAAATGACTAGGCTTTTTTTTAATTTGTGGTAATGGCAGAGCATTCAAATGTAAAATGTTGTGCCTAAGCTGTCTAATAAAACTCGAAAGAAACGAGGTGCGGCACGAAAAAATCTCATTCCATGACGGTCGACTACACCGCAGTCTATACTATATACCTATCGTGGTACATATAGTTAAGCCGATATTTCGGGAGTGCTATAAATTTCGCTCAAAATAATGGCAGTATTTATACTGGTCATTATATCATTAAAAAGCTCGAATGTGTTTTGGTTTTTTACAGCTACAGATCGTCTAATTTTAATAGTCTACAACATTTTGGACGGTTATTTCGGTTCGAAGTTACGGTGTCAATTTTGAAAAAGTAGGTACAATTTAAAATATTATTGTTTATTATAATTATACTATTATAGTTTTCAACAATTAAACAATAGGTCTAGGTTATTAAACTTATAATCATTTGTACAGTTGTCTCATATTCTTGAGTAATTTTACTAGGCACGTCTCATAAAGCGCACTGTTACAAAAATTGTTACAAATGAAACCAAACTTTAGGTTTTAAAAAAGGAAATTATATTCCGAACACGAGAAATAAAATATTACAATAAAATAAATGTCTTAGAGACGACCGCTCGCGGTTAAGGATTGAGACAGACTACTGTGTTCAACCCTATATCCATAGCCTTTGAGTTGTATTGCTGTATATAAGTGCAATTCAGCCCCAAAGCCTACAGACAAGGGGTATAACACCTCCCCCTTTAAGAAGAGACTTTCGATTTGGAATGAAAGTCTCTAAGAAAAGACGAGGATTTAGATTTCAGTTCTGAGTGGAGCAAAATTTGCAGATTCTATGTCGGATGATGTCTGTTCGTCTGTCTGTGGGTTATTTAATTTACGAGCTGATTTTAACTCTACTATTTCAAAGGATTTGCGGTTGTCACTTGACTTACAAAACTTAAAATATATTTTAAAACTAATATATACCACTACGAAAATACATAGAATTATAGTGACCGACGAATAATGTGTCCCGTATTTAATAAAATGGGGTTGATTTTCTATTTTATTTATTTTGTTTAGTAGTGAGTCTACTTTAATGTGATTTTTCATATGGAATTCATCCAGATCTATGTTTTGTAACGTAATAGGGGATACATTATCAGCAAAATTGTGAAATTGATTGATATTACAACAGGTATCATTAATAAGATTAAAATCCGATAAATGCTTCGTCGGTGAAGAGACGTTATACATGTTGTGTTTAGGTATAAATGTCGTACTTTTACAGAAACCGGTACATTCATTAGGAATGGTAAGTATTCCTGTGCCTAAAATGTCTATTTCTATGTCTACAGAGTTGACACAAGTTATAGTAATTTTACTTGGTTGTGATTGAACATATAACCATCTATTGTTTATCAATGGTTTCCACAAGTCCATTCCGCCTAAGAAGAACTTCGTTTTGCACTCCTTTGGCTTTTCAGCAATCACTTTCGACAGTAATTCACTTTCACAACACTGTTTTGCTTCAGTTGCGTAAATGTTTGTAATGTCACATATGTAACTTCCGGGAGTTATTGTTTTGCACTTGTCTAAGGTGTCAAGGTTGCAGTAGTTAGATTTGTCTTTGGTCATTGCTATATATTTATTTTCGGGGATTATAAAGCTAAATTTATTCGGCGTATTACTGTCGTATGGTGTAGGTAGAGCTATAACTTGATAAAACATGTATTCAGTAATACTAACTAAAGGTACTTGTAACACAAATACAATTTTGTTGTTCAAATAATAACATACCAGTGTAGAAATGCTTAGAATGACATGTACACTATTTATATCTAAGTTAACAGGCAGTTCTAAGTTACTAGGTAGGTATCTATAATGATCGACAAATTCTCGATATAACTGTTTAGGTGTCATAATTGATGGATGCAACACATTTTGACTGCTAAACAAAAGGGCATTAATTACATCTTCTAATTGGAAGGACAGTACAAGTATCGCGGTTTCGATGCTATCAAATATTTCGTTAACGTTAGCTAGTATCTGTAGTCCGTTAGTTATTTCTGAAATATTTTTTATATTTATTGAGAGTTTGTCGATGGCTCCAATCAGTATAACTTCATTGTCTTTAATTTGTGTTATGGTCTTATTGTAAGTAGTCAGTATAGATTTGGTGACCAGGATGTTTTCTTTCATCAATGAGAGTATCTGTTTTTCATTCTTTTGTAGCGATTCTATTGCCTCATCGTATCTCAGGGCGTCATTCTCGTCTAAGGTGCCAAAGATTTGTTTCAGCACGGTGCCAACACCTGCTATCCAAGCGCTACGTTTACTGCGATTATCTATCAGGTAAGAGATAGACTCAAACTCTTTTACAATGTCTCTATAACGAACTGTCAGAGGTTTTAGCATATTACGGCACTCTGCGTCGACCTCAACTATTCGTGTCTGGTTACACAAATATTTAGTAGTTGTTAAAGCAGTTCCAATGTTTTCAATATGTAAACTGAAGTGTGATATATCTATTGGTATCAGAACCTTAAGCTGGGCGTTATTAATTTTTAATGTGCCTAAATTATCAAAAAATAAGCCTGGGCTTGCAGTGATCGGCTGGATGTAATCCTGAGGTGATTGACCTGGGGTCGGAGCTCTGCAAATACAAACAAGGCAAGTAGGCATTTAATGTCTCAGGGTTCCGTGTTGACGTAGTGGTAAGTATTAAACCTTAAAGTATTATTTATTTATATCTAGGTTATTTCTTATTCATACTCCTTACTTTAGTCTAACGTATCTTAATACCTACTCCCTTTTACTTTTGCTGCAATATTCAATTAGGCTAACTAAGTTAACCTCTATAAGGCTAACTTATAGCACTTCCCGACCTTTATATTTAGCCTATATATATATATATATCTTTTTTTTTTTAATTAATGAATTTATGTATTTTTTTTTTTTTTTTTTTTTTTTTTTTTTTTTTTTTTTTTACGTTTTATTTAATTTTATTTATATTTATTCAAATTTTGAATTATTCTATGGGTAAGTGTAAATTCTATTTATGTATCTATGTTTATAAACTATTCCTTATTCTCCTAAGTTACTCTTATAATTATATTTTAATTTTACAGGTTGCTCACGTCGGCTGGTTTCAACTGATCGAAGTGATGTGTTACATGACGTCGGTTGATGAGCAAGGTAAGTGTATTATTTCCATTTATTTTAACTACTTTATAAGGGCCTTTCCAGATAGGAGAAAGCGCTTTCCGTAGGCGTAGATGATTTTTAAGGTATACATAATCACCCACTTTGTATTTGACTGGGCGAGTGTGGCTATCGTAATAAGTTTTCGAGTTCTCTTTGGATTTCCTTATGAAATCTAGAGCTTTATCTCTAGAATATTTTAGTCGGCTCTGTAGCATACGCACATAGTCAGGGTAGGATGCCCCAGGGTGGTCATCATAGATGGAGTTAGGGATGAATGGCTTACAGCCGAACATCAGTTCGTGAGGTGTGAAATGCGTCGTGGAATGAACGGATGTGTTGTACACGAGCATAGCTGTGTATACATATCGTGGCCAATTTGACTGTTCCTCGTTTATGTAAGACTTTAAATACTCTTTAAGGGTAGAGTGGCTCCGTTCTAAGGCGCCTTGCGTTTGCGGATGATATGGGGATGACCATAGATTTTTAATTTTTAGGAACTCGCAAGTCTTTTTGAAGAGGTCGGAAGTGAAATTTGTGCCCTGATCAGTAAGTATCGTTTTAGGAATACCGAATATTGAAATGTAGTGGATTAAGCATTCGCTAGTTTCTTCGGCTGTGGTGCTACGGATAGGATATGCGGATGAAAATTTAGTAAGGTCATCCTGGATGGTTAGTATAAATCTTAGTTTTGCTGGGCCGGCTTCGGGAAGAGGGCCAACGATATCGAGAGATATTCTTTGGCCTGGAGTTGTGGATGTACTTGTTATCTGCATTGGGGCACGATTAATCTGTCTGAGAGCTTTATTTTCTTGGCAGGATTTGCACTGTTTGACATATAGCTCGATGTCACTTCGCATGCCTTTCCAATAATAAGTTTCCTTTATTCTATTGTACATTCTAACAGACCCTAAATGGCCTGCAATTGGTATGTCGTGGTTGTCATTGAGAATTTTCTTTATTTCAGTTGGAGTTGGGTAAATAATATTATTGTGGTATATTTTGATTTTAATATTAGAGTTATGGAAAAGGTAAGATAGCATATTGTATATTTTTATAAAGGAATGTTTCTCAAATGGATTTTTCATGTCTGAAATACCAAGTTCGTCAACATTCTCGAAAACAAGCAATTCATTTCGGATTGTCTTTAATGTCTGAAATATTTCAGGATAAGATGATTCGTCGAAATGGTGAACTTTGGTGAATATAAGGTAGACTATTTTGGTTTTATTTATTTCAATTCTTTGGAATGAAAATAGTTCTTTTTCAGCTTCATGGACTTTTGTATATTTTTCAGGATCTCCTAAGGTCTCCTGGATATAGGGATTGGATTCATCCAAATCTAGCGACGTAGGGACTAAAATGATTTTAGAAGAACATTTCATTAAGCTCTCGTTGTGTTCTTCAATTGCCGTATTGAAAGATATGTCCTTGTTTGACATAGTTTTTAAGAAAGTCGAGTAGTCATCGACGGGTGTATTAGGCGATGTACTGGTGGAGGGTAGAGGATCATCAATCAGCATATTAGGTATCTCTATCTGTTGTGGAAAGATAGTGGGGTCTAATTCGATTCTTTCTTTGGAAGTATTTGATGTTCCAGGGGGAAGATCAATATCGGTGACTGGGACGGCTTCTATTGCGGCATCGAGAGTTTCAGGGGATAATACCTCGTCAGGGTGAAATGATGGTGGAGAAATCAATAGATCCATGAGATCTCTATCTAAGGTTCGATCCGGATTCGCCACCAGTGAATCGGCTTCAGTTGAGGTTGTAGCCTGGATTGGATTAACAGGGAAACGAGACAAAGCGTCAGCGTTGGTATTGATTTTTCCTTTTTTATAATGGATTTCATACTCAAACTCCTCTAGTTTGAGACGCCACCGTACGAGTCTAGATCCGGGGTCCTTGCAGCTGAAGAGCCACTGCAAAGGTTTGTGGTCAGTGACAATTTTGAAGTGGTGACCGTACAGGTACGGCCTAAAGGTTTTAGTGCCGAAAATGATGGCTAGGCATTCCTTTTCCGTAACACTATAATTGCATTCAGCCTTGTTGAGAGTGCGGGAAGCAAAAGCTATAGGGCGATCTTGTCCTATAGGCCCTTGGGATAGTATAGCGGATATTGCGTAGTTCGATGCGTCACAGGTTAAAATAAAAGGTTGATTGAAGTCTGGATATGCTAATATCGGTGCGGTAACGAGTTTGTTTTTGAGGGATTCAAATGCTAGCTGTTGTTCGTTCATCCAGTTGAATGGTATATCTTTCTTTAACAATGAAGTTAGTGGTTTTGCTAGATTTGCAAAGTTTGGGATAAAGCGTCGATAGTATGAGACTAGGCCGAGGAATGATTTTATGTCTTTCGGCGATTGAGGAATAGGATATTCCGATACGGCTTTAGTTTTGTCGGGGTTAGGCTTTACGCCATGCTCCCCAATGAGGTGACCTAAGTAGGCAACTTCTTTCCGGAGGAATTCGCATTTTTCTGGTTGTAATTTTAGATTAAAGTTACGGAGTCTATCAAATACGGCTTTTAGGTTTTCGATGTGTGTGGTTAAATCGAAGGAATATATAACAATATCATCAAGGTACACAAAACAACGTGTGCCTTGCAGTCCAGATAGGCATGAATTCATAAGCTTTTGGAAGGTTGAAGGTGCGTTTTTCAGCCCAAAAGGCATCCTATTGAATTGGTAGTGACCTTGGGGTACTGAGAATGCAGTTTTTGGTTTATCCTCGGCAGAAATCAATATTTGGTGAAAACCGGAAGTGAGATCTAAAGTTGTGAAATATTTGGAATTTCCTAGTTGATCGAGTATTTCAGTAATTTGTGGAATTGGGTAAGTCTCTCCAATAGTCAAATCGTTCAATTTTCTATAGTCTATGACTATTCGCCATTTACGTTGGCCTTGTGCATCTAGTTTCTTTGGAACTATCCAAATCGGTGAGCTCCAGGGTGATGAGGACTCTTCAATTATATTTTGGTCTAGCATTTTATTTATTTGAGTTTTAACCTCACTTTTATGGCATTCTGGGAAGCGATAGGATTCGGTGTGGTGGAATGATGTAGCATGGGTCAAAGAAATATATTTTTATTTTAACGTTACCCGCTCTGAGTGTGTCTTCATTATAATCAATATTACAGCCAAACGATGTAAGGAAGTCGGTGCCAATAATACCATCGTAAGGCAGGTCTATGTCTTGAACCATATGGAATTTGTGGCTAACATTTTTATCTTTAGTCAATTGTAGCCTTAATTGGAAGTGACCTAGTGTGGGTGTCGGTTCGTTACCAGGGTCTATTCCCTTAAGATTTATCGTTTCCTTGATTAACGTTGGGTTGCGTTGCACACATGATTGTTTTATGAGGCATATAGCTGACCCTGAATCTACCAACAGAGTGAGGGGTGTATCGGATATCTGAGTATTAAGTAACACATGCGGTAGTAACCGTTTGGTTGTATCGATATTAATTTCGAAGACTTCTTGCCTTGGGGTGTTGTTCTCCAAGATCTTAGGATGAGCACTTATTCGGGACTGATTAACCCTGTGGCTTTTGGGTATTGAAGGCAGGGCGCTTATTTGGGGCTGGTTACCCGTGTGACCCTTGGGCTTTGAAGACAGGGTTCTTGCTTGGGGCTGGTTACCCGTGTGACCCTTAGGCTTTGAAGACAGGGTGCTTGCTTGGGGCTGGTTACCCGTGTGACCCTTGGGCTTTGAAGACAGGGTGCTCGCTTGGGGCTGGTTACCCGTGTGACCCTGGGGTATTGAAGGCAGGGTGCTTACTTGGGGCTGGTTACCCGTGTGACCCTTGGTTACATCGCTATATTTTAAGGTAGTGTCGACTTTTAGGTATTGTCTCGGGCGACACAGTGACGAGACTTTTACTCGTTTAAATCATCACTAGGAATATCGGGAGAGAGTTCCGCCTCATGATTATCGGTGACATCTTCTCCCAAGTCTGTTACAAAGTTAACGCGGGGTGGTGGTCCCAAATTTTGAGGGGCCCTGAAGCGGTTATTATTGTACTCCCTTTTTCGGCACACTGAAATATCATGCCCGGGAGTTTTACAGTACCGACAAATCGGGGCTGAGCCAGAGCCTGATGGACCAGGTTGGAAATTATTAGAGGTTGACATTGGTCTTTGGAAGTTATTAGAGTTTGCCATTGGTCTTTGGGGGCCTCTGTTAGCCATAAATTGATTCTGCCTAGCGTTATTGCTGTAATTGTTGTTATAATTTGGATTTTGAATTATTGGTCTCGGTTTTGAGCCATTTTGGTTGTTATTTTTTCTGTACATGGTTTGTTGGATTCTTTCCTCAGAAATTGCTAAGTTAATAGCTTCGTTAAGATTTTTGGGTGATCTGCACCTCACGATATTAGATAATCTAGGAAGTAGTCCCATAAGAAAGTGATGGAGGGCGAGGTCCTCCATTGAGGCGACCCGGCCGGCTACCTCTTTGACTTTAGTATCAGATAAAGAAATCTCCATTAGGAGTTTTGACAGTGCTGTTTCTACTTTTAGTGCGAATTCGCTTACAGTTTCCTGAATTCCTTGCTTAATTTCTTGCAGGTCTGTAAGTAAGTAGGAATAATGTTTTCTTTCACTGAATTGAGTTTTTAAAAATTCTTTTAGTTGATCCCATGTAGTGAAATTTTTTATTGAACACGCGATTTCTGCTTTACCTTGTAGTTGGCAAAGGATATATTTGAATAACACTGGCCTTTGCGTATCGGTGGCCAGTTCGTATGCATTGTTGCAGTTGACTATAAAAGAGTTTAGCTTCTCTCTCTCACCATCATACGGCTTTATAAATTTTAATAAAGTGTTTAAGTCCATCTCTAATTTTACGTTAGTAGCGGTTTTAGGACTCTTAGTCTGAGGCGCAACAGGCGCAGAATGACTCCCCGAAGTAGACGGTAAATCGGTCGTAGGAGGTATATTTAGCGTGAGTTTAGATTTCTCCTCATTAACCATAACGTAACAATTTTAAAACACAATAAGTAATTATTTACTGGTACACGAACAATTATAAAACTCTATAGAAATATTAAGAAACACTGCATAAATATAAATTAAGAAAAGGTTGACAAACTATGGTTTCTCAACCGTAGTCTAAACAATGACCAAAGACTTACTGTTGCAATGCGTGGGCGACACAGATAAGCACGGCGATCGAGACCAGGAGCATTTTTGCTGATAAGGCGTAGCTGCGTCGAATAGTGATGGGATGGATTTCGGCACCGAAATCCCGGATGATCACGATGATGATGTGTTATGATGACGAATGGAGACAGTAATCGTAGGTACTGTCTTCGATGAATGGGGCCGTAGCAGGAGATAGCTGACACTTGCAGCTGAGGGGAGGTGATCGCGGTTCCGGATGCGACCTCCTCTAACTCGATGAATGATGAGATGGTCTCCTTTCCAGGAGCAGGTGAAGTCTTCACACAGGTTGGCCGTCCGGGCCGCGTCGAGGTAAATAGATTCCGGGATTATCCCGGATGTGGAGCACGCACCGGGACGACACGGGTGAGTACCTCTGGGTATCTTCTCTTTTAGGTACAGGATACAGTGGTTTCCTTTTCGTAGGACGAGTGGATCCCTTCCGGGATTAAGCAGGATTTCGTGACGACACTTCGAGGATAGTGGTAAGTTATATTATATCACTTACACTGATTTTTTATAATAACTGTATGTTAATTATTTGGTTCTTTTTAGGATACGGATCCGGAGCGAGTCTGCGGAACGGTTTTTCGGGCACTGGGAATTTCCGGATCCCACCGCTGCCACCAATTGTTACAAATGAAACCAAACTTTAGGTTTTAAAAAAGGAAATTATATTCCGAACACGAGAAATAAAATATTACAATAAAATAAATGTCTTAGAGACGACCGCTCGCGGTTAAGGATTGAGACAGACTACTGTGTTCAACCCTATATCCATAGCCTTTGAGTTGTATTGCTGTATATAAGTGCAATTCAGCCCCAAAGCCTACAGACAAGGGGTATAACAGCACGATATTAAAATTAGTTATGCAATGTGGTGACCCCATAAAGTTAAATATTATAAGATATTGTAAGGTGACCCAAGTTTACAGCTTTATAGTTATTATTTTTTTGTTTTTATTTTTATGTTACCATCATCCACGAAAAGATCATGTTATGGTTAATTGCTTGGCATAAATCATTAACTATATTCATGCATTAACGTGTATCTTTTGAAAATATAATATAGTCAAAATACATAGATTTCGATTTTCATATCATATCTTTTTCATAATGAAGATCATTAAAAAAAGTCGACTTCACATGATGCGTCAATAATTTGAAACCGACTTCTAAAATGGAGGGGATTTTAAAAACGTCTGTATATGTTTTTTAGGGTTCCGTACCTCGAAAGGTAAAAAAAGGAACCCTTATAAGATCACTTTCTTGTCCGTCTGTCTGTCCGTGTGTCACCACCAACGTTAATATGGAAGCTTCAGTGGGCGAGTCCAACTCGACTTGGCCGGTTTTTATTTATGATTACTCTGCCGAATGTGGACCGATTCGAATACATAGTACATACTTAGGGTATATCTCCACGGTTGCGATCATTATGCGTTTCATTGAGATGTGATCAGTATCTCTAGAATTATTAAGATAAACATCTCAAACTTGTCTCTGGAGATATAAAGATAGAAACGGGAAGTATAATACCCTCTCAAACAAAAAAGGGATTTTTAAAATCTGTTTATAAATTATACAGTTCTGAGGTAACAAACATAAAAAAACAATAATTGAGAACCTCCTGCTATGTCGATGTCGGTTAAAATAAGATAATCTTGTGGTATCTATAACTGTTCCCGGGATACCCTTGATTCTGTTGAAGCATGTTCGAACACACGACAATGTCTCAAAGCTAAACTGATAATAGAATGATAACGTAACGACGTCGTATTATTATCTTTTGTCAATATTGTGCGAACATGATGCTGAGATGTTTACAGCCTCTCATTTTCCAAAGACATAAGAGATATTAGAGATAACATCTACCTGATAGTTTGCTAACTGTAGTGGGTGTAGTTGGTGGTACATGTGTTTGGTTATGGCTACTAAAGACAATGATTTCTGTAAGTTAAAAAAAAATATATTTTTTTTAGTACAGTATATTTATGTGAAAAAATATAAATTATTTTTATTACTAATAAATGGGAACATATGTTTTAAAGCTAATAAGGTAACGAACAAATTATTGATATAAAAGCTCTATTGAGAACATATCTATTTATTTTTACATTATTATCACTTTGATCGTGAGTGCTGATTGTATTATTTTTAAAGTAGAGATATAAATAAGTATTGTTGTCATCTCATTTTCATAAGATGTTTATGATAAAACTAATCTATCATGACAAAGTCATCGAACGATACGCAGACGAAACAAAGAGTTAGAAGTTGCTTATCCAAAACCGCAGTTTCCAAAGACACATGGGATTATATTCTTGTCAAATATAATCCCGAATGTCTCCGATGTGAACACGGCAGGTAACAGGTTGTAATCGCCAAATCTGACATCATAATACTTAGGTCTGTATTTTATATATAGATAAAGGTTGGTGTATCTTTATCTATATTTAAATTAACATAACAATTAGCAAAAATAAAACCGAGTTTGACTCGGTACCAAGCCTTGCGTACAAACTAGGTTATAAACAAACTAAAAGGAGACACTAAGAGGCGCCACCGATTTATGGTGGATATACCCGAACGAAGCGATTTGCATCTTCGTTTATCATGCGAACCACCAGGGAATGGAATGCCCTGCCTGAGTCTGTGGTTCCGGCTAAATACAATATGGGGGTCTTTGAATCGCAAGTATTCACTCGCGATTCAAAGACCCCCATATGTATCTTTTGGGTAAGCGCGCTCCATCATCGACCGCATCATCACTTAACATCAGGTGAGATAGTAGTCAAGAGCTACCCAGTTCTATGTAAAAAAAAAATTAACTTTCAGTTTGATGCCTATACCGACTGCCTAGACACTGTTAATGCACCAAACGCAAATAACAAGTGTGTAACAATAGTAAATTCGTTTTTTTTTGGTATTACTTATACATATTTGTTTTTTTGTTTATAGTCTTTTGATTTTTAAATTGAATAAGATTTTGCATGGATTGGCTTCTCAAGTACGAAGTACAGTTACCCGAAGGTTGACCACTAAAATGGGCGGTATTTATTGATAAAGTATAGGCGTTTCTATTGAAAATTATTAAGGCGAAAACTTTGTCGGATTCCCTTTTAAGAATATTGCACGCACGATGAAGTGTGAGATTAGGCAAAGTTAATGTAGAAGAAGTGCAAAAAACTAAAATGTATATTTCTAATATACATACAAATAAACATAACATGTTTTAAGTTAAAAAACAAACTTTTACAGACAGACTTTAAATACCTACCACGCTAGTAATTTTCAATACTAATTTTAAGGTGTTTATCTCAACATCTCTAGATATACTTATTAGATATTTTAAACTTACAATGGGACCAAACGAAAAGCAAACAAATAGAATTTTCCAAATCGGTTAATAATTGACGAGTTCTGAGGTAACACACATAATAAAAAACATGCGAATTAAAGACCTCCTCCATTTTTGTGACGTCGCGCGGTTAAAAATCAAAATAAATTATAAACAAAAAATATTTTTAAAAACAAGCTTTTATCGGGTACAATGAACTAAAATGTTAAAACTAAATTCTAGTAAGTATTTGGCGTGTAGGTACTTACCTACATTCTTAAAAGCTTGAAGCACTACCCGCTTTTCAGGCTAGGTAATTACTATACTTTGGTGCCTCAAGCTTTTAAAAATATAGGTAAGTACCTACACGCCAAATACTTACTAGAATTTATTTTTAACATTTTAGTTCATTGTCCCAGATAAAAGCTTGTTTTTAAAAATATTTTTTGTTTATAAATTATTTTTAACTTTTAAGTAGGTAGGTATAGATACCGACTACCTACCTACTACCTAAGTATTTAAGAGAAGGCATGATGTTTTAAAATATTCCACGGATATTTGATGTGTTTATGGGTAAAGTGCTCTTCAAGGAAAATTAATCGACTCAATGGGGCTATGTTGCTTTATAACAGAAATGCCATGCCCAAGGGGGGCATGGCATTTCATTTTTTTTACAGCTTCATCATCAGATCCTGGCTATCATTTAAGTGTAAAGTGCTCCTCAAGACGAATCATTTGAGCCCAAATTCATTGAGGCTACGTTATTTTATCACAGAGATGCCGTGGCCACCTTCCAGCTTCATCACCAGTCGCTAAATATCATCTAGCTGTAAAGTTCTCTTCAAGACGAATCAATCGAGCCCAAACTCGGTAGAGTTACGTTGATTTATCACAGAGATGCCGTGGCCACCTTCCAGCTTCATCATCAGACCCTGGATATTGTCTAGGTGTAAAGTTCTCTTCAGGGTCTGATGATGAAGCGGGAAGGTTTCCAGCTTCATCATCAGACCCTGAATATCATCTAGGTGAAAAGTTCTCTTCAAGACGAATCAATCGAGCCCAAACTCGGTGAGGTTATCTTGTTTTATCACAGAGATGCCGTGGCCACCTTCCGTCTCCATCATCAGACCAGCTCCATGGTACCATATCATTGTATTGTCAGCGAAGATACATAAGTACACCAAATTTGAGTACAATCGGACGTTGGGAAGTGGGTCTAATTCAGCTTCCAAGATTCCACCCGAACATACGAGTACATAGTGACATACATACATTGCAAGTTAAATAAAAGCTTGTAATAATCTATTTTTTTGCAGATCTCCGCACGGCGTTCGGTCTCCTAGACCGCGACAGCGATGGTCACGTGACGCCGGCGGAACTTCAGTTCATGCTGAGAAACCTGGGCATAGAAGTCAGCGATGATCTCATCTCGGAGCTCATCAAGGATGCCAGTAAAACTGGTGAGTTGAGATATAGTATAGATATAGTGAGTGGATGAAGAATGTTATTTGATCTCGTAGCATAAAAAGTGCAATTAGATTTCGAAGTTTCATTAGACTTATTTGTTATTTTTGTTATCTTGGAAAAAGGGAGCTTTAAATGTGAGACCTTATTACTACTACAATACAGTTAAATAATTATCATTTATTCATTGAGAAATTGATTTTCATAAATAAGTTTTCCATTCTTCTATGATATAAGATACAGAACCTCTAAGGTAAAATTTTGTACTAGAGGTTATGGTTTATATTAAAAAAAAACATTGCAATATTATACAGCAATAAAAGGAGAGACCTTGGCACCTTAAAAATATATTACGTTCACAGAATTTTAGTTCACGACCGAAACTTTAAAAACATCTCGAAGAAAGTAAATAAGTTGTGTCATGGTTATATTATATCATATCGCGTTAAAATTGCGCAACCAAGAATCTTGAGCATCTTGCAGCCGAAATTGTGCTAACATTTTCCACTTTCATAACGTTCAGTGGTATCGATAAAACATTAGGGCACCCTTCCACCGTAATATCGGTAGTCAAAGTATTCATTGGTATTTATGGAGACTCGTTGCGACTCGTAATGACTCAATAAGGCAGGGTTGGTGACTGCTCGTGCCGAGGATGCGTAGAGGTTGCGAGCTCGGCACGTGCGTTAGCTGTGACAGCCCTGAAGGTTAATGTCTACCGGCAAGCTTGTTGTCTTTCATAAACGTTGAATAACCGCTAACTTACGTAGTTACAGCCAAGCCTTGCCAGCGTCACAAAATATATAATAGTACAACCCGCGTGCCAACCGGCATTGTACCTACTTATGTACTGAATGCTAATGTTAGTTCTCGATCAACTATTTGTATAATGTCACGAAGTCAAGTGCGTGCAACTATACTAGCTTTATGAAATGCCCATGTTTTTAGAAATTCGTTACGTTTGCCCCAACCCAAAAATTCTTATACTCGTCACGATAGCTGGCGTCCTTGTCGCTTAAAAATGCAGATAAATGCGTAAAGTTTTCCGACTTCCAGAATAAATTGCGATTCAGTCTTGTCCTCGCCGCTATCTTTGTAAATTTAATATAAATCATATATACATTATATAATATACTAGATAACTGTGCCTATAGATAGTACCTAACTATATGTACCTACTTACTCTAACGACTTCTCACTTTAGTTTGAATTCATGCCAGAATCCCCACGTGTTTTTATAACAATATGTTCTCAGGGAGGAGTAACATATTGTGTGACTTTAAATTGCTCAAAATGTGCAAAACGGAAACAACAACACATCAACAAGTTATAATTAAATCTTGTTTACGTTGACCTACGTGTTTTACGGCAATTCCTACGTTGCTGCATGTGAGCTTTTCGCGAAACAATAACCGGTAAAAATAGGAGTTAAAATGCATAAAATACAATTTAAATGTTAACTTACCTTTGTTCACTGTTATGCTAAAATGAATCGTAACGTGCTCATTTAGTTACAGTGCGTCAATTAATAGATGTGAGGTGTCCTACGTTGTAATAATCTTTTGTCAATGGATTAAGTGACACTAATTCCTTCATTTGTATCTAGTGGTTCTTTAAAAACATCTTGGTAAGTAGCCCTATCCAAGGCACTGGTTACTCTGCGGCTTTCCCACGTAGCTTTCGCTCAGTTCAGCATCAATCCGTGACAAATACAATGTAAACAAAAGCTCATTAAATCGATAAGGGAAGTACTTACGTTTATTCACGGTGGATATTGTAAAATAGCGTGCAGGAGGCAAAGAGGGCAGGCAGGGCTGGTGGGGCGGCTTCCGGTCCAAGGCAACCCTACGCGGAGACAAGGTCGACTTGCTGACTTATACCTTATACTGCCTTTCTGTAGGCCACACTAACGTTTTGCTAATCAATTTCTGTACAACAGATTATGAGAGTAGTTTGGGTATGCGATTGTGTTCTGTACTGTGTTTAATCTACAAGTGGATCTCCATATATTTAAGATATTACGTAGGTGCTGTATATGTCGCGTGGGTTTATTTAATAACAAAATTGTGACTTTTTTATTATCTACTTATAACATTAAATAAACCTTAAAGACGTGATGGGACATTGTTAGCGGATGATCCGAGGTGTTTTGCTCCATATAGTTCCAAAGCAGAGATAATCTTAGTGCTTTATACATATAATTTCTCATGTCTCTGGCGATTGCCGTAGGATCGGGATAACACTTGTATGGGACCAGTCTAATAAGAAAGAACATTGTTAAAAATCCATCGTAGGTACCTACTTAATTACCGTAATTGGAGGTCTGTGTTTACATTAGATTGTATAAAAGTGATACAGTATCTACTGATATTTGCCTACCAAACTAATTTATGCCTTAGTACAGGTATTACGTCGCTGTTTTAGTACCTAGACCTACTATGGCAACTATCTATAAGCTTTGCTTGTACACCAACCACTTCCCCGAAACCGAGCTTTACTTCTACACGCAAAGCATTAATTCAATGAAAACATGCGGCTGCCTATCTGCCATCGCTAACTAATCTTTTGATCCAATCAGATTGCCACCTCAAGAGTTAATGAGGTTAGCCACTGGATCACGCTATTTTATATAACTAACTGTAGGTGCCTATACTTACCCTACCACTGGTATGGGTGCTTACTTGAGGTGTAAATAACTGTAAACTTACCATTTTTATCTACACATTTTCACGTTGAGTTTATTGACGTGACATCGTCTAATAAATCGATGAACGCTGGCTGTATGCGTGCACGAAAAAGTGTCTCGTTACGCTTATTGTCCCGTTACGCTCATTGTACGCATGCGCCGAGATCATCAAAGTTTTGTTGTATGAATGTGAATATGGATATGCACATGAACATGAACATCAATGTTTTGTCACGTTAAACTATCGTCAGTTAACCAACTTTACAGACAACTAATTTTTTTTAAGAATCTTTTATAAGTTGCTTATTTTTTGTATTAGGTACTTTCGTTTATAAAGTACATTTACTTTACATTATTATCAATGATGTATGATGATGTAGAATGTGATGAAACGTTGTTTGCTATCAATTGTTTGTAAATAAACAAACAACTATAAATTCGATGAATTATTTTCAATTAGTATCTAGTAAGAACTGTCTCGTAATTATAAATTTACACTTATCACGTCTACATAGTTTTAATTTTGGAATTTAGCAAATAACGAATAATTTTAGCTTATTGGCTAATATTGAAAAGTGCTGCTTAAATACTTTTAGTTTAAACTCACAACTCTATCGCTTACCTAGGGAAAGAGTGGCTTCAACGCTTTTGAGGCAGTTTACATTGACCTAGACTGCATTATTAGCTTTAGAGGTTTTTTTTGTATCATCTAATGGGTTATTATGGGTTTGACCTATCTCGCCTAGTGGTGTGCTGCCGGAACACCGTAAGGTTATAACGGCAGATTTATTTACCGCTTCTAGTTGAATTGCCGTCACGTCGTTCACACCCCTACCAGACCTACATACGTTTAAAGGTGACGTATTCAAAGGGGAATGAATGCGAGTAACAGTAGGTAATTACGCAGTGCATGCAAAGCTTTTTACAAAGGCAAAGGATAATCGACACTATTTTAGGCCGACTCTTGATTGATTTCTTTTTGAATGGTGCGTAAAGTTTTTGGAGGTCAGTTCTGATAAATTTCTTATAGTATTGTTGCGGATTATTTTTCTTAACATTGTTAGTTACGTAGAACACATAAGTACTGAAAAACTGACTATGAGATGTTTGTATAAAAAAATATTATAACAAAGCAAATATGAAAGCTAATTTGTTCAAAAATACCAACATAACGCATTGTTTACGATTTTACATTTTATCAGCCAAGGCTAGATGAGGCCCACTAGTAGGAACTGCTAATTTTTTTTTTTTTTTATTCCGAACTGGGTGGCTCTTGATCACTATCTCACCTGATGTTAAGTGATGATGCGATCGATGATGGAGCGTGCTTACCCAGAAGATACCTATTCACTCGCGATTTGAAGACCCCATATTGTACTTAACTGGAAACACAGACTCAGGCAGAGTATTCCATTCTTTGGCGGTTCGTATGATGAACGAAGAAGCAAATCGCTTCGTTCGGGTAGATGGTATATCCACCATAAATCGGTGGCGCCTTTTAGTGTCTCTGGATGTCCGATTATAAAATGGGGATGGTGGAATCAAATCATGCAGTTCCATTGCACACTCTCCGAAATGTATTCGATAGAAAACCGATAAGCAAGCGACTTTGCGGCGATGCGCGAGACTCTGGAGTCTCTTGCTTACTAGTAAGTCGTCGCTTATGAGTTTCTTTGCTCTCCTCTCAATAGCTTCCAGTGTCTCCAGCTGGTATTTGGCAGAGCCATCCCAAAGGTGAGAACAGTACTCCATACACGACCGGACTTGTGCTTGGTAAAGATTAAGCAACTGTCCCGGTGTGAAGTACCGTCTCACCTTAGCCAAAATGCCAAGCTTTTTTGAGGCTAGCTGGGCTCTAGACTCAATATAAGAGCCGATATTGAGAGTTGGTGTCAAAGAGATGCCAAGAAGCTCGAGATTGTTACATATCGGAACGGACACATACCGGAAAGTCGGAGCCAGTAGAAATGGGCTCCGTTTAGCGGAGAAGAGACACGCCTGGGTTTTAGCAGCATTGAACTTGACCAGATTGGCATCGCCCCAATCGGAGACTGCCTTCAAAGAATAGTTCAAGCGCACGACCATCGCTTCTCTATGAGACTGGATTTGTAATGCACTGGTTCGTGCGTTGGATGCATAGCTCTCTACAACAGTGCTGTCATCTGCGTACCCAAAGATACCTGGGTTTAAGCAGGTCATTAATATGCAGCAGAAAAAGTGTTGCAGAGAGTACTGATCCTTGAGGGACTCCGGCATTTATGGCCAATTGGTCGGAAGAACAGCCATCGATGACCACTCGAATCGACCGATCCCTCAAGAAATCTGCTATCCAAATACATAAACCAGTGGGAAGGCCGTATGAAGGAAGCTTGCTAATAAGGCTATCGTGCCAGACCCTGTCGAAAGCCTTCGAGATGTCAAGAGAGACGGTCAGCGCCTCGCCGTGGTTCTCGATGGCCTCGCTCCAGATGTGAGTGGCATACGCTAGAAGATCCCCAGTAGACCGGTTTCGGTGAAACCTGTATTGTCGGTCACTGAGAAGATCGTTCACTTCTAGGTATGCCAGGAGCCTGTGGTTCAGTACACGTTCCATAGTCTTACAGAGTATGGAAGTGACTGAGATAGGCCTGTAATTGGCAGGGTCTGCGCGACTACCCTTTTTGGGCACAGGTTGCACGTTTGCTTGCTTCCAGGACTTAGGCACTTTACCAGTCGTCATAGACAAGCGAAAGAGGCGTGTCAAAATGGGAGCCAACTTAGGTGCACACGTCCTCAAGACTACAGCTGGTATACCGTCTGGACCACTAGCTTTGTTCACGTCTAGATTACGCAACGCTTTGCGTACTTCAGTCTGACGAATGCGGATTTCCGACATTAACGTCCCGCAAGTCGGCAGACTAGAAGGTACAGCATTGCCAGCATCTAAACGTGAAGACTCCGCAAACAGAGTAGCAAATAAATTTGCTTTCTCTTCAGCAGTGTGCGCTAGTGACCCGTCGGGTTTCAGCAGTGGAGGCAGTGAGGGACGTCAGAAGTTCTCTTCGATTGACTTCGCCAGGGACCAGAACGCTTTGCTACCAGAGGGGTAAGAAGCAAGTTTGTTCCCTGTTCGGCGTATGTGATCGAAGCGAGCCTTCTTGAGAGCCTTTTTGCAAGACTTGGCGGCTAAGTTAAAGGCTTTCTTCTTTTCGCGTACATCTCTAGTCTTGCGGGTTCGAGCATCAGCCCAGGCTAAGTAAGCTTCATGTTTTGATGCTTCTGCATCTCTACATTTGGCATTAAACCATGGACGAGCTTTGCTTGACATCGGAACGTCAGAGAATGGTATGAAATATTCCATACCCTGACGTAACACTTCTGTCACAGCATCCGCGCAAGCTGAGGGATTGCTCGAAGAAAAACATACCTGCCGCCATGGATAAGACGCGAAAAAACAACGCATCTCATCCCAATCTGCTGACCTGTATCGCCACACCCGCCGGGTGCCTTTTTGGCTGGGATCGGGCGGGGTGTAGACGGAGACAGACTTCACCAGACAGTGGTCGGAGCTACCTAAGGGTGATGAAACCGACACCGAGTAGCGGTCTGGTTCTGTTGTCAGCAGAAGGTCCAAGCAATTGGCTGTATGGCCATCAACTTCCGGTATCCTTGTTGCTCCCTGGACCAACTGAGTGAGGTCTAGCGTTAAAGCAAGCTTTCGCATCTCTCGACCAGCGTGGTCTGTGCTCTGGTATGGGTACAGCCAGTCTTGATGATGGGCGTTGAAATCCCCCAGAAACACTAATTGAGCAGAAGGATACCTCTGTTGGGCTACATCAGCCGCCTCACTGAGGTGGTTTGTGAGCCTGTTTGTCTCTTCATCTCCGCTGTGCGAACGGTAGACACTAGCATAAAGAATTTTCTCCATGCCAGTGTCCACCAAAATCCACATGACGGAAAGTTGAGGGTCTTCAAGGTTGCGGAGACGCCGATAGCAAATGTCATCGCGGGCATACATACAAACTCCCGCCCTCGGCCTAAACTTATGTTCTAGAACATAGCCTGGGTAGGCAAGGTACGCCGCGTCGGCTGGACATTTGATCTGCGTCTCCGTGAGGAACAGAATATGCGGTTTTTCGGTCTCAAGATGGTGGTGGACCGAGAGGATATTGGAGTGCAAGCCTCGAATGTTTGAGAGGTGCACTTGAAGGGAGAGGACGTGCTTCCGCTGTTTAACCTCTATTCTGTTTCTGCCTTTCATTTTGTGGGGAGTGAAGTTAGGTAAGGGAAACGGAAGTGGAAACGAGGCGCTAATTACCAACCCGTGATACATATTAGGTCTTTTCACCTATTGGGAACCAATCCTGGAGACCGCGGGGACGCCCGAGCCCCCCCAGAGGTGTCCACCGGGTCCTCTCGTCCGGTCTAATTGATTTAATTTGATTTTTTTTTCGATTATTCAAAGATACATTTTTGATGGATGTATATCTATCAAAATTTAAGTATCTTCTTTATTGTCACATCACAAATATAACTTATATCTTGATACAATAGCTTAAATTAAAGTGTTACAATGGTTTGTCTATCTTTAATAGGAATCTCTTCCAAACTTTAGAATTTTAGAATTTATTTATTTCATAATAAGGACAGTTTAATCATTAAGATAGTTTAAAAACTAAAAAACTTCAATGCCCCGCAAGTCAATTTCAGTAACAAGTTTAAGACGTTT
The DNA here is from genome assembly GCA_954871355.1 of Cabera pusaria. Classification (NCBI taxonomy): domain Eukaryota; kingdom Metazoa; phylum Arthropoda; class Insecta; order Lepidoptera; family Geometridae; genus Cabera; species Cabera pusaria. The sequence continues at coordinate 11,667,498 of OX940897.1, forward strand.
ATCGTCATATCTCTGGAGATATTTATCAGATCTCGATGAAATTACAATGGGACCACCTCGGAAATGTACCCTACCGAAGAACCATTCGAATCGGTTCACAATTGATGGAGTAATCGCGTAACATACATACAAAAAAAATTATAATAAAAAACATACAGACGAATTGAGAACCTCCTTCTTTTTGGAAGTTGGTTGAAAAATTTATATACAATGAAAATTAACCTAAGACAGAATCTTATAGAATACACACATACATAATTAATTAAAATATTACTAGAATTATTTACGACTGTAGATATATCTTACATTATTGTCTTAGGAGGTTCGTTAGGAGCTGTACTACGATACCCTGTGTTAAAGCTCCTACGATTCATCTCACTCTGATAAGTTTTACATATTTTTAGACTAAGTAATAGGTAGGTAGCTAAGCAAAAATAAAAGATATAATTCCATCACGTTTTACAAACAAACATTATCCGTTGTTTTGCTTAATTAGTGTATCGGTAGGAGAAGAAAATAAAATAAGATAAAATAAGCAAAATAAATAAAGTTGCTTGTTTATAACGGGTAAAGACTTGCATTGAATAACGGGCTACTACGGAACCCTACACTGCGCGTGGCCCGACACGCACTTGGCCGGTTTTTTTAGTTATAGTATTACCTATTAGTAAGATAATTCTAGAGCATTTCTAAAATATATGAAGCTCAAACAGATAAAAGCGACAGCGCAGCAAACAAAGAGCTTTGGTCGTTAAATCTTAATTAACGTGACAACAGGAAGGATCATTAGTAGACTGTGACGTCAGCGGATTTCTTTACTTCGTTTACGACCGGCTTATTACAAACACGATTATCTCTTTATCACATTTTAACCCCGCAAATGGTGTCAGAAGTTTGAGGCATTGCATAGTACATTCCATTCAGATGACACTATATTTTATGGAATATTACAAGTTACTTTTTAAGCGACTTCACAAAAAAGGAGGAGGTTCTCAATACAAATCAATTAAGATTTTAAGCAAAAAAAAATATCTCCATGTGTACCTATGGAGATTTCCTTAACAACGCACAAGAAATCTTGTTCTCATAACACACGTTTTTCATATTATGAATAGTCTGAATTTCCACTTGCAAAACTCAGTGTTTTTCCTTATTTACAGGCAACGGCTTAATAGACGAAAATGACTTCATGCAATGGGTGACGAAAATACAAGCAATACAAGGCATGGACGTGAGTAATAGTGGAGGAGATTCAGAAGAAGAAATCACAAGGGACCTACTAGCAGCTTTTAAGTAAGTTACCTTTACCTATAAGTGACTTCATCGTATGTGTCGTAAGCTTAACGAGATAGAAGAGATGTTTATTCAGACCTAGGTATATCCAATCACCGCTAGAATATTTGGTTTACCATCAACTTAGTAGTAGCATATTATATCGATGTTCCGCCCGACTTGCTACCAAAAAGTACCTCACTACCATCTAGGATGAATCTTCCGCCAAAGCCTTACCGGAGGCACACAGCCCGTGAGAGCCATTCAAGCCAGACCATTCAAGACCATTAAGCCTATGTCCGAAAATGTTGAACACACTGTTCAACATTTTCGATCACATCATCGTTTACCCACAGGCGAGATAGTGGTCAAACGCTAGCCTAAAAACCTAAAAAAAAGCCTAAATGGATATGAGTCTGTAATACCTATATCATAGGTATATCTGTTTCAATCGCAAGTTTCATTGCCATTTTTATCGCCATTTCTCTGGAGATATACATTCATCAGATCTTGATAACATTTACTAAAGAGCTACACCTACTCAAGAATAACTAAAATCAGTTAATTTCAGTGACATTTTTGTGGTATTTATATCCATATATTTTAAGATATTTATCAGATCTCAATGATTTGTATTGGCACCACAGTAGACATGTACCCCTCCGATGAAAAAAATCTTCGGAGTTTCGTAGTAATCGCGTAACAAATGTACAAAAAAAAACATTCAGAAAAATGTAGTACCTCCTCCTTTTTTGAAGTCGGTTGTAAAAAGTTACCAATCAGTCTCTAACGTGTTCCAGAGTATTCGACCGTGACGACAACGGGTACATAACGCGGGATGAGCTCCGAGCAGCGTTGGAAATGATAGGCGAGCCAGTAACTGACGCGCAACTCAACCAAGTGCTAGCTTTAGGAGACATCGATCACGACGGCAGGATCGATTATGAAGGTAATATCTACTGAGATTTGAATGGAGTAAACTTTGCCTGTAATAGGTTTAAACATTTTGTCATATTTTAGCTACGGTTTGTTCTAGTAGTGGCGACAATCTTGGTTTATGTCTTGAGGCAGCCTAATAATTCTACCAACAGAGCTAGCTAATCAGACTTTTTGAATTTGCATTCTATGTAAATTAAATACATATTTTAAAAAAAATATATTATACAAAATGTCAGAGCCGTTTCCGAGAGTTACGCAATATGTAAACTGACTAGAGATGTAAGATTTGTATTTTACTGATTCTTTTATATTACTTTATGTTATATTATGTGAACACGCGAGGAAGTAAACAGGTGCCTTCTAGGCAAGCGTGCCATCGCAGATCGCATCGGCACTGACAGTGCTAAAACGCTTGACTAATAAATATAACATAAAAAAAAGATTGTCTGAAACGAAAAGGATCGCAGTTGGCTTAGAAACCATAATAGATAATATCATGTATCATTTTCTATCTTTGGCTTTGAACACACATAAAATAAATTCCTTTTCTTTCATACACCTACGCATTTGGATAAAACGTTCAACAAGCACCGGCCAGCGCAGAACAAAGCGTTGTTTAGATAAATCAAACTACATACGCGCTATAATTAACTTGGCTGCACTACAAACATAAGTTTATTTTACCTAAAGACTAAAAAAACAAGAGATTGACAAAAAATATTGGCAGATACGCGAAATAATCTGGAGGAAATGTCATTGGACGAATCGTCATACTATTATTTATTCTGTGAATTCGTTGAAACTAATTTTATATCTTTTTTTTTCAGAGTTTGTGAAAATGCTGCTTTAGATAAACATTCATCTGTGTTTTCTACTATAATAACTACCTAGTCGAATTGTAAAGACGTTTTTTTAGGAATACCAATGTTTTAAGTAGTTGCAAACATGCTTTTTGCAACTGAAGTTTTGTAAGATACTTAATTTAATGTAGATATGATTTGCACTTTGTTTTATGACCGATTTGTGTTGTAAACTATACCTATAGCTGATGTTTTTACAGCAATATTGAGTTTTACTGAGTTGTAATATACAGCTAGCTCGGAACTATATATCCAATAGGGAAGATGCAAATTTAATATTTATCAATATTAATTGAACAAAATGTAAAAAAAATGCAAAGAGGCCTTTGTTTTATTAATTAATTATATTTTAGACAATATTGATTATTAAAAGTTTTAAAAAAGTAGTTACGTGAAACGAAACGTATTTAAAATTAAGATTCGACTTCCATGCCCCGCGAGTCAGTTTCAGTAGTAAGTTTGAGACGTTTATCGTCATATCTCTAAAGATACTTATCAGATCTCGATTAAATTACAATGGGACCACGTCGGGAATGTGCGCTACCGATTAAAAAAATAATAATTCGAATAGGTTCGCAATTGACGGAGTAATCGCGTAACATACAAAAAAACATACACACGAATTGAGAACCTCCTCCTTGTTGGAAGTCGGTTGATAAAAACAAAATTAAAAATATTGCATCTTTTCTATTGCAATAACTTATGTACTTGTTTCAAATCCCAAATGGTAGCACATAAATCGGTTATAAAACTACATATTATACATATTTAGCGGCTTTATGCCTACATTTTGAAATGTAGTTATTAAATGTAAATAGAGTAATTTTATAACGAAATAAATTATTATGAACCTATCGTTAAATAACATAAATATTGCTGAACATAATCTGTGTGAAATATATGTTATAACATTTAATTAAAAACATCTATTTCAAGTTCAACAATATTGCATCGATATACAGGGTTACAGGAGAAGTCGTGCTAGATCCGTGAAGGGCGTGGAGTACCCGTCATTTCTGACTTATTTCTCTATGAAACACCCCACCCTAAACTTAACCCTTTTCGAGATATACGACTTATATATTTTTTTTGAAAATTGCCGATTTTTAGGCAACTACATTGATTTGTGTTTTTTTTACGTGTCTTATTATTATTGTTGTTGCATTTTTACTTGTGTAATAAGATGCTTTAACGCGTTAATAATCAAAATAGTGCATAAGTTAGTTGAATAGACCGTAGTAGACAAGTGAAAGTTAAGAAATTAAAAAACATATGTAGCATGAAATGTCATCAGGATGCGACAATGTATCCGAAATAGAGGCGCCCATGTTGAACATGAACTGTAAAATAAGGAAAAGTTGTGTGAAAACATTTAACAAATGACATTTCATGCTTTACCTATTGTTTTATTTTACTTTTTATTGTAAATTATCTTCTACACTGTCGCCTATAAAACTACTTTTTTCCACGAAATGTAATACAAACCCTAGATTGTTATACCTCGTTGGATAGCTGATGAACCGTAGATATTTTAAAAAACATCTGCCAAACAAGAGCCATAATATTTTTTTTAAATATTCCTTAGAGAAAAATAAACTTGCTAATATTTTTTTTAATTTCTTAACTTTCACTTGTCTACTACGGTCTATTTAACTAACTTACGCACTATTTTGATTATTAACGCGTTAAAGCATCTTATTACACAAGTAAAAATGCAACAACAATAATAATAAGACACGTAAAAAAAAACAAATCAATGTAGTTGCATAAAAATCGGCAATTTTCAAAAAAAAATATATAAATCGTATATATCGAAAAGGGTTAAGTTTAGGGTGGGGTGTTTCATAGAGAAATAAGTCAGAAATGACGGGTACTCCACGCCTTTCACGGATCTAGCACGACTTCTCCTGTAACCCTGTATGATGATACGTTATACTATCACGAATCAAGATACATAAGTTTTAGCAACCTATAATAAAAAATAAATAGTATTTTCATACTAAAGTAAAACACGTCCAAAAGACAAAGTTATCGAAAACAATTGAAACATACTAGGCCTATATTTTATACCAGTTGTTCAACGTTGTATAACACTTTTACGTATTTTATTTTATTTCTAGATTAACATAGAATTATAGTTTAGAGTATAAGCTAAAACATACAGTGACACCATTTTCTACATACCTATTGTCATTATATAATTATTATACATACATAACCATAAACTGTTTAAATTTTTTTATGATTTTACGGTTGGGGCTCTACGGGTCGCTACGGTTGGACATTTAAGAATATACTTATTTTGTAGAGATGCCCCACCGTAGAGCTCGTAGCGTCGTCGTAGCATGGGTGTGGGATGATGGAAATAAACAATACTTTAATATGATTACGTAGGTATTCAAACTACGTGATGGTCTGTCCATCCTTATTTTATATATCAAAGACGATAAAAATATTTATCACTATTAAATTCTAATAATGACTATGTATTGAATATATGTATCGAATTTTTCGCTTCTTGCATACATACAGTTTTATTAGCAACGAGTTCTGATTAGATAAGAAAATTGTTTCATTTATTTTACTAGCGTAGTATGTTTACGTAAGGTACCTACCTAGTAAAATAAATGGAACAATTGTCTTTTATTGTCTCGCTATTTAAACAATATTTTTATCTAAATGGTTGTGAACAAATAAGTTATTTTAAAACTTACATCAACATTTTGAAATATTATCGTAAGTAGGTATATTTATTTCCATAACTTTGAGATTTTAAACCACAACGTAAATTGATGCAATTGTATCATTTACTTATGTTTGTGTTATTTTGTTACTATTATGAGATATAAAAACATCAGCGGATTTTCTGAATTATGTTGAATTACTGAATATGTAGACAGAATAATGCGAATACGATAACACTTAATACTATAAAGTTCTATGCCTGGAGTAAATTATTATTATACTTTGCTCATGTATACATAAAACCTGCACCTACAATTAACTCGAATAATTTTACTGTGTCAACGATTATTTTACGTAGAAGGACGTATGTTGATTTTGTACAGAAGTTATCTTGACACCTTAATTATGTTTTGCAATTGTTTTAGACGATTTTCAATAAGCCTTCGAAAGGCATGTGATGTGGAATGTAAGTGATCAATAAACATTGATTTTGTTAACAAGTTGATTTTACTTTACCCGTGACAAATACGGCGACCATTTTCAAAGTCTTTATTAGCAAGTTATATCAAAGAAAGTTAAAATTAAATCTTCTTGAGTTGGTCAGTAAATGTCCTTTCCAGTTATTTTTCCTCCGACCTTGATAGTTTTAGCTTAAGTTACTGTGTCGATAGTGAACGCATAGAAGTGGGGCTTTATCTAATGTTAATTAGTTAAATGTTAAAGCTCTATGGAGGGTAGGTTTGGTTCTCCAAACCTCACCTGGTAACAACTAAATCAACTTGTTCGATGCAAGCCAGTTAGATAGTCGTGTTGAGGTAGTTGCGCTGAGTGGATCAGACTAAATCCAGTTGGGTAGCGCCTCGTCTTAGGCACATAATATTTACTAATGAAAATATGTATTTCTCTCACAAGTAATTTGGTAACTTTGGACTTATGTGACATATAAAAATATGGTATATTAAAAATAAAATTAAAAAGTGAATAGTACTACTTCTTACGTAGGTAGGTACTGCCCGTTGCCATCTTCCATTATCTTATGAGACAACCACCATCTAAGACCTTCTTTTATGTAGTTGTAAAGTGCTTGTCTATCCTATGAAGTACAATCGCCTTCATTTGTGCGTATCCACCTTAAGGAATAATTTCCTGTGCACCTTATTGAATTGGCATCTCGCTTCTGTCTATGTTGACATTGTTGACCAATGACAAGAAGGGACAAAGCCTAAAATTGTGTTTTGTTTTTGGTTTTGGCTCTTCTGATTGGTAAGAAAATTTTTTTTTTGGTTTTGGCTCTTCTGTTTGGTTAGAAAAATAATCGACACTTGCAACCGAAAATGTTTTGAAACTGGATACGCACAACTGTACGCGATGGTACCTACTTAATCACAAAAATATTCATAGGTGCTAGCACCTATCAATATTTAGGTATGTACTTAGGTATTTACCATCTAAATATATGGTAAGTACCTAATTATGAAATAGAGCCCTTGATTGTTACATCTTCGGATCTTTATGTAGGTATTCTATCCAAAGATGTATTTATACGCGGTACAAGGGAAACAAAAACATTTAGCACCAATAAATTATAAGTTAAATTTATTTGCCATCCAATGTAAAAAATCATGTAAATAGTTATGACGGGATAAGGAAGATACAATATAGGTAGATTATTCCGCGCCCTCTAGGAACTTGCTGAGGAAATCGGTCTGCCTCAGCTCGATGCTGGGATTCCAGTAAGCCATTACATGACCCTTCTGATGCCATGAGTACTTTATCTCTTTCAGTTCATTGTAGCCCTGGGGACACACAAGTCTTGAATAACACATAAATTTAAAAATATAATAAAAACTCCAAGTTCCCTACCATTTTCATGGAGTATAACTGAAGTAGGTAACATAATATTAAATTTCGAATCAACCCGACCTGTGCAAGTTGCTTACATACTCTCATCAATTAGAAAAGAGGTAATCTAAAGAGATCTTCATACGCTAAAAACTCTCCCGATCAGGTGCCTTGATCGGGATCACTATGATCACTAAAAATAAACTAAATCAAAATAGGTTTATTAGGTTTATTCGTTTTGGAGCTACGATGCTACAGTCAAACTGTGCTGGAACTAAGAACCTATTGGCAACCTGTTTTTATTCTGTGGATGGATCGAGATACGTAGGTAAGATTCTGATCTTACCTATCATCAGTCTTCACACGTTTAGAACTACCCAGTTAGGTGTCAAGTGTAGGAATTAGGACTTAGGCCTACAGACACAGGTGGGTGCCATGACTATGAAATTCCCGTGAGCGGGGGCGACAATGATCATATATATTTTGTTAGGCACTTCTCTGTAATAACATCGTATTCACTTACAGTTGGTTTTATCCATTGTCATTTCTTTCATACTTACCTATGCAAATTAGTACTAATACCTTAATGACAAGGAGATCGATCACTCGCACATCACGGACACACGCATTTTTATAGAAATACTCTCGTATTTTCCAGCGACAGTCTTCCTCATTTTTTGGGATGTCGAAGTATTTGACTAAAACATAAAATAATAATCCAATGGGCAAAGCCTTCCACTAAACGTTTATGATATAAGTAGATATATAGTAGGTCAAACTCTTTATTCTACGCATTTTATCGTCAGAGTAAAAGCACATTCGAATTCGGAAACTGCCTCTCTTTCAACTCAAATCTTTGCAATTTACCTACAATGCTCTAATCCATAACTTTTGATATTTCAACTCGAAAATGTCATTGTTTGTAAAAGGTTTTCGCGACCAAATAACTCACGGAATATTAAATATTCAAAATGACGCTTCCGAATTCGAATGTATCCGATTGAAATGAGAATAACTAACCTGAGGTGGGTGAAACCACTGCCACACCCACCTCTAAGAAGGGAGGAGACCTAAGTACTAACTCTATGAAAGAAATATATTTAGATTTAGTAATGTAGGTAATTAAATGAGTTTCTTTGCTCTTACTTCGTAGGTGCTACGAAAAAAATTATGTAATCGCTATGATTTGGCACAGTGTTGTCAATGATTTAAAGCAAATTGTGCAAGGCAGTGCGTGGCTATTATTATCCACAACGATTAAAATTCGTAGTGCGCGCTTAGCATAAGGAAGAAGCTTCAGTTTTGAGCATCACCGTAAAGTTGCTTGTCATTCAGTTCGAGTGCTGGAATTTCTCGTCTCTTTATTATAAGGTATTAGGTAGATACCTATCGAGTATATCGGAACCCTAGTCTTTAAGTCGTAATAAAACCGGCCAAGTGCGAGTCGGACTCGCCCACCGAGGATTCTGTACCAACTTCTAACTAGGTTAAAGGACAAACTTAACTTTATAGTTCGATCCCTGGACCGATGCCAAGACACTGTTTGTTGATGCAGCAACCGCAAATAATATGTTTGTAGTTTGTAAATCCGCATTTTTTTGTTATTTAACTAACATACGGTTTAACTTTTTCAGATTTTTTTCTTGTATAAGGCCCTGTCCGCACAGCAATATTGCACAGCGCATTTTTTTTTCGCAATTCTGTGAAGTATTATATCTATTGAACGTATCCGCACTGGCGGAAAATTGTGATTTGATGCAGATTGTCGCGGAATTTAAATCGCGAGAATAAAAATCGCGCTGTGAAATATCGCTGTGCGGCCTTAGTGCTTGAAGACCTTGCTTCTTGCCAAATTTTATGATTCTAGGTCAACGGGAAGTACCCTATAGATATTATAATTCCCTTTTGAAATTGCAAAATATGCGAAAAAATGCTTACATAAACTGTTATATCTTTTGATCGCGATTATTTACAAGTTTCACTTTTTCACAGCTGAAAGATACCATAGACCTGTAGGTATTTGATTTAAGTTTAGGTAAACTTTACACCTTTACGCGTTCCTGAGAAAAAGAGTAAATACCGAACCTAAAAAGTGGTGTTAGAAATGAATCTAATGCAAACACGCTGTGCGTCGCGTACTCTCATGCCCTGTAATTTCACTGGATACCTTTACTTTCAAATCGAACATTTCCATTACACGATTGAATAACAAAGCTGTGCTCCAGAAGGATTAGCAGAAGTTCTACCACTACCGAAAACCACCGTCTAATGCGATTGAAAATGATGGCCTCTTTAGATTCTTGAAAAAAACTGAGAGAAAATACCGATTACGTAAATTGAATTTACCAATATATGGAATGTAGCGGTAAAAAGCCCTGTATAGTCCGATAGAACGCCTTCGCGCCTCGTAAATGTCCTTAGACATCAATGGTCGAACAGTTTTTATTGCAGCTTTAGTAGTTTGTGCCATTGTTGATAAATTACTAACAAAACCAAACAAAACCCTTGCACTAGGCAATATATGCAAACTTTTGACTTTTGCCCACAGACAATTAGCAATAGCTATATTTCTTGGTAGGTAATTGACAAGCCTTTAAGGAGGATTTAAGCACTTATTAGGTACATTTCACAGACCTGCTACTTTTATATTACATCTATGGTACATTTGGCTGAATTTAAAGTAGTCGAACTCGGATCGAACGGGATGTAAGGGAGCACAAATACGACCTCGGTGCTCCCAGCCAACCTCACCTGCCCGTGATGCATCCTGCTGACCAACAGACGGGGCTCTGGCGACCGACAAATGGCGGTATACCCATTTCATATCTATGGCGTAGCCAAATTCTACAGGCCGGTGACGGGCAGCAGCGTCACCGGTGCGAGAAGCTACGTCCTGCGATCGCCAACACGCCTGCCCAGCATGGCGATTAGGGCATATCCCTCCCAAGGGATGAAACCAAAATGGAAAGTCACATTAAGCCGCGGCCCCCAGTTCCCGGCCGCCCTGCTATTCCTGACCACGGCGGCGGTCACGGTAACGGCAGGGCAGGGGGTGCTAAGAATCCCTGGGTTACGGTAGGCCGCCAGAACAAACTGACCCTCGCAACGTACAATGGACGCACGATTCGGCTGGACGATCATCTGGCGCAGCTAGAGGAGGAGCTGAAACACATGAGATGGCACATTCTGGGGTTATGTGAAGTCCGAAGACAGGGAGAGGACACCATAACCTTAGAATCGGGCCATCTTATGTACTACAGAGAAGGAGATCAGCCATCCCAAGGCGGCGTCGGGTTTCTGGTCAACAAGGTTCTCAGTGACAACGTTGTAGAAATCTCCAGTGTGTCGACCAGGGTAGCGTACCTCATAATTAAGTTAACCAAGAGGTACAGCCTCAAGGTTATCCAGGTCTACGCACCGACCTCGACACACTTGGATGATGAGGTGGAGAGCATGTATGAAGATATCTCCAGAGCTTTACACACCACCTCCAAGGCTCACTACAACGTTGTCATGGGAGACTTTAACGCCGAAGTGGGAGTACAAACTTGCGGCGAATCGTCTATAGGACCACACGGATTTGGGAGTAGGAATCACAGGGGACAAATGCTCGTCAATTTCCTCGAGAGAGAGGGGCTTTTCTTGATGAACTTGTTCTTCAAGAAACAGCCCCAAAGGAAATGGACGTGGCAAAGCCCCGACTTTGTGACTAAAAACGAGATTGACTTCATCATTACGGACAAACGGCGCATATTCAGAGACGTCTCAGTGATCACTAGGTTTAATACTGGAAGTGATCACCGACTTGTACGAGGCACTCTGGATATCGACTTTAAAGCCGAGAGATTCCGATTGATGAAGTCTACGCTCCGTCCGAACCTACTCCAAACCGTTGTTGGATCCGAATCATTCCAATTAAAATTGGAAAATCGATTCGCTGCCTTGGAAACCACAGATGACGTAGACCAGAAACTCGAAGAAGTGGTGGAAATCCTCAGAGATGAAGGGACGAAGTTTTGCGAGAGCAAGCGTACGGGCAAAAAGTCCAAACTCTCGGCAGAAACACTTCGGCTAATGGAAGAGAGACGAACAGACCCTTTGTCAGCTTTGTCAACTAACCTGGTGCGCAACAAATCCATAAAGAAGCTGGTACGACGCGACCTCAGATCCTCTAACACGCTCTTGATTAAAGAATCAATTGAGCAGAATCGGGGGTCGAAAGTGTTCGTCCAGCCTCTGGGTAGAAGCCACCTCACAAAGCTGACAACGTCAACGGGGAACGTCGTCGCATCCAAGCCGGAGATTCTGTCGGAAGTTGAAGACTTCTACGGCAAGCTCTACGCATCGCATGCTTCAAGGCCCGAACCCGATACTGAGGATTCTAGAGCCACCTTAACCCGCCACTTAACAGAAGATATGCCAGAAATTAGCCGAGACGAAATCGTGATGGCCTTTAAACAACTCAAAAATGGAAAAGCCCCAGGAGAAGACGGAATCACAACGGAGCTTTTAAAAGCCGGAGGAACTCCAGCAGTTCAACAGCTTCAGCAGCTATTTAATTCCGTTCTTTTTACTGGGAGAACTCCACAGGCATGGAACAGAAGCACGGTGGTTTTGTTTTTCAAAAAAGGAGACAAAACCCTATTGAAAAACTATCGCCCGATTTCGCTGCTGAGCCATGTCTACAAGCTGTTTTCAAGGGTCATCACGAACCGTCTTGCGCGAAGACTCGACGAGTTTCAACCTCCGGAACAGGCCGGGTTTCGAAGCGGTTACGGCACCATAGACCACATACACACGGTGCGGCAGATTGTACAGAAGACCGAAGAGTATAATCGGCCCCTGTGCTTAGCATTTGTGGACTATGAGAAGGCCTTTGACTCAATCGAAACCTGGTTTGTTCTCGAGTCCTTGCAGCGTTGCCAAGTCGACTGGCGATATATCGAAGTGATGAGATGTTTATATAATGCCGCAACGATGACTGTACAAGTACAGAACCAGCGAACTAAACATGTCCACCTGCGTCGAGGAGTGAGACAGGGGGACGTCATATCCCCGAAACTGTTCACTAACGCCTTGGAGGATATGTTTAAGACGCGTGACTGGAAAGATCGTGGCATTAACATCAACGGCAGGTACATCTCTCACTTACGATTCGCAGATGACATCGTCATTATGGCAGAGACGCTGCAGGACCTACAAAGGATGTTGAATGGCCTAGCTGATTCTTCTCGTAGCATCGGTCTCCGGATGAATTTGGACAAAACCAAAGTCATGTACAACGAGCACGTTGTTCCGGAACCGATTGCCGTAGATGGAATCCCACTCGAAGTTGTCACTAAGTATGTTTACCTAGGGCAAACTTGGAGCGTTTGCCCTAGGTAAAAGCTAGGCAAACATAACTTCGAGAAGGAAATCCAGAGAAGAATTCAGCTGGGCTGGGCAGCATTCGGAAAACTCCGTCGAGTCTTCTCGTCGCCTATACCACAGTGTCTAAAGACAAAAGTCTTTAACCAGTGCGTCCTACCTGTGATGACATACGGAGCCGAGACGTGGACACTCACAGTACGACTGGTCCACCAGTTTAATGTCGCTCAGCGAGCTATGGAGAGAGCTATGCTCGGTATTTCTCTGCGGGATCGAATCCGGAACGAAGTAATTCGCCAGAGAACTAAAGTTATCGACATAGCTCAACGGATTAGCAAGCTGAAGTGGCAGTGGGCTGGTCATATCTGCCGCAGGACTGATAACCGTTGGGGCAGACTTGTCCTAGAGTGGAGACCGCGAATCGGCAAACGTAGCGTAGGACGTCCTGTGACCAGGTGGAGCGACGACATACGCAAAGCGGTGGGCAGTGACTGGAAGAGAAGAGCCGAAGATCGGGCTCAGTGGCGCATCTTGGGAGAGGCCTATGTCCAGCAGTGGACTGATACAGGCTGATGATGATGAACTCGGAACAATGACTACATTGTTCCGAGTAGTCGAAGATGGTGAACGCCTTAAACACACTAAAATAGTCCGACCAAAGAGTAACATAATATATGACTCTCAAGGACTAAGTGCTGCCTGAATACTGTAAGGTTATGGCGCCAGCCAGATTTTCTTTTTGATGGTTTTAAGCTACTTTTTAGTAGCAAGTCAGGCGGAACGGATTATAATCAAGATAGGAGCCCAAATAGATAATTATGTTTTTATGGGAGCCTAAATTTACTTCCTCACTTTTGAGGAAGCAATTTTAGGCTCCCAAAGCAAAAATATTGTATAGCTCCTTAGCTATATATATAGAAGAAAAGAACCATATGACCAAATTGGTATAACTCAGGTGGGCACATACCACCAAATTCTCTATTGGAACCCTCAAATCGCGATATTGTTGACCATATGTTCACTTAGAGCATATTGATCACGCAAATAATTATATATAAAATATTGTTTCTTAAAGTGTTACACACTTTAGATTTTTGTAAATTGTTACACGCAATCCAAAGTGGGTTAAAAATGATAGTGTGGTTTTATGAAACCACACAATCTTTGAAAAAAGTGAAACTTTTTTTCACATTGACATGTTATCCGGAGGGTGCGGATTCGAGTCCCGTCGGTACAATGCAATTTTGGATTGTGTGTAACAATTTACAAAAATATAAAGTGTGTAACACTTCAAGAAACATAATATTTAATTTACACAGTGCAACATCTCTCTTCGGATTTGAAAACTGTAAAAACTTTTTCCGAATGATTAACTTTCGAAATAAGTTATCATAGATGACGCCACCAATGCATAATTGAGTTAAAAATGCAATCCACTAATTTCGTCGAATCGATAGTATCGCACCGTGGCTTGATTGGCAGAGCACCTGGGCATGTTATCCGGAGTGTGCGGATTCGAGTCCCGTCGGTACGATGCAATTTTGGATTGTGTGTAACAATTAAAAATATAAAGTGTGTAACACTTCAAGAAACATAATATTTAATTTACACAGTGCAACATCTCTCGTCGGATTTGAAAACTGTAAATACTTTTTCCGAATGATTAACTTTCGAAATAAGTTATCATAGATGACGCCACCAATGCTTAATTGAGTTAAAAATGCAATCCACTAATTTCGTCGTATAGATCGTATCGCACCGTGGCTTAATTGGCAGAACACCTGTACATGTTATCCGCAGGGTGCAGGTTCGAGTCCCGTCGGTACGATGAAATTTTGGATTATGTGTAACAAATTATATATAACTCTTTGGAAGTATATAATTAAAGATAAAACTTACATAGTTTAGGAATGTAAAAACAGTAAAACAACATCATTTGCTGAATTTTCTATTGCTTTTAATATAACATATATTTAATATAACTTAAAACAGGTGCTTTTTACACTACACGACGTACAGGTTTAAACATCTATTCGGTCCCTGAGAAGAATTTGGAAAGGAAGTCCTTTGGCTTGGGTTCTTCAGTGGGCTTGAAGTATGCCATGATATGGCCTTTTTGCTTCCAGTTCCTGACAGACTCTTCTAGTTCCATTCGACCCTGGAAATTATTGTATAATATTAGTTTACATTTTAGTGGTCTTCTTTACCTAAGGATTAACTAATGTAACGTGGCATTGCTGCAACCATCTTACAGAGAAAGTCGGAAAAAAAAGCTCTGTTTAATGTAAATTGTAACAGAAATAAGGGACAGTGGCATTGCAATGGCTCCTTAGCTTATTAGTATGGCCAAAGACTACCACTAATGGTCACCCATTAAGCTCCACCCAATGGTCATATGTAGGGATCTAAGCCTACGGATGCAGAAAGGCAATAATTAACTTCCAATGAGTGACCATACCCACTACATCATAATGAAATTTTTGAGAACAATCCTTTGATATGTCTTTTAATTTAGTAAGCCAGCCAGGATTGTATTCCATTCAGTTTTATATAATACAGTCACTAGTGCAGTGATGTCAGTCAGCAAATATTTTATAGCATCTACTAACTTTTTACAAGCTTTTCTTTCCTTGCTATGTTCATATTATTATGTAAGTTATCTGACAATATTTGCAATCCATATTTCAACCACTTGCTGGTATGATATTGAGCTGAAATTAGGCATACTTATGTAAATCCTGTAACAATGAAATATTACAGTACCATCAAGCTGATCAGTTGATGTAACAAGGATAGCCACTATAACTTCCATATAATTTTTCATATAATGCAAATGGCAGGACATTTAAATTTAGGCTAATATGATTTGATATCATTAGAGATCGGATATACACATTATGGAAAGCACTTCTTTATCAAAAAAATTCTACAATTTCAGAATTCACAAATTGATGTGTACATTCCATAAGATATAATAACACGATTCGACATAAATGATAGTTGCCCTGTTACAGTGTAATATGGTTTCTTTTCCTTACTTTTATTGAATGATTTTTGATGATATACCATATTACCATGGTAAAATATTCTAAGAAGCCTGTTCCATAATATGTAACTCAAAAATTAACTTTAGGTAAATATGCATCCAATTATTTAATTTCTAGTTATCATGCATACGATCCATTACATATGATAACAAGGGTCTTAACACAAAGCTTACTTTGAAACATTTTTATATAATATATTATTAATTATTTTAAATATTAGTATTTAGCCAACAACTACTGAAATACTAAGAATTCCTCCGCACTTGGATCGTTTACACAGCAATATTGTGATAACTTGTTGTGATCTTGCAGGGTAAACTCCTGAGGAAGTGCATCACATATGCACGATACCTAGGTCGAGACAGTCTACATCAAACAGGGACTGTAATAGTATACACACTTAATATATTATAATATGCGTCACGTAACAAGAATACTGGAGGTCAAGCTGCATATTAGGCAATTTTATCGGTCTATTTGGTGGTATGGGGTTTGACAGTCGACCTTTGGTTTCTCCTCATGTGTACCCATTCGTGTGTGAGTGTACCCGTGCACAACCATACCCCTCCACTCTCTTCCAGCATTCTAATTGGTGGTGGGGGTGACAAGACTGGCACTGACATCCCGCTTGGGGTGTATTGTGCATTTCTCCCTGCCAGCGATTACCCAAGCTCATTAATGAAGCGTAGCATGGCTTTGGGCTGCTGGCATAATGCTTCTAGTGGTGAGGGTGTTATTAGAGATGGTGAAAATGATGGTGATGATGTGGATGTGTTTGTGTGCTCGATGGTGCTGGTAGTGCTAAGGATGTATTTGTGTACTCGATGGTGCTGGTAGTGCTAAGGATGTGTTTGTGTACTCGATGGTGTTGGTAGTGCTAAGGCAGATAGCAATGATGATGATGGTAATGGTGATACTTTTGATACTTTGCCACTGGTATTCCTCATCTGTGTCTCGGTCGTATAACCCAGTCCAGCATTCTTTTTACATGACACATTTTATACTTTAAAATCATGATCGAACAAACAATAACTTTTTTTTCTAAACCTATTGTGTCCCACTGCTGGGCAAAGGCCTCCCCCATATCCTTCCAAGATTCTCTCTCCAGGGCAATGTCTGTCCAGCCAGGCTACTGTTTTGGTGGCTACTATATTATAACGCTTCCTTCATAGTTGACCATGTCATCGCCAACCATCAGGGGGGATCCAATCTGTAACGATTTTTACCCACCTTGCTGGATGCATACAGACCCATGTGGTCTGGTCTCTGCCCAGTTCCATTTTAGCTTAGCACTTCTGAAACCTGCATCTGTGATGCCTGTTTTAGAAATGAGGGTAGTGTTTCGAACTCGGTCTGTTCATTTAACTCAGAGAATGCTCCGTTCCATGGCTCTCTGAGAAATCTTGAGCTTGGACTTCTGTGCCTCTGTCAATAACCAGGTTTTAGCTCCGTAGGTTAGGACAGGCAGTATATATATGTTGACTAGGGTGCACTTTAGTGACAGACACTTTAGTAACAGGATGGTTAGGATGGCTACCCTTCATCAGTTTTCATGGACCAGTAGCTCCTACAAGCATTTTCAATTTGGCGATTGATCTCTTACTTGGTGCACGGGCTGGTTTCCACAACTATGTCGTTTATCGGCCAGGCAATCAATCTCTGTATCTTGCCAATTTTTTAAGGAAACTATCTATCTCAAGTAGATGTATTGTTCGACAAACTGTAATAACTGCCAGTCTACCTCAACCCTGCGTTTTATACTATTAGTCATGACCTAGGTTTTTGATTAATTATAAGTCTAACCTCAAGACTTGCCTCGCTCAGATCTTGGAGCATTTGTTGCAGTTCTGTAGCAGTTGAGGCAAAAATGACTTTACGGTAACTATAAATCTAAAATTTTATAATGATGCATGGAAACCATAGCACTAGGGAAACATTACATCTATAAATGTATCCACAAACCTTGATGACGAGGATGTCAATAACTCTAATGTCAGTGACACCAGCATTCTTCGTGAATAATTCTCGCAGTTTTGTACGGCACTGATCCTCTGACTTTGGGATATCATAATCCTTTACTGAAAATCAATAAAATTACTTGTGAAATTATTCAGTGAGTAGTGACTTGTTTATCTTTGGATAAGTAGCTAACAATATTTACTGTGTCAGATTTTAGGGTGTTTTGTGGCCAAAATTTCAGTATATGTATAAATATGATTTAAGTTTAAAACATGAAAGTACGCAAATAATTCGTAAAGTAAAATAATATTGATGACATAACCAGTTACTAACCCAAGTACGGGATTTGACGATACCACGCTTTGTACAGGCTCCGAACTCTTCTTTTAGCATCTGAAGGGTTGAGAGACAAAACTGGCCTAACTGTTTTAGTGCCTACTTGTATGGCTTGTCTTGCAGACATCGTAAAAATCTTTACAAAAACGAATCAATGTTTGGGACCAATGCATCAAAATGAATCTTTCGCTTTTGAGCATAGAATAACTATACTCCTCTTTTGAGTTTTGTCGCTTTTCAATATTTTGACATTTGACATTTTGCTGCCTGACCATAAAGAATAACAATGACTTAACTATATACTGGGACCGTGGATGGATGGTATTAAATGGACCTGGCATTTAAATAACAATAATAATATGAGAAGGATAAAATCGTGGAGGGAAAATTAAATGGTGAAGAATTTGGCGTATACGATGAAATAGCTATAAAGATATAACTCGTCTAAAACGATGAACATGTGATAAATATGCCAGCCATGAGATATAATTAACAACGTCATTTGGTCGGGTTATATATGACACCGGGTGAAAGCCAATAGGCGCCGCTAGAGCTGGGGGCAGAGCTGGTGGCAAACAATAAAATCGCATACGCGAGAAGTATAAAAAAAAAGTTGTCCGTCTCGCTCACTCATACTAGTGATGGTATAGTTTTATTCTTCTCATATTATTATTGTTATTTTAATGTCAGATCTTTTTAATTATCCATCTACGGATAAAATAAAACTATACAATCACAAGTATAAGAGAGCGAGATGGATAACAATTGGTTTCACTTTAGTATACCTTCCATCGATTTAAGGGGGGGAAGGGGTGTGGGTGGTGGGGAAGAAGAGGAAAACCCTCCCCTTGAAGGAAAATTTTCGGACCCCCCCCCCCCTTCCAAAGTTATGAAGTTATGAATATTTAAAATTTTGAGGCTAAGTATGAAAACTTATCAATAATTGAAGGCTGGAGAGGATCAGTAGAGGGGAGGGGGAGGTTGGAGGAGGACCCCTCCCTTATGGGTGGAAAACAGCGACAACATAGTTGTCGAAGATTTTGCATGGAAATATATTAACTTTTACCTGTAAATTAGATGGATATTTTATAGATAAATTAAACGCCATAGGGTTGGCTCTAGTGACGCGCGGCCGCTGCCGCGGCTCCTATCCTCGCTACGCTCGTCGGCGCACGTCACACGGTAGTCACTGTTCCCTAGTGTATTGCCTTAGTGTTCGACTTTGAAATTATGAAGTACAAGTACATTTCTGAAACGACAAACACTAACTAGCAGTGCACTACGCAGACCTCTCCTATTTAAGTCGACTCAACCCAAGAAGGATTCCCGGGTTGTAAAAAATTTACTTCAAGTGGTAGGTATAATTTTTCATACTTAACCTCAAAATTTGAATATATAATATTGTTAGAAACTTTAATCAAATTAATATAAAAAAAAGAATGATAACAAACAACACTAAATGATTTATTAACAATTCTAAAATAATTATACAAAGTGACGTGGACCTAGAGGGACAACCGTACAGTACGAGCGCACACCAGCAAATAGACTGAAATGCGGTGAGCGCGCTGCTTTTATAGTGACGCGCGGGGGGAGGCTATGATTTATTCCTAACACGGCCTCTCCTGACGAGGCGGCGTCCTCGCAGCCCTGCTCGGAGCCAGTGGCAGGGGGGGCGGCAGCAGCGCAGGCAGCCTCTCGCCTCCACAGGTCGCCGCGACACAGGCAGGACCGGGGACTGGCGGATTTGCATCATCCAGATGTATAGTGGACACCATGGCGTCATCAGGACGCGAAGAACTCGCATCGGCACTATTCTGACCAAAGCATAAGCTCTCATCATCTTCACCACAGCCTAGAACAATTGGCACATACATAAGTAAAAATAAAATATTTCATTAAACAATTAAAGCGTTTTTTGTATATGAGAGTTTCACATAGTCAAAGTTTGCATGCATGTACCATTGGACTTAGATATTTATTCAACTACAAACTTATGTTTGACAAGAGCCCGAAGGCTAACACAAACATTCATACTCGTGGGCTTCCTAGATAGATATACACTGACGCTCAATGTTCATACGATCACTGAGGCTTACACAGCACGTCTAGGGCAACCCAGATACCAGTACGTTTGAAAAGAAATAGGATTTACACAGGTCTCTTCCCAGAAAAACATCGATGCTTCAAGAGCAGAGCTCCGAGACTAATACGACACGTCTAGGGCAACCCAGATACCAATACGTTTGAAAAGAAATAGGATTTACACAGGTCTCTTCCCAGAAAAACATCGATGCTTCAAGAGCAGAGCTCCGAGACTAATACGACACGTCTAGGGCAACCCAGATACCCGTGGGCTTCATTCACCCCGATGCTCGGTGGAAAACCAGAGGCTTACACAGGTATCTACTGAAGTAACCTATAGTATAGTACCTATAGTAATAACCTATAGTATAATACCTATATAAGTACCTATAGTACTAAGGTATATATCTAATGGTACAATGCAACACAAACAAACAAAAATCTCAGCTGTAAGAAATATTAATTAGTACACAAGTTATTACAAATGACACTCACTATCAAAAAATGCTGCGCAAGTGTCGGGTGTCCACTCGCCGCGCCACGGCACCATATATTCGGCAGCGGCTTGCGTGGTTTTGCCATAAGAGCCGGCCAGTAACCGTAACTCATACCAGCCGTTCGGTAATCGCTTGATTACGGTATATGGGCCGCGCATTCCGCTGTCTAGTTTGCCTGCACTTTGAGTCTGTTTAATGACATAGACTTGATCATTAAGGGCAAACTTGCGAGGAGCAGTACGATTTTTATTAACGTACTCGTCCTGCTTCCTTCGATTATCGCTAAGCAACGTGTCGGCCCGCTGGCGGCGTAGCTCGCGCCACGACTCACGGTTACTACTAGAACCCTCAACTGCGATGTCTCTTATGAGAGAATTGATCACAGGCGTAGTGGATTCGGTGCCGATAAGCAAATTGAGTGCAGAGCACTGAGTGGTCTTTTGTTTAGTGATATTAAGTACTAACTGTAACTTCCAAAGTACATTAGACCACATTTCGTTTTTATGGTTGACCTCCACCCTAATCATGTTCAGTACTGTACGGCAATATCGCTCTACTTGGCCGTTCGCCTGATGCATACCGGGTGTGATGAGGTGCAGTTCGACACCAAGCTCAGACATCAAAGATTGAAACTCTGAACTCTCGAACATGCGTCCTTTATCGCACACTAACAACTGAGGCGTTCCGAATAGGGACATCGCATTGGTGATAACATGCTTGAGTTCAGTACTATCTTGCCTGTACATTGGGTAAAGAAGGCAGTACTTAGTGAACGAATCCACAAGAATAAAAATGTATTTGTAGCCGTTTGATTCTGGCAACACCCCTAACACATCGACATGAACCGTTAAACGGATCGGATGGCTTTTGCCATGAAGTAATGGGTTGAAAGGGGGCTCTTGGTACTCGCTTATGCGCCAAACACACAACACAATGAGAAACGTATTTCTTAACAAAATGACGCATACCCGGAAACCAAAAGTGTTTAATAATCAACTCGAGCGTCTTTTCAACGCCGATGTGATCATGTTCGTCATGAAAAGCGCGCAATAAACTTAACCTATAAGCTTTAGGTACATAACAAAGTAACCGCGTGT
This sequence comes from Cabera pusaria, assembly GCA_954871355.1. Lineage (NCBI taxonomy): Eukaryota > Metazoa > Arthropoda > Insecta > Lepidoptera > Geometridae > Cabera > Cabera pusaria. The sequence continues at coordinate 11,689,484 of OX940897.1, forward strand.
CTTCACCGGTGACGTCATACTTGTAGTACAGTATGTCATTTTTTTTGACATAACGTGTACTATCAAGCTGACCATCATTTAACTTTTCCATCAGCGTGGTAGTCTCCTCGTCAGCCGCTTGTGCCACTTGTGCCCAATTTAAGGGTCTTTTCGCGGCACAAACGTTGACCGGGTTTCTACTGAGGTAGTCAGCGTGGGCCATAAGGGTACCTTTGCGGTACTCCAACGTAAAGTCCAAGTCTTGGAGGTACATCCACCAGCGTGCCACTCTCGGTAGGAGATCCTTTTTTCGCTGTGTCATTTTAAGTGCGTTGCAGTCAGTCACGACTTTAAAATGCTTGCCAATCAAATATTGGCGAAAGTGCTGCAACGATTTTACAACAGCAAGGGTCTCCAGTTCATAAGAGTGGTACCTTGGTTCCGCACCTACGGTGACCTTACTGTAGTAGGCAAACACATACTTACGACCATCACTGTGAACCTGCATGAGTACCGCACCGTAGCCCATCGAACTTGCGTCCGTATGAACTTCGGTGGGTAATTTCGGGTCGAATATAGTGAGAACAGGCTCTGTGGTCAAAGCTGTGATAATACTCTGGCGCGATTGTTCCTGGTCCTCGCCCCAGTGGAAAGGAACACCCTTGCGAGTCAAGGCCGCAATGCAAGCCGTCTTAGCAGCGTAACTTGGAACGTATCGTCGAAAGTAACCGGCCAGTCCCAAAAATTGGCGAACTTGTTTTACGTTAACTGGTACTGGTGAATTTACTAAAGCCTCGACTTTGCGCGGACTCGGCCGCACCTGACCGTTACTTATTAACCTTCCAAGATACTCCACCTCGGTAGCTAAAAACACGCATTTGCGTAGGTTTATAGAAAAACCTGCCTCCGTCAAGGTTTTCAGCACTGAGTCGAGGCGGTCCAGGCCCTCCTGAATAGAGTTGCTGGGAAGCAGCACATCAACGATGTAAACAAGAGTGTGACCCGATTCGATGAACGGTTTGAGGGTATCAGATATGATTCGTTGGTAGACAACCGGTGCGTTCGCAAGACCATAAGGCATTTTCAGGTATTCGTAATGCCCCTCTGGTGTTACGAACGCAGTCTTGGCTATGGAGTCCTCACTTAGAGAAATCTGATGGAAGCCAGTAACCATATCAAGCGCACAATAATATTTACTTTTCCCCAGCCTATCTACGTGATCGTCAATCAACGGAAGTGGGTAACGGTCTTTGACGGTCACCTGAAGTTCAAAGCTCTGAAGTCTACAACCATTCTATCCGAGCCGTCCTTCTTTTTAACTAACAGGACAGGGCTAGCATAATCGGATTCGGATTCCCTAATTATCTCTTTACTTAACAAGTCGCGAACTATAGCGCGGACCCTCAACTTCTCGTCGTAAGACAATTTATACGGTCGGTAGCACACGGGAACATCGCTAGTAAGTCGAATCTGCATTTGTCCGGTTTTAACCGTTGTGGTAGCTGTACCGGTTAAAAAGCTGTCTGAATATTTATCAAGAACTTTAACAAGACGTTCTTTCTCGTCTCCCACTACTGGGGTATTTATTTGATCGACCTGCAGACTCGACTTCACTTGCGTAACGCTATTCACAAAACCGTCTTTTCTGACAATCCGTTGAGAGTCGGACGTTCGAATATACGCAATGCCCTCTCTATTTAAGACGTCCGTACCTATGATCACAGGCGTACTGAGACAACCGCGGGGAACCACATAAAAGTCGACTTCTAACGATATTTCACTGAATTCAATCGGAAATGTGACATAAGATGTCGCTTGTATCTCCGTACCGCCTAAACCACGTAACAATTGCATGCCGGGATTTGTTTTACAAGAAAAGTGCTTTAACACGTCGGCAGAGATCAACGAAATGTATGAGCCACTATCTATAAGTACATCTGTAGGTATTCCGCACAAAACAGCAGTGACTACATCGCGATTTTCGAAACTACCGTCAATTTCGCGACAAAAGTTTACGTTGCCTTTATTACGTGATTCGGAACGTTCTTTTGCAAAACACATACTTTCGTTATGGACTTTCTTTTTACAAAATATGCACTTTTCGACAGGGGGCTTCGGGTTAGTCGAAGATTTGTTATTATTGACCGGCCCCGGTGTTGGCGCTTTATCCTTTGCGGGGCAAGAATTAAAACCGTGGCCCCAACGTCCGCATGAATAACAACGTACCGACGACAACCTATCTTTAGCACGTCGCTTATGTGGGACACTATCCTTGTTCGAATCACTGACACTAATACTAGTCGAGGGCGCATACGGATAACTGCGTTTCCTACTCGTTTGGGCAATATTTGTTTTATTTGACACACTTATTTTAGGCTTGATATAGATTGACAGAAATTCCACTATACTGGCAGGCAACAGTTTTGCATTAATTGCAGCCGCACGTATTTGAGGGTCTGTTATACCGCGAATAATTATGGCAGTCAGAAGTTCATCGCTGAGACCTCTAACTGCGCGCAATCGTAACAAGGACCTACGTGCATACTCTGCATAAGTGGAATATCCGTCGGAATCTGTACACATCACTTCGAAAAGAATATTCACGACGTCGACGTGTCGTGGACACAAAGTTTTTAGTTCTTGTTTAAAGTTGGACCACGCGCGTTCACTATGTACCCACTGGCCAAGCCACGAGCGCGCCTCGCCCTTCAAACAATTTCCGATTCGCGAAAGACACTCGCTATCATCCCAACGGTTTTTAGCACGCACACGATCCACTTCATCACACCACACATTGACGTCATGAACAGCAGGGTCGAAATCAGACACAAAATAATGGTTTGGTCTCACCGGGTTTAACGAGTTGATAGCGTTAACAAACTGCTCCATCACGTCGCTCGCTGAAGCTTGCGCGGTGACAGGCGGAAGAGCAGACATGGCGGTAGGCTCGACCGATGCTGAATCATGCCCGCTGAAGGGCGTAGCAGCGCCGGTCTCGCTGGCAGCGAGCGAAGCCGTCGATCCGCCTGGGCGGCCAGCGCGACCGCGTCGCCAGCCACTGAGCTGGCATGCACAGCCTCCAGCGCGCCCAACCTGTCTAAAATAGCTCCAAGCTGCTGCCCGATATCGGGCGGCGATGGTGTGCACTCCCTGGGTCGTTTGGCCTTTCGTCCCGTGGATGGCATTATGTAAAACGGCAGAATAAGGATCAGATAATGTCACCAGCGGACTGGCAAACGTCGTCTGATCCCACTTCTGATGTTAGAAACTTTAATCAAATTAATATAAAAAAAAGAATGATAACAAACAACACTAAATGATTTATTAACAATTCTAAAATAATTATACAAAGTGACGTGGACCTAGAGGGACAACCGTACAGTACGAGCGCACACCAGCAAATAGACTGAAATGCGGTGAGCGCGCTGCTTTTATAGTGACGCGCGGGGGGAGGCTGCTAAGGCGATGATTTATTCCTAACAATATATTCATAACTTCTGAAGGGGGGGGGGCTCCGCCACTTTTCCTTCAAGGGGAGGGTTATTCCCCTTTCCCCCACCACCCTCACCCCTTCTCCCCCCTTAAATCGATGGTAGGTATACTAAAGTGAAGCCCAACAATTTTTATCGTTCTGTGCGTGTATATGCGATTTTATTGTTTGAACACTAGAACTGGGAGCCAATTATGGCTCCCAGTTCTAGTGCACCCATTGGCTTTCACCCACTGTCAATGTCATGTTACATGACAGCGGGTGAAAGCAGGTGAAAGCGGAAGTATAAGATAAAATGAACAACGTAATTTGGCCGGGTGATACATGAGTCATGAGTCATGTATCACCCGACCAAATTACGTTGTTCATTTTGTTTTATAGCTGGCATATGTATCACGTGTTCATTATTTTAGTCGGGTTATATCTCTATTTCATTTGCATACGCCAATGTTGTCTCTATTTAATTTTCCCTCTACGCACTTAACATATTACTTTTTATTTAGTTTCAATATGGCTCCACAAGACTAATTTATCTAGCCAGTGTCAAAGTATTAGGTACCATTTTTGAAGTTTTTGTAAATTCAAGTCGTTAAGTTTTGATTCGGGGAGCTCCAGAAGCTCAACAGCTTCAAAACAGCTCTTTCATTCCGTCACTTCACATTTAACTGGGAGAAAGAACTCCACAGGCATGGAACAGAAGCAAGATGGTTTTGTTTTTCAAAAGAAACCGTACAAGTCGATTTGGACCGCCGAGTTAGATGGCGAGTCCAACTCGACTTTGTTGGTACCAACTTCTCAGACTAGGTTACAAACTTTCGATCCATAGAAAATGTATTGCACCAACTAAAAACCATTATTGCACCAAATTAAATTTACCTTTTATTTTTTTATTTTTTTTTTGTTTTTTTTTAATCTCTATTTATTGTAGAGGGTTTGTTCCATTATGTTACTCTTTGGTTTGTTCACAATTCACAATAGAACATGTCACCCTCATAGGGCTAATCACTTACATAATATATACACAACAATACTTATATTCTACGTCTAATACCTATTTTAACAAAATTGTAGACCGACTTGGCTTCCCTTGACAAAGGTGAGGCTAATATACTATTAAATATGCCAATATCATCCACATTAATCTCAAATTGTACTAAAAAATTATTCCGCTCTGCTTCGTTCCGCACACATTCCCTCAGTATATGACACAGAGTACATTGAATATATTGGTATATGAGTAGCATCTTCGACAACGTCACATACTGTGCAGTTTGGTGATTCGGTTTTTTTCATTAAGTATACAAAACTGTTCAAAGGAATGTGTCCAGAACGAAGCCTGAACGCAGTCACAAAATCATTCCGAGTCATGTCTGCTCCAACAAACCAAGGCAGTCGGGAAAGGCTAGGCTGAATCGTCTTATACCAGATACCTTTACTCGACGATCTTTCATCGAAGTATTCCTTCCATAAACTCAAACTACGCTCACGAACATCACCGACAATGTCACTAAAATAAGGTAAACATTCGTAGTACATTCCATCCGTGATCGCTTCCTTCGCTAATACGTCAACCTTCTCATTACCGTCCAACCCTATGTGAGATGGCACCCACTGTAACACGAGATACTTATTTTGTAATTTACGAACGGCGTCCAAGATCCTGTAGGCTATCGGTGCTCCTCGAAAGTTCGAGGTACAGCGAGCCAGGTGCTGTAGTGCACTCTTGGAGTCTGTTAATATCACATAATTTCCAGATTCAAAGGATTCGATATAAGATATAGCTTCTGATATGGCAAACAGTTCTGTGTACATTATAGAGATTTTACAATTAACTTTAAATTTTGCGCTCGTGTTTGTTTGCGGATCTAACAAGGCGAATCCCGACTCCTCCCCTTCTCTAGACCCGTCAGTATAAATTACATAAAAATCTGAGTACTTCTGACATAAATAACGTTCACAAATTAATCTTAAATTATCACACATATATCGATGTTTCGCTTTGTTCACATTATCTATATCAGTAATGATCACATCGGAGAGATCCACACTGCTAACCCACCGATCTAATGAGAATCGTTCTAATTGTCCCCTCGAATAAATCGGATAATCTTTATAAGCTTCGTGCATCGTAATTAATAACGGTTTTTTCTTATGTCTCCAATACCGATTTTCAATAACTTGGAATAGGCTGTCTAAAATGTGCAGAACATCATTATCTCCGAATGACCTAATCTTTAGCCAGTACTTACCTGCTAAGAAATATCTTCGTATACATAACGGTTGTAGATGTAGTTCACATTCCATTACATGTATCGCTGTGCATCTTACAAAACCACCGATAACACGTAAACATTGATTCTGTAACCTGTCTATTTTGATTAATTTACTTTTCAGTCCATTGTCGTATAGAAAACTGCCGTAGTCTAACCTTGAACGAATGATAGATATATATAAACGTCTTAGATGTCCTGGATTTACTCCCCACCCCGATCCCATTAAAACTTTAAAAATATTTATTGACTTAGAGCATTTTTCGACTAACTCTGTTATGTGTTTTGACCACGGATTAGACAAAGGAGGTTGGATTGGCAATAATCACACTTTTGTTTGAAAACCAGCGTCGCCGCGTTACTCCCACCAAACGATTCCACAACATAAACAATACAAATAGATACACGAATTACGCAAACTAATAAACAAATTACACATAGAACACGGGGCTGCAATTGCTTCGCACACTACTGCAATTGTTACGCACATTACTTCGAGACTCTATAAGTTACACACAATCACACGCGGCCGACCGGCCGGCGACCGACGCGAACGTGAATATAACGAGTCGGAGAGGCGTGGTGATTTCGCTCGCTTTGCAATCCATTGCGCGTAAACTGCGTCTCGAGGTAGAAATATTCGTACTTTACCAGCAATGTATAGTTATCTGTTCTCTGGGTATGTTGTCGTTTGAACAAAGAATTTCATAATTAAAAATAGTTTTTGGACAAAAATATCTATAATACGAAGATTTTATGCTTACCGATGAAAAGAAATTCCTCCTTGTTTAATACTTGATGTCTGACTCTTTAATTTACACGTAATAATCGCACAACACGGCATTTTGAGACGATTTTAGCGCACCTCCGCGCTGCGACGCAAACCACGAGCCACTAAAAAGTATGATCGCGTGGTTCTATGAATCTATGATTGTCTAATCATACTAGTGGCGCGCCTGCCCCGCCCACATTGCCAATCCAACCTCCTTTGTCTAATCCGTGGTTTTGACCATCTTAACGAACTGTCCAGCCACATACCTAAATACTTAACATTATCTACAATCTGTAATGATACATTATTTACTTTTAATTCGACATGTTCCCTATTGCGTCCTCTTTTAAATATGCAGATTTTACTTTCTGAAGATGATATCTATCCCTATATCGAAGATCAATTTGGAAAAAGTATCGAGCGATTCTTGTAATTTACATATACCATCTTCTACATTGTTACAAACTGAATACAATGCAAAATCATCCGCGTATTGAGTTATAAAAACTTCGTCATTCATAATATTTTTGCATAAACTCACAGTAGATATATTATATAAAATAGGGGCGAACGGGTCACCTTGATTTAATCCACGACCTGTCGTTCGACATATATATGATTCATCTACTAAAATCTTCGGTCGCCTTTCTTTTAAGAAATTCCAAAGGTACTTGCACATTTTGGAACCAACTCCAATCTGGTCCATATTTATATTTACGTTATTGTACGCGTTATCTAAATCCAAGAAACATCCGATTGTGATTAAATTGTTCGAAAAACCGGTTTGGACTCGTGACACAAAGCTAACAAGATTATCTAATGTAGATCGACACTTCCTAAATCCTGTGGTACTAGGTGATAAAATGTCGTTCTTCTCTATGAACCATTCTAATCTATTTATTAGTACACAATGAAAACATTTGCAAATGCATGACATCATGGAGATTGGTCTTAATGAAGAAGGAGACTGTAAATCCCTGCCAACCTTTGGTATCGGTGTCGCGATGTCTCGCCACTGTATAGGCACAAAACCGGTTTCGTAGAAATCATTAAACAGTGACAGCAAAATATTTTTACCATTCGCTGGTATATACTTTATCATTGAATATGAAATGTTGTCACATCCGGGTGACGTATCCTTATTACGAATGCAACTATGTAGTTCCTGTATAGTTATAGGTATTTATAGCTCTGGATTACGAGACGCGAATGTCGGATGGTGCGGCGTTGCGTAATCTGGAGTCAAGCTATGGAGGAGCGCTGTAGCCATCGTACTGTCTACGTATTGTGTAGTAATTTTACGACCCTTGAACCACCTCATTTTATTACACATCTCGGACTGCGATATCGAGCCATCAATCGACGTACAGTATCCCTGCCACGATGTATCTCTTACGTTTCGCATTAACCTTTGTGCGTCGCGTATTTTTTCATTTAGAGTCGTTACGTTATTTGGCGTTGAGTTACGTCTAAATTCCTTAAGAGCTAAGCGTCGTATGGCGACTGCCTTTGATATATCCGCATTCCAGTAGGGTTTAGGACTAAAATTGGTATGAGGATTTTTATTATAACGTATACATGGAATATGTAGGTCTGCTGCTTTATTTAAACATTTAATAAAATTATCGTAATCTATTTGAAAATCTCCTTGTCGCTGAAATGTTGAAAACAGTGATTCTAGTAACGAACTATAGCTTACCCAGTCTGCATTTTTGAAATTTCTTCGTATGGTATGTTTAGGTAGTGCATTAAAATTAGTATTAATTTTTATCATTAAATGATCGCTTCCGAGTGTCTCATTGAGTATATTCCAGTCAAATGATAGTGCCACGTCTGACGTAACGAGAGATATATCAGGTGCGGATTGTTGTAGCTGGTTGTTGACTAATTTTATCCTAGTTGAGTTACCGTTGTTTAAAGTAATATATCTATTGTCTAAAATTGCATCAAATATTTGTAATCCTCTCGCGTCGGTCTTGGTGGACCAGTTCGTATGGTGCCCGTTAAAGTCTCCAAGTAATAATGTTTTCTGGTTAACAATTGATAGTAATGAATCCCAGTCCTGTTGTGTGGTGCGCACTGAAGGTGCACAATATACGGCGATAATTTTCTCGATTTTTTCACAATTTTGAACTTTAATACCTACAATCTCAATACCTGCGTGACCGATATTAATGTTAAAACGATGTGAAAGGACTGATTTATGTACTAAAATAGCGACACCGCCGTACCCGTCGTCCCTATCCTGACGGTAAATATTGTAATTAGTTACCTTGAGATTACTATTAGGTTCTAACCATGTTTCGCAAACGGCCGCAATGTGGATCTTCTCCTGGAATAGCATATTTTCGAACGTGATCAATTTGGGTCGTAAACTCTGTGCGTTCCATTGAAGAATAGTCAGTTTGCAACACCTATTCCGACTGTTAACCGTTGTTCACAAAAAAGTCCAAGACTTTCTTTAGAACTTGCCAATCGGCGATGTTATCAACTAAAACTAAAATCAACCATTCAACACAACACTTCAACGAACTTCTCACTATCTCCTGTATCGAGGCTCCTCTCATAAAAATTATCTCCTTCAGTCTCTTAATTAGTTCACCCAGATGTACTTCTTTTTCTCTCTCTTGTATCGGTGGAATAGACTGTGTGCTGGTCTCCGGAGGCTGGTCCGGTTCTGGCTCTCGAATGCTGCAGAATTTAAATGGCTCCACATTACGACGTCGTTGTCTGGAAGAAGATGGTGTCGGCGCTGTCGACTTTTGTTTGACTTTTGTTTTTCATCGCAATGGTCCATCGCCTTCGTTTGACTTGTATGTTCATCAACTGCTGCTATTTTAGCAGCCCGAGGTTTATGTGGAATTTTCACTAAAGGAGGGAATGCGATCGACGACGCTGGTATAGGTTCAAACGAGAATATTTTCGGCATTATGTTATCTGGTGACAATGGTCCTACATACATTGTAAGCGCCCTTCTATATGTGCAGTTAAACTCCGCCATAATTTCTCTCAATTTCTTTTCTTTGAGGTACGCAGGGCAGGATTTGTACATTGCCATATGTGTCCCATCACAATCAGTAGTTTCACAGTTTTCATGATTGCTGCTACATTTCGGGCATACTATTTTATGAGACGGGCACTTCTTCGACAGATGACCCAGCTGCCAACAACGCGAGCATTGAGATACGGGGAACACGTATGGCTGAACTCTGATCCTCAATCCCTCGACAGTTACGTATCCCGGTAGGTAAGCACCTTTAAAACATAAACGAACAGTTTCACTGCGAGTCCATCCTTCTTTCGCAGCGCGACGATTCATACGGAATATAGATATAACCTCGGCTGGCTTGGGGCATGTTATTCTTCTGAGAATTTCTTCGTCGGGCATATCTAGATCGACATCTCGGATGACGCCATATGACAAGTTTTTTTCCATCGCCTTCTGTATACGCCAACCCTTATCCAACATGTCTTGACAGTTTAATAGTTTTTCAGCGCTTACTTCATTCTTCACATCAATGCGAACCTTATAAGGGCTTAGGTATTTAACTCGGTCTATTTTAGTGATTCTGTTCGTGTTTAATAGTTTGGCAAAAGCAAATTGCTTGGGCAACGGTTCCTGGCTTGATATATACATCTCAATTTTCTCCTCCAATTTATATTTCTTCTCTTGCGATTTTACCACGTTCCACCCACCACCATCGTCATCAGCTTCTTTCCTCTTCTCTGGCCTCTCTTTTGATTTTACCACGTTCCATCCGCCACCATCATCATCAGTTTCTTTGCTATTTTCTTGCCTTACATTTTCAGTCTCATTAACACACTTCATATGCATGATTTCCTCCTTCTCAATAATTTCCTCTGTCTCCATATCATCCTCACTTAATAAACTCGTCGTTTGCGGTTCCATTGTTCTCCACCGGCCGCCAGTCAACCGTGGCGAGCCGGCTATCACAATAGAACTTGATGCACGCGCGATGTAAACAACTGCGTAACAGACAAGCACCTCGAACGAATGCCGTGTCGAGACTGGCTTTTATTGTTATTAAACTACAAATTTACGGTTTTCAGATTTATTCCTTTATAAGTGCTTCAAGACCTTGCTTCTTGCAAAATTTCATAATTCTAGGTCAACAGGAAGTACGGTAGTATTACTACTAGTAGTATTACAAGTATTACGGTAGTACGGTAGTAAGAAGTAGTAAGTATTAATTACTTTAGTAATTGTTACTCTGAGGGAAGTACCCTATAGGCTTTCGACCTAAAACCTATAGGGGTACTTCCAGTTGACCTAGAATTGTCAATTTTGGTTTTAAAGCAAGGTCTTACAGCACAAGTAAAGGAAAAATTCCAAAAAATAAAAAAGTTGAAAATTAAGCTTTTGGTACTTACAAGTTTTCGCGAATAAACACCTAATAGGGACTATAGACCTCAGTATTTGGCATACATTTCAACTTGCTAGGTCCACCCGTTCCTAAGAAAATCGGTGGTGGCACACGGATAGACAGACAAACAGACGGACAAGAAAGTATAAGGCAGGGGTGACCAACTTGATTACATCCAAGATTTACTGTTTAATGACGAAACCCTGTGAGATCTACCAACTTAAGTACTTATATGTATTTTGCCTTGCCACGATCGACTGGATCTAGTACTTATGTTTTTTTTGCCTTGCCACGACCTATTGGACTATTAGCCGGTTGGCCACCATAAGGGTTGCTTTTTTTATCTTTTGAGGTACCTACGGCACCCTTGAAGCACTTTTGAAAAACTACCTACCACCCGATTTCGCTTTCGAGCCATGTCTACAAGCTGTTTCAAGGGTCATCAAGAATCGTCTTGCGCGAAAACTACGAGTTCAAACCTCCAGACAAGCCGGGTTTCGAAGCGGTTACGGCACCATAGACCACATCCACACAGTGCAGCAGATTGAACAGAAGACCATAGAGTACAATTGGCCCTGCTTAGCATTAGTGGACCTTCGACTCAATAAAAAAATGCAGGTCCGTTCTGGACTCCTTGCAGTTTTGCCAAGAAGACTGACGATACAACGAAGTGATGAGATGTCTATATAATGCCGCAACGATGACCGTACAAGTACAGAACCAGCGAACTAAGTAGTAACCTGTAGGTACTTGCACCTACTGAATAACTAAAAACAAACTCTTAAAGAACATTTTATTCAGTAAAGCTTATTTTAGGTGTGTAGGTACGTATTTTTTTACAGTTTAACAATTATGATAACACCTGGGAAAAATAATTATTAGAATAGAAAATCAACGAAAACATTAAAACAGTTACACATTCATCGAAAAAACAGAACAACATTAATATTGACATCGAAAAATAATTAGGCACGCGTAGAAAAAAACAGAAAAGAACAGCCAAGACGATTTTTCTACTTAGTATTATGAAACAACTATTTTCTTATAAATTCAATGGACAAGTTTTTGCGCCATATTTTGGCGTTAGGGCGGAGCTGTAGGGATTTACCCAGAAAGTGTCTTTCGTTCGTCCTGGCATATAACTGAAGAATAACTCTCTGAAACAAGATTATAGACACTGAAGTTAGTAAAACAATAATTAGTACAAGGTAGACAATGGGGCTGATTTTGTTATTTATAGTGCATGATATTAACAGACTTCCACAAATATCTCCAATATTCACGGCTAAAAGGCTCGAAGAAGATTTTTATTATGTTATAAGGTTACCTTATAACATTATAAATAAACTGGCCAAAGTGCAAGTCGGACTCGCACTCGTAGGGTTCCGTACCACACTACAGTATTTTATAAGATCGAGCAAAAAAATACCACTATCATTTTTCGCCAGCAAAAAATAATAATTAATAAACATTTTATTTCTTATAACGCCATCTAACGTCTAACAAAGGTTTTAGGGATCGACATTTCAATATAACGCCATCTATGGGACGTTTACCTAACTAAGCGTTCATAGATGGCGTGAAATGCCGAAAAAAACACGTTTCTTGTATGGGGTCCCTCTTTTGTTTTTAACTTTATTCTGTTTTTAGTATTTGTTGTTATAGCGGCAACAGAAATACATCATCTGTGAAAATTTCAACTGTCTAACTATCACGGTTCATGAGATACAGCCTGGTGACAGACGGACAGACGGACAGACAGACAGCGGAGTCTTAGTAATAGGGTCCCGTTTTACCCTTTGGGTACGGAACCCTAAAAACTATCTTCAGGACAAGCACGACGTTCGACAGATAGTAAGCGGTGACGTCTACCTATCACAGATACAGGAAAATTAAACATGCAAAATTTTGGATAGGCAGAATTTTGCACGTTACTGCACTGCGTCTGTTACCTACATTGAGACAGAGATGTTAAAAGTCTCAACATGCCCTGAAATCCGAAAAACATTCTCAATTCACGGCTGAATAACTGACAAAGTGTACCGCCTAAGGCTAACTAGCAAATGTCCTACCCTATGATAGGGTAGAATAGGTAATCTAGGATTTGATCCAAAATCTATACTAATACTAATATTATAACGAGAGAAGATGTGTATTTTTAACAGACTTCCAAAAAGGAGGTTTCTCAATTCGACCGTATATATATATTTATATATTTTTTGTTTTTTTTTTGTTTATCTCAATATCTCTGGAGATACTTATCAGACCTCGATAAAATTACCATGGTACCACACTTGGGATATCTCCTTTCCAACAAAAAAAGATAACCAAAATCGGTTCATAAACGACGAAGCTATCCGCGAACAAACATAAAAATATATATATATATATATACGGTCGAATTGAGAAACCTCCTCCTTTTTTTGAAGTCGGTTTAAAAAAATTGTCGACGCCTTTTCAGGGTTCCGTACCCAAAGGGTAAAACGGGACCCTATTACTAAGACTCCGCTGTCCGTCTGTCTGTCTGTCTGTCTGTCTGTCTGTCTATCCGTCTGTCACCAGGCTGTATCTCATGAACCGTGATAGTTAGACAGTTGAAATATTCACAGATGATGTATTTCTGTTGCCGCTATAACAACAAATACTAAAAACTGAACAAAGTTAAAAATAATAGGGGGTCCCCATACAAGAAACGTGTTTTAACCTTCTATGAACGCTTTGGTAAACGTCCATAGATGGCGTTATATTGAAATGCCGATCCCTAATACCTTTGTTAGACGTTAGATGGCGTTATAAGAAATAAAATGTTTATTAATTATTAATTTTTGCTGGCGAAAAATTATAGTGGTATTTTCTGCTCGATCTTATAAAATACTGTAGTGTGGTACGGAACCCTACGAGTGCGAGTCCGACATGCACTTGGCCATTTTTTTATTTTTTTATTCGGGGAAACATGGGAGAGGAATGGGGAGAAGTTTGCTGTAGCGTTATTTATCGACGGATTTCAGTCAAATTGTAAAGGCACACTACGGACTTCATTTTACACAAGATGTTTCGAAAATAAATTAAAACAACGGGTTGCACTCCGGGGGTGCCGGCAGAAGTGAAAACCTGAACATTAACGTTGTGTATTTGGTCTACTCTCCCTCCGTCTTTCGATCAGCTAGGCTATTCTGTAAGCTATCTCGACAGCGGAATCCGCGGTGAGATTCGAATTTCGTACTTTGAAATTCAATCGTATCACGTTCGCAATACGGTTGAATTTCGTTATACGAAATTCATACATACATATTTTACTCCAATTAAGGTAGACCTCTGAGTTATGTAAGCGCTGATACAATTTAGAGGTCTAGCTTAATTGGTACATACCAACGTTGGTACGGAAGCCTCGGTGGGCGAGTTCAACTCGACTTGGCCGGTTTTTATTGTATTTTTTGCTTGAACTTATGAACCAGATGATAGAATAAGGTGATGATATAATAGATGAGAGTTGAAATATTCACAAAGTATGTATGACTATGGCCGCTATGACAACAAATACTAAACATATAATAAAGTTAGAAATACAAGGGCGTCCCCATACAAAAAACGTGTTTTTCAGGCGTTTTATCCTAGATCTTACAAAACTTAATAAATAGAGACTTGAAATTAGGTCATAGTGTGTATTAAGTACAATGGTTGCTATAACATAAAATAATAAAAACTAAATTAAATTAAAAATTAAAGGAGGTTCCCATGCAAAAAACTTATTTTTTCTTTTAACTTATTTTGTTCAATCGGAACCCTACGTGTGCGAGTCCGATTCGCACTTGGCCAATTTATTACAATATCTGAGGACGCACGATGGCATTACGGACACACAATTTTATATCGCAAAGCACGATCGTGTAGTCGGTTCGAACAAAGATTAAATATACTTTTGAGTGCCTATAGCTTCGTGTGTGTATGAAGTATGCTGGCCATTTTCTTACCCGTTGTGTTCGACAATGTATGTTTCGTACTATTCATTATTCTTTGGTCTCGTCTAGTATATGCAACATTTATTTCTATGTAGCAGTATAGCTGCGGAAGCAACTACTTGGTTTTTAGGTTTCCGTTGCCGAATGGCAAAAACGGCACCCTTAGGTATATAAGGTGTAACATAAAGGTGTGTATGTATAGCATGTCACCAATCCAATACCTAAATATCAAACTCCAAAATGAAAGTTTACTTTACCATACAAGGATTAAAAATATTATCATTCGTAATATTTTTAACAACCCTAACCACGCCATTGACTAATGCACCCGCGCCCAAAAAGGCGCGAATTTTCTATTGGCCCTTAAACGAGTGATTTATTGCCGCGGCATGCATTGCTTTGTCAAGTCAATTGCATGTATGATTTCAAAGAATATGCTGTGTCCAGCCAGATGTGATATACGTTTTATGTTTTGAAGCTTATTTAAAACTGCCTATTTACCCTCTACGGAACCGAAGAAATGTATGCGTTTGGGGCAAGATGCTGTTTGTGTGTGCAAACGTATGTTCCTAATTATTTCCAAAACGACTTGACTCTGTCGGCAATGGTTCTTAGATGTTACGGTGCTAGCCCGTCAGGGGACGCTGCAATAACGTTTTCCGCTAAAACGTTACATGCATGAGAATTAAAAATAAATATCGTTTAGGTAAAAATGTATTCTAATAGTATTTTAAGTTTTCATTAGGTCAATGACGCTGATCAGCTGATTTAGGGTTGAATCTGGCTAAGTTTACGTAAAAGTTTAATATGTGATAACTCGCGATCCCGGCTACTGAGGAGGTGAGACTTTGCAGGTAGATTATACTATACATCAGGCTAGGTATTCATAGTTTAAATATTACTACACCCTTTTGTTACACCTTGTAGTTTCGTCATGTCTGTCTGTCTGTCCGTCTATTAATACTATTTTTCTCGAAGTCAATCATTTAAGATAGACACTTATAAAGCAGTAAAATGCATGTCGCCCTGCCCCTCCCCCTTCCTCTAAATTTTAAAGTAAAGGAGGAAAAGGGAGTGAAGAGTCTAAAAAAATATATCTGTACAACCATACAAACACTATTAAAAACAAAGTTATTTTTTTATACTTAAATTATACTTATAAAATACTATACTGAGTTACTGAACCCTACGAGTGCGAGTCTGACTTGTACTTGGCCAGTTTTATTTAAAATCTGTTATCATTCTACTACTATCTCGTCAGTGACGACGTGGTCGAAGATGGTGAACACGCTAGGCCTAGAATGGTCTGACTCTTAATTATCCGCTGTTAGTTTTTCTATGTACCCGCCACTTATATAATAAGTAAAGATACAGGATACTTACAAAAATGGCCAGCTTGGATAGACATCATATTTCATGGTGGACCACCAAAGCCGCGTTTGTTCAACTTGTTTCAATTGGTTTCTTGTCACAAAATTTTCAAGTAGTTTACTGAACTGTAAACAAAATTTGGACGAAATGTAACGTAAATTACTTTTTACTATCAAATAAACAATTTTATACCACAATCATAGGGTAGGTAATATATTATTAGAGAAAGGGCCAGCCGGTCGGTGCGCCCGCTATGATACATACATATATCTGTGGTACATACAAACTTATTGGCCATAAAATCGCTATGTTCCCCTCTATGGCTCTAACGTAGCGTGCGTCACACTAATTTCGTGATTTTTGACCTGTATGCGGAATCCGCGGTGAGATTTAAATTTTGTATTACGAAATTCAACCGTATTACGATCGTGATACGATTGAATTTCGTAGTACGAAATTCGAATCTCACCGCGGATTCCGCTGTCGAGATAGCTTACAGAATAGCCTAGCTGTCCTTGTTACAGTTAATCACATTTGTGAGACCGCCATCCGTTATCCGCCATCATTAACCAAGGGATAGGGGTAAGTTTCGTTTATTCCATGGTTATAAGGGCACGCGAGGTTTACTGTTCTCACAGAACTACTTAGTATTTAAATCAATGACTACGATGACTGGTAATTGTGTTATTTTTTTATCGATGAGAAGTCTACAAATACCAACCAGATCTTGTATCATATGTCGATGAGACCAGTTTATATTCTCGAGTTCTTCAAGTGTAAAAGGTATCATAAAAGCTCGCGCTCTGAAGTCCATGTTATTCAGATTGACCCAGTTTCGTTGGGACTTCAACATTAATTGCTCTATAAAAGCAAAAATATTTTATATTATTACCTACGTATAAAGCTGTTAAATAGATGTTTAGGCGACAGATTTTGCAACTTTTGAGGGTAGTCGCTGAAAAAAATTTCCTTATGGTCTGATACAAAACTTAGGTACATAATTTGTACAATAGTAAAAAATAACTTTATACGTCGGATTTAGCACGAAAATCTTCTTGAAGATAATAATGCTGGCCGCTATTTTTTCATGAAATTTATTGATGTAAATAAATAAATACAATAAGTAAGGATGTAAAAGTAAATTTCAATAAATTTCATTTGTAAATTTAGCGGCCAGTGTTATTATCATTGCACTTTTTTATGCTCAATAGGCAAACGATTGACCACTATCACAGAATAAATAATAGTACAACCGCTATCTCACCTGATGTTAAGTGACGATGTGGTCCTAGATGTAGCTGCTACATCGAGCGTGCTACATTGTAGCACGCTTGCCTCGAAGATATATCTATTCACTCGCGACTTGAAGACCCCCGGTGGTATTAGTTATCGGGAAACACACGACAGAGGCATAGAATTCCATTCTTTGGGCAGTGCGTATGAGGAATGTTGAAGCAAATCGCTTCGTGCGTATTGATGGAATGTCCACCATGTAACGGTGTCGCATATCAGTACGTCTAGTTGCCCGATAGAAATATGGAGATGACGCTATTAGTTCGTGTACTTAGTTGGGTAGCACACTGTCCAAAAGTAGATAGTAGATAGTGTCCTACCACCATGCGGGGGTTGGACGTTTCTTAACGATGTTTTTTCTTCACCGGATGGCCGATGTTAAAAGCGCACATACATATCTCGATAGAAAAATTAATTAGTGCACGGCGGGGATTGAACATGGTACCTCTGGCGTCAAAGCCACCACTGCGCCCTCAAAACTATTTACTTCAGTTACTTTTATACAAAGTGATAATTCTGAATGAAGTTTTCAATCAAATTTTAGGTACATATGCTTTAAAGATAGGTTAATCAAATGTATAAGTACCATAGATTGTTATTAATATAAAATAATTTTGAAACTGGTTAAAAAAAAGTCATGTATTTTTTTTGTAAGCGGCCTTTAAACTATAATGATCTATAATGTTTCTTTGATAGATGGCGCCACCAATGCATAATTGGGTTAACAAAATGCAATCCACTAATTTCGTCGTATCGATGTATCGAACCGTGGCTTAATTGGCAGAGCACCTGGACGTGTAATCCGGGGGGTCGCGGGTTCGAGTCCCGTCGGTACGATGAAATTTTGGATTGTGTTCAACAATTTACAAAAATATAAAGTGTGAGACACTTCAAAGAAACATTATATAATGATCTATCTGTCTATATTATGGAATTCAATTTATATTTATTGCCATTGAATTGTACCTATTATTATCAATTAGTTATCTAGCTAAATTTAAAAAAAAACATCAGCCAATTATCTCAATTAAAAAAGGCAATTGAACATACGAGTACATTTTTTTTTTATACGTTATAGGCTAGCGTTTGACCACTATCTCACCTGTTGGTAAGTGATGATGCGTATGACATAGGGGTGATTAGGCACGATTAGGATACTCCTTGAGGTATTCTACCTGTGGACTTCCGCTTGACACTAATTTCTGACTCTGTATTCAACGAAAAAAAAAAAGATTCCGACGAATTGAGAACCTCCTCCTTTTTTGTGAAGTCGGTTAACAAATAATTACAAAATTATACAACATTTTCATGTATCCAATTTCTTAAAGTTTGGTGTTACACCTTTACTTTGGTACATTAATGTACTACTTTCTTAATATTGTCTTTATTACCTAAATCCTAAGGTCAAGTGGGTCCGTGAACATGTACATTTAAAATAACAGTAGATATAGCTTATTAAGAACAAGATTAAGCCAAAATGTACATAATAATTGCTGTCCTAATTTACCAATAAAAGATCTATGTACGAAAATTAGCAGCCACCAGTATCATAAAAATTGTACAATTATAGTGCAGCTAGGCAACAGCACAAATGTAAAAAAAACTGATATTAATAACCTAATTTAACTTTTATCAGACATTGCCAGCAAAGGTATCAGTAAAATAATAGTGTGCTCATTTCCATACTTAAGACACAGGAGTAGTACTGTCAATATCAATAATCATATACATAAATTAAATTTGACATTATATAATCAGACATGTCGCCTGAGCGACTTTTTGTATTTCGAATGTAATACATTTATGAGTAAGCTTTTATTGACAAAGGATACTTTGTATCTCAAAAAGACTGACATCTCGACCATTGCTAAGTTATTAGCATTCAATATATATGATCCAGTTTTACATGTTGTAGCGGATCACACAGACAAGCTACAATGTAGTGGTGTTACTATGCGGGGTAATTGTAGTGTAGTTGACAAAGTTAGTTTAAACTAACGCTTAGGACAATGGGGAGGCCAGACTTAATCAACATTTTCCATCAAAATATACAAGGCCTCTCTAGCAAAGCCTTAGAATTAGAATTATTTCTCGACTTTTATAAAGTTGATATAATGTGTGAACTGAACACTGAACACTGGTTTGTGAAAGGTACTTTGTTACCAATAATTAGAAATTATACAATTGCAAGCACATTTATTAGACAGAAGGCAATTCGCGGTGGCTCACTTATATATGTATCTGAAAATTGTAATTTTAAGGAGCGTAAAGATATTGTAGCTTTGTCTGTTGAACGATGTATTGAATTATCTTGTATAGAGCTGGGGCAACATATAGTCATCTGTGTATACAGACCTCCATCGGCTGATTATAAAATGTTTGAGACAATTATGGAAGAAGTCATGATGAAAGTCTTCAACACCCCGAAATCTTTGATAGTTTGCGGTGACTTTAATGTTAATTTAATTGAGCAGTCACCGCTCTGTGATAAGTTAAAAAAATTATTTCTTAGCTTCAATTTAAAGCATCTTTTTAACCAGCCGACTAGAATCACTAGCTCATCAGCAACCTGCTTAGACAATGTGTTTTGCAACTGTGAACCTGAGAAAATTGCAATCTTTGATAAACTTGGCTCCGACCATCTGGGACAGAGTGCCACATTTTCATGTAAAACATCCACCAAAGGTCAAGAATACACATACAGGCCCATTACAACCAATCGGGTTGAACAGTTTGTGGATATCATTGACAAGCAACTAATGAACCTAATATTTTCTGAGGATAAAACTATATTCCAAAACTTTTAAAGTGGTTTGTCAGACAGCAAAATCTTTGCATTTTAGTAGAAAAATTAAGCATGCTGATGATAAAATAAAAACAACATGGAAAATCATCAATACTGAAACTGGAAAAATAAAACAAAGAGACAGTAAGATCATCTTAAAAGTTAACAAATAAATTAATCATGGATAGTAATGAGGTTGCCAATACATTTGATGAGTTCTTCTCTCAAGTACCCATTACTACCACTCAGTCCATAAATTCTAGTCCCGCTGATGCTCATTCTATATTATCAAAGTGTGTAAATAAATGTGATACCTTGTTCCAGTTCAAACACGTAACTGCAGACTCAATTGTGAAAACATTTAAAATGCTCAAACAAAAGAAAACCGAGGACCTGTGGGGAATGTCAACCACAGTTCTCAGTTACATTATTACTGTTATTAGCCCATACTTAGCTTTTATTTTTAACAGATGCGTTGATCAAGGTGTCTTCCCGGATTTAATGAAAAAAAGTAAATTGATTCCTTTATTCAAATCAGTAAAAAAAAATGATCCATCTAACTATAGACCAATCTCTATACTACCGGCATTGAGTAAAATTTTTGAAAAAGTAATATTAGACCAGCTTTTAACACATTTTAACATGAATGATCTTTTAAATAGCAAACAATTTGGAATTACTAAAGGGCGTTCTACTACTGATGCAGGAATAGGTCTTCTTAAACATATATTTGATGCATGGGAGAAAGCACAAGATGCTATTGGCGTGTTCTGTGACCTATCAAAAGCATTTGATTGTGTCTGTCATGAAACACTAATTTACAAATTAAAATACTACGGTGTTGAAGGTAAGGCACTTGATCTGGTATCATCATACCTCAGTAATAGAACACAGATGGTTGAAGTCAATGGCGTCAGGTCATCTGGATCCCTCATAAAAATGGGAATCCCGCAGGGATCGATCCTAGGACCTTTTTTATTTCTAGTTTATATCAATGATTTACCGTCATTCGTACAGAACCTATGTGATATTGTTTGGTTCGCAGATGATACTTCCTTGATATTCAAAATAGATAGGACTACACCTAACTTTGACGATGTAAACAAATCAATAACACAGGTTCTCAATTGGTTTACAACCAATAACTTATTGTTAAACGCAAAAATAACTAAATGTATTAATTTCTCTCTACCAAATGTAAAAAAGGGTATCCTAAATAGAAGTATATTAATAAATGATGAACCATTAGAACTTGTTGAATCCACAACATTCTTGGGCATCACCCTGGATTCAAAGCTTCAATGGGGTTCTCAAATATCGGTTCTAGCAGGTAGGTTAAGCTCCGCTACATACGCAGTACGTAAAATTAGATTTTTAACGGACGAAGCAACTGCAAGATTGGTCTATTTCAGCTACTTCCACAGTATAATGTCTTATGGCATTTTATTGTGGGGGAAAGCCGCTGAAATCCAATCAATATTTGTTTTGCAGAAACGAGCTATTCGCTCTATATATAGTATGAGGTCGCGAGATTCACTTCGTGAAAAATTTAAGGAAATTAAAATTCTAGCAGTGGCATGTCAATACATTTATGAAAATATTTTGTTCATACGCAAGAATATAAATGATTATAAGAAAAGGTCTGATGTACATAATTTTAATACAAGACATAAAAATAGATTAATTATACCTAATTTCAGACTGCAGAAAGTTAGTGGTTCATTCATGGGGAACTGTGTACGCTTTTACAATAAGCTACCTAAAGATATTGATCAATTGCCTATGAGTAAATTTAAAATCTATGTAAAATCCAATTTGATGAAAAAATCATACTATACAATAGGTGACTATATGGATGACAAAAATGCATGGCCTGAATGCCCCAAGTTCCAAGAACTAATATAAATTGTATTATAATTATTAATATATTGTTAAAATTTTAAAGCTGACATGTACAATTAATTTAAAAAAAAAAGATAAAATGACAAGACAAGCCCCATAGAGTTTCTTGGTGTTTCTTCTCTGATGGGAGTATTTCCGAAACACCGGTAGATTCAACAGCCATTCAGTTTTCCCCTTTTGTCCGCAGATTTTCTTTCTAGGCTTGCCATTTTTATTTTTATTTAAACAATATTATGCAGCTGACAGACGGACTATCAGTTCCATTTGGATCATGATATGTACTGTGATCGGTATGCGTTTCTCTATGTTGTGTTTCACTATTACACTTTTTTATTTTTTTTATATAAAAATTTTCTGAAGTACTGAAACACACAGTTACATGTATGGTTGGTTTTAACCTACTTTATTTTTTTTTAAATATTCTGACGTAAAAAATTGGATGACAGCTGAATGGTTCATTACTTTTTTTTTCTAATTCAAAGCGTTAAATTCTGCTTTTGCTATGTTTACTTGATAATTGGTTATGATTTATTTTATGATTTATGATTTTGACGTGTATATGTGCGTATATTTATACTGCCTACATACTGAATAAATGCTTTGATTCTTTGATTCTATATGTGATGGTACGTACTGTTTTCTTTAGCAGTCCTAGGTCCCTTAACTCTCTTCCTAGCCCACTCCTGAAGATTGTTCAATAGACAAGCCTCTGGCAAATGAGGGATCAGCAGTGGGGTATCAGATAAATCGGCTAAAAAGGACTGAAACATTGAAAAAAACTGAAAAATCTAATTGTAGCTATTATACAGTGTGTCTGGTCAAGGACTAGCAATATTTTAGGTACTTATATTTCGACATTGTTATAGCAAAAAACACTATACACTCGGGTACAGCCCGATTTATATTTTATGTTTAGGATTCTAACAAACGTCTTTGTGCTTGCGCATACGCTATGTTCAAACGACAATATTTTTTAGGGTTCCGTACCCAAAGGGTAAAACGGGACCCTATTACTAAGACTCCGCTGTCCATCTGTCTGTCTGTCTGTCCGTCCGTCTGTCACCAGGCTGTATCTCATGAACCGTGATAGTTAGACAGTTGAAATTTTCACAGATGGTGTATTTATGTTGCCGCTATAACAACAAATACTAAAATCAGAATAAAGTTAAAAATAATAGAGAGTTCCCATACAAGAAACGCGTTTTTTTCGGCATTTCACGCCATCTATGAACACTTAGTTAGGTAAACGTCCAATAGATGGCGTTATATTGAAATGTCGATCCCTAACACCTTTGTTAGACGTTAGATGGCGTTATAAGAAATAAAATGTTTATTAATTATTATTTATTGCTGGCGAAAAATGATAGTGGTATTTTTTGCTCGATCTTATAAAGTACTGTAGTGTGGTACGGAACCCTATGAGTGCGAGTCCGACTTGCACTTGGCCAGTTTTTTTTAAGTAATAGACATACAGCCGTAAATTTAATATTGTATTGTAGCTTAGCACAAAATCTATCGATCTAGTAAAAAAATAATATTGTTTTGCAATAATTTACGCTGTTTTGCAGTAATTTACAATAATTTGTCGAATTGCATATTTTTTTATAATATTTCGTTTTATTATTTTATTGTTTTTTGTTATGTGAAACATTATTTCGTATTTTTTTACAATAGGCAATATTGTTACCTTTCGAATAAGCCTATTTTTATCTAAATGGGATCAAAACTTTGAGAGATATGATTTTTTTGTAAACACGTAGAGAATATCTCTACATAAAAAACAAAATGGCTGCCACATTGAGGTGAGGGGGGTTGGACCCAAGTTATAGTGTTTTTTGATATAAAAAGTGTCGAAATATAAGTATCTAAAATATCGCTAGTCCTTGACCGGACACACTGTATATCATATAATAAAAAAATAATCAAATCAAATTAGACATGTATTATGTGTACTACCTAGTTACATATTTTATAATATCTATTTCAAAACAAACCAAGTGGGCGATAGAGGAGCCACAGTTTTAAATTGATTGTAAAATTGTAGTAGAGCAATATATATTGGGGTTCAATAGGCGCGGCGCATCTATTGAACTCTCATTAATATTGACTTATACTTTTCTGAGATATTTTGTAATCGGTGCGACATCGGCTCAATATCGTACAGTACCTATCGATGCGATATTGGCCCGGTCACATTTCAAAATCTAATATACTTAGATGTATTAGATTTTGAAATGTGACCGGCCACATATATTCTGAATACCGTTTCAGAATTACGAATTTAAATATTGAATCAGGATACCGTTACGGAATTCCGGTCACATACATCCGTATGTGACCGGAATTCCGTTTCAAAGAAAAAACTTCAAAAATATTTCCCTACTCTCTAACTCTATGTATCTACATAAGTTTTAAATTGTTTAGTTGGCGAGTTCACACTGACTTTGAATTTTGTAATACGAAATTCAACCGTATTACAAATATTACAATCGTATTACGATTTGAATTTCGTAGTACGACTCACCGCGGATTCCGCTTGCTAGATGCGTAAACTAGCTTACAGAATAGCCCTACAGTACTATTGTCTTTTCTGTGTCCACACTAGCTCTACTAGTGTCAAAATATGTGACGTCACTCAAGGGAGAAGGAGGGGTCAAAAAATCACGAAATTAGTGTGACGTACTTTATGGATGACCCCTTCCGAGATTGGCCTTCTGTTTAAGACTATGACTGGTCTGTTTTTATCTATCTAAAATAATAAATTAGAGATAAAAATAAAAGTAGGTAGATATATTAAGTTTAAAAATAATATGTATTTCGACTAACCGCAAGGAGATCCTTAATTTTTAATGCTGATGCATTATACCGAGGTGCTTCAAGTTCGGGCTGTAAATCAATGTTTGACTAAGTTTAAAAAAATATTTATTGCTTTTGTAGAGTCACTAGAGTCAGATAAGTATAAAAAAATTAGTAGATAAGTATGTATCGAACCGTGGCTTAATTGGCAGAGCACCTGGACGTGTAATCCGGGGGGTGCGGGTTCGAGTCCCGTCGGTACGGTGAAATTTTGGATTGTGTTTAACAATTTAGATAAGTATGTGTTGGTAATAATCACAAACCTTGATAGACTACGCTACGGTGCGCTATAATGTCGCTATAATGGGTAGTGGCACACATTTACATTTTTTGTTAGTTTCAGTTCTATTACATATAGGGAGCCCCTCTTTAATCTTTTTTAGGGTTCCGTACCTCAAAAGGTAAAAAAAGGAACCCTTATAAGATCACTTTCTTGTCCGTCTGTCTGTGTCTGTCCGTCTGTCTGTCCGTGTGTCTCCACTGATTTTCTCAGGAACGGGTGGACCTAGCAAGTTGAAATTTATACCTGATACTGAGGTCTACAGTCCCTATTGGGTATATAATGTAAATCAAGGTCTTGAGTCAACACAATAAAAATATAGGTATGGGCAAATTTAATATTAATTTAGCTGTAATCTTGCTGTAAACACTGAGATATGAATAAATAATACTTTAATTTAGATTTTCGCGAAAACTTGTTAGTACCAAAATGTACCTTAATTTACTACTAGTTTTATTTTTCGGAATGTTTCCTTTACTTGTGCTCTAAGACCTTGCTTATAACCAAAATTGACAATTCTAGGTAAACCGGAAGTACCCTATAGGTTTTGGGCCAAAAACCTATAGGGTACTTCCCGTTGACCTAGAATCATGAAATTTGGCAAGAAGCAAGGTCTTACAGCACAAATTAAGGAAAAATTCCATAAAAAATAAAAAAGTTAAAAATTAAAGGGTGTAACATATATACATAGTTTGCTACAATTAAGGTAGATCTCTGAGTAATATGAGCGCTGATACAATTTAGAGGTCTAGCTTAATTGGTTGGTACGGAAACCTTGGTGGGCGAGTTCAACTCGACTTAGCCGGTTTTTTTTATTTTTGTATCAAAATCGTAAAGAGGTTCACAGGAAGCAGAATACACCTATCTACCAAGTTTCAACTATGTAGTCCTAATAGTTTCAGAATAAAGTGGCCGTGACATACGGACGGACGGACAGACAGACATGAAGAATCTATAAGGGTACCGTTTTTTGCCATTCGGCTGCGGCACCGTAATAACGGCAGATCATGCTCTGCACACTATGGTGTGCACACCTTTATAATTAATGCCACAGGCCGGTTTTATCTTGGGTAAATCTTTGGATTTACCTAAAATAAAACCATCAAAAAACATATATACCATACACCATAAAACCAAATCAAAAAATATATACGGTCGAATTGAAAAACATCCTTATTTTGAAATCGGTTAAAATCAATAGAAACATAAAGCAGCATCAAAGAATAAATAATAGTACAAGCAGCAGAGGTATACCAACCGTTGGTGGCAACGATTTAACAGCAGTTTTGACAGTATCCTTGATGAAATCCTCCATTGGATCCATTTGGAATATTTTAGCTTCATCGAACCAGAACGGCCCATTCTTCGCGGGTGGATAAAAATATTTTTCTTTCGTTGCGCCCGGCTTATAATAAAAGTCGTAATGATGACCGCATTTGCATTTTGATTCGGCTAAGTATTTCATTACAGAGTCCCGCCTAAAATAAATATGATATCAAATGAAATTGAAGACGTCTAAAGTAGGTAAGTACTTACGTAGGTTTCTTTAGGTGGAACGACAATAGCTGTAAATGCATGTTGTTTTCTTGAAAAATAATCGAAAAAAATACAGACACAGCAATAACTATTATATAATCTGTCATAATATCTCGGGATAACCTCTCGTTATCCCGAGATTGTTAGTTCAAGATCTGACAAATTAGACCGTATGTTGTTT
The DNA here is from genome assembly GCA_954871355.1 of Cabera pusaria. NCBI lineage: Eukaryota > Metazoa > Arthropoda > Insecta > Lepidoptera > Geometridae > Cabera > Cabera pusaria. The sequence continues at coordinate 11,716,543 of OX940897.1, forward strand.
TTTGCATTTAAGTGGTTAGGTATAAAGTAGCTTTATTCAGTTTGGCATACATAAGTAGGTTACTATTTGGATTGAAGCAAAATTACGTTGCACATTACAGCTTCTTAAAATATTATAGGTACACTAGCTGTGCCCGCGACTTCATCCACGTGAAATAGTGCTTTGAGCACAGAATAATGAATAGTACATGTACTTTGGGTAGCATTTTTAATTAATTAGGCTAATTATTTTCTAAATAACACCTCAATCGCATTAAAAAGTAGTTTATGTCCTTTCTCAGGCTCTAGAATATCTGAGTAGGTACCTTTCATTTAAAGCGGTTCAGTTGTTTTGGCGTGAAAGTGAGTCAGACAGACAGACAGACAGAGTTTCGTCGCATTTATAATATTAGTAAGGAAGTAAGGATAATTATAAACCCAATATTATGAAGTAAGTACTTTTGACGAGACGAGTTACTTTTGCATTTATAATATTTATATAATTCGTAAGGATTAAGATGTTGAATGAGTTATAAATATTATTTATTAGCTAAATATATAAATATAAATAACAATAGTTACCATTTCGATAGACAATCGCAGGCTGAAGAACATCGCTCTTTAACATTTCTCGGGAACAGCCATGCTCCTATAATGTTTGTAACTTCGTCGCCAGTAGAAGTAACAATTGTACCTCCATTTATTGGTATATATCCTGTTTGCTGCAGAACTAAATCTGTCATAAATAATAACATTATTAATCTTACATGGTATAAAACCAAGTCGCTTCCCGCCGTCTGTCCCTCCCACTGTACGCTTAGATCTTTAAAACTAAGTACGAAACGGATATTAATACGGTTTTCATCAAAAGATAGTGGATTCAAGAGGGAGGCTTATAAGCAGAATTATATTATACTAGCTGTGCCCGCGACTTCGTCCGCGTGGAATAGTGTCTTCGTTGTTAGTGTCGCACCCTACCACGCCACGCTAATCCCCCCTTCCTTCTCCCCTCATTTACCCAGCCCTCCCTCTTCCCCTCACTTCCAACTCACCTCCCCCTCCCCTCACTCCCACTCCCACTTTGAATGTAATATATATTTATATCGAATCAACAGCCTAAATAATAAGTTTCAAGCTTCTAGCTTTAAAAATGACGATACTTCCATACAACTTTTCATCCCCCTTTCAACCTCTTACCATATCTTTTCTATGCTCTTACTACCCTCTTTACGCATGAAAAAGTAGCCTATTTCCTTTCTCAGGCTCTAGACTATCTGTGTACCAAATTTCATTTGAATCGGTTGTGGTTTTGGCGTGAAAGTGAGTCAGACAGAGAGACAGACAGAGTTTCGTCGCATTTATAATATTAGTAAGGGAGTAAGGATAATTATAAACCCAATATTATGAAGTAAGTAGGTGCGCTCTCACTGCCATCTTCCATTTACAGACAAGCCCGATTCCTTCTTCTACCACATCGTCACAACGTCAGGTGACATAGTGGCCAAGTGCTTGTCTATCTAGAATTCTTAGATTATCTTAAGACTTCTGAAGTTCAATTATTAATTTATGTACACGTATCTACACTTATTATACAAATGGACCCATTGGAAATGGGCTGTTTGCTGTCAAATTTAATTGTTCTAAAATTGTTGAAATTCCGCCTCTATCTGCTCCTAAATAGAGAAGATGCATTACTTACGGATACGAGAATATAAAAAAATATAAGAAAAATGCGGTTTTAAAGTCATACTTAGCGCTAATGGGCAATAATCTAATCGTTATCTATTCCTTTTCAACCGACTTCCAAAAAGAAGGAGGTTCTCAATTCGCCTGTACGTTTTTTTTCTGTTTGTTACGCGATTACTAAGTGAACCGATTCGAATGTTTTTTTTAATCGGTAGGGTACATTTCCGAGGTGGTGCCATTGTAATTTCATAGAGATCTGATAAGTATCTCGAGGGATGAAAAGTAGCACAGAACACAGATAAAAGTAAAGTGTATACTCAGTCGCAAAATTATTTTCTCTCAACCAACGAAATAGCGGTCTACTTTTTTGCATTTTCTCTATTTCTACTGATATTTCTTGTGTCAAAACTACATAATATAACACTTACTGGATAAGACATATTGAGGGCGTCCTCCAATATAAGCGACGCCAGTCACTTGAAACTGGACATTTTTGTAAGGTGCAATAAACCTTGCTTTAGCCTTCATCTTCATCATTTTTAATATGGACGCAAACGCAATCATTCGAGAGTCTTTACTGCCTGAAATGAGTAAAACAATAAATTATAAAGATAATGGAAAGATTTGCACACCACTACAGAATAGAATGCTTGATCCAACCGTTATTAACTCTTTTTTAAGAAAGTTATTCGCTTTGTTTTTTTACTTTCCAACCGACTTCCTAAAAAGAAGAAGGTTCTCAATTCGCCTGTACTTTTTTTTGTATGTATGTCACGCAATTACTTCGTCAATTGTGAACCGATTTATATGATTATTTTTTTATCGTTAGGGTACATTTTCGAGGTGGTCCTATTGTAATTTCATCGAGATCTGATAAGTATCTTCAGAGATATGACGATAAACGTCTCAAACTTGCTACTGAAACTGACTCACGGGGCATGGAAGTCGGTTGTTTTAGTTTTTTAAACTATCTTAATTATATATTGTCTGGTCTGATTACCATCTGGTACCGATAACGTACGGTACGAATACGAGTACCTACTATAACATTTAAAATAATATATGCACAGTTCTAAAATCCATTGTAAAACTAATATGAGTAAGCATTGCACCAAAAATATTAAGAGGTATGTTTTGTACTTTGCTCATTGTTTTTAGGGTTCCGTACCCAAAGAATACCAAAGGAACCCTATTACTAAGACTCCGCTGTCCGTCTGTCTGTCTGTCTGTCTGTCATCTGTCTGTCTGTCTGTCTGTCCGTCTGTCACCAGGCTGTATCTCATGAACCGTGATAGTTAGATAGTTAAAATTTTCACAGATGATGTATTTCTGTTGCCGCTATAACAACAAATACTAAAAACAGAATAAAGTTAAAAATAATCGAGCGTCCCCATACAAAAAACGTGTTTTTTTCGGCATTTCACGCCATCTATGAACGCTTAGTTAGGTAAACGTCCCATAGATGGCGTTATATTGAAATATCGATCCCTAACACCTTTGTTAGACGTTAGATGGCGTTATAAGAAATAAAATGTTAATTAATTATTATTTTTTGCTGGCGAAAAATGATAGTGGTATTTTTTGCTCGATCTTATAAAATACTGTAGTGTGGTACGGAACCCTACTAGTGCGAGTCCGACTTGCACTTGGTCAGTATATTTTGCTTGAACCTATGAACCTATATATAACCTATAATATCTATATAGAGAATTTCAGTTTGCTCATAGTAAGTAGTACTATTAAATATTCTGTGCTCATAGTGTGTATTACAATAGTTGCTATAAAATCAAATAGTAAAAACTAAATTCAATTAAAAATTAAAGGGGGGTCTCCATACAAAAACCTTATATTTCCGGCCAATTTTGTTCAATCGCTCGGAACCCTACGTGTGCGAGTCCGACTCGCACTTGGCCAGTTTATTTGACGATGGGACCAATCACTAATTAAACTCATGTTTCATACCAGAAGTTAAGCTATTAGCGATAAAACGTAGCAAAACTGCCGTTAGAAGAATTATAGATGTTTTAGCGACAGGTTTTCCAACTTGAATGTAGTAGCTGGCCAGGCGGACACCAGACAGTGTCCTACTAATGCCGAGGGATTGGGGATTTTTTTTCTTTCACCGGAACCCACTACCTCTAGCGTCAAGGCCGACCATTCTCTCAATGCGCCACTTTAGGCTCCTATTATACAAAGGAACCCTATTACTGAGACTATTATTATATAATAATATTATTCTATAATACTATAGAAAGATACCCAAGCATAGATCTAATCTTAGCACAGAATGAATTAGTGGTTAACTAGGCACAATTAAAAATAATAAATAGTCTCATTCTATGCTAATAGCAGATCAATCAACCAGGTAAATATCAAAACGAAAATAAGACTAAGGATTATTAGATTTGGACTTCGCGCAAATCTTTGGATTCATGCTGTCATTCTCCCTTTCCCTTAAACTTTTAAAATGAACGAGCTCCCGTCTGGTGTGTTCCCGCCTAGGATGATGGATTACAATGGATATTGTCCTACCCTTTCTATTACAGGGATCGCGAGATAAGAGTAAACGAGAAAGCTAATATCAAATTGACAACCTCGCGCATGGGTGATCGTGTCCATTTTTGACCGGCTAACAGGCCATAATATCGCGACGCATCATACTTATAAATTAAAAATTAAATAGAAACATAGCTTTAAAGACTGAAACCCTGTTACATGGTTAAATTATGTCGTGTTGTGCTGTGTTTTATCCATCAAGAACAACCAAAGGAGGCGTAAAAGATCAAGAATTATCATTTCACACGTAATAATCTTTGTGGGCATTTATTCACATATATAACCACTTTTTGAATCAAAATATTTATTTTGCTTACATTATATACATCTTTTTCGTCATATAACTACCGAGGTGGTAAATGGTTATCATTTGAAAGCTTTAATTTATGTAAATAACAAACATTATTTTACGCCGCCCGGCTAGTGATGTACGAGAACCCTCCAAAACTTTGTCGATAAATATAGTCGATACCCTTATAAAAAGGAATTTATAAATTCCTTTAAGTGTAATATTATAATATTACACTTAAAACTTCAAATACCTATATAAATCGTTTATATACATATTACACTAAATCTATACATATAAAAAAATTGAAGTGTCTGTTTGTAATTCCAAATTAACAGCTTTTCACTAAATGCATATGAAAGAATATACGGTACTTAGATAAAAAACAAAATTTTAAATGTTTGTCTGTCTGTCTGTTTGTTCCGGTTTATCTCTGAAATGACTGGACCAATTTAACGGGACTTTCACTAGCAGAATGCTGATGTTAAAATATTAACTACGAAGTAACTTGGCTACTTTTATTTTAGAATAAAATAAAGTTTCGCGAAATCAAAATTGAAGCTAATGAAATAGGGAACAATATCTGATACAAATAGGGAAGGTTAATGTGCAAATTAAGCAGTGTTTTCTACCGCGCACAGCCCACGCGCATGTTGCCGCTGTCATTAAACGCGGACAAAGCCGCGGGACCCAGCTAGTTGATTTATAATATGAAGATTTTTTTTAAGGATGGAACGGTTAGCTTATGGCCTTGCTTAGAACGAAATTTGAATATTTTTAACCGACTTCACAATAAAAAGATGAGGTTCTCAGTTCGCCATTTTTATGTTTGTTATCTCATAACTCCGTAAGTTCTTAACCGGATTGGACATTTTTTTTCGAGAGTTTATTCTGCCCGTTTGGTCCCATTGTACATTTTTTGAAATCTGATAAGTATCTCCAGAGATATGGACATAAACACCTCCAACTTTAACTTTATATTGAAAATGGATAGCGTGGCATTTGAAGTTGGTTTTTTCGTTTTGTAAACGATCTTAAAATATTATAAAAAGTGATCAAAGTAATGTCGCGCAAAATTAGTAGTAACTAGGTACCTAATTATATTATCAGCACTTATACTTACTCGTATTCAATCTATTATTACTTATGATAATGCTATTATATATATTTTTATGAAGAATGTGTGACAGTTTACCACATTAATATATTATATCATTTTGTTGTAGGTTTCCAAAATGTCCAAAAATCCAATCAAGTGGATAAAGGCGTGAAAATTAGGATCCAACGAAACACTTCAGACTTTGTTCTAAAAATTTTGATAAATCAATTTTGTACCTACTAGATTATCAATCAAGCTGGAACTGACACCGAGGAAACGGAAAAGAATATAAGCTATTTTGATTTTAAAATTATCGTGAATTTGTAACATTATTATTGTTATATACCGGCTGTAATTCACGTACCTTTAGTCGAATTTACTGGTGAACATCGCGATCTCACCGCGTGATCTCACTCCCGAGGAAGAGCGACTGACTCGCTCGAAACCTAGGTCGAGAAAATTCGACTAATGGTACGTGAATTACAGCCGGTATATAACAATAAGAATAGAAGCTAGTGGAGTCAAGATAGAAAATCTTCCTGTAAGTCTTCCTATAATCTTCCTCTGCGAGCAATGAATGATGAAACGGTTTTGAAAGTGTTTTAATCGAAAGTGTTATTAGCTCTGATTCATGAAAATCTGTTTAACCGTTGTAAAACTATGAGCATTTTTCTAGTTGATGGCGCTATGAAATCAACTTTCATAGTGATTAATTCGAAATTCGGTATCCTTTTCAACGACAAAGGACACTGAAGCATTGACATGATGCTGGGACATCTTCTGGAATCTGCTGAATACTTAACTCCTCGCCAACTTACAGGTGAGATGTCGTGTTCAGACTCATTGGAATGTTTTTATTTTCATTATAGATTATATATAGATCAGTCGGGGTGATTTCAAATTTTGAGTTTTGGAGAGTGGAGAGCGACGGCATACACAATGCGGTGGGCAGTGATTGGAAAAAAAGATCTGAAAATCGGGCTCAGTGGCGCATCTTGGGAGAGGCCTACAGTCCAGCAGTAGACTGACACTGGCTGATGATGATGATGATGATACAATAGATCATACTATATTGACATCATATTACTTTATATCGGTAGCATTTACAAAAAAATGAGCTAATTTTTCTGTAGTGGTAGGACTTCTGCTAGTCCGCCTGGGCCGACCACTTTGCCAATTAATTTTCATAGGAATGTTTTTCGGTTGAAATGGCAAGGTGTCCAGTGAAAATACGGGGCATGTGAAACTTAACATCTTTATGTCTCAAGGTAACAGGCGCAGTGGAGTGACATGCAAAATTCTGGACTGCCAGAATTTTCCTGTATCGTATCTGTAATAGGTAGACGTCATCGCTTACCATCAAGTGAGAGTAATGCTTGTCCTGTTACCTTTTACAATTAAAAATCTGATTATTGTTTACAAAGTAAGTATGGCCTAATTTGTGGTTTCACTGCATTTTTTTTATTATTTGCGATGCGCGTAATTTTATATGATAATTTATCTAATACTATAAGAATCTTTGTCCTGACATACTGACTGCCTGACAGACAACGCACAGCCTAAACCGCTGGTCGTAGAGACTTGAAATTTAAAGAGTATATTTGTCTTAGTACGCAAGGGTGTACTAAGAAAGGATTTTTCAAAATTCACCCCGTTAGGGGGTGAAATGGAGGTTCAAAGTTTGTACGGATAAACAAGATTAGATAGTCTTTTCTATTCGAAACTTCATACAAGTGCTTCAGTAAAAAAATATGTAAATACGTGTTTCAGGCTTTTTCAAAATTCCACCCCTAAAAGAGTGAAATGAGGTAACAAAGTCTAAAAACCAATATTGTTTCGGGTTGCGCTTAAATTTGGCATCCAGTTGTTATAGCATAAGTATCCGTTAAGAAAAGATTTTTCAAAATTCATTCTTTAAGGGGATGAAACGGGGTTCACAGTTTGGATAGTCATTTTATTCGACCTTCACGCAAACCGTACTTCTGTAAATAAAAAAGTAAATACGAGTTTCAGGCTTTTTCAAAATGCCACCCTAAGAGGGTGAAGTGGGGTAACAAAGTCTGAAAATCAATATTGTTTCGGATTGCGCTGAAATTTAAAATGCAGATAGTTGTTATGACGTAGGTTTCCGCTGAGAAAGCATTTTGTAAAAATTCCCCACGGATATTACTTATAATTTATAATGAAAAAAAAAAAAAATATAAAAACTTATAGATTTACGTAAGTACTTCTATAAATAAATAAGTAAATACGTGTTGCAAGATTTTTGCAAGGGGTTGGTAAAAAAGTCTGACAGTCAATATGGTTTTTTGGGTTTTATAAATATGAATCTTTAAAAATGTCTCTGAAATTGTAATATTTAATTGACGTATTGAAAACGCAAAAACATTTAAGATTTGTGTTATAGAAAAGCTAAGAAATCTATACCGCCAGATTTAAGGTTGCCTAATTACAGTTAAGTACTGTAGCATTTTTTAACAATAACTAATTTCCATAAGTTCAGTAAAGTAACTACGTATTTTATGACAAATTGTTTTCTTTTTACATAAGTTTTAGTTTTCTACATTTTTCACCTTTTGATCGATATGTTCTACACTAGTGATCACTTCCCTACTCACGCACACTCTAGCAGTTCTAGACACTAACACAAACAGAAAATGGACATGCTGCCAAAGTTTTGACGCCATCCATTATAATCCATCATCCTAGGTTCCCGCAGAGCTATAACATTGAGTCTTTCAAAAGAGACGTTTAAATAATCTTGACAGGTCGGCAAAGCATGAGCACGGCAATATTATAATAATTTATATTATAATATTGCCGTGCTCATTGTGATCCTTGGCATGAGTAATATCTGACACCTCTGGTGTTGCAAGTGTTCATAGGCGACGGTTACCATCTCACCATCAGGTGGGCCGATTGCTTGTGTGCTACCTATTAGATACTTAAAATAAAAAAAATTAAAAGAAAAAAAAGTTTTTTAAACCAAGCTTTTATCTGGGACAAGGAACTAAAATGCTAAAAATAAATTCTAGTAAGTATTTTGCGGGTAGATACTTACCTATATTCTTATAATATCGTTTAAAAACTAAAAAACAACCGACTTCAATGCCGCGCTATTCATTTTCAGTACCAATTTTAAGATGTTTATCTCAATATCTCTGGAGATACTTATCATACCTCGATAAAATTACCATGGTACCACACTTGGGATATCTCCTTTCGAACAAAAAAGAATAATCGAAATCGGTTCATAAACGACGAAGTTATCCGCGAACAAACATAAAAAAAATAAAATAATATCGTTTAAAAACTAAAAAAGAACCGACTTCAATGCCGCGCTATTCATTTTAAGTACCAATTTTGAGATGTTTATCTCAATATCTCTGGAGATACTCATCAGACCTCGATAAAATTACCATGGTACCACACTTGGGATATTTTCTTTCGAACAAAAAAATAATAATCAAAATCGGTTCATAAACGACGAAGTTATCCGCGAACAAACATAAAATAAAAAAAAAATATATACGGTCGAATTGAGAAACCTCCTCCTTTTTTTGAAGTCGGTTAAAAATACGGTCGAATTGAGAAACCTCCTTTTTTTGAAGTCGGTTAAAAAGCTTGAGGCACTATCCGTTATACAGGTTAGGTACTTACTATACTTCTGTATCCCAAGCTTTTAAGAATATAGGTAAGTATCTACCCGCAAAATACTTACTAGAATTTATTTTTAGCATTTCAGTTCCTTGTCCCAGATAAAAGCTTGGTTTAAAAAACATTTTTTACTTTTAATTTATTTTTAACTTTTTGGTAGGTAAAATAACTAACTACCTGAGTATTTTAGAGTAAACATGATGTTTCAAATATTCCACGGATATTATGATGTGATTATGGGTAAAGTGCTCTTCAAAGCAAATCAATTGAGCCCAAACTCGTTCGGTGGGGTTATGTTGTTTTATCACAGAAATGCCATGGCTACCTTTCAACTTCATCATCAGATCCTGGATATCATTTAAGTGTTAAGTGCTCCTCAAGACGAATCAATGTAGCCTAAATTCGGTGGAGTTACGTTAATTTATCACAGAGATGCCGTGACCACCTTCCAGCTTCATCATCAGACCCTGAATATCATCTAGTTGTTAAGTCCTCCTCAAGACGAATCAATCGAGCCCAAACTCGGTTGGGTTATGTTGTTTTATCACAGAGATGCCGTGGCCACCTTCCGTCTCCATCATCAGACCAGCTCCATGGTACCATATCATTGTGTTGTCACCGAAGATACATAAGTACACCAAATTTAAGTCAAATCGCACATCGGGAAGTGGGTCTAATTTAGCTTCCAAGATTCCACCCGAACATACATAGTGACATACATATATACATTGCAAGTTAAATAAAAGCTTGTAAAAAATGCTTTGTTATGTGAACTTACGTAATGAACAAGGAGGCTCCCAAAACTTATAATCACAAACACGAGCCACTTGAGCAGCTTTTTTGTTCCTCTCCTTTCGTTCTTCCAGCTATGGAAAAAAGTTTTCTTACCATAAAATAATTTTTTGATTAATATCAATTTCATAAAAAAATTAACTTACGAAATGCAGATTATTGCGTATTTTGTCGTAGCTCTGAAAATTTTTAATAATAAGTATATACATTTTCAACTAGATATATGTAATGATATCAATACGAGGGCGGCACTGAAATATTTCGGGAATCAAGGAAGTGACACAACATTACTATGTAAATGTACTTATTGCTTTTCGAAGTATTCTCCGCGAAATTTGACACATTTTTCCATACGATGGAACCAATCATTGAAGCAACCATTCCATTCAGAAGTTGGGGTCTCCAAAATGGCCGTTTTGTAGGCGTCCACAGCTTCTTCAGGTGATGAAAAACACCCAAACTCGTGATTGGTTTTTTGTTTCAGGTTCGTACGCGTATATCCAGGATTCGTCACCTGATACGATGTTGTATACAGCATTTGAGGATCCCGCATGGAATCTTTCGAGAGTTCTGACGCACCAAGTAACGCGAGCCACTTTTTGCTCTTCACAGAGCGAATGCGGTATCCATCGGGAAAACAACTTTTTTACACCTAATTGTTCATGTAAGATTATTTGTATTTGACTCATGCTAATGTCTAAAGTTGCCTGAATTTCGCGGTATGTCACATGTCGATCTTCCTCAATCAGCTTACGCACAACATCAACGTTTTCTTGGGTGACTGCAGTTTTTGGACGACCTTGACGGGGATCATCACTGAGCTTGACACGTCCACGTTGAAATTCAGCATACCAGCGATAAATTGTGGTTTTGGATGGGGCTTCATCACCAAATGCAGAAATCATCCGGTCAATACACTGTTTTTATGTTAAACCACTTCAAAAGTCAAAATAAATCATGGCTCTTGAATTTTCTCGAGTCAATTCCATTTTTTCAACGACTAAACAAGTTTGACAAAACTTTGTGACAAGACCGAGAATCTTTTTTAAAATAAATAAATGGTATTCGATTTTTAAAACCAAGGAGTTTTCAATAAAAAAATAAAAAAAAATTTGTGCCGCCCTCGTATTAATAAATAAATTATAGGTAGTTTAGTCAGACAAAAGCGAGATTTTTCGTGTTGTCCTTTGAATATTAAACGGTTCAGTTGGAAATTGGATACAGCTGGTACATATTATGTATTGAGCAACTAGCTGTACCCCGTGGTTTTACCCGCGTAGACATTGTTCCCGTTGGAAATATTGGGATAAAAAGTATGTATTGTATGTATACCCTATGTATTATTCCAGCGTCTAGGCTATCTACATACCAAATTTCAGGGCCATTCATTCATTTTGAGGGCCCGGTGGCGTAGTCGGGAGAACGGTCGGTTTTGATCCCAGAGGTACCGAGTTCAATCCCCGCTGTCCATTAATAGATATTCTATCGAAAAAAATGTATGTTCGCTTTTCACAGTGGTTCTCCGGTGAAGGAAAAACACCGTTAAGATACCAACAAGGACATCTATCTATAAGTATCCGTCTGGCCAGCTACCACCCTCAAGTTAGAAAATCTGTCGCCAAAACTTCTAATGTGTTCCGGCAGCAATCCTTGGGGAGGGGGAGGGTAGGGTATGCGAGAGGGAAGAGAGTGGTGGAAATGGGAGGTGGAGGGGATGTGGAAGTGAGGGGAAGGGGGGAGGGGGAGGGGGATTAACTAATAAGACATATACGTATCCCTATCCACACTAGGACACTATTCCACGCGGACGAAGTCGCGGGTACAGCTAGTATATTATATATATCTGTGGTCGCTTCCAAGGAATGTCTGACTACAACGCCGCGGCCGCAGTCCGACGCCTTATATAGGGCCTAAAGCCTAGGAACATACATGGGGGTGATTTGGATACACCTTGAGGTGTTTTACCTCTGGACTTCCGCTTGACACTACTTTCTAGGACAGTCCTGTATATTTAGAAGAAGATAGAGTCCCCCGCCGCGACTGTATGTTCGTGATAAACTCAAAAACTACTGAACGGATTTTCATACGGTTTTCACCAATAGACAGAGTGATTCAAGAGGACAGTTTAGTTGTATAATTTTTCTGAGTTTTGTGTGAATTTGTTGAAATATGACGATAATCGTTGAAGATGCCAATTCATAATCGTCGCAACAAGCTGATGCAAAAAACGTAGGCATATACTTATATGCTTACATATGCTTTACCCGTGCGAAGCTGGGACGGGCCGCTACTATATATAATATATACAGTCCGGCAAGTATAACTTGGCGTGCCTGTGCGTCACTGTGCTTTTACTTTGTACTTTGATAACAGTTTCTCTTAAACCACTTTTAATTACTTTTGGCATTATTGAACTATTTTAATGTAGCAGATTTATCAACAATAATGTCGCGGAAATCTCTCAATCGTCAAACTCACAGTTTCAATTAAAATAATTAGTTCCAAAAACCACCACCGCCAAGTTATACTTGTGGTACTGTACTATATATATATATGACATAAAACGAAGAGGTCGTTTCTGTTATACATAACACCAAACTTTAAAAGAATCGTTAATTACTTCAGTACTTCTTAATCGTAATTTGTACTCCAGTTCCTGGGGTTTTTGTGTCTTGGTTTCTCCAGAGCTCCAGTTAGCGTGAAAAGGCACGTACATTTTCTGAAGATATACTCCATAGCGACAGTCTGGTTGATGGTTTTTCGGTGGTTCTAAAATATACATATAAATAATTAAGTAATTTTGGTTACATTACCCATTATATTCTTAAATTCTCAATTCTCAAAAAGAGGGTGTTATACGTCTTTTGTCTGTGTCAGTGTCATCGTAGCTAGCAAATACATAGTGCACCATTTTAATTTTTCAGTTAGAATCCAGTCCTAGTCACCTAGAGTATTTAGAAAAATACTCCCTTGTTCTATTTTTTTTATGATATAAGTAACAGGACAAGCATGACGCTGACGTCTATCTATAACAGATACAGCAGCATGCAAAATTCTGGCAGTCCAGAATTTTGCATGTCACTGCACTGCGCCTGTTACCTTGAGACATAAAGATGTCAAGTCTCACATGCCCTGTAATTTCACAACTTTCAGAGATATGGTTATGGTGATATTGCAAGAATATGGTAACCTTGAACTAATGCTGGGGCTTCTCCTGGAATCTGCAGTACCCAAATTCTCACCAATTTACAACAGAGGTTTTCAAAATCCTTTAACCTTTTGAGCATATGATACCGTAATGCGTTACTTTTTATTAAGATTTACTAAAGTTTTATCACAGCATATTTAGGTAATAGTAGGTACTACATTTAATGCATGCGACCGATTGCGCGGCTAGCGGCAATCGCACGCACGGAATAAAGGCCCTGTAGCACAGATTATATTATAGTTACTACGGTACGGCCCATTACTCGTCAGTTTCTAAACTAAGCTGTCTTTACGGCTGTGCCACGTCTCTGTCTGTTAACTGAGAATAATCAAATTTCGTGATGTGGTTCCTCATTAATCATGACTTTCAGTAAATATATTTTTATAATGAAAGAACAAAATTAAAATAATAAATAATTAAAACAAAAAAAAGAAGCGATTTGTACCAGTATCCGACACATTTTTCAGAGTTATCTTCATATCGTCCCAAAACTCGTCAATATTCAACACTAATTTGAACTTCTTTGCTAAGACATGGTTCATTATGATTACAATTTTAAATGTTTTTTTTGCAAGCCCCTCATTACCTCAAAGAGATCTTAGGGTGAAAAATGAAATAAATATGCAATTGCAGTGAAAATATATTATTATTATCCACGTATTTATTGTATTTCTTAAATTTAGGTTTTATATAATATTTTGTCTAAAAATATTAAAGAAAACAATAATAAAAATTAAAACATTATAAAAAACCGAAATCTAGGGTACAGCCGGCAGCGGGACAGGGCCCAAGCTACCGGTGGTTAGGGCTGCAGAGAGATAAACCTCCTGACGATGCGTGCCGTGTCAAGAAGTACCTACCGCCTTCTGTATCTGGCCCTTGATCCAGCCATCTAGCGAGAGTCTCTTGAGATGTTGGTCGAGACTCTTCGCTATTAGGCCGTTTGCAGAGACGTCTATCGGGACAATGATGGTCGAGTCAACATCCCACATGGCGTTAACCTCTTAAGACAAGTCAAGTTATTTGCTGAGCTTGTCCTTCTTAGCCTTCACGAGGTTCTCGTCATGCGGGATAGTGATGTCGACCAACACTGCCCGTCGCTGGGACCGGTCGACTATCACGATATCAGGCATATTGGTGACAATAGTCCTATCCGTGATAACCCACCGGTCCCAATAGAGCAAAGCACGTCCATTTTCGAGAACTAGCTTAGGTGTGTACTTATAGTACGGCCCGGCACCTCAGACTTGACAAGGCTGTATTGAAGATCTAGTTGCTGGTGATTCTGGCTACGAGATTGTGTTTGTATGTGCAAGTACTCGCCGTTAGCAAGATGAGAACAGCTGGAAATAATATGTCTGAGTGATGCTCCGGGACGCATGCCCATATGTCGACCGTACCGTCCTTCATGATATATTTCCACTAGTTTTTTGTCTTGACAACTTCGTCCGCAATTGCACAAACAACCTTCGGTTTCCCCAAAGAGGTCTCCGAACCGTGTTCACCAATGCGAGCAGGTCCACATCGAGCCCTGTTAAAGTCCGATAGAACCTACCGTGCAGTTCCTTGCTCTTCCATACATCCTTGCGGTCTTCGGTGCTTAGCACCTGAGGCTTGCGCCAGCTCTTTACCTAAGGAGACAGGCGTGAAGATCCTGTCAACCATCACCACATCTCGATGCATCCCACACTTGTTGTTAAGGAAATATTGCCGGAGACTGGACATCTCACGGTTATGCAGAGTCTTGGCATTTAAAAAGCCTCGACCACGGAAATGGGGCCATTTCCGTGGAATATACAGTCTCATAACAGACAAGCGCGGGTGAAGCATGCGATGTTTGACTTAGGCCTAGATAAACTTCTCTATGCCTGTGTCTACCGGTCGCACAGTGGAGACCAGGAGACGACCAGGCTTACAGGGTACCTAAGTGAGCTGCTCAGCGGCGGATGCTGCTCAACACAAATACCCGTCTGCCCAACTAGTGTTACTGGCGGGACTTTAATGCCCACCACAGGAGTGGCTCTTCCCACACCAGTTCACCGACCCCGCTGGGAAAGAGACACGAAGCTAGCTTTAGCTTTAAATCTCTCCAAGAGGCAACGCGGGTTCCTGATGTTGGCAGCAAGTTGCTTGGACCTTCTGCTGACGACTGATCTAGATCGCTACTAAGTGTCGGTATCATCACTGCTAGGTAATTCCGACCACTGTCTGGTGAAATATGCTATCTGCTCCTCGCGCGACCCTAGCCCCAGAGGCACTCGGCAGTCGGTGGGTGTGGCGATACAAAAATCAGTAGATTGGTTTGAGATGCGATCGTTCTTTGCATCTTATCCTTGGCGATCTGTTTGCTTTTATTCTGATGATCCTTCGGCTTGTGTGAACGCTGTGACGGATGTTCTGCGTCACTGAACATATAAAAATGCTGCGTCAAAGAATGGAGTATTATATTCCATTCTCTAATAACGCAATGTCAGGCAAAGCTTAAACCTGGTTCGGAGCTGAGTGTGGAAGTACAAAGCACGAAAACAAAAAGCATACCTGGCGTGGGTTGATGCTCGAAACCGCAAGGCCAAGGATTTTTCAGCGCAGAAGAAAGCATTCAACAAGGCTGCCAAGTCCTGCAATAATGTTCTGCGGAAGGCTCGATTTGATCACATAGGTCGGATAGGCACCAAACTAGCTTCGTACTCAGCGGGTAGTAAAGCGTTTTGGTCTCTGGCCAAGTCGGTCAAGTCAATCATCTGCCGCCCCTCATTTCCCCCACTGCCGAATCCTGATGGGACGTTGGCTTGCAACGCCAAAGAGAAGGTGATGATTCTCTGTTTGCGGAATCTTCACGTCTAGATACTGCCGGTGAGACATCTCCTAGTCTACCTGGATGTGTGACAAATATGTCAGAAATACGCATCCGTCAGACTGAGGTTCGAAAAACACTGCAAAATCAATACGTGAATAAAGCCAGCGGTTCTAATGGGATTCCTGCTATAGTTCTGAAAACCTGTGCGCCTGCACTCGCATCAATTTTGACACGCCTCTTTCGCCTCTCTATGACTGTTCAAGTGCCAAGATCATGGAAGCTTGCCATGGAAGTGCAACCCGTGCCCAACAAAGGCAGTTGTGCCGATCCTGATAACTACAGGCCAATTTCAGTCACGTCCATACTCTGCAAGACTATGGATCGTGCACTGAACAACCGGCTCCTGGCATACCTAGAAGCGAATGATCTCCTCAGTGACCGACACAATACGGATTTCGCCGAAATCGGTCCACTAGAGATCTTCTAGCGTCGTCTAGCGTATGCCACGCACGATAGGTGCGAGGCTATAGATACAGGGTTTTTTACAGGATTGACAGGGTTTGACACGATAGTCTTATAAACAAGTTTCCATCATACGGACTGCCCACTGGTTTGTGTGTCTGGATTTTAGATTTTCTGAGGGATCGGTCGATAAGAGTTTTCATGACTGGTTGCTCTTCTGACCAATTGGCAATCAATGCCTGGGTACCTCAAGAATCGGTGCTCTCAGCAACCCTATTTCTGCTGCTTATCAACGATCTGCTTAAGTCCGGTACCTTTGGATATGCAGATGACAGCACTGTATAGCAGCTATAAATCGAGTGCATGGACCAGTGCAGCTGAAATCCAATGTCTTAGGGAGTTAGGGTGGCGATGGTCGAGCGCATGAACTCTCTCCAATTGGGGTGATGCCATGTTGGTCAAGTTCAATACTGCTAAGTTGCAGCTAATCACTGAAACTACCCATTCGATTTAAAAAAAAGTAAGTGTTGATATGTTGTAGATACCTACACTTGTAAATATATTTTTTTATAAATATAATTTTATAATATTAATATATATACACTTATAGGTAAATTTCACCCGTGCGAAGCAAAGGCGGGTTGCTAGCACTCGTACCTAATACATCTACCTTATTTTCTAGCAAAATTATAAACCATTTATAGAGAATGATTCAGCGCGTATTCCATTTTTTTTAAATGTATGACGTATTTACTGCACTTGCCACAGCCGTAAACTGTATTACGGCGCGATAAGGTTCAAAATATACGCAACGTCGATATCACGTACATTTGTTCATACATGTCCCAATTGACGTCAAAATAATATAAGTTTTGACGGGTAATGGGTCAAGTAGGATTTAGTATACAGTACAAGTACATGTCATTCGAATAATAAATAATAGTTTAAAAATACTAAAAAACACGCTCTTATAGAAAACCGAACTAAAAAATAGAAATAAAATTTAAATTAAGAATAGTGTTAAAAATTTCAATAAATATAAAATAATAATAGTGTGAATAAAAAAAAATATTATATTTAAAAAAAAGCATTATAATTATTTTATTGACAGATATGAGTAGAGTGATTATAATTTTGATAATATTTTAAAAGCACCTTACGCTTTTCTTAAAATATTTTTTTTATTCACACTATTATTAATTTATATTTATTGAAATTTTTAACACTTTTCTTAATTTAAATTTATTTTCTATTTTTTAGTTCGGTTTTCTATAAAAAGCGTGTTTTTTAGTTTTTTTTAACTATTATTTATTTTCTACTTTTTAGTTGAAAAATGGAATATTTTTTTATAAAATTAGTGTATTGTCATCGGTCCTCGATAAATCTACAAAGTTTGAACGAAATCTGGCCGTTTAAAGTGAGTCAAAATCGCGCCCAAAGAAGTCGGTTACAAACATACAAACATACAGGTGAAGCTAATAAAAAGCTAATAAAAAAAGACTTAATAATAAAAATTGCACAGTTTAATAGGTTAGAAAATTTACTTGAGTATATTTGAAAATAATCACACTTAACAAAGCAGCTGTCTGACCTCTTTAACATGTAAACAACAGTGGTGCGCAGGAATACACTTTCAGTCACCAAACCTCGCGAAACTCACAAATTTCGTAATTGCAAATTTTAAGTATTTTTTCTCCAGTGCCATTATATTTTTGACTAAATATAACCATTCTAATAAAAAGCATTTTACCAAATATATGTTGCTATTAATCATATTAATTTAAGCTTTTGGTAGAAACAAATAACTTTCCTTTTTCTCAATCTGACGAGTATTGGTACACTGACGACTTTACCAGCGTTTACCTTACGTAACTGTAGGGCTATTCAGTAAGCTAGTTTAGGCATCTCGCAAACGGAATCCGCTGTGAGATTGATGAAATTCAAATCTCACCGCCTACTGGAGGGCCCCGCGGCCGGTAGGTGAATAACGCGGCAAGTACATGGAGTGAGACAGGCCTATAGGGCTATTCTGTAATCTAGTTTACGCATCTCGCAAGCGGAATCCGCGGTGAGTCGTACTACGAAATTCAATTCGTAAAACGATTGTAATACGGTAGAATGTCGTAATACGAAATTCAAATCTCACCGCTTGCGAGATAAGTAAACTAGTTTACAGAATAGCCCTATTGATAGGTTAATAATAGGTATAATGTAGATATTATAATAAAATAAACAATACTGAGTGGAAGAAATTAAAGCATATTATGGTAGTTGTTACATCTATAAGCAAATAAAGTAGGAAATGAAAAACATACTTGGCGGTGGTGGTGGAGGAATCGGTTTTGGTAACGGAACTAAAATGTTTAGTCTTTCAATGCATTCCTCTAGGTCAATAAATACTAGACTAGACATCAAAATCATCGCGTTCATATCGTATTCTTGAAAAATATAGAATAAAATATTTCATCATTCATAATCATAACAATAAAATTGACAAACAGACAGATAATTCATTATAAACTATAGTAGTAGTAAAAATCATACTACCCAACGGACACCATAGGTATCCTAGGACTCCATAGATATGCTAGGAAAGTGCGCATCTTTTAGAAACCACATCGTCACTCAACATCGGGCGTAAGTGGTACTTAAAGAGCTTGTATTATCATCATCACCACTATCAGCAAATTTTCATCTTCAGGATCGAATTCGAAACGAAGTCATCCGTCAGAGAACCAAAGTTATCGACATAGCTCAAAGGATTAGCAAGCTGAAATGGCAGTGGGCTGGTCACATCTGTCGTAGAACCGATAACCGTTGCGGTAGACGAGTTCTAAAGTGGAGACCATGGCTCGGCAAACATAGCGTAGAAAGAGCTTTGTATAAGTACTTACAAATACAAGTATAAAATATCATTATAGACATAATTTCTGATACAAGCTTTTTTTAAGCCATAGGCTGCCGAACCATTCAAGCTGGAAACCAGTGGCTTCTCCCACTCTATTCATCTAACTCAATTACGTACAGAAATATACAAGCCACACAGCTAATATAAAATAATTTAAGATCGTTTAAAAAACTAAAAGAACCGACCTCAAACGTCGCGCTAGTCAAAGTTATAGTCAGTAGCATGTCATCGAGGTATATAAATGCGTCATAATACAAATGTTGATAGGTATATTAAAAACCGCTCGAACGATTACGTTAAAATTTAAATGGAACCAACCACCTGGAAAGGGTAGAACAAAAAAATAATTTTCCAAATCAGTTCAGGTATCTTCGAGTAATCGGTGAATATACATTAAAAAAAAAGATTCCGACTAATTAAGAACCTACTCCTTTTTGTGAAGTCGGTTAATAAATCATAAGTATATGTTTAACTAACTCGGACGTAGTTTAGTAGGCGGGCTCTTGTAAATCGCTGTATACAGATTCCAAATAAAAACGCCAGCATCTTCACAGGAATCATTCATAGCCTGCATCAAGGTAGCGCTCGAAATTTTTAAAGTTAAACCGAGATCGCTTAATGACTGCCTCATACGATTCGGTAAATCTTCTAGTAAATCCTGATGGATAACGTAATTGAGACCAGCAAGTACATTTCTTTGAATAGAGGAAAGCTCGAAGTACCATGCTGGCCCCACTTGTCTTGTGAGCTTCTTTAAATTATCTAACCCTGGAAAATAACATTATTTGCTGCTCCATGAAACACATCAGACAGAATTTAAGCTCGGTGGGTGCTGGAAGAAATTCTTAATCGCTATAAGTAATTATTTACTTAAGTACTTAGTTACTTATGGGTTCAGATTTTTTTTTTAATCTGATAGGCTAGACTTTGACCTCTATCTCGCCTGGTGGTAAGCGATGATGTCATCGAGGGTGGTGAACACGCAAAGCCTAGGAAAGTCTGCCTCTTAAGGATTGCGCTACCGGAACACCGTAAGGTTATAGCGGCAGATTTTTTCCTTGCTAGTGGCACAACTATGATAGTGGTAAGCAATTTTTTGGTAGCAAGTCAGGTCAGCCATATTATGCTCTATATATATGTTACTGAAAATTCAGGATTCTAGCTTTACCCAGCACAAAATAAAAGGATATTGAAAATGGCCTGAATGGCTTCGAGAAAAGGATGGTACGGCCCTTTGTTTTGCTCACCTTTGGGGGGCACTGCCATGCCCCCAGATAATTGCCAAATCACTAAAGCCTAACCACTATGCTGTAATTTGGAGTACTTACGGAGTGTCATAGAAGTGCGCGCATTGCGGTGAAATAAACGCATGCAGTATAGTCAACGCTGCAAATTTGCGGTGAATCTAACGCACACATTTTGTATCGCATAGAAATCTAAGAAGCACCGAATGAATAAGAAGTTGCGGTGAAAAAAAACGCACTGAGACACTCAGTTTTTTATTACACTCTGGTATTTTTTGAAAAGTTTATCATAGAAGAAGAAGGGGAATAACGATCTTAATTTAAAGATAAAAAAAGGAAAAAAATATATATTATTGTAAAACTCACTAGGATCTCTTTTCAAAATAGTAATTAGTTTGTTACCGGTTCCTACGACATTTATGAGATTATGACAAAATGTGCGTTTATTCTACCGTCGGGTAGAATACAATAAGTGGTCCCCCGCATGGTGGTAGGACACTATCTTGTGTTCTCCTGGCCAGCTACCACCGTCAAGTTAGGAAACCTGTAGCCAAAACATCTAATGTCTTCTGGCAGCTATCCTCGAGGGCTAGTTCCCATTCTAGGCCTAGGGTGCTACCATCTTTGACAGCATCATCACTTACCAACAGGTCAGATAGTGGTCAAACGCTAGCCTATATAATATTTAAAAAAATAAACTGGCCAAGTGCAAGTCGGACTTGCACTCGTAGGGTTCCGATTCCGTACTACACTACAATATTTTATAAAATCGAGCAAAAAATGCTGAAAGAAATCACGTTTCTTGTAATAAATTAACAAATCGATCTAGCTAGGTTTTCATTTTCAGAAAAAGTTGATTTATCCCTGTTTTCAGGTAATGAAAAACTCCTACAATATAATTAGAATATGAAGGTAAATTTCGCCATTGCTACATTGTTACGATAGCTCGGAGAGAGATCGTTCGGATGGCGATCAAAAGGATCCCGGTTCGAGTCCAGACGTGATGATTAATTTTTCCAAGTTTGTTCTTTTGTAAGAAGACTATTATTGGGAGCCAAAAAATTACATAAAACACGATTTACAAAAAAAAATTGCGAGCAAAGCTTGGCCATCCAGATATTATTATATTATATTACCGTGTCAAATCCAAACAATTATTAAAACAGGAGCCGCGTCCTTATTCAGTACAACGCCATCTTACGAACACTAACGCCAACTAAGACCTGATTTCACCAAAGTAGAATAACTCTTCTCGTCTCGAAGATACGATTATCGAAGGAATATAAAGAAGATTATATGTCTAAACATTCACACCTCTCGCTCTTCCACTCTGGCGACAATTGACTCGCAATAGAATATTGATAGTGTCGGTCTAAACAGAATTTTCTCGTATTTCGATTCTCGCACTCAAAACCGTTCAATCCGATTTGTACGATACTCGTATGAACTTGAAAAATGTCATACGAGATCGTGTTTATACAAGTCGAGACTCTCATAAGCAAGAATCTTGCTTACTATACTTTTGTTTTGTAAACAAACTTAGGCAATTATCGCCTAGCGATAAGTCATATGCGAATCTCGTATGACATAATCGTAGGCGAGATTTTAGTTCTTGCCTGTATGTACACATTTTGATACGATTGTGTTATAGCGATTAGTGCTTGTGATAGTAGCGTATGGTTTCTCGTAAGGAAACGTACGAGAAACTCTCCCCGTCTAAATGGGCCTTAATTGCTTTACTGACACAGTACTTCTACTCGCCAATAGATGTTGGTAAGAGTCATATTTTAAGTTGATTATCAATAAAGTTGATTATTGAAAACACGAATAAAACAAAATTTTCTGAAAATGACTCCTAGCTAGATCGATTTATCGCCCCCGAAATCCCCTGTAGGTGTACTAAATTTTATTTAATCGTTGGAGCCGCTTCCGAGATTTAGATTAAGGTAACGACGATAGCGCCACCCTTGATGCTAGGTAGATGGCGCTGCGCTATCGTAAAAAACTTTTCTTCAATTTTTAACTTTGTTCTGTTCTTAGTATTTGTTGTTATAGCGGCAACAGAAATACATCATCTGTGAAAATTTCAACCGTCTAACTATCACGGTTCATGAGATACAGCCTGGTGACAGACGGACAGACAGACAGACAGACAGACAGACAGACAGACAGACGGACAGCGGAGTCTCAGTAATAGGGTTCCGTTGGTACCCTTTGGGTTCGGAACCCTAAAAACATGAAGTGTTCATAAAATTGTTTCCATTTGACTAGAAGCTTACCAACACAATAACGGTAAAGCCGTAAGTCTTTTAGATATGGTAACCATACGCCTACTCTTTCATTGTAGGGTTTAATCCCCTTTTCTGCCATCTCTCTCATTTCTTTTTCTAGATAAACCCATACTGGCTCCTTCTTGTCATCAAATATTCTCTGTAAGGTTTAATTGATTATAGTCAACTTAATTTTATAGGTACATACTTACAAATGCTTGCAATGCTTGCATTCTCAACATTGCTGCAAAAGTGTTCACAAGCAGTATGCGAGCGAGTGAAGCACCAAATATCTATTCCGTACAGTACAATTTTGGGATTAATGCCTATGCTTAGACCTAAATTGTGCCCACCTACACGTGATACATTGTTGGTGATAAATAAGTGACCACTTGTGGCAGGCTCTTGGTTTGAACCACCCTTCGAACAAAGAGATGTCGCCAATTGGCTCTCCAAATTCCAGTATGATATCGGTCCCAGCTAGTTTGGAAGAAAGGTAGGGATAGTAGCATTATGTGGATTGGACAAAAAAGTCAGTTGTCCAGAGTCTCGCACTTCTATCTACCATCTTCCAGTAAGCGAGTAAGTACATCATAGTCCGCGTCAGGAGGATATCATCATAATCAGCCAGTGTCAGTCTACTACTGGACGTGTAGGCCTCTCCCAAGATACGCCACTGAGCCCGATATTCGGCTCATTGGGAGGGATATGCCCTAATCGCCACGAAGTCGGTTTTTTTGTTAAAATGTTTCTTATTTATCTTGATTCTGACCTAATCACTTACCTTTTTTTCTAGAAATTGTAGAGTGGTGAGCATTTTAAACTTTTTCCCCATATTGACAAAAAACCAATATCAACAAACAATTTAGGAAAAACCAAAATAATGGCACAAGATTTAAAAGTACTTGAAAATTACATATCAGTCTGATTACTATTTGATTACTACATTCATTGTCAAAGAAGTCAAAAAGTTTTACAAAAACGATGCGCTAAGTTTGAATTAAAAAAGTTTAATAACTGCCCTTTATAATACTTAATTTCACAATTTAAAACCACCCCCGACTGTATTTAAATAAATCTGTTCATTGAGATCATTCCAATGAGCCCAAACTTGACATCTCTGCTGGAAGTTGGTGAGGGGTTGAGTATTCTGCAGATTCAGTATCAGGTTAATGCTACCATGTTCTGACAATACCGTCGAAGTAAGAGGATACCGAATTTCGAATTGATCAGATCTATGACAGTTGATTTCATAGCGTCATCAACTAGAAAAAAGCTCATAATCTTAAAACGGCTGAACGGATTTTCATGAATCAAAGCTAAGAACACACTCTCTCTCGATTAACACACCTATCAAACAAAAAAAAACAAATTTGTTTTATCCGTTGGGCGCTACGATGCCACAGTCAGACACACACACGTACACAGAGGGGACGTTTTAGTTACCTTTTCTTTACTCATGTGTTTTAGTGGTGATATTAGCTGACAATTAATAATGTAGGTTATATTTGGTTTTTTAAACGATCTTATATATTAATTTTGGCAGGCAATTCTGAAATTTGGAACTATTTTGAAAAAAACTCCCTTCATACAGTAATAGACGACAAAGAAGTGGATAGGTATTAATTTCATACAGTCCTATGCCTGTTGATAAGTACGAAGGGAAATTGATTGATTTATAGTAATTTGCATTGTATTTAGTAAATTTTTTTTATATATCCTAGCACTGTCCTAGTAAAGCCATAAAACATAAAAACATTAACTTATGTTATTCGTCATCACATTACTATTTCAAATAAGCCCTCGTTTTATTGCGTTACGATACTTACTATCTTCACAACAATAGTGACTTGCACTGCTTATAGTTTCAAAAAAATGTTTAAACGTAACGCTTTTTTAAGCGCGCTTTTAAAAAAAAGCGCAACGTTTAAACGTGTTGTCAATTTAAAGCCGTTTATCACATCTCTACGCATTAGCAGGTGGGCTTAGCATTATATTATACTTCGGCCGTTCAGAGAATGCGTTCCTGACACCTATCAGTTAGTCACGACTAGTGATGGGCACAGCATAACACTGAGTTCGTTACCGTTCCTCCAAAATGAACCGCCGCATTATTTTTAAGATTATTTTCGTTTTAAATTGGCGGAATCATTTAAAATTTATATTTTAGTTATTTAAGTGGAAACCAAAAAAAGGTAATATTAATATAATAAAATTGTTTTATTTATTCTTTGTTACAAAGTTACAATCTGTATTTCTATGCAATAAAGTACATTGAATTGAATGTGCGTACAGAATATTAATCAGACTCCGATTCGCTTGAGGAGGTGGTGTCTTCATCATCATCTTCGCCTACATGTATAATTATATTATTATCAATAACAGAATCAATCCTGATATCTCGGTCAAAATGTTCCAAAATAAGGTTTTTAGTCTTCTCAAAAACCTTTGCCCAGTCATCTCTTGTGACTTCCCCGCAGGCTTCTTTTAATAGGGTCATCATCTTTTTCGTGCTGAATGGCGGGGAAGTATTGTGGCGGGCGGCGTAACCTTTTATTTGAGCCCAGATTAGCTCGATCGCGTTATATTGGCAATTATACGGTGGAATTCTTAGAACGCGATGACCGTACTCCAGAGCCAGTTCATCGATTTCGTATCGCAAATTGCATGACGTCCAGCCGCTCTGAGAATAGCTCTCTGACTTAGTAGTGAGTTGTTAGGGCGGTAAAGTCAGCGTAGTGTAATAATGAACCTCTCTAATTAGGGGCTAGGTCTACCCTTAACTAGGGACCCTGATTCAGCGTGTTGATGTCAATTTTAAATCGTATTTCAGTTGCTTAAATTTATATTCACTAGCTATGTAGACTTTTGAGCAAATTACTCGCCCTTGGCCTAGGACCTTAGATGAATCTGGCGAATCTGGTGTCCACGGGTTCGTCTCATGAAGACGGAGAGGATTGCGTAGTCTGATTTGCATAGGTACGAGTAAGTATAAATTTCTTTAAAAAAAATCTATAATTGAAATTTATCCATATATTACTAACTAGAAGTGCCCCGCGGCTTCGCCCGCGTTAAAAACTCCTTTTATTTACTTAAAACGTTTCTTTAATTCAAATAAGAATTAGCCAAATCAGTTCACCCGTTTTCATGCTCAAACTACCATAAAAAAGGCAGACGGAGCCGTGCCTAACACCCGAGTGAACGCAAGTTCAGTAATACTAAATGCTTGAGTAATACGCTTCCGCGCTCAGTTTGCTACCAAGTTACGTAGTATTTATATTCTGCGGCAGCAGGGACGAACGCGTCCGTGCGGTATTACTTCGCAGCGTTGCTTACGTAGTAATCATGCCGTATTGACTATGCCGGACTGAGCGCGGAAACTTATTACTCAAGCATTTAGTATTACTGAACTTGCGTTCACTCGGGTGTTAGGCACGGCTCCGTCTGCTTATTTTATGGTAGTCTGAGTTTTCATGTTATTGCGTGACTAAGGAAAATCGGGATTCATATTTATAAAACCCAAAAGAACCCAAATTTTCAGACTTTGTTACCTACCCCATTTCGAAAAATCCTGCAACACGTACTTACTTATCTATTAACAGAAGTACCTATGTAAAGTTTCAAATAATCTATCTCATCTTGTTTCGCCATACAAACTTTGAATCCCCGTTCCGTATCCGGGGGGAAATTTCAAGAAAATCCTATCTTAACGGGATACCTTCGTCATAATTACTATCTGCATTCTAAATTTCAGCACAATCCGAAATAATATTGATTTTCAGACTTTGTTACTCCACTTCACCCTCTTAGGGTGGCATTTTGAAAAGCCTGAATTTCGTATTTACTTATTTATTTACAGAAGTACTGGTGTGAAATTTCGAATAAAATGACTATAAAAACTTTGAACCCCACTTCATCACCTTTAAGAGTGAATTTTGAAAAATCCTTTCATACTGGATACCTACGTCAAAATAACTATCTGCATGCAAAGTTTCAGCGCAATCCGAAACATACTGATTTCAGACTTTGTTACCCCCACTTTACCCCCCTTTTAGGGCTGAAATTTCATAAAAGCCTTAAACACGTATTTACTCATTTATTTACTGAATTACTTGTGTGAAGTTTCGTATAGAAAGACTATCTAATCTTGTTTCTCCATACAAACTTTGAACCCCGATTTCACCCTCTTAAGGGGTGAATTTTGGGAAATCCTTTCTTAGTACACCTTTACATACTAAGACAAATATACCCTCCAAATTTCAAGTCTCTACGACCAGCGGTTTAGGTTGTACGTTGTCTGTCAGTCAGTCAGTCAGTATGTCAGGACAATAATTCTTATAGTATTAGATTACACCACAGCAAACTTCCCCACTTTGAAATTTTTTCAACATCTTGCATAGAATGAAGTCCTTAGTGTGTCTCTCAAATTTGAACAAAATCCGTCAATAAATAACACTACAGCAAATCAACTCCCTCTTTACCCCCCAATCAAAAAACACAATCGACAAAAATTTTATATAATTGGGAAATTGTGTGCCAATTTTCATCAAAATCGGTTGAAAAATACAACCTGCAGACGAGAACAGACAGAAGGACAAAAGCATTTTTTTAATCTCGAAACTAAGACGACCACATACCTACAGACGGAATTCCGTTTCGATGTTTCGTATGCAGTAAATCCATATATGACTATGGGGACCTATAATAATGCAGCTGTGGTATACGGGATGTTAGAATCATAGAACTTAATAGAATTCTTTCTTTTAAAAATTAGCAAAACTGTGGGATGCAGCTTTAGTTTTATAAGATTTTGGAGATTCTGAATCCTACTGCAGGTGAAGATGTAAGAGCTGATAGGAAAATATAAATTGAATATAACTGTATTGAGTAAATAATGTTAAGTTTACTGCAAAAATTACAATTGCATGTTTTTAGTTTTTTCTAACACTTCCTTGTATGGAGGGTTGATGGGACTCTGCACTGGTTCCTTGTACTCATAAGAAGTCTGTCCTTTTAGAAGCAGAGGGTATGAAGTATCAGAATCATAAGCACTTAAATCTCCGCAGGCGTTGAACGGCACAATTAATCTATTAATTCCAGTAAACTGGTTGAAATCACAATATCTGTGATCCAATAATGGGTTTACCATGTTAGGTATATAACCTTCCGGTGGTTGATAATTCTGACACACAACAAAAGCTTCTATACTTGAGTTCCTTGAACTTCTCGGCTTGGATACAGTGACAAACTCAAAAAATTGCTTCAATTGAGAATACAGCAGTGACACATCCTTTCCTCTAAAGATTTTTGCTACAAAAACTCCACTGCTTTTTAACACATGAGTCGTAATGTTAAGTGCAGCGAGCAATAGCTGAGATTGTACATATTCATCAATATCATGCAGTCCGGTTACATCTGGAGCTCCATCACAGACAACTAGATCAGCTTTGAGACCTTCAAATTCTTTTATAATAGCATTTGCAGTGGAAACTTTCGTGATATCTCCTTGGATTTGAATAACGCCCGGCAGAGCAGCCATAGCCTGTAAATCTACGGCGACTATTTTTACGTCGTCGATGTTTCGAGCGTTCTGTCGCAGTCGTTTAGTGAGAACTTGACTCCAACTGCCAGGTGCAGCGCACAGATCAACGGCGCGTGTGACGCCCTCGAATATATTATACTCTTCATTAATTTGTAACAATTTAAATGCACTTCTCGCTCGCCATCCTTCTTCTTTTGCTAGCCTGTAGTAGATGTCGCGTTTATCTTTGGATGTTTTCCCCATTCTTGAACTTGTATTCTTGTCTTGATTGAGATTGCAGTAATCTAATTTTGGCTGATGAATTCTATACAATACAACATAGAGTATTAATATATACCAAAGAGAATATAACCACTACGTTAAGAAGAGTCGGGACTGCCGTAGAGCAAACTGTCCAAATAGCGAAATGTCAAAACACAGGGCTTTTATAGTAGCCAAAATACCAGCGAAATAATCTTCTGCTAATTGACCAACATAACAAAAAAAACCTAGTGATGTACCGTGTCGGCAAAAACATCGATAACGATCGAACTACCGTTGCTTGGTCAATACTTTAGAAGGTTATATTTTGTACTTAACTAATTTTGTTTTAGTGGTTAGATTGTGAAAGTTATATTTTTCCTATTTTGGTTTAACAACTACACCACTAAGACAAAACCAGTTTGAGAAAATGATAGGCAGTAAAACAAAATATTAAATTTTATCAGGTTTTTTATTTTTGGAGTATGATGCTCTGTAGGGTTCGCTCATTCGGCATCGGCATCAGCAGCTTAAGGTAACGATATACCTGTAATGTAATATTGACTTATTAGTTTATCGCTTAACACTAATTTCTGGGGCATGCTGTATACAGGGCCGGATTTAGGGGAGGGCAACCGGGCAGCAGCCCCGGGACCTACACACACCCTACAATTAAAAAAAATTCAAACATCTAAATCATCAACGATATTTCGGTTAAAAAAACCGGCCAAGTCGAGTTGGATTCGCTCATCGAGGCTTCTGATGGGTACCAATTAAGCTAGACCTTTAAATTGTATGTGCGCTCATATAACTCAGAGACCTATCTTATTTGGCGACACTATGTATGTGGAGCACCCTTTACTTTACAACATTTTTTTTTATTTTTATGTTTCCTTTATTTGTGCTATAAGACCTTGCTTCTTGCCAAAATTTGTGATTCTAGGTCAACGGGAAGTACTCTATAGGTTTTCGACCCAAAACCTATAGGGTACTTCCAGTTGACCTAGAATTTTAGTTAAAAGCAAGGTCTTACAGCACAAGTAAAGGAAAATTTCCGAAGATTAATAATAGAAGTTGAAAATTCAGGTAAATATTGGTATTTACAAGTTTTGCGAAAATCTAAATTTGCCCATATCTTTTTATCGTGTTGCCTCAGGACCTAGATTTTTATACACCTAATAGGGACTATAGACCTCAATATCTTCAGTATCTTCTTCATATTCAGTATCTCAGTATCATCCGGACAGACAGACAGACACACGGACAGACGGACAAAAATTGATCTTATAAGGGTTCCTTTTTTTAACCTTTTGAGGTACCAAACTTTCGGAAAAAAAGCTCGGAAGGTTTCGTTCGTTAACGCTAAAATTTCATTTCAGATCATTCTTATATCCGATTATATTTATATTATTTTTTGTTATAAATAAAATAATCTATACTATTTGGTTTCACAATAAATTATTTATTGGAAAACTCAACTGAAAAATTATCTTCATTTTATTATGAAAATAATTTGGGGCCAGGAAGCATCCACTCCTATGTTGCCCCAAGGTCTCCAGACCTCTAAATCCAGCACTGGCTGTAAATTATACAAGGTAGGTAACAAAAGGGTGTAGTAATACTTAAACTGTGCATGCCACACCTGATGTATCGTCTACCAGCAAAGTCTTCCTTTCGTCAGTATCTTACTGGGATCGCGAGTTATCATATTATCACATGTTAAACTTTTACGTAAACTTAGCCAGATTCAACCATAAATCAGCTATTCAGCGTCATTGACCTAATGAAAACAGAATAATAAGTGTTGTCTGTGCAGAAGCAAAATTGTTATGAGTGGACGCCTGAAAGGTTCTAGGTATAGTGCCAGTTGCGGTAGCTTGAAGTTCGTCTTGATGTATTCATCACCAGAAGGACGAAATCATTGCCCGATGATGAGTATGCGCTTGCGGACATTGTTGGTTAAAATTACTCAATATCACTTTGATGGTTTATCCCTATTAAAATATCGTCATGACATCTCGCGAAATTACACTTCTATTCCGATCACTGATCATATCATAACTATATAATAATATACACTATCGATATCGACAAGCACCGCAATGCGCCCCGCACTATTTTTCACAAAGAGTTTACAAAGATTTTTTTTTTTTATACGTTATAGGCTAGCGTTTGACCACTATCTCACCTGTTGGTAAGTGATGATGCGGTCGAAGATGGTAAGCACGCTAGGCCTAGAATGGGAACTGGCTCTCAAGGATAGCTGCCGGAACACATTAGATGTTTGGTGACAGATTTTCTAACTTGAGGGTGGTAGCTGGCCAGGCGGACACTAGATAGTGTCCTACCACCATGCGGGGGTTTCGTTGGTTTCTTAACGATGTTTTTCCTTCACCGGAGGGCCACTGTGAGAAGCGCACATAAATTTTTCGATAGAAAAATCCATTGGTGCACGGCGGTTTGAACTCGGTACCACGGCATCAAAGCCGAACGTTCTCTCGATTACGCCACCGGGCCCTCAAATTTGATTGTTAATTGATGAAATATTGAGATATTTGGCCTAAAGAAGCAGTAAACGGCTATTATTTAAAGGTATTCTACTAACTGAGCTTCATAAAGTGGAAATCTTACCATAAAATAACGTTTAGTAGAGAGTAAGTCTTTGCAGTCCTTAACCCGCTTATTTCACTATTTATGTTTCATTATCACTTAAAAGCAAGGTGTTAATAATCAAACACCTTTAATTCATGCTAAATGCATGCTTTCTATAGTCCACACTAGGTTATTTATTGTAAAACACAAAATAAAACAATAAAATAATTATTTTGAAAAAGCCGATTAACACGCTACCACAGGCTAAGTCGAAATACATGCTAGCCACAGACTAAATAGAGATGAAACTTCTTTTTCTTCACATCATGCTACTTGATGACATTTATTATGACAACCAAACGAAAGAGATAGTAAGAAATAGTGAGTGAGACGCATATAGACTTCCATCGGACGCGCCCTCCTTTTCATAGATCTTTTTTTTGTACTGCAGCTTCAGTAGACTGATATATACTGGGAACAATACAATAAATAAGACTTTAAAACAACAACAGCAGGCCTACAAAAACACGTACTTACTATCACAGAGCAAAGAGTATCATAATATCACAGAGTACTTTTATATACTAGAAACAATAATATATACTGACTTCACAGAGTAAAACTGTTGAACTGAATCACGCTACTACTATAGTCTGGCCATTACTGCTGTACACTCCCTGAGGTATGCGCGTGGCGAGACGGGGGGACGCGGGTATGCGCGCGGCGAGACGGGGGGGGACGCGCTCCGTCAGTCTGCCGTCCCCACAGTCTGTTTCCCCGGCTCCCACCTCGCCGCGCATACCTCAGGGAGTGTACAGCAGTAATGGCCAGACTATACGTTATAACTTATAAGCTCGTGGAGCTCGTGAGTAATAGTGTTTTTTTTTTTCTTCTTTCCCAGTCAAGGGAATTTTTTGGCGTCACACGTTCGTGCATTTGCCAGAGTCTCGTTTTATATCTGATCTTGGATATTAACTTGTGCATATGTTATTATATGAATTTTATAGAGGTTAAAACAAAAGTGGGGAAACGTTTAACGCGAAAACTGTAGGTATGAATCTTGCCATCGGAATTTAGAAAACTTTGGTCTATTGAAAAGTAAAAAGGATCAGTATATAAAAATAAAGAAAAATTGAGATATAGAACAATCTTTACAATATAACATTAAATTTACAGTATATTATGTACACTAGAATCATATTTACAATTTTATATTATTACAAACAATAAAATCTGAATGAGTTTTATATAAATTTGGGTTAATATTGCAAAGAAGAACTTTGATGTTTGTAGGTAAGGGTACATGGAGAGATATCAATGTGTCGTAAAAGAACTACGGTCATATTTGGAACAAGCAAAAAATATATGGTCCAGATCCCCATAGTCATGACCACATTCACATTTAGTGCTGTCTACAATATTAAATCTAGCAGTAAAAGTGTTCTGTGGTTATAAGAGTCGGCAAGTCGGCACTTCCCGACGTTAGAGATGGGCGTTGATTAAACGAACTAGTTAAAAAAAAAACCGTCCATCGACTGTCAACGTTTCGACCGTTAACCGTTTATCGATCACCTAGTTGAATCCATAGACGGCAAAATTCAAAAGTATAGAGAAACGTATCGGTTGACGTCAATGAACGGGGGCGCGAAACGCGATTAACTGTCAACTTGATTTCAAACGATAGCATTCGTTATTAGACGACTAAATTCTATAGTAGAAAAGGGAATTACAACTTCGTATGCATTTTTTATAAAATAAAAGTAGGTAATAATGTATTTAATGTACGTATTTAGTAACATTAATAGCTCTATATGCAAGACTTAGTATTTAAATTTCTTAGAAATTTACGTCATGATGTAAAACTAAAACATACCTAACCTACCTAAAATCAAAATAAATTTATTGTTGAAAAAAATAAAATACAATTAACGTACAGCGCTATTTGGATTTAAACGATTGAATAAACCAATACTACGATAACGGTTGAATTTGTGGCGACCTCGCCTTATTTTATGATGTTCGAACTCTTTGTTGACAGCTTAATTTTCTCATCCGATATATTTGAATGTTTTCATATGTCGATGGTAGAATTGGTTGCTGGGATTTCGACATGTTATTTTTGACAAGTTAATATATTTTCACTGATAATGTTTGGTTATTAAAGAAAACCAATATTCTTTTCCAATTAAACGATTAAAATCACATGAGACCGTTTTGTAAAGTAAACCGTCCATGTAAGGATTAATGTTAAACCATTAATAAATTATTAAAACATACAAGACGAATTAAATTATTGAAGAGAATCTGTCACATACAAAATGAGCACTTGACGGTCGCGTCGGAATAATATCTTCCTGGGACCGTCGATATAAAAGCTAAGTACCTATACCTTTCTTATTAATCTAGAAGACGACCCCGCTCTGTTCTTCCCCGGCTCTTACGCCTCAGTCGTAAAACGCCGGAACTGCAAGTGCCATCCCATTCCTGTCTCAGTATTTAAGTAACAGTAGATAGGGTTGGCACACATAAAAGTAATTGGGATTTCCCGGGAGTTTTCCCGGAGGTCCCAAAAATTCATGCGAGCACTGCGAAATGGATATGGTTAAAGCATTAACTAGTTGATCGATTCTACTAGTTAATCGACTAGTTGACGGAGGTTAATTCAACGGTCTAGTTGCGTTAACGAAAAATACGTCAACGACCCATCGCTACCCCACATTGTTGAATTTGTTGATAACCGAATTATGATAGCACTGTGTTACCAACCTAACAATACAAAACTAGAGCCAACATTATGAAAACAGGAATATTGGTCTAGGGATTGAACATAACGAATTGCTTTTGTTTATCGATATCGATAAAAGAAAAAAAAATATGAAGAGTAGTGGTATCATTTAATCCTGTGTTAATTTGGTATAGTAAATGAAACGAAGCTACGGTCTCTGTATTATTTTATTATTTTATTACATTACATATTACATAGTAGAATTAAGGAACCTATATCCAGCAGCAGACGAAAATTGGCTCTTAATGATGATGGTTACAAAAGAATATAATGCAACTTAGAATTAACAACTTTGCATACATTATAATTTTATTCTATTCACAAACGATTTAATAGCCGTTGGAAAAATGTTATCCAGATGTGAGACGTTACACTTTTAGTATTTGTATGGGTAGGTACACCAAATCTTCGTTTGCGCCATATCGTTAGTTTGACCCATATTCGACATCTGCAATAGCACATTAAATGGCTTATCGATAAGTGTTGCTCATCACTACTTTACACACTTTTTCACGTTCCCGCCAAAATTAAATCCAAGTTTATAATAAAAAGATTTTTAACTTCATTTATTACTAAATCTTTAGTTGACTTGTAGTAGAATCAATGAAATAAGCAATGCTAGAGACGACATGTCTAGAATTATTCGATAAATATTAAAATTAAGACTTCAAAGCATATCAACATACCGGTCCGGGTCAAGTAGATATCTAGCCAAAAATATGCCTGAATGTCTTTTTCTCACTCTCCTCACACCACAAACTTCACATTTTCGCAATGATTTGCCACCCATTATAATAAAACATAAGTTTTTGATGTAAAAACATAATAAGCAGCACGCTCACAACGTTTTCAAAAATTGCCACATAAATTCACAGACTATAAATATGTTACTCTTTGATTCACAGACTACTGTATCACCAGACATGGTAGCCAACTTAATAGAAAGTATTAGGCGTATAAATTTAATAAACATAGTGACTGGGTAATCTTTACGAATAGTATGTCATTTAAATTTGGAATAGTAATTAAAAAATTGTGATTAAATTTGGTATAGTAGTTTAGTGTACCAAATCTTCGTTTGCGCCATATCTTGAGTTTGAGCCATATCCGACATCTGCAATAGCATATTAAACAGTTTATTGATAAGTGTTGCTCATCACTATTCTATGTTTTAAGTTTTTGGAATTTTGATGTGAACACAAACAGCATGTTTTCCGACATTGTGCTATTTCCCTACAGTCGCACACATTAACCGCAATAGTTAATAATCCACATCTACTATACATTAAATCCTAGAAGAACACAAGTCTTAGGAATAGTACATTACGATATTAGTGCGTTATGATGGTTATAACATGCTCGGCTAAATTACACCCTCGCCTTCGGCTCGGGCTGAAATTCCGCCTCGCATGTTATAACCAATACGCACGTGTTAGCTTACCACATAGATAACAAGATGGGTGGTAGCCGGTAGTCTAGTAATCTACCATAAACTAAATATGTCTGGAGCTAAATATTCACATATTCCAAAACTACCTGCCTATACTTCAGCTAATAGGTAGGACTTATTAATAAAATATAAAAGTCAGGACATCACCGAGAAAGCATTTTATTTGTACCTTCATCATTATAACAACAGTTTATGTACCATCAGGAGACTCAGGACCATTATAATAGACAATACAACAAAGAGAACAGCAATATACCAATAAGTATTTAATGTTAAGTCAAGGCGTTATAACAAGTTTCAACAAGACATAACATTTGAAAATCTATACCAATTTACATAATTTATACAAAATATTATGGGGTTTCCCCCAAAAGGCCTCCACCACCCCTCATAGCCTTTCCTTACCACCCTCAACAAAGCTAAAACACTTTATCATCACCATTCGTAGGTGAAACCATCATTATTATAAACATATCCTAGAAAACCACATTCTAGCCATAATTATTCAATACATTATGTTTATACAAATACTTAGCTTTATTGAGTTGGACAGCACTTTGTCGTCTGAACGATATTCCAGACAGAGTAAATGTGACGATGTTAGCCCGAAGGCTGCTCGAGCAAAAGTGTCTCATCTAACGTTTCTACAGCCCTTTTAAAGCATCAGTCAAACAGAAAACCAAGATGGCGGCTCTGGCACATCTTGTAAGGTTTAAACTACCCTCAAATGTATCTATCACTGTATAAACACCCTTATTTGAGGCAATATTAATAATTTTTAAATTAAATCATCATCAAACATTGGAAATATGTCGTAAATCTGTATGTCCTTTGAAAATAATCTAACACACGTATATCGTACGACGTTTTTTAACACATTTGCGAGGAAACAGAAAAAAAAACATTTTATATTTTGTTCATTTCTAATTATTGAAACAGTTAGTGAAATTACAATTATTAAAATGATACGTAGTTGTAGTTGGTTTTTTAATTATGTTTTCATACGTGGTTATGTATCTGTCTTTGGATATTGACGGCAGCAAGCTGTCGCATGCGGTTCGCGCTTCTATTAGTATATCCGGTGGAGTTTGTGGTGGCACCATCTAGGTCGTGATCGTCTATTTATGTATATAGGTATATCGAGTGAGTCTTAACAGATTCAGGTATCCCGTCGTATGGGAGAGTATGAGCACAACATCTTGTCAAATCTAGTTTTATAGTCTACATCTTTATCAGTACATTCGACCGATTGGACATGAACTAATCACCTTGCCATTCCATCTAAGCTTACTTGTACATGACAGTTCCTTTTACTTCTGAAGGTATTAGATAGGTCGCCGTTCTTTAATTTTAGCGTGTAAGACTTGTTAAAATTCATAGATTTGTCATAGTGTTAGGATAGCGTGGGTTGGTGTATTAAGTTCCTGTGTGGGCTATTTCGGTCCACCGCTGACAGAGACCAGTCCAGAGCGATATCTAGGGAACCTACTTGCGGGACTTACCGCTCGGCAAAGCCGATGGGGGAATAAACCGTCCGTAAATTACCCTAACGCTGCGAAGCGTATATGTGTATCTCTTTCGTAGATAACGCTCAATAGCGTTCTTCCCCAGATTTGTGATTTTGAGATATCCAGGCTGCAATCCCTCGCCACGGCCATGTACTGATTTCATTAATTTCGACAATGCCAACGAGTATACTAACGTCGTTGTATTCTCAAATGTTAGATGTGTATGCTCACCTCACCAACACAACAAAACCCCAAAATCTGTCGTCAGACTTCTATACTCGAACACTCTGATTTTCACTACTATCAAAATACTTATCCGTAGTTGTCGTAGCTCACGATGTTCCCGCCATCAAAGCCCGCCTTCTAGTTCTGCAGCCAGCCTCTTATAAACTACTTAAGTTTCAGTTAGCTTACTAAGTTATGATTTTATCGATTACTACGATATCATCCTCTCTGGATATTCGAACTTGATACCATCATTCAAGTGTCGTAACGTCACTTCCCATTTATCCTGCCTATACATTTATAGTTGTATGTTTATATATATTTATATATATCAACATGTATCGGGTGAGATACATATAGACCAACAGAGATAGCCATTCAATATATTCATTGCTTGTATTGCTAGTTTAGTATATAAAATTAGGATTATATAAAGTATCAACTTATGATAATCTCTGTTGTTCT
Source organism: Cabera pusaria (assembly GCA_954871355.1). NCBI lineage: Eukaryota > Metazoa > Arthropoda > Insecta > Lepidoptera > Geometridae > Cabera > Cabera pusaria. Next base: position 11,754,296 of record OX940897.1, read on the forward strand.
TGTATCGAGAAAAAGGTCTTAAAATTAATTGAATAAAATCCAGTAAGTAGAATATTAATTCATATATTTCTGATCCACAATTAAATCAAAAGTAAAGAACTTGTCATTTATTTAGATCGATCTTGTGTTGTTTTGTTTTTAATCGACCAGCTATTCTGTTCCTAAGGCATTTAATCGAGAGGGAAAACGAATAGCTAAATAAAAAACCCTCTCGGCCAGAAAAGCCACCATCAACAATCTCATACTAGTGGACTTCGATGAAACATTTATATCACCACATTTACAATCTATTTACAACTAATTTCTATCTCATTATTATTAACATCACGTCAATATTCCAAAACCCGGCAAGGAACACATCCCATTGAACAATAATAGACCCTCCGACATTCAAATCGTTACTACCTGATCTCTCTATTTCGCAAAGCGTTATTTTCAAGCCATATTCACAATACGTTAGAAATTCTCATCTCATGACATCTAGATTTAAACTGAATAAGTTTTATTCGTAAATAAATTAAGGAAACTATGTCCTTGTTTGCGTTCTGAATATGAACTGTGATGGTTGTGGATTTGTTTTAGTTTGGAGAAATGACAGATTATCTATTTCTTCAATTGAATTTCAACCATATACACATTATAATGATAATAAGTAACGCTTCCATATAAAAAAAACCTCGGAGAAAGTGAGGTAAGTATTTAGGCTGAATTCTATCCAAATCGTATGTTTCAGAATCCATAATAATATACTTGATGTCAAGATTATTATTTCAGACAAAAAGTGATCAACAACTAAAGTACTGTGCATAAATTACTTTTATATACATATTTATAGGAGGTACGTTACCACAACTGCAATAACGCGGCGTCGACAAATAAAAAAAAAAATATATATAAACACTTCATATATCACTGAAGTTACTCGTAGACTACGAAACCCGGAGTTTCGTGAGTTAAGATATTGTTCCCTCGGTGGGTTCAGGTGTTCGTTCCTGATTCGCAACCTGGTTACAACTCCCGACCCTGTCCTGCCAAAGCCGAGTCCCAAGCTCCTTCATCCCCCCCATGATCTGAAAAAAAAACCTCTGTGAAAATATGTCCATTCCTATCATTGGCTACCTGTTACCATAGCGTTACCCGAAGGCGGTCAATTTTGTTGTTACGCCTTTTCTAGTTCCTGGAAGAAATTCGAAATCTCGCTTCTTCACGCAGTTTTTTTTTCTGCACGTGTTGACCATTTACAACTTTTACGGATTTTTATCTTTGTTTCAAACAATTCCACTAGTCCCTTTTAGATTTTTTCTTCTTTTGTCTTATCTTAGAAATGGTTATTTGAGATTGACAAGAGTCGAATTTATTTTTATTTTTATGACCCCGCTGAGTTATTTGAAACTTAATGTCTTTGCAAGCCCTACGTAATAAAGCAGTTAATTTTTGTGTATTATTTACGGTCTTCGGCTGTTCACTACTTAAATAGCGAAACACCCTTTTTCCGGTCCGACAAAATCATGTGGTCGTCATATGATCCACCTCAAGTTGAAGTAATATATGGCTCTTCTTCATAATTGAAAGTTGTCATATTTAAATTTTCACAATACAAGTACAAAGAAAAGAAAATTTGAGAAAAATGGCGCGAAGATTATTTTCTGCCGTAGCTGCGTGAAAATGTTGGCAAAGACGTTAGAGCATGCAGCCAAGTTTTTAAATTACCGAATAAACTGTTTTTTTTATTTTAAATAAACTGAATCTGTGAATGCACACTGTTGCTTTCCCGCCATTTTAACAGCGCGCTAGCGCTGCCTACTGACTGGCGCCACGCGGCGATTAGTTCGAAATTTGAATAGCAACAGCGCGCGAAATGGCAAATAATACTGTTATGGAATTTGTATGGACTATAACTTAACTATTTGCTTTGGTAACACACGCGTTTTTTATGACCCGCTTTACATATTTAAAACCGGTGGAATTACATCAGCTTTACGAGCAACGGTGTTAAAAAATATGAAATGAGAGCACACACACACTTTTTCACGTTTTCGTTTTTCTGACTCGCGCACACCACAAACTTCATATTATTGTAATGATTTGCCATCCACCCATTCCAATAAAACATGAGATTTTAAGTTAAAATGTTACAAAATTATAAGCTTTTTTTTACAATTAAATTAAAATGTATTTATTTATTCATAGCATACAAAACAGATTACAATTATTTAGATAATTACATAATACATATATACATGTACACAATTACAATTAATTTAAAACTATATATACTATATAAATTACTCCTAAAACTATAATACAAACTATATAAAATCTACAAATAAAAAACTGAATTAAGGTAGCTGTCCACTGGTAGGGTACCCATAAAGCTGGCGACATTACCTCTTTGAATGGCAAGGCTACTTCGTTGGCCGAGGTACGCTCCAGCTCTTTGGTCATGGGAGACATCTATCAGACGTCTGGACAACTCCTTTACAAAACCGCGTGCTTGTTGACCCCACGAGCCCATGGTCTCGACCCCAAACGGAAGAAATAAATAATAAGCTGTACTTTATCACGCATGATTTTTTTTTCATCAGACATTGTAGCCTACCTAACTTAACGAAGAGTTTTTTTTGCAGTATTGGTACAAAGTACGTTCATAATTATAAGATTTTTTAATTATGTATCCAATGAATATGAATTGCAAATTTGCAATGTCGCTTGCGGGACCGGGACACATTTAGTAATCTGTGTCGGGACAGATGATCTGTGACTGAAGTTAAGTTAGTGTCACAGTGAGGTTAGTTCTGTGGGTTAGTTTGAAGCACAGAACACTATTACTCACGGGGAGGTTTGAAGTTTCACAGACTACAGAGGGGGGTTTGTTAGTTTGTAACGTAGTATTATATTCTCTTTGTTAGTTTGTTCGATTTATTTATTGTTATTGTACGTGTTTAGTTGTTTTCTTTTCTGCTGAGTAAATAAGTCGTATCGTATTGTGATTTGCTCTTCTGTAAAAAAAATTTTAACTTACATATTAAGTGATCAGTGATTTTAACCTAAAATGGAACTTTCTGAAGGAACAAAAAAGCTCTTGTTAATTATAGCTGATGATTGGAAATTAATATTGACGCTCACTGCTATTTTCGCATTTTATTTTTATTATACTTCGACTTTTGATTTCTTTAAAAAAAAAGGAATACCATATATGAAACCAGTCATATTATTGGGAAATTTGGGACCAAGGATCACAGCTTCGCGCTCTTTCCCTGACTACCAATTAGATATATATAATCATTTCAAAGGAAAACGTTATGGAGGTGAGTTAATTTTCTTTTTTTGTTTACTATTTATAATAAAGGTGATATTTTACTTCAACAGCAATTTTAAACCGATTTCTAAACATTGTTGACACCAAATATTTGATCCTCCCGCGCAGTTGTGTACCTGGTTCGGCCTGATCCTGGTCTGTAAATATTAGATCCAGTCTCTTCAAATAACTGGAGTCACAGAACAGATAATAATACAGGAGTAATCTATGAACTGGAATGTTTGGGAGCACCACATCATCTAGTGCTCCTAGCCGAGCTAAATGCAACAGGCCAGTGTCGGACAGAAGCGACATCGGTGCGACTAGCTACGCTCTGTGATTGCCAACACGCCTGCTCAGCGCGGTAATTACGAGCAAACCCTTCAATGGCAAGTCCAGAGAAACCACGGCTCCCAGTTCCCGGTTGCCCTGCTATTCTAGATCACGGCGGCGGTCTCGGTTACGGCAGGGCAGGGGGTGCGAAGAATCCCCGGGTTACGGATGGCCACCAAAAACCTTTGACCTTGGCAACGTATCACGGCAGAACGATTAGGCTAGACGAGCACCTGGCGCAACTTGAGCACGAAATCGGAAAGATAAAGTGGCATATCCTTGGGTTATGTGAAGTCTGAAGAGAGGGGGAGGACACCGTAACCCTTGAATCTGGCCACCTGATGTACTTCCGAGACTTCTGGCCCTTCACTTCACCACCAAGGCCCACTACAACGTTGTCATGGGGGACTTCAACGCCAAAGTGGGAGTACAGCATTACAGTGAATTGGTAGTGTCAGTAAAACACCTTCTTCCAATTGAAACATTGTGTAATGGGCGCAAACTTCGTATAATATACATCCGACCAATGTCGGTACATCACAAACTATACAATAAATGTCGAGAATTTAGAGGTACTTTTATAACAACGACCTACTAGTTTAAACGCCAAGACCGAACTGAAGCCCGACTGCCAACACTCTACCGCGTTAACTTTCTTGTTTTCTTTTTAAGGTTGGCATCCATGCTTAGAGGCCACAGACAATTCTCATTCGCGGTAGTTTTGAAGTTGGCAGGTTGGCACCATCGATTGACACTGACAGTGTGAGTCAAAACGTTTCCAATGGCAGTTTCACAAAACATAAGTCAAATGAGCACAATTCATTATTAAAATACATCAATATAAGTAAATTTAACTTATAAAAATAAGAAATCATGACACTCTGCCATCCGACAACGTGATGCCTCCCGGCATACACATAAAAATAACTCAATCATATTTTAATAATAATAGAAATATCAAGAATATAATACTGTTCAACTATGATTCTAATATTTCATCGCTATAATATCATATTACATTATTTCTGATAACATAAATTCCTACAATATTTATCAAATAAACTTTTCCACAAATATTAATTCCAAATAACTCTAATGTTTATTTAACTTAATATAAATTTACTATGTTTACTAATATTTCACACGAATTGAAAAAATATTACATATATATATGAACAAAGCATACACATAAAAATAACTCAATCATATTTTAATAATAATAGAAATATCAAGAATATAATACTGTTCAACTATGATTCTAATATTTCATCGCTATAATATCATATTACATTATTTCTGATAACATAAATTCCTACAATATTTATCAAATAAACTTTTCCACGAATATTAATTACAAATAACTCTAATGTTTATTTAACTTAATATAAATTTACTATGTTTACTAATATTTCACACGATTTGAAAAAATATTACTTATATATATGAACAAAACTAATTAATTAGACAAATTCGCTTTACACAAATTATTTAACTATGCTTTAATTAAATCATGACACAAAATATAATGTGTGAATAAATATATAACATAAAACCCTGGTTTTGTAACCTCAGTGGCTGAAATCATGACATCAGACCTTATTTCATACCACCAGTAAAGATGCCATCATCATAGCTTTGTACATCTACGGATTTAATATCCAAGGTTGGATTCTATTGAATGCAGTAACCGCAGTAACTAATAAGTTTAAAAGTATTATTTAATCAAGTTATTTAAATCTAACAAAATTATCAAAAACTTAGTAAAGTATGAAAAGTCGTTCGAAAGATTATTTATGAAAAGAAAACATGACTACGGCTTTTAATAAATGCTGAAAAAGGCACGGAATATATTCAGAACAATAAGGAATACGTCTAAGCCCATAGATTTGACAAGATCAATAAATAACAAGAGCATAACTGCTGATAAACAAAAACATAAGCAGTGAGTTCATAATTAATCACCAAAAGTATATAAATCACTAAAATATCAATTATAAATTGTAACGTTACAAAGGTATCAAGCACCTAAACAATAAAATATTTTTAATCCACTTTTGTTTGAAATACCTTCGACTCCAGCCAAAATAAAATAAATACACTTTAATACGAAACGCTAATTTCGTCAGTCGCCTGTAAGAATTGCTGGCAGAAAGGTTAGCGTTTTTGATTTTATTGATAATATAGACTCCAAAAAAAACATTCAACGTATAATAAGACAGCGTTGACATAGACGGAAAATTAATATGAAATGAACCCAAAAACAAATATTTTATAATTATTTCAAGTCATTAGAAATAACCCAAGTATCCACAACATGTCTAAAGAAGGAAATATCACTTGACATTACCAACAAAGAAATTTGTGATTAGAGCTCGAAATATCAAATAAAGATAGTGACGGTGGCAGAAAATAATGTACCGTATCATAAAAAGACAGATAATATGTTACTAACTTGTCGTATTCATCCAGTAGTATCTTATGTATGTGTGTATAATAATGTATATGGCTATATATATGTGTGTATGTATGAAATGTGTGTGTAATGTACATTTAGTGTATGTATTTTATGTATTATAATTATTGTTATATAATTTTATAGCTGTACACCTCTTTCCCTTGCAACATGAATATGTGAAATCCTGTCCACCCAAAGCTTGTCTAATAAAGATCACTCCAAGCGATAAGACCGCCCATAGTATGAACATTATCTTGTTATGAATTATTTGTCATAACAAGTCAATAATTGTCTGTATATTTTATTTGATGTGCAATAAATAATCATTCTATTCTATTCCACCTTTAGATTAATGTCAGTAGCAATAAGCAGCTTGTTACAGATATGGATAAGAAGTTAGCGAAATTACGGAGAATGATTACTGCATTAATCCGCGAAAAGAACTTCAGAATATCAAGTGATCACTTTGGTATATCCATGTAATACATAGTACACTTATAAATATTATACATACTAATAGTATACCTATTATGTCTACCAACTGTTGAATACTCAAGACTTACAATTGAAGAGTAGAATATCTCAATTCCTGAGCTTGAGCTAAAATCAATCACAAGGAAATAATCCAAATAGGAATATAAAGAGAACAAAAAAAACCCACAATGGAGTAGTAATTCTCATGAAAAATATTTGTAGCTTCATTGATCTTTTCTTAATTAGAACAAATGTTTCTGTTTTCCTATGTAATGAAATTATAATGATAGTAATAATGATTTCCATATAGACGTACAAAATTAACATCGCTTTATACTTTAATGATTTGTTTTTTAATTGATTATAGACATTTTATTAGCATTTTTCAATTTTCAAAGCATTAGCATTTAAACAACAGACTATATAAAATAGGAACCAAAGTTGGTTTTATAATTCCGTGCATTGTTTTTTTTTTTAAATTACTGTAAAACTGAATTGTTGAAACTAGCACTCTATGAACACACTGCACAGCTGATACGGTGTGGAGATTGAAAATCAGTAGTAAAAAGCAGATACTTTTTACAGCACATCTACACTCAAATCTACAATGACAAATAGAAAATAAAAATAATACTTTAAATTCCTATTAAACATTTTATACGCATGTCACAAAAATAAAAATATCGAATAATAAATCGAAAACGTCGTGGTGAATACGTAAATATATCAAACAAAATGTTATCTTAATTCGCAATTATTTTAAGTAAAATAACTTTAAAGTTACGTATGAGTAATTCAAACTGAAGAAATATCCTACATCTTAAATGATTATATTGTAAATAAAGTCATACCAATATCTACCACAATTAGGAAACAAAATAACAACATAAGGAGCAATACAAATTGTATGTTCATGTGCCCTTATATACCTCACCTCATATATAATACAATATATTTTAAAACTGAAGGTCACTGAAAAATACCAATTGTGTCGGCTATATTTGACATTGTATTTCATTAATGTTAATTTTATGTTCTTTCACATGTCATGACATGGCGAAATAGATGGTCTTATATGATTTCTTCGAAAACCTTTTAAACTCTATTTCATATGAAATAAATTCATTTCCATTTATTTTATTATAATGCGATTTCTTATAAAATAATAAAACGTGTCATCATTGTCGATCACAGCAAATGTGTTCATACACATGATGCTATCCTATGCTATGATTTGAGTCATATTGATGCTTTAAACGAATGCGACGAAAAGGTAACCTTTTCGATACATCAGGTATATATCCAGACAATAATATAGAAAAAATTTAAAACATTTTTATACAGATATCCAAAGAAAGCTGATTTTTAGTTCATAACTACCGATCCATAGTAATAATGCCAATAATATCCAAACTATTTGAAAAGTATGTAATATAGATATGCATATCTATATTACATACTTTTCAAATAGTTTGGATATTATTGGCATTATTACTATATATATATATATATATTTCTTCTACAATTAAACGACTACTTCGAGAAATATGATATTTTCTGTGACGAAAAAGGGATATAGATTTACACATTATCACAATAATCAACTTTAAAGCAGAATATAAGTTTCGATGTTGACAACCATAATGCACTTTATGCGATCTACTGTGACCATGACCATACTACTTAGTTAAAAAGTTACTTAGTTACAAGCTGGACGTCCATGGCGTCAAATGCTCTTGGCATAATTATTCATATTTCATATTCTTTTATTCCTAAATCGTCAAATTTACACGTCATTTTTACAGTGTTGTACCCGTGTACAATACACGCAGCCAGCTTACAATAAGTTGTAAGTTATCATCTAAATATAATTAATTAAATATCAATTCAACGCAAGGTGAAGTATGGAGTAGCTAGCGTACTTAGCCCACTTCTATTTATCATCTACATTAATGATTTTTCTAGAGCAATCCGATCAATATCCAATGACTCTGTTTGCCGAAGATAGCATGTTAACGATTCCTTGACACCCTACAGGTCTTACGAGGTGTAGCAACTTCTTCGCTGGTATTAGTAGTAGAAGGCGACCTTCTCTTCTGGTTATTACATGGTCGCCGTCGAGTGGCGAGTCAGGCAGGGTTCCATCATCATCAGTAGTCATCATTGGCAACACACTGAAATACACACATTGCCAACGGCATAATCCATTCACAAACAAAACACCGACAATATTCAATTTAGATTCATTAAACATTTAAATTTTCCAAAATTATCTAGCATACTGAATCCAGTATTTAAAATAAAATAAATAAAACTCTCCTATTTCTATTTAACCCATTTTTTCAATTCATATTTACTTTAGTAAGCTGTAATATTTTTATAAACATCACCATCATCTCCACCATCATCATCACTTCCATCAACACCATCACCGTTATCATTATTGCCACCATCTTCACAATCATCATCACCACCATCATCACCATCATCGCCGTCATCATCGCCGTCATCATCACCGTCATAATCATCATCATCACCATCATCATCACCATCATCACCATCAGTACCATCATCATCACCATAATGGCCGTCATCATCGCCGTCATCATCACCGTCGTCATCACCGTCATCATCACCGTCATCATCACCGTCATAATCACCATCATCACCATCATCATTATTATCTCGCTCAATTTACCAATAAGTACAGCTAGTCCTTAACTGATAATCCGACGTGTCTAATCGACTCAACCAACGTACAATGTGACACTCACGTGCCAGCTCAATTAACCGATGAGTACAATTAGAACGCCCCCTAATTAACAATTCGACGTGTCTAATTAACTTAACCAACATCCAACGAGACACTCACGTGCCCGCTCAATTAAAATCCAACGTGACACTCCCGTGCCCGCTCAATTAACCATCCGACGTGTCTAATCGACTCAACCAACATCCAACGGGACACTCACGTACCCGCTCAATTAACCGATGAGTACAATTAGAACGCCCCCTAATTAACCATCCGACGTGTCTAATCGACTCAACCAACATCCAACGGGACACTCCCGTGCCCGCTCAATTAACCATCCAACGTGTCTAATCGACTCAACCAACATCAAACGGGACACTCCCGTGCCCGCTCAATTAACCGTTGAGTATAATTAGAACGCCCCCTAATTAACAATCCGACGTGTCCAATCGACTCAACCAACATCTAGCGAAACACTCAGGTGCTCGCCCAATTAACCGTTGAGTCAACTGGCACGCCCTCTAATGTATCCAATAATTTGACAACCAGTCGACCCATCCATTAGAAAAACAATATATTATTTTAACACACTTGTAACTTTATATTCTGTATGCTTGTTAAACTTTCTGTTTGAAACGTTTGTATATATTAAAATCAAAACTTATATAGTTCAATGAATTTCAATGGTTTAATACTTTCTTATAGCACGCGCAACCTCAACATAAAAATAAAAATAAAATGTCAAACGTGTTATATGCTATCGGAGGGTGGCCCCGACCAAACACAAACACGCCCAACTCAAAAGCGTACGAAAGCATGCGCTAGGTTCTACCAGAGGGTAGCCTTGGCCAAGAACCCACGCACACCACCGCACACAAATGATCTTGATTTAAGCAGCACATCACCAGAGGGTTGCCCTGACCAGACACGCTGCACAAATCCAACACAATCATGTAACGTGCACGTGTCATGATCCAGTTCAATTTTCAAATAATGTCAGTTACTTCTGATAAATTACTTTAGTGGACGCATATCAAGCATACCAAATATAGGAGAAAAAAAACAATCTATTAAAAGCTATCAACATACCCTTTGGGTTATCCCGCTTCTGAATTGTCAGTAAAACACCTTCTTCCAATTGAAACATCGTGTAATGGGCGCAAACTTCGTATAATATACATCCGACCAATGTCGGTACATCACAAACTATACAATAAATGTCGAGAATTTAGAGGTACTTTTATAACAACGACCTACTAGTTTAAACGCCAAGACTGAACTGAAGCCCGACTGCCAACACTCTACCGCGTTAACTTTCTTGTTTTCTTTTTAAGGTTGGCATCCATGCTTAGAGGCCACAGACAATTCTCATTCGCGGTAGTTTTGAAGTTGGCAGGTTGGCACCATCGATTGACACTGACAGTGTGAGTCAAAACGTTTCCAATGGCAGTTTCACAAAACATAAGTCAAATGAGCACAATTCATTATTAAAATACATCAATATAAGTAAATTTAACTTATAAAAATAAGAAATCATGACAGTAGTAGGATCTCATGGTTATGGCAGCAGGAATCATAGGGGGCAAATGCTTGTCAACTTCCTCGAAAAGGAGGGGCTTTTCTTAATGAATTCTTTCTTCAAGAAAAAGCCCCACAGGAAGTAGACATGGCAGAGCCCCGACTCTATGACAAAAAATGAGATTGACTTCATCATAACGGACAAGAAGCATATATTCAGGGACGTTTCAGTGATCAATAGGTTTAATACCGGTAGCGATCACCGACTTGTCCGAGGCTCTCTGAATATCAATTTCAAGCTTGAACGTGTCAGTTTGATGAAGTCTAGGCTCCGACCCACCCTGCTCCAAACCCTAGTGGGATCGGAAACTTTCCAGTCAAATCTGGAAAATCGATTTACTGCCGTGGAAACCACAAACAGCGTTGACATAAACCAGTGTAACGAGGTATTTCGACTCGTTACATATTTTTCGCTTGGAAGCACATTTCGGCTTCTAAGACTGACAAAATTACCTTTTGTTTTAAATAATTTAGAACATTTTCGTATTTGGTCATTTTTAGTCGATTTTAAATAATCGAGTTACTACTTGGTCTGTGGATCATTCAATATCCCATAGACAATCTTTAAAAAAAAATATATTTTGACATCTGTCATCTCTATGGAAGGCTTCACTTTTTCTTGCCCCTAGGCATACAAAGGGCTCATTTTTGGTTAATTTTATAAATCGGATTCAACAAGATGAATCCGTCCTTTATATCAATTATGCTATGCGATAGCGACGTGATTTTGCGCCGTTGGCGCGGTTTGTGCGACGATGGATGTCGTCATCTGTTTGTGCGACGATGGATGTCGTCATCTGTTTGTGCGACGATGGGTGTCGTCATCTGTTTGTGCGACGAGGGATGTCGTCATCTGTTTGTGCGACGCTAGATGTCGTCTGTTTTGAGCGGTGTGCTCGACGCCGAATTGTTGGGTTTGCTTTGGAAGAAATTGGTTATAGCCATGTCACGTTCTCGGACTTCCCCGGACGCTGCAGCTAAGATAATTTCATTATAACTCTTTTTATTACCCTTAAAACTTTAATTTCATATTGGCAAGATGCAAGAAAGACATTAGAAAGAAAGATTATAGTAAGAAATAACCAAATTTCAGTAGTAAAATGTAAAATAAATTAACCTAAAAAGTAATGAAAACCGAATGGTATTTATAGTCAAATGTTTAGACATAGTATTGCGGCTTTATCTAAGTAATGTGTAACTCACTTTGGAGGTAAGGGACGTTTCAAGTATTAAAATTTATCATACATTCCCAAAACAGTGTTATCATTTGCCTGTCCCCCGGTCCGAGATTAAAAGTCTCAATGAAACCGCTGATTATCCTGGTACGTTTTAGATCTTGGTAGAACAAGGGCGCTCGATATTCATAAATACTGTCTACCTAACTTTAACTCGTAGCTTTTTATACTCTATAACCTTTCTGTTACAACTAGTAACACATTTATCTTCTTCTATCTAATATATAAAATTCTCGTGTCACAGTTTTCGTTGCCATACTCCTCCGAAACGGCTTGACCGATTTTGATGAAATTTTTTGTGCTTATCCGGTATCTATGAGAATCGGCCAACATCTATTTTTCATCCCCCTAAATGTTAGGGGTAGTCCACCCCTAAATGTATTTTTTTATTTTTTAGACAAAAATTTTAATTTCTATTTTTTTATGATACAACATACAAAAATACATACAATCCTCAATTTTCACCCTTCTACGATCAACCCTTATTTTTTAATAGCCATTTTAGTAATTTAATCATTTTTCCTCCATACGTACTCACAATAAGTAAGCTATTTTTTGTCTACACTAGAAATTACTACGAAATTATTTATATGGCAAAACAACGTTTGCCGGGTCAGCTAGTATTTTATAAACAAATTTTTTTATTACACCAGGCCCTCGAAAATGTGGTTGGAATCCTCAGGGAAGAAGGTCTGAGATTTTGCGAACTACAGCGTACAGGCAGGAAGTCAAAATTTTCGGAAGAAACCCTCGACCTAATAAAAACGGCGCGCCACCAGTCACTTCGTCAGAAAGGCATGCTCTAAACAAGCAGATTGGCAAACTCGTACGACGTGACCTTCGAAATTCCAATACTCGCTCTATCGAACGAGCAATTGAGCAAAATCGGGGGTCAAAAGTGTTTGTCCAATCTCTTGGGAGAAGCCATCTGACAAAGTTGACCACAGCCGGTGGTACGGTCGTTGCTTCCAAGCCAGAGGTTCTTTCGGAAATTGAACACTTCTATGGCCAGCTTTACGCTTCGCATGCATCTCTACCTGATCCCGAAAATGAGGATTCTAGAGCCACATTGACGCGCCACTTTACCGAAGACTTGCCAGAGGTCAGCCTAGGCGAAATCGAGATGGCTCTTAAACAGCTTAACAATGGAAAAGCCCCTGGAGAGGATGGTATTACTACTGAGCTCCTGAAAGCTGGTGGACAACCTGTAATTAAGGAGCTCCAGCAAATCTTTAATACTGTCCTCTTTGATGGGAGAACTCCAGAGGCGTGAAGCAGGAGTGTTGTCGTGTTGTTCTTCAAGAGAGGGTGATAAAACTCTTCTGAAGAATTACCAACCTATTTCGCTCCTGAGCCACGTCTACAAGCTGTTTTCAAGAGTCATCACGAACCGTCTTGCAAGAAGACTCGACGAACTCCGGCCACCAGAAAAGGCTAGGTTTTGAGGAGGATACGGCACCAATAGACCACATTCACACAGTGCGGCAGATTATACAGAAGACCAGTATAATCGGCCCCTGTGCTTAGCGTTTGTGGACTATGAGAAGGCCTTCGACTCGATCGAGACCTGGTCTGTTCTGGAATCTTTGCAGCGATGCCAAGTCGATTGGCAATATATCAATGTGTTGAGAGGTCTGTACAATGCCGCTACCATGACCGTCCAAGTGCAGAACCAGCAGTCTAAATCTATCATCATGCATCGTGGTGTGAGACAAGGGGATGTTATATCCCCCAAATTGTTCACAAATGCATTGGAGGATATGTTCAAGACGCTGGACTGGAAAGGACGTGGTATTAACATAAACGGCGAGTACCTCTCACACTTGCGATTTGCGGACGACATTGTCATCGTGGCGGAAACGTTGTCAGAGTTGCAAGATATGCTGAACGGTCTAGCTGACTCTTCTCAACGCATTGGTCTCCGGATGAACTTGGGTAAAACCAAGGTTATGTTCAATGACCATATAAATCCGGAACCAATTGTGGTACAGGGCAGTATTCTCGAAGTTGTTAAGGAGTATGTTTACCTCGGGCAAACTCTGCAATTAGGTAAAAACAACTTTGAGAAAGAGGCCAATAGAAGGATACAGCTGGGCTGGGCAGCATATGGGAAACTACGTCGAGTCTTCACATCGCCAATCCCACAATGTCTCAAGCCGAAAGTCTTCAATCAGTGCGTCCTACCCGTCATGACATACGGGGCCGAAACTTGGACACTCACGGTTAGTCTGGTCCACAAATTTAAAGTTGCTCAGCTTGCTATGGAAAGGGCTATGCTCGGAGTTTCTCTGAAGGATCGAATCCGAAATGAGGTGATCCGACAGAGAACTAAAGTCATCGACATAGCCCATCGAATTAGTAAACTGAAGTGGCAATGGGTCGGCCACATTAGCCGTAGAACCAACAACCGCTGGGGTAAACGAGTTCTTGAGTGGAGACCGCGAATCGGCAAACTTAGCGTAGGACGCCCTCAGACTAGGTGGAGCGATGATGTTCGCAAGGTGGCTGGCAAGAGCTGAATGAGAGTAGCCGAGGATCGTGCTCAGTGGCGTGCAGTTGGAGAGGCCTATGTCCAGCAGTGGACAAGTATAGGCTGATGATGATGATGACTCTATGAACAGTTGATAGTGACAGTCCAACAGCTCTCGCTATATAATTCTGACTGCGCCCATCTTCAATAATTGTCAGAACAGCAGACACACAACAGCAAACAGAAGGCACAATCGCGTATGTTTATTGTTTAGTACTTCACTACATATTTGTTGAGTACTTCTCACAAGTACCTATTATTACTACTCAGCCTTTAAACTCTTCCCCTAAGGATGCTTTTGTTTTACTATCGAAGTGTGTGAATGTATGTGACTCTATGTTTGAGTTCAGACACATAACTTCAATATCAATTATCAAAACTTTTAAAATGCTCAATCAAAAGAAAACCGAGGATCTGTGGGGTATGTCAACCAAAGTACTTAGTTATATTATTAATGCAATTAGCCCTCACTTAGCGTTTATTTTTAACAGATGCGTCGATGAAGGTGTCTTTCCTGATGTAATGAAAAAAAGTAAATTAATTCCCCTATACAAATCAGTGAACAAAAATGACCCTTCAAACTATAGACCAATCTCTATATTACCGGCGCTTAGTAAAGTTTTTGAAAAAGTTATATTAGACCAGCTTTTGGCACATTTTAATATTAATCATCTTTTAAATCACAAACATTATGGTTTCACTAAGGGGCGTTCTACTACTGATTCTGGAGTAGATCTTCTTAAACATATATTTGATGCCTGGGAGAAAGCACAAGATGCTATCGGCGTTTTCTGTGACTTATCTAAAGCGTTTGATTGCGTCTGTCACAAAACGCTAATTTGCAAATTAAAACACTACGGCGTTAACGGAAAAGCACTTGATCTGGTCTCATCCTACCTCAGTAATAGAATACAGATGGTTGAGGTCAATGGCGTCAGGTCATCTGGATCCCTCATAAAAATGGGAGTTCCGCAGGGATCAATCTTAGGACCATTTTTATTTCTAGTTTATATTAATGACTTGCCGTCTTTCGTGCAAAACTTATGTGACATTGTTTTGTTCGCGGATGATACATCCTTAATATTCAAAATAGATAGGATTGCGCCTGGATTTGACGATGTTAACAAATCAATCGCACAGGTTTTGAATTGGTTTACAACCAATAACTTATTACTGAACGCCAAAAAAACTAAATGTATTAAATTCTCGCTGCCAAATGTAAGAAAGGGTGTCATTAATAGCAGGATATTAATAAACGATGTACCGATAGAATTTGTTGAATCCGCTACATTCTTGGGCATCACCCTGGATTCAAAACTGCAATGGGGTTCTCAAATATCGGCTCTGGCAGGTAGATTGAGCTCCGCTGCATACGCAGTACGTAAAATCAGAAACTTGACTGACGAATCCACTGCTAGATTGGTTTACTTTAGCTACTTCCATAGTATAATGTCCTATGGCATTTTATTGTGGGGGAAAGCCGCCGAAATCCAATCTATATTTGTTTTACAAAAAAGAGCTATTCGATCTATATATACCATGAAGTCGCGAGACTCACTTCGTGAAAAATTTAAGGAGATTAAAATTCTCACAGTGGCATGTCAATATATATATGAAAATATTATGTATGTACGCAAAAATTTGAATGAGTATGATAAGAGGTCCGATGTACATAATTTCAATACAAGACACAAAAATAGATTAATTCTACCTCAATTCAGGTTGTGGAAAGTTAGTGGTTCTTTTCTGGGCAACTGTATACGATTTTATAATAAACTTCCTAAAGATATTGATCAACTGTCTATAAGCAGATTTAAAACCTTTGTAAAATCCAATTTAATGAAGAAATCGTACTATACAATAAATGACTATATGAATGACAAAAATGCTTGGCCTGAATGCCCCAAGCTCCAAGATATAATATAAATTGTATGATAATAGAATTACTTATTGTACATTAAACATTTATTTAATATGAATTAAAAAAAATGAATTAAAATAAGTGACAAGCCCCATAGAGTTTCTTGGTGTTTCTTCTCTGATGGGAGTACTTCCGAAACACCAGTAGATTCAACAGTCAATCAGTTTTCATCTTTTGTTTGCAGATCTAGGGTTGCCTGTTACGACGGTATTATGCGGCTGATAGTCGGACAATCAGTTCCATTCGGAACATGATTTGTACTGCAATTAGTCTGCGTTTTATTTATCTATTATGTTTCATTATTTCACAATTTTTTGGATAAAAATTGTCTGAAGTACTGAAACATGCACTGGGTTGCGGGTGCACGTAATGGTACGGTTGGCAACCCTACATTAATAAGGGGAATTAAACATGTGTTTTAAGTGTGACGTTCGACGTCTAGATGAAAGCTGAATGGCTCAATACCTTTGTTTTTTTTTTGTAAATTCAAAGCGTTATGTTTCTGTTATATCTATATTTTTTGTTGAATATGATCTATTTAATGTTATTTGACGTGTGTAAGTGCTAATTTTTAATTTGCCCATATACTGAATAAATGCTTTGACTTTGACTTTGACTGTATGGATCTAAATACAGCTGTGAGTCTTTGTACGCGTTTGGTTAGGTCACTAATGTGTGGCACAAAAGAAAGTTTGCTGTCGATAGTAATTCCTAGGTATTTTATGGAGTCTACCATTTCAATAGCGGGACAATCGCATGTAGGAGGTGATAGAGGAGTAGACTGACACAAAGCTGTCTTATACATGATTTCATTGAAGACCTCAGGTGGCGGTTTTTGCAAGAAGCAAGGTTTTAAAGCACTAAAGAAGTTAAATAGGGTTATGAAGATTTTATGGAAAATGTATGCCTTGGGCCGATTTACTCAAAACTTGGTACAAATAAACCTTAAAACAAATAATTTTACACATATTATTTATTTTTAGGGTTCCGTACCCAAAGGGTAAAACGGGACCCTATTACTAAGACTCCGCTGTCCGTCTGTCTGTCTGTCTGTCCGTCCGTCTGTCACCAGGCTGTATCTCATGGACCGTGATAGTTAGACAGTTGAAATTTTCACAGATGATGATTTCTGTTGCCGCTATCACAACAAATACTAAAAACAGAATTAAGTTAAAAATAATAGAGGGTCCCCATACAAGAAACGTGTTTATTTCGGCATTTCACGCCATCTATGAACGCTTAGTTAGGTAAACGTCCTATAGATGGCGTTATATTTAAATGTCGATCCCTAACACCTTTCTTAGATGTTAGATGGCGTTATAAGAAATAAAATGTTTATTAATCATTATTTTTTGCTGGCGAAAAATGAAAGTGGTATTTTTTTGCTCGATCTTATAAAATACTGTAGTGTGGTACGGAACCCTACTAGTGCGAGTCCGACTTGCACTTGGCCAGTTTATTTAAATCTACCTCTAGGGGGTGTGTAAAATGAATGTTTGAAAAATCATAAATTCATTAATGTTTGTTTCTCTGTGACTACTTAATCGATTTGAATAAAATTGGAAATGTTAGTTGGGTTAGTTAGGTTCTGGAATAACACATAGGCTAATTCTATAATCGAAAATCACCCTCTATAATTTTTATAGCACAGTGTGACCTAAACGCGCACTTTACGCACGGTTTTCCGTGACTTAAATAGTCGATTATTGCACGACGTTTAACACCCTCGCTGCGCTCGGGTGCCAACTTCACGTCGAGCAAATGATCTTCTATTTGACGGAAAAGCGTAACAAGTGCGGGTTTATGTCACACTGACAGCTATAAAATAATATACGATACATGATATATGTGGGTTGCACATTACATTCTTGTTAACCCCTAATACCAGGTTCAAACCAGGCGATTTTTGTCAACTTCTGAGGGAAGTAAGTTAGTAAGTTTTTAAGGGTGCCGTAGCCGAATGGCAAAAAACGGAACCCTTATAGATTCGTCATGTCTGTCTGTCTGTCTGTCTGTCCGTCCGTATGTCACAGCCATTTTATTCCGACACTGTTAGGACTACAGAGTTGAAACTTGGTAGATAGATGTATTCTGTAAACCGCTTTCCGATTTTTATACAAATATAAATAATATAACAGTTTAAGGGGGGGGGGGCATCCCATACATGGAACTGAAACAAAAAAAATGTTTTTCTTCAAACCTATAATATGTGTGGGGTGTCTATGGATAGGTCTTTAAAAATGACATTGAGGTTCCTTAAATCATATTTTCTCAAAGTCAATCATTTGAAAGATAGGCGCGTCTAAAGTGGTAAAATGTGTGTGTGTCCCCCCCCCCCCTCTAACTTTTAAAGTATGGGAGTGAAATTTCTAAAAAAATATGAAAAACCAAGTTAATTTTTTTAGTTGCGAAAAATCATAGTTATATACCCTACGGAACTCTACGAGTGCGGGTCCAACTTGCACTTGGACAGTTTTTTTTCGATTCTGAGTACTTTTAGTATCGATACTGAGTAGGTACCGGTTAAAGGTACTCGTCTCGTAACTCAATTATTTGTCTCGGAAGAACATTCAGGCTGGCATTATAGAGTGATAAGAAGGTTTAGAATTAAGCTATTTGATTGGCTAATCAAGCGCGATTTAACCGTTAGTCTGAACCTGGTATTTATTACCAACTAAGCTAAATATGCTTGTGTCTGGAGTGGGTTCACGTTAATATTACATTGGGTGGGGATCGAACTCACCTCTCGCCAGTCCGAAACCTTATCCATTGGGCTATTGCCACTTTTTCATAGTATTTTAAACAGGGTGATAAACTTTCTATGAAAAAAAACCTCAAATTGATTTTAGTTTCTTATATTCTATTTTTCAAATTCATGCAAAAACGGCTGAACGGATTTGGACAAAATTTGATATACATACAGATATTTTATAACCAGCTTGTAGGCTGTAACCAGGGGTACAGCTAATTGTCGAATATGTTAATTCGTACTCGACGCAACAAGCTGATTAAAAAAACCGGCCAAGTGCGAGTTGGGCTCGCACACCGAGGCTTCCGTACAAAATTGTCAAAACTAACTTAACTTTACAGTTCGATCCCTAGACCGATTTCTAGACACTTTTAATGAACCAACCGTAAATAATAAGTTTGTAATCGTAAATTTGCTTTATTTGTTATTTAACTACATAATACATATTTATGGTTTTCAGATTATTTTTCGTTTATAAGTACTTCAAGATTAGGGCATGCGTAAAGATTAAATTTCATAGATTTTCAGTTTCATAATTGGCCTATGAAATTATGTGGTGTCAAGAGTTTCGAAATTTCGAAGTTTCTGTAACTCTTATCATATATTTAGTAAAAATGTGCATACTAGTAATTTTTACTTTTTTACCGACTTCCAAGTAAGGAGGAGGTTCTCAATTCGTCTGTATGTTTTTTTGTATGTATGTTTCTTTTACACGATTATTCCGTCAATTGTGAACCGATTCGAATGATTCTTTTTTTTTATCGGCAGGGTACATTTCCGACGTGGTCCTATTGTAATTTCATTAAGATCTGATTAGTATCTCTAGCATGATTATGGACGCACGATTCGGCTGGATGATCAACTGGCGCAGCTGGAGGAGGAGCTGAAACACATTAGATGGCACATCCTGGGGTTATGTGAAGTCCGAAGACAGGGAGAGGACATTCCAATTAAAATTGGAAAATCGATTCGCTGCCTTGGAAACCACAGATGACGTAGACCAGAAACTAGAAGAAGTGGTGGAAATCCTCAGGGATGAAGGGACGAAGTTTTCCGAGAGCAAGCATACGAGCAAAAAGTCCAAACTTTTGGCAGAAACACTTCGGCTAATGGAAGAGAGACGAACAAACCCTTTGTCAGCTTTGTCAACTAACCTGGTGCGCAACAAATCCATAAAGAAGTTGGTACGACGCGACGTCCGATCCGCGATCCGACACGCTCTTGATTAAAGAATCAATTGAGCAGAATCGGGGGTCAAAAATGTTCGTCCAGCCTCTGTGTAGAACCACCTCACAAAGCTGACAACGTCAACGGGGAACGTCGTCGCATCCAAGTCGGAGATTCTGTCGGAAGTTGAAGACTTCTACGGCAGGCTCTACGCATCGCATGCTTCAAGGCTCGTACCCGATACTGAGGATTCTAGAGCCACCTTAACCCGCCACTTCACTGAAGATCTGCCCGAAATAAGCCGAGACGAGATCGTGATGGCCCTTAAACAGCTCAAAAATGGAAAAGCCCCAGGAGAAGACGGAATCACAAGGAGCTTCTTAAAGCCGAAGGAGCTCCAGCAGTTCAACAGCTTCAACAGCTCTTTAATTCCGTTCTTTTCACTGGGAGAACTCCACAGGCATGGAACACAAGCATGGTGGTTTTGTTTTTCAAAAAAGGAGACAAAACCCTCTTGAAAAACTACCGCCCTATTTCGCTTCAGAGCTATGTCTACAAACTGTTTTCAAGGGTCATCACGAACCGTCTAGCGCGGAGACTCGATGAGTTCCAACCTCCGGAACAGGCTGGGCTTCGAAGCGGTTACGGCACCATAGACCACATCTACACAGTGCAGCAGATTGTACAGAAGACCGAAGAGTACAATCGGCCCCTGTGCTTAGCATTCGTGGACTATGAGAAGGCCTTCGACTCAATCGGAACCTGTTCCGTTCTGGAGTCCTTGCAGCGTTGCCAAGTCGACTGGCGATATATCGAAGTGATGAGATGTCTGTATAATTCCGCGACGATGACTGTACAAGTACAGAACCAGCGAACTAAACATGTCCACCTGCGTCGAGGAGTGAGACAGGGGGACGTCATATCCCTGAAACTGTTCACTAATGCCTTGGAGGATATGTTTAAGACCAACGTATTAAGATCGTCTTAAGACTGGAAAGATTCTGGCATTTACATCAACGGCAAGTACATCTCTCACTTACGATTCGCAGATGACATCGTCATTATGGCAGAGACGCTGCAGGACCTACAAAGGATGTTGAATGGCCTAGCTGATTCTTCTCGTTGCATTGGTCTCCGGATGAATTTGGATAAAACCAAAGTCATGTACAACGAGCACGTTGTTCCGGAACCGATTGCCGTAGATGGAATCCCACTCGAAGTTGTAACGCAGTATGTTTGCCTAGGGCAAACGCTTCAACTAGGCAAACACAACTTCGAGAAGGAAATCCAGAGAACAATTCAGCTGGGCTGGGCAGCATCCGGAAAACTCCGTCGAGTCTTCTCGTCGCCTATACCGCAGTGTTTAAAGACAAAAGTCAACCAGTGCGTCCTACCTGTGATGACATACGGAGCCGAGACGTGGACACTCACAGTTCGACTGGTCCACCAATTTAAAGTCGCTCAGCGAGCTATGGAGAGAGCTATGCTCGGTATTTCTGTGAGGGATCGAATCCGGAACGAAGTAATTCGCCAGAGAACTAAAGTTATCGACATAGCTCAACGGATTAGTAAGCTGAAGTGGCAGTGGGCTGGTCATATCTACCGCAGGACTGATAACCGTTGAGGTAGACTTGTCCTTGAGTGGAGACCGCGAATCGGCAAACGTAGCGTAGGACGTCCTGTGACCAGGTGGAGCGACGACATACGCAAAGCGGTGGGCAGTGACTGGAAAATAAGAGCCGAAGATCGGGCTCAGTGGCGCACCTTGGGAGAGGCCTACGTCCAGCAGTGGACGGACATCGGCTGATAATGATGATGATGATAAGTATCTCCAGAGATATGACGATAAACATCTCAAATTTGCTACTGAAATTGACTCTCGCAGCATGGAAGTCGGTTGTTTTAGTTTTGAAACTCTTAATTATTAACGCACTGATTCTGATGACTGTTCTAAACGTCGCGTCGTGCAATAATCGACTATTTGGGTCACGGAAAAGCGTGCGTAAATCTTTATTAAATAAAACTGACAAGGGGAGAGACCATGTTCAGTTTACGACATCCGCATTTTAGGGATGTCATGACCAAAATAACTGCCAATCAATACAAGAAATTGACCCTTGCAGCATTGGTTTTTAGTATTGAATTAAATCAATAGCGATTAGGGTCAAGATCGCAATAATTAAAATCACAAAAAAATATTTTTTTTTTTTTAAGATTACAAAATGCCAGGGCAGGAGACACAAAATATGGGGGACACAATTTGTTGAGAATATTTTCTATAAAAAAACTTTATAACATTATGATTATTATTTATATTAATTTATAAAATATACAAAACTATAAAATTTAGATTTTCGCGAAAACTTGTAAGTACCAAAATGTACCTTAATTTTCAACTTTTTTCATTATTCGGAATTTTTCCTTTATTTGTTCTGTAAGACCTTGCTTTTAACCAAAATTGACAATTATAGGTCAACCGGAAGTACCCTATAGGTTTTGGGTCGAGAACCTATAGGGTACTTCCCGTTGACCTAGAATCATGAAATTTGGCAAGAAGCAAAGTCTTACAACACAAATAAAGGAAAAGTTCCGAAAAATTAAAAAACTTAAAATTAAAGGTGTCCCTATACATACATAGTTGACGCCAATTATGATAGGCCGTCGAGTCTTCTCGTCGCCTATACCGCAGTGTCTAAAGACAAGTCTTTAAATAGTGCGTCCTACCTTTGATGACATACGGAGCCGAGACGTGGACACTCACAGTTCGACTGGTCCACCAATTTAAAGTCGCTCAGCAAGCTATGGAGAGAGCTATTTGGAGAGTTATATATGCTCGGTATTTCTCTGCGGGATCGAATCCGGAACGAAGTAATTCGCCAGAGAACTAAAGTTATTGACATAGCTCAACGGATCAGTAAGCTGAAATGGCAGTGGGCTAGTCATATCTGCCGCAAGACTGATAACCGTTTGGGTAGACTTGTCCTTGAGTGGGAGCGCGAATCGGCAAACGTAGCGTAGGACTTCCTGTGACCAGGTGGAGCGACGACATATGCAAAGCGGTGGGCAGTGACTGGAAAAGAAGAGCCGAAGATCGGGCTCAGTGGTGCACCTTGGGAGAGGCTTACGTCCAGCAGTGGACGGACACCGGCTGATAATGAAGATAGGCCTCTAATTCATATGAGCGCTCGTGCAATTTAGAGGTCTAGCTTAATTAGTACCCACCGGCGTTGGAACGGAAGCCTGGGTGGGCGAGTCCAACTCGACTTGGCCGGTTTTTATTAAACGATCTTATCAAAATCCAAAAGCAACGGGAGGGTTAATTGTAGAGTTTCATTGTCATACAAAAAGTGTTTTGAATAGTGTTTTCCGAAAAACAGTTTTTTTCCTAGTCGACACTTTAATTCTTAGGTACAAAATGAATGATATCCTTTGTTGTTCAAATTTAATCGTCTTTTTTTCACTCGATTTTATTATATACTAGAAGTTCTCCGCGGCTTCGCCCACGTCACGCGGCGTCACGGCACCGACTTCAAATAGAGAAGTGGGTAACGCTTATAATAATTTTAAGTAAATTATTTTTCGCTTTTGAGTGCCTTTTTGTGGTTATGAAGTCGGTTTATTTTTTTTTGAAAAATAACTTATTTTACCCTTTTTAGTGCAAAAAAAGTTTTAATGAAATTACATGCATCTATTAAATTTCGTGTCTGGGCCGTTATACACCGACGGATATATACTTTTTGAAAATTTCAAGTATGTACCTATAATGGTTAAGAAGATACAGATCTGTAAAGTGCGCACATATAGACACACGGACGGACGGACGGACGAACAGACAACAAAGTCGCAGAAAGTGTTCATTTGGTAGGCTTTGGGATCGGAACTCTAAAAAAATTGACTTCAAATGCCGCGCTAAAGTGAAAATATTCACTAGTAATAATGATGTCATCAAGGTATCAAAGGACAATGTCTAAAATGGCCCTGTACAATTAAAGCATCTGACACACACGATAATTAATTGTCTATTTTATTACAATAATTCCAAATACTTTTATAACACAGACTAGTTGTATTCCAAAATGAATATTAAAAAGTATTATTTGCGATTATTAACATTAATTGCCGCCATATGGCCAACAGAGTACTGAATCACTCTACTACGTTATAAGAGGCACTTCCCTATATTGTGGATACCCGAATTATGAAAGCACTGTGTAGCCAACCTAACAACGGAAAGTATTATTTACGTAGTAACTATTATATACTATGTGGTTTTATGCTTATAATATTTTTTTTGCTGTGTTGATTGGTACTAAGTACGTTCATAATTCTGAGTTATTTAATTATGTATGCAGTGTCGCGGGACTGAAATGGCCGCCATCTTCGCCAAATGTCATGTCATGTCAAAAAATATTAGGTATGTTTAAAAAAGTTTGCACCCTAACAAGACTTTGCCCGGTAGAACATTCCTGTGAAGACAAATTATTTATATTTATATATAATTATTTATTATAATTATTAATATATAATTATTTATTGAGGGCCCGGTGGCGTAATTGGGAGAACGGTCGGCTTTGATGAATGAATGAATGAATGATAAATCTTTATTGTACACCAAAATTAAATAATAAACATATTATAATACAATAGTACAATGGGCGGTCTTATCGCTCAAAGCGATCTCTTCCAGACAACCTTAGGACGGAGTGGACAGTACGAATATGTAAAGGGCTAAGGTGCACATTTAACAATTTTGAGATCAATTGACGATGATTGATTGATGCCGTGGTACCAAGTTCAAACCGCCATGCACCAATGAATTTTTCTATCGAAAAATATATGTGCGCTTCTCACAGTGGCCCTCCGGTGAAGGAAAACATCGTTAAGAAACCAATAACCCCCGCATGGTGGTAGAACATATCTAGTGTCCGCCTGGCCAGCTACCACCCTCAAGTCAGAAAATCTGTCGCCAAACATCTAATGTGTTCCGGCAGCTATCCTTGAGAGCCAGTTCCGATAACGCTTGCCTATAAGATATAAAAAAAATATCCCCCCCCTTTATTTCTATCTCGCTCACAGTTACCGTAAGAATATCTTATATGCAATAGCAACCTCCATTGTGTATAATCTTCTTGGGACTCTTCTACTAAAACTAGTACATTCTCCTATGTTTGAGGTATTTATCTCCATATCTCTGGTGATACTAATCAGATCTCGATAAAATTAAAATGGGACCACTTCGGAAACGTATCCTACCTATTAAAAAAAGAATCATTTGAATCCGTTCACAATTGATGGAGAAATCGCGTAACATACACAAAAAAAAAAAAAAAACATACAGACGAATTGAGAACCTCCTCCTTTTTTGTGAAGTCGGTTAAAAATACTATCTAATCTTGTTTCTCCATACAAACTTTGATTACTTTGATTTTCTTTACAAACTTTTGATTTGAAACATTTCATCCCCTGAAGGGGTGAATTTTGGAAAATCCTTTCCTAGTACACCTTTACGTACTAAGACAAATACGAGGTGCATTCAATAAGTACCTAGCCTCATCGCCAGAGGGCGCTGTAGTTTCAAAAGAGTTTTACCGCAGTGTAGCACATTCTTTTTTAATTCCTTTTTCAAATTTTCATTCTAATCCCTTCATTTGTTTTATTTTGACAAATTATGGAAGCGAACGTATCGATCGGTTTTACAAAAATGGAAAAAGAGCAATATCGTTCGGTGATTCGATTCCTATTTTTGGAAGGGAAAACGCGCATCGAAATCAAAGAGCGCTTGGATGCCGTGTACGGTGACTCTTCTCCATCGATGGCCACCGTCAAGAATTGGTTCATCGAGTTGGCACGTGGCCGTACGTCGGTTTTGGATGAACCACGTCTAGGTGCACCGAAAACAGCTGCTACGGAGGAAAAAATTAAAAAAATCCATCATCTCGTATTGGCAGATCGCCGATTGAAGGTTCGGGAGCTAGCTGAGACTGTAGGCATTTCAGAAGGAACAGTGCATCATATTCTTCACGAGGAACTCGGCATGAGAAAGCTGTCGGCGCGATGGGTGCCGCGTTTACTCACACCGGAAAACAAGTGCAACCGTGAGACCACATCGGAGACGTGTTTGGCGCTGTTTAAGCGGAATCCAGCGGAGTTTTTTTGCGTCGTTTTGTGACCGTCGATGAAACCTGGATCCACTGGTACACACCAGAGACCAAGGAGCAATCAAAACAATGGATCCAGATCGGGGAACGTGCTCCAAAGAAGGCGAAAACTGTAAAATCGGCCGGAAAAGTTATGGCCACCGTTTTCTGGGATTCACAAGGTGTGATCTACATCGATTACCTCGAGAAGGGTAAAACAATTACAGGGCTTTACTATGCCGGTTTATTGGGCCGATTCGACGCCGAATTAATGAAAAAACGACCCCATCTGGCAAAAAAAAAGTGCTGTTTCACCACGACAACGCACCGGTTCACACGTCTGCCGTTGCCATGGCCAAATTGGTCGAATTACGCTACGAATTGCTGCCCCATCCACCGTATTCTCCAGATTTGGCCCCTTGTGACTTCTTTCTGTTTCCTAATCTGAAAAAATCTCTCGCCGGGAATAGATATGGATCAAATGAGGAGGTCATCGCCGCCGCGGAGGCCTATTTTGCAGAGTTTGACAAAAACTATTTTTCGGACGGGTTAAAAAAGTTGGAGCATTGCTGGGCTAAGTGTATCGAACTAAAAGGAGACTATGTTGGAAAATAAATTGCCACTTTTCCAAAATTTTCGTTTACTTTTTGTAGGCTAAGTATTTATTGAATGACCCTCGTATACCCTCCAAATTTCAAGTTTCCTACGACCAGCGGTTTAGGCTGTGCGTTGTCTGTCAGTCAGTCAGTCAGTCAGTCAGTCAGTATGTCAGGACAGAGATTCTTATAGTATTAGATTGTACGGTAACAGAATAATTAATAGAACGGTGCCGCCACGATTATCTAACAATCACAGGTCCGTAGGACTATTATCTTTTCTGTGATCACAGTAACAATGCATAGAAATGAATTATGTTAATTTCCCACAGTATCTTCTAACTTACAAAAATGGCTGCATAATATCTGAGATTTTTATTTAAATGAACTACAACATTTTTAGGTTTGCCTTCTAAAATTCACGTTTCTTGTTTCTATGCTCTGTATAAATTTTGCTTTAAGTCACAGAATAAATAATAGTATCTACTACGTATTTATAGGTCCTATAAAGCGACTAAAATACTGCAATATTAATTCTGCAAGTCATAGTGATGCTGTTAATTTATTTAAAATTTAAGTTTCTTATTTCTTTGCCTCGTATAAATTTTGCTTAAACGCACAGACTACATAATAGTACCTACTACGTATTTAGAGATCCTATAAATCAACTAAAAATACCTGCAAGTCATAGTGATGTTGTAACTAACTTAACTGATGTTGTGTTACCTAAGTTCACCAATTCACCTTGACTTTTAGTTTTTACCGATTATATATTATTTTGACCGGTATGTTTGTATGTTATATTTTGTTTCTTCATAACTTTTGATATCACTATGTATTGCAATTCGGGGTCTGTGGCTACAACCACCTTGGGAAGGCCTGCTATGATTTTTTCATAAGATGTCAAATGTTTTCATTTTAAAGGGAAATGTGGCCAGTGAAATAGCAGAATGCGTGAGACTCATCTTGTGTCTGGGTAACGCAGTCCTAAGCGCAATATTCTTACAATCTAGAAATTTGCCTGTTTTACGTGCCACAGTATCGGTTATTTTACAAGCTTTTATTTAACTTGCAATGTATATATGTATGTATGTCACTATAAATGTTCGGGTGGAATCTTGGAAGCTAAATTAGACCCACTTCCCGATGTCCGATTGGACTCATATTTTTATATATATATATTATATATATAAATATGTTAATGTTATAAAAATATATATATATATATATATATATTTTAAAGTACCATTGTAATTTCATCGAGATCTGATAAACATCTCCAGAGATATTCCAGTTTCAGTTGCAAGTTTGAGACGTTTATGTCGTTAAACTGATTCGCGCGGCGGAAGACGGTTGTTTTAGAATTATTCAAAATATTTTATAAGGCAACTATTTCGTCTGGTTTTAAGCGATGATGTGGTGGGAGATGTTTAACACGCTAGATCTAGGTCACTCTGACTTTCAAGGGCTGTGTGCTGCCGGAACACAGACACAGATATTATTGCTTACTATTAGGCTAGCTAGAGCGTCTTGCTTGTCTTGTTACCTCAATAAAAAAAAGTAAGGCAATGTTAGTCATTGAAGTTCAAAGTCTACACCGTCCAGTAAAGTAATGCTTACTAAAAAAAGTTCTGGTTAGCTCGCAAGGTTATTTACATTCGGGGCTCAATAAAGCTAGTTATATTATGTTTCTTTGAAGTGTCTCACACTTTATATTTTTGTAAATTGTTAAACACAATCCAAAATTTCATCGTACCGACGGGACTCGAACCCGCACCCCCGGATTACACGTCCAGGTGCTCTGCCAATTAAGCCACGGTTCGATACATCGATACGACGAAATTAGTGGATTGCATTTTGTTAACCCAATTATGCATTGGTGGCGCCATCTATGACTACTTATTACGTAAGTTAATCATTCGGAAGAAATCATTACAGTTTTCAAATCCGACGAGAGATGTTGCACTGCGTAAATGAAATATTCGGGTTCGAGTCCCGTCGGTACGATGAAATTTTGGATTGTGTTTAACAATTTACAAAGCTAGTTATGACGAAAAAGATTAATCTATGACATGATATGACCACTACCTCACTTGATGGTTTCTATTCTATTTAGTTTTTAACCCTCGACAAAAAAGAGAGGTGATATAAGATTGGCGTGTGTATTTGTATCTGTATATGTGTGTGTCTGTCTGTGGCATCGTAGCGCCCAAACGGATGAAGGAACCGATTTTAATTTAGTTTTATTTTGATTGTTTGATAGGTGTCTTATTCGAAAGTGTCCTTAGCTATGATTAAATAAATCCGTTCAACCGTTTTAAGACTGAGCTTTTTTTCTAGTTGATGACGCTATTAGATTAACTTTAATATTCTTAGCAAAGCAATACGAAATGTAGTATTGGTACTATAAGAACATAGGTAGCATTGACTTGATGCTTGTTTCTTGCAATATCATTGAAGTAACAGGATATTACATTTCGATTCGATCAGAACCGTGGCGGCTGCTTTCACCTCACACTCATCTACTAGAAAGAGCTGATAGCTAGATTTTTTGGAATCATAGCTAAAAACTACAGAACAGGAAAATACCTGATTTCCGAAGAACACTGCCGTTCAAGTCGCCTATCAAACTAAAAATCAAAATCAAAATTTGGTTTTTCAGTTTCAATGCCACAGATAGACACGCACAGATGTCAAGCTTATAATAAAACCGGTTTTTCGCGTCGCGTCGTTAAAAAAAATTAAGACAGATCTACTTAGAATTAATCTCTTTTCATATTAAATAAATTCTTCATTTTTTCAGGTATGTTCGAGGGACGAAGACCTATTCTGTACATCATGGATGCCGACCTGATAAAGTCGATAATGATTCGAGACTTCGATCACTTCGTCGATAGGAATTCATTGAACAGCAAAGAGCCCAAATATTTGGCCAGATCACTTCTCAATTTAAAGGTTATTGTAATAATTTCGCGTAGATGTTTAGAGATAAAATTAAAGGTTTAGACATTGTAGTCTTAAATGAGATTAGCCATAAAACGTACGTTAAGATACGTGTATGTATTTTGTAGGTACACTAGTACCTAGTTTAATCACGAATAGTTAGTATAGTCACCTACTTGTTATCAGGATAATTAGCTCTACTAGACGATAACGAAGGTTTTTCTTTACGTGATTTTTAATGATTGAACGTCAAGCCAAAAAGAAGGATTATCACTTCGTATGTTTTTTTCATATGTATGTTACGCAATTTCTCCGGTAATTGTAAACGGATTTGAATGATTATTTTTTTCATGGGTAGGGTGTATATCTCTGCGGAGGTGGAATTATACAATTCTTCGAGATCTGATAAGAATCATAAAACTTGACTCAGAAAATTAACATAATTATAATAATTCATAATAATTCTTCAGTAAGTGTGGTCCTTCAAAATCTGATGAGTAGGTATCTCAAGAGATATGGAGATAAAATGGCGCGGCATGTAGTCTCTGTTTTTAACCGACTTCACAAAAAAGGAGGCGGTTCTCAATTTGACTGTATTTTTTTAATGTTTGTTACCTCAGAACTCCGTCAAATCTTAACCGATTTGAATTTTTTTTTGTTTGAGAAATTTGTTTGAGCTAAACAATATAAACAAATTTGTATACCTTGATGACATGATTATGGCTACTGGACACTTTCACTATCGGTATCGCGGCATGTGAAGTCGGTTTTTTTGTTTTGTACGATCATAAATTATTTAGTTTTTAGAAGTGGTATTGGTAAAAAATCTATGCTAAGAGTTAATACGAGTATTACGTAGCTCATATTCACTTTAAACTTTTTCGCAGGAAGCGAACCTAGATGAAAAGATTAATGTAAGTTTTTGCGTCCACTGTAATTTTGAACGTGTTTTCAATTTTATCGTGTTCATCAGGGTTCAGAATGGAAGGATGTTCGAAGCACGATGACGCCAGTATTCAGTTCAGCTCGGCTGAAGAATATGCTGTCTCTTATTCAGCTCTGTTCTAAGCAGATGGTCGAATATTTCAGACAATATGGTAAGTGTATATAATCGACAACTGTCCTTGTGAGCCAGTTCACATCACAGTTTTCACACTTTTCTATATGTTCTCATTGTAGGCCTAACGTGCTACCATCTTCGACAACATCGTCACTTTACAGCAGGTGAGATAGTGGTCAAACACTAGCCTATTAGCTATAAAAATAGCAGTAGTAGGTATCTAGTAACCCGCATTTTAAAGAACAGATTCACTTAATCTATAACAAGCAGCTTCCTTATGGACCATAAGGAAGCTGCAAAAAAAAGGCATAGTTTTATATTGGTCAAAGAAATATTTACCTGCGTGTAAAGTGTATTTTATTGCGCTAACAGCGCTCGACTATTGTACCACCTGATATCCAATGACGATGCGGGGATGGCGTCGTGTTTATTTGAAAATGTAAGACGTTAGTGAGACGTCATTTTTGACAACAGACCTTTGTCCAACGCACATAACGCAACTGTACCAACCCGTCATATGCCGGGTGGGTACACACCAAGCAAACGAATAGCGAATGGAAGGAGATGCATCTTTACAGGCGCATAGCTCCATCTTTCGCGTTTGTTCGGCCCGGTGTTACGTAGTATTATTATATTTTCTATGCCGGTGTGTACCCTACTTGTACTATTATTTATTCTGTGGCAATACTAGAACTTACAAGCACCGAACTGAACATCATGCCGGAACTCTGCTAGGTTTGGTGTTAGCCAATTTAAAAGGTAGGTGGTGTTCAGAGCCAATTTAGAACCACTTAAGAATCAACGTAAGCGTAGGTAAATCAAGCAATAATCTCGTGTAATGTGGTCACTATGGAGCATCGTAACGGCATTTCTCCGCTAAAGTTAACAATACACGTGGTAAAATAAATGAGATTCTTGCAGAAAACCAAGATGTGGAGATGAAAGAGACTATGGGACACTTCACTCTGGAAACTATCGGCGCATGCGCTTTCGGCATCAAGTGCGATGCTCTCACTGACGGTGAATCCCAGTTTGTAAAGGTAATCGTAATATATTCATGCATACGTACATAAAGTGCTAGAATAGTTACCTACTAATATGTTAGTATGTTTGATACTTACTATATCTCA
Source organism: Cabera pusaria (assembly GCA_954871355.1). Lineage (NCBI taxonomy): Eukaryota > Metazoa > Arthropoda > Insecta > Lepidoptera > Geometridae > Cabera > Cabera pusaria. The sequence goes on from OX940897.1 coordinate 11,786,654, forward strand.
CATATCGATGCAACTTGGCACACAGATAGTTTACAAGTACTTATAATTATAAACGCGGGCGAAGTCTCAAGATAGGTAAGGTAACTTAGTTTTAAAAGTGAGCGAAGCCGCGGGTCACGTCTCTATTCTATTGTGTGCAATTTATACAATGTAAGTTGGTGCCTGTATTTTACGAACTATTTAGATTCAATTATTTGAATGACTTTTAGGTCACGTTAGGTCTTTGAGGAAAAATTGTTTTAGGTATACTATATTTTATATTTTAATTTAAACACATTACGTAAGATGTATTTTGTAGTAATTCTGTGACCCACATTCGAATTGATTAGAAATAGAATGAAGTCTCGGCGCGATGTAACCAATAAAACCTATGCTTAAGAGTAGATCAATACTTGAGTATACTTCTTTATTACAAGTCTTATTATTTCTAACCAGGTGGCGCAGAAATTCGACTACATGCCCGTGACGAAGCGGATGTTCATCTTTTTCATATTAATATTTATGCCCAAACTAATCCGTCTGCTGAATTTCTCATTCCTCAACCTAGAGTCTACCGGAGAACTTATAAGGATTTTACAAGCGGCTAAAGCTGAAAGACGCCTGATGGATTCCGAGTAAGTTAGTATGTTTTTTAAGAGCGAACGCGGGGTGCACTTTTCCATACAAACGTATTCCCCGTCCTGGAAAATTCTTTTAGAGTAAAATTTGTTTCTACAAAAAATCAAGGTTTTCTGTAACTATGCCCCTATAATTTGCTTTTTTTGACCAACCAATTGCAAATAGCAAAAGCATCATCACTTACCAACAGGCGAGATAGTGGTTAATGGATGCCTAAACGATATAAAAAAAAACACACAGTGTGAACTTAAAGTTTGTTTCGCTGTTAAATTATATTCAATGAAAATGATAAGGTCACAGAAATTTTCTTAATATTACATAGATAGGTACTTACAAATATTTTTTGTTCATACATATTTTGCTCCTAATTAAGTAATTACGATTGTTTTCTTTATAGCAAAAGTGACTTTTTACAAATAATGGTTGATGTCGCAAAGAAAGAACAATCCGAAAATGCAGGAAAATGTAAGTTTTATGTACCTTTGTAATTTGCTTTAAATTGAAAAACCTAAAGTTTGCATGTGCAACTAATGCAATGCATTGCTAGCCATATCGCTAGAAATATAATTGATTTAAATAAGCCGCCTGACCAGTAGCCAGCTACAACCCTCAAGTTGGAAATATATGTCGCCAAACATCTATTTTTTTCCGGCAGCTATCCTTGGAAGCCAGTTCCCATTCTAGGCCAAGCGTGCTTACCATCTTCGATCGCTTCATCACTTACCAACAGGTGAGATAGCGGTCAAACGCTAGCCTATAAGATATACATATCAATAAAAAATCTAAAAAATAACTCACGGTTTTTTATGTCGCGTGGCTTATGCAAAATTGGTTCTTTTGGTTCTTATTACTAAGACTCCGCTGTCCGTCTGTCTGTCTGTCTGTCTGTCTGTCCGTCCGTCTGTCACCAGGCTGTATCTCATGAACCGTGCTAGTTAGACAGTTGAAATTTTCACAGATGATGTATTTCTGTTGCCGCTATAACAACAAATACTCAAAACATAATAAAGATTAAAATTATCCCCATACAAGAAACGTGTTTTTTTTCGGCATTTCAATATAACGCTTCGGTAAACGTCCATAGATGGCGTTATATTTAAATTTCGATCCCTAACACCTTTGTGTCAACTTTCACTTTAGCGTTACGTTAGCTAATGGCGTTATATGACGTTAACAGAGTTGTGGCTGTTTTGATAAAATGTTTATGAATTATTATTTTTTGCTGACGAAAAATGATAGTGGTATTTTTTGCTCGATCTTATAAAATACTGTAGTGTGGTACGGAACCCTACAAGTGCGAGTCCGACTTGCACTTGGGCAGTTTATTTTTATATGATTAATTATTTGTACATGATAACAAATAACTGTGGACCATATACGTAGAAATCTATCGTACATAACTATAACTTAAATCCCAAGTGTTAGGTAACTACAGTTCACGAGTTCAATGAAACTAACGCTAGACAATGCAGTGACTGTTTATAATAGCTTATCAATGTACGCGAAACCTAATTTCTGTTATAACTGATAATATTGCATTTGTGTATCCTTTTGTCACAGACTTAAGTTTAGATTGTGTATGGTGAACGAAAATAGAAGTAGGTAGGTACATTAGAATCTTTTGTATCGTACATATTATTTAAATAGACATAACTGAATTGATATTGAATAGCTAATAATATAATTTAAAGTTCAAATTATATTAATTTATATTTTTCGTTAAAAATATTTTAATTTTTTTTTTATAGAATGCCAGGAATTCTAAAATTAACGTGACAAATGCGAATTGGACTCTCACACGAAGGGTTCACTTATCAACCATACAATATGTTTATCTCCTCATAAGATAAATGCCTAAAATTTCAAGTAGGTATCTGTCTATTGCTGTTCATAAGATTGAGCAAAACACTCTAAATAAACTGGCCAAGTGCAAGTCGGACTCGCACTCGTAGGGTTCCGTCACACAGTTAAATATTCCATAACTATGATTTTTCGCTACTACAAAATTAACTTTGTTTTTCATAGTGCTTGTATGAAAAACAAAGTTATCTTTGCGGTCGCCATATCTCTAAAACTGCTGACTGTATCTCGTTCAAACCAATTTTCGTTGTTAGTTTTTATTGACATCTACAGTATATATTTTTTTTAGATTTTTCACTCCCATACTTTAAAAGTTAGAGGGGGGGGGGGGGGGACACACATTTTACCACTTTAGACGCGCCTATCTTTTAAATAATTGACTTTGAGAAAAAATGATTTTAGGAACCTCAATGTCATTTTCGAAGACCTATCCATAGACACACGTGTAGTCACACACACACGTATAGGTTAGAAGAAAAATTTTTTTTTGTTTCAGTTCCATGTATAGGATGCCCCCCCTTAAACTTTTATATTTTTTATTTTTGTATAAAAATTGGAAAGCGGTTTACAGAATACATCTACCTACCAAGTTTCAATTCTGTAGTCCTAACAGTTTCGGAATAAGATGACATACGGACGGACAGACAGACAGACAGACAGACATGACGAATCTATAAGGGTTCCGTTTTTTGCCATTCGGCTACGGAACCCTAAAAAGAAACTCGTTCTTCCTGCTTGTTTAATTTATACATTTATGCAATCTTTATATGTGGATATGACGTAATACATATTCTAATATTTATTCTGTAACGTAGTAATATTATATTGAACAACCCAATGCGTTTGCAAGCACTGTGAGATCTCATAGTAATTGTTTGTGAATACGGCCGATTAGATAATGAAAATAATCCACCTACTGTTGCAATAACTCAATTCAATTAATTGTTCATTAGAGCATGAAGGCTCTTTATCTCACAATGGGTTCTATTGTCTTCGGGTTATTTAGTTCGTTTGCGATGTGTTTTTAATGATAAGATACAATTTATTTAAACAGCGCAGCGCGCAAATAAACTATTTTATATCGACTTATTATCATATGCATGTATAGTCACAGAATAATTAATAGTACAAGTAGTATAGTTTTAAAGCATATCGTTTATGATTGATAGCACAAAAACAGCAAATATATAAATATTTAGTATATGTGTACATAGCTTAAACCCACAGATAAATAAAAGCCTGGAGAAGAATAGGTACTGATTTTAGCGTAGAATATTCATAATTATGAGTACCTATATTGATTTATGTCTCATATAGATAACATATTAAACTTGCATGATAATATCAAACTTGTATCAATTGCATATGACTCTTTTTTAGGGTTCCGAACCCAAAGGGTACCAACGGAACCCTATTACTGAGACTTCGCTGTTCGTCTGTCTGTGTGTCTGTCCGTCTGTCACCAGGCTGTATCTGATGAACCGTGATAGTTAGACGGTTGAAATTTTCACAATGATGTATTTCTGTTGCCGCTATAACAACAAATACTAAAAACTCAACAAAGTTAAACATAATAGGGGGTTCCCGTACAAGAAACGTGTTTAAACCTTCTATGAACGCTTTGGTAAACGTCCATAGATGGCGTTTACCCCCTTATAGAGGCTTCGCGACCCCCCAGGACCGTCGCGACCCACACGTTGAAAAACACTGGTTTACCCTACCCTTTGTGTTAACTAGAGATGCGCTGAATATTCGTTTGGCATTCGGTACTCAACGTATTCGGCATCTTTTCCATTATTTGTGTTCGGCCAAATTATTCGGTTTTGTTGCCAAATATATTCGGTTCAAGCATTTCTATTTTTTTGGCTCATATAGCCAAGGTGTAGAACTAAAAGACAAAACTTCTTATATAATATTCATGTTATATTATAAGTCAAGGAAAACATACTTACTTCTTAACCTATAGTTAGTAGGTATAGTCAACAATAATCAACATTTAATTTAAATCTCACAACAATATTTATTTTTAAACTTAAAATCAACATTTTTATAAACCTCAGTTAAATCCACATCTCGTTCCTCATCTAACCAGCAGCGGCACGTAGCGCACATGTTAGAACTTGTTTACGCGGCAAAACAATGTTATGGTAAACCGAATAATTCAGCAGAAAATCTGGTTCGGTAAAGGTTAAACCGAATAATATTCGGTATTCGGTAATTCGGTGAAACCACTATACGGCGCATCTCTAGTGTTAACGTTCACTTTAGAGGTGATGAATATAACTATCAACCATTAAAATGAACTAATATTAAAAATTAACCATAATACTCAATAAACAAAATAAACGTTAACGAATAAAAATATTATATCAATATCAACTGATAATGACCTCGCCTTGCGAATCACGAACTAACCCATTTTTAGGGTTCCGAACCCAAAGAGTACCAACGGAACCCTATTACTGAGACTCCGCTGTCCGTCTGTCTGTCTGTCTGTCTGTCCGTCTGTCACCAGGCTGTATCTCATGAACCGTGATAGTTAGACGGTTGAAATTTTCACAGATGATGTATTTCTGTTGCCGCTATAACAACAAATACAAAGAACAGAACAAATTTAAAGAAAAGTTTAAAAAAAGTTTTTTACGATAGCGCAGCGTCATCTAGCTAGCATCAAATATGGCACTATCGTCTTTACCTTAATCTGAATCTCGGAAGCGGCTCCAACGATTAAATAAAATTTAGTATACCTACAGGGGATTTCGGGGGCGATAAATCGATCTAGCTAGGAGTCATTTTCAGAAAATGTTGTTTTATTCGTGTTTTCAATAATCAACTTTATTGATAATCAACTTAAAATATGACTCTTCCCGACATCTATTGGCGAGTAGAAGTACTGTGTCGGTAAATCAGTTAGTTGCTCTCAGTTTAAAAAAAAACGTATTATTATTCGTCAATAGATGTCGGGAAGAGTCATATTTGTCTGTTTAAGTGGCAAAAAATACCGAGCAAAGCTAGGTCAACCAGATATTAAATAATATTAATTACTACAATTACTATTACTACTATGCAATACTATTCTACCTTTATGTTAACGTTTACTTAGTTGGTGTTAGAAGTTCGTTAGAAATTCGATAGATGGCGTTCGGAACCCTCCGTGTGCGGGACAAAATTCTGACTCTCACTTGGCCAGTTTTTATGCACTTAAATTTAAGCTTTAAATGATAATGAATTAGGAACATATTCGAACATTGATATATTATACGATGACCGGAGTGAAGTTATTTTCAACCATAATATTCCATAAGGTATTTGCATTCGATTGTAAGCTCTATTGCCCTCAAAATAAAACACAATAATTTATTCGCCGAGTCGATGTTTCCGATATTTTTATTCTTAACAAAGTGAAGCGATATTTTAAACAATTAACTGTAGTGTATGGAATGAGTTAATCGATATTTCCGATATTTTATTCTTAACAAAGTGAAGTGATATTTTAAACAATTAACTGTAGTGCAATGGAATGAGTTAATGCTATTAGTACTCTCTGTGGTTATGGTTAGTTTTATTAGATAATAAAGTTGTTGTTGTTGTACTATTACGTATTTTGTGTTGTTGTGTGGAAAACTAAAGTTTGTTTTTAAAAATGCTGAGACGGAATACCTCCGGTAAAATTATGGATTCACTTCGATAAGTGTGTGGGAGTCGAAAAAGAAATAACCTGGCCAAGTGCAAGTCGGACTCGCACTAGTAGGGTTCCGTAGCACACTACAGTATTTTATAAGATCGAGCAAAAAATACCAGTATCATTTTTCGCCGGCAAAAAATAATAATTAATAAACATTTTATTTATTATAACTGCATCTAACGTCTAACAAAGGTGTTAGGATCGACATTTCAATATAATACCATCTATGGGACGTTTACCTAACTAAGCGTTCATAGATGGCGTGAAATGCCGAAAAAAACACGTTTTTCGTATGGGGACCCTCTATTATTTTTAACTTTATTCTGTTATTAGTATTTGTTGTTGTAGCGGCAACAGAAATAAATCATCTGTGAAAATTTCAACTGTCTAACTATCACGGTTCATGAGATACAGCCTGGTGACAGACGGACAGACAGACAGACAGACGGACAGCGGAGTCATAGTAATAGGGTCCCGTTTTACCCTTTGGGTACGGAACCCTAAAAAACCAAACCTTCTCGAATAATATTGACTAATATTTTTAACCAATAAAACTATCGATATTTTTTTTTATCAATTAACCGTTAACCAATAAAATGTTTCAACCATTATTGCCATCTTTAGTTCAATTAGTTGGCGTTACAAGTTCGTTAGACATTCGTTAGATGGCGTTGTAGTAAATAAGCATGTTTAGTATTGACACGGTATTTATATTATCGATTACTTCGTACTTTATTTTTCTGGCAAATTTTGTTTAATCGGAACCCTACTTGTGCGGGTCCGAGTCGCACTTGGCCTGTTTAAATATATCTTATAGGCTAGCGTTTGACCACTATCTCACCTGTTGGTAAGTGATGATGCGATTGAATATGGTAAGCATGCTAGGCCTAGATCCCATTCTGATCCATTCCCAAACTGGCTCTCAAGGATAGCTGCCGTAGCACATTAATTGTTTGGCGACAGATTTTCTAACTTGAGGGTGGTAGAAGGCCAAGCGGACACTATTATAGATAGTGTCCTACCACCTTGCGGGGGTGGTTGGTTTCTTAACGATGTTTTACTTTCATCGGAGGGCCACTGTGAAAAGCGCACATACATTTTTCGATAGGTTGCACCATTGGTGCACGGCGGGGATTGAACTTGGTACCTCTGGCATCAAAGACGACCATTCTTCCACGTACACCACCGGGCCCTCAATTCTGGCAACTGGCAAATCATGAGAAGTCCTGTCTCTTCTAAAATTGTTTAGGCGCGGGTTTGAATCCCATCGGTACGGCGAAATTTTGAATTATATAGAACAATAATATAAAGTGTAGTAACACTTATAGAATATAATAGAAATAAAGAATAGAATATATATATTACGATACGTGTGACATAAGTAGTCTATTATTGAACGGCGTGAAGTAACGCCGTGCTACGCCGTGCAATAATAGATAACTTAAGTCAGGCACGAGTATCGTATATTATTTTATAGCTGCCAGTGTGATATAAACCCGCACTTATGCTTGCTACGCTTTTCCGTCAGATAGAAGATTATTGCACGGCGTGAAGTTGGCACCCGAGCGCAGCGAGTGCTAAACATCGTGCAATAATCGACTATTTAAGTCACGGAAAAGTGTGCGTAAAGTGCGGGTTTAGGTCACACTGTGCTATAAACATAATTTTCTTAAACCCTCACATCACCAAATATTTTAAGCATATTCAAAGATTTTCTCTCATGATAGTTTCTGATTTCAAAATGTTACAGTATTGGACGACGACACAATAGACGCCCAATGCCTGCTATTCTTAATAGCCGGCTACGAAACCTCAAGCACACTTCTATCATTCGCACTTCAAGTATTGGCCACTAAACCGGAGTTACAAGATAAACTGAGGGCCCACATCACTGAGACTACGGAAGGAAAGGAACTGAGCTACGAGCTGTTGGCAGAGCTGACTTATCTTGAAGCTTTTCTTCAAGGTAACTATGTCATTAAAGAAAACTAGATCGTCTCGCTTCTATCTCAAAAATCAGCGGGTAAATACTGTATATGCCTGTCTGTGGATTTTCGGGATAGGTCCTTCCAGCCTCGTATAGCTGTTTTCATCAGACTTCCATTTTTTAGGGTTCCGTAGCCGAATGGCAAAAACGGAACCCTTATAGATTCGTCATGTCTGTCTGTCTGTCCGTCCGTATGTCACAGCCATTTTATTCCGAAACTGTTAGGACTACAGAATTGAAACTTGATAGGTAGATGTATTCTGTGAACCGCTTTCCGATTTTTATACAAAAGTAAAAAAAATAAAAGTTTAAGGGACATCCCATCCATGAAACTGAAACAAAAAATGTTTTTTTCTTCAAACCTTTTTTGTGGGGTGTCTATGGATAGGTCTTCAAAAATGACATTGAGGTTCCTAAAATCATTTTTTCTCAAAGTCAATCATTTGAAAGATAGGCGCGTCTAAAGTGGTAAAATGTGTGTCCCCCCCCCCCTCTAACTTTTAAAGTATGGGAGTGAAAAATCTAAAAAAAATATATGCTGTAGATCTCAATAAAAACTAACAACGAAAATTGGTTTGAACGAGATACAGCCAGCAGTTTTTGAGATATGGCGACCGCAAAGATAACGTTGTTTTTCATACAAACACACTATGAAAAACAAAGTTAATTTTGTAGTTGCCAAAAATCATAGTTATGGAATACTTAACTGTGTTACGGAACCCTACGAGTGCGAGTCCGACTTGCACTTGGCAAGTTTATTTTATGATTACTTCGTCAATTGTGAACTGATTCAATTGATTATTTTTTTAATCGGTAGGGTACATTTTCGAGGAGGTCCCATTATAATTTCATCGAGATCTGATAAGTATCAGAGATATAACGATAAACGTCTCAAACTTGCTACTGAAACTGACTCCGCGGAGCATGGAAGTTGTTTTAGTTTTAAACTATCTTAATTATATCGTAAAGAAGTGACCAACCCACAAACTTTCTCATCTTACTTTATAAATAAAAATCAATTGCCGATGTAAGCGCATCACTTCAGAACGGCTGGACCGATTTTTCTAATTATTCTTTCCTGTGTTTATAATAGTCAGGACAAGGTTTGTATAGAAGAAAATGTGTGAAAAATGGTATGGAAATCTGAAAAAAGTTGAATTTTTTTATTTATTTAATCTCCATAATATAAAACAATTCGTGAGACCTTGTACTATTATTTATTATGTGGTAAGACAGAAGACTGCAATAGGGAGATCGTAATTTTTAACCGACTTCACAAAAAGGACTAGGTTCTCAATTCGCCTGAATTCTTTTTACATAATTACAATCATGGCTGTACTGTTAATGGAATATTTTTGGTCTATTTTCAATACTCAATACTTTGTTGCTTCCATAGTTGTTGTACATAAAGTTCTTATATCTAGATATTATCTAGGTACATGAGATCATTATGGACCCTGTTGAGCAGATGCAAAATTATAAGACTAATTGAGAGAGGCTGAAAAAAAAAGGAGCAGGATTTTCTTCATTAGTCACCGTGCGAAGCCGGGGCGGACATCTAGTTTATAATATTAGTGTGATTTTCTAGACATGCACACACTTTATTCGTCTTATTTTAAGTAGTCCACATTATAATTTTTCACCAGGTAAAATAGTGCATCAAGTTTCTTCGTTATTAACACTTAAATTCAAAATGTAAAATCACACCCCACTGATCTATGTATAATCTGTTCATTGAGACCATTCCAATGAGCCCAACGCAACATATCTGCTGTAAGTTAGCGAGGAGTGGAGTTTTTTGTAGATTCCAGGAGGTGTCAATGTCAGGTCAATGCTACCATGTTCTTAAAATATAGCTGAAATAAGAGGATACCGAATTTCGGGTTGATCAGACCTATCAACTTAAAAAAAGTCATATTCTTCAAACGGCTGAACGGATTTTCATGAATCAAAGCTCGACAGCAAAAAATTAAAAGAACAAATCGAAATTTGTCCATCCGTTTAGGCTTAGGCGTTATGATGCTACAGACAGACACACAGATACACACTTATAAACGCTTAACACCCATTCTTTTTGCGTCGGGGGCTACGAAAATTGCAGATACTGAACCTACCTACCAAAGCTTGTTTAGGACGTCGATTTTCCAACTACTCGACTCACACTACTTAAGCGTCTGAGAACAGTGTTCTGATCATAAATATATTTTTAATACAGTTGCTCAAAAAGTGGCGTATTGCAGGGACGTATAGCGTTCGGGATGTGGGCTAATACATACTCGTGCTTTTTTTTTACCTTTCCCGAATTCGTGCGTTTTCCTTCCCAACTATCAAAATAATGTCTATTAAAAAGAAAAACCAACCATGAAGTTTTTACTAAAAAATTCATAGAAGTTTTTATGATTCATGCAAATGCGTATATTTCTAAAAAGAAGCTACTAAATTGTTTCAATATCAGATTTAATGATTTGATTGAATGAGTTAGGTTAGGTTTCATTTCATTTCATCTAATTAAATTTCATTTCATATCAATAAAAAAATTCTACTGAAGACTTGGCTGTATGGGCATAGTTCCCTTTGCCTACCAAAATGGGTGAAGAAAAAAAAACTCTGCTTATATTCTACGGTTGGCGCCATTTTTCAGAAATGTTCTTTTACGAGTTTAGTTGTTTGTTGCACAAAATGAGTAAAACCCCCGCATGGTGGTAGGACACTATCCAGTGTCCGCCTGGCCAGCTACCACCCTCAAGTTAGAAAATCTGTCACCAAACATCTAATGTGTTCCGGCAGCTATCCTTGAGAGCCAGTTCCCATTCTAGGCCTAGAGTGCTTACCATCTTCGACCGCATCATCACTTACCAACAGGTGAGATAGTGGTCATACGCTAGCCTATAAAGTATAAAAAAAAAAAATTTCGACCCTAGTTTTTTTTAAAATTAATACCACCGGAACTCAGTATAATTGCACAAAATGCTTCGGAGAACATTTTACCGGAAAAGTCAAAAAGTCGCTACATATCTACATACGACGAATTTATTGCGTGGAGAGAAATGTTAAGTTAGTTGAGTTTATTGTGTTTTTATTATTTTATTAAATTGCTTCAGTTTTTCGCCACTGTATTAAAAATAGTCGTTCAGTACACGTGCAGAACCGTCATTGCAACTTGTTCCGACTGTCAACCGACCTTTGTCGGAACTCTTAATGACAGCCTTTCCGCACTTGTAATGAAATATACTAATTTTTTTTCTATCTTTATGTATAGGTTCTTTAACCCTCGACGACCGTTGGGTCATCGTCATCATGTGTAATGGAAAGTACTACATATACTAGCCAAAAAAGCCAAATATACTATTATATACTAGCCAAAGTCAACTTATTTTTTTTTATATATCTTATAGGCTAGCGTTTGACCACTATCTCACCTGTTGGTAAGTGATGATGCGGTCGAAGATGGTAAGCACGCTAGGCCTAGAATGGGAATTGGCTCTCAAGGATATCTGCCGGAAAACATTATATGTTTGGCGACAGATTTTCTAACTTGAGGGTGGTAGCTGGCCAGGCGGAAACTAGATAGTGTCCTACCACCATGCGGGGGTTGTTGGTTTCTTAACGATGTTTTTCCTTCACCGGAGGGCCACTGTGAAAAGCGCACATACATTTTTCTATAGAAAAATCCATTGGTGCACGGCGGTTTGAACTCGGTACCTCTGGCATCAAGCCAACCGTTCTCCCGATTACGCCACCGGGCCATCAACTATCCTAGCATTGGCCATCGGATAGTTCCAGTCCCTGCATTCCAGCTTCATTACCAGATTAGACCAATGGCATTATAATATTGAATGATCATCAAACTTACTAAGTACCTATGACACATTCATCGAACAATGGGAGTTAAAATCAAAGCTTATAATAATCATTAAACTAACTGACTAGGTTTTTTTATGATATGTATAAGGTAACAGTACAAACACGACGCTGTCCTGATGGTAAGTGATGACGTATACCTATTACAGACACAGCGGCATGCATAATTCTGAACAGCCAGAATTTTACATGTCACTGCACTTGCACTGTTACCTTGAGACATGGAGATGTTAAATCTTATTTGCCCTGTAATATCACTGGACACGTACATCTATCTATTCCAGAAACACTCCGCCTGTACCCGCCAGTATCACGCGTGGACCGCGTGGTAACTAAGCCCTACCAAATCCACGACAGCTCGGTACGTCTAAGCACCGGAGACGTCGTCGCCATTCCCGTGTACGGCATCCATATGGATCCGCAATATTACCCGGAACCAGATCAATTCAGACCGGAACGATTCATGGGCGAAGAGAAGAAAAATAGACCGGCGCATTTGTTTTTGGCATTTGGTGCTGGACCGAGGAACTGTATTGGTGAGAGTACTTCTTTGTTTTTGAAGTGAACTTGACTTGATTTCTTTAGCGGCGTTGTGCACTTTTAGGATGGGTAAAACATGTTTAACTCGTGTCAGGTCACGTGTCCTTATCGAAAATTCGTAAGACGGAGCGCAGGGCGCCTGCGCGAGGTGTCATTCCTATATATTCAATAACCGGCCAAGTGCGTGTCGGGCCACGCGCAGTGTAGTGTTCCGTAGTAGCCTGTTATTTTATGCAAGTCTTTACCCGTTATAAACAAAACTAGGTACTCCGTCTTTGTCACTTTAAAGGATTTATTCTAAGGATTTTGTATTTGGTACAAAATATCCAACACCCAAGTTTAACGACTATTACTGCTAAACTAATAAAGCTATCTTATAATTTTCCTTTAAAGTTCGTGGAATGCGCTATTATCACGAATTTTTCCAGATTTTTTAAAGCCAGCAGTTTAGCTTTTAGAGGGGCGGGGACGCCCTACTGGAACAAAAATTTGCACTTTAAAGTTTAATATTTCGTAAATGGCGCATTCAATCGAAAAATGGTATAACCAACCCTTTTAAAAGACCTATTCACCGATACCCCACACGATGGGGTAGACGATGAAAAAAAAAATCATCCCCACTTCTCATATAGGGGAGGTACCTTAAAAAAAAATATTTTTCAAAATTTTATTTCAGCACTTTGTCGGCGTAATTTATTTACATACCCCCACAAAATTACAGCTTTCTAGTATTAACGGTCTCTTAGCAAAACCTCGGATAGACAGACAGACAGACGGACATGACGAAACTATAAGGGTTCCTTGTCAGGACTACGGAACCCTAAAAATAACGTTTTCATGTTTACGCTTCTGCCGGCACTCCCGGAGTGCAACCCGTTGGTTTTTTTTATATATCTTATAGGCTAGCGTGTGTGCTATATTTCGCCTGGTGCATGGTAATCGTTGATGTGGTCGAAGATGGTAACACGCGAGGTCTAGCTAGAATGGACTGAATCTCAAGTGCTGTGTGCTGCCGGAACACTGTAGGTTATAGCGGCAGGTTTTCTTCTAGATGATGGCAGGCTACTCTTTGGTGGCAAGTAAGGCGGAACATTGATATAATACTCCTACCACCTGTAGAGGTCTAAAAAGTATGGCTGACGGGTTTAGATAGTTGCGCTACCATCTTCGAATTCCAGACAAACACGATACCATTTACACAGCATCGTCACTTATCATCAGGTAGTGGTCCAGTGCTTATCTGTTCGCAATAAAATAAATCAGTATTAAATGTAAATAAATTACAGTACTGCAACTGTCTTATAAAATCTTGTTATTTTAGTTGGTTGATGGCCGGTGGAGCTTAAATCTTCTATTATCGAAAGTCAGAAATGCGCCTGTCAACTACTGTACAATACAACACAATACAAGTAATACGTGCTAGCAAAATGTTACTCTTTCATAGTAAGGGCCTGTTTCAGTTAAGTTCCTGAGAGCCCTATTAGGAACTTATCTGACAGATTTTTGACAACTTTTATATGGCGTCATCTGTCAGATAACTATCTGAAATTTTATCAGGAACCGGTGAAAATGTGCCTAATTCTGATAACAGATAAATCTAGATGAGTATTACCTACATGCCGTTATTTCACTAGGCACCTTGCCCTTCAAACGAAACAAAAAGACATTACTTTTAAAGATTATTTAATGGGACTTTTTAACCGACTGCAAAAAGGAAGAGGTTCTATGTTCGATTGTATTTTTATATGTTTTAGTTCACCGATTACTCGAAGGCGCCTGAACCGAGTTAAAAAATTCTTTCTTTATTTGAAAGGATGGTCACAGATGGTCCCATTTAAATTTCATCGAGATATGTTTAGTATCTCCAGAGATATGAAAATAAACACCTCAAACTTAGTACTGAAAATGACTAGCGCGACGTTTGAAGTCGGTTATTTTAGTTAACCGATCTTAAATTATTATTACAGGACTTCGTTTCGCGATGATATCAGCTAAAGTGGCGATGGTTTATCTCATGAAGAACTTCAAATTCTCACCGGGGGCAAAGACCGAGGATCCTGTGACGTTCGACAAGAGGGCTTTACTGCTCAAATCTAAGTCTGGCTTGTGGGTTCGTATTCAAACTTTAGCTTAGTTAATTTAATGTATTATCGATTATTTATAATATCGGGCCGCAATTCGTTAGCAAGATAAACCTATACAAGTACATTATTTAAAAAGAATAAAAACCCGACTGCGTGACAAATGTTTTCTTAGGTTGTTGATAGGTATCAACATTACAATAGTATATTACGCTACGTGTGACTTAAGTAGTCTATTATTGCACGGCGTGAAGCGAGGGTGCTACGCCGTGAAATAATAGACAACTTAAGTCACGAGTATCGTATATTATTTTATAGCTTTCAGTGTGACATAAACTCGCACTTTACGCTTGCTACGCTTTTCAATAGAATATATAACATATAGAATAATCTTTTTAAATAGAAGATTATTGCACGGCGTGAAGTTTAGGTCGTGCATTAATCAACTATTTAAGTCACGGAAAAGCGAGCGTAAAGTGCCGGTTTAGGTCACACTGTGCTATAAAGGATATAAAGCAGAGTATGGCATGAGCAAAAACAATTTCAAATATCCGCCATTTTGTATTTTTCAAGTGTTTATGTTCTCGTTGACACTCGAGCTGGCATGGCGAATGTAACGACGTGCCACTTATCAAAATCGGCCCACGCGTTTGGTCTCTAGAGTGCCACAAAGGAACAAAGATACATCATACATAGACTGATAAACACATTACCTCTCCTTTGCGTCGAGCAGTCGGGTAAAAATAAGAAGGATCTATCATCCTAAGATTACGATATCAAAAAATATTTTTGAAATGAAATGATTTATTTACATACAACCTTAAGTATAAGTTTTACATAATATACTTGGTTTTGATTACATGCACAAGTTGCTTCAGGTGTTTGATCCCTAGACTCCACACTAGGAATACCTGTGTTGTGGAAACCAGTCTCTTCCTTGAGCACAGTTTACATGAGATTGATTACTTAAGTTTTAGACAATAAAATGAGATGCAATTTGTAACTTAGATATTGGTCTGTACTATGCCGCTACCGTGACCGTCCAAGTGCAGAACCAGCAGTTTAAATCTATCCTCATGCATCGTGGTGTGAGACAAGGGGATGTTATATCCCCCAAATTGTTTACAAATGCATTGGAGGATATGTTCAAGACGCTGGACTGGAAAGGACGTGGTATTAACATAAACGGCGAGTACCTCTCACACTTGCGATTTGCGGACGACATTGTCATCGTGACGGAAACGTGGTCAGAGTTGCAAAATATGCTGAACGGCCTAGCTGACTCTTCTCAACGCATTGGTCTCCGGATGAACTTGGGTACAACCAAGGTTATGTTCAATGACCGTGTAAATCCGGAACCAATTGCGGTACACAGCATTCTCGAAGTTGTTAATGAGTACGTTTACCTCGGGCAAACTCTGCAATTAGGTAAAAGCAACTTTGAGAAAGAGGCCAATAGAAGGATACTGCTGGGATGGGCAGCATATGGGAAACTACGTCGAGTCTTCACATCGCCAATCCCACAATGTCTCAAGACGAAAGTCTTTAATCAGTGCGTCCTACCCGTCATGACATACGGGGCCGAAACGTGCACACTCACGGTTGGTCTGGTCCACAAATTTAAAGTTGCTCAGCGTGCTATAGAAAGGGCTATGCTTAGATTTTGATCAAAAATGACATTTTGCTGACCTACTAGTTTTTTGACATGCAAATTAATGTACAAACAATGACTATTACATCAATAGATATTATAACATTGTAGAGCTGTTGGGCTAAATTTAATAATTTTAGTAAGGGGAAAGTGTTAATATTTTATGTATATAGGTAGGTACTACGAGAAGTTTTAAAATAATTAACCTGTACAAAACAAAGTATTCTGTGTTACAGCGGTTAGCCAGTTGAGAACAGGCCAACACTATTTTACTTATCACGCATATATAAATATATATGGCGCTGTTTGGTTTAATTTGTCTTATCGGCATATAGAACATTATAAAAATATAATTTTGCAAATCTTCATTCTAAATTATTTCTCATAAGCATTAATATAATAATACAATTACAGTTGATGTGGTTTGACTATTTAATACTTGTTTATTAGGTACAAAAATATGATATAGTGATATCTAAAAATGTCCACTCCAAAAATCTCCAAATCAATAAATAATTATTTCTTTAGATTTAAGTTATACTCGAATAGTTACCGAGCAAAAAGTACCTTAATTAGAGTCTGGCAAAAAGGGAACCATCGTAGAAACTGAGGTCGCGTCGGTCGTTTTTATTTACTGTTTTTGTTGCATTGATAACACTGCTGTCATTACTAGTACGACACAAATGTTGTATACTTGGTAGTACCTACTCTTATCATTATCGTGTGCTACTAGGAAGGTATTCCTTCCTTCCTTACCTTTGAATGTTAGTTTATCGTAACGCCACGACGGTTCTCTTTTTGCACAGACTAAGCATTATAATCAACAGTATTTAATTTTACCATGTACCCACATCATTTTATATTTTATTTTAGAGACATAAATATAAACTGTATTACTTTTAGGCTTAGAACTGTGCCAGATTTTTAGGAAAGTAGAAATTAAAGTAAATTTAAGTAGTATAATATAAAATGATTTATTCTGTTTATGGTTGAGGTAATTTAGTAAATTCCGCTATAAAAAATCCGATGGAATCCCTGTAGATGTCTTTCACTGGTCTCAATGGATCTATCTCAGGCCCGAATCTCTGTACCATTGCCCTGAATAAAAAAATATTGTGAATTATAATGAGGAGTGTCTTACTATAAGTACCTAATGCAGATATCTCTGTTAAGTAAATTTATGTTGCAATTTGATTTTAGTTACATTATAAATAAATATGATCGCACTAAACCTTCGAGCTTTTACCAATGGAGATGTTAACGTTGTAATCCGCATTGTAAATTTTTTTCTGCCGATACTTACTGGGGACGAGGTAAACACGCATTGCACACACACAAATCACTCACTTTAACGATCCCGCACACTAGCTTGAAACACGCACACAGTATTAAAAATACAGCGTAGTTACGCACGCTCATATGGCCAAAAATGGCTATATGGCCAGCAGAGGGGTACGCCTTGCGTTAACATCTCCATTGGTAAATGCTCGAAGCACTAAACAGGTGTTTGTGCAAATAAGACATTTTTATAAAAAAAACAGTTCCACTACACTCGCTAGGTGGCTTTTGATGCTGAACCTACTTAAACTTTTAAGTGTGTTTATTATTTTATAAGCAAAGGTCGTTGAAAATTACGAATGTTAAAATAGGAAGGCATCAATCGAAAACGAATAACAAGAAAATATTAGGTTTGCAATGTCGGACCACATTGCATTAATTTTGGAAGCCATCTGTTGAGTCTCCTGGAATAAACATTTTTTTTAAAGAAAACTTCCCATATATCTTAAATAGATTTTGGGATGATTACAGCCATTTTGTTTTTGGAACATATTGATTATTAAGATGTTCGAAAAGTATTATTTCAGACTAAACAAAAAAATATAATATATTTATATTAATGGATATATTAATGGTATAGGTATTATTTAATTTTGTTAAACTTACCATGTATTTACATTATCATAAGATAACTTTGAACAAATTCTATAAACTAGAAATATGCTGTGATAGTAATACAAATACAAAATATTAAAATAATAGTACAGTCTGGTCGATGATTACTTATTGTGTGATCTCAAATAATGCGAAATTTAACTAGTACAAAGAAAGTCAATTTTTTTCATTATTATATAAATTATACACTTGTTGACACAGCAAATATTATTTAATTTGTTATATTAATATTATTGTACACTTTTAAATCGTTAGAAATTAAAACAGTATTTATTACATAGATTATCGTTGCACATGTTTATTTATTATTTATAGGATTTATTTAGGACATTTTATTTACAATTTTAATATTTGTCATAATCAATAATCGATGCAACAGTCAATTTGGTGGGATATGTTTTTAAACCAAATATCTTTGTACATTATTTATAATAATGCATTTAACTGCTGCTACCTCTAAATATATCTAGGAATAAACATATCCTGCATCTTTGTCTTTCATACTCAATAAAGATGTAATATTTCTACATGGAACCAATTTGACTTGTCTTGTAAACAGTGTATTCTTAAATCCATATTGAATATTGCTATAGAATAAATTTCTAAGCTAACTTTAGTGAAACAAGTTGTATATTAAGTTTGAATAAATATATTGATTGCTTACCTCTGTCTATCATCTAATCCCTTATTTCGTAAACCAGGCCCGCCAAGTAAAGGTTCAGCCGGTATTAATTTGAGACATGAAAACTTTTCCAAGGCCCATGCCACCATGCCTTCATTTTCTTCTTCAGTGATAGTACAAGTACTGTAAACTAGTCTTCCACCTTCTTTCAACACTTGCACTGCCTGGAAGTATAAAATGATTATAGACAAATACGTCCCGTGGCTTTGCCCGCGAATATAAGTATTCAATACACAGAAGCCTGCCAAATCAAAGCATTTACACAGCATGTAGGCAGTATTACTATACGCACATATGCACATCAAAATCATATAATAAATCATAATAATAATCGCAGGGGCGGCTTTGTGGCGAGCCGACGGTGAGTGGCGACACCGCGGACCCCTATCCCGTGAGGGCTAAATGAGACCCTCTGACCCCCGGCTTGCCTTGACCGGCCGGCCGGTGGTGGGAATCGCAAGAGCTAAGACCAAAGCTCCAGGGTGGAAGTGTTAAAGGCATAAAGCCGCTAGTAGCGTTTAGTGAAAGTGCAGCACACCTCTCAACACCCTTAGCTATCCACGCCAATGTTGCCCCTCGGCGCCGACATAACGGTCCGCCTTTATGGGGGGTCCATTCAGTATAGCTAGTCACCACTCGCCTTAATATTTTGAAATGAGGCATAATTGGCGGGTGCCGTACCTCATCCCATAGACCAGAAAACAGTCATCAAGCAGCACACATTCATAGCCATAATAAATTATAGTACCATCTTTTTATAGTTTTTCATGTCTCCATCCACAAATCATATTTTTATTTAATTTAATATTGTAAAGGGCCTCTTGACGTTGGCTTCGACTCCGTCAATGCCTTCCAAAGGACCGGGCGATTTGCAGCCCGTGATGTGAATTGAATAAAGAGTATAATAATAATCAAGTAAACATAGCAAAATAATAATTTAAGATGATCCGTTTCTCATACAAAACTGTCTCAAGTTTCCTGAGCCTTCTACACATAGGTACTTTGGACTGGACATCAATTAACATAGCTTTAATTACGCTTTTTAGTGTCGCAAATTTGATAATTTAATAACTAGGAAATATCTTATTTCTAGCCTAATATTTCGCCAAATTTTACGATTGTAGTGGTGATAGTGTCTACGTAAATGGCATTTATACTGTGAGTGAAAACAAGATGAGGCTAGGTGTGTGCGTTGAAAGTGACATTGCGACGTTGCCAGCTCACGTTGCTCGCGGGCGCGACCGGCGCGACGTTGCCACACCGATTCACATTTTCACGTAGCATTTTTACAACTTTTCAGTTTGAGTTTACGCTATTCATTCGCTTATAAACAAAACAAACGATTTCGTATCGTTTAGTAAGTACCAAATGTATCTTTGGAGGTTATGAATCTTCGGTGACAACACAATAATATGGTACCATCTGATGATGGATGGAGACGGAAGATGGCTATAGGAACTTGAACTAAACAAGATAAACCCATTGAGTTTGTGCTCGGCTGATTCGAATTGAGGAGCTCTTTACGCTTAGATAAAATCCAGGGTTTGATGATAAAGCTGAAAGGTGGCTACGGCATCTCTGTGATAAAACAACATAAACCCACCGAGTTTGGGCTCGATTGATTCGTCGTGAAGAGAACTTTACACTAAGTTGATATCCAGGGTCTGATGATGAAGCTGGAAGGTGGTTACGGCATCTTTTTTTTAATATCCTATAGGTTAGCGTTTGCCCACTATCTCACCTGTTGGTAAGTGATGATGCGGTCGAATATGGTAAGCATGCTAGGCCTAGAATGGGAACTGGCTCTCAAGGATAGCTGCCGAAACAAATTAGATGTTTGGTGACAGATTTTCTCAAAAGATGGAAGCTGGCCAGGCGGACACTAGATAGAAACTACCACCATGCGGGGGTTATTGGTTTCTTAACGATGTTTTCCTTCACCGGAGGGCCACTGTGAAAAGCGCAAATAATCTTTTCGATAGAAAAATCTATTGGTGCACGGCGGGGCTTGAACTCGGTACCTCTGGTTTGATACCAGCCTAGTATTCTCCCGATTACGCCACCGGGCCCTCAAAATCTCTATCTCTGTGATAAAACAACACAACCCCACCGAGTTTGGGCTCGGTTGATTCGTCTTGAAGAGAACTTTACACCTAGATGATATCTAGGGTCTGATGATGAAGCTGCAAGGTGGCTACGGGATCTCTGTGATAAAACAACATAACTCCAGCGAGTTTGGGCTCGATTGATTCGTCTTGAAGATAACTTTACACCTAGATGATATCCAGGGTCTGATGATGAAGCTGGAAGGTAGTTACGGCATCTCTGTGATAAAATAACATAACCCCAAACCGAGCCTAAACTCGGTGGAGTTTAGGCTCGATTAATTCGTCTTGAGAAGCACTTTACACCTAGATGATGAAGCTGGAAGGTGGTCAATGCATCACTGTGATAAATTAACGTAACCCCACCGATTCGGGCTCAATTTATTCGTCGTGAGGAGCACTTTACACTTAAACGATATCCAGGACCTGATGATGAAACTGGAAGGTGGTCATGGCATTTTTGTGATAAAACTACATAACCCCACCGAGTTCGGGTTCGATTGATTTGCCTTAAAGAGCACTTAACCCATAATCACATCATAATATCCGTAGAATATTTTAACCGACTTCACAAAAAAGGAGGAGGTTCTCAATTCGTCGGAATCTTTTTTTTTTATGTATGTTCACCGATTACTACAGAATAATGAATAGCACAAGTACCCTTCACAGGTGGTCCCATTTAAATTTTAACAAATCGGCTGAGCCGCTTTTAATATATCAACATTTGTATTACGACGCATTTACTTATCTCGACGACTTACTAGTAACTAGTAACTACTGGCACAGATTATGTATTAGTTACAGCGTCTACTGGCTACTTTGATTAGCGCGACGTTTGAAGTCGGTTCTTTTAGTTTTTTAAACGATCTTAAATTATAAAACATCACGTCTACTCTAAAATACTTAGGTACTTACCTAGACCTACCTACTAAAAAGATGAAAATAAATTAGAAGTAAAAAATATTTGTAAAAGAAGCTTTTCTCTGGGATAAACCCGTTTTGCAGGTTAGGTACTTACTATACTTCTGTGGCTCAAGCTTTTAAGAATATAGGTAAGTACCTACCCGCAAAAAACTTACTAGACTTTTTTTTACATTTTAGTTCCTTGTCCCAGATAAAAACTTGTTTTAAAAAATATATTTTATTTTTAACTTTTTGGTAGGTATCTATAGGTACCTGAGTATTTTAGAGTAGGCGTGATGTTTTAAAATATTCTACGGATATTATGATGTGATTATGGGTAAAGTGCTCTTCAAGGCAAATCAATCGAGCCCAAACTAGGTGAGGTTATATTGTTTTATCACAGAAATGCCATGGCCACCTTCCAGCTTCATCATCAGATCATGGATATCGTTTAAGTGTAAAGTGCTCCTCAAGACGAATCAATAGGGATGTTGCCTCGGTTGAAAAATAGAAATTCCAATTAGTCCGTCAGTTAGATTATCATAATAATCTTGGACACGTTTGTTTTATTTTACTAATCAATAGAAATTGACAAAGATAAAGGGAGTGGGGGCTCGTAACGTCACTAACCGCTAGAAAGTAGTTCACTTTTTAGCGGTGAGTGACGTCACGCGGAATTTCAACGGTCCATATCTTCGTACCTACATACTGGCCAACAGACCCTAATAAAATTCCAGATCTTATAGATTTCTTTATTATAAAGAACATCTCATCAGCTTACACCAGAACGTATCAAAGCTACGATATGAACTCAGATCACTCTCCTATATACTTAGAAATTAGTGAGAGCGTTGTCACCAAAGAAACAGCACCAACTATAATCAACAAATACACTGATTGGGAAAGCTTTAAAATCATTTTAGACCGTCGAATAAATCTTAAGGTGCCCCTTAAGACCACAGAACAACTTGATGCTGAACTAGAACAATTTATTCATGACACACAACAAACAGCGTGGCAAAATACACCAGACATTAGTAAGAAATCTAAAGGTAACACATATCCAATATCTATATTGAATCTTATAACGGAAAAACGGAAGCAAAGGAAAATCTGGCACCACTCAAGATGTCCAGAAGATAAGAGAAAACTTAATAATCTCACGAAAAGAACAACAATGATGATTCAGGAACACAATGATGACTACACAAATAACTATTTACAAAATTTAACTAGTGAGCGTACCACGGATTATTCGCTATGGAAAGCTACAAAGAATCTAAGCCGGCCAGTTGCACAAGTTCCACCTCTAAAGGATATAAATAGCAGATGGGCAGTTAGTAACGAGCAAAAAGCAGCAAGATTTGCTACCCACCTTGAAACTATTTTTCAACCAAATGAAGGAGAACATCGCTCACTTCTACAGGATGATGAAAGTCTCCAAGAAGAAGAAACTAGCTTTAAACTAGCGACACCTAAAGAAATTATTAGACAAATAAAATATACTATAAGTCCTCGTAAAGCTCCTGGTTATGACCTTATATCAGGACAAATACTACACAACCTTCCAAAAAAAGCGGTAGTTAAATTAACCACCTTAATCAATGCTTCCCTTAGATTGAAATATGTGCCTAATTTATGGAAAGTAGCTGAAGTTATAATGATAGTAAAACCAGGAAAACCACCCAATGAAACTACGTCATACAGACCAATATCTCTGCTCCCCGTAATGTCGAAGCTTTTTGAAAAGTTACTCTTAAAAAGATTGAAGCCGATATTAGAAGAAGCTAAACTTATTCCAGAACACCAATTTGGTTTCCGAGAAAAACATTCCACAATTGACCAAGTACACAGAATCACAGATATTATTGAAAAGACACTGGAAGACAAAAAGGTCTGCTCAACTATATTTTTAGATGTGGCACAAGCTTTCGATAAAGTTTGGCACGAGGGCCTTATATACGAAGGGTCGTTCAATAAATACTTAGCCTACAAAAGAAAAAAGAAAATTTTCGAAAAGTGCCGATTTATTTTTCTACATAATCTCCTTTTAACTCAATACACTTGGCCCAGCGATGCTCCAACTTTTTTAACCCGTCTAAAAAATACGTTTTCCTGAAGTCTGCAAAATAGGCCTCCGTGGCGGCGATGACCTCCTCATTCGACCCAAATCTTTTTCCGGCGAGTGACTTTTTCAGGTTTGGAAACAAAATGAAGTCACAGGGGGCCAAGTCTGGAGAGTAAGGTGGATGGGGCAGCAATTCGTAGCGCAATTCGAATAATTTGGCCATGGCGACGGCAGAGGTGTGAGCCGGCGCGTTGTCGTGGTTGTTGTCCAGTGTGAGCAAACGCGGCACCCATCGCGCTGACAGCTTTCTCATGCCCAGTTCTTCGTGGAGAATATGATGCACCGTTCCTTCTGCAATGCCCACAGTGTCAGCTATCTCGCGAACCTTCAATCGGCGGTCTGCCAACACGATATCGTGGATTTTTTTCTATTTTCCTCCGTAGTAGCCTTTTTCGGGGCACCTGGGCGTGGCTCATCAAAAACCGACTTGCGGCCACGAGCAAACTCGTTAAACCAATTCTTGACGGTTGCCATCGCAGGAGAAGAGTCACTGTACACAGCATCTAAGCGATTTTTAATTTTACTGCGCGTTTTCCCTTCCAACAATAAAAATCGAATCACCGAACGATACTGCTCTTTTTCCATTTTTGTTAAACTGACCGACACGTTCGCTTTCAAAGGCTATTAAAACAAAACTAATAGAGGTCATTGTTTAAAACTTTGACAATAGGCTTCAAAAACATTGCACTGTACTATGGTAAAATTTTTTTGTAATCGCAGGGCCATTGGGCGATGAGGCTAAGTACTTGTTGAATGACCCTCGTATAAGCTACGAAAGAGTCTACCAAGATTCTTTGCAGATATTCTTGAATCCTACATCTCTAATAGAGTATTCAGAATAAGGCATGAAGATTCATACTCTGACGTCAAGGAAATAAAAGCTGGAGTACCGCAAGGAAGTGTTCTTGGTCCGGTCCTGTACCTTCTCTACACTTGCGATATTCCAGAGCTAGAAAATAACACCATAGCGACGTTTGCTGATGATACTGCGATAATGGCTGTAGGAAGTACCCATGCAGAAGCATCAGAAAAAGTCCAGAAAGCTGTTGATCAAATCTACGATTGGACAATACACTAGAAAATCAAACTGAACGAATCTAAATCAATACATATAGATTTTAGTAACAAAAAACATAATTATTGCCCAGTCATTATCAACGGGAACCAAATCCCCTACCATAATACGGCCAAATACCTTGGCATGACCCTTGACGTCATGCTGCGCTGGAAAGCACACGTCAAGAAGAAAAGGGAAGAATTAGAGCTACGGTACAAAATAATGTATTGGCTACTTGGCAAACAGTCTAAGTTGTCAATACAAAACAAATTATTATTATACAAGCAAGTCCTAATGCCAGTATGGACCTATGGTATACAGTTATGAGGCTGTACCAAAAACAGCAATATATCAATTATACAGCGGTTCCAGAATAAAGTATTGAGAGAAATCACAATGGTCCCTTGGTACATCAGAAATGACGATCTACATCGGGACCTGAAAATTGAGACCGTCGTCAAAATTGTACAAAAGTATGCAGAAGCTCACGAAAAAAGACTTCACCATCATGTGAATGTCGAGGCGATCCAGCTCCTTGACCATACAAACATAGTAAGAAGACTTAAGCGGACAAACCCGTTCGAACTAGTGTATAAAAATAAAGTTTAGTGATAAAGTGCTAATAGTGCTATACGTATGAACACTTGAACAATGTGTATACATCTTTATTAGAGACAATAAGAAAAGTGTCAATGGACACATTCTTACTGTAGTTTATGTATACAGTTTAGGCTAAAGTAAAATTGCTTATTAGCCGAAAAGGATAGATGGTAGTTACAATAGGGACGTATTACTAACAAGTAATATGCTCTATAATACAAAAAAAAAAACTTCGTAATTTTTTGTTTAATTGAAAAAATAAAAAATACGTATCCAATATTTTTTGATAATGTAAATGACGGACTAAATAAAATTTTTTAGTAAACTAGCCTATTGAGCCTAAATTCGGTAGAGTTGCGTTAATTTATCACAGAGATGCGGTGGCCACCATCCAGCTTCATCATCAGACCCTGAATATCATTTAGGTGTAAAGTCATCCTCAAGGCGAATCAATTGAGCCCAAATTCGGTGGGGTTATGTTGTTTTATCCCAGAGATGCCATGGCCACCATCCAGCTTCATCATCAGACCATGAATATCATCTAGGTGTAAAGTTATCGTCAAGACGAATCAATCGTGCCCAAACTCGGTGGTGTTATGTTGTTTTATCATAGAAATGCCGTGGCCACCTTCCGTCTCCATCATCAGACCAGCTCCATTTTTTTAATGGTTTAAGATAATGGTACCATATTATTGTATTGTCACCAAAGATACATAAGTTTACAAAATTTGAGTCCAATCGGATATCGAGAAGTGGGTCTAATTTAGCTTCCAATATTCCACCTGAACATACAGACATACATTGCAAGTTAAATAAAAGCTTGTAATAATAATGCCAAATGTTTGGATTCATAAACAAGCTTGTTTTTTTTTATCATATGGGCTAGTGTTTGACCACTATCTCACCTGTTGGTAAATGATGATGCGGTCGAGGAATGTAGCACACTAGGCCTAGAATGGGAACTGGCTCTCAAGGATAGCTGCCGGAACACAATAGATGTTTGAGATGTTTGGCGACAGATTTTCTAACTTGAGGGTGGTAGCTGGCCAGGCGGACACTAGATAGTGTATTGTATGTTATATATCACCCACACATAACTTTTATACAATAATTAAAACACTTTTAAACTTTATTTACGACTTTTATTTTTGTTTATAATTTTTTGCTATACGTAGCTGTAGGTACCAGATAGAAAATCCTGTTTTTTTATATGTATCCCAAAAAGTATTTCGCCAAACCGTAGACGTAAATAACTTAAGTAACTGAATAACTGTGCCATAGATGATACTTATCTAAAATAACTTATTAATCGGTTCAATTATTATTAATCCATTTTATATGCATGTTCAAAAGTTCGCGAAACGTAATGAAATTGGTTTATTGCAGTCTTATTATAACAAAAATAATAAATATGTAACGTTTTGAAATCAGCGCCATCTGTTAGCACTGACTTGGCTAGTGACCCCAGACGTTTCGCCTTAACACTTTGAATTAAAAAAAATAAAGTAATGAGCAATTCAGCTGTCTTCCAATTGTTGATGTCAGACTATTAAAAAAATATTAATTATGGTAGGGTTGTTTCTGATTGATTGCATATAATCAATAGCATTGCAGTTTCATCAAAATCTTTTCTGTAGCTTTTATGTGAAGGAACAAACAGAATAAACATCCAATATCCTTTCAAACTTTTGCATTTATAATATTAGTAAGATTATGTGTATGTATTCTAATACTATAAGAATCTTTGTCCTGATATACTGACTGACTGACTGACAGACAACGCACAGTCTAAACCGCTGGTCGTAGAGACTTGAAATTTTGAGGGTATATGTGTCTTAGTACGTAAAGGTGTACTAAGAGAGGATTTTCCAAAATTCACCCCTTTAGGAGATGAAACGGGGGTTCAAAGTTTGTATGGAGCAACAAGATTACAGTACTTCGTATTGGAAACTTCACACAAGTGCTTAAAAAAAAAAAAAAGTAAATTTGTTTAGGATTGCGCTGAAATTTGGCATGTAGATAGTTATTACGACGTGAGTTCCCTCTGAGAAATGATTGTCAAAAATTCACCCCTTAAGGGGATGAAATGTGGGCTCAAAGTTTGTATGGAGAAACAAGATTAGATCGTTTTTTTCTATTCGAAACTTCACACAAGTGCTTTTAAAAATAAATAAGTAAATACGTGTTTCAGACTTTTTCGAAATGCCACCCCTTAAAGGGTGAAGTGGGGTAATACAGTCTTAAATCAATATTATTTCGGATTGCGCTGAAATTTGGCATGCAGATAGTTATTATAACGTAGGTTTTCGCTTAGAAGAGTTTTTTCAAAAATTCACTTCTTAAGGGGATTGAACCCCCGTTTCATCCCCAGTTTGAACCGATTTGGCTTTTACTTCTTTGATGTCTTTTATGATAGAAAGGTTTTTACATAATCAAAGTTTTAAGTAAATAAAAGAAGTTTGTAATGCGGGCGAAGCCGCGGGGCACTTCTAGTTATATTATACTAAGATCAGATAATACACTACTTACTGCAGCAAACAATTTCCTTTGAACAAACTTGTATGATTGTATCATTTTAGGTGTCATCTTATTGTGCAACAGAGGTCTCTGACCCAAGCCGCTGCAAGGGGCATCCAACAAGACCTTGTCAAAGCTGTTGGCAGGGAAAGGTGGCCCAGCATTGATACCATGGCTATCTTCTGAATAACATTTAGTTGAATCAAAAGCAAATGTTTTGACACAAGTTACCCCTTGAATGTTACAGTTTTCTATGATTCTTACCACCTTCTGTGGTGTTTTATCTAGTGCAGTTATAAATGCCTGAAAATGAGAACAAAGATTACGAATTTCTTGTAATTATTGATTATTGCAATGAAAATAAAAGCTCAGACAAATATATATAATGCATACCATATAACTTGAACCTTATTAGGTATACTGTAATCAAATGGTTTGACAAGCAGCATTGCTATTCACCCTTACCCATTATTGGTCACTGCTGCAAATAAATTGATACGAGGTGCATTCAATAAGTACCTAGCCTCATCGCCAGAGGGCGCTGTAGTTTCAAAAGAGTTTTACCACAGTGTAGCACATTCTTTTTTAATTCTTTTTTCAAATTTTCATTCCAATCCCTTCATTTGTTTTATTTTGACAACTTATGGAAGCGAACGTATCGATCGGTTTTACAAAAATGGAAAAAGAGCAATATCGTTCGGTGATTCGATTCCTATTTCCACGTGGCCGTACGTCGGTTTTTGATGAACCACGTCCAGGTGCACCGAAAACAGCTGCTACGGAGGAAAAAATTAAAAAAATCCATGATCTCGTATTGGCAGATCGCCGATTGAAGGTTCGGGAGCTAGCTGAGACTGTAGGCATTTCAGAAGGAATAGTGCATCATATTCTTCACGAGGAACTCGGCATGAGAAAGCTGTCGGCGCGATGGGT
Organism: Cabera pusaria; assembly: GCA_954871355.1. Lineage (NCBI taxonomy): Eukaryota > Metazoa > Arthropoda > Insecta > Lepidoptera > Geometridae > Cabera > Cabera pusaria. The sequence continues at coordinate 11,815,815 of OX940897.1, forward strand.
GCCGCGTTTACTCACACAGGAAAACAAGTGCAACCGTGAGACCACATCGGAGACGTGTTTGGCTCTGTTTAAGCGGAATCCAGCGGAGTTTTTGCGTCGTTTTGTGACCGTCGATGAAACCTGGATCCACTAGTACACACCAGAGACCAAGGAGCAATCAAAACAATGGATCCAGACCGGGGAACGTGCTCCAAAGAAGGCGAAAACTGTAAAATCGGCCGGAAAAGTTATGGCCACCGTTTTCTGGGATTCACAAGGTGTGATCTACATCGATTACCTCGAGAAGGTAAAACAATTACAGGGCTTTACTATGCCGATTTATTGGGCCGATTCGAAGCCGAATTAAAGAAAAACGACCCCATCTGGCTAAGAAAAAAGTGCTGTTTCACCACGACAACGCACCGGTTCACACATCTGCCGTTGCCATGGCCAAATTGGTCGAATTACGCTACGAATTGCTGCCCCATCCACCGTATTCTCCAGATTTGGCCCCTTGTGACTTCTTTCTGTTTCCGAATCTGAAAAAATCTCTCGCCGGGAATAGATATGGATCAAATGAGGAGGTCATCGCCGCCACGGAGGCCTATTTTGCAGAGTTTGACAAAAACTATTTTTCGGACGGGTTAAAAAAGTTGGAGCATCGCTGGGCTAAGTGTATCGAACTAAAAGGAGACTATATTGAAAAATAAATTGCCACTTTTCCAAAATTTTCGTTTACTTTTTGTAGGCTAAGTATTTATTGAATGACCCTCGTAAGTGATGGTTCAAATTGGTGTCCTATTCATTCGCATAAAGTTTTTCGGCATACATCATTCGTCATAATACGTTTTAGTCCTATTATTTGACGCGCATATTTTGTCATAGTCATAATAATTATTCGCCATATTTTTTGCTTGTCATATTATTAATGAGAATAATGGTTATAATTCCTACAGTTTCTTGTCATAATATTTGCTTATCATATAGGTAGTGAGCATAACGGTTATTAGTCCTAATGTTTGTTGTCATAATATTTTTGTTTGTTTTGTTTTTTTTTTGTTCATACAAATTATTTCAAAGAATTATCAAGAGCAGCAAAACTGGAGGGCATTTTATTATTAACCACTCAGGGATCGCTGACCCACCGGTGGGTCAAGAACAATTACAAGCAATTCCGTCAAGCTTCACGGACCCACCGGTGGGTCAGCTTAGCCAACTTTTTTTTTCTATATTTACAGCGCATATTATTAGAAATTGTAACCATTTTTTGGTCTTAAACGCTTGATGAAGAAATATTCTATTTATAAAATGCCATTTTGAACTATATTTTATTCTTCCCCGCACCATGAAAACTACTTAATGAATACGCCTTAGGTCGACCATAGACGCCATTGACGCTTGGAATGCTGACGCTAGATTGTGTTTTGAAATGTTATTTTCTGTTGGTTTATTTTAGTTTTTAGTATATATCTAGTGTAAATTCTATTCATTTGTGTTTAGGAATCCATCTTAGCTATTGAATTCTAGAAATATCATCGTATTTGTGTGATCGTCGGGTTTTCTACCAAGTGGCGGTTTTCCCGCAATTTCGAGTTTCTGTGTTGAATAAAAAGTGAAATTAGTGAAAATAATGAATGAAATAAGCATTTCGAATATCATTGCAAATAAGTAGACGAATCACTAAATCAATTCAAGAAATCAATTCAGGATGGTATGAGTCATGCTGACGAATGTTTATACAATCGTAAAAAACGTAAGTACCTACTTAGACCCTTTCAAGTGGGTCGGGTTTCGAGCTCGGTTTTTATAAACATTTACGCAATAGGATACCGAATTCTTTGTGTATAGTGGTAGCTGGGTTCTAGAACTTTGATTTGCGTATTGTATTTTTAATATTTCGGTTTTGAGTATCTCATATTCAGGCAAAGATCCAAGATATACATTTCAGGGGTTTTGAGGTGTAAATAAAAAATAACTAAACTAAATATGAACTTTATTTTTATACAACAATGAAGTAAATCTATTACAAAATAAAGCACAGTTTACAGAATAAGAAAATATGGTGTGATTAGTTTTGCATGCGAAGAATTACGCGACGCGACGTTCGCGCCATTCCGCTACTGCACACATTTTCAAAGTGGATTAATTTTTTTTTGTTTTAAATTCCCGATCCCTGTGTGGTTAAATAAAAACAATATTATATTCATGTACTTTTATATTTTATTTCAGTGCTCGTTCTATTTTCGCTAAGATCGGTTGTGAATCGCGCCCGCGCGTAACCTACAGTAGGTTACGCGCGGGCGCATAGTGGCGCGTAGTGCTAACGCATCAAAAACGCTACCGCTGCGTCAAGACGCGGCCGCTCCGCGACGATGACCTAGTTATCGTTGTGCAAGGTCGACAGTGAGTAAATTATTAAGGCGAGGTTATACTGACCGCCCTAATCATGGATCCCAATTCGCCAAATAGTGAGCCCATAGAATTAACAACTAGGCTTGAACATATGCTCTACGAGCGTTTTGTTGAATAGAGACAAGAGCGCAAAAGAATGGCAAGCCTTATTGATGACCTAAATAGTCAAATCGAAATTCTTCAAAAACAGTTGAAGTGCCTCGCAGAAACGAATACTGACAAGCCTACACTTCCAACCAATGAGCATTCTGAAGCCAATGTCGAATACAACACGGACGAGGAAGAGCTCGCTCGAGAAACGGGGTGGATTCATAACAAAAAACGAAAAAAAAGAAAATTGAACACCTCTCCCACTCAAGAGAAAGCGGAAGAAAAAAACATTGAAGAAAATGTGTCCAGGGAAAAAGTCCGAAAAATTCCCCTACCACCACCAATTATCGTCGACGGTATAAACAATTACCAAAAGTTTTATGACTTCTTGTCTGATAAGCAGCCAGCTGATGCATTTAGCATTAAAATGATGAGCGGTGGTACAGTTAAGGTAAACACTCTAAGTGACGAGTCATACAGAGCAATAACAACGGCTCTCAATGTCAATAACTGTGTGTTTCATTCTTATGAAAACAAACAAGACAGGCCAATACGAGTAATGGCTAAAAAATTACACGCACCTACGAACCAGAACGAATAATAGATGACTTGAAAAATAAAGGCTTCAAAATTATCGAAGCAGTAAACAAACTTAGTTGGAAAACTAAGGAACCTCTCAACATGTTTATGCTGACGTTCGACAATAACGAGGAGATCAACAAAATCTTTGGGATTAAAATTATTATGGGATGTAAAGTAGAGATACAAGCGATAAAATCGACAAAGCTCGTCCCTCAGTGTAAAAGGTGTCAAGCTTATGGGCACACCCAGAGATATTGTTTTAAGGAACCAAGGTGCGTCAAATGCACGGGTAAGCACTTAACAAAGGAATGCCAGAAACCAAAAGATGCTAAGCCAAAATGTGTCCACTGTGGAGCGCCTCATCCAGCTAACTACCGAGGATGCTCTGTAGCAAAAGAGATACAATTACTTAAAAACAAAATCACAAAAAAATCTGCTCCAACACAACAAGAGATACGTGCTCAAACAAGAGACAGTCATATTCTATCAAAGCCATCTACAAGTAACAAATCCGAAGTGAATAAGAATATTTCTTACGTACAAGTCGCTTCAACGGGTATACCTAAAATACCTAATGCACCTCTTTCAGCAATTAGTACTGACAAAAAGTTGGATAAAATAATGAATTTTATATTATCATTTGATGAGAGACTGAAAATAATTGAAAATAGCACCAAAAGAGCAAAATCTAGAGCTACATAATGAACAAACAACTAAAAATTATGGCCTGGAACTGCAATGGATTACTAAAACATCAAAATGAGTTGCAAGTAATCCTAGATATGGAAAGAATCGACGTATGTTTGGTTTCACAAACCCATTTTACAAAACAATGTTTCATTAAGTTTAAGGGCTACAAAATTTATCACGCACTTCATCCTGATAATACAGCAAGAGGTGGTAGTGCCGTTATAATAAGAGACAATACTGATCATCATAAAAATGTAACTTACGAAGAAAAAGATATCCAAGCTGTAGCTATCTGTCTTAAAACAAAGAAATATCCTGTAACGGTATCATCTATCTACTGCCCGCCGCGGTATATGATAAAAAAGAACAGTATGTGAGCTTTTTGACAAGTTTGGGTAACAGATTTGTACTTGGAGGTGACTTCAATGCTAAGCACACTTATTGGGGCTCAAGACTGTCAAATACTAAAGGTAGGGAACTATTCAGCGCAATTAAAGACATGAAATGCGATTCAATTTCAACTGGAACGCCTACCTACTGGCCCACAGATCCGAACAAGATTCCTGACCTCTTAGACTTCTTTATAGTCAAGAATTTATCATTAAATTATATGAGAACACGCCAGAGCTACGACTTAAACTCTGATCACTCTGCTATATATGAGAGTATAAAACATAGAGAAAAAGTACCATCTCTATGTAACCGGCACACAGATTGGGAGCATTTTAAGCAAGATCTGGATAGTTCTGTAGATCTTAAGGTACCATTAAAAACAGCAGATAAATTAAATTTGGAGTTACAAAGATTTATAGAACATATTCAACAAACAGCATGGAAAAATACACCTGATTTTAATAGAACAACTAAATACAATATATATCCGGCAAGAATTAAGCGTCTTATAGAAGAAAAAAGAAAACAAAGAAAACAAATGGCATAGCTCTAGATGCCCAGAAGACAAAAGAAAGCTGAACAATCTTACCGCTAACCTAAGAAGACAGATAAAGAGTTATAACGACGACAATACTAACATGTACCTCGAGAAACTAACCAGTGATAAAAGCACAGACTACTCTTTGTGGAAAGCAATTAAAAACATAAAAAAGCCAACCGTACAAATTCCGCCTATTAAAGAAGAAAATGGAACGTGGGCTATTAACAACGAGCAGAAAGCAAAAAGATTTGCTGAGCATCTAGAAAATATATTCAGACCAAACGATTCTGAGATTAGTTGCGAATCCTTAACCTTAGAAGTAAACTCTACCTACTTAGACGAACCGAAATACATCAAATTAGTGACGCCAAGAGAAGTTCTACGATAAATTAAATATAGTATAAGCCCAAGAAAAGCCCCTGGATATGATCTGATATCAGGGGAAATACTGCGAAATTTGCCGAGAAAGAGCATAGTAAAATTAACAACAATCATAAATGCGTCATTTAGAATGAAATATGTACCAGATTTGTGGAAAGTTGCAGAAGTAATAATGATAGGAAAGCCAGGCAAACTACCCCATTTAACATCATTCTATAGACCAATATCTCTTTTGCCGATAATGTCTAAACTATTTGAAAAGCTGTTACTCAAAAGGTTAAAACCAATCATACATAGCTCTAACCTCATCCCTGAGTACCAGTTTGGATTTAGAGAACAACATTCGACTATTGATCAAGTCCACCGAATAACTAACATTATAGAAAAAACACTCGAAGAAAAGAAGGTATGCTCAACTGTATTTCTTGACGTGGCACAAGCTTTTGACAAAGTCTGGCATGAAGGCCTTGTGCATAAGCTTAAAAAGTTCTTACCGAAGCCGTACTCGGATATTCTGGAATCTTATATTTCAGACAGAATGTTTAGGATAAGACAAGAAGAGGCTCATTCAGAATTAAAACTAATCAAAGCCGGAGTTCCGCAAGGAAGTGTACTTGGTCCGGTCCTGTACATTTTGTACACCTGCGATATTCCCAAATTAGAAGACAGCACAATAGCGACCTTCGCAGATGACACAGCTATTATGGCCGTAGGCAGCACTCACGAAGAAGCGGCTGCTAAAGTCCAAAAAGCTGTCAATAAGGTTTATAACTGGACAACAAAATGGAAAATGAAGCTAAATTAATCTAAATCCATCCATATCAACTTTACCAACAAAAATGAAAACTATTGTGAAGTCTTTCTCAATGGTAATAAAGTACCATATGAGAATACAGCCAAATATTTAGGCATGACGCTTGATACGAAATTACGATGGAAAGCCCATGTCAAGAAAAAACGAGATGAATTAGACCTCCGCTATAAGAACATGTATTGGTTGCTTGGAAAACAATCCAAACTATCAATACAAAACAAAATTCTTATATACAAACAATTCCTTATGCCCGTCTGGACTTATGGTGCGCAACACCAAACAAAGTAACATTTCCATCATACAGAGATTCCAAAATAAAGTACTGAGGGGAATCGTTGGAGCACCCTGGTATATACGCAATGATGACCTCCATAGGGACCTTCACATTGAGATTGTCGCCAGCACCATAAAAAAATGCGCAGAAGCTCACGAACGAAGGCTTCACCATCACGTGAACGTCGAGGCAATACAACTCCTCGACCACACAAATATAGAGAGAAGACTCAAAAGAACTAAACCGTTCGAATTAGTGTAGTGATAGTGTATAGTGAACCTTAGTGGAATATAGTGTAAGTGCTATGCATAAAGAACACGATAACAATGTGTCTTCACCTTAACAATAGAGACAATAAGAAAAGTGCCGATGGGCACATTCTTTGTTTGTGTCAATTTATAAGTTTATGATAGATTTAAATTACTTATTAGCCTACCTAGGCTAGATTGTAGTATGATTAGGCGATACAATACTTGTATTGTATATCCTAATTTATAAAATTAAAAAAAAAATATTATTAATGAGAATAATGTTTATAATTCCTACAGTTTCTTGTCATAATATTTGCTTATCATATAGGTAGTGAGCATAACGGTTATTAGTCCTAATGTTTGTTGTCATAATATTTTTGTGTTCATACAAATTATTTCAAAGAATTATCAAGAGCAGCAAAACTGGAGGGCATTTTATTATTAAATAAAAACAATATTATATTCATGTACTTTTATATTTTATTTAAGTAACATAAATAATAAGTCATAGGTTTATCCACGCACTTAATTTATTTTTATCACACGATCAATTTTTTTAATTCATTTTACCCAATTTTTAAATTTAATCACTGAATTTATAGGTTGTGTGTCTGAAATAAATGATTTTATATTGCAATTTTTTTTATATCTTATTGTAACGAGGTATTTCGACTCGTTACATATTTTTCGTTTGGAAGCACATTTCAGCTTCTAAGACTGACAAAATTACCTTTTGGTTTTAAATAATTTAGAACATTTTCGTATTTAGCCATTTTTAGTCGATTTTAAATAATCGAGTTATTACTTGGTCTGTGGATCATTCAATATCCTATAGACAACCTTTCAAAAAAAAATGACTTTGACATCTGTCAATTCTCGATCGGAGACGTCACTTTTTCTTGCCCCTAGGCATACAAAGGGCTCATTTTTAGAAAATTTTATAAATCGGATTCTATTAAGTGAATCCGTATTCCAAATCGCCGTTACGATGATATTCGGCGTGCTTATGGCGTAGTGCCATATGGCAACGTCGTGATTTTGCGGTGAGTCAATTTTTGATAACCTAAAATGTTTCGCGTCATCCTTCATGGCGACAAATTACAATCGGATTTTTGGTTACAGCCTTTTGGCGCTGTTTGGGCGACTGTCGTCAACTGTTTGGGCGACGATGGGTGTCGCCAACTGTTGGTTCGACGCTGGAAGACGTCGTTAGTTTGAGGTGTTCGTGCGACGCACACCGTTTGGATGTCGTCGTAGTTTTGAGCTGTTGGTGCGACGATGAATGACGTCTGTTTAGAGTGGAGTGCTCAGACGCCCCCGGACGCTGCAGCTAAGCAAATTTCATTATAACTCTTTTTATTACCCTTAAAACTTTAATTTCATATTCGCAAGATGCAAGAAAGACAATAACCAAATTTCAGTAGTAAAATGTAAAATAAATTAACCTAAAAAGTAACGAAAACCGAATGGTATTTATAGTCAAATGTTTAGACATAGTATTCCGGCTTTAACTAAATAATGTGTATCTCATTCTGGAGGTAAGGGACGTTTTGAAGTATTAAAATTTGTCATACATTCCCAAAACCGTGTTATCATTTGCCTGTCCCCCGGTCCGAGATTAAAAGTCTCAATGACACCGCTGATTTATCCTGGTAAGTTTTAGATCTTGGTAGAACAAGGGCGCTCGATATTCATAAATACTGTCTACCTAACATTAATTTTTAGCTTTTTATACTCTATAACCTTCATGTTACAACCAGTAACGTTTATATTTTTATAACCCAAATTTTTTTATTACATTATAGGCTAGCGATTGACAACTATCTCGCCTGTTAGTAAGTGATGATGCGGTCGAAGAATTATATTAATAAGAAAAAACAGTATTAATGTTATATATGTATATCATGTTGTTCAATGATGTTCAGTGAACATCGCGAACTCACCGCGTGATTTCACTCCCGAGGAAGAGCGAGGGACGCGCTCGAAACCTAGGTCGAGAATATTCGACTTAAATACTTAAAGACTTAAACGTGAATTACAGCCGGTATATAACATTAGTAATGTTACAAATTCACGATAATAAAAAAAAACAGTAGGTTATGGTGCGGCGGGGTGGCCCTTGGGCCACCCTTACGCCGCATGTATATAATTATTAATGCTAGTCACCACAGGAGAAACAGTAGGTTATGGTGAAAATCTGATTTTTATAGCAAGTTACTAGCATGGCGAAGAATTGTAGGGCATTTAATGATTATGAGGCAAAATTATATAGTGGTTGATAGTTAGGGCAAGTAGGTTTATGAGTTTCAAATATTATGAATACTAAAATTAGGACGAATGGTAGTTAGGGCATGAGTTTCAAATGTTATTACTACTAACATTAGGACAAAAAAAATTAAATTGAATTGAATTGAATTGAATTGAATTGACAAGTGATAGTAGGGGTTCATAATATTATGACTACAGATTATTAGTAACAAGTAATATTAGGATTTAAAATTTATGACTTTCAAAAATAGGGCTAAAAATGTTATGCGAATAGATCGGGAACCATTCAAATTATATGATAAGCAATCAACAGGGTGAAGTGAAAATGTGGCATCATTGCTCGCCATTTAGTAAACCAGGCCAAATTTATCAAGGTAAAGATATACTAAAGGCCTAGATAACACTTTTATGCCTTACTACCTATTTGAAGCACATCAGTTACTAACACGGTTACCAGACATTTCTGCTAAGTGTGTTGTCTTATTACCAGGAGCAGCACACATATCCAGAATATATTCGTGAGGTTGTGCATCCACTACCCATCCACAAACTATTGATGGTAAGTTCTGGAGAAGAACTTCGCCTTTGGAGAAAATTGACTCATTGACTACTGGTAATCTTGAGGCTGGCAATATTGTTTGGACTGCTATACCACTAAAAAAAATTACATATGATGTTAATGATACAGGTTAAAGATCAATATACATTAGAATAGAATACAATACATTTATTATTACTTTTATCTACATTTATGTAATCTATTTTTTATTGTTTGTGTGTTTAGTTTAGGTGTTCAAGGAGTTAAATTGCTAGCTTTGAAACTAGGAGATAATTAATAATATCAAATAATAGTCATCAGTAATAATCAAGCATATTATTCATAGGTTCACTGATTTCTCGGAACTCATATAAATAGTTTAGAAGGCATACTAAAAGAACAATAAGATGAATCTATGACAATCTCTCAGAACTTTTACAATAGATATAATTTATCTACTGGTGATTAATTCTTACCTAGGCTGAACTCCATTATCAAACAGATCACATCTCAACATCTTCAAGTACCCAGTTCCAACATGTTGTTTTTTGCCAGTGTATTCAAGTTTGTATCCTCTTTTACATTTACCTTCTAGATCTCCATAGATATCAACGGTTTCATCTAAATGACAATCTGAAATAATAATTCATTATCATAATTCCTTCATTCATCCATAGGTAACAATTTTAATTGTATAAAAGTATGATACAATGTCATGACATGTTGTGTAGTGCCTTGCACCACAGATTATATAATAGTTACTACATAACAGATACTTCACTCCCCTACAATAAAACACAATACCAACGTTTATTTCAGACTACACAAGCAAAAATGTGTAAGGGGCTCGACCTAGCGTTGTTATTACTTCGTTCAGCGCGCGATGTACCAGCTCGCGCCTGATACAGTAAAGGGTTGACTCAATGAAATAAAAAAAAAAGTTTACGAATTATTTTTATTTACCTCACAAAATAATAACAAAATTCCTAACTAAGAGTTGAATTTGAAGTCGAGAAAGTGAATATTACGCCCTTTTGTCTTTTATTTATACTAACGATAAAGTATTATGCTTGTGTTTTTGGCAAACCCGCAAAATGACTATGAAAAACATAAATCGTTTCTAATATAGAATACGAATGCGCAGTTATCCCGTCATTTGAATAATAAAATAGGTTGCGCGCGCGTGAGCAGTGACAACCGACTGGCAGATAGTACCACCGGAGTTGACGAAAGTTTAGGTATAAATCTGAGTAGCTATGTGAGGGAATGAGTGAGTATGTGAGGAGTGAGGGAGGCCTGCTTGCACCAACTAGATGAGCTGGCCAAGCTACAACTGCAGGTCCCAGTGGTAGGTGTGCATTATCCTAGAGATATCTCTATACTGAGTAATAATAACCAACAAAGATATACTTGTCTGTCACACGGTATATTATTGATTGATCTATCAAAATTGATAAGTCTGACTTTAGCTTTTCGAAGTTGGAGAAACATCTGAAATAATGGTGACAATACAATCTCATGTGTAATCAATGCAAATCTGGAAGTGGTAGAAAATAGTACGATGAGCTGGTTGACAAGACACTTAGCCTGATCCAAAATATGGGACAGTTTGAAAGCATGGCCGAAGCCTACTAGTAGAGGTTTTATAAAGAAAGCCGGCTATTCAAAATACTTACTAGTTGGGAGTCCCATAACACCAGGAGCAAACACATTAGCTCCTCTCAGTACAGCAGCGGCACACAACGCATCCACAATCACTTCCTTGTTAGATTTATCTAATGTCACGGTATCAGACCATCTTTCAAGCACCAGACAGTCGGGTTTGAGTAAGTAATACCTTGGAATTTGACCAACATTGAGATCCACACATTGCTGTAATAAAAATATAGATATACCCTGACAGAGAAGAACATGTATGTATCATTCTTTTTTTTATAGAATTATGACTGAATTGGGTTTTTAGATATGCTACCTTTTTTAGATACTTTTCTAAAGTTGAAGCATCACACGTTTTTAACTTGTTGACTCTGAAAGTCGTGTAATTTGGGGCTTCTAACAGCCAATCTTCAAGAATCATTTTAATATTTACACTCGACCGACCCACAGATTACTTTATGTGTCAGGACCGACCATAGAAAAGATCACAGATTACCACAGATAACTGTATATTGCAGATTACTATAATTATGTTTCGTTTTATTCGAATACTTCGATAATATATATATTATATCCGAATAGATAAAATGAGCGAATATTCCAAGCCCTAGTCGGAACACCGTAAGGTTATGGCCTCGGAACAATGACTAGCATGGAAGCCGGGCTAAAATAAGAAATGAAATACGTATGTTTACTTTTTTTACTTACGATGTTAATAGTGCGTAGGAAAGAGACGTATAATGCCGTTCTGTTTCGTTATCATGCAGGTTGTCACAAGTTAATTTTTGGCTAGTGATGGGCTTATCATCGACATTATCGTGTCGATGTCAGTCATCAAAGCAAATATGTATTTAATTTTATTAAAAAATCCAAATACAAGACTGTTCATTATATGAGTTGTGTATGTCGTAGGTATTATTGATAAAACGTTTTTTGCAAAAAATAGTAGGATTTTGGGAACACACGAAAAATTAGACAATGGCTATGATATCAATTAATCAATCTTAATGAAAAAAGTTAGTTCCGATTAGGTTTTTAAATTATAAAAAATTTAGTTCATGAAATTTTCCTTTAAAATCTTCTCTTCTTCACTTAGTATAATTCGCACTACCCATGGAAAAATGGCGTGAGATGAAAACACCAACTTTTCAGGAGCGTCAAAAAACTGATTTGTGAAGAACTGAGAAGTCCTAGACAATTAGTGTCTTCAGCAACATGGTAGCAAACATTTTCATACAGATACCTATATACTTCATTTTTTTAAATAAACTCTGGATTTTGCAAAAATCTAAAATTAGGTGGTTACTCCATTAATATATGGAATAATAATATGAAATTGAGAAACATCTAAAGTTACCGCTTTGTTGCTATTGGAATTAGGCGAACTTCGTAGTTTTATTTCGAGTTACGCCTTTATTCCAGCCCGCTTTTAAAGAACATTTGTACGTAAACAATTATATTGTTTTCTTCCATGAGAGAATATTAAGAAAAATTATAGTAAAGTGCTGTTATTAGGTGAGATAAAAATAACAAAAAAAGTTGTATCACTTATTACTTACTTATTCTGTGGCTAAAACTTTACTTTGAAAGACGTATGTGGTAAATACGTAAAAAAAACCTGTGTATATTAAATAACATAACCGAAGATACCCTATATGCTTCCACTTGTGTGGACATAAAAAAAATCTGTGTGCAGTTTGTGTTAATTAAATAGTTAGCCAGGGTGGCTATCTCTATTCCAATTTCATTCAAATTCGTTATTTCTTATGCATAATACGTTTATGAAAAACACACCAAACAGTTTGCAAATTAAAGTTTGCGTGTACATCATGGGAATCTGCTATCAACGTCTCCAAAACCACTAAGACTCTCGCAATCTATGCTTCAAATACTGATAGATACAGGCTTAGAAAAACTTCTCTACGCCTATGTCTTTTCGCCGCACAATGGGGATCAGGAGACGGCCATAGCCAATTGCTTGGACCTTCTGCTGGCAACTGATCCAAACCGCTACTCAGTTTCAGTATCGTCACTGCTAGATTGTTCCTATCACTATCGGATGAAGTCTACTCTCCGCCTAACCTTATCTTAAGCGGTACTCGACGTGAGGCAATAACAGGCAGCAGATTGGGATGAGTAGCGGTCGTTCCTTGCATTTAACCTTAAGCGGCTCGTATGCTTTTCTTTCGATGACATTATGGTTTGTGTGGACCCTGTGACAAATTTGCTGCTTCAGGGAATAGAAAACTATATTTCATTTTCATTTGTGATATAAAGCAAAGCAGTTGTGATATAAAGCAAAGCTAAGCCTTGGTTCGGGGTTAAGTGTGGCCGTACTGCAGCGCCGCAGCATGCAGTTAACTTGGACTGGATTGACACTCCAAACCGCAAAGCCAAAAATGTGTCAGCAAGGAATAAAACCTTTAACAATGCTGCTACCTAATTCTACAAGAATGCTTTACTGATGGCTCGATTTGACCACATAGCTTTGATTTATAAGTTGACTCAATCTTTAGTCGGCCCTCACTTCTTCCACTGCTGACACTCGATGGGGCGCTGGCTCATACCACTAAAGAGAAAACGAATTTGATTGCTTCTCTGTTCACGGAGTCTTTACTTCTTGACACTGCCCGTGAGACACTTCCTTGTCTCCTTGGACGCGTAAAACAAATGTCTGATATACCTATCCGTCAGGCTAAGGTTGAAAAACCACTGCAAATAATTGTAGACGTGAACAAAGCCAGTAGCCCGGATGGTATTCCATCCAAAATCCTGAGGACCTGTATGCCTAATCTCGCTTTTGTATTAATATGTTTCTTTCGCCTTTCTATGACTAGTGTCAAAAACTTGGAAGCTTGCCAAAGTGCAACCTGTGCCCAAAAAGGCAGTCTTGCTGACCCTGCCAATTTTTAGACACGTTAATACTCTGCAAGGCTATAAAAAACATTTAGTGAACAACTGGCTCCTTGCATACATAGAACTTTGTCAGTGACCGAAAATTTGGGTTTCAACGAAAGTGGGGAGATCCTATAAGCAAGTCCATCGATCCATCCTACGGACTGCCACTTCTTTGTGTGTCTGAGTTTTGTATTTTCTTTTGAGTGACCTGTCGTTCAGAGTAATCATTGATGGCTGCTCTTCTGACCAATTGGTGTCTTTCAGGGATCATTGCTTTCTGCCACTCTTATCCTGCTGCATATTAACGACTTGCTAATGCTCGGTATGATTAGAAATGCAGACGATAGCACCGTTTTAGAGAGCTATACGTCCAGTGCACAGTCTAGTGTGGCACAAATTCAATTTTATATAGTCAAGCGCATAAACTTGTCCTTACAGGCTGTCTTCGATTGGGGCGATGCCAATCTGGTCAAGTTCAATGCAACTAAGTTACTAGTTACTACTGCTAAGTAACTAGTTCTAGGTTCTAGTTCAATTTTCTGCCAAGCTAAAAAACTATTCGAAATGTTTCCGTAAAGATGGCAGACCACCTGAGCTTCTTGGAATTTAACTGACGCCATCTCTCAACTTTGGCTCTTACATGACAGGTGGTAGGAGCATATTATATCGATGTTCCGATTGACTTGCTATCAAAAGTGGCTTACCACCATCAAAGAGAAAATTCGCCGCCATAACCTTACAGTGTTCCGACAACACACAGCCCTTTAGAGTAGTTAAGAGTCTTCTAGGCGTAGCGTGTGCACCATCTTTTCTTCAGTGATCAAACGGTTGCCTATATGATGAAAAAAAACGAGTCCACACAGTCCAATTACCGTAGAAGAAGCTTAGTTTTATGGCCAAGCTGAGGCAGTAGTTTTAAGGGCCCGGTGGCGTTATCGGGAGAACGGTCGGCTTTGATGCCAGAGGTACCGAGTTCGATCCGCGCCGTGCACCAGCAGATTTTACTATGGAAAAATGTATGTGCGCTTTTCACAGTGGCCTTCTGGTGAAGGAAAAACATTGTTAACAAACCAACAACCCCCCATGGTAGAACTTGTAGCATACAGCATGGTGCGCTTGATTTAAAATAAAACAAAATTAAAACAATAAAAGGTTCCATGTTTCCTATCGGGTGCATAGTATAACTTGGCGTGCCTGAGCGCCACTGTGCTTTTACTTTGTACTTTGATAACAGTTTCTCTTAAACCACTTTTAATTACTTTTGGCATTATTGAACTATTTTAATGTAGTAGATTTATCAACAATAATGTCGCGGTAATCTCTCAAACGTCAAACTCACAGTTTCAATTAAAAGAATTAGTTCCAAAAACCACCACCGCCAAGTTATACTTGTGGCACTGTATACTGCCTACATCTAGGATGATGGATTATAATCCATAGCTGCGTCCTACATAGCAGCGTCCCCGTCATTTCGTTCATTCAATGATTTTCGTGATCAGCCCAATGTTCCTGGGCTGCGTTCACGACCTACGCTCCCAGTACAACCAAACCACAGAGTACTTTTATATGAACCAAACGCTCTAACCCCGTTCACGGAATTAGGAATTTTATCTTTTAAATTCTGGACGCTATATAGTTGTTCCCGACATCAATAGACGCTGCTCCGGAAGCTCTTCCTGCATCTGAAACATAAAAATTAAATTAGTAGTATTTTAGTGTATTTTTGGTTGTTTTTTCGAAATTTTTCATACGAAATTGTGTTTTTTATAGGTTCTCTCGCTATTACTTACCCAAATAGCGACTTTTATTTACGGGAATCACTGTTAAGGGTGTAATAACATCCCCCCTAAATAACCCGCCCCCATTGGGAGCGCTACGGCCCATAAAAAACAAAAATTTCGACCGCCCACCCTCCCATTCTCGATCAATGATATCAACTTTGGATCCATTTATATGTACCAAAATTAAACAATCATTGACGTATCATTCATATTAGTGTCTTAAAAACTTGGTTAAAATCACAAGAATTTGACTATATACTTTGACCTGAGGATTGTTGTTTAGAAGTTTTTATACACACTATTTTAAGCACTTTTAGGTATACTGACCTGAATAACGTACTTTTTTGGTCGTTATTGAACTTTATGGTGACAAAAGTATATATATATATATTACTTTACGATATTACCTATATTATATTTGTATTTGTTTTATTTTGTTTACATGTGTTTATGACCACCCTTGAAAGGAAATTATTATTACTGTTTTATTTTATATAATTATATACTTTATTTACAATTTAAATTGTTTCTCCTACAACGAGACCCTCTGACCATGTTTGGGCATCGTACTCCCATGAAGAAGGCCAATGAGTCCACCTCTTCCTCGTCGAAAAAGTCCCCAGCGAAGACCGAGAAGGCAGCATTGGGGACTGGGAGACCAATATTAAAGACACCCAACCCAAGACGAAGCCGAAGGCAGGTGAAATTACGCCACCAACTTGTGAATTCTCGGCAAGGGACACCTCAACGAAATTGGCCAGCATATCTGCCGAGGCCAAGGCCCACTATATCAAGGGTAAGCTGCATCTTGGAAACTCCCGTATAAAGGTGGAAATCAAGGAGAGTATCGCCTTATCATTTGACCACCTTTATAGACTGGTAAAAGATATGGAAAAGGCTAAAGGTATAGTCCAGGACAAGGTGCCAAAGAAAACAGCAGATATGGAACGTCCACCGCTCACACCTCTTACTCAACCCACCCAAGGCACCCACGACAGCGAAACTTTTTCTCACTTGCTCTCCACGCAAGCTAGTGCAGGAGAGCAATGAGAGAATGGAGGACCTCAAAAGAGCCCTGGCGAAACAGGAAAGCGTTATAGAGGGATCGACTTACGCGAATGTAGCTGCTGGAGGCATGGGGAAGCAATCTCTTGTGCCAACGGCACAGTACTCGTCAGTATTGCTTTATGCCCCAACGAAGCACTGAGGATGCCCTCTATGACCTTATGCGACAAGTACGTGTACAACTAGACCGGAAACGGATAGTGACGATGGTGTCGCTGGACATAGAGGGAGCCTTCGACAGCGCTTAGTGGCCTACTATAAAAGTCAGACTGGCTGAGGAAAAGTGTCCGGTCAACATCAGAAGAGTCATGGACAGCTACCTCACCGACAGGACTGTAAATGTGAGATACGCCGGGCAGGAGTTTACCAAGACCACCAACAAGGGATGTGTCCAAGGTTCGATTGGTGGTCCAATACTGTGGAACCTCTTGGTCGACCCACTGCTAAAGGAACTCTGTGAGCAGGGCCATTATTGCCAGGCGTTCGCTGATGACGTGGTTTTGGTGTTTGACGGGGAAACGGCGTTGCAAGTTCAACAACGGGCCAATGTTGCTCTTGCGCATGTTCAGAAGTGGGGTGTCAGGAATAAGCTTAGGTTTGCTCCGCATAAAACCAAGGCAATGTTAATAACCAGAAAATTTAAATTTGACACACCACTTCTGAGCATGGGCGGAGTAGACATAGAAATGTCGCATGAAATTAAGATCCTGGGGCTCACGATAGACGATAAACTCACCTTTAACAGCCACGTTACCTCTGTGTGTAAAAAAGCCATCGGAGTTTATAAGCGCCTATCGAGAGCCGCCAGGATCAGCTGGGGACTTCATCCGGAGGTAATCCGCTGTATCTATACGGCAACTGTTGAACCAATTATCCTTTATGCGGCCAGCGCGTGGGCTCCATCTGCCAGAAAACTTGGAGCAATTAAGCAATTGAACGTCATACAGCGAAGCTTCGCTCAAAAATTAACAAAGTCGTACAGGACGGTTTCCCTGCACTCAGTACGACTGTTAGCTGGCTTGCTCCCGCTTGATCTTCGTATCCAGGAAGCAGCTGCACTCTACGAGATCAAGCGAGGAGTATCCCAGAAAATACTGGGAGACAGGGAGGTTGAAAGGAGAGCAGCATTCGTAGAGGCACCTCATCCTGCAGAACATTTGAGCCTCGAGTTCATATGCCTGGCAGACGAGCAGGAAGTAGCCACCAACAACTCACAGGCAGTGCGGATCTTCACAGATGGCAGCAAGGTTGAGGGTCTAGTTGGTGCGGCGCTGTCCTTTTGGGACAGTACTTCTGAAACGAAAACCCTCAAACTAAAGCTAGCTCCACACTGTACCGTCTACCAGGCAGAACTCTTGGCCATATGGAAGGCTACGATCGAGATTCTTCGACGATCGGAGTCGAGCTTTGGCATATACAGTGACTCAAGATCAGCCCTAGAGGCAATCACTAGCCAGAGCTCGACAAATCCATTAGCTGTTTCTATGCGGCACAACCTGAAGGCAATAAAAGACCAGAATAAAACTGTTGTTTTATAACAACAGTTTTATTCTGGATAAAAGCCCATGCAGAGCGAGCGGACCAATTGGCGAAAGGAGCAGCGCTGAAAAGTAAAAAGAAGCCTGACTATGATTTATGTCCGGTTTCATTTGTCAAGCGACAAATCCGTATGGAGTCGCTTGATGAATGGAACCGGAGGTACAAGACAGGATAAACAGCTGGCACGACGAAAATGTTCTTTCCAGACGCGATACAAGCCCACAAAACGCTCAAAAAACTGTAAATGGACAATATATATACATAATATATATACAAAACAATTAATAATAATTATCGACGTACGTCAAGCCTATTCACGATACTTTTGCATCGTGCATCGTGCATGTCCTTGAGCTGACGTACAGCCGGGATGGATCGTGAATTAGCCTTTTAACTGACTTGGATCGAAGACGTTTCATTACTTGCGTCGTAGAAAAAGTAATATATGTAGAGAACACTAGCGTATGCGAATGAAATAGCTATAGAGATATAACCCGACTAAAATGATGAACACGTGATACATATGTCAGCTACAAGATAAAATGAACAACGTAATTTGGTCGGGTCATATATGACAGCGGGCGAGACCCAATGCACTAGAACTTGGTTCCAGTGCTGGAACCATTTTGTAAAATCGCATACGCAGAGAAAGATAACAAAAATTGTTGTTCATCTCGCTCTCTCATACTAGTGATTGTTAAAACTATTCCTTTTCATATTATTCTTGTTATTTAAATGCCACATCCACTTAATACTCCATCCACGACTTGCATAGATGGGAGTATTGCCTTGCCTCACTAATAAAGACAGAAGAGTAGAGTCTGTTCTCCGTGCCACGAATAAAGAGAAGTCTATTCTACGTGCTCCGTGCCTTGCCTGTTCCTTAGTGTGACACTAAGGCTAGGAAGTAACAGTGACCGCCGCATGACGTGCGCCGACGAGCGTAGCGAGGAGGGGAGCCGTGGCAGCGGCCGCGCATATGCATATAATATATGCATAAGTATATGCATTATGCATATGCATAAACATATAAGTATGTATATGCATATACATATATTTCTGGTGGTGAGCATAATGAAACGTCGTCGATCCAAGTCATTTGCCTAGCTGTTTGATTACATGGCTGGATATCATTGAGGAATCCAGTTGAACGGCGCTGTTTAGTTAAGAGACTAGGCTGTGAATTGAACGGCTAATTAAGCTAATTAAGCTTATATTTTTTTTAGTTTCATTATGGCTCCACCCAATTAGTGTATTTAGCCAGAGTCTAGTATTAAAATTCTTAAAGTTTTTGAGAATTCAAGTCATAAAGATTCAAGTTGCAGTCAAAGTCCATGTCATATCCTTAGTAAAAATGTGGACTTTACTGAAGATTTTCAGAGGAATTTTGGTGAGAACGCAAATAGCATGTTTTTAAACATTGTGCTGTTTCCCTTCACTCCACACATTCACCGGCACTTAATGGTTAATAATCAAAATTTATTACACACGAACTCGCGGAAGAACACAAGTACCATCGAGTACATTAGGTACATTATTCACATGCCAAATAGGCAAGATATGCTGAACCCATACAATTATGAACATCTTAGTTATTGTAACCGTATCTGACGTGAATACATTATTTTTGACTTTTCCACGTTCCCGCCAAAACCATGCCAACCATGGCCCATGGCAACACCTTTTTTTAAATTTTATTAGTTGTTTATTTTTATTTATTAGTTGGCCACACAATTAGTATAATTAGCCAGTCTCAAGTATTAAAATTCTTTACATTTTTGAGAATTCAAGTAATAAAGATGGGTCAGTCACATTTCAGCTAGGCTATTCTGTAAGCTATCTCGACAACGGAATCCGCGGTGAGATTTGAATGTTGTACTACGAAATTCAACCGTATTGCGAACGTGATACGATTGAATTTCAAAGTACGAAATTCGAATCTCACCGCGGATTCCGTTGTCGAGATAGCTTACAGAATAGCCTAGCAGGTCAAGTTAAAGTCGAAGACTAGTCCTCCCCTCAGTAAAGATGTGGACTTTACTGAAGATTATCACTGGAATTTTGGTGAGAACGCATATAGCATGTTTTTCAACATTGTGTTGCTTCCCTACACTCGCACACATTCACCGGCACTAAATAATTAGCCACATTTATAACATTAACTCGCGGAAGAACATAAGTTTTAGGAAAAATACAATGAGAGCACTTTTGAGTAATACACACACTTTTCCACGTTCCCGCCAAAACTCCCATGGCCGCACTTATTTACATGTAGTTGAACTCAAGGGTTGGATTTAGAATCGTTTGGCACGAAAAAGTAGTAGGGGGTAGAGGGGTGGAATGGGAAGGGGAGGGTCCTCTCTTTACTACTCTACCACTCCCATTACAAGGTAATATATAGTTTATGAGTTATGCCTATTTTTGTTGGGTTTGATTATGGATTTTTGGTTGAATTTAGAATCGTTTGGCATGAATTTGATATAAAATGTTATGGGGATGGGTAGAGGTTAGGTCCCTGATTGTAACAATAATATTCTTATAACAAGGTAATGCATATTTTACAAGAAAACGATATAACCAAAATCTAACCTAAAAATATACTAAACCATAAAAACAAAGCGCAAATAATAATTACAAGGGCTAGATAACTTAGTAAAAATTTTAATAATATTATTTACCATTACTAAATTAATAAGAACACCCCACTAGAAAAACAACTAGGTTAGGTTAGGTTGAAACTGCGACAAAACAAAGCGCAAGCCGAGCGAGCGAAGCGAGCGTGCCGCGGCAGCGGCCGGCGAAGCGCGAAAAGTCTGTTAAACATCCAACAAAACAGTGATATTGATCAGCAAGGTGTTACAAAAAATTGAGGTTATGATTTTACAAAAATACGCATAACTCTAAAACTTTGCATTACCTTGTAATGAAAGTGGTGGGAAAAGGAAAGGGGGACCCTCCCTTACCCCCCCATCACCTCACCCTCCCTTTTTCATGCCAAAAAATTCTAAATTTTTACCTAGTGAGGTTATGATTTTGCAAAAAAAATTATAACTTGTAATAAGAGTGTTGGGGTAGTGAAAGGAGGACCCTCACCTACCCCCTCCACCCCTCCATTCCCACTTTTTCGCGCCAAACGATTCTAAATTTCAACCGAACTCAATCAAGTAAACTCAGCCACAGATCACTAAGCCACAGATTACTATATTACTATTACTATATGGGTATGTTCGATTGGACTCAAATTTGGTGTTTTTAAATTTGGTGTTAAGCATTTTGGCCAGGATCTGATGATGAAGCTGTAATGTGGCCATGGCATTTCTGTTATAAAGCAACATAGCCCCACCGAGTCGATTGATTTTCCTTGAAGAGCACTTTACCCATAATCAAATCAAATATCCCTGGAATATTTTAAAACATCATGCCTTCTCTTAAATACTTAGGTAGTAGGTAGGTAGTCGGTATCTATACCTACCTACTTAAAAGTTAAAAATAAATTATAAGTAAAAAATATTTTTATAAACAAGCTTTTATCTGGGACAATGAACTAAAATGTTAAAAATAAATTTTAGTATTGGCGTGTATGTACTTACCTATATTTTTAAAAGCTTGAGGCACTGAAGTATAGTAATTACCTTGCCTGAAAAACGGGTAGTGCTTCAAGCTTTTAAGAATATAGGTAAGAACCTACATGCCAAATACTTACTAGAATTTATTTTTAACATTTTAGTTCATTGTCCCAGATAAAAGCTTGTTTTTAAAAATATGTTTTACTTATAATTTATGAATACTGTGTGCGTAGTGTGCTGGATCGTTAAAGTGAGTGATTTGTGTGTGTGCAATGCGTGTTTACCTCGTCCCCCGTAAGAATCGGCAGAAAAAAATGTTTGCGGATTAGAACGTTAACATCTCCATTTGTAAATGTTCGAAGAATTGGGTATACTATGCTCAGCTTTTTTTATTATGGTCCATACTTTCCACTTCTCCATCACAGATAACTGTATATGGGCTCCATACGACTAGTGTATTTAGCCAGTGTGACCAGTGTCAAATAAGATCATTAGCTTCTTTATTGTCTATGATTTTCTACCGCCGAGATTACAGAATTCATAAATACTCAAGCTTTATATTACTAGACTAGACGTCAATTAAAGTAATCTGTGATTTGTTCATTTTCAGCACGATTTTCAGTTTCACCCTTACTACAATCTGCCCTTCGTGCTTACTACGAATTATATCGAATAAATTTAAAGTTTAGTTGCTTACAAATTACAATTCCAATAATTTTACATGATTGATTCTAGATCAACCGTAAATACTTACCGTAAAAAGTTTATTGTAAAACTACAAAACTGTTACCAAAGACTTTTATATCGGTTCGTCCAGCTAGGCTATTCTGTAAGCTATCTCGACAGCGGAATCCGCGGTGAGTTTTGAATTTCGTATTACGAAATTCAACCGTATTACGAACGTGATACGATTGAATTTCGTAGTACGAAATTCGAATCTCACCGCGGATTCCACTGACGAGATAGCTTACAGAATAGCCTAGCAGTTCTTCTTCATAATGTTCGATACCAGTCAATCAGGAAGACGGGAATATAGTTGCGCTTGATGGATTGTAGACTGAAGTCAATTGCTCAGCAGCACCTCCAGCTCGCCTCAGTGCCATCTTTTATTACCTTACAACACAAGCATGCAAACACAAGTACCATCACCGCATCTTCAGTTGTATTTGTTTGAAGGTTTCTTAATGACAGTGTTCATAGTTTTTATTCATGAAAATTCGTTTAGCCGTTTTAAGACTGAGTTTCCCCCGTATCACGAAAACAATTGAATGAACGAAATGAACTAAATGACGGGGACGGAGCTATACAGCCTACATACCTGGGTCCCCGTCATTTCGTTCATTCAATGATTTTCGTGATCAGCCCCCTTCTTAGAGTTTCATACCTCAAAAGGAAAAAGGGAATCCTTATAGGATCACTTTGTTGTCCGTCCACACTGCAGACTCTAGAGTCTAGAGTATAGATAGTCTCACTGTTATCCATACATCAAAACTGACCGCGCGTGTGTCCGGCACTTCACATAATATATACTGACGTACCCATTGAGGTATATAAATGGAGTGAACCATCACAAACTAACTTACGTGCCGAGCGGCGCGCGATCGGAAGTGACGAGTACTTACACTAAAGGTTAAACCGCACTAAGCGACACTTCACGGCAGCGGCGCGACGCGACACGTAGCGACACTTTTAGGTATACCGCACTTGAACTGCAGTGCCGCGACAGTTTGCAGCACGGAGAATAGACTCTATCTGTCATTATCCGTGGTTAACGTAGCAATATATTCTCTTTATCCGTGGTTTACAGCAAATTTTGTCTGTCAGTCGTTCGGCAATTTCTGAGGAAGATGGAAGAAACTGATTTGAACGTTATTATAATGAACGTAAATGAACGTAACGAAATAATGAACGTATATACAACGTTATACAGACTGACTAATACAATTAATTTATCTTCGTCGAAAGCCATTTTAAACTTAAGGCTGTACACACTCAATCTCGATCGCGATCACAGAGATCATAGATCACGGATCACGCCACAACATTACACGTTCAATCTTGATTTCTTCAGTCCGTGCATCGTAACCGCCGCGACAACACCTATAACTTAGTACTTTTTAATATGTAAAAAGTTCTCTGTGGTGCATGGGTGCCAGATAAGGCGAATTATCGCCATTTAGGCTACCTTAAGGGGTCAAATGGCGACCAAATAATCCAATCGGTTACCAGTAGCCATTTAGGCTACCTAGAAATATAAGAATAGGCCATTTGGGCTACTTGAGGATTCCCCAAATGTATTATATTATTTCTTTATAGTTGTAGAATATATGCAATATAAAAAAGTATAAAGACACTGGTTTACCTTATTATTACCTACCCTAACATCTTTGTGTTAACGTTCACTTAGTTGTTGTTAGAAGTTCGTTAAATATTCGTTAGATGGCGTTGTAGTAAATAAGCATATTTTGTATTGACACGGTGTTTATATATATCGATGTTAAAACTACATGTACTTAATTTTTCCGGCAAATTTTCTTCAATAGGAACCCTACGTGTGCGAGTCCGACTCGCACTTGGCCAGTTTTTACATATTTAAAAGTACTCTGTTGTAGGATGGTTATAGGTGTTGTCGGGGCGGTTACGATTCACGGACTGAAGAAATCAAGATTAAACGTGTAATGTTGACGCGTGATCCCGTGATCCGTGCTCGCGATCAGAACTCTGTGATCGCGATCGAGATTGAGTGTGTACGGGCTGCCTAACTTCTCGTACTACGAACCAAACACTGAATAAAATGAAGTGTCGCGTCGCTTGCTATACCGCACTAACGGCAGCGGAACTACACGACGCGACACGGTGCGTCAAATTTGATGAGTTGGTCAACTTGGTCGCGCAGTGTCGCGGCGCGTAGTTCCGTACATACAATTTCTTACAAAGAATATTTAGTCGCTATGTGTCGCGTCGCGCCGCTGCAGTGAAGTGTCGCTTAGTGCGGTCTAGCCTTAATACTAATGAGTAGCGAATGCACATGCGCCACTGCCTCTTTCTGATAACGTTACCTATTTTTTTTTGTGCATAGTATAGGGAAAATTATAGTAAAATTTTAGTATGATTAGCATATAAAAGTTTAACTAAAAGTGATAAATATCTATGTTATACAGTAAATATCTATATTATACATGGATAATGTACAGACATTAAACACTACATAAATTCGGCAACTGATTTTTATCGTATCGATATGACGTGCGTCGCCGCCATCCTAGCCGCTCTCAGACGATGATCTACGTATTAGGTCGAAAGCTGGGCAAAGGCAAAGGCCCTAGATAAAATCCAATTTTTGTTTCCAGTCACGCTAACGCAAGTTCAATATGTATGGAGTGACTTTTTTTTTTCCGCAACAAAGTTGTCAGTTGTCCCATACATTTTGAAGTTGCATTAGCGTGAATGTAAACAGAAATTGGATTTTGTCTAGGGGCCCAGCTTTCGACCTAATACGTAGATCATCATCAGATCAGATCAGGGATCACATTACAAAAAAAAAATTACGCATACATACTCCGTTATACCTTTAAAAATAGAAACTTGTTACGTTTCTTGTAATGTACACTTTTGAAGATTATTCCCGTAATCCAAAATCCTTTAGTCTCAGTTTTATACTGAGACTAAAGAACTGGTTTTAAATGAATTTAAACCACTAAAAGCACAATATACATTAAACATCATAATAACACAATCAATACTAATTCGGTCACACATATTCTATCTACAACATTTCGCAGTGATACATCTGCACATTTATTCTTTGACTGTAGGCGGGACGACTGATGCTGTTACTTACTAATGCACGGCGCTTGGTAATAAGAGGGAACGAGACGGAGCGTGTAAGTCTTGCACCCAAGGCATGGGACCGCTGTCTTCGGATATATAATAATATCCTCTTTTTTGTTAATGTAATGAAATAGTATCTAATTATTCACTAAAATCAATTGTTAAATATTATATTCTGCTTGTTACCTACAGCATATCTTTAAATTTCTTACTTCGACTGGTTTTTCCGGTTCGGTACGTTTCGTTCGCCGTTCGGCAACTACCATCAGCACGTGACGTGCGTCGAAGCAATACTAAACGAAGTGCATATTCAAAACTGCAGGTAATTGGGTCGGAGACCGAGTTCGCAACCCGTGATCTAGTACTTAGTACGTTTATATCGATGGACGTACCACTAATTTTTTGATAATTGACAATGCTGACATTTTTATTTAGTCTATTCTATTTATTACTCCACACGGTAAAGGGCCTTATTCACAATCCATCCCGGCTGTAGGTCAGTTCAAGAACATGCACGATGCACGATGCAAAGTACCGTGAATAGGCTTGACGTACGTCGATAATTATTATTAATTGTTTGCTGGACTTGCACGACCAACTTTGCATCCAGCGAGCACCCCCACCACCGCGAGCGTCGTGCAGATGGACAGTGAATAACGCGGACGTACGTCAGAGCAGTCCAGCATCGTGCGGCTTGATGGTGTATAGACTTGCTGTACAGCAGATTTAACATATACGTATAATATATATTTATAATTTAAAACGTTTTTCGTTCTATTTACTCTGCTCGCTTGATGCGCGCACGACAGTCAGTATGCTTCATCCAGCGCCGCGGCCTTGAGCTGGCGTATAGCCGGGATGGATCGTGAATAAGGCCCTTAAGTGTATTTTGCCAGTCAAAGTAATATTTTTATTTAAGTTTGTGCCGAAAGAGAACCATCGTGGCGTTACGATAACTAACACATTTCAGCACATTCAAGCAAGTGAATGAATGGATGTGCTGAATTGCGTTGCTGAAGTCAGCAACGCAATTCAGCACATCCATTCATTCAATTGAACAACAACATTGAAGGGTCGGGCGGTCGGCGTCGGGTTTCTGGTCAACAAAGTTCTCAGTGACAACATTGTAGAAATCTCCTGTGTGTCGACCAGGGTAACGTACCTCATATTTAAGTTAACCGAGTGGTACAGCCTCAAGGTTATCCAGGTTTACGCAACGACATCGGCACACTTGAATGATGAGGTGGAGAGCATGTATGAAGATATCTCCAGAACTTTACATACCACCTTCAAGGCTCACTACAACGTTGTCATGGGATACTTTAACGCCAAAGTGGGAGTACATGCTTGCAGTGAATCGACAATAGGACCACACGGATTTGGGAGTAGAAATCACAGGGGGCAAATGCTCGTCAATTTCCTCGAGAAAGAGAGGCTTTTCTTGATGAACTCGTTCTTCAAGAAACAGCCCCAAAGAAAGTGGACGTGATAAAGTCCCGATATTGTAAAAAACGAGATTGACTTCATCATTACGGACAAACGGCGCATATTCAGAGACGTCTCAGTGATCACTAGGTTTAATACTGGAAGTGATCACCGACTTGTACGAGGCTCTCTGAATATTGACTTCAAAGCCGAGAGATTCTGATCGATGAAGTCCACGCTCCGACCGAACCTACTCCAACCGTTGGTGTGTCCAAAACATGCCAATTAAAATTGGAAAATCGATTCGCTGCCTTGGAAACCATAAATGACGTAGACCAGTAACTCGAAGAAGTGGTGGAAATCCTCAGGAATGAAGGGACGAAGTTTTGCGAGAGCTGGGTAGAAGCCATCTCACAAAGCTGACAATATCAACTGGACTAATCGCCGCATCCAAGTCGGAGATTCTGTCGGAAGTTGAAGACTTCTACAGCAAGCTCTACGCATCGTATGCTTTAGGGCCCGTACCCGATACTGAGGATTCTAGAGCCACCTTAACCCGCCACTTCACAGAAAATCTGCCTGAAATTAGCCGAGACGAGATCGTGATGGCCCTTAAACAGCATCAAAAATGGAAAAGCCCCAGGAGAAGACGGAATCACAACACAGCTTTTAAAAGCCGAGGGGAGCTCCAGCAGTTCAACAGCTTCAACATCTCATCATCATCATCATCATAATCAGCTGGTATCAGTCCACTGCTGGACATAGGCCTCTCCGAAGTCATGCCACTGAGCCCGATCTTCGGCTCTTTGTTTCCAGTCACTGCCCACCGCTTTACGAATGTCGTCGCTCCACCTGGTAACAGGGCGTCCTACGCTACGTTTACCGATTCGCGGTCTCCACTCTAGAACCAGTCTACCCCAACGGTTATCGGTCCTACGGCAGATATGACCAGCCCACTGCCACTTCAGCTTGCTAATCCGATGAGCTATGTCGATCACTTTATAGCATAGCTCTTTCCATAGCTCGCTGAGCGACTTTAAATTGGTGGACCAGTCGAACCGTTAGTGTCCACGTCTCGGCTCCGTATGTCAAGACGGGTAGGACGCACTGATTAAAGACTTTTGTCTATAGGCACTGTGGTATATGCGACGAGAAGATTCGACGGAGTTTTCCAAATGCTGCCCAGCCCAGCTGAATTCTTCTCTGGATTTCCTTTTCGAAGTTATGTTTGCCTAGTTGGAGAGTCTGCCCTAGGTAAACATACTTAGTGACAACTTCGAGTGGGATTCCATCTACGGCAATCGGTTCCGGAACAACGTGCTCGTTGTACATGACTTTGGTTTTGTCCAAATTCATCCGGAGACCGATGCTACGAGAAGAATCAGCTAGGCCATTCAACATCATTTGTAGGTCCTGCAGCGTCTCTGCCATAATGACGATGTCATCTGCGAATCGTAAGTGAGAGATGTACCTGCCGTTGATGTTGATGCCACAATCTTTCCAGTCCAGCGTCTTAAACATATCCTCCAAGGCGTTAGTGAACAGTTTCGGGGATATGACGTCCCCCTGTCTCACACCTCGACGCAGGTGGTTCTGTACTTGTACACTCATCGTTGCGGCATTATACAGACATCTCATCACTTATATATCGCCAGTCGACTTGGCAACGCTGCAAGGACTCCAGAACAGACCAGGTTTCGATTGAGTCGAAGGCCTTCTCATAGTCCACAAACGCTAAGCACAGGGGCCGATTGTACTCTTCGGTCTTCTGTACAATCTGCCGCACTGTGTGGATGTGGTCCATGGTGCTGTAACCGCTTCGAAATCCGGCCTTTTCCGGAGGTTGGAACTCGTCGAGTCTTCGCGCAAGACGGTTCGTGATGACCCTTGAAAACAGTTTGTAGACATGGCTCAGAAGCGAAATCGGGCGGTAGTTTTTCAAGAGGGATTTTTCTCCTTTATTGAAAAACAAAACCACCATGCTCCTGTTCCATGCTTGTGGAGTTCTTCCAGTGAAGAGAACAGAATTGAAGAGCTGTTGCAGCTGGCTTACAGCTGGGGCTCCTCCAGCTTTTAGAAGCTCCGTTGTGATTCCGTCTTCACCTGGGGCCTTTCCATTTTTGAGCTGTTTAAGGGCCATCACGATCTCATCTCGGCTGACTTCGGGCAGGTCTTCTGTGAAGTGGCGGGTTAAGGTGGCTCTACAATCCTCAGTATCGGGTACGGGCCTTGAAGCATGCGATGCGTAGAGCTTGCCGTAGAAGTCTTCAACTTCTGACAGAATCTCCGACTTGGATGCGACGACGTTCCCCGTTGACGTTGTCAGCTTTGTGAGGTGGCTTCTACCCAGAGGCTGGGCGAACACTTTCGACCCCCGATTCTGCTCAATTGATTCTTTAATCAAGAGCGTGTTAGAGGATCGGAGGTCTGGTCGTACCAGCTTCTTAATGGTTTTGTTGCGCACCTGATTAATTGACAAAGCTGACAAAGGGTCTGTTCGTCTCTCTTCCATTAGTCGAAGTGTTTCTGCCGAAAGTTTGGACTTTTTTCCCGTACGCTTGCTCTCGCAAAACTTCGTCCCTTCATCCCTGAGGATTTCCACCACTTCTTCGAGTTTCTGGTCTACGTCATCTGTAGTTTCCAAGGCAGCGAATCGATTTTCCAATTTTAATTGGAATGTTTCAGACCCAACAACGGTTTGGAGTAGGTTTGGTCGGAGTGTGGACTTCATCAATCGGAATCTCTCGGCTTTGAAGTCGATATCCAGAGTGCCTCGTACAAGTCGGTGATCACCGTGTATTGAACCTACTGATCACTGAGACGTCTCTGAATATGCGCCGTTTGTCCGTAATGATGAAGTCGATCTCATTTTTAGTCACAGTGTCGGGGCTTTGCCACGTCCACTTCCTTTGGGGCTGTTTCTTGAAGAACGAGTTCATCAAGAAAAGCCCCTCTTTCTCGAGAAAGTTGACAAGCATTTGCCCCCTGTGATTCCTACTGCCAAATCTGTGTGGTCCTATTGTCGATTCACTGCAGGTCTGTACTCCCACTTTGGCGTTAAAGTCTCCCATGACAACGTTGTAGTGAGCCTTAGAGGTGATATGTAAAGCTCTAGAGATGTCTTCATACATGCTCTCCACCTCTTCGTCCAAGTGTGCCGAGGTCGGTACGTAAACCTGGATAACCTTGAGCCTGTACCTCTTGGTTAACCTAATTATGAGGTACGCTACCCTGGTCGACACACTGGAGATTTCTACGACGTTGTCACTGAGAACCTTGTTGACTAGAAACCCGACGCCGCCTTGGGATGGCTGGTCTCCTTCTCTGTAATACATAAGATGGCCCGATTCTAGAGTTATAGTGTCCTCTCCCTGTCTTCGGACTTCATATAACCCCAGAATGTGCCATCTTATGTGTCCCAGCTCCTCCTCCAGCTGCGCCAGATGATCATCCAGCCGAATCGTGCGTCCATTATATGTTGCGAGGGTCAGTTTGTTTTGGCGGCCTACCGTAGCCCGGAGATTCTTAGCACCCCCTGCCCTGCCGTTACCGTGACCGCCGTCGTGGTCAGGAATAGCAGGGCGACCGGGAACTGGGGGCCGCGGCATATTGTGACTTTCCATCCTTCTTTCATCCCTTGGGAGGGATATGCCCTAATCGCCATGCTGGGCAGGCGTGTTGGCGACATCTATCAGGATATATCAGGTGTTCAACATCTCAGAAAGCGTTATTTATCGACAGATTTCAATCAAATTTGAGAGGCACACTAAAGACTTCACTTTACATTAGATGTTGCAAAAAAAATCCAAAAAGAGGGAGTAGAGAGGGGAAAAGGGGTGAAGTTTGCTGTAGCGTTAAATAATAATAATAACTTATACCCCTATTTAGCTAAACTCTGATATGGCTTTACTAAAACAGGGTAAAGGGGGAAAGTGTCGGTTATTACATGGTTATGAAGGCACGCGAGGTCTACTGTTCTGTTAATGGTTTATTTTTTTACAAAAAAGTATTATAAATAGGTATAATTTGCACATTCGTAGCTAGCCGTGCTAGGTCGCACATGTGTTACAGCTAGCAATGTCTTCCTTTCGTGTAGTAACAGGAAAATATTGTAAGAATTTTATTTAGTAAGGCTATGGACACAGATCTTAAAGGTCTGTGCCTATGTACATTTCTTTAGCTTATTGATATTCTACTTGACTATCAATCATTTTATCGTAACTGAAGGTACTTAAAAATTTTAACTATTAAAAATAAGTGGCAAGTTGAGATACCCACTAGCTGCATAAAAAAAATCGGTAAACAAGTTAGCAAGCTAGGGATGGGCACGTAATTAGCTATCATTAGGTATTATAGTGATATCGATTTTTTAATCAGGGCGAGCGAAGCGAGCCCTAACGCTATCCCACAACCTGAGTACTTTTGTGGTACACTTTACTGAAAAACTATCACGCCTATTGATTTGTGCTTTAACATAGTTAATTTAAATTCTCATGTAGATGTGTTATCAGTAAAAAAAATATTATGTTATTTAAATTATTAAAAATAAACTGGCCAAGTGCGAGTCGGACGTGTGAACCCTACGTGTGCGAGTCGGACTCGCACACGTAGGGCACGTAGCATCATCACTTACCAACAGGTGAGATAGTGGTCAAACTCTAGCCTATAAAGTATTTTAAAAAAAAACATAGTATCTATCTACTACCTAATAGATTTAGCAGGC
The DNA here is from genome assembly GCA_954871355.1 of Cabera pusaria. Taxonomy (NCBI): domain Eukaryota; kingdom Metazoa; phylum Arthropoda; class Insecta; order Lepidoptera; family Geometridae; genus Cabera; species Cabera pusaria. The sequence goes on from OX940897.1 coordinate 11,847,512, forward strand.
ACCAACTTTAAATAGATTAGTGGGTAGGGTAGCGCTTATAACATTTACATAAATGTATTTTTCGCTTTTGAGTGCCTTTTTGTGATTTTAAGTTGGTTTAATTAAAATATACATATAATAAAAATTAACCCTTTTTAGTGCAAAACAAGTTTTAATTAAAATAAAATTTCGTGTCTGGGCTGGGCCCCTAGACAAAATCCAATTTCCTTTTTGCCTTCACGCTAACGCAAGTTCAAAATGTATGGAATGACATATATGTTTCCGCAACAAAAATTTAATTCCCATACATTTTGAACTTGCGTTAGCGTGACGGCAAACAGGAAATTGGATTTTGTCTAGGGGCCCTGTTCAGCATTGAGGAGTTTAGAACAGGCTATTATATTATGGTTAAATCCATTTACAAAATGTTGTGTTTGTACTATTCACCGTTGAGGAGTTCCCTCGCTGTCAGACAACCCTGGGTGCAGCAGCTATGTCATGAAGGAATTTAGAACAAGTTATATTACAGTTAAATCTCGTGTCCTTAATCCCAAGTATTCTACTAATTTATACGGGATGCCATTCTAATATATTTTAATTTGCCGCGGTTTTTCAATGTCTACTTTCAATTATAGATTAGACAGACTCTAGCGATTTCATCGATTAATTTGTTTAATATCTAATCAAGATAATATTGTAAATATTATAAAAGGATTGTTTTATTACATTAAAATATGTAACTGCACTAATTGTGCTATAATATTAATGCTAAAATCATCCAAGTTTGCGTCATATAACAATATTATTATGTTTTTTAAATATTTTTTATTAATACTGGCCACTTTTTCCAATACGTGGCATAGGCACGAAAACCTTCCACGTTCGCCGCCATTTTGACATCCAGCAAATTGTAAAGAATTTATTCGAGTGTATCGTTTTTACTGGATTGTATAGTTATTTCTTTCGGAAAATGTAAGTGTTTTCAATGTAAAGATAATACTTAGTGTCCATATGCTATTTTGAAAGAAGGTATAAACTCTAATTGCGTTTAAAATATCAAATAGGTTTGAGGGTGGTGACCGCTGCATAGACGAACAGCGGTGTCGCTCTCATTGTTTTAAATTGTGAATTACGGTCCAAACTTAATGCTGCAAGAAGTGTAAAGTGTTTCTAGTATATCTTCCGTATGTATCTTAGTAATTACGTTGTGTTTATGGAATATCCTTTTGTACTAAACCATCTACGTTAAATTCAACAAGGACCTGCCATGTCATTATCATTGATTGAAAATAACGTGCAGAGTTGATGGGTGACTCAGAATGTATATGTTTCAAGATCCTAATCATTGTTTCTTATTTCAGAAATCTTGAAAAAGCTTCAAAATGGGGAATATGTTTGCTAATTTATTTAAAGGCCTATTTGGCAAAAAGGAAATGAGGATATTGATGGTCGGTCTGGATGCTGCTGGTAAAACCACAATCCTATACAAACTAAAATTAGGTGAAATTGTAACCACAATTCCCACTATTGGTGAGTACTTCTTTGCATCAATTTCTTTTCATAACATATTGGAATATAGTTACGTATTGAACCCATACTGTGGTCATTCACTATGAATCATAGCATTGTGCTAGAATTTATAATATCAGTATTTGAGATCCATTACTTGTGAGTCACTAAACATCAGGTGAGTTAGTGGTCTAACATAAAAGAAAAACAAAAATGATAAAAAAAACACTACTATGGCCAGAAATTAAGGTTGAGTAGCTATACAACATCCCTAGTTATGAAAGTATTACTGACTTTATTCACAAATCTCTATAACATATGGTTAATTTATAATCATTCAATATGTTATCTGTCTTATCTCAAACATGTTGTAAATGAATGTTCCTTCCTATGATAGAACTTACTAAAATATGGAAAGCAGGCCATTGGCAATAAAATTGTGTTACATCAGCTAATGAGAAGTGTTGCTATTAGCTTGAGCTTAATTCATGATCATTGGGCAGCCCAATGATTGATGAGAAGCCTAATTTTGGCTAATTGAATAGTTTAATAAATATCTTACAGTGTTACTTATAAAAATCACATAGATCAATGCTTAATTGCCTCTCAGCTGAGAAGCTCACAAAGTCTTGATCATTGCTCAACTTTTTTTCACTTATAAACGTTAATCAGCTGTTGCTTGGTTGAGACAATTAATAGATTTGCTCCTTGGGCTATTGGCACAGATTACTACCTAATTAGTTGACTAAAGAACAATTGTATATCTGTAACAGACCATAGATTTGACAGATCGATTGATAGAAAACATACTGCAAAATCGAAAAACTAACTAATGCCATGCTTAGACTGCCACAGATGCTGTCAAGGATGCGTGCGTGCAGTTTTTTAATATGGGTTATTTTGATGGCTAGCATAGACCACCATCTCGCCTGGTGGTAAGTGGTGATGCGATTGAAGATAGTTAAACGCTATACATAGAAATATCTATTTTATTTATTTATTATGCGATGCTCAAGGACCTCTCAACATTGATTACTGTTTATGAGTGAGATTATTCTTGATCAATAGTTCAAGGATTGTTCAAAATTTGAGCCACGTTTATAAGTAACACTGTTAGTGTCAAGTTTGGCTATGTGGGAATCATTGGGATGATAACACTCTAAATACATGAATGTTTTGTATTGATTATAAGCCTTGTCATGATCTATAGTCACTAAAGTACAGCACATATCTTCTAGGTCTATGACATCTTTATGTGTTTTAGGATTAACCTCCCTATTTGTAATGTTTGTTTATTTAGGTATATGGCACAGCCCTCAAATTTTACCAAACCTAATTTTTAGGGTTCCGTACCTCAAAAGGTAAAAAAAAGGAACCCTTATAAGATTACTTTCTTGTCCGTCTGTCTGTCCGTGTGTCACCACTGATTTACTCAGGAACGGGTGGACCTAGCAAGTTGAAATTTATACCTGATACTGAGGTCTATAGTCCCTATTGGGTGTATAAAAATCAAGGTCTTGAGTCAACACAATAAAAAGATATGGGCAAATTTAGATTTTCGCCAAAACTTATAAGTACCAAAATGTACCTTAATTTTCAACTTTTTTTATTTTTCGGATATTTTGCCTTTACTTGTGCTGTAAGATCATGCTTATAACCAAAATTGACAATTCTAGGTAAACCGGAAGTACCCTATAGGTTTTGGGTCGAAAACCTATAGGGTACTTCCCATTGACCTAGAATCATCAAATTTGGCAAGAAGCAAAATCTTACAGCATAAATTAAGGAAAAATTCCAAGAAATAAAAAAAGTTGAAAATTAAAGGGTGTCCCCATATATACATAGTTTGTGCCAATTAAGATGGACCTCTGAGCGCTGATACAATTTAGAGGTCTAGCTTAATTGGATAAATAGAATATGGACAGAAGCCTCGGTGGGCGAGTTCAACTCGACTTAGCCGGTTTTATTTTTTGTTGTTAAGTATAAAATTACATTCCATTGCTACATATTTGGAATATTTCATCACAATGGAAAATGCAAATTTCAGGTTTCAATGTGGAAACAGTAGAATATAAGAACATCAGTTTCACTGTATGGGACGTTGGTGGTCAAGACAAAATCAGACCACTGTGGAGGCATTATTTCCAAAATACACAGGTCAGTATAATATTTTTTATATCTATTAATCCAGGATATCCTTGGACTACTTGGTGCTTGACTGTGCAAGGATGGTAATGTTGCAATTTCTTTACAACAATACAGCCTAAATATAGCCATTGATTTTTATTATGTCAATTTTCATGTGATTTTTTAATTTTATTATTCTTGATTTTCTTGGTTTTCTATGTCAAATGAAGTATAAATATAATTAACAAAATCACTATAAACATTAATGATGAATTTTATTATTTAGGTTATCTTAGGTCCAGATACATACAGACCTTATATCAAAATGTCTTTACATTACAATACAACTTTTTTTTCATATCATACTGCCCTACTAAACATAAAAGCGGTTTATCAAAAAAATCGTAAATTTGATTTTTATGCCATATGGATAGTTTATATCAAAATGTCTTTACATTACAATATAACTTTTTTTTCATATCATACTGCCCTACTAAACATAAAAGCGGTTTATCAAAAAAATCGTAAATTTGATTTTTATGCCATATGGATAGTTTTAAAAACACGCATCTTATGAACTAAGCCTTTTAGCGCTGTCTTGTTCAAAACGAATGAAAAAACTTTAACAAAAATTTTCCTATCTCCTCAGTTTACCTCAAATCACTAAAGATATCACAGGTATATCAATATTACTTAGGCAAACAACTGTATATGTGGATACCGCCAAATCTCTTAAAAAACAACAACAATTTTTCTAAGCCAATATGTAGGAAAATAGCTAACGAAAATGTTAATTCTATAATTACTAAACAATGTATCTCAGTATCTCATCCATTTTAACTATAATAGTTATTGTGATAACAAATAGATCCAATATAATAAATAAATTGTATTTAAAAAGCAAAAAAGTAAATATATAAAGCAAAAAAGACCTATTTTTACATAACTTCATCATCTCAAAACTTGCTTTTATTTAGATACCGCTTTTGCGTTCAGTAGGGGCAGCACAGCTGTGTTGCTTTTTCATTCCGTTATCATGATGTTCAATCACAGAGATATAAATATGAACGGCCTATTGGTGTCAGCTTGCCTTCTAATCCGGGAGGTTGCTGGTTCAAATTCTAGCCATATACCAATTGATTTTCTATGTGCTCTAATGAGTGTTCCTCCGCAGGTGGTAGTAGCATCATATGTTCAGCCTAACCTTGTAATAAAAAATTTTGTTTATTAAAATATAAACGTTACTTGTTGTAACATGAAGGTTATAGAGTATAAAAAGCTAAAAATTAATGTTAGGTAGACAGTATTTATGAATATCGAGCGCCCTTGTTCTACCAAGATCTAAAACGTACCAGGATAAATCAGCGGTGTCATTGAGACTTTTAATCTCGGACCGGGGGACTGGCAAATGATAACACGGTTTTGGGATTGTATGACAAATTTTAATACTTCAAAACGTCCCTTACCTCCAGAATGAGATACACATTATTTAGTTAAAGCCGGAATACTATGTCTAAACATTTGACTATAAATACCATTCGGTTTTCGTTACTTTTTAGGTTAATTTATTTTACATTTTACTACTGAAATTTGGTTATTGTCTTTCTTGCATCTTGCGAATATGAAATTAAAGTTTTTAAGGGTAATAAAAAGAGTTATAATGAAATTGGCTTAGCTGCAGCGTCAGGGGGCGTCTGAGCACACCACTCTAAACAGACGTCATTCATCGTCGCACCAACAGCTCAAAACTACGACGATGTCGAAACGGTGTGCGTCGCACGAACACCTCAAACTAACGACGTCTTCCAGCGTCGAACCAACAGTTGACGACACCCATAGTCGTCCAAACAGTAGACGACAGTCGTCCAAACAAACAGCGCCAAAGGCTGTAACCAAAAATCCGATTGTAAATATATTTGTCGCCATGAAGGATGACGCGAAACATTTTAGGTTATCAAAAATTGACTCACCGCAAAATCACGACGTTATCATATGGCACTACGCCATAAGCACGCCGAGTATCATCGCAAATTTAATTAACAAGATGGATTAATCTTGTAAAATCTGATTAAGAAAAAATACAAAAAGTTTAGCTCTTTGTAGGCCCCAGGGACAAGAAAAAGTGACGTCCCCGATCGAGAATTGACAGATGTCAAAGTCATTTTTTTTTTGAAAGATTGTCTATAGGATATTGAATGATCCACAGACCAAGTAATAACTCGATTATTTAAAATCGACTAAAAATGGCTAAATACGAAAATGTTCTAAATTATTTAAAACCAAAAGGTAATTTTGTCAGTCTTAGAAGCTGAAATGTGCTTCCAAACGAAAAATATGTAACGAGTCGAAATACCTCGTTACAGTACATACCTTCCCAAAAAAAAATAAAAGAATGAAACTTCTTTTATTTTTGAGAAGAACTCCCAAAAAATTCCTAATAAAAACTTATTCAAAAAAAATTAATAAACAGAAAATATTCCACCACCAAAATATGAAATTTATTCAAACTAAAAGAAGACACTAATAAAGCATGACGTTAAATCAGTTAAGCTTCTAGCCACTGACTAAGTTGCTCTAGAAAAACAAGTTATAAAAACTTTCTAATTAAGTGAAAAACAATGTTAAGGTTTATCAAAACTAATCCATCAATATGACTCAATCCTAAAATCCATCACAAATTAATTATACTCAAGAGTGGATAAGCACCATAGCCTCCATCTACTTATCTGTATTACAAACCAAATAAATATTTTTGAAATATTTAACAAAAGTGTAGATAAGCACCATCGCCTCTATCTTTTATAATCTCAGAACGATTCTAACTAAATTAAAAGGTAATAACAAAGGTTATCCATATTGTAGTACGGTTAAGCATTAGCTGCCGACTTTAGATAATTATTCACTGCAAACGATTCAGTGAACAAGTTTTCAATGAAAAAGTTGAACAACAAAAGTTCAAATTATTCTCATAAAAATAGAGAACCAAAAATAATAAGTAGTGACCGGCTCAACTCTACCGACTTTCCGAACACTAACAAATTAATAAAAGGGTTTGTCAAAAAGACCAAAAATTGTATATTGTGACCGGCTCAACACCACCGACATTCCGTGCACAAAAACAAGTTAGCAAAAGTTTGTTGGGAAAACAACAAAGTTGTATTGTGACCGGCTCAACACCACCGACTTTCCGTTCACAATATCTAAAGTTTCCAACGCTTGAACCAAAAATGTCAAAGCGAGAAAAAAATGAAGAGTAATAAATTACCCATAAAGGTTAACTGAGACAAAAGCTCAAAAAGAGTCAAATCCGAGAGGCAAATCCGGGTAAAAATTATATAGAGCTCTAAGTGTCAAATCCAAGTCTTAGGTCTACAACAAACACAAACTAAATAATCTAAATAATATATAACATGCTTCACAAAGACTGAAACACATCTATATTAAAAATGTATTTACACTATGTGCAGGCTATTTGAAAAGTGGAAAGCTTTTCATAGCAATCTAAAACAATATTTATACTAGAAAAGTGGAAAACTTCTCAAAGTATCTAAAAGAAAGTTGAGTACTTGAAAAGTGAAAAGCTTTTCAAAGTAACAAAAATAATAAAATATACAAAAATATACATAAGATCTTTTGATGCCAAGAAAATTTCTAAAAGAAAATATAATCGTTAGATGTAGTTTTTAAAGTTGGGTAAAAGTTCAAAAGTAGGATAAAAGTATCAAAAATAGAATAAAATTACCAAAAATAGACCTAAGTTAGGTTTAGTATATTTAAAGTTGTATTTCAATAAAGTGTTGGTTTTCCTTGCAGGCAATCATCTTTCACTATGAACCATCTCTTTCATGCATCAAATCTCATTCTTCCACAAACATGGTTCCTCCCAAGCAGAGTATCAAAACAAATCTAAATAAAATGTTAAATCCAAAAATGAAAATTTTAATATTTAATTATATCTTTAACATGATAACGTCCAGTACTTGTTTTATTAAATTCCTTTAGTACATAAACGTTAGGAGAAATTCTCTCTACAATTTCACATTTAATAAACTTAGGTGCTAATTTAGCCGAAAAATATGCAGGTGCATTTGACTGTACAAAACTTCTACGCCAAACTACATCACCGACATCAAAAGAAATGACTTTTCTTCCCCTATTATAATAAAGAACATTACGCTTATAAGCTTTCAAAAGATAAGCTTGAACTTTAACAAAAACTTCACTAAGTGAATTTAAAGAGTGAGCATAAGTATCTCTAGTACCAAGCTCAAGTTGATCTAAGTTATCTAAAGAGTTACTAAAACGGTGCAAAGATGCATCAAAAATAAGTTCTCTACCGAACATCAAAAAGTTAGGAGTGTACTCTGTAGCAAGATTTACACTACTATTTAAAGCTAATTGGACATGAGGCAAAAACCTTGACCAAGTTCGATGATCATTTTTAACAAAACAAGAAATACATGTTTCTATTGTCTTATTATATCTTTCTACTGGATTATTCTGTGGAGTGTATAGTGCATTATAAAATATTTTAGTGATGTTGAAATTTTTTAAGAAATCTACAAAATGTTTAGATATAAATTGGGGTCCGTTGTCGGCCACTAAAATTTTGGGTACACCAAATTTAAGAAATATTTCTTTTTCAAAGATTTTACAAATTACTTTAGAAGTAGCATTTATCATAGGAAATATCCAACAATATTTAGTAAAAACATCTACAATTGAAAGAATGAATCTATGTCCAGAATAAGATTTAGGTAAAATCCCAATAATATCAACGGATAACATTACCATAGGTTGATCAACTTTCTTAGGGTTAACCATCTTACCAGCAGGAGCAGAAGTTGAATGTTTATAAGCTTTACAAATGTCGCAAGAAGAAATATATCTTTGAATGTCTCCGAACATTCCTTTCCAATAATAATGTTGTTTTATTTTATTAAGAGTTTTATGTATTCCAAAGTGTCCAGAATTAATATCATCATGATTAGAACGAATAGTATCTAAAACATGTTCTTTAGGTATAACAATTTTCCAATTCAAACGACTATTAGGGTCAAATTTATTTTTACAGTAACGATACAAAGTATTATCTTCTACTCGAAGGTTTTTCATTCTAGAAGGGTATTTTTGACAATTTATAAAGACTTTTCTATACCAAGGGTCTTCTATATCTTCATCTGGTGAGACAATATTTATAGCGGAAACTAATATTGAAGTTATATTGATTCTAGATAAAGCGTCAGGAACTTGATGTAAAGATCCTTTTTTATGAACAATATCAAAAGTAAATTGAGAAATACGTGCAGCCCATCGAGCTAAGCGTCCACTAGGGTTATTAAGTTTTAAAAGCCACTTAAGACTAGCATGATCTGTCACAACTGTGAATTTCATTCCTTCGACATAAGGTCTAAAATGTTCAATTGAATCTAAAACTGCCAAAAGTTCACGTTCAGTGGTACTATAATTTCTTTCACATTTATTTAAAGATCTTGAATAATAAGCAATTGGATGTTGTTCATTATTTTCGTCTTCTTGACTCAGAACACTACCAATTCCTACAGAACTAGCATCGCAATGTAAAAAGAAAGGTTTTTCAAAATCAGGACACTGTAAAACAGGTGTAGTTATTAAGGCATTTTTTAAATTAATGAAGGCTTCTTCAGCTTCTTCATTCCAAACAAAAGTATGTTTTATCTTTTTACTTCCGGAAGTTAATTTAGTTAAAGGGGAGGCAATATCAGCGAATTTACAAATGAAACGTCGATAATATGAACATAATCCTAAAAAGCTTCTAAGTTGTTTTACGGACTCTGGTCGTGGAAAGTTTTCTATAATTTCTAATTTAGACGGATCAGTATGTAGGCCTTGACTGTCTACAATATAACCAAGATAACGGAGTCTTTCTTTGCAAAATTCACATTTTTTAAGATTTACTGTTAAGCCTGAGTTTTTAAGTATTTCATGGACTTTTTTAAGGTACTCTATATGATTTTGAAAATTATCATTTACTAAAATTAAATCATCTAAGTATTTAAACAGGACATTGTCAAATTCAGGTCCAAAGAGTTTATCAACCAAGCGTTGTAACTCTGCCGGTGCATTGGTGATTCCAAAAGGCATCCGAACAAAATGGTACAAGTTTTTTCCAGGAACTACAAAAGCAGTCTTTTCACGAGAGGACTCTTCAAGTTTAATTTGCAGAAATGCTTTAGAAAGATCTATGGTAGATATGAATTTAGCCCCACGAAGGCTGTCTAATATCCTAGAAGGGTACGGCAAAGGATAAGAATCTTTAACAGTTATTGAATTTAATCGTCTCGAATCTAAACATAATCTGGTTCCACCATCTTTTTTATCGACGGCTAATACAGGGGAACACCAAGGAGATTTTGAAGGTTCTATAATTCCTTCCTTTAATAAAACTTCCACTTCATCATAAAGTTCTTTTTGTTTAGCAGGACTCAACGGCCAATATCTACTTTTAAAAGGGTCGCCAGTAACGTTAATTTTATGTTCTACAAGGGTGGTAAGGCCTAAACCTTTTTTCTCATAAGAAATATCTTCAAACAAAGCAATGGTTTCATCTAATTGTTGTTTCTCAGAAGGAGTTAAATGAACTGTAGAAGTAACAGCGTTCACTTGAATTTTATTATTGTGAACATATTCAATATTTTTCCACAAGTCTTTAGCTAAGTTAAATTTCAACCAAAAATCAAATCCCAATATAATAGGTGGATCAAAAGAGGGTATTATTAAAAATTCTACAAGTTTACAAACATTGTCAACGGTAACCGGTAATCGCATAGAACCGATAACTTTTCTTGATGAACCGTCAGCAGTACAAGCGGAGGCATCAATAGGTTTAATTTGAAATCCTAGTTTAGAAAAATGCAAGTGTTGGTTATTACCTAAAACACAGCTATTTGAACCACTATCTAGCAATCCAGAAAAAGTTTCATTATAAATGGTAAATTTTAAAAATGGTCTAGTATCATTTTGTTTAGTAAAAAGTATAGGAGCTGCTTTATGAACAGAAAAAAATGTTTTTAAATAGTCAAGCCATTCTGAAAATTCTCTCTTACACGTATCATCATCAGGTTTATAATTGGATATCGGAGCACCTAAAGTTTTTTTAAAAACCTGGGCCCGATGCCTTACAAGTTTTTTGAATTATTATTATTTTTAATATTGTCAGAATGACAAGTATCACAGTTCTTTGTCAAAACGCCTCGTTTATGACATTTAAAGCACACAGGTCCAAGAATCTCTGTACACTCTTTATAAGTGTGGTCAGTCGACTTACACTTCAAACAAGAAAGTTTGGTTTCAACCGCATGAAAGTTTTGTTTAATTTCCTTTACAGGTTTTCGGTTAACTAAAATCTCTAATTCCTTACTAATTCGGATAAACTGTTCAATAGTGTCTATTGATTTTGCAAATAAAAACGGTGTGTAAATAGGTAACATGTTGTGTTTAATTATAGTTATCAAAACATTCTCAAAAGTTGGATTAGCTAATCTGCTAGACATATCTAAAATCTCAGTAATGAAATCAGGAAGTGACTCATTACTCCGTTGTTTGCGAGTTCTCATTTCATACTCCAAATGATAATCAAATTCAGGTTTGTCGAATCTGTTCAACAATTCAGTTTTAAGTGTTGTCCACGAAGAAACCCTAATTCGAATACTACGGAACCATTTCGTTGCTGTTCCAGTGAGCAGATCAGAAAAAGAACCGACTAAAAAGTTTTCATCAAAGTTTTTATACAAAAAATATTCCTCAACCGAAGTGATAAAATCTCTAACACAAGTTTTCCCATCAAAAGATATCTTACTACGCTTCAAATCAGGAAGTTTGCTTGTTGAAGGCAAGTGCTTTTTCAATTGTTCATTGAGTTGAACATTCATCGAGTTAAACGAAGGTAAAGGTGTAAAATTATGCAAGCTACTATGACCAAGGTTAGGTAAGAAAGGGTCAACAGCCTCTGTTGTATTCTGCATAACTAAATTATCCAACGCCGGATTAGAAATAACATCCCTAGAAGTACCAGGTAAATTCTCTTCCAACAAGGGTGGAAATTGAACCTGTTTGTCAGTCATGATGAATAATCAAAAATATTAAAGAAACAAAGACAAACAACCAACTAAAAATTCAAAGAATAGTTAAAACTCATCAAAGTTTATAAGATTTTTTGTTAAAAACCGGTTTAAGTTATTATGTTTTAAAGTTTATGTTAATATTTAATAATGTTCAAAAGTATTAAAAGAAATTTGAATGTACAAAGAAACATTCAAATTGTGAAGTATGTAAGATGCAAAAAAGATTCACAATTTATCTTAATTTTCAAGATTATTAACAACGGCTAAGGTTATATCTATTTGTGAAAAGTAAAATCAATAAACTGGTTAATAATTACGTTAATAAGCTAGTATTTTCTAATATGAATGTAGTTTAATGCTTCTCAACAGTAAACAAACGTTATAACTTTATATAAGACAAAGTTATATCAATTCAAACAAAAACTTAGCACTTTCAATGTGGTCAAGGTCAGTTCCTTACAAAATGTAAACAACGCATATCTCAAATGTTATTATATAGTAAGTACACACTTAGATTAGTCTATCCAGTATATAAGACATATAAAGAACATTGTATGTTAATTAGTTTTGTTAAAATACAAAAAAGTTGTACACAAAGTTACAATTCTGTTTTCAAAGTACAAAAACTGTAAAAATGCTAAAAAAATAACACAAAAATTGCACTAAATTGTGACAAGAAAAACAAAAATAAGATGCAAGAAAGATTATATATGTGGAGGTAACTCCGGTCCCTGTTCTCGCGCTAATTGTAATAAAAAAATTTGGTTATAAAAAAATATAAACGTTACTTGTTGTAACATGAAGGTTATAGAGTATAAAAAGCTAAAAATTAATGTTAGGTAGACAGTATTTATGAATATCGAGCGCCCTTGTTCTACCAAGATCTAAAACGTACCAGGATAAATCAGCGGTGTCATTGAGACTTTTAATCTCGGACCGGGGGACTGGCAAATGATAACACGGTTTTGGGATTGTATGACAAATTTTAATACTTCAAAACGTCCCTTACCTCCAGAATGAGATACACATTATTTAGTTAAAGCCGGAATACTATGTCTAAACATTTGACTATAAATACCATTCGGTTTTCGTTACTTTTTAGGTTAATTTATTTTACATTTTACTACTGAAATTTGGTTATTGTCTTTCTTGCATCTTGCGAATATGAAATTAAAGTTTTTAAGGGTAATAAAAAGAGTTATAATGAAATTGGCTTAGCTGCAGCGTCAGGGGGCGTCTGAGCACACCACTCTAAACAGACGTCATTCATCGTCGCACCAACAGCTCAAAACTACGACGATGTCGAAACGGTGTGCGTCGCACGAACACCTCAAACTAACGACGTCTTCCAGCGTCGAACCAACAGTTGGCGACACCCATAGTCGTCCAAACAGTAGACGACAGTCGTCCAAACAAACAGCGCCAAAGGCTGTAACCAAAAATCCGATTGTAAATATATTTGTCGCCATGAAGGATGACGCGAAACATTTTAGGTTATCAAAAATTGACTCACCGCAAAATCACGACGTTATCATATGGCACTACGCCATAAGCACGCCGAGTATCATCGCAAATTTAATTAACAAGATGGATTAATCTTGTAAAATCTGATTAAGAAAAAATACAAAAAGTTTAGCTCTTTGTAGGCCCCAGGGACAAGAAAAAGTGACGTCCCCGATCGAGAATTGACAGATGTCAAAGTCATTTTTTTTTTGAAAGATTGTCTATAGGATATTGAATGATCCACAGACCAAGTAATAACTCGATTATTTAAAATCGACTAAAAATGGCTAAATACGAAAATGTTCTAAATTATTTAAAACCAAAAGGTAATTTTGTCAGTCTTAGAAGCTGAAATGTGCTTCCAAACGAAAAATATGTAACGAGTCGAAATACCTCGTTACAACCTGCTACCTAAAAGTAGCCATCAAAGAGAAAATCTGATGCCACAACCTTACTGTGTTCTGACAGCATACAGCCCTTGAGAGTCAGACCATTATAGGCCTAGAGTGTTGATCATCATCAACCTATATACCTATATATCATGCTACAAATGCTAGCCTATCAGAAATAATTACATAATAATTTAATGTTTAATTTTTCGGTAAACTTTTAATCTATATCTAAGTTAGGTAGTATTATTCCTAACCAATTTTTCCCATCGGCACAAACAAAATGATAAATTCACATAATTCTACTAAAATACCCGCAGTACTAATATTATCAAATGCGTCATCGCTAGCAATTTTTAATCAGTCTTATTACTTGAAGCCAGCTGTGACTGACCCACACAGTCACAGTCACATAGTGTTATGTATTTGTGAAAGTAGGTCGAGTATAGGTTTACTCTGCACATGATTTCTCTCAAGTATTGTTCACTATTTGATCTTTGCAATTTATTCTGTATTCTCAATAATGTCATGGTGTGGAATATTAAAATGTGGAATTTGTTATATGTTAATATATCTTATATATTCTACTAGCTTTTGGATATTTTATGAGTAGATAATGTAGTTTTTTTGCAACTTAATAGTTGTCAAACAGGTTTTTGTTGTAAAATGGCTTTATATTATAATACATACAAGGACTTATTTTTCTGGTAAATTTTCTTCAATCTCACTTAACATTGTATAATGGTACAGAACCCCTACGTGTGCGAGCCAGACTTGCACTTGGCCAGGTTTTTAAACACAAATTAATAAAACATGTAAACATAACTTCCTAGTAAATGTTATCGTAAGTAAAGATAGCAACTTTTTTGATGATAAAATTGATTACATAAACACATTGACGAATCTAAATTCTACAAATTCTGCATAGATTAAATATATTTTCACTGAATGTATCTTCAAATAAGTAATTGAGAGTGGCTTAGAAATTAACCGTTCTCATTAAAGGTTATCTGGAAGAGATCATTATAAGTGATAAGGCCACTACACATATTGTTGTATTTTAACTTTAAACTTTTTTGTATTTTATTTTAGCTGTTGAGTATATAATTTAGTTCATAATTGTGGTATACTTATACTCGTATATATCTACTTAACTCTTACACAGACAAGCATATTCACATTTGATAGCATTAGTATAGTTATTAAATAGTAGGTAATAATTCATAACATAGCGTATGATGTAAGTAGGAAAGGCTTAACATAATGGTCGCAAAATGAGTCAACAAATGTGTTAAATATGTAATAGTAAAGGTTTTTCGTTCTGCACAATTATTTTTCTGGTTGTGATATTCATAATATCTTTCTAAGCATTTTAGGTTTGATCTATACTATACATATTCTCTCCCTCTTTACATTTTATTGTTGGAATCAATCAAGATTTCATATCATATTTTGTCATAGTGAGACAAGCTTTACTTTTGTCAAGTTCTTATAAAATTGGTAGAATGCATGCAGTGATATAATCTGAAACTGATCTATTACAAATTAACAACCTTAATGCCTTAACCTTATATCACTTTTCATAAGGTATTAATATTATGGATTTTTTTAAATCCATAATATTAAGGTTATTTATACAAGTTAATTTTTGTAATGAAAGTCAACTTTTTCATCATACAACCATTACACCACCTGCTTAATTATTGTCTCTCTGAAATAAATGGATGTATCTGACATGTCAACTAACCTTATCAATACATAATTTCCAGGGTCTCATCTTTGTAGTAGACAGCAACGA
This sequence comes from Cabera pusaria, assembly GCA_954871355.1. NCBI lineage: Eukaryota > Metazoa > Arthropoda > Insecta > Lepidoptera > Geometridae > Cabera > Cabera pusaria. Next base: position 11,862,919 of record OX940897.1, read on the forward strand.
CCGAGAGCGTATCGGCGAGGCGCGAGAAGAGCTCATGCGAATGTTAAGTGAAGACGAGCTACGGGATGCTGTACTCTTGATCTTTGCAAACAAACAGGTGACGTTTTTACCTCATAACTTACTTGGTTTCCGGGTTTAGCCTATTAAGAACTTATCAGCCAAGTAAATTGCAACCTGGCCCTAATCTTGTGGTTTTTTTTTAATGCACCAAGACTAATGATGTTAGCCTCTGCTGGCATTTACAGTGGCACCAAAGATTGGGTAAGAGGGTATTGTAGACATCTCAATTCTAGGTGTTGGGTGGGAGTGGCAAGCAATCACCTCTAGAAGCACTTGGGCGATGCATTGCAGAATAGATGGGTTGCAATAGATTTTTCAAATAGAAGGAACTATTCCAGGTGTATTTAGTTTTTGAAAGTGTATCCTGAAATCCCTTACACATTTTCTGAAGATCCCATGGATGTCTTTAAACATGAACAATGTTTACAAAAGATCACAGATGTATAGGTCTGGATCTTAAGGAAATTTGGCTATTAGCTTGATGCTCCTAGCAGACTTTGCCTTTTATTGCTAGCTCATTATAGCAAATATCTTAGATCATCCTGCTAACTATGACCATTTGGTTAGGTTTTGATCTGGCTCTGTATCGGTAACTATCTACAATCAAACTAGCAAGTAATTACTAGCGTTAAATAGGAGACTTAGGGCCAGTTTCATCGGTTCCTGATAGCGCTAATATGAAGAAATCTGACAGATTTTTGACAGCTTTTATATGGCGTCATGTGTCAGATAACTATCTAACGCATTATCAGGAACCGGTGAAACTGGGCCTATTACTACTATATTTATGCCTACTGTCCTACTGACTGTAGTCACTTTCACATTGTCACTAGAAAATTATGTATCAAGTAAATTAACTAGGTTGAGCTTTCTCCGTAGCCGATTTGCCTCTCAGTGACTCTTTTAGGTACACTTCAAATCATAACTGTTGAACTGATCTTAACATCATATGTATGACAGGATTAGCAATAGTTACATTACACCCCGCCGCATCTTCTGCGGCATTCTGTCCTATTTACCTAACAGATGTTCTAACATGAGGCTTTATGATTATAATTGATCGATTTGACTTTCATTGAAATCGGTTGCGGTCTTTAATCAAATAAAGCTATAATTAAGATAGTTTAAAAACTAAAACAACCAACTTCTGCCTTGCCCTGCGAGTCAGTTTCAGTAGCAAGTTTGAGACGTTTATCGTCATATAGATATGACGATAAATCATTCATCGAGATCTGATGATCTCGATGTGATGATCTCGATGAAATTACAATGGGACTATCTCGGAAATCTACCCTAACTATTAAAAAAAGAAATATTCTAATCGGTTCACAATTGACGGAGTAATCGCGTAACATCTACAACTTTATTTTACTTTTTAGATGTCGGTTAAAAATATAGCAATAGATTTTCTATCTATAAATATTGGCAGCATTTTGACTGTAAATTTTAAGCTTTCGCGATTTACACACATCATTATATTGTAAGACAAGTCTTCTCGTGACCACGGTCAATGCAAATTGATCGAAACGTCGAGGTAAATAAAAATATGTTTTTAGAGCGATAAGACCCGTATTACAATATAATGAAGCATTGTGAGTCTCCAAAGTGGCACCTGACATGTGTGTGTTACAGGATCTGCCGAACGCAATGAACGCAGCCGAGATAACAGACAAGCTGGGGCTGCACTCGCTCCGCAACCGCAACTGGTACATCCAGGCGACTTGCGCCACCTCGGGCGACGGCCTCTATGAAGGACTCGATTGGCTCTCCAATCAACTCAAGAACGCCAACCGCTAACCGCATGTGCGCCTCCGACTCACATCTGATCACTGAGAGACTATGGTTTAAGATATGTTAACTTTATTTGCTAAAATACAATGTATTATGTGCGGTATCGATGTATTAATGACGCGTCCGCGGCCGACCGAACTCTCGACGCATCCGACCGACTTCAGGCCGCTCGACTCCGCGATGCGTCGCCCGTTCGATCTCCGATGACGTCGAACAAAATATAGTGTGTAAAGTTTATGCAAATTTACCCGCAATTTTGTTTATAATTTAACAGTAACGGTGTAACTGGTCTATTCGAGTGACCGAGCATTGTGATGTGGATAGGTACGTAGCTGACGCGTGATAACGGTGAATCACAGCATAAAATGTTTTATATGTATACTATAATGTGGAATAAGTTGTCGTAATAAAGTATTTAAAGTTAATTGACAGTCGGTGAGTTTGATTGTTAGACGTAGCTTCCCGCGTTAGCCGTCTCGTAGCGGAGGTAGGTGCGGCATCTATTCACATCGCTCTGTGGCTCGCTAGTACCTACGTATTCCCTTGTATCGGACGCTCGTATTGTGCGATGATAGTTTATTTTTATGGAAGTTAACTAGGTAGATTAAGATGTTATATGTTTACATTCGAAATCATTTCAGATGAACGATTCTCGTTCGGCTCGTGATGGACCCGCATTTAGTTTTGATTTGACCCGTCGCGGCGGACCGAGATTTACTTGTAATTTAGGTATAATATGTATTAGATAAACACGGTGTCATTTTGAGAAGTGTTTCCGCCTACAGGGAACAGTGCTCAGAATTCTAAGCGGTACTTTGCTCTTACACAATTAATTATAACTTAGCATTTTTATGATAATTTAGAAAATTGTTACAACACTTCAAGATAACAGTTAGCGCCGAGTGCGGTGGATAGCATCATTTTTTATTTTTATGAAAAACTAAAGTAATGAAAGTGCGATATGTGACATTCCGGTTTGTCTTATGCTGTATTATGGAATAAAATATCCTCACCAATTATTGATTTTTGCTTTAAATATTATCAGACGACCTACAGAGATATCTTCGAACGTTTTTAGCCATTTGATTCTTGCTAAACTGATATGAATAGGTATCGAACGCAGTCGTAGATTTATGATTACATGAAATTTCATTACTGCGATAATACTGTTTAAAATTATGTGTTTTTTCAAACTGATATATACAATAAATATAAAAGACTACATTCAGTATTTCATTGATTGCATCGGAAACTTATCTATTTAGTATATTTTTGAATGGATCTTGTTGAGATACCCTTTTTATTAATTGTGATGTTGAGTTTCGCATGTTGACAGATAATCATAGGCGTAGCCAGGTTTTAGTATCGGGAGGGGTCGAAGAAAAATAAACTGGCCAAGTGCAAGTCGGACTCGCACTCTTAGGGTTCTGTACCACACTACAGTATTTTATAAGATCGAGCAAAAAATACCACTATCATTTTTCGCCAGCGAAAAATAATAATTTTTAAACATTTTATTTCTTATAACGCCATCTAACGTCTAACAAAGGTGTTAGGGATCGACATTTCAATATAACGCCATCTATGGGACGTCTACCTAACTAAGCGTTCATAAATGGCGTGAAATGCCGAAAAAACACGTTTCCTGTATCGGGACCCTCTACAGTTTTTAACTTTATTCTGTTTTTAGTATTTGTTGTTATAGCAGCAACAGAAATACATCATCTGTGAAAATTTCAACTGTCTAACTATCACGGTTCATGAGATACAGCCTGGTGACAGACGGACAGACAGACAGACAGACAGACAGACAGACAGACAGACAGACAGACAGACAGACAGACAGACAGACAGACGGACAGCGGAGTCTTAGTAATAGGGTCCCGTTTTACCCTTTGGGTACGGAACCCTAAAAAAGTGCTGCAATTGCCGAGCGCTGCAGGGTACAGGTACAGCCGCAGAATAGATGATAGTTACTACAGCACGAAAACCGAGAATATAGGATGGTTACCGAATGCAATGTGGTGGTAACGCGACAAGTACAAAATATGAATGTAGGTACCTATGAATTTCGGGGGGCGGGTTTGAATCCTCCAATTCTAGATAATTTGAATGATTGTAGTAAAATAAAAGAAGAAGCAGGTTTTTGTATAAGTATAAATTAGGTATCTGGTCAAAACTTGAAACGAATGCACTTTTGGAACACATCAGTAGGTCTTTCATGTTGGAACGACCCGGCTCCTACGCATGAACGAACTGAGCATATCCATCTACGTCGAGGAGTGAGACAGGGGGACGTTATATCCACGAAACTGTTCACTAACGCCTTGGCGGATATGTCGGCATCAACATTAACGGCAACTACCTAGGTACAATAGGTACGATTCGCAGATGACTTCGTCATTATGTCAGAGACGCTGCAGGACCTAAAATGGTCTAGCTGATAATTCTCTTCGCATCGGTCTCTGGATGAATTTGGATAAAACCAAAGTCATGTACAACGAGCAGGTTGTTCCGGAACCGATTGCCGTAGATGGAATCCGGAATCCCACTCGAAGTTGTTACGCAGTACCTATGTTTACCTAAGGCAAATGCTCCAACTAGGCAGACACAACTTCGAGAAGGAAATCCAGAGAAGAATTCAGCTGGGCTGGGCAGCATTTGGGAAACTTCGTCGAGTCTATACCACAGTGCATAAAGACAGTCTTCAATCAGTGCGTCCTACCCACAGATCTAGGATTTCACTTAACGTAGTGAAATCCTAAATCTGTGGTCCTACCCGTCATGACATACGGAGCCATATACGGAGCCGAGACGTGGACACTAACGGTGCGACTAGTTCACCAATTCAAAGTCGCTCAGCGAGCTATGGAAAGAGCTATGCTCGGTGTTTCTCTGCGGGATCGAACCCGATCCAAAGTGATCGACATAGCTCAGCGGATTAGCAAACTGAAGTGGCAGTGGGCTGGTCATATCTGCCGTAGGACCGATAAACGCTGGGGTAGACTGGTTCTAGAGTGGAGGCCGCGAATCGGCAAAGCTAGCGTAGGACGCCCTGTGACAGGCTGTGACTAGGTGGAGCAACGACATTCGCAAAGCGGTGGGCAGTGACTGGAAACAAAGAGCCCAAGATTGGGCTCAGTGGCTTTTCTTGGGGTAGGCCTATGTCCAGCAGTGGACTGATACCCGCTGATAATGATGATGATGATGATAGGCTTTTGGCCTGATCGCATAAATTAATACTGTAGCGTGGCAACCCCACGACTCAGACAACCAACCTAACGCCGCTACGTCACAGACCTCTAGCACCAATGGGGAAGCGCCTCTCGCGCGGCGAGTAGTACGATGTGAGAGAGAGAGGGACTGTGCGCCGCGTCGCGTTTCGTCGCGAACTCGAAGAGCGCCGACTTTGCATAAACCGATCAAACTTTAAAAGCGTAATGTAAAAACGAAATAGACGATAGGCGGTGTTATCGTTAAGAGCGACCTCTACCAGACAACCTTTGGACGTACAGGAGCTAGTTAATGAAATTAAAGATACTACACACTAAAAATACTACTACTAATACTCACCAATACTATTAGTTATACTACATACATAATATACTAAGTATATAATATTTACAAATACATAAATATAATAAAATTTATGTATATTATGTAGTTTATACTCATGCTAGTAAGCCTATGTAGGTATCTTACTAGGCTACTACCTACCCAATGTCGTCTCTACCTATGATTACGATGCTTATCATAATGAATCTGGATAGAATAGGACCTTTGGCCACAGAATAATGAATAGTACCTTCGGCTTCCATTATTTTAGGTTTATCTGTCTACTAAATTTCACTCGCATAAAAACTAAATTGATTTTTAATAAACTGGCCAAGTGCAAGTCGGACTCGCACTCGTAGGGTTCCGTAACACAGAAGAGTATTCTATAACTATGATTTTTCGCAACCCTAAAATTAACTTTGTTTTTCATAGTGTTTGTATGAAAAACAAAGTTATATTTCTAGATTTTTCACTCCCTTACTTTAGAAGTTAGAGGGGGGTGGGGGTGACACATTTTGCCACTTTACGCGCCTATCTTTTAAATGATTGACTTTGAGAAAAATAATTTTAGGAATCTCAATGTCATTTTTAGGGTTCTGTAGTCCTAACAAGGAACCCTTATAGTTTCGTCATGTCCGTCTGTCTGTCTGTCTGTCCGAGGTTTTGCTAAGAGACCGTTAATACTAGAAAGCTGTAATTTTGTGGAGGTATGTATATAAATTACGCCGTCATTACGCTGAAATAAAATTGTGAAAAATATTTGTTTAGGGTAGCTCTCCTATATGAGAATTGGGGATGATTTTTTTTGTCATCGTCTACCCCATCGTGTGGGGTATCGTTGAATAGGTCTTTTAAAATGATTTCAGGGTTGTTATACCATTTTTCGATTGAATGCTCCATTTACGAAATATTAAACTTTAAAGTGCGAAATTTTTGTTCCAGTAGGGCGTCCCCCCTCTCTAAAAGCTAAACTGCTGGCTTGAAAAATCTGGAAAAATTCGTGATAATAGCGCATTTCATGAACTTTAAAGGAAAATTATAGCAGTTAAGATAACTTTATTAGTTTAGCAGTAATAGTCGTTGAACTTGGGTGTTGGATAATTTTGTACTAAATACAAAATACTTAGAATAAATCCTTTAAAGTGACAAAGACGGAGTACCTAGTTGCTTGTTTATAACGGGTAAAGACTTGCATTGAATAACAGGCTACTACGGAACCCTACACTGCGCGTGGCCCGACACGCACTTGGCCGTTTATCAAAGACCTATCCATAGACACCCACCACACGTATAGGTTTGAAGAAAAAACTTTTTTTGTTTCTGTTCATGTATGGGATGCCCCTCCTTAAACTTTTATATTTTTTATTTTTGTGTAAAAATATGAAAGCGGTTCACAGAATACATCTACCCACCAAGTTTCAATTCTGTAGTCCTAATAGTTTCGGAATAAAATGGCTGTGACATACGGACGGACAGACAGACATGGCGAATCTATCTAATAGTTTCGGAATAAAATGGCTGTGACATACGGACGGACAGACAGACATGGCGAATCTATAAGGGTTCCGTTTTTTTAACATTCGGCTACGGAACCCTAAAAAGGAGAAGGTTCTCAATTCGTTCTCTATTTTTAGGGTTCCGTACCTCAAAAGGTAAAAAAGGAACCCTTATAAGATCACTTTCTTGTCCGTCTGTCTGTCCGTGTGACACTACCGATTTTCTCAGGAACGGGTGAACCTAGCAAATTGAAATTTATACCAGATACTGAAGTCTATAGTCCCTATTAGGTTTACTAAAATCAAGATCCTGAGTCAACACGATAAAAAGATATGGGCAAATTTAGATTGATTGTAAGTACAAAATTTAGCTTAATTTAAGGAAAATTTATGGTTCCGAACCCAAAGGGTACCAACGGAACCCTATTACTGAGACTCCGCTGTCCGTCTGTCTGTCTGTCTGTCTTTCTCTCTGTCTGTCTGTCTGTCCGTCTGTCACCAGGCTGTATCTCAAGAACCGTGATATTTAGACGGTTGAAACTTTCACAGATAATGTATTTCTGTTGCCGCTATAACAACAAATACTAAAATCAGAACAATGTTAAAAATTAAAGGGGGTCCCCATACAAAAAACGTGTTTTTACTATAGCGCCATCTATGAACGATTGTTTAACTTATTAATAAATAATATGAATTACCTACCTTTGTGTTAACGTTCACTTAGTTGGCGTAAGAAGTTCGTTAGATGGCGTTGTAGTCAATATAAGCATAATAAGCATGTTTTGTATTGACACGGTAATATAATATCCTAACTAATACTATAAATGCGAAAGTAACTCTGTCTGTCTGTGTTACTTTCACGCCAAAACCACTGAACCGATTTAAATGAAATTTGGTACACAGATAGTCTAGAGCCTGAGAACGGACATAGGCTACTTTTTAATGCGAAAAGAGGGTTGTAAGGGGTTGAAAGGGGGGATGAAAAGTTGTATGGAAGTATCGTCATTTTAGGAGCTAGAAGCTTGAAACATATTTTTTAGGCCGTTAATTTGATATAAATCAAAGTTTTACCCTCAAGGGTGTAAAATAACAATAGGGGATGAAAGTTTGTATGGAAATATGTAAGGTTTGTGTTAATGTTCTACTAAACCGATTTAAATGGAATTTGGTACACAGGTAGTCTAGAGCCTAAGAAAAGACACAGGCGACTTTTTAATGCGCAAAAAGAGGGTTGTAAGGGGTTGAAAGGGGGGACGAAAAGTTGTATGAAAGTATCGTCATTTTTAGAGCTAGAAGCTTAAAACTTATTTTTTAGGCTGTTGATTCGATATAAATAAATATGACATTAAAAGTTTTTTAAAGTTTTACCTTCAAGGGTGTAAAAACAACAATAGGGAATAAGGGATGAAAGTTTGTATGGAAATATGTAAGGTTTATGTGAATGTTCTACTAAACGGATTCAAATAAATTTGGTACACAGATAGTCTAGAACTGAGAAAGGACATAGGCTACTTTTTAATGCGAAAAGAGGGTTGTAAGGGGCTGAAAGGGAGGAAAAGTTGTAAGGAAGTATCATCATTTTTATAGCTAGAAGCTTGAAACTTATTGTTTAGGTTGTTGATTCGATATAAATTAATGTCATTCAAAGTTTTTGAGTGGGAAGGGGGAGGGGGAAGGGGAATGAGGGGAGGGGAGGGGAGGTGGAAGTGAGGGAAAGGGGCGGGGGATGAGAGGTGAGGGTAAGGGGAGAGGATGGGGGAGTGGGGGAAAACGGGGAGGAGTGGGGGGAAAGTGGAGGGGAGAGGGGAGGGTGAAGTGGGGGGAAGACAGAGAGGGGGAAGGGGAGGGGAAGTGGAGGGAAAGGGGAGGGGGAGAGGGAAGTAAGGGAAGGGGGGTTGGGGGAAGAGAGAGGGAGAGGGGAGGGAAGGGGTGAGGGGGAGGGGAGGGGGATTTGCGCGGCGTTGTACGGTGCGGCGTAGGTGGGGTACGCGTGTCTTATTTGTAAAATAATTAGCCTAAATATTTAAAAATGCTACCCAAAGACACTATTCGACGCGGACGAAGTCGCGGGTACAGCTAGTATTATTATATTTATATATTATTGTACTGCGGTTCGGAACCCTCCGTGTGCGAGACAAAAGTATGACTCGCACTTGGCCAGTTTTATTTTTATATTTTTTTGATTTTTGCCCTTACTTCTGCTGTAAGGACCTTGTTAACCAAAATTGACAATACTTCGTCTTTTCGACCCAAGCCTATAACCCTATAACCCTAATAGCCTCCAAAATTGGTACACATGCTCTATAATAAAAATAGTGAGTAACGGGTATCACAGTTTAAAAAAAAACAACCCCCACGCGTTTTTCTGACTGACTGAATGACTGCTTGATATATCAACGAACTACCTAAACCACTGGTCTTAGAGACATGATATTTGGAGGGTGTTTTCTTTGTGAAGTGCACGTATTCACTAAGAAATAGTTTTTTACCCCTAAGTGGGTGAAATGGGATGTAAGGGAGCACAGGGATGTAAGGGAGCACAAATACGACCTCGGTGCTCCCAGCCAACCTCACCTGCCCGTGGTGCATCCTGCTGACCAACAGACGGGGCTCTGGCGACCGGCAAATGGCGGTATAACCATTAATATCTATGGCGTAGCTAAATTCTACAGGCCGGTGACGGGCAGCAGCGTCACCGGTGCGAGAAGCTACGTCCTGCGATCGCCAACACGCCTGCCCAGCGTGGCGATTAGGGCATATCCCTCCCAAGGGATGCAAAAAAGTATGGAAAAATTATGGAAGGACACCTAAAGCCAAGGCCCCCAGTTCCCGGTCGCCCTGCTATTCCTGACCACGGCGGCGGTCACGGTAACGGCAGGGCAGGGGGTGCTAAGAATCCCCGGGCTACGGTAGGCCGCCAGAAAAAACTGACCCTCGCAACCTATAATGGACGCACGATTCGGCTGGACGATCATCTGGCGCAGCTGGAGGAGGAGCTGAAACACATAAGATGGCACATACTGGGGCTATGTGAAGTCCGAAGACAGGGAGAGGACACCATAACCTTAGAATCGGGCCATCTTATGTACTACAGAGAAGGAGATCAGCCATCCCAAGGCGGCGTCGGGTTTTTGGTCAACAAGGTTCTCAGTGACAACGTTGTAGAAATCTCCAGTGTGTCGACCAGGGTAGCGTACCTCATAATTAAGTTAACCAAGAGGTACAGCCTCAAGGTTATCCAGGTCTACGCACCGACCTCGACACACTTGGATGATGAGGTGGAGAGCATGTATGAAGATATCTCCAGAGCTTTACACACCACCTCCAAGGCTCACTACAACGTTGTCATGGGAGACTTTAACGCCAAAGTGGGAGTACAAACTTGCGGCGAATCGTCTATAGGACCACACGGATTTGGGAGTAGGAATCACAGGGGACAAATGCTCGTCAATTTCCTCGAGAGGGAGGGGCTTTTCTTGATGAACTCGTTCTTCAAGAAACAGCCCCAAAGGAAATGGACGTGGCAAAGCCCCGACTTTGTGACTAAAAACGAGATTGACTTCATCATTACGGACAAACGGCGCATATTCAGAGACGTCTCAGTGATCACTAGGTTTAATACTGGAAGTGATCACCGACTGGTACGAGGCACTCTGGATATCGACTTTAAAGCCGAGAGATTCCGATTGATGAAGTCTACGCTCCGTCCGAACCTACTCCAAACCGTTGTTGGGTCCGAAACATTCCAATTAAAATTGGGAAATCGATTCGCTGCCTTGGAAACCACAGATGACGTAGACCAGAAACTCGAAGAAGTGGTGGAAATCCTCAGGGATGAAGGGACGAAGTTTTGCGAGAGCAAGCGTACGGGCAAAAAGTCCAAACTCTCGGCAGAAACACTTCGGCTAATGGAAGAGAGACGAACAGACCCTTTGTCAGCTTTGTCAACTAACCTGGTGCGCAACAAATCCATAAAGAAGCTGGTACGACGCGACCTCCGATCCTCTAACACGCTCTTGATTAAAGAATCAATCAAATAATCGGCTTGTCTAAGAAATCAACACCAATATTATAAATGCGAAAGTCAGTTTGTTTATTTGTTTGTTTGGGACTTCTTCACGGTCAAACGGCTTGACTAATTTGGTTGAAATTGGCTGAAGACAGTTCATAGGGCAAAATAGGATAAAGAATACTTTTTTCGCGGCTGTCGAGTCTGGGTAACCAGATTTTTTAAATTGAATTTTTTTTAATTGAATTTTGTAAATATTAGATCTCTTCTCGGATAAACGGCTGGACCGATTCAACTGAAATTTTGTGAAAAGACAGTCAATAAGACAAAAAAAGACATATGATACTTTTTTTTGGCAGTCGAGTTTGGTGTCGAGATTTTTTTATTGGATTTTGTAAGCGTGTGCCCTCTTTTCGGCCAAACTGCTTGACCGATTTACCTGAAATGTTGTTTGTAGGTATAAAGATATTCAATAGGGCACAAAAGGACATGGGAATTTGGTTTTTGGCAGTCGAGTTTGGGTGACGAGATTTTTTTTTATTGCATTTTATAAGCGTGTCGCTTATACCATTCTCCTTATCTACTTTTTATCATCTATAGTGACCACGCGAGCAAAGCCGCGGGCAGATGCTAGTTTACTATAAATATACACAATAGAGTTGTTATGATTCTTTAAGTGTTATCTATACACTTTATATTTTTGTACATAATTTTAGATTGTATATAGTAGATATATTACCTAATAATACACCATTATAGTAACGTGATATATGCACTGTTAAAATGACACAAGACGAGCGACATGGTGAGCAGCGCAAGCGGTGTCATGTCAAGATGCCACGAGAGCCGGAGGCTGATGCGCGAGTGCACTTTTTAGGGTTTTGTTGCAGAATGGCAAAAAACGGCGCCCTTATAGATTCGTCAATGTCTATCTGTCTGTCCGTCCGCATGTCAAAGCCACTTTATTCCGCCTAGGTAAACAGTTGAAACTTGGTGAGTAGGTGTATTCTGTGAACCGCTTTACGATTTTTATACAAATATATAAAAAATAAAAGATTAAGCTCCACATACATGGAACTAAAACTAAAAAAAAATAACCATCACATCTATACGTCTATAATAGATAGGTCTTTAAAAATGACATTCAAGTTCCTATAACCATTTTCTTTTATGCATTTTCTCAAAGTCAATCATTTGAAAGATAGACTTCTAAGCTACCTAAGTGGTAAAATGTGTGGCCCCCCTCTGACTTTTAAAGTAAGGGAGTGAAAATTCTAAAAAATATAGGTATATGCCGTAGATCTCAATAAACACTTTCACCGAAAATTGGTTTAAACGAGATATACCTAGTTTTTGAGACATAGGAACCGCAAATATTACTTTGTTTTCCATAGGTACAAACATTATGAAAATGTAAAAAAAAAAGTATGAAAATGTAGGTATAGTTATAAAATACTCTACTGTGTTACGGATCCCTACGAGTGCGAGTCCGACTTGCACTTGGCTAGTTTTTTAATAGTTTATACTTACTAAAAAGTACACTCGCGCACCGCCTATGTATCACAGCATGTCAACCCACAAATGAATCAGCCCTCTTATCATAGCGGGTGGTATAATAATGTCATCTATTTATCTCTACCGACAAGAGACAAAACGGATAAAACAGAGGATATACTCTTTATCCACCTGCCATGCTAGGAGGGCAGCTGGCTTTAATAAAAGCATGTCTTAACATTTTTGGCCTAAAGAGAAAAAAACACCGGCCAAGTACGAGTTGGACTCGCTCACCAGGGCTTCCGTACCATCTTCTCAAACTTTTTTATTTTTTTTATTTATGATATATGGTAACAGGACAAGCTCGACGCTCGCCTGATGGTAAGCGATGACGTCTACCTATTACAGATACAGCGGCATGCAAAATTCTGGACTGTTTGTCTGTTACTTTGAGACATAAGGATGTTGAGTCCCACATGCCCTGTAATTTCTGGAAAAAACTGGACACCTTCAATTTCAGCCGAAAATCATTCCTATTTTACGGCTGAAAATTAATTGGCAAAATGGTGGTACCGCCCCAGGCGGACTAGCAGAAGTCCTATCACTACAAAACTAGGTTAAAATAAAAACTTAACTTTGCAGTTCGATCTCTAGACCTTTGCCTAGACACTGTTAGTGCACCAACCGCAAATAATAAGTTTATAATCGTAAGTTTGTAAATTAGATTTTTTTATTATCAAATAAATAATAATACTAAAATGTTTGCACTATTTATTTCTGTATAAATTACTGTCTAGGTACTTTATATGTTAGCCAGATAATAGATTATTTTGGCAATTTCATTAGATTCCTAGGAAAATACGAGAGTGAAATAAATCATTTTTAATGTCACACTAACTTTCATAATATTTACAGCAAAATTTAAATATTACGAACGAAAATGTGTTTCCAACACCTGTTTATAAAAGTAAATGTCCAGATTTTATTTGATTCGATGATGGCAACTACCTATAATTTTTTGCACGTTGTATCTTAACGGATGGGTGCCTACGTAATTCGTGCGTTACCTCTTACTTACCAATACCAATATAATACCAATTTGAATATTTTTTGTTTTCATACAGGCACTAGGTAGGTATCTCACCTGAACATGACGATGCGGTCTAAATTAGAATCGTGCAAACCTATTGGCGATATGTCTTTGACTGGTTAATAATTCGAGTTACTAACGAAGCCTACCGGTGGCCCATTTAGCACTACCCAGGAGTTATATGTATAGGATTAAACTCGAAACACCGTAAAGTGGTGTACCTACTTTAAATAATTTGACGAATAAATCCAGTTCAGTTTTCTGACTAAATTCGAAAATTATTGTCAAAGTAGTTGCGCATTTATAAGGCAAAGTAGGCATGTCCCTAGGGGAGTGACTCGTGAGGTTATGTGAGGTGAGAGTATGAGGTAATAAGGGCGCGCGCGAAAAATGCTCGCGCTCACTACGCTCGCGCATAGCGTAAATAATAATTAAGATAGTTTAAAAACTAAAACAACCGACTTCCATGCCCCGCGAAGCAATTTCAGTAGCAAGTTTGAGACTTTTATCGCGATATCTCTAGAGATACTTATAAGATCTCGACAAAATTACTATGGGACCACCACGAAAACGTACCCTACCGATTAAAGAAAGAATCATTCGAATCGGTTTACATCTGACGGAGTAATCACGTAACATACATACAAAAAAAACATACAGACTAATTAAGAACCTTCTTCTTTTTGGAAGTCGGTTGAAAATATGTTCGCTCGCTCCACTCGCGTAGGTACTATAATTTCAGCTCTCGTTGTTATCGTTAACTAGGTGTTATAGTAGGAGTTATCGTTGCTTTTATTTATTTGAAACTTTTCGTACGTATGTATGTTCGTATCGTACAGCTCGGCACCGTCAAAAAGCTCACCCTCACATCTTACAGATCTGGACAAGGATTTCTACTGCGTACCTGTAAGATGACCTACTGACCTACCTGCCTTTTCATCTATTGATTCTTATCTAAACGTCATTTAGGTAGGTATACCGACTAAAAACATATAGGTATGTCTCTCAGATTAAATGGTACCTAATGCAACTAATAACAATGTTAATATACTCAATACCAAAGAGCAATAATTACTAAAGTACTTTAGTAATTATTGCTCTTTGCTCAATACTCAATATTTTATTGCCATCATATGTACAATTAATAAGATATATAATGTGTATATATATTTATTATAAATTACGCTACGAATAGACTATGTATTAATTTAAAAACTGGCCAAGTGCGAGTCCGACTCACACACGTAGGGTTCCGACTGAACCCTCCTGCTGCTGAATGATCTCCCGGGTGCTATCGAGGACGCGGAGATATACATGTACACCGATGACGTGGCAGCTGTGATCACCGCGCCCTCGGTTCGCGGTCTGGAAAGTAAGCTAAATCTTGTTGTAGATTGGCTCGATGTTGTAGGTGGTTCAGATTGAACGGATTAGCGCTCAATAGGGATAAAACGTTCTTTATGACGTTTACCTTAACGGTATGATCTCTCAACCATATAATGTAGTCGCCGGCGACTCTAAACTGGATCAAGTCCAGCACACCAAACTACTAGGCTTCGGTATTGATAGCGCACTTGTATGGGACCACCATATTGACGAGTTGTGCGGTAAGCTCGGTCGCTCGTGCTTCGCTTTGGGGCGGCTCACGAAAACAGCTTCTCGTGCAGTGGTGCGCTCGTGCTATTTTGCAACCGTACACAGCGCTCTCACCTACGGCGACGAACTATGGGATCGCGCCGCGGACAGACAGAGCGTTCGTGATGCAGAACTCAGAAGCGAGCCGTGCGCGCCATCATGGGAGTCTCAGACGACGTCTCCTGCAAGGAGCTTTTCAAGGAACTGAGAATACTGTCTCTGCCTTGTGAGCTTGTTTTCGTAGTGGCGTTATTCACTTTCACAGATCTCCATGTGTTTGAAAAACGGGGCATTAACGAGACACGAGCACTGCGCAGTAACAAATATAAAGACCGCCTTATAACACCCTCGCATAAGCTCGCGAAATCGGAAAGATCTGTATATATAATGGGTCCGTCGGTATATTATAGACTGCCTGAGTCCGTGCGCGATGCACCCTCCACTGTGTGCTTTAAAATACGTTTAAGGAAGTGGCTGTTGAGCCACTGTTTCTATAATCTTAATGAATTTTACAAATTACCTGAATTTCTATCATTTTAATTTTTATATTTATAATTTATGCAATGATATTTTGTTACTATTTTGTCTGCATTTATAATAATTATCTTTATGTTTACACTTTTTACTCATTCTCTGTATACGAATTATGCTGACTAGCTATTAATTATTTATTTTAATAGTTTGTAAGATCAGCAAAGACCTGTAACATCGGTGTTATCAATAAACAATTTGTATTTACTTATTTTATTTTTCCGGTACATTTTGTTCAAATACTTGAACAAAATGTACCGGAAAAATAAGTACCCACTTAAATTTTTGATGTAAGTCCGATTTTATTATTTGATGTTATAGCAACCATTATAATACACACGATGAGCAAATTTCAAGTCTCATAAAATATATATGACGCATAAAACACCCGAAAAAACACGTTTCTTGATTGGGGACCCCCTTTTATATTTAACTTTATTATGTCTTTAGTATTTGTTGTTATAGCGGCCATAGTAATACAAAGGTACTTTGTGAAGATTTCAAGTCTCTGTCTCTTATGGTTCATAAGTTCAAGCAAAAAAAAAAAATCGCCGAAAAAACACGTTTCTTGTAAGGCGGGGGGGGGGGGGGGGGGGGGGGTTGTTGTATAAACTATCTAACTATCACGGTTCAGGCTGTGAAGGGTGTTATTGTGTACCGTGTGAGTTCAAGATTCTTAATTTAGCCCCTTACTTCTTAATCATTCGAAAACCTGTTCACAGTCGGAAGCTTCATTTTTATTTTTGAAACCTGCATTTGCTTTATAGTGATTAAGAATAACCCCGCTGAATCGTGAAATGGATCTCGATATATATTGATGAGGCCCTCAACTCCTCACCTTCGCCTGTTGTAGAGCACTCAGCCATTCGGTCAATAAATAAAATGACACTACGTTAATATAAGCCCCCTCTGTCTTCCCTTAGTGACGCCCTTTAGTTGTAGGTACCAGAAAACATCTCTATTTTTCTGTGGTTGTACTTATTTAGTAACCCTTTTATAAAGGTAATCGAATTAAAACTACTTGTTATTCATATTCTGCTAGGTATGTGTTTCGACTGAAAAAAATGTAAACAAGTGCATAAAAGTTATGTAAACAATCCCCGGGCATCGACACTAAATTTGTGTTTTTGGTGATATAAAAAAGCTCACAGAATATTTGTTTATTTAAATCGTCTGATGCGAATTTAAGAAGCAAATCTCGCTTTTGGCTAAGCATTTGTACATACTGATTATTATCTACCTCCCGACGCAAAAATCCGTGACGTGGTATGTTGTGGCTGTCTGTGTGTGTGTCTGTGTCGGCTGAACCCATTTTGATTTTATTTTGACAGGTATCTTCATGGTAGTTCTTAGGCGTTCTTAGCTTTGATTCGTGAAAATACGTTTAGCTGTTTTAAGACTTTGAGCTTTTGTCTAGATGACGCTATGAGATCAACTTTTATAGGTCTGATCAATTTAAAATTCCGTATATACTCTTACTTCAATGATATTGTAAGAACATGGTAGCATTGACCTGATGCTGGGGCATCTCCTGGAATCTCCAGAATACTCTAAGTCCTCCTCACCAACTTACAGTATAGATTTTGTGTTTGTGTTTGGGGTCATTGGAACTGAAATATGTCTTATTTTTTCAAATTTTAGTATGTACGAAGTGTGACACGCAATTTCACCCGACGTGCGTTAATGTTGGGGACTTACGCAGAATTACCGCAGAAGTCAAATCAAAATGGATCTGCCCCTTGTGTCAAACTAAAGAACCTAGAAGGGACAATAAAAACACTCCGGTGCGTGCGTCCGCGCTCGCAGCGGGTAGAGCCGATGTGCCGGAAACTACACTAGGTTCCGACACCGAGGTTTGCGTCGACGATGTTTGTTCCAAAACTAGTTTACTAGTTTTGGAACAAACATCGTCTAAAACTAGTTTGATATTGGGTCTAGTGCTCCTGCTGAGGCTGAAACCTTACTTATTCTAACCAAAGAAATTATGTTACTTCGCGTCGACTTGGGGGACATGAAGACCCATATGAAATCTTTTACAGAGCATATATCGCAGGCATTCTCTCGCATTGACATCTGCAAATCAAACGTGAGTCGTATAGAAACAAAACTTATAGAATTGGTAGAACATCAAACTGAGATTGGAAAGTATCAGAATACTATAAGTCAACTACGTGAACAACTTCAATCTCAGGCGCAGGCCAGCCTAAAGAACGAGATTGAGATCGCTGGGGTCACAGAATGTGCCGCAGAAAGTCCCATCCACCTGACTTTAGTAACGGCACAAAAATTAGGTATTGTTTTACACGAGAACGATTTGGATTATGCGATACGTGTGGGGCCTCGCAGCAGTACTTCCGATGAAGCCAGAAGCAGCCTACCTCGCCCTTTAGTAATTCGTTTCTTACGGCGACAACTGCGTTACGATTTCTTGCGTGCAGCAAAAAGTAGGCGCAACATTTCTTGTGCTGACATTGGCATCGGAGCCCCCGGACCGACATCCTTTACATTAACGGACATTACATTAACGAGCGCCTAACTCAAGAGAATAGAAAGTTATTTCGGGCGGCAAGACAGCTTGCAAAAGAATCCGGCTTTCGATACTGCTGGATTAGAAACGGTACAGTCCACGTTCGAAAACAAGAGGGGAACCCGGCAGTTGCTGTGCGCCATGAATATGACTTGCAGCGCTTATTCAGAGCTTGAACAGATGCGTGATAGACCTGACCGTAAATGGATCGAACAACCTGCTGCGGTGTCCTCCGACTTGCCGATGTCACTCACGCATATTGGACTCTGGAAATTTGTATTCGTTACACTTGTTATATATCTCAAATCTAGCTTTATGTTTTATGCGCATTTTGTTTTGCTTTATTTAGTCAAGCACATAAAATCTACTTACAAGCAATATCGAACTAACTCTTACACATACACTATCCAAATAACACACAATATACTGCATTCTCACATAAAAACACTACACACCATACAAAGTTCTCTTGATCATTATTGCTTATTGACTATAGTAATGACAAAACAGGTTTCGACGTTGACACAAAACTCATTTTTACACTATAACGGTGGTTATAGTTGATGTTGTAGAAGAAATCGACGAAACTGTGGGCATGGATTGTCATATACTAAAGTCATTGGATCACAGTAAAAGTATTTTCCAAAAAGCTATCTTCAATTTCAGAATATTATCTCTCAACATTAGAAGCCTTCAGCACTACTTCGATGATTTTTCAATTGCTCTCCTGCGACTTGATGCGGATCTTGACTAATTAATCATGACAGAATGCTGGCTCTCAATAGACAGCAAACCAGCACCACTACAAGGTTATCAAGCTTTTCGCTCATTTTCACAAATAAATAAAAAACTGGCCAAGTGCAAGTCGGACTCGCACTCGTAGGGTTCCGTAACACAGTAGAGTATTCTATAACTTTGATTTTTCGCAACTACAAAAATAACTTTGTTTTTCATAGTGTTTGTATGAACAAACAAAACAAAGTTATATTTGCGGTCGCTATATCTCAACAACTGCTGACTGTATATCGTTCAAACCAATTTTCGTTGAAAGTTTTTATTGAGATCTACAGAATATATTTTTTCTAGATTTTTCACTCCCTTACTTTAGAAGTTAGAGGGGGGGGGGGGGGGGACACACATTTTACCACTTTAGACGCGCCTATCTATCTTTGAAATGATTGACTTTGAGATAAAATAATTTTAGAAACCTCAACGTCATTTTTAAAGACCTATCCATAGATACCCCATACGTATAGGTTTGAAGAAAAATTTTTTTTTTGTTCCAGTTCCATGTATGGGATGGCCCCCCTTAAACTATTATATTTTTATTTTTGTATAAAAATGGGAAAGCGGTTCACAGAATACATCTACCTACCAAGTTTCAATTCTGTAGTCTTAATAGTTTCGGAATAAAATGGCTGTGACATACGGACGGACAGACAGACAGACAGACAGACATGGCGAATCTATAAGGATTCCGTTTTTTGCCATTCGGCTACGGAACCCTAAAAACGGGGGTGTTGTGGTTTACGTTAAAGCAGAACATAAAGTAGAAACACTTGTAGTTAAATTAGTTGAAGCTGACTATCTTCTCACTGTTGTAAATAATACAATTGCTATACTCGGAGTATACCGTTCTCCGTCTTTCACTGTGATAGATCCTTTTGTTAATTCTCTTGACACTGTTCTGTCGATTTTAAGAACTTATCGGTATCTGGTGGTTGCTGGAGACATAAATATTGACATTTGTTTTACGTCAAACAGTCATAACGCAGAATACTTATGTTTAATGGCCTCTCACGGGCTATTACCCGCCATCACCAAACCTACAAGATCGCAAGCGTGCTTGGACCATATTTTTATTAAATCTACAACCAAGGCTATAGGCGCTGTTTGTCAATCTTCCATTACAGATCATGATATTGTAGTTGCAGGCCTATCTACCCACACAAAACAAACTCGCAACAAGCCGCGATGGCGCCTTAAAATTGATGCAAAGTCTATAGCCACTGACATTAGTAAAACTGACTGGTCCGCTGTCAGCTCTTTGTCCTGTGTTAATTCCTGTTCAATTGTTTTGCAACATTCTAAAAAATATGGTCGATAGACACACATACAAAGTTTGTATTGGGAGAAAATATGTTACAATGAAGCCCTGGATTACGCCAGGCCTTGTAAGGTGCATGCGTCACCGTGACAAGTTGCACAGTGAGACCAGAGCACATCCTGATGACGCGCAACGGCGTAAGATTTACACTCGCTACGAAATTTCTGCAATAAGTTACTGCGAAAATTATAGAACGAATACAATGCTCAACAAATTGATACCAATAAAAATGATGCGAAAAAACTCTGGCGAACTATCAAAAACATTTGTCACATGAATTCAAATAAAAACTCCTCTGCAGAATTAATGAGCCTAAAATGTAATCCTACCGGTTCTCTTAACCTAGTAAATGATTATTTCACATCAGCTGGCAAAGATTTACCAGACAACATATTATTGAGGCTTTGTGAAACCCAAGACTCATTAATTAAAAAGTTTAAACCCGAACTCTCTTGCAGTAACTCCCTATTTATTAATCCAGCTGACCCGTTTGAAATCGCTAAAATTATAAGTCAATTTAAGTCTGACTCTTCCCCAGGACACGATATGATACCCGTGCCTTTATTAAAATCATCATTGAATTACATTCTCGCTCCCCTGACACACATAATGAATCTTAGTTTAGAGTCAGGTACATTCCCGGACTGTTGGAAGGTTGCTGCAGTTTCCCCAATTCACAAAAATGGTCCTAAGAATCAACCTTGCAACTATCGACCTATTGCTCTGATTAGCATCCTATCTAAAATACTAGAAAAAAAAAAAACTAGTGAATACGCGTTTGATAAGCTACTTGGAGAAACACAATATATTGAGCGATAGACAATTTGGATTTCGAAGAGGCAGATTGACCGAGGATGCAGTAATGCTCTTGGCTAATATTGTGTCCTCACACACTGAGAAGGGTAACAAATGTGTTCGTATCTTCCTAGACTTAGCCAAGGCGTTTGATACCTTCTCGATCGGTCTACTTCTGAAAAGAAAGAAAATGGAGGGCATTGGAATCAGGGGAGTAAGTCTTTCCTGGTTCAAAACTATCTGTCTGATCGGTCTCAGTACGTTAAGGTTGAAAACATTAGGAGTGACTACTATCCTAATAATTTTGGTGTGCCGCAAGGGAGTGTTCTTGGCCCAACGCTGTTTAATATTTATATTAACAGCATTGTCTCGTCCACCCTAACAAAAGCAGAAATCATTACCTATGCCGACGATACTGCAATCGTATTCCACGGGAGAACTTGGGAAGATGTTTTCACTACTGCAGAAGACAGGCTCTCAAAATGTATAAATTACTAGACGACAACCTTTTGACCCTCAATCTTAGCAAGACTGTTTACATCGTCTTTAGTAAAACGAATGCTTCTAGCCCCTCAAATGCACCTTTAAAATTCACTCCTGCAGTAGAAACAGATCCAGTCCACTCCCCGATTGTCAATGCCATAGTATCTTGCGCACTAAAACAGTTAAATATTTAATGCGTCAACTCTTTATACATCGTGCGACTGTATTAACTCATAAATCTCTTTCAAAACGACTTGATTTAAAACTTATTCCTATACCGAAGAACTTTTAGACTTCCTCTTCCATCGGCATCCTCCCTTCTATCAAGACGCTCCCCTAACTACTCGCTTATACAAACATACAACTTGGTAAACAAACGCTGCAATTTAAAAGACAACACTATCTCAAACTGTAAATATAAAGTAAAAAAAATGGCTTCTAACTCTTTCATACGATCACACTGAAAATCTCATTTAGCTAATACACACACACACACACACCCACACCCAAACACACACACCCACCCACACATACACCCGCACACACATACACGCGGACACCTACGCACAAATAATTATAATTTTACTTACTGCTGTACTTTACTGTATGTTAACTTCATAGGATATAATTATCACTATATAATTAATTACTACATTAGTTCATAGACTTTCCAGAAGTTAATTTACGTTTTAGCATACTGTTCATTGAAAAATCGCATTCCGAGGACCCAAGATACAGACCTTGTGTCTAGTTTGGGACTCAATGTATTTCCAATATCTGTAATCTTTTTGGCAAATAAAGTCTCATTAAAGTCTTTTATATGAATACACCTGTAGATAAAATATCATTACCTATATACATTGGGGGCCATTGTCACCCACGGGTAGGTCCATCGACATCCTAGCAAAGCAAAAAAAGGATGTCAATGGGTAGGTCATGTTGCCTTCCCACGTCCGTAGGCTTATACCAAGTTCGGACGAGGCAGTTATACTATAGGCTACAATAGATGTACTTTTCTTTCGATTCCAAGTACTTATAGTATCGATATTAAGTATAGATACCGGTTAAAAGCACTCGTCTCGTTACTCAATTATTTGTCTCGGAAGAACATTTAGACTAGCATTATAGAGTGATAATAAGATTTAGGATTAAGCTATGTGATGTATGTAACTATGTATGTTCGGGTGGAATCTTGGGAGCTAAATTAGACCCACTTCCCGATGTCCGATTGGACTCAAATTTGGTGTACTTATGTATCTTCGGTGACAATATAATAATATGGTACCATGGAGCTAGTTTGATGATGGAGACGGAAGGTAGCCACTGCATCTCTGTGATAAAACAACATAACTCTACCGAGTTTGGGCTCGATTGATTCGTCTTGAAAAGAACTTTTCACCTAGATGATATCCAGGGTCTGATGATGAAGCCGGAAGGTGGCCACGGCATCTCTGTGATAAATCAACATAACCCTACCGAGTTTGAGCTCGATTGATTCGTCTTGAAGATAACTTTTCACGTAGATGATATCCAGGGTCTTATGATGAAGCTGGAAGGTGGCCACGGCATCTTTGTGATAAATCAACGTAACTCTACCGAGTTTGGGCTCGATTGATTCGCCTTGAAGAGAACTTTACACCTAGATAATATCCAGGGCCTGGTGATGAAGCTGGAAGGTGGCCACGGCATCTCTGTGATAAATCAACGTAACTCTACCGAGTTTCGGCTCGATTGATTCGTCTTGAAGAGAACTTTACACCTAGATGATATTTAGTGACTGGTGATGAAGCTGGAAGGTGGTCACGGCATCTCTGTGATAAAATAACGTAACCCCAGTTAATTTGGGCTCAAATGATTAGTTTTGAGGAGCACTTTACACTTAAATCATAGCCAGGATCTGACGATGAAGCTGTAAGGTGGCCATGGCATTTCTGTTATAAAGCAACATAGCCGCACCGAGTCGATTGATTTTCCTTGAAGAGCACTTTACCCATCATAGTCACATCAAATATCCGTGAAATATTTTTAAAAAAGTTAAAAATATATTATGAGTAAAATCTATTTTTAAAAACAAGCTTTTATCTAGGACAATGAACTAAAATGTTAAAAATAAATTCTTGTAAGTATTTGGCGTGTAGATACTTACATATATTTTTAAAAGCTTGAAGCACTGAAGTATAGTAATTACCTAGCCTGAAAAACGGGTAGTGCTTCAAGCTTTTAAGAATATAGGTAAGTACCTACACGCCAAATACTTACTAGAATTTATTTTTAACATTTTAGTTCATTGTCCTAGATAAAAGCTTGTTTTTAAAAATATTTTTTACTTATAATTTATTTGTTATTAAACCACAAATTTCCGGTTTTCAGATAAGTGGACCTTTCTTCTTGCCAAATTTTCTAATTCTAGGTCAACGGGAAGTACCATCATAGAATCAAAACCTATAGTTTTGATTCCCTTATGAAATCGCAAAATATGCGACATAATCGGTTATATCTTTTGATCGCGTTGACTTTTTTTTTTTCACAGCCGAAAGTATGATACCGTAGACTCAAGTATTTCGTATAAGTTTCAACTTGATAACCCTATAGGCGTTCCTGAGATAAAGGGTCTTGACAGACTGACAGACAGACAGACGGACAACAAAGTGTTCCTATAAGGGTTCCTTTTAAGGTACGGAACTCTAAATATTGTCGAATAGTGCTTTACTGAAATATCACTGCAACATTTTATGTAGGTTGATAAGTACCTACTTTAATTTATTACGTTAGTTGTTGACAAAACTAGAAGAAGGTTTCATAGAGTTAACTAACTAAACTAACAAAAGAGAAGACAGTTTGACAAGCATAGCGACTTTTACCGACGTGTCTCTTAAGTTATACCTAGTAACAGGGCAAGGGCTGTAAATAGAGACGATGACAAGGTTAATGTTAGTATACAAATGCCTACATACCTACCTACTATATCTTCCATCAAACAGTTATAATAACATTAGTGAAACACGCATCAAGAATTTGTTAGAAGGGATAAATTGATCTTTGTTTATTTCTCCGCTGAATATCTGTATGAAATATGATAATACGAAGAGCTGGGCCCTCTGCCAATGTTCGAGTATACACGAGATATTATGTGTGTATCATGCTGAATATATTGCGAATATCTTCAGCGTGTCTCGAATAATTGTCGCAAACGCGAGATGCTATATAAAGTAATATCATTTAAAAAGTAAAGAACTGACTTGGCTTAAAAATTATATATATATATATATTAGTTAAAAATTACTCGCACGGTTGTCAACAACCGTGCGAGTAATTTTTGACTGACTTTTTTAAACTGACTTCAAAAAAGGTTAGGTTCTTAATTTATTTGTTGTTTTTTTAATGATCGTTACCTTAGAACCCCGTCATTTATTAACCGATTTGGTGAAATTCTTTTTTCGTTTGAGTGTTTTTTATTTATTCTATTTATCAGAGTAAGGTAATACTTAAGATCTATAATACATTTTGAACCTGCATATTCTGCCGTCACCGGCGTACAAATTTATCGATATAATATTTGTATTATTTATTATTGTTTACTTAGATTTATTAATTATTTAAATACATTTTCTACAAATTGATAAGCATAACAGAAAAGTACTTTGTGAAGTGTGATACATAGTAAATTAATAAGGTCAAAAGAATCGAATATTGCTCAAATGTCATTGTCAAGAGAGACATTGTATGTCAGATAAACGTTAACCTAGTGATACCATGTCAATTTATAAAAAATATTGCTAAATTAAATGTCAAAATACAAAGTTAAATGTCAATTAAAAAAATAAAATTATTATTATTGTACAAAATATCGATTAATATTGTCATCAAGAAATTCTTTAATAGAATAATAACATTTTTCAATTAGCAGTTTGAATAATTTTGTTTTGAATTTAGAAACACTTATATCCTTAAATACATCAGGCAACTTATTATACACATTAATAGCCATACAATTTACATTTTTACTATACATTTGAATTCGCTGTGTGTAAGTGTAAGTGTGTACCTATACTTTCCGTTTCGTCCCATTGTATAATTTATCAAGATCTGATGAGTATCTCCAGAGATATGACGATAAACACATCAAAGCTATGTGTTTTGATAAATATTTGATAAAGCGCCTTACTCTTATAAAAAAATATAAGATAAAAATCTTCAGAAATCTCTTGTACATATTAATGACTTGAACCCTCGTAAATTTTATTTTTATTTACATAAAACATTTCTATCATATAAATACATCAAAGAAAAATTAGTCCACCCGTTTTCAAGTTATCGCGTGACTAAGGGAAATAGGGATTCGTTTTTATAAATTGTTAAACACAATCCAAAATTTCATCGTACCGACGGGACTTGAACCCGCAACCTCCGGAATAACATGTTCCGGTGCTTTGCCAATTAAGCAGTTTAACAATTTACAAAAATATAAAGTTTGAAACACTTCAAAGAAACATAATATTTGATTTACGCAGTGCAACATCTCTCGTCGGATTTGAAAACTGTAATGATTTCTTCCGAATGATTAACTTACGTAATAAGTAGTCATAGATGGCGCCACCAATGCATAATTGGGTTAACAAATGCAATCCACTAATTTCGTCGTAACGATGCTTCGCACCGTGCTTAATTGGCAAAGCACCGGAACATGTTATTCCGGAGGTTGCGGGTTCAAGTCCCGTCAGTACGATGAAATTTTGGATTGTGTTTAACAATTTACAAAAATATAAAGTGTGAAACACTTCAAAGAAACATAATATTCGTTTTTATAAAACCCGAAAAACAATATTGATTTTCAGACTTTGTTACCTTGTTAATTATTTCACCTCTTAAGGGTGGAATTTCGAAAAATCCTGAAATACCTTTTTACTTGTTTATTTACAGAAGTACTTACTTGTGTAAAGGGTTGAATAAAAAAAACTATCAAATCTTGTTTCTCCATACAAACTTTGAACCCCCGGTTCATCCTCATAAGGGGTGAATTTCGGAAAATCGTCTCTTAGCGATGCTTGCTAAATTTCAGCGCCATCCGAAACATTATTGATTTTCAGATTTTGTTACCCCTCTTCACCCTCTAAGGGGTGGAATTTTGAAAAAGCCTCAAACACCTATTTACTTATTTAATTACAGAAGTACTTGCGCGAAGGGTCGAATAAAAAAAGACTATCTAATCTTGTTTTTCCATACAAACGTTGAACCCCCGTTTCATCCCTTTAAGGGGTAAATTTTGTGAAATGCTTTCTTAGTACAACCCTCATGTAGACAGTATGACAGGACAAAGATTCTTATAATATGCAATTGGCGGAAAATCGAGTAAAACACAAAAAAATACAGACGAATTATTGATAACCTGCTACATTTTAAAAGTTTTATAGTGTGCTATCACACTGAAACGACAAGGCATCGTAGCAGATCAGCAGCGCAGGCAAATCGCCGCACTTTCGGCTGGGCAACGCCGCGCCAGGCAATAGGTATCCAATATAATTGGTTCGAGTTGATCACGCGTCGTCGGAGATTTGTGAGCTTCTCCCGAGGCGAGGCGATTACGTTACGTATGCATGTGTGATATCCCTTATTAACCACCAATAACACCTATTGTAGTATTTGTGAGATCGAATATGCATGTAAGTACCTACTTCACAGTTTTTGCTAAAGGGAAAAAGTCAGGCTGGAATTTCGCTAGTTTGATTAATGTTTTCAGGCCCGTTGGCGTAATGGACAGATAGCTTGCCTTCCAACCGGAAGGTCGCTGGTTCAGATTCTATTTGCACCGTGTGCCATGCATTAATGGATTTTCCTATGTAGATTCATGGATGTTTGTCCGTAGGTAAGTGTATTATATGTTCCGCTTGACTTAATACCCAAATACCAAAAAGTGGCTTACTACCATCCAGGAGAATATCTGCCTCCATAACCTTACGGTGTTCCGGCAGCACACAGCCTATGAGAATCACACTATTCTAGGCCTAGCGTGTACCATCTTCGAACACTTCATCGTTTACTACAAGGCGAGATAGTAGTCAAACGCTATCCTATCAGATTTTAATATACTAATACGTCTGAGGTAAAATCCGTCCTTGAAACAAACCAAAAAAAATCTTAGATAATTTCAGTTATGGACTGAAAAATGACAATATGATTAATTTTTTACCCAAATACAAAAAGAAGGGTTATGATTTAGCAGTCTAGGTGTGTATGTTACTATTTACGTATTTTCCTCCGTACCGCCTAAACTATTCATCCGGTTTTGATGAATAAGTTGTCAATCGATAGGTTATCATGGCCTGGGCTCTTTAACCGACTTCAATAATAGAATGAGTCGGTTATACCTTGTAAACCTTGTTCATTTTAATGATGACGTTAGGCATTATTAAAATGATTATTTGTATGTTATTTTATTTTTTGTATATATATTATTATTTGTATATATGTTATTTGATGTATTTGATGCCTAAAATCAAATACATACTTAAAAAAAAAAGGTTAGCTGTTGCTCACAGCTTTGTTTGCATGAACCCAATAATTGAGAATAATTTCTAAAATAAGAGTGTGTGATTTTTTTTAAGTAGTAGGATATTAGTTTTTGAAATTACTACTTGTAGCACAGAACAGATAATAATACTTGTAGTTAGGAAATTTGTTCAGAAAATATATAACATTCTAGGGTAGAGGAAAATGTAGGGACTATTATAAAATGTATGAACCTACCTACAAATTATTTCACTCATGTCTTATGTTTATTTCTGTTTGAAGTCGTGTTCATCCTGCCTGCAGACGTGCAAGTACTAAAAATTATATACTTAATAATAATAATAAAATGGTTTCGAAACTAATTTCTGCTTTACTCATGTGTTAATAGCGAAGAGTCTCTCGTTAGACGGCTGGATCAAGGGCCTGATACAGAAGGCGGTACTCCTTGACACGGCACCCATTGTTGTCAGGAGTTTCCTGACAACGATGTTCCTTTCTACCTAACCTACTCTACTAAACTGCAGACGCTCAAAACACCGGTACTCGTAGCTTGGGCCCTCTCCCACTGCCAGCGGCACCCTAGATTTAGGTTTTTTAGTGATATTGTAGGTTTTTATAATTATTAACCGACTTCACAAAACAGGGGGAGGTTCTCAATTCGTCGGAATCTTTATATTTTTTCCTTTTTAATAGATAAACATGTTAAATATTTACTAAGTATGGCTACTGATAGCTACCACCAGTAAGAACTTGAAGTTATCTGCTGAACATATTCGTACCTGCCCGTCCGTTCGATAAATGATTAGAACTGTGATGTGAAGACAGATGAAAGCATGATGCGTCAGTAATGAAATGATGATCAGTGGGAGTGATCACTCATAGTAATGAGTGGGCCGGTGCGGAGGGCGGGCGGCTGCAGTTTTCCCCGCCCGCGCCCGCCGCCGCGCCGCGCGTTTTCCACGAGGGGCGCGCCCCCTCGCCTCTCAAGCCGGGAAATCGCGCGTCACTCGACTCAGTTCGGCCGAGCCGTCGCGCTACGACGACGCCTGCGACGCGCGCTACGCGAACCTGTCCGCACGTACGATCGGACGCGCTGCGAAAATAGTGAGCTCGTGGCCGGGAGGTAGCCGGTGACATAGAGTGCTTGGGGATGCTGGCGCTGGTGGTGGTGGCGCTGGCGCTGTCGGCGCTGACGGCGCCGGGCGCGGCGCGCCGGCACGCGCCCGACCTGCGCGAGGACGAGCCCGCGCGCCGCACCACTCGCCCCGCCGGTGAGTGCAGCTGCCAACGCCGCCCGGATCCGATGCACCTCGATCTCTCCTCGGCCTCGCCGTTCCATCGCGCGCGCCGCATCGCCCCTATATCGCTTCACCCGTGTCTTTATGTGAATAACTGCATTCCGCGAAATCTTCGAGCTTTGCTGCATCGATGCCGATCATTCGCCCGATCGTTATCGACGCCGATACCGGCTCGAGGATAATAAAAACAAATCCACGTGAGGTGTCGGATCCGGTGTCACAATATCAACAAACGAGAGGAATTTCGAGAGTTTCTATTTTGGTAGAATGATACAATAAGTAATCTGTTATCGGGCAAAGACACCTCGCCGAAGGAAGATTGACGGAACGCGTGATAGCCGAGATAATGCTGTAAACATTTCAACCTTACATTTTTATCTGCCCTTCACAAGTTACTGAAACATTTTTTCATCATGTTCAAACACATGTCATGTGAAACATAGTCAGTCTGTAGTATTTATATTTGCCCATAAATATAATTATAACAGTATTTATATTTGCGGGCAAATATAATTATTACCACTTACTTACTTACTTACTTACTTACTTACCATTACCCAAAATTTCATCCAAACCATTTGTATCTAAAACGGTAATAAAAAAAAACAGCGGTTGCACACCGGGAGTGCCGGCAGAAGGGAAAACTTCAACACGTCATTTTTTAATATTTTGTAATGACACCTGGCGCAAGCGCCCTGCGCTCCGTTTTACGAGTTTTCGATCAGGACACGTGACCTGATGCGAGTTTAACATTTTTTACCCATCCCAAGAAAAGTGCACAACGCCGCTAAAGAAGTTTTAACTTCAAAAATGATTTTTGCATTTTGGTAGAGGGTTGGCTAATATATAAATGTTTGCTTTTTAACTAAGTAAAAATATTATCATTAGAGACTTAAGTATGTGAAATTTAGTTCCTGAGAAATTAAATAGTAAATAATAATACAAATTATCTTAAGATTAGTTAAGTCATGATGGTACATAATAACATGAATGTGAACCTTCACCGATACAGACCTACGTATTTAAAAACTATAATTTTTCTTTTTCTTCTTTTAACTTTTATCTTTTTTGGTATATTTAACAAGAAAATGATATAACTTCAACTCGTTATAAGTTTTAAAATGCTAAAGTCACACTTTTTTCTTAGGTACACTGCAAGTCAAGAATAAGATCGATAACTTAGTTTCTTTATTATATTATTCTTATAAACTTGTGTGGAAAATAAATAGTTTTGCCGGTATAAAAATGCAATAGATACAAAACTTTACTTTGTCTTTCTCATCATTAAACGTTTATATGGTACCTACTAGTTTCGCCTTGCGGCTTCGTCCGCGTAATAAAGTATCTTGAGATTTTTTTGTCCCAATCCACTAGAGTTTTAAACATCTTTCAAAAGAATTGTATATCTCCTCTTATTGAAAAGTCGGTCAATAATATGTGTCAGCAGTACGATAAAAATAATTATTCTTACAATTATAATCTTTACAATATTGATATCATTCATAGATAATGAAAGAGTCCACGTCAGCCAAGAAAAGTACTATAACGATTACAGATATAATTTAATTGAACCCACAAGTTATATCATAGATATAGAATATAATCAGTGTCGTACGATTTTGTAATCTAATCTCATGTTATGAGTGGAGTACACATTAGGGTTCATTAAGTTTTATATAAGTTTTATGAAGATAATGGGAGCATAAGATGGAAGTGAGTTACATTAATTAACTCGGTCCCTGTGCTAGGCCTACTAGCGTGGTAAAATCCTCCTAAACCACATCTTTACTTACCAATAGGTGAGATAGTGATCAAACGCTGGTCTATAGGTCAAATATATAAGAAAAAAAAAATAAAGAAAGATAATGACATATATATAAAAAGAAAATCTGTTTCGTCCATAATTTACTATGTAATACACCCTAGAGGTTTTGTGGTCTTTACATAGCATAAAACTGAATAACACCATACCCTCCTCCCGACTCCTTGAAGTTTATTACATGAAAAAGTTGCGTCTTCGAAATAAAATCCTATGTGTTAATTTAGGGTATAAGTCTACCCGTTACGGATTTGATCCAAATAATTAAATAATGTAATAAAAAATCCGTGCAGCCATTTCAGGGTGAAAACCACAAACTCAATTTGCTCCTCCATTTTGTAGGACTCGGTAGGTTCGAACTCTTCTCTTCAGTACCTTTGAATGTGTAGCCTAATCGACGTTTTTAGGGATTTCACTCCAGTAGCCTAAAGTTATTATAATTATTGTTTGAGTTTATAAAATTTTGCATGTCATTACAAAATCATTTATTTTGTATTTTGTTTAGGCATACGGTATACTTACCTTAATAATATATAATAGTGCATTAATATATTGTGTTACGTTAGTTATAAAACATTCAGAATGTAACGTTAGAACGTTACCGGTTATTGGTTACGTTAACGTTACTGGTTGGCCATTCAAATACATATTTTAAATTACTTAAAAAAATATTTTATATATTTAAAAAAATATGTATTTTGTGTGTATATATAAAAGGCAAACGTTACTGACTGACTGATCTATCAACACACAGCTTAAACCACTTAACGGATTGCGCGTCGGTGTTCGCTAAGAAGGGATTTTTCTAAATTCATCCCGTAAGGGGATGAAACGGGGGTTCAAAGTTTTTATGGAGAAACAAGATTAGATAGTATTTTTTATTCGACATTTTATAAAAGTACTACTGTAAATAAATAAGTAAATAAATGTTTCAGGGTTTCTTTGAAATTCCACCCATTAGAGGGTGAAATAGTTATTATTATATTGTTTTACTGACAAAGTCAGTAAATCAATATTGTTTCAGATTGTACTGAAATTTAGCATGCAGATAGTTATTATGTGACGTAGTTACCAGCTTAGAATTTTCTTAAATTTACCCTTTAAGGGGATGCAACGAGGGTTTAAAGTTTGTATGGAGAAATAAGATTAGATAGTCTTTAGTGTTCGAAACTTCACACAGGTACTTCTGTAAATATATTAGTAGATACGTGTTTCAGGCTTTTACGAAATTTAACCCCTAAAAGGGTGATATGAAGTAACAAAGTCTAAAAACCAATATGGTTTTTTGGGTTTTATAAAAATTAATCCCTATTTCTCTTGGCCACGTCATAACTTGAAAATGGGTGGACTGGTTGGCTAGGTTACTAAAAGGTTATTACGAAAGAAAAGTTGTAAGTAAACTAAGAAGTTTTTAATGCAGGCAATGCCGCAGTGCCCTTTTAGTTTACAATAAGGGTGTAAACAGATTTTCCACTATGTAGCGTAGCTAGTATGGATACGTATAGTACTTCGTAGTGTAACCCGTAGTTTTCGAAATAGAATCTTGTGTTAATTCAGGGTATGCCATTTCAGGCTGAAGTATGCAAAATGAAAACTCACAAATTTTAGCAATAATTTTTATATTAGTGTGGATTCTTAATTCAACTGTAATATTCAAGATATTAAAAGCCAAAGACCGTTGCTGTGTTCAAACTGCTTCTACTTCTACTACATAAATCTCATAGAAAAAAACACTTTCAGTTTTGCCCGAATTGACAAATTGCGCAAAATATCTTAATACAATTATTATATTCTATTTATACATTTTTGTAGTAGTAGGGCTTTTGCTAGTGGTACCACCCCTTTGCCAATTAATTCAACCGTGAAATTGATTTTTTTCGGATTTAATGGCAAAATAGCCACCATTTTGCATGCCGCTGTATCTGTAATAGGTAGACGTCATCGTTTACCATCAGGCGAGCATCGGTCTAGTAATTTCCAAGTAAGGCGCTTTTTAATTTAATTTCTGTTTTCAACCGTTTTTTGTTTCGAAGGGTACCCTTACCAGGTGGTCCCATTTAAATTTTATCGAAATCGGTCGAGCTGTTTTTAATATATCAACATTTGTATTACGATACATTTGTATACCTCGATGATATGCTATTAACTACTGGCTACTTTGCCTAGCGCGACGTTTGAAGTGGGTTCTTTTAGTTGTTTAATCGATCATTATTATTATATTTTATTCCACACACCATTAAAACCTTTATTCTTTACTCATGTGATTAAAACTATATTTCATAGATTTTGAAATAGTTTTGCAAATATCGGGATCGAAATAAAATAATCCATAGCTCTAATTTTATAATGTTAGGGCAACTCTAACATATAGTGTTGAGCAATATTAATCTCTGAATAGAATAGCTACTTATGTAAGTAATAATAGTTGTTGATTCGATAGAAGATGTTCTGTACAAACAATAAATCACCAGTTCCCATTCTAGGCCTTACCACCTTCGACCGCATCATCACTTACCAACAGGTGAGGTAGTGGTCAAACGCTAGGCTATAAGATATATATAAAAAAAAGGAAAAGCACGTTCAGAACTGGTTTTTTTTATCTTATTTGTAACGTTAGAAACCTATTGGAAAATTCGGAAACTCCGGAACGTTCGCTGGATTTTTCTTTACCTAAAGCTTTTATTATACGAAGAAAAATTAATTTTTCTTCGAATGATAAAATAGCCCATAATAGTCCGAATATTACAATATGATAAGTAACACCCATGTTGGTTAAGCCGTTTTGAAGTGATGCGCTTTCCAACCAACAGCATTTTTTTATATAGGTACCATATAGGCATCGTATTTTGTCCGAAAAAATGTTAATCATTAAACACTTAATTACCATATTCCAGCAAATAAAAAGTTTTGCTACAGTGGGCCTTATTAGTTATTATCCAAAAGGTTATAATGTTATAACAACATTAGGAATATTTATTTATACGTTTAACTTTATCAAAAGGATTATGTAGTTTTATCTCAAAAGGATTATAACTGTTTTGAGGGCCCGGTGGCGTAATCGGGAGAGCGGTCGGCTTTGATGCCGTGGTACCGAGTTCAAACCGCCGTGAACAAATGGATTTTCGATCGAAAAATGTATGTGCGCTTCTCACAGTGGCCCTCCGGGGAAAGAAAACATTGTTAAGAAACCAACAACCCCCGCATGGTGGCATGGTACTATCTAGTGACCGCCTGGCCAGCTACCACCCTCAAGTTAGAAAATCTATCGCCAAAACATCTTATGTGTTCCGGCAGCTATCCTTGAGAGCCAGTTCACTTTCTAGGCCTAGCGTGCTTACCATCTTCGACCTCATCATCACTTATCAACAGGTGAGATAGTGGTCAAACACTAGCCTATAAGATTTTAAAAAAAATTAAGTAAGTAGGTAATTGGTGTAATTACTACATAGGTTTCAGATTTCAGAAGAATAAACATAATTTATATAGAGGTTGCTTATACATATAAGCTCAGACTAATTCGAAACGACAGAGGGGAAATGACAATGGGGAACGACAGTGGGGTCAAACAGAAGGCAACATTTTGTGATCTCCTTATCTCTTGATAATTTTCATAACGTGTACAAAATAAAATTATACCTACGTGTAATAGTAAGTTTAGAACATCAGCCTTGCGCGAAGTATGATGTCATTAATTATTTATTATTAGAATAGAATGGACAGCAAGGACTTTCTAAGACGTCGACGTGTGCCCGTGACTCACACACGACAGCTTTCATTCATTTTCAGAATCTGATAAGTTACAAAATGTTGCCAAGTCTATATTAAAATGTCTGCCAAAAATCGTATTACCGAGACGAGACCTGACGTTCACAAGTTTTTAAGACGATGTGTCCACGCCTTTGAAGAGATACTTTGTTTGTGACAACTGCTCATAGCTGCGATTAGAGATGAAATTGAGTTTCGTAATACCTAAAGTTATCAATGAAAATTAATTTGCCGCAATATATAGTTGATTAATTATAACTTGGTAGTAAAATATAGTATACGCACCTAAAAAAAAAGTATAAGGAACAGCGTTGTTTAATTCAGGACAATTAAGGCAAAATATGTAATTTTGCAGAAAATTGAGTAACAACATAGATAAATACTGATAGATAATTTAAACTAAATTAAAATTATATTTGTAAGCTGTTTAAATGGACGAGTCGCAGCCGTTTAAACAGCTTACAGCGTTTCCGGATGTCACTATGATATAAAAATCGCTAAACGAGTAATCGATTATTTTTATGAGTGAGTTATCGTCTTGTCGATATAAATTGCGATGTATTTATAAAGTCTGTGGTCGTGCGTTGCTCACGTTATGACGTGTGACTTACAGGTGGGTGGCGGTCGCATGCTGACCGACTGAAAGGGCGGGCTAATTTCAGGTACCTCACTTGCATAACACACATCTGTAGTACACACGAATACAACGCGGAACGATACTAATCTCGTCACGTCACGACACTTTGACACTTTTGATCGATTATATCAGTATCAGAGATATATCGTGATTGCGTATCTAGGATGATAGACACAATGTGATAATCGATTACTAGAATTACGAAAGCTTTGGCGAAAAGCAAGTAGTCTAGAAATGACATCACACTTTTGGTTTCAGAAAGTTAAGTTATTACATACAATACGGATTTTAATTATGGATATTACTTTTTTTATTCCAGACAAACACTTGACCACTATATTATCTGATGTAAAGTGACAATGTGGTCTTGCTTGTCTGGAAATGAAAAACGGTAGTGATACGAGGCGTAGGACAAATTATTTTAGTCCAATCCACATAACGCAACTATCCCAACCAATCTAACCGTCTTCCAATATATTGTATGGAATAAGGGTTTATACACTACTATGTTGCTTCCATCTTTACGGTGTTCCAGCAGCACACAGCCCTTATCATTCTAGGCCTGGTGAGGTTTATTTATTTATTTATGGTGAACTAACAGTTTCAATTAAATTTGAAAAAAATTATGATGATGAAAGATCTAAAAGATCTAGAAAAAAGATCAGTACCTACTTAACAAACAATACTATTGATCTTAGCAAATTCAACACTAAACCGCCGTCTTACCGTCTTACTGTCTCCGGCGTCACTGGTACAAAATAAATCGAAATCATAACGTTGACTTAACTCCTTGAAATTGCTGCTTGCTACTCATAATATGAAACTGTTTTGCCGGTGTTAAACTGACTTAACTGAAGAAATATGGATATGTGCGTTATACTATACCCTATATATAATATTTATTTTACACTTTACAGGGACATTCAGAGAGATAGTAGTCATACGCTAGGCTCTCTTTCTTATCTATATATATATATATATATATATATATATATATATATATATAAAAACCGGCCAAGTCGAGTTGAACTCGCCCACCGAGGCTTCCGTACCAACGTTGGTATGTACCAATTAAGCTAGACCTCTAAATTGTATTAGGGCTCATATAACTCATCTAGAGAGGATGGATGAAGAAAGACTGACGAAACAGATTTATGAGACGAGTGTGAATGGGGCAGCCGGTAGAGGCCGACCTAGGCGAACGTATCACGACTAGGTCAGAGACGTTTTAAAGAAAGCCCAAGTCAAAAGTACTTATAACCGGCGAGCATGTATAAAGGCGCTCATGAAAGTGGAAGAAGCGAAAGAGGTATGTCAGGATCATAGCATGTGGAAAGAAGTAGTCTCTGCCTACCCCAACGGGAAAAAGGCGTGATTGTATGTATGTATGTAACTCAGAGGCCTACCTTAATTGGCGTAAACTATGTATGTATGTACCCTTTAATTTTCAACTTTTTTTTATTTTTTGGATCTTTGCTTTAATTTGTGCTGTAAGACCTTGCTTCTTGCCAAATTACATGATTCTAGGTCAACGGGAAGTACCCTATAGTTTTTCGACCCAAAACCTATAGGGTACTTGCGGTTGACCTAGAATTGTCAATTTTGGTTAAAAGCAAGGTCTTACAGCACAAGTAAAGTAACATTTCCGAAAAATAAAAAAATTTGAAAAATAAGGTACATTTTGGTACTCTTCTTAGTACCAAAAGGTACCTTAATTTTCAACTTTTTTTATTTTCAACGGAAAGTACCCTATAGGTTTTCGACCCAAAACCTATAGGGTACTTCCGGCTAACCTAGAATTGTCAATTTTGGGCAAAAGAAAAGTCTTACAGCACAAGTAAAGGAAAAATTCCGAAAAATAAAAAAAGTTAAAAATTAAGGAAAATTTTGGTACTTACAAGTTTTCGCGAAAATCTAAATTTGCCCATATCTTTTTATTGTGTTGACCCAAGACCTTGATTTTTATACACCTAATAGGGACTATAGGCTTCAGTATCAGGTATACATTTGTCTTATAAGGGTTTTCTTTTATTACCTTTTGAGGTACGGAACCTTAAAAAACTATGTAAATAACTTAATCGCTTCTATAAGAAAATTATTTTAGATTTATTTTTAGTCTATTTTTTTTAAATTTTTAGTTCAGTACTTTTATAATCATGTTTCAAACTAACTAGTTTACGTACTAAAGTACTGACTATCATCAGTGATCGTCGCGATCTCTCTGCGTAAACTCCCGAGGAAGTGCATCGAACATGCACGAAACCTAGGTCGAGACCACAGAATAATGAATAGTACAATCGAGACGAACTAATATAAATTGGAAGCCAAATAGTGGTGAGTATCATAGTCAGCACTTTTATAATAAAGCAAATAAAATATTGAAACGAAAAATAAATAACCAAAGTAATTAAGATGTAATCATCACATATCCTCACAGTTTATCTGCACTCTATCATATACTGTTTATTAAATCTGTTTATTAACTCTTGACATTGCAATTATTATATTATATTAAACACGCGGTGGAACAATATCTTAAGTACAAATCTCTATTATAAAGTATAATTAATTTACAAATAAATGATCTTGATTGCGAATCTACATAGTAATGAAAATCATTAAAATATTACTCATATGTTGCTCATGTGAATATCGTAAACTTGACTTTTCTTACTATTATTTCAAGATTCATCATCATTGTATTAGTCCACAGCTGGACATAGGCCTCTCCTAATTTTAAAATTGCCACTTAGGTATCATCAGGTGAGTTCGTGCCCAAACGCTGCATACATGAGATATGAAATTACTCTCATCATTATCGTCAATATTGTCTTATCCTTATTATCCAACCGTAGTCGATTCAACATGTCACTCTCTTCCACTTGGCTCTATATTCGAACTGTCATTTCTGTATACAAAATACCCTATATCTATTTCGTTTTCCATCCATGTCTTCTACGATACGGTCCATCCACATTTTCTTCAGTCTTCCTGGCTCTCTAATACATTACCTATAACCATTCTATAACCAGTCTTGTGTTCATCCCTTTCTAGTCTTCACTTTTTCGACTTTTTGGTCTTCACTCATTCTAACAAGTCAACACACCATACCACACTAAGCTATTGCTTCTGAACTTTTCTGTCCCTACGAAAAAAAAAAAAACAAATTAATATAATATTTAATAAACTTGTAATTAGCAATCCCAGTGAACTTAACCTCTCACTGATTGTATATTGTCGAAACGACGTCACTTATAAAAATATAATCTAAATACAAGTATCCAACACGTAACGCATTACGCATTGTTATTTTTAAACTCTGCGATTTGTTTTTTATCTGTTGCTCCTTAACCTCAAGTGGCATACTATGAAAACGCTTTTTTCCTGATACATTGTAGGAATATTACTGCTACTGCTACTTAACGAGATCTAAAAGCGCCGACATCTAGCTAGACTAGGCGATTGTAAGCAATAACACTCGACATGATTGCATTTAGGATTTACACTTCCAAATGATCCGAGAAACTGGCGCCTTCGGTACTTGGATAGGCATCGCCGGAGCTATCAAACATTGAATGTGAAGCTGTAAACCGGCAAAGTTATTAGCGGATACCTAACCCTCACTTCTGGAATGTTTTAAACGCGCATTTATAAGCAAATATTATATAAGATTGTGTGTATGAGCCGCAGTCGATCCGTGTCTGGAATGAAAATGCACACTATAGCGCCTCGAGCCTTCACTAGTGTCGCGGTGAATAGTCTCTTCTCGCATTTCATTCGACACTTTGCCTCCTTTGATTATTTAACTGCTTTTGTTTACACTGATTGTCCTTCAAACGTTTTGTGCATAAAATGTTTGCAATTAACGGTTATCTGGTCTGTTTGTGCAACTTTACGTAGATTTACATTTCTATTTCACGCTACGTTTGCAGAGACGTCAGGTTAAATATTTGTCCTGGTATTATGGTATTATAGTTCGCGGGTGTTGAGAATTTTCGCGAGCGTCTAATTGGGCCGGCCGAAATGATATCTGTATTGACGGAACGGATGGTGTGTCGTAAATCGTGCGGTTGCGCGTCGGAGCGCTGCCACGCAGGACACTTACGTCCAATTCAGTGTTTGGTTCATTGCCCTGGCGCAGCCTGCCCCGCACGTTACAAACGATCCACTCTGTGACATCACGTGTCCATGCACTCAAATTGCATTAACGCACGCATGCACTCATTTTAATCAGTACGTAATTGTTACGACTTAAACATGCATACAATTAGGTAGTTAAACAATCGGAAAATCCCTATCGGTTACATCATAATACCGCAGAAACGTCTTATTATCTATATGAGATAAAATATTTTGCTTTGTAAGAAGTGTGCGAATTACTTCAACTCCGCTCCTAATGCCTTCTTCATCCCCCGTTTAACTCTGCTAATTGTTCGCGCTTCCACACCGTCTCTGAGAAAGATTTCAATAATCTGATTACTCGTTCTGAATAAATATAGCAGACACAATGAACATTGTTTTTGACCGCTAGCGTGTTCTCAGCAAATATTAGCGCACTTAATTAACGCTCGACCGCTTCACTTCCACGAAATTAATTGGGGTCAAAGAATTTGAGTGCATACATCTCAATTAAACTGGACGATACACGGGGAGTCATCGACGCTTCGGTCCGCACAGTTTTCATACCTAGCGAACACATTTTGATGTAAACATGAGATATTCACGAAGCGGTGCGCGATGGAGCGAAGTGAACATCGTGTCATCAGTAATCCCCGACGCCTTCTGTCGGCAAGCGCGTACAATAGACATTAATTTTGAAAGGCGCGAGATAGGAATGTCGTCGGCGGAGCCTCGGCCAGGTAGAATTTTTGGCACCTTTATGATCAGATCCTGACGTGTCATAAGCCACCCACGGGTCCTCATTAAGCCGGTAGCTAACAAAGGTGTCGGGTCGCCCATAATGCTGTCAGATTATAGAGGTTCGGAGCGGGGACGGACGGGTCGTCGGCCCGAGGTGCCCTCGCGTGCTACAATTGCACACAATACGCCCCCGCGCGACCCAACTCACCAAAAAGTTAGAAAAGTATGGCACGGTGGTGAGACTGATACCATCTCGGCGCCACGGCCGCCGCGCGCCGCGTGCCACCCACACCTCGCTGGCCCTCAGACCCGGGGAGTCTGACTGCGCTCGCCACTCCATCTAACCTTTTAATTACAGCGCCACTCGGAACCGGTGAAATATAGCACGCTTTACATGATATCAAGCGCTCCGAACGCAATACGAGGAAACGTTAATTCGATCCCCGAGATTCAATTTATTTTATGGAAATTTTTAAAGTCGGAACGGACGCCGAAGCTGGAACGGTTCACCTGTATCGGCTATAAAAGATTTCGGTAATGTTCGGTGTCCCCTCGCGGGTGTGTCGTCCGAGTTACGGAGCTCCTCCCACGTACGGGTGCCAGCTCTCGTTATGATCTTGAATTAAATGAATGACGCAGTTGTATGAATGGTGCGGGAATGAATGTGAGTCGGAAGTGCAGGCTGCGGTTCAGCACGCTAGCCGATTGCGGCGCACACGTGCATCCGCCGCGCGCCGCGCGACTATCAGCGCCTACACCGAATCGTCCTCGCCGATCTTAGTGAACAGCACTTTACATTAAGATAATTCACAATAATGAACTCGTCCGATCGTGCTGTAGGTGCCGTTTGTCGGGCCTGCCGCCTTCAGTTTCCTCAATATCAACGAAACTTATGTCAGCGTCGGTGCGGCGATGCGGCTCGATCGCCACAAGGATATAAAATTTCATCAGGCTTACGATAAGAGCTGTTGTGACCATAATTAACGCGGTACAAATTACAATAATTACCGCTCGTGCACAGATCGGTGTGTAAGTGATTGTCTCGTAAACATCAGAATTCACTGCGCAATATTATAATTATTCGCTCGAGAGGAATGAATAACGAGGCCCTTCCAGTTTGAATGAAAACTATTTTATTGTTAATTATTACCAGTTTGTATATAGATTTTACGAAGTTCTCCCATAAATGTAACCTTTTCGCGTCTATCACAGGTGTACGTAGCGTCATCGTTTATTTACTGCTTTTACAGACGCATAAATTAGTCATAAATTAATTATAATTGAATATAAATCTGCTAACCATATTCTGCCCGAGGCTTGCCTCTGTCAGTACTCGACTCAACACGACAGTGGTTAATATAATATAAATAAATGTTGTAGATAAATTAATGCATAGTTTTATATTGTGTACGCGTACGTATATGTATTTTTCCAGAATGTATTTTCTTAAAAATCGCATTAAGTAACGGCTGGCGTATACAATGCGTTACGCACAATAATATTTTAAATGATCGTTTATCTGTAAGGACCATCTTTTATTATATTTTTATATATCTGATAGAAGGGGCGGGATGTCCCTACATCCCGATGCTAGGCACTTTACATTTGAGGTTCCTCCCCTCTGGGAGAATCCCCCCTTAAATGTAAAGTGCCTAGGGGCTCTAGATCTCTAAATTCGGCCCTGCTAGCGTTTGAACACTATCTCGCCTGGTGTCGATGATCGAAGCAATGATGTGGTCGAAAATGGTAAACACGCTAGGCCTAGAATGGTCTGTCTCTGAAGAGCTGTCGGAACCGTATGGTTATAATGAGGGTTTTACTCCTTGATGATGATAAGCAATTTTTTTTTAACATCAATATAAGGCTCCTACCGAGCGAGCCTATCGCGATTTGTGAGCAATAAATCATAAAGCAAGTTAAATTTAGTTTAGTTTGCCCGTCATAAAAGCCGAGACAAAAAATATTTGCAGTTGCAGAGTTGTCATTACCTTGGTTCGAGAATTTTATTCTTGGAATAACTGGAACCCGTCGAACTTGACTTAAAGCATTAAAATTTCCTTGTTTCCAAATACTCACATACCTATCATAGTCAAGCCAGGTAAAAGTGAACGTTGATTTTCACAAAAAGAAAACTATACCTACGTACGATTCGCGACGTCAAATAATTCATAACAATACTTAAAAAAAAAATGAAAATTATTTATTTCAACTAGTATTTACAAAGGGTACATATACATATACAACTAAAAAAAAATTATTCAACTGTTTGAACTGAGAATAAATGAAATGTTATAAATTAAAATTAAAACAGTTATGAATAAAAAACAGAACCTAGGTCGCAGCTGTCTGCCAGTAACGTTCCCAAAAAGCTGGCGACGTTACCTCGTTGAATTGCTAGGCTACTCCGTTGGCCAAGGTAAGCGCCAGCTCTTTGGTCATGAGTGATTTATTCTATTAAGCGTCTGGACAGCTCCTTTACAAAAAACAATTGATCATAAAAAGATAAAACTTGATTATTGACTTTAAAATGCCTGTTACTTGGAAGTTATTGAAAATAGTCTATATCACTTTTTTTGGACCATGAACATGCGACAGAATTCCAAAAAATAACTCTTTATTTTATTGTATACCAAAAAATTGCACAATATCAAAAATAACAATAACCTTATTACATAAGACGATCAGCGGTATTATAGCATAAGCTAATCTCTTCCAGACAAACTAGATGTAGAATGGTTAAGAAAACTTCGGGTGTTGGCAAAGGTGTACCTAATAACTAATTATTTAATAACTAGTTATCGATGTAAAATTGGATTGTGTTTAACAATTTACATCATGAGATCATTGTTCAAAGTCTCATTATAACGACTTCAATTTATATTTTAAGTTGTACCTAAAATAATAACCTACTAATATTACCTAATATTATCCACAAA
Source organism: Cabera pusaria (assembly GCA_954871355.1). NCBI lineage: Eukaryota > Metazoa > Arthropoda > Insecta > Lepidoptera > Geometridae > Cabera > Cabera pusaria. The sequence goes on from OX940897.1 coordinate 11,906,314, forward strand.
CAGAAATATCGCATCTATAAACATGAAAAATAATATAGAAATAAAAGTACCTATACACTTTTTTAAACTCAAGCTTTTTGTAAATACTGTTTCAATTTAGATACTTACTAAGTTTTTTATGGTGGTTTATAAATAAAAAAAAAATTATCACTACCCTTTTTTAAACACAAGGTTTTTGTAAATACTTATTTAATTTTGGTAATAAGTTTTATATGGTGGTTTATGCGCTACTATGGCACTTAACAGACACACACACATACACAGATACCCATGCCCCATTTTTAAGGTTTATTTTGAGGTTTCTCAATTCGACCGTATATATATATATATATATATATATATATTTTTTATATTTGTTCGCGGATAACTTCGTCGTTTAAGAACCGATTTCGATTATTCTTTTTTTGTTCGAAAGGAGATATCCCAAGTGTGGTACCGTGGTAATTTTATCGAGGTATGATAAGTATCTCCAGAGATATTGAGATAAACATCTCAAAATTGGTACTGAAAATGAATAGCGCGGCATTGAAGTCGGTTGTTTTTTAGTTTTTAAACGATATTATTCAAACATCAAAATCTGCGAACGCGATAACGACACTTCCAAGCTTGCCGCTAATATTTGCAATGAGTGGAGCTCCCTTATAGTCAACTTTAAAGTAATAAAATACCCGTGTACAAATACAGAGCCACTTATGAATTCAGGCTCAATAAATATTTACTCGCTTCCATTTTACGGCGTCTGGTACACAAGATCACTCACAGAGCTGTTTTTGGCGCCGAATGTCAATTTTCTAGAGATTACCCATCGTCGGCAGATTCAACAAACATTCTATATCAAAACTGCTCGAACAGTTCTAGCACTTGAAGTGATGAGCTTAATGGCGATAACGGAGCGGTCATTCCGTGTTTATTCTCACAGTCCGTAATGGATCGGAGCACTCGGTCGCGAAACATGTTCGTATATACACACGGAATGCTACGACTTTCATATCCTAAGCTCTTGTACAGCCTGTAAGTGGTCTGTAGTGTGTACAAATATAGTTAAGTCCACGCATGCTTTACTGTGATACTCTTATGATGTTACAATAAGAGATCAATCTTTAACTTACACTCGAAGTCGATATTAAGTATGCACCAGCGTGGGTTTCTATTTTCGGACTCGAATATCCTAGCGCTGCAGTGGATGAATCGGAGTTTCAGAGATGTGCGTATATTAATAATTAATTTTATTATTATTATTGATTAATTAATTTTGGTGCGTATGCAAACATTAAGATAATTTTTCCCGGAAAATACCAATAAAAATCTTTGTCGCGAAATTTTAGCATTCAAAAGACTTCAACGCATGCCATTTTGCTTTACCAAATTGTTTGCTAAACATTCAGTGTCTGTTTATTTATTATCTTAAAAAGTGTGATATAATACATTTGTTAACTTCTTAATTTAAGTGTTGTGTAATGGTGAAATATAGAACTTTGCCTTGCAAATATGCACTTAGTAAACCAATAGTAATATTTATTTCAAAAGTGTTCCCAAATGTATGCGTATACATAATCTGATGTCACTAGCAGAATAGTTAGTTACACTTCTGGGTAAGCCTGTATCAATCGTTCTAGCCAACAAATTGAGTTAAAATATAAAAAGATTATGTAAAACCTCTCTTCTCCTAAAGCCCTTGTAGTGGTAGGACTTCTGCTACTCCGCCTGGGGCGGTACCACCACTTTGCCAATTAATTTTCACCCGTGAAATAGGAATGTTTCTTGGTTGAAGTGGCAAGGCAATAATTACTAGTAATTATTGCTCTTTGTGGCAAGGTGTCCAGTGATAGATCCAGAGTATGTCTCAAGGTAACAGGCGCAGTGCAGTGACATGTATAATTCTGGACAGCCAGAATTTTGCATCATCATCATCTCGGGTCATGCTTTCCCTTCTTGGGGGGTCAGCATCGAGGAAATCCTCCTTACCCAGGTTGGGCTCCGATGGCAACTGCCATCGGGGAATCTATGGGCTTGTTGGCCCTTTTATGCGGTATGAGTGGGTGGGCTCAGGATGGGTGGGATCATCCTGGCTTATGTTGTGTGGTATGCCGCTACACCTCCTCTTAACTGTCCTCGTCGTCCGTAGTCACCGGGACAAGGTCGCGTGGGAGTGCACGCCTGGTCGGTACGGCGTCATCAGGCGGCCGGGCGTGGTGCGGCGCAATGTTGTTCAGGTGAGGGTGTGGTCCGTTGTCAGCGCTGTCATATTGACCGCGCGCCATACGGACCACGAACTCCCTCACCGTCTCGATCTTGGTGTCCCGGGCGATGACGTCGTTGCGTACGTACCGACCGGCTCCCGTGCACATCCGCAGGGTGACATTTTGGACGATTTGGAGTCGTTTGAGCTGGAACTCCGAGCATAGGGCATACCACGCCGGAGCAGCGTACGTCAGTTTGGTTCGAATATAGGTCTTATATATTCCAACCTTTGTGTGGAGCGGAAGTTTGGAGCGGAGGACCGGGCCGAGCAGAGCACTGGCTGCCTTCGCCTGGCGGACAGCATGGTCCACTTGCGGCTTCATCCTCAAGGACCGGTCTATATGGACGCCCAGGTACTTGGTACTCGGTTCCCACTTGACGTCTTCTCCCCTGAGTTTCAGTGGTGGTGGTAAGATGTTGTGGAGCCCGGTAAGTAGCGCGGCCGTCTTCCCCACGTTGACGGCCATGCGCCACTTGTCCAACCAAATGGGTAGGAGGTCGAGCATCCGCTGCATTCTTCTGGCGGCGATTTTGGCGTTGACCGACGATGTAATGTAGGCACTATCGTCGGCGAACAAGGCCAGGGTGGCACCTCGCTCTCCTGGCATTAGGTCTTCTTCCCCCAGTGTCGGTATGTCGTTTGTATATATCGCGTAGAGGTATGGCGGACTCCCGCTACTATTGGGCGTAGTCCGGAGTTGACGCCCTCGACGGACACGCAGAATTTCCGGGTGCGTAGGAAGGACGCTATTATATGAATCAGCGCCGCGGGTGTCGGTGTCCTGGACATTTTGAAGAGTACGCCTTCGTGCCATACCCTATCAAAGGCTTTCTCGATGTCCAGGAACACTGCGACGCTTTTCCTCTTTCGGTTGTACTCGCTGGCCAAATGGTGAAGTACTCTTGTAAGTTGGAGCGTCGTAGAGTGGCGCGTGCGAAAGCCGAACTGCTCCTCACGAGGGGTGAAGTGAGGTTTCAGCCTTCGTAGCAGCAGACGCTCGAACAACTTCGCTAGGTGGGAGAGTAGCATTATAGGACGATAACTGGACGGCTGCCTGCGGTCTTTCCCTGGTTTAGGCAGCACGATAACCTTCCCTATTTTCCAGGCCGTAGGGAAGTGCTGGGTCCTCAGGATGCCGTTAAAGAGCCGCGTTATGCAAACGAGGCCCCTCAGCGGCAACTGTTTTAGGTCCGAGTTGGATATTTATCCAATCCTGGGGCCTTTTTGGTCTGCAGTCCTCTGACAGCTCTGGCCACTTCCGCTGGGGAGACAAACTCATCACCATCTAGCGGGGGCACCGGTGATTGTAACAGTTTGCTGACCTCTATGCAAACGTGTTGGTGGTGAGTTGCGATGGTTGGATCTGCATCTTGGGGGACCGGGTGCATTTGAAATTGCTCTTCTAAATGGTCCGCCAAGAGTTCCGCTCTCTCAGGTGCCGCATAGCGTCTGCGTCCTGTAGCGTCGGTGAGTGGGCACACTGGTATTTTTGCTCTTAGTAGTGCGCGGTTCAGTGAGTAGAGATTGGTTTGGTCCTCCGTAGCTTGTACGATGCGCGTATCCCAGGTTTCACCTCTCCACCTCTTCACCTCGTTGGAGAGGCTTTCGGCTACGGCGTTTAGCTGCGCCTTTGTGGTCGGACAGCGAGTGCGGGCCCAGAGTTCTCTCAACTGCCTCTTCTTGGATCGCATGCGCCTAAGTTGGGCTGGGAGTTCCTCTCTCCATGAAGTTCGAGGTTGGGTAGTTGTGGCGATTTCTTTGGCCTCGCTGATGGCGTCGGTAATGTCGGCCGCACATCTCTCCACTTCTTCCGATGTAGTCAGCTGACCCACCGACAGCGTCTTCAGCTTGGTCTGGTACTTGTCCCAATTGGTCTTTCTCTGGACTCCTCGAGGGAGCGTTGCAGATGCCCAGGCGCCCACTGTTATCAACAGAGGCAGATGTTGCTCATCAAGGTCATAGAGGACCTCGATGTGAACAGGGGCAGGCATATTGCGGTGTGCTACCACATCGATTACGTCCGCTCTGTGCCTCGGATTGTTGGGAATGTGCGTGGAAGAGTCGGGGCCGATCACCTCGTATCCCAGTCTTTCGGCATTTTCCTGTAGCTTTCTGCCGGCTGGATTGATGACATGGGACCCCCACGCCAAGTGTTTGGCGTTGAGGTCTGCTGCCAGTAGTGTCGGAGTATTATCGGCGAATATCCTGCGCATATCTGCAGCGTCGAAGTTCGGCATGGGCGGTCGGTATCCTCCGAATATTTTGGCTTCCCGTCCGCCCAGTTGGACGATAACTCCTGTGGCCTTGGTGGTGGTGTTGGGAAGTTCTTCGATAACGTCATGGACTACGTCTCTTCGCACAAACGCGGCCGTGCCCCGGTTTACCCCGATTTACGTGCATACGGTTGTCCACGTGGGGAGACGTCGTCCTGGCGGTGTCCGGTGTAGTTTTGGATTTGGAATGGTTCGTTTTTCTTCAATTTGGTCTCGCCCAGGAGGATGATGTGCTCATCCTGCGACTGGGCGAGAATCCTCAGACTGTTGAGCTTCGTCCTAACTCCTCCCGGGTTCCAGTATAGTATGCGTAGAACTTGACTATCCATAAAGGAACCCGGAGAGTACGGCCAGTCCGCGCATTGCAGCCATCCGGAGGTCTTCGCCGGCAGCGATGGCTGAGAGTAATCCTGCCAGGGCTCCCACCAGTGCAGCGATGGGTTCTTGTGCAGGTGCTCTCATTTGACCTGCTGGGGGGCAGGGGATCCCCGCCTGTATGTTGAAGGCGGGTGTAGGAGCGGCCCAACGAAAAGGGCCTGGCGGTGGTAGTTGGGGTCCTTGACGTCTGGCTCTGGAGCGAGGACGCGGTTGGCTAAACGCGCTAGCCCCCGCTTGGACATAGTGAAATGGGGGGCCTTGGACGACTCTTGCCAATCTGGGCGTGGGCCTGGTCACTCTTGGTGCAGTGTTGGTTGTAAGTGTCGTCACACTTGTGACCGTAACAAAATGGACTCTTGATTCTGGTCTGGGTCCTAATATTGTAGGGATCGCTGGTGCCGGGATCGGCGCTGGTGTTCCCTGTTGTTGGACGGTAGGTGGCGGCTGGCTTGCACAGATATTTGCGCTCTGCGTTGTCTGTGATGTAGGCACAGTCTTCTGGCGGATGCGTGGGGAGAGAATTTTGCATGCCGCTGTATCTGTAATAGGTTGACGTCATCGCTTACCATCAAGCGAGCGTCGTGCTTGCCGTATTACCTTTTACCATTAAAAAAAGCCCTATACGAGCAAATAGCAAAGACAAATTATAGTTAAAATGTAAACACACACTCACTTTGATCTTAACATAGCTTACATTTCTTATAACTAGATGTTAAACTGATTATGATGTAGATGTTATTGTCATTATAAAAACGAATAAATAACATAATACCTAGGTAGTATAATAACGTGAGATATTAATACACGCATCGATTGAAATGTAGAACAGTGCTCGTCGTCTGATAGTCTAGGGATTATATTATTTTTTTATGAGTAACGTCTAGTATAACGCGTCAGTATACCATGTTTGCTTAGACTGCACTAAAACATGTAGTTGTAGTCAAGAAGATAGGGTGTTATTCGATTCAAACAAGCACAAAGCGGTTTTTTGCGATTTATTATGCGTCTGTATCTAGGCATATTCATTATTCTGTGATCTAGGTGACCAAGCTTTACTCGTGTTTTAATTTTTTTTTATTCATTTCACTAGTTTTAGAGGATTAGAACTAGTATTTTGCAATCAATATTTAACCCTCTTCCTGATATCCGATGAAGCTGATTTTTCGTGTGTAATAGGGAATATGCATGTAGCATACATTTACTTGAAATCATTTATTTTCGAATCATTGTTGTTCTGGTGTTGTTTGTTAAACATTTTTTTATAAATAAAATACTCTTAAATGTGTTAAAATATTATATGAAAAATGCAAAAAAAGCGTGGGAAATTTTAATTTGCAAAACACATCACCACTTTTCAATTAGAAAGTGACGTCACAGGGCATCACACGGTCTCCACAGATTAAATCTCTAAAGCGCACAAAGGCGCGCGAAAATTTGGCAGCGTTTTACATACCTCATATTTTTTCAAGGCTAAAACTATTTTTTTAGCTTAATTTGAACACTTTCAGTATTATTTCTTTTTTTACTGTGTTAAATGGATGTAATCAGTGAATTAAAAATATTTAAAACATAAATCATGCATATTTCCTATTGCGTACTTATAAAAAATACAACTTTAAGAGTAAACTTGAAAAACAAAACCAAAATCTTAATACAAAATGTTATCCAAACCGTTAGAGCCGTTTCCAAGATACGCAATAATTATGTATACTCGTACAAGAATTGCTCGTCAAAATACATAATATACTAGAAGTGCCCCGTGGCTTCGCCCGCGTTGAAGACTTCTTTAATTTACTTAAAACTTTTATTTTGTAAAAACCTTTCTATCACAAAACACATCAAAGAAGTAAAAGCCAAATCTGTTCAAACTTTGAACCCCCGTTTCATCCCCTTAAGGAGTGAATTTAGAAAAATAATTTATTAGCGGATACCTACGTTATAATAACTATATGCATGCCAAATTTTAGCGTAATCCGAAACAATATTGATTTCAGACTGTGTTACCCCACCCCCACACAATGGGTGAACCATTTAGGGGTGGCATTTCGAAAAAGTCAGAAACACGTATTTACTTATTTATTTTTAAAAGCACTTGTGTGTAGTTTCGAATAGAAAAAGCTATTTAATCTTGTTTCTCCATACAAACTTTGAACCCCCATATCATCACCTTAAAGGGTGAATTTCAGAAAATCATTTCTCAGAGTGAACTAACGTCGTCATAACTATCTGCATGCCAAATTTCAGCGCAATCCGAAACAATATTTATATTCAGACTTTGGTACCCCTCTTAAGGGTGAAATTTCAAAAAAGCCTGAAACACGTATTTACTTTTTTTTTACTGAAGCACTTGTGTGAGGTTTCGAATAGAAAAGAGTATCTAATCTTGTTTCTTCATACAAACTTTGAACCCCCATTTCATCCCTTTCAGAAGTGAATTTTGGAAAATCCTTTCTCAGAGGGAACTAACGTCGTAATAACTATCTGCATGCCAAATTTCAGCGCAATTAAAAACAATATTGAATTTTCACACTTTGTTACCCCATTTCACCCTCTCAGGGGTGGAATTTCAGAAATACCTGAAACACGTATTTGCTTTTTTTACTGGAGCAATTTTATGAAGTTTAGAATAGAAAATACTATCTAATCTTGTTTCTTCATACAACCTTTGAACCCTCATTTCATCCCCTTAAGAGGTGAATTTTAGAAAATGCTTTCTTATTACACCTTTACGTACTAAGACAAATATACCCTCCAAATTTCAAGTCTCTACGACCAGCGGTTTAGGCTGTGCGTTGTCTGTCAGTCAGTCAGTATGTCAGGACAAAGATTATTATAGTATTAGAAGATATGAAGCACGAATCAGAGGAACCATATTGCAGAACGTTTATTTAATGCCAAACTAAAATCGCCGCAATATTTTAATTTTTACAGATAGCAAATCTGGGTAAGTACCTAAGCAGTAAATTCACAACCTTTCAGTAACTAATTGTTTTAGCGTCTCCCTCACTATTACGTGCGTAAGAACTATATGTAGGTTCTAGGTAGGTACTTAATGATAGTGCGACGACCCCCCGACATCGTCGCATTATGGATAATTTACATGGCTCCAGTCGCTGGATACGATTATTGGTTGGCCCAGTTTGCAAGGCACGCCTTGTAAGTGAACACTGCCAATTTTTGTCTAGACTAGAAGAATAATTGCTACACACGTCATACAAGCGTCCTGAATTTCAATGTCAGCTTTTGAAAATTGTTTATGAAATAATAGATTTTGATGTCAATTATTCTTGAAATCAATGTCAAAATAAGTCGTAGGTACTCTTATTATAGAAATTTTTGTTTTGGACGTCTTTCACCCTTGTAAATACACTGCCTAAGCAAACGGTGCCGATCCAAGGTACAGTAAAGACAAGTCGTAGGAGTCTTCTTATAGCAATTTTTTTTTCGACGTCTTTCATTCTTGTAAATACACTACCTAAGCAAACGGTGCCGATTCAAGGTACAATTAAGACAAGTCGTAGGAGTCTTCTTATAGCAATTTTTGTTTTCGACGTCTTTCACCCTTGTAAATACACTACCTAAGCAAACGGTGCCGATCCAAGGTACAGTAAAGACAAGTCGTAAGTATTTTCTTATAGCAATTTTTGTTTTGGACGTCTTTCACCCTTGTAAATACACTACTTAACCGAACCGTGCTGATCCTAGGTACAGTAAAGACAAGTCGTAGGTACTCTTCTTATAGCAATTTATGTTTTGGACGTCTTTCACCCTTGTAAATACACTACCTAAGCTAACGGTGCCGATCCAAGGTACTGATTAACAAAGAGTGGATAAAACCATCTCCTTCGATTAATAAAAATTAGTATCACTTGTATCTTTAGTTTAAAAATAACAGAAGAAATCTTTTCAGTAGCAAGACTTCATGATTTTAATTATACTGAAACTTATGGTCTATGGGGTCTGAGCACCAAAACCTTCTTAAAAAAAATTGCTCCACGCCTTGTCGATGCCACCGGTGACAAAAGGGCTGGATCATTCCTAGCGCAAAGAATTTCTTTAGCGATTCAATGCGGGAATGCAGCTAGCGTTCTTCGCACTTTACCACACGGATCTCCGTTATTCCCTTGAATTATTTTTAAGTTGTTTAAAAAAAAATTAGGCTAAAATAATATAGTCCATAGCAGTAAATATTCTTCACATTAATGCTGCAACGCGGATCTTTCCAGCCATAAAAATCGTAGCCTCGTATCTGACGTGCGTTTCCTGCTATAAACCTTTGTTAGTTCACGCTCGATGTACCAGAAAGAACACAATGTCGACAATCACGACATGCTTTATAACTTTAGGTAAAGATATAAGTTTGTCTAAATAATGTCTGAAGGATGTGAACATATGTCTGGCTAGTTGAGTATTGTATTTTTGGGATCCATTGTTGGCATCTATTGTGGTCTTATAATGTTGATATTTAAAGACTTACCTAGAGTAGAAACGCTTTGTATCGTGACCATACAAATTTTATCGTCAGATTTATGTCTAACTGATCTGATGATATTTGTCAATATGCTATCGAATCATTACGGGCAATGATTTGTATTATAAACGTGCGTTGATACTTAAGGTGCGGGTCGTCGGTTTAAACGGTTATGAGCGAAACAACTATATACGGCAAATATTACTATTAGCTCCTTTCCTATTAGCCGGTAGTGAGTTCATCTTCTAATACTATAAGAATCTTTGTCCTGACATACTGACTGACTGACTGACTCACTGATAGACAACGCACAGCCTAAACCGCTGGTCGTAGAGACTTGAAATTTGGAGGGTATATTTGTCTTAGTACGTAGGGGTGTACTAAGAAAGGATTTTTCAAAATTCACCCCTTAAGGGGATGAAATGGGGGTTCAAAGTTTGTATGGAGACACACGATTAAATAGTATTTTCTATACGAAACTTCACACAAGTGCTTCAGTACAATAATAAGTAAATACGTGTTTCAGGTTTTTTGAAATTCCACCCCTAAGAGGGTGAAATGGGGTAACAAAGTGTGAAAATCAATATTTTTTCGGATTGCGCTAAAACTTGGCATGCAGATAATTATTACAACGTTAGTTACCTTTGATAAAGGATTTTTCAAATTTCACCCCTAAAGGGGATGAAACGGGGGTTCAAAGTTTCTATGGAGAAATATTATTAGATAGTCTTTTCTATTCGAAACTTCACACAAGTGCTTCAGGACATAAATAAGTAAACACGTGTTTTAGGTTTTTTCGAAATTCCACCCCTAAGAGGGTGAAATGGGGTAACAAAGTCTGAAAATCAATATTGTTTTGGATTGCGCTGAAATTTGGCATACAGGTGGTTATTATGACGTTAGTATCAGCTAACAAAGGATTTTCTAAAATTCACCCTTTAAAGGGATGGAACGGGGGTTCAAAGTTTCTATGGAAAAACAACATTAGATAGTCTTTTCTATTCGAAACTTCACACAAACGCTTGAGTACATAAATAAGTAAATACGTGTTTTAGACTTTTTCGAAATTCCACCCCTAAGAGGCTGAAATGGGGTAACAAAGTCTGAAAATCAATATTTTTTCGGATTGCATTGGAATTTGGCATACCGGTGGTTATTATGACGTAAGTATCAGCTAAGAAAGGATTTTATAAAATTCACCCCTTAAAGGGATGAAACGGGGGTACAAAGTTTCTATGGAGAAACATTATTAGATAGTCTTTTCTATTTGAAACTTCACACAAGTGCTTCAAGGCATAAATAAGTAAACACGTGTTTTAGTTTTTTTCGAAATAAAATGGTTTTTTGAAATTCCACCCCTAAGAGGGTGAAATGGGGTAACAAAGTGTGAAAATCAATATTGTTTCGGATTGCGCTGAAATTTCGCATGCAGATAGTTATAACGACGATAGTTCCCTCTGAGAAAGGATTTTCCAAAATTCACCCCTGAAGGGGATGAAACGGGGGTTCAAAGTATGTATGGAAAAACAAGATGAGATAGTCTTTTCTATCCGAAACTTCACATAAGTGCTTCAGTAAAAAAATAAGAAAATATGTGTTTCATATTTTTTTGAAATTCCACCCCTAAGAGGGTGAAATGGGGTAACAAAGTGTGAAAATCAATATTGTTTCAGATTCCGCTGAAATTCAGAATGCAGATTGTTATTATGACGTAGGTATCCGCTCAAAAATGATTTTCTGAAAATTCCTCCCGGATACGGAACAGGGATTCAAAGTTTGTATGGCGAAACAAGATGGGATAAAGTACGTGTTGTAGGATTTTTCGAAATGGGGTAGGTAACAAAGTCTGTAAATTTAGGTTTTTAGGGTTTTATAAATATGAATCCAGAATTGCCTTAGTCACGCGATAACATGAAAACGGGTGAACCGATTTGGCTAATTCTTATTTTATGTGTTTAATGATAGAATCGTTTTTACAAAAGAAAAGTTTTAAGTAAATAAAAGAAGAAGAAACGCGGGCGAAGCCGCGGGACACTTCTAGTTTTTCTAGTTTCTATATGTTAGAAGAAACTGCTTAAACGACCACGTTTAAGCAGTTTCTTCTCGGTCAACTCACTAGTCCTCGGTGAGATATATTATAAGGCGAGAGGCTGAAGTCGAATCAAAATTGGACTGATCATTCTAAATAGGGACAGTCGTTCTGGTTCTACAGTTGCAGGCCGTAGATGGACAGCAGGTCGGCAGGCGCCCGTTTCTCCGGCCGCGGCGGCGCCCGCCTCGGTGCAAGCATACGGACGCTGCATGAACTGTACAATATACAAACAGTATGCAGCTGGAATATGAGTTAAGATAAACCTATTTCTTACTGTTACCTTTTTTAAAAGCTCCAATCGAACATATCTTACTGTAAATAAACTGTGTCACGTACCTACTTTAAATTAGCCATTACAACGGAAGGAATTAACCTCCAAAACACACTAGGCTAGAAACGTATCACAATGTAATTGTACTAAACATTTTCAATAAAAAAAAAACTGTGAGTACTTAATTCGGAGCCTATCCTTCAAATTCTTTACAGATGTTTCGATCTACAAAAGAATTGAGAAAAATTGGCACAAATAAAATACCGACTTAAACTGTGTATTGTCTTTCAGTCTTCTTTCAGACTTCTAGTGTAACACTAAAAGTGCCCCGCGGCTTCGTCCGCGTTAAAACTTCTTTTATTTATTAAAAACTTTTCATTCGTAAAATCCTTTATATCATAAAACACATCAAAAAATAATTAGCCAAATTGATCCACCGGTTTTTTAAGTTATCGCGCGACAAAGGAAATAGGGATTCATTTTCATAAAACCCGAAAAACCACATTGATTTTCAGACTTATTTACCCCATTTAACCCGTTTAGGGGTGGAATTTTGAAAAAGCCTAAAACACGTATTAACTTATTGATTTACAGAAGTACTCACTCAAGTACTCGTATGAAGTTTCGAATTAAAAAAGACTATCTAATCTTGTTTCTCCATACAAACTTTGAACCCCCGTTTCATCCCTTTAAGGGGAGAATTTTAGAAAATCCTTTCTTAGCCGATACTAACATCATAATAACAACCTGCGTGCCAAATTTCAGTGCAATCCAAAACAATATTTATTTTCAGACTTTGTAACCCTATTTCACTCTGTTAGGGTCAGAATTAAAAAAAAGCCTGAAACACGTATTTACTTATTTTTTTTTACAGAAGTACTTATGTGAAGTTTCGAATAAAACAGACTAACTAATTTTGTTTCTCCATACAAACTTTGAACCCCCGTTTTGTCCCCTTAAAGGGTGAATTTTGGAATATCCTTTCTTAATACACCCTTATGTACTAAGACAAATATACCCTCTAAATTTCAAGTCTCTACGACCAGTGGTTTAGGCTGTGCGTTGTCTCTAAGTCAGTCAGTCAGTATGTCAGGACAATGATTCTTATATTATTAGAAGATTGATAGAAGATAGTAATGAGTGCGAAATAATACCAAGAAAATGAAAATTGTGTTACAAATGGATACCCAACATACTTATCTACTAATCTATCACTATTGTCATTACTGACAGTTGTGAATATGTTACTTCAGCCATGAAAAGTGGTTGAGTGTGTGTTGTGTTATCAGCAAAAAATTATCAATGTTGTTGTTTAAAATGCTTTAGATTTACAGTAGTTGTAAATAAATATTTCTGAAGTACAGCAACTGATTGGGTTTTCTGCTTAGAATATAGATGTCAGTGAGTGGAAATTATTGTATGGAGATGCTTTGATTTTCGGTCGAAGCTCCTGGTGATACAACCAAGCTCAGATTCTTTAAAATAAAGGTACCTGAATTAAAACTGGCACCTACATAAAGTTTAATTAAGGTAGTCTATTTTGCCTCTACAGTTTCTACTGTTTGTATATTGCTTCTGACTATCCATTAAACTGTACCACTAGGCACGTTTAGGACAGACCACCATCCCAAATAAGTAAATCGCTTTCGTAATCTAGCGCCACAAAATATTTAGCCGTCGCTCGTGACTCATTATTAAAACGTAGATTATAAATAATTCAAAAATATTCAGACGGCTTCACGAAAATAATCCTTATACATTAAATATATAACGATACAAAGAAAAATAAATAAAAACGATGATAAAGAAACGCTCGAGAAGCTCGTCCGAGGACGGCTCTTAAATCTTCCACCGCACGTTGTCAAAATATTGTCAAAGTGAATTCCACGCGTCCAATATATTATAAGTGATTTTACACTTGGCAATAATCCTAGCGATTTATTTCGATCTTCGTAGATATTAACCGCATCCCGCATATATCTAGACGAGGCGTCATTCTCGTTGGAGACTAGGTTGTTGAACCTTCTTTTATTAAGAATGGGCGGAGCGGGCGATCCGCGAACTTTAGCACTTTCAGTTTTGGGTAATTATCGGGCGACGGCGGCGAAGTGTCTCATTGTCACCGGTTATATTTAGTGATGATGGCGCGCCGGCGTGGCTTCGGCTGCACCCATCTGCACCGGTAGGCACACTTCTGTCTGCTCATTTGGCAAGGTCTCGTATTTACTGAGCGTGAGACGCGTATCCGGTGTACCTCGCTCCCGCGACGCCTAGCTTGACGTGATCGATTGACGTCAAACTTTACCAAATACTAAACAACGCGGTTTCGTCGCAGAACTGTTCCTTCCAGTTTACTCGTACTGCAAACAAACTGTGCAAATACATCAAACACGCTTTTTCTAAGTCAATAATCATTTCAAATGTCGTAAACAATGTCGGCGTGCACGTTGCTATGTTAAAGTTAGATAATGTCAAAGATAAACCATATCCACGCGGGTCGTCGACCGGTGGTTATCTTGCGTCTCTACAAGGACGTTGCGCTGCCGCCCAACGATTCGCCGCCTATGAAAAGCCGCCCAACTCGTGTAATAGCTACTTTTGATGTGTTTCTGTCATCATTTTTACTACACACTATTATTTATTACCCGCGAGCTTTTAGTAAACTCCTCAAATCGCATAATTCGTATGGCATGCTGAGCATATTTTTAAATTTGGTACTCAAATAAATGAAAGTATGTAGGGTAGCTATAATTGTGAGGACTCTCATGAATCCTTTAAAAGTGTATATTTATCAATATAAGTCAATCCACTCTTCTACAAAAAATACTAAGGTATTTTATAATATTAAAATAGATGGCGAGTCGTGCGGTAGTAAAATTAATAACGACGGCGCGCTGCTTCAAAGAAAGAGTTTCCACGAGAAAGGCATAAGTTAAAATGAAGTTAATACCTATTCACGCTTGCGTTTCAGCCGAGATAACATTTAGTCGAAGTAATATTGTTTGACATGTTGTTACTCACGAAATCTGGGCTAAGCCAGCCATAAACTGATATCATAACATAAAGCTTGGCGTGATTGAGTGCATAATAATATTATATCACAGCGACGCTTTTAAGACTTTTAACGTAAACTTACTGTTATGACTCTCTTTCGACTTCCGTAGGTAAAAATCGGCTATGAATATACATCTAGTTTTTAAAATAATAATGTTGATTGTTCTACTTCAAGCTCTGCCAATGTCGTGTGGGTGTCGGAGCACTGTTTAATAAATAGGAGAGCATTAGTCACAATATATCATCTGAGAGAATCTTTTAGTTAGTTTACGCTGGAAGACATCGAGGCCGGACTGAATTCTCGCAGATGGATTAATGTAGCGTTCTGTAGTCACGACAGAAACAGACGTATTTAAGGCCGAGATGGGAGCGGGGTGAGTCAGTGGATGGAGCCCGGTGTGGGAACGCCGCGCGCCGCCGCCGTAGGAGCGAGGGCACACGCAGCGCCGGCGGCGGTGGCCCTGCCATATTTTTATTTGCTGATATCTGTGATCGGCGCCTGCTCCATTAGTCATGTGACAGTATCGACACAAGATCGCCTCTCTCGGCCCTCTTTAATTCCAGTCGACGCCCGCAAGACTGGACTCGCAGCCGTATGCAAATTTACACGTTCACCGCCACCTGATGAATGATGTACTGACACATTTGAATTTCTCGCTTTCCGAAGAATAGATAAATCAGGCGGCGCTCCTTCAGACCGCCGCGGCCGACCAGTCTTCATAACGCTGAATAAAAAGTGGCAAATGTCAGTGTAGATTTCCGATACAAATGGAGCTCGTTTATTCGGTCAACGCAGCTCGATAAATAATTCTGAGGGTGATACAATGGAACGAATAATGAGACGGAATGCGATTTGTTGATCCGCTTGGCTCTACGCTGTTCGTCCGCCTCGATCGCCTCTTCAATAAAGAAGATGTTACAACAAAGAGTGTTATTTTATTGTTATTATGTTTAATTGTCTTTCTTCGATCGAGTTACCGTTTCGAGATGAAGCAATGTAGTGCATGGCGGCACAGGAATAGTAGGCGTCGGCGGGTGAGCGAGGGTCATTGAGCTCGGTTCTGAGTCACTGCATGCGACATACGTAGTCTCTATCACATTAATACTTTCTTATAAGGTTGTCGCGTTTAAATAATGCATGTTATGCAACTGGTTGCAATTTGTGTCTTGCGAGAGCGCGAAATTGTTTGCGCACCCGCGCTCCGGGTCGCTGCACGGCCATAACGCTTTGATATGTAAAAGAAATGCAATCTCTACTTCACTTCATACTTTGTTGCGTTAATTAACCGCTCTCGTTGGACTGAATTATTTCGGCACAATCTTCAAGGTTCACACGATTTCTTTTTCGTTTTAGGTAAGTACATTACGAATTGCGAGCAGATATTATCGAACTGGTTAATTTAGCAATATTGTATGTGATCGAGGTTAATATCCCCGTGAACAGAAGCGTTAGCTACAACGTCTCTGCCACGTAAGCATAATATCAGCAGTACTTTGAGTACAAAGGGAGTGATGGCACGCGGCTTTTAACGCCTCTCTCATATCAATTCCATCTGAACGCGCGACTCTGTCGCATGCCAAGGGCCTTCGAGTTTACGCGCCGATAAACAAACTTAATCGTATGCTAATGCTATTGTGTGAATTTCGGTTGAGTCTGTGTTACCTGATTGCTCCATTGTTTCTCGTTTACAGTACGTAATCTGTTTCGCTGGAAAAGAAAACGAACGAAAGGCTCGTGTATCACACGCGCACGACATTTATCGAAATGTATACAGAGTGTTAACCTGCGCTTGTCAGAAAGGCGCCACATCAAGAAGACCTATCGGTTTTGCAGAATATGCAATGACACACGATAAAAGTAATGCCCGCTGGGACACAACCGGAATTTCAGACATTACCGTGTTATCGATGAGCGTCCTCAAAGCGGTTGCAATTAGTGTTACCATAAGCGATGGACCTACCGCGCCGCGTCGAACAGCGGTCGGCGCCGACGGCGACGCCTGCTTGTCTTTATGAAATTATCGCTAAATTGAGAGATAAAGGCAGCTCGCCCTGACGTGATAATAGCACCCGGCAGGCCGCACCGACTCACTTCTCTATTTTACGCGGGGCTGTATTGACCGCGGGCCCTTCCATCGATTGCCGTGAATATTGTACGACTTGACATGTCAATTGCTGCCACTTAAGTCTTGAGGTAATGATGGATGTTCATATTCGCAAGTGGGGTGGTAACAACTCAATAAATAAATATAGCGTAACGCTAACTGTGATGTTTTTAATTCGTTATTTTCTTATACATAATACGGCTTACTTTATACACTGCAGCTTACTTTCGGGTGCTGGCTCATCAAAAATGTTGTCACAAAAAAGGGTAATTTACACTTTTATGAATAATAAAGTGACAGTAGTTAAAGTTTGACCATCTAGAGTTGATTTCACTGGCTTTTTCAGCATTTTTATTTTGTGCGATACTTTCGTTCTTTTATCATTATCATTATCAGCCGGTATCAGCCCACTGCCGGACGTAGGCCTCCCGTAAGACACGCCACTGAGCCCGGTCTTTCGTTCTTTGCCAATGGTTAAAATCAAAATTTAAAAATGAAAAAATATTTAAAATCTTCGAGTCGAGTACAGGAAGATCGTCGAGTCGGAAATTAATAAAATAGAATTCTTTAAGACACACGTGTAAAAAAAAGGAACCTTTTTCTTTACTCATGTGATAAATATAAGACAATAAGTGACGTATGAAGCGCGGCGGCATGGCATGATCGCCATAAAAGGAACTGTCACAACCTTTCATTACACTTAAGAAGATGCAGTGCGAGTGCACATTTCGTGATGGATCCGTGAGAGCAGTCACGAGCCGCCCGTGGCAGCGCAATGGTCTCATGCTTTGGAAAGTTGTAGCAAATATAAAAGTAAAGCATACATGAAGTGGCCACGTATGAATGAATCTTATAGATACAATAAACTCTATCGCATGTCCCTATCTTCAATTGAAGATGCTGGTTATATTTTAATTCAGAATCTATGGATAATGATTTGGAATAGGTAGGTATATTTTGTTTAGGTATAACTTATTAAAAACAGTTTTAAGTTTTATAATACAACAGTATGTTTTGAAAGTGCTGAGAATGTTTGCAGTATCGCTTAGTCAGAGATAGTACAACACTAATATTAGGTAATACATTTATATATAACCACCCCCGATTAACGGGGGGTATAGTTCATTGAGACCATTCTAATGAGCCTCAACACGATATATCTGCTGTTAGTTTGTAAGTTTTTAGTAAGGAATTTATCCCAAAGCAAAATTGAATTACCACCAATCATTACAATACAATCATTATACATTTTATAGTTTGACAGTTGTCATCAGAACCATTTGACTCTGTGGCGCCTCCTGGAGCGCGAAAAAACGGTAGTCCCCATTTGAAGGGCTGTTAAAAAATTAGCAGGTCGGTTTTACGAGTGTTCAACCAGTTAAAGGCTCACGGCATGACCAGGGTGTCTTCAGTTTCGTGTCGCACATAGGTAGTTGCGGTTTACTGCATCTATATTTTACTGTTATTTTACTGTTACTTCTATCCCATTATTGATTGAAAATACAGAAAAGTTTTGTCAGTTTATGGCATATAATATACAAGCATTTCACCTTGTGATAAAACCGATACGTTCCGTACTTTTTGAAGTGAAAATTTCTTTAGGCGCGCCTTGCTTATTATTTTGTGGGTTATGAACGAGACTGAGTCCGTCACACGCGCTCGTTCGTGTAAGGTTGGCTCGAGTTCGGGCAAAGTTGAGTTATACAGAGTTCATGTCAACGCTTGTTCGGGCAAAGTCGGCTCGAGTTCAGGTAAATTCGGGTTGTACCTAGTTCATATCAACGCTTGTTCGGGTAACGTCGGTTTGTTAGGGTAAAGTCGGCTCGAGTTCGGGTAAAGTCGGCTTGAAGTTCCTTACAAATCCGATAGCAGGCGTTTTTTCAATAAATAAATAAAATAAATAAATTATGTTGCTCATTCCACTGTTCACTTTCATCTACAAATATAATAGCTTATACATTTCCATGTGTTTTTATACAATGTATTTCTGCTTCAGATTATTTAAAATTTAATTATCATATGTATACCGCAAATATTTCAGTTATCTTTCTGAAAACAGACTAATTTACTTAACCGATATCGATTAATTACATGGTAACACTACTGGCTGAATGTGAAAAATTTGCCATTGCCATTGCCCATTTGCAAAAAAAAAAAACCAAAGAAATAAACGGGAAAATTTCCGCGTGCATTTTTTACAATCGTTGTTATAAATTGTTGTAAAATTTGTGTGATTTTTTAACGACTTAATGTATGTTGGACCATAAATTTATTAGTACAGTTTACGTGAATGCCCAGACATTTTACGAGGTATTTGATATTAGAACAGAATGCGATGAAAACAGTCGGGAAAGATTTGAGCAGATTATTTGATCACAGAGAAGTATCTACGTCAATAAGCAGGTATGGTCGGTATGGATAGAATGCATGGCATAGGTGGAACCGTATGTATCTTACGTGAATAAATATTTTTATATAATTGTTGATAATGTATATATACTCAAGTATCTATCTATCAAAATGATAGTTTAGTGTTGTGCCTGTTTTGTAAATATAACTTATTACATCGTCCGTTTACCGAGAGAAAATAGGCCGCATTCGTTTTTAACGAAGTTAATCGTAGTAATTATTATATAGTAGATGATATGAATGAATAAATGAATGATATGTTTATTTTTATCACACTTGTTTTAGACATACACTTATATAGGTACTAGTTTAATAAATAGTATTATCTGGACTAGTCAGTCATTGATACCCAAACTAGGATAGCCTGTGTGATGGCGTATCAATGCCCCCGCCAGACTAGAACAAGTACTGATTATGTTAAAATCTATAACGAAATTGCGCTTAAGATAATGCTCAAGCACTAAGTATAGTATTCCATATACATTAATGCAATTTCGCCTGCCAGTTTACTGAGTTTTAATATGTTCGGCACAGTCAGTTCGAAAGAGAAACGCACTCATTTCGTGCAACCACCGACACGCTATGGCTCTTTTGATCTTTTCAGACAAGTACGCTATATTTAGGACCAAGTCTGTAACTTTTTGTCAGGTAAAATTCTAGCCTTTGCGTGTCTAAAAAAAATCAGACATATGCAATTTTCGCAGGTAACAAAAGACAAACGGATGTCTGAAACCCTAAACACGATATTCAAAGCCCACTTTATAGGTCTCAATACTTTTGCTTTACACTATCGCAGACTGATAAAAATAGCCCTTTATAAAACCTGTATTCATTGTAGATATCCATATTACATTAACATAATTTGTTATCATTGGCGTAGTGGGTACATAGATTATTTACAAAACACTGCTTCGCTTTTGCAAATTAATCTGACATAGATAAAATACTAGTAAATAGGCGCCGCAGACTTATGTATTATTTACTACCAACCAATATTATCTAAACAAGATTAATGGACTTTCAAGAATATCGATCGCGCCACTACGAATGTAGATACTTATTATAGACATAATTACTATCAATATATAATAATAGTTAACTTTTCTTGACTGCGAAAGGGTATATTAGTTTTAGTTACCTACCTATTTACTCGTATTTCTACTATGCTGAAACGGCTTGGTAGTTCGATAATACAGTTAGATTCATCTTAGTTCATGTTTCGTCTAACTAAATGGATGACAGTCGCATAGTGAGCCTTAAAAAGTTTTGTCAAATGTAAAGAAATGACAAAACGCTACACTAATGTCCTACAGCAAGCATTTTGCTGTAATTTTGTAACTGACGAAAAAAAAGGAGGAGGTTATCAAGTCGACGCGTATATATTTTTTTTATGTATGACTAGCAGCCCGCCCCGGCTTCGCACGGGTAGAACATATATGCCTACAAAATTTGCATCAGTTTGTTGCATCAAATATAAAATATTAACATATTTAACAATCATCGTCATATTTTTATATTATTTGATGTTGATGTGTTTGTGTCATTTAAATATAAATGTAGTTAATTTCCCATACAATTTGTTATTGTTCAGGAATAAATGAATTGAATTGAATTGAATATTTCAACCAATTTACACAAAACCTTAACGAATTATGCACCTAAACCTTCCTCATAAACACTCTGGCTATTGGTGAAAACCGCATGATAATCCGTTCAGTAGCTATTGAGATTATTGCGAACAGACAGACAGACGCAGTGATGGACTTTGTTTTATAATACTTACGTAGTGATATTGGACGGCCCTTTGGCGTAAAGGATAGTTACCCTGATTCTGACCCGACGGTCGTTGGTTCTAATCCTAGCTATATACCTACCAATGAAAGTTTTATGTGCATTCATAGATCATGGGTTTTCGTAGAGGTAGTGGGATCATTTAATCAAAATCAATCAAATCATGGGATCAAAGAAGGGGTATTATACGTTTAACGTGTGTATCTGTCTGTCTGTAGCATCTTAGCACCCAACCAGATGAACCGATTTTGATTTTATAATTGATATTTTTTTTTTGTTTTGTAGATGTCTTCATCGAGAGTGTTCTTAGCTTTGATTCATGAAAATTCGTTCAATCGTTATAAAACTATGAGCTTTTTTCTAGTTAATTGCGCTATGATTAATTGCGCTATGAAATCAACTTTCATAGGTCTGATCAATTCGAAAATCTTCTTCTTCAACGATATTGTAAGAACATGGAAGCATTGACCTGACGTTGGGACATCTCCTGTACTCTACAGAATACTCAAATCATTACTAACTTACAGCTCAGTTTTTAAATGAGATTAGAGTCGTTGGAATGCTTTTATTGAAAAGATTATTCATAGATCAGTCGGGGTGGTTTATATATAGATCATAACTATATTATACAATAGAATTTTAAATTTTACAGTAAAAATATATTATTATACTATATTGACTTCAAATTGATTGTGATCGGTGAGGATCTACAGCATCGCTAAGCTTATAATAATATTTTCGAAGTAACTGTGACGTAATCTGTGGTTTCACTGCAGATATTTTATTAATTTTGCGATGCGTGTATGTGAAATCCGTGATATCTTCTAGAGTTTTCATTTGAATTATGTACTGTAAAGGACAATTTTAATGTATAATATGTGGCCAAGCTAATTAACGTAATTATTTGGATAAGGATTAATACTATATACTTGAAAATAGCCCTGGAAGTTATGTAATATTTTTTAACAAAAAATTAAAGATTGAAATGGTTACTGTGAGTCAACCTTAAGAGATAGACATATTCTATTGGGGACTTTTTTGTAGGTCTTATTAAGTTGTACAACTCTTCCATAGAAAATATTCTTCCATCTATTTTTAATTGAGCAGCGTTCGTAAGAAACGTGTTTTTTCGACCGTTTTTTAGTCGACTTAGGTTGCAAATTAAGTCTCCACGAATGTACCTTTGGTTTAAACGGGATAATACATAGCCTATTTTCATTCCGAAAGTCCATTTTATATATTAGTGAAAGAATTTTTTAAATCGGTTCAGTAGTTTTTGAGCCAAATCATTACAAACATACAAAAATACAAATGTTCTCTCTTTATTATATTATTAGTATTAGTATATTGGTATAGAAGTATAGACTACGCATAACTTTTTACAGAGTAGTTTGATTTCGATAATTCTTTTTTTATTGCAAAGGGTATATATACCCCCAAGGGGGGTCCTATTAAATTTTTTATGAAATCGGTCGAGCCGTTTTGAATTAATCAACAAAAATAATGGATAAAAGTATCATGATTTTGATGATTTTATCATATCATCAATGTATGTCAACAAACACTGGAAAAAACAAAGAGCCAAAAATCGGGCTCAGTTGCGTGTGTTGAGAGAGGCATATGTCCAGCAATGGCCTGATACCGGCTGATTATGATGATGATGATGATATTTTACAGGTGGTACCATTTAAATTTCATCGAGATATGTTCAGTATCTCCAGAAATATGAAGGTAAACACCTCAAACTTATATTGAAATTGACTAGCGTGACATTGGAAGTCGGGTCTTTAAGTTATTTAAGTGACCTTAAATTATTTTTATTATTATTGTAGAGCATACATGTTCTATAAAACGTTTGTCTAGGCCAGGGGTAAGCAATGTCGACTGCTTATAACATAGTAGATTATGGCCACAAAAAATTATAAAATAAAACTTTTTAACAAAAAAAATAAACCGCCGAAAATACTGAAAAGCAAAAACTAATAACCCTTTTTTAATTTACCTTAATAACGAAGTTCTTAGACTACTGTTAGTATTCCTAAGTATATATATTTGTAAACGTTTTGAGTTTTTAACTAAACATAATAACTAAGTTCTTAAACTAATGTAACTATGTATACCTAAGTAATTTTGAGTCGGCGCCAAACAATCAATATATATTGCATATTTATATTGCATATAATCAATATTATTGCATATATATTGCATATCTTTAATTACCAATAAGTCATATCGATATATTATATTATCGAGATATTGATTGTTTGGCGCCGACTCAAAATTACTTAGGTATACATAGTTACATTAGTTTAAGAACTTAGTTATTATGTTTAGTTAAAAACTCAAGACGTTTACAAATATATATACTTAGGTATACTAACAGTAGTTTAAGATCTTCGTTATTACGGTAAATTAAAAAGGGTTATTATTTTATGCTTTTCAGTTTTTTCGGCGGTTTAATTTTTTTGTTAAAATGTTTTATTATGTTACTTGTAATAGCACCAAACCAAGCGATCTGTTATTAATTTGTTTGAATACTAATAAAAAGTACCAACTATCAACTTATAACAGTTTGCTCATCGTTTTATAGCACAAGTAGGTAAATATTTTCTGTTGCAAGTTTGCGATAGGGCCAGATATTTATAAGTACATGTATCTACATATTTGGTATACTACAAGTAGGTAATTTAAGAGGAGATATGTACGGATGTATTTCAAGAACGATTTTTTACATACAAGATTTATATTTCGTCTGTTATGTGACATTACTGCCTCCACCCACAGTTTTGCTAAATATTTTTATTGACAGTTCCACTTACTTTCTGAACATATTTTCTACAGACGATGATAGTAATTCCGAACCGACCATACGATAGGAAACACAACATTTGCAATCACTCGCAAATGATTACATCGATATCACTGCCATATCTTGACTAATTATTATAATTAGATCTGACAGAGCCATCACGTATACCGCCAGAGCCTCATAGTTACTAATTGGCTAATATATGCACAATTTCGATGAAATGCAATATAAAACAACCATGAATGAGGCTGTGCAGTGACGGCTTGCTGACGGTAGGGTCGGCGTCGACGTCGTAGCCGCACTCGATATCGATCTCGACTCGAAATGCAGCCTTCCAAATAGGGGCTTCTCCCAAATAGGCATCGGTCGAGCCGTTGCTACCAGAGCTATCGAGGGCGTACGCCTCGCTCACTCTTTCCATTGTCTACACAATTTTTACAGCATCGGGGATCGCGTCACCAAACTGCATCATAGGGAATTATCTCATGACCCATCTTCTTTAATTACCAATAAGTCATATCGATATTCTTCTATCAATTTGGACTCGAAACAATGGACTCGATCATTTCCTTAAAAAATTGCGTCGAGCCGTAGCTATGATATGGGTACACACTACGCGCGCTCTATAACTAGGCGTTTACGGCGACACCCTCTGTCACCACTCTCGAGAGTTCTGTTTATATTAGACGCTCAAAAGCAGGTTTATCTTCATTCTAGACATATTTATGAGAGCGTTCCTGTTAACGAGTATCTGCGGTCACAGAAAGTTTATTGTCATATATGACCTGCCATATCCAACCGCCCGTCGTGCCAGATCATGGAATGCAGCGTATGCAGCCTTGGGGACGATGATCGTTAAGGCTTAATGGAAGAAATGCATATGGAGTCAATAACTTCATGTCGCATTCGAAAGGTGACCGTGACAATCCGAACGGTGCAGCGCGATTCATAGATGCATCCATCGGTGTCGCGGGGAATGTGGCAGTTTTTAAATAAATGGCCGAGGATTATGCATGCGAGCACGCGGGCGGCCCTGAGCTATCGCAGCATTGTATTCAAATCCCGGCGCGTCACCAGTGCTGCGCCTGCGACGCAGCGCCTTTGGGTCATTACTCAAACTCGCCCGACACGCCCTTCGGCCTCGTTTCATATCTCTTTTTAATTTTTCCGCATTATACTTATGATCGTTATGTAATTTGCGTACGGCCTTTGAGAAAAGAAATGTTAATTTGTCTCCATCATCGCCTGCATTTCACCACTTACACTCTTCCGTCATCAAAGCTGGACTCAGACTTGCGCTAAAATAAAATCAGATTGCGATTCCCTCCCACGTATTATACGATTGCTTTATGAGTACCTACATCATTGATTCTGCCAGCCCATAATTACAGCAACGGACAGGTTTTGGTGTACAATAGTAATTTATTGTTAATTGTGTTATAATTAATGGCAAAACCTCGCATATAGGTATCTAAATTAGTCTAAAGGCGTGGATCCAAATTTAAATTTTAATTAGGACGTCGATAGGTGCAGACCGGAGACCTGTCACTAAACACGTATAAATTACACTTTTCGTTTTACGTCTGCTAAGTTTGCTTCGTCACGCTCCTCAAGTATTAATTATACTAACTTAGATTACATGAGACGACCGTTACATTTGGAATACAATTAAAAAAAATTAAATTGAATGAAATTTAATTCAGAAACACTCGAGTTTCAATAATTAAGATAATTAAAAACTAAAACAACCGACTTCAATGACCCGCGAGTCAATTTCAGTAGCAGAGTTTGAGACGTTTATCATCATATCTTTGGAGATACTTATTAGATCTATCTATCTATTATCTGTTAGATATAGATTACAATGGTCCCATTGTAATTTCATCGAGGAACGTACCCTACCGATTTCAAAAGAATCATTCGAATCGGTTTACAATTGACGAAGTAATCACGTAACATACATACAAAAAATTAAAACCGGCAAAGTCGACTTGGATTCGCCCACCGAGGCTTCCGTACCAACGTTGGTGGGTACCAATTAAGCTAGAACTCTAAATTGTATGAGCGCGCATATAAATCAGAGGCCTATCTTAATTGGCTGATACTATGTATGTATGGGGACACTCTTTAATTTTCAACTTTTTTTATTTTTTGGAATTTTTCCTTTATTTGTGCTAAAAGACCTTGCTTCTTGCCAAATTTTATGATTCTAGGTCAACGGGAAGTACCCTATAGGTTTTCGACCCAAAACCTATAGGGTACTTCCGGTCGACCTAGAATTGTCAATTTTGGTCACAAGCAAGGTCTTAAACACAAGCAAAAGAAAAATTCCGAAAAATAAAAAAAGTTAAAAATTAAGGTAAATTTTGGTACTTACAAGTTTTCGCAAGAATCTAAATTTGCCCATATCTTTTTATCGTGCTGGCTCAGGGCCTTGATTTTTATACACCTAATAGGGACTATAGACCTCAGTATCAGGTATAAATTTCAACTTGCTAGGTCCACCCGTTCCTGAGAAAATTGGTGGTGACACACGGACAGACGGACAGACAGACGGACACACAGACAGACAGACAGACAGACGGACAAGAAAGTGATGTTATAAGGGTACCTTTTTTATCTTTTGGGGCACGGAACATGCTGCCTCATTATTGTGCTGTCGGAATTATTGTTCTTTATAACTTGACCGAGATAATGATACGATAGAGAAATTCGCGAAATTTAATATACGCTATAGATAAGTAATATCTTATTGGTACTATCAGATTATCTTGACAGATTACAAAAGTGTGAATTTATGAAAAGGTGAGAGCAACCGATAAAGAATTTGTATCAGATTTTATCCATCGTAACATATACAATCTTTGTGCAATAAGAGGTCATTTTATATCGCTCGTCCATAAAATATTATGTAAATGATACGTAAGTCGTTTAAGAAGGAAATATTCGCTTGAGCTTGTTCATAAAGATAACTTCATTGATACGTGTTATTGCATTTTATGTATGAAAGTTAGTACGGATGCTGTGATAGTTGCAATACTGACCCCGGAGAAAGTCGGACATATACAACCTTATTATCAAGTATTAATGTAGGTAGGTACATTAAGTGTGGGGATCCTGACAGCCTTGAGTCAGTACATAAATAGTTTCTACCTTTTCATACGCTGCATGGCTACACAAACTTTAAAGACGAAAAGCTAAACTCTTCCAAACTTTTAAAAACTAACTATAGCTCGTGTGTCTATTGGTGGTACCTGCTTCATCAAAAGTCGGGTCAAGTCAGAAGGGTTACAGGTTGCAAATTCTTTAGTTCTACATACGTTTGACAAGTCAAAGGCATTTGCTTCATACATTTATATGTCAACCAAATATTTCGACAAAGGTGCCTAACTACTTACCCAACAAATGAAATATCAAAATGGAAGTACTCGTAAGTCCAGTCAAGTCATACATACGTAATATACTTTCCTTGTAAATGGAATATGGTGACGACACCATTACTTGGGTGCATCCCATATTTTGCAGCACGCATAGAATATGCCTATAAGAGCGACCACCGACCACCCATGATGCTTGTTACCCGAGTACTAGTTTTGTAAGTAAATACTAGTTCTTAACTTGAAT
The DNA here is from genome assembly GCA_954871355.1 of Cabera pusaria. NCBI lineage: Eukaryota > Metazoa > Arthropoda > Insecta > Lepidoptera > Geometridae > Cabera > Cabera pusaria. Next base: position 11,933,833 of record OX940897.1, read on the forward strand.
TTTTGTGGCCACTTCGATAATGAAATGGGCAGTACTTGCTCTATCAACGGGAACTGGTTGCAAAGTCAAAGTTTCATTAGGCATCTAGTTATTAATGCAAGGACCGTTTATCGACCGTAGTATATTCTCTTCATATTGATGCTAGATTAGGTATATATATTTTCCACCGAGTTCTTTTCATACTAATAATAACAATAGTAAATAATATACGAACTGATAAGCAACGTATACAGCCTAAGTTGTAGGACGTAGATACTTGTCTCGGAGGCAATATTAATTCTAACATTTCCTAAAGATTTAGTAATGTTCTTATTAAAAATTCAATGTTTATGAACGGGGTCAACGTAGATCAAGCTGCGGGCGGGGAGTCGGTTAATTCAATATAAATATATTTTTACTATCCTTTTGTTGGGTTTAGTATTATGGCTGATGATAAATCGCCTGAAGAATTTTGCCTGAAAACGCTAGGTAGAATACTTTTTTGTATTGTGATGAGTATCTGGTAATTTTTTATTTATAAATAATCCAATCAGATCCCGACTGATGTATATACATAAATAGGATACCTAATGTGTACGTTAAGATTCCTATGAGTCCAATCAAAAGAAACGAAATCAAAATCAGTTCAATCGTTTGGGCGTGGTATCGTAGCGCCCAAACTTTGGGCGCTACCACAGATCAAACACAATCTTTATTGTGTGTGTCTGCCTGTAGTATCGTAGTATATCTGTATATACAGATACACACGTCAAACTAAATAATAAAAATGAAACCTTTCTTTTTGTGTCGTGAGTTAAACATATCTGGCGTCTGAGTAGTAAACAAAGCCGTATCGCTAAAGGTGTCCATCCAACCAACTACCGTGTTAAATAGTGGATGTTTCACGCCATATTGTGCCGTTTATTAACGTAAATGTTGGCATCTCCGTCTCCGCCGTCCATTAATCTCCATATAATTAAATGATCAAGAAAAATTATATTTAGCCCATGAAACGGGGCCGGCCGTCGACAGCGCCACCAGTTGCCCTCTCGCTCGCTGAAAATCTAACGTTAAGAAAGTTCAAGATTCAATACCGATCTACGTGGAGTCAGATACGCTTGCGACGTCACAACAATTTATATTATGTATAATTTTCATGAAGGCCATAAGAGCATACCATTTAATTATAGACTTCATACCAAAACTAAACTAAATAATTTAAAAACGGGTATTTAACGGGACTTACACGATGTCAATATAGCGATCAACAAAACCAGAGCTACTTCAGAGATTCCTGACGGGCCAGCCTCTCGTCAATGCTAGGCTGGACGCGTCGGCGAACGCCCCGCACTCGAGATTCAAGGCTTCTGGATGAAGCCGAAACAATTGTCGAACGCTGTATTGAGATAGCGAATTCACCTTAAATTCCTCTTTTTAACCCCCGACGAAAAAATTAGGGATGTTATAAGTTTGACGTGTGTATCTGTATATGTGTACTCGTATCTGTCTATGGCATCGTGGCGCCTAAACGGATGATCCGATTTTGATTAATACTTTTGTTTAATAGTTAATCGATATTGTTCTTAGATTTGATTCATGAAAATATATTTAGCCGTTTTAAGACTATGAGCTTTTACAAGATTATGACACAATTTATACATCTGATCAATTCGAAATTCAGTATCTCTTACTTCAATGATATAGGCAGAATATAGTAGCATTGATCTGATGCTGAGACATTTTCTGAAATCAGGAGAATACTCTACTCTTCGCCAATTTACAGCAGAGATGTTGTGTTTGGACTCATTGGAATAGTCTCAATGAACAGATTATAAATAGATCAGTCGGGGTAGTTTTTAATTTTAAATTTAAGTAATTATTATTAATGTAATAAATTTAAATTGAACTAATTATGTCGTTATTGTAATGTCGACATTCATTAGCAGTAAGTATTTGATTAAATCAACAGAACTCACAGATTTGCATATCTGAAGATATGGAACCGGCGCCTATCCGCGCTGTGTCTACAAAGTCATATTTGGAGTTAACTTTAGCGCCAAAGTGTAGTGTATCCATAAAGTAGGTAAATACGAACAGATTATTAAGTATAAGACAGGACTTTCTAGAGGCCTGGTAACGCAGCCACAAAACTATTAATGAGCGTTTGATCATAGTCGCTCGGTGAAATCGCGGAGGAAAAATCTCATGTCTTATTAACATAGTAGTTGAGCTAGTTTATTCATAATTGGCGGTTGTATCCCACCCGGGTCGGTGCGTGAGACAAGCTCCGCCCTGCGACTGCGCCTCCAAGACTGAATAAATTGCGATCATAATATCGTGCGACATAGACCCGACCCGGCACAATTAAAATTTGCATTCTAGCCGACTGATTGATAACTCTGTTGCTTGCTGCAATTAAGTACATTTGACTTGGGTGAAGTAAAGTTTAGAAAACAGTTACTACATTTGTATCGTAATATTTACTCACATAATTATGTGATATCTTAAATTGACTTGATACATCGTTAAAAAAATGTTATGTTATATATAGGTAACCACACGTTAGGAAACTCAGGCCTTATTATTTGGCTTTAAGTCTTAAAATATTTTCAATACATATTATAATAACAGAAACAGGTTTGTTACGTTTTAGCTACGGCGTATTCGAGTGTGGATAGTTAATTTTAAATGTTTATTTATACAATTATAATATTTTGACGGCAGTCCGACCTTGTGAATTTTCCAAAGGACGTGCCTTTCTGCCGTCCAGACGTTCTATTTCGACAGAAAGTAATGTCTCTCATTTGTTATCCAGACCGTAACTATCCCAAAATGACAGATATATTATTTTCCTCAAGCAACATAATATGCATCACTGACTAAATCTATAGCTCGGTGGCGACACATGCTCGCTAAACATTTTTAAGTTTGTTTTTATGAGGTGCAACTGTACACTCACTTCCAAAGCATTCGTAGAATTACTCTTAATAAATTATATGCGATATTTTTGTTGAGTAAGTTGGCTCCCGGCCACTGTCTGTTCCTGGACATTCTGTTATCACACTCATAATACGCCATTAAGTATGAAAACGGTTTACGAGGCTCTCGCTTATAATTTGATCTACGAAAAGTGAATACTGAAAGTCGTGATCGCCGAAGACGCGCCCGATATGGCGATCAGTGCCGCTTTAAGTGTACCTTGTGCCACTTAAACTGTCTACACCTCGTAAAACTGTCTCAATATAAATGTCTTTCCAAATATATAAGAGTGTTAAAATCACGCCGGCGATCAACAAAAACTCTCAATAAGGAAGGCGAATGATTTGTATGATTTTTATGGTTCCTACTAATTGGTTCGACAATGTAAACGGCATCTGCGTCGCCTCCGTGCATTTTAATCAGTATACGCTGGAAATAAACATATATAAGTTGAATTATGGACATATAGAACGAGAAGAACGAGTCACAATTGCGACAAGCAGGCGCCGGCCCCAGTCAATGAAGTCTACAATAATAAATAAAAGTTGAGGGAAACGAGATTCTATTAATACACAGACAATTTTATTTCGCTGATACCGACTGACGAACATTTACAACCTCTGTGTGTTTTGTTTTGAAACGACACATAAATGTTTATGACATCGTTCTAATTGATAAATCTATCTAAATTATAGGACAATTATTTAAACAACTATGTCCACTAAATGTTAGGCAAATAAAAAATAGCATAACTAAAAAAGATGCCTTCGGTGAAAACGTTTCAGACGATCATAATCATAGCCGCCAACACAATTCCAATCAAATTATTAAATTAAAACATGTATTTGCGATACGTTAAAATCATAATAATTTATGCACAGGCCACACTAATAAATTAAACGAATGAATTTTCATTTATGGATGGTAATTAAAAAACAATGTCCATGTCGCGACATTTTGTAAGACCACCTGCAGCAAGATTATGGATACGTTGCCACTTGCAGGAAGGCGCGTAGCCAATGCAGTCAAGTTTACCATGCCAAGTATATTTTCAAACTCACTTAATAAAAGAGATACGAAGTATTTTATAGCGGCAATAGCCAATGGCTAAGGCGTCGGCCTGGCGATCGAGAGGTTGTGAGTTCAATTCCCACTGTATGACCATTGATGACCCACTCGAGACAAAAGTAAAAAATAAGTATATTTAGCTAAAGGTTGGAGAGGTTCATGAGACTACTTAAAAAAAAACTTGTTGCTGAGTACCAACCACGATATCGTTTAGCAAATTCTTTTCGCATAACTGTAAAGTAGTGTGACAGGTTTTTTTTTATTTTAAATGAACGTAATTCATATAATATAATTTACTAATCGCGGGGAGCCACATCGATGACATATTAAAGGTAATAAGCAACTGAGTCTGCGATGTATTAAATTTATGAAGCATTAATTAAATAACCATTCGCGCTATTTTTATAAGTATGCGAAGCTAGAGCTTGAGGTAGCAAGACATTTATAATAGAGCAAAAAGGATCTACTTCGTATGATAACAATAAAAATAAATTATAAGTGAAAAATATTTTTAAAAACAAGCTTTTATCTAGGACAATGAACTAAAATGTTAAAAATAAATTCTAGTAAGTATTTGGCGTGTAGGTACTTACCTATATTTTTAAAAGCTTGTCTATCCGTCTGTCTGTCTGTCTGTCTGTCTGTCTGTCTATCCGTGTGTTACCACTGATTTTCTCCGGAACAGATGGACCTAGCAAGTTGAAATTTATACCAGATAATGAGGTCTATAGTCCCTATTAGGTGTATAAAAATCATGGTCCTGGGTCAACACGTTAAAAAGATATGGGCAAATTTAGATTTTCGCGAAAACTTTTAAGTACCAAAATTTACCTTAATTTTTAACTTTTTTTATTTTTCGGAATTTTTCCTTTACTTGTGCTGTAAGACTTTTTTGCCCAAATTTGACAATTCTAGGTTAGCCGGGAGTACCCTATAGGTTTTGGGTCGAAAACCTATAGGGTACTTTCCGTTGATCTAGGATCACGAAATTTGGCAAGAAGCAAGGTCTTACATCACAAAGGAAGAGAAAATTCAAAAAAATAAAAAAAATTAAAGGGTGTCACCATACATACATACATAGTATCGCCAATTAAGATAGGCTTCTGAGTTATATGAGCGCTCATACAATTTAGAGGTCTAGCATAATTGGTAAAAACCAAGTTGGTACGGAAGCCTTGGAGGGCGAGTCCAACTCGACTTAGCCGGTTTTATTAATGTTTATAGTTTCCTATAAAAGCTGAGGAGACAATTAGTTAAGAATCTTAAGTTTTATGTTCTGTAAACGTCCATTAGAATGTCGTTAATGAGTGTAGGTATTCAGTAATACTGATTTAGAGCCTTTTGTCTTGACTTGTCCGTCATGTGTCGAAACATTTGCAACGATTGACATTAACTGATTTTATTGGGCCAATTACTTTAAAGGTATCAAATCAAGCTCACATTTAAATGATGCTAATGAATTTGATTCACACGAAAAATAATCCCGATTTTTAAGTGCTTGTTTTTTCCTCAATTGTTTGTCGATAGTGCACTTCAATATATATAGACCTACATCTATTCTCAGTCAATACAGTGCAATTTTTTAAAGGAGCCTGTATATTGCCACCTTCCCTAGGTTATTACAAGATTTTTTTCATACAATTTAACGCAGACACGATTAGTCACTAGACTTTATAATTTTGTACATTTTTATCTCAATATAAATATTATTCTGGGAGTCTAGCTAGGACTTTGCTTCTATTAAAAATTTACTTAGTTTCACATAGTGACCAAGTATGATTAATTGCTTGTGTTATGAATATAATATTGTAACTATGTGTGAGTGAAACCTGAGAAGTATTTGTATTACACATCACTTGAACTACACACATATGTGAAATTCAGGTGTAGGTGTAACTAGCACAGACTGCTCGTCGTCTCTTTACTGGATTAGTCTGAATGCTCAAAGGGATTAGTAAAAGTATTTATTCTTTTACTATTACTATAAACTAATCTAATACTATAAGAATCTTTGTCCTGACATACTGACTGACTGACTGACAGACAACGCACAGCCTAAACCGCTGATCGTAGAGACTTGAAATATGGAGAGTATATTTGTCTTAGTACGTATGGGTGTACTAAGAAAGGATTTTCCAAAATTCACCTCTTAAAGGGATGAAATGGGGGTTCAAAGTTTGTATGGAGAAATACGATTAGATAGTCTTTTCTATCCGAAACTTCACACAAGTGCTTCAGTTAAAAAAATAAGTAAATACGTGTTCCAGGTTTTTTTAAATTCTACCCGTAAGAGCGTAATGGGGTAACAAAGTGTGAAAATCAATATTGTTACGGATTGCGCTGAAATTTGGCATGCAGATAGTTATTACGACGTTAGTTCCCTCTGAGAAAGGATTTTCCAAAATTCACCCCTGAAGGGGATGAAACGGGGGTTCAAAGTTTGTATGGAGAAACAAGATTAGATCGTATTTTCTATTCGAAACTTCATACAAGTGCTCCAATAAAAAAAAAAGTATATACGTGTTACAGGTTTTTTTGAAATTCCACCCCCAAAAGGGTGATTGCGTAACAAAGTCTGAAATCAATATTGTTTCGAATTGCGCTAAATTTTGGCATGCAGGTAGTTATTTTGACTTAGGTATCCGCTAAGAAAGAATTTTTCAAAATTCACTCTTCAAGGGGAAGAAGCGGGCTAACTAAATGACTATCCAAACTTTGGAAGTTTGGATAGTCATTTTATTCGACATTTCACACAAGTACTTCTGTAAATACATAAGTAAATACGAGTTTCAGACTTTTTCAAAATGCCACCCAAAGAGGATAAACTGGGGTAACAAAGTCTAAAAATCAATATTGTTTCGGATTGCACTGCAATTGAGAATGCAGATAGTTATTATCACGTAACAAAGTCTGAATATTTGGGTTTTTCAGGTTTTATAAATATGAATCCCGAATTGCATTAGTCACGCGATAACATGAACACGGGTTTTTTTTTATTTTTATAATGATTTATTTACTTGATGCAGATATCTCACTACTATTACAATCTAGCCTTATGAGTAAATTACAAGGCTAATGAGTAATTTGATTTTGACTTAATTTACTATTAGAATATTACTAAGAATGTGTCCATTAACACTTTTCTTAATGTCTCTATTAAGGGGAAGACACTTTCTTGTGTTCTTTTTATAGCGTTCGCGTTCACTATCACTACACTTTGTTCACTTGATAAAGTATCACTAAAGTAACTCGAAGGGTTTGACCCTTTTTAGTCTTCTGACTATGTCCGTGTTGTCGAGGAGCTGGATGGCCTCGACATTCACATGATGGTGAAGTCTGCGATCGTGAGCTTCAGCAAACTGTTTGATTGTTTTAGCGACGTGCTCCACTTTTAGGTCCCGGTGAAGATCGTCATTTCTGATTTACCACGGTGCCCGTACAATACTCCTGAGTACTTTATTTTGGAATCTTTGTATTATGTGTGTGTTGGTTTGTTTGGTGCAGCCCCATAGCTGGATACCATAAGTCCATATTGGCTTTAGGATATGTTTATACAATAATAATTTATTATTCACAGACAGGGAAGAATGTCTTCCGAACAGCCAGTGCATATTGTTGTAGCGGAGCTCCAATTCTTCTCTTTTCTTTTTGACGTGCAGCTTCCAGCACAGCTTTGCGTCTAAAGTCATACCCAGATATTTTGCTTTATAGTCGTATGGTATTGCTTGATTATTTATGAATACCGGATGGTAGTTAGGTCTTTTATTTGTAAAGTCTATGTGGACAGATTTAGTTCCATTAAGCTTTATTCGCCATTTCTTTGTCCAATCAACTATGGTGTTGATTGCTGTCTGGACCTTTGCGACTGCTTCTTCAAGGAATAATATTCTATAGAAATCTCATTCCTGACTAACAGTTTGGATTTAGGGAAAAACACTCCACTATAGACCAGGTTCATCGAGTCACCAACATCATGAAAACGGGTGAACCGATTTGGCTAATTCTTATTTGATGTCTTTAATGATAGAATTGTTTTTACAAAAGAAAAGTTTTAAGTAAATAAAAGAAGTAATTAACGCAGGCGAAGCCGCGGGGCACTTCTAGTTATTGTATAATTCGAATACGTATTAAAAATATATAAGGCAAGATTGTGTTTTAGGGTTTCATAGTATTAGTCACTGACCACGTATTACGTTACGAGGGAACGCGGGGTGCACTTTTTCATACAAATGTATTCCCCCGTTTCCTCTCACAAAAATGCTTCAAGAGAAAAAATTGTTTTACAAAATATCAACGTCTGATGTAGCTACATTTTCTTTTTTATGACCAAAATTGCATATTTGCAATTTTCAATTGCAATTTTCAATCTCCTCTGAAGGGTCATAATTCTATTGAATTATGACCCTTCAGAGGAGATTGGAAGCCTTATATTTCTTTTTGCAATTGGTTAGCAAAAGCAAATGATAGGGGCCTGGCTACAGCAGACCTTGATTTTTTATGGAAACAAATTTTGCTCTAGGAGCATTTTCCAGGGAGGAAACGGGGGAATACATTTATATGGAAAAGTGCACCCAGCGTTCCCTCTTAATCTAAGGTACTAATAATAGAGTGTTTTGATCATAGATTAATTGTAATACGACTGGGGTCATCCTATAAGAATAAACAAAATCGATTGGCATCAAGAAAAGTCTTGCGTGATTTTGCTGATTTTACCATCTCCTTTAGAACTTACGAAACAGATTTATATATTTTGTTACAGGAGGTTCTCTGTTCATCTGTAATTTTTTTTGTATGTATGTATTCAGTATTATTTATTGCACACAATGTACATCAATAATAACTTAGCTTAGTGCTAATCTGCTTAATTACTAATGACATGTACCCTGTACTGTTTAGGGTGTAGCAACATAATATGTACCTATGATATGTTACGTAAATACGTACCTATAACGTGTAGTATGTAAATATACCTAAATTATGTTACGCGATTACTCCGTCAATTGTGAACCGATTTGAATGATTCTTTTTTTAATCGATAGGATGTAATTTCATCGAGATCTGATAAGTATCTCTAGAGATATGACGATAAACGTCTCAAACATGCTACTGAAACTGATTTGCGTGGCATGGAAGTCGGTTATTTCAGTTTTTAAACTACCTTAATTATTTTTACGTTATGGTTCCACCTCGAAAATCTATCTTGTATTGTGCAGTACAATTTCATGTTAACAGACTAAAAGCCACCGCCTTGGCTGCCACTTGGAAGCTATTTAAGTCGTCTATAAATCAATAATATGTTAGACCATTGTATCAAATCAATGCGCAACATTGATTATTACAACCCGCGATAGACACCTGGTGGTCATCCGACACCAATGCGTGTATACCTACTGTTTTACATAATACAGTGAATTGCGGTGATGCTAAACACCTGAGGCCATGAGAGCGGGGACCTACTACAAAATATATTACATTCTTACTTCATTATTACAACATTATATAGAGAAAGATACGAGCTATACGAGCGTATAACACCCTCTCGTTCGTCTCAAAGTACCTAGTAAATTAAGAATGCTTTAGACCTTGTAGTAGACCCGTAGAGACACTTGAATGTTGACGTAAATCAGCGTGACGTGTACTGAAGGAAAATTATTTTTGTCTACGTCTGAGATGGTGCATTTCTAGCTACTATCTGTCTATACACTACAGAAAAATACCGCGTATTTCCGAATAAAAATTTTATAAATATAATCTGATTTTTGTGTAGTCATAACGTAGGTATGTGTTGCAAATGTTGCAATGTATCTTGCAACCTTTACGCTTACTTTCTAGAAATGCTTTATAAAGAAAGCAGTTGTAGTTTTAGATTGAAATTTTGGTTCCAAATCAATTTCCACGATTTTCAGTTTCTGTGAATACTTACGCTCAGAGAGATATCTCTCGTGAAAATCACACAACAATTCAAAATGATTACAGTAGAGCAGTAATCTCTACTGAAAATTAGTATTTGAAAACACAGAAGTGAAACCCGTCATTTCTCAGAGAAAGCAAACGAACAATTTATTAACTGTGCATGAAAGTAAGAGATTCACAATTGAAAACACGATTTCAAAATACTCGCAGATAAACAAACAAACGATCGTATCCGAGATACTTTCAAACGCAAACATATCGTCACAATACGATCACGTAATGAAGGGGCGGCACAATGAGCAATCATTCAGTCCGTGGGTGTGTGTAATGATACAGTGATCAAAGTAAATTAACTGATCTGCGGGGAACGTCGTCGCCTACACGCGGATTGGATCGCTACCGCACCATCACTGACTCACGCTTCATAGAGAAATAGGGCTATCTCTATGTCTGTTTCACAATGTGACGCCGCTCAAATAGAACAGAAATAGAAAGATGAAACTCGTTACTAATGCAAACTTGCTCCGATCAAAATAGGAAACAACAAACACAAACATAAATTAAGACGCTGAGACGTCGTGGTGTGCGAAGGTACCGATTGATTAATTAACTGGGCCCTAATCCTTTCGATCTTACTATGAAGTATGGCCGCAGTTGGAGAGAGAGTGTAAACTAGTCAGCATGTCTGCAGAACGAATGTCAAAATATCCTGCTTAGGGCTAATTCAGAGCGTACAATTTATGTGCTGCCCACGCTCGCTGAATTACTGCGCACGCCTCTTTCAACCCTTTTATGTAAAGGATTTATTGAAGCGACTTGCGCACGCTTCAATGAGCGGGCCATAGTTCTGGCCGGCGCGGCTGACATGTAGCTCATACTTATCGTGATCTATACCAGGTATGACAATGCAGCCGTGAGCCCGTGGCCGCGTTTGACACGCTCTACGGATTACAAATTGTATCGTGTCTGTACCCACTAAAATCTAGAACATCAATCTTGAAGCTGATGTGAAAGAACTCGCAAGAATTCTTTTATATTGACGCAGAATAACAACCATCAATTACGCGCTTATGTTTCGACCGTACACGGATATATTCGGTAGTTTTATGATATTTTAAAGGCAATAAAGTGGAAAGGATATTGGTTCAGAAGCCGTATTTAGACGTCTAGTTACGTATTTATGCAAAGCTCGCCGGTGTGCGCAAGTTAAAATCAAAATAAACATCGGGTCGTATCGGGTACAAATTCCATAAACAGGTCGTGAAAGAAGCAAAAGACGGGCGTCGCCAATACTTCATTTCCCTGGCGAAGCGTTTTGGAACATCGCCAACATTTCCGAGAAAACGAAAGGAAGGTTACGCGATGTCTCGCCACACTTTATATGCCTAAATCATGTCACTTATAATATTCTTATGAAACCAAAACATCAATATTGCCGTGAACTTGTTAACTACCCCCATACTAGTAACAATTACACCTACCTGACTGGAAGGATGCTATAGTTGTTACTTTCTGGATAACTAGTGAAAACATAATAAATATGTTGCCATTTTGTCTCTGTTTACTGATATCAGTATAATTCTTCAACTAAGTACTTATTAGTTACTACTAATACAGTACAGTTTATAAACCTTATTAAGTCTCGGTAGCTGAGAGCGTAAATTTATCGCAATTATTATTGTTGGTAATTGTATTTTTTCAATAATTTATTTTCTGTATATAAATGTCACTTTTGCTTCGGCCACCGAGCCAGGTAAATTTGTGGCACTGTAGAAATCTGTACTATGAAATTTGTAGACTGGACTAATAAAATTTCTTTGAGTACAGGACCGATGGCTAGTAAAGTTATATTTAGGTTTCCCTATCTTCATTACATTAGGTATATTACCACTTGTATCTTATTTCAAGTGATTGTTTAATGTATAGGAAAGGCAGAATTACATATTATGTATGGCGAAACCAGTGAATGCATGACACGACAATGATTGCTGCATCCTGAACATGCGGCGTAGGCGCCGTCACCCTCCTTCCTTATTATGGGTGCGTTTGTATTGATCTCGCTATTACTAGGAGATTCACCTTTCGTGTACTTGTGTGTTTCAGTACTCCTTCCATAAAATTATTAAATTATCCATACTAAATGTAATTTACACAATGTCTCTGTGTGCCTCTTGTCTGTTTGGTACACAGAAATATGAATAATTTTTATTCATATTACTGTGGTTTGGTACATTGACGCGACTGAATGGTTGGAACGATTTGACTGCAATTTTTCACAAAGCTAGAAAGCAAGCCAATATAGTAGAATAGAACTAAGTATGTATAAACAATGACGGCAACGCGAGACTCAACTGGTACTTAGATACTGTAAGACCTTCCACAGAAAATAAAGAGCTACCAAGCAGAACATTTATTTATTTATTTCAGAAAAAGATACATAGGCTTAGAATAACAGTACTTATGATTATAGGTCTAAGGTAATGTTAATCTAAATTCTGTTACAATTTAGTTACATCAATTTATACTTTATATTAAGGAGCCATAAATCCTGCACTAGGAGTAATCCTGTGTCGCAGGAGTTAGCTTCTTTCTTATTGTACGTTACATGTGGTCTGAGCGCTCGTGTTTGTGTGTGTGTGTTTGTGTGTGTGTGTGTGTGTGTGTGTGTGTGAGAGAGAGAGAGAGAGTGTATTATGAATGTCAGCTTGAATAAGTCGTGTGTGTGAGTGAATAAAGACTGTTTGCGTGTTTAAGTAGTGTATGTGTGTTTGTGTGTGTGTATGAGGATTTATGAATTGATGAGATGAGTTTGTGTAGATGTAGCAGCAATGTATGTGATTGAGATTGTTAAGATGTGGAGTGGAGTATGTTTTCATAAAATGCTTCATTGTAATGCTTGTGCGTGTATAGTATGAAACCAACTACGAAAATCCATGATATGTTTGAGAATTTAGTCAGGTCAAATTAATTACATCGCGGGCCTGTATCGTCTTATGCTGTAGCACATGCTTTTGTAAGCGCAGAAGAAGTAACCTGCGCGAGAGGAAAAAACATGCAAAACATGCTAAATATCATTATCAAATAACATCACCGTGACATAATTTCTACCAAATTCCAACATGTTGCGCAAATACTCAGAACAAAACTTTCGAAATATAGCATCTAACCAATTTTGCTGCAACGAAGCCAGGCTTGCATTTAAACAAGCACATTTCAATTTCACCAATCTTGCAAATGCATCATTGACCCAAATTGTTCTGTACGGGCCGAATCAAAGGCTTTTTAAAATGCCCGCTACAAAGTGTGTTTGGAATTGGTATGAAGAGCAAGCAATATGTTCTCACGCAAATGTCACCGTTATCAGTGCACTCTTGCTTGAGGCACAGAATAAATAATAGTACAAAGGTACTTGAGGTTAATTAAATAGTTACGACAGAGATAAGAGTGACGCCTGCACGTTGGGGCCGGTATTATCGACCCGTGGCATCTGATTGTCGATCTATCTCGACTCTGGCCTAGCTTTTTTATGGAGCAAATAGTTCTTAGCGTGTAACATGTGTTTGTCTGCCTTGGTACAGCTATTTTTTTAATTATTAAGTTCTTTGCTTTAATGGACAAAGTGTCCACTGAAATTATAGGGCATGTGAGAATTATATGTTACTAGAAGACTAGACGTTTCAAGGTAACGAGCTTGACGGAGTGACGCGCAAAATCTTCCAATCTTGAGTTTTACCATAGTTTTTAGGGTTCCGTACCTCAAAACGAAAAAAGGAACCCTTATAGGAACCTTTGTTGTCCGTCCGTCTGTCTGTTCGTCTCTCAAGACCCCCTTTTCTCAGGAATGCGTAGAGATATGAAGCGTCTCTCTTGCCTGTCAAACTTGTAAGTCAACGCTATCAAAAGATATGACCGTTTATGTCGCATATTTTTGCATATTTTGCGATTTCACAAGGGAATCAAAACAAAATTTGGCAAGAAGCAAGGTATTGAAACACTTATACACAGGTTGATAACGATGATGATACATATAGAAAAATATCTGAAAACCGTAAATAGTTAGTTTTAAGACAACATAAAAACTAATTTACGATTAATTATTAGCGGCTGATGCATAAACAGTGTCTAGGCCACAGAATAATGAACAGTACAAGGCTTAGGCGTAGGGGCTCGAAATGCAAAGTTAAGTTAGGTTAAAACTAAACTCAAACTAGGGTTTGAGAAGTGGGTACGGAAGCCTCGGTGGACGAGTTCAACTCGACTTATCCGGTTTTGTTTTGTCTATAGGTAGACTTTACCGCTTATCAATCATGCAAAATTCCCTTGCAGCCTTATCTATACTTCTATACTAATATTATAAAGAGAGAACATTTGTATTTTTGTATGTTTGTAATGATTTGGCTCAAAAACTACTGAACCGATTTAAAAAATTATTTCACTAATACATAGAATGGACTTTCGGAATGAAAAAAGGCTATATATTATCCCGTTTAAATCAAAGGTACATTCGTGGAGACCTAATTTGCAACCTAAGTCGGCAAAAAAACGGTTGAAACAACACGTTTCTTACGAACGCTGCTCAATTGAAAATAGATAGAAGAATATTTTTTATGGAAGAGTTATACAACTTAATAAGACCTACAAAAAAGTCCGCGACAGCATATGTCTATCTCTTAAGGTTGACTCACAGTAACTATTTTAATCGAAACATTTTTGTTAAAAAAATATTACATAACTTCCAAGGCTATTTTCAAGTATATAGTATTAATCATTATCCAAATAATTACGTTAATTAGCTAGGCCACATATTATAGATTAAAATTGTCCCTTAGCTATGCTGTAGATCCCCATCGATCACAATCAATTTGAAGTCAATATAGTATAATAATATGATCTATTGTATAAAATAATATTCATCTATATATATAATAATATAATATTTTAAACACTCCAACTGATTTATGTATAATCTTTTCATTAAAAGCATTCCAATGACTCTAAACACGACAATTAAAATCTGAGCTGTAAGTTGGTAAGGATTTGAGTATTCTGCAGAGTCCAGGATATGTCCCAGCATCAGGTCAATGTTCCATGTTCTTACAATATCGTTGAAGAAGAAGATTTTCGAATTGATCAGACCTATGAAAATTGATTTCATAGCGCAAATAACTAGAAAAAAGCTCATAGTTTTAAAACGATTGAACGAATTGTCATGAATCGAAGCTAAGAACACTCTCGATGAAGACATCTATCAAACAAAAAAAAAACTATCAATGATAAAAACAAAATCGGTTCATCCGGTTAGGTGCTAAAATGCTACAGACAGACACACAGATACACACGTTAAGCGTATATTACCTCTACTTTTTGCGTCGGGGAACGCCGTAAGGTTAAGGCGGCAGATGTTCTCCTTGGTGGTAAGCTACTTTTTGGTAGATTTAATGATCCAACTACCACTACGAAAACTCATGATTCATGAATGCACATACAACTTTCATTGGTAGGTATATAGCTAGGATTAGAACCAACGACCGTCGGGTCAGAATCAGGGTAACTATCCTTTACGCCAAAGTGCCGTCCAATATCACTACGTAAGTATTATAAAACAAAGTCCATCACTGCGTCTGTCTGTCTGTTCGCAATAATCTCAATAGCTACTGAACGGATTATCATGCGGTTTTCACCAAAGCCAGAGTGTTTATGAGTAAGGTTTAGGTGCATAATTCGTTAAGGTTTTGTGTAAATTGGTTGAAATATGACGATTATTGTTAAATATGTTCATATTTTATATTCGATGCAACAAACTGATGGAAATTTTATAGGCATATTTGTTCTACCCGTGCGAAGCCGGGGCGGCCTGCTAGTACCAAATAATCGTTTGTGTTCTTGTGTAAGATAATTCTTAATAATTTCATGATGACTGAATTATTAACATTGAACATAAAGTTTCTTTTTAATCTTAAGAGTAAGCCTGGAACAATATGCAACATTATTATTATCTTCAGAAAAGAGAAAAAAATATCAAGTCACGTCTGCTATTGATTAAGCGCATTTGAGTTGCGTCATTGTAATTCTAAACCGTACGTTTATGGGTATAGAAATCCGGGACTGACCAATAAGGTGCAATCATCTGCCGCATATAAGCTGATGTTACTGCAACACATACATTCATTTTAACATAACTACTTGCAACTTTTATTTTTAGACGTTGCTCACGAGTTCAGTATGTAAATTGTAAATAATATCTGCATGTGCGCTCTCACAAGTTTTTCCACTAAATTTGTAAATTATTTCTCTTTAATGAAATTTCATGAATTGAATCGTCTACAGATAGGTGTCTATAGATAGATCTCTAACAATAACATTGAGGTTCCTAAAACCATTTTTTGTAAAAGTCAATCGTTTGAAAGAATACCTACACTTCTAAAGTGGTAAAATGAGTGTCTATCTCTAACTTTTAAAATACATCTACAGCATATATATGCTGTAGATCGCAATCTTTGGTAACATGCAATGAAAGATCTCAATAAAGAATTTCAATGAAAATTGGTTTGAACCAGATATAGTTATAGCAGTTTTTGAGATATAGTTACCGCAAATATAACTTTGTTTTTCATAGTGTGTATGAAAAAGTTAATTTTTGGTGGCGTATAATTATAGTTATAAAATACTCCACAGTGTTACGGAACCCTACGATTGCGAGTCAGACTTGCACTTGGCCCGATTTTTTATAACTAACTCTGGCGGCGTTTAACCATTTTCTCGCCTGGTGGTAAGCGATGATGTGGTCAAGGATAGTAAACACGCTAAGCCTAGAATGACTTGACTGTCAAGGGCTGATCTTATCAATTTATAGTCTACCTAATAGACGTCTACCTATAACAGATACAGCGGCATGCAAAATTTGGACTGCCAGAATTTTTCATGTCACTGCACTGCGCCTGTTACCTTGAGTCGTAAAGATGTTTAATCTTACATGCCCTGTAATTTCACTGGACACCTTGCCATTTCAACCGAAAAACATTCCTATTTCACGGCCAAACATGTAACTATAACTAAGCCTAAATAATAACTAAACCTTACGCACATGGTGTGAACATGGCATGAAACTGAAAGTGATTATTTTCATAATTCTACTAATTATAACAAACCGGCCAAGTGAGTGTTGGGCCACGCGCAGAGTAGGGTTCCGTAGTAGCCCGTTATTCAATGCAAGTCTTAACCCGTTATAAACAAGTTACTACTTCATCTTAGTTCATCATTATCAGCCGGTATCAGTCCACTGCTAGACATAGGCCTCCCCCAAAACACGCCACTGAGCCTAGTCTTTGGCTCTTTGCTTCCAGTCACTGCCCACCGCTTTGCGAATGTCGTCGCTCCACCTAGTCACAGGGCGTCCTACTCTACGTTTGCCGATTCGCGGTCTCCATTCTAAAACCAGTCTGCCCCAACGGTTATGCACATCTTAGTTCACTTTAAAGGATTTATTCTAAGGATTTAGTAGTTGGTACATAATTATCCAACACCCAAGTTCAACGACTATTACTGCTAAGCTAATAAAGTTATCTTAACCGCTATAATTTTTCTTTAAAGTTTATGACATGCACTATGATCATGACTACGGAACCCTAATAAATCTGAAAGTTAGTATCCCTTGAGAGTCGGAGTATTCTAGGCCTAGAGTGTTGACCATCGTCGACTACATCATCGCTTACCACCAGCGAGATAGTGGTCAAAGATGTAAAAAAAAGATAGGACACTTTTTTACTAGCATTTATTATCGTCAACAAAGCCAAGCAAGTGTTCAATATTTCAACTTTCCTTTATCTTGTTTCAGAATGCATTTTCGGCAAGCAAGCAATGGAGTTGGGATCAAAGTGGTTCGCAGACCTTGGACCACCATTCGGCGTAATGTACTGCATCAAATGTGAGTGTGTAGCGGTACGTATTAACAATACTTTGATGACAACGAGTGTTATTATAATGCAGAAGTTGTATGAAGCGAGGCAAAGACATGTACCTACATCAAAACTTGAATCATTTCTATTGTCTTTGGGGTGAGCTAATTGGACTACATCCTTAAGGTTTTGGAATAATTGGACAATAAAAAACTTTGAACAATTGAAGAACTTTTTAATACGCTTTTATTAGCTTCAGACGCATGTATGTTTGTATGTTAGTATGTAACGGAATCTTTGAACATGATTTTAACCCCCTTCAAAACGTCGGATTAACTCGAAATTTGGCATACTTATTAAGGACCGATGACAATAAATAAATTTTAAAAAAATCGACTAAAAAATGAAAAATAAATAATAGTTTAAAAAAACTAAAAAAATACGCTTTTATAGAAAATCCAACTAAAAAATAGAAAATAAATTTTAATAAATTTGAATTAAAAATAGTGTAAGAAAAAATGATTTTATTGTAAAAAAGCGTGGGGTGCTTTTCAGGATATTATCAAAATAACCCTTCTAGTCATATCTGTTCATAAAATATTTGGAACTATTGATACCATGCACCCCACGCTTTTTTTACAATAAAATAATTTTTTCTTACACTATTTTTAATTCAAATTTATTAAAATTTATTTTCCATTTTGTAGTTGGATTTTCTATAAAAGCGTTTTTTTTTAGTTTTTTTAAACTATTATTTATTTTAAATATCTGATAGGCTACCGTTTGACAACTATTTCGCCTCGCGATGATGTGGTCGAAGATAGTGAACACGCTAGGCCTAGAATGGTCTGACTCTCAGGGGCTGTATACTACGGGAACACCGTAAGGTTGAAGCGATAGATTTTCTCCTTGATGGTGGTAAGCTTCTTTTATAGAAGCAAGTCACGCAGGGCATCAATATAATGCTCCTATCACTTGGAGAATAACACCCGTGCTAAAATATGAACTGGCGACTACTAAAAAAAAAAAAAATATTAAGCCCTTACGCCAACGGGGTTCTCAACATAAATGTAGGTAGTAGGTAGTAGGTGTAGTAAGTATTCTAGTAAGTATTTGGCGTGTAGGCACTTACCTATATTCTTAAAAGCTTGAAGCACTACCAATTTTTCAGGCTAGGTAATTACTATACTTCAGTGCCTCAAGCTTTTAAAAATATAGGTAAGTACCTACATGCCAAATACTTACTAGAATTTATTTTTAACATTTTAGTTCATTGTCCCAGATAAAAGCTTGTTTTTAAAAATATTTTTTACTTATAATTTATTTTTAACTTTTTAGTATAGGTATAGATACCGACTACCTACCTACTACCTAAGTATTTAAGAGAAAGCATGATGTTTTAAAATATTCCACGGATATTTGATGTGATTATGGGTAAAGTGCTCTTCAAGGAAAATCAATCGACTCGGTGGGGCTATGTTGCTTTATAACAGAAATGCCATGGCCACCTTACAGCTTCATCATCAGATCCTGGCTATCATTTAAGTGTAAAGTGCTCCTCAAGACGAATCATTTGAGCCCAAACTCGGTAGAGTTACGTTGATTTATCACAGAGATGCCGTGGCCACCTTCCTGCTTCATCATCAGACCCTGGATATTATCTAGGTGAAAAGTTCCCTTCAAGACGAATCAATCGAGTCCAAACTCGGTAGGGTTATGTTGATTTATCACAGAGATGCCGTGGCCACCTTCCAGCTTCATCATCAGACCCTGAATATCATGTAGGTGAGAAGTTCTCTTCAAGACGAATCAATGGAGCCCAAACTTGGTAGGGTTGTGTTGATTTATCACAGAGATGCCGTGGCCACCTTCCAGCTTCATCATCAGACCCTGGATATCATCTAGGTGAAAAGTTCTCTTCAAGACAAATCAATCGAGCCCAAACTCGGTAGAGTTACGTTGTTTTATCATAGAGATGCCGTGGCCACCTTCCATCTCCATCATCAAACCAGCTCCATGGTACAATATTATTGTATTGTCACCGAAGATACATAAGTACACCAAATTTAAGTCCAATCGGACATCGGGAAGTGGGTCTAATTTAGCTTCCAATATTCCACCCGAACAAACATAGTGACATACATACATACATACATACATACATTGCAAGTTAAATAAAAGCTTGTAAAAATTAAAGATTAAGATAATTAAAAAAATAATAATAAAAGATAATTAAGGCTCGCCATGGAAATGAAACTTGATTTTTTTTTATCTAACCTATACGTAAATATATATACGTCTATAAATAAACTGGCCAAGTGCAAGTCGGACTCGCACTCGTAGGGTTCCGTAGCACAGTAGAGTATTCTATGACCATGATTTTTCGCAACTACAAATTTTTGTATTCATAGTGTTTGTATGAAAAACAAAGATATTTTTGGAGTCTGTATATCTCAAAAACTGCTGACTGTATCTCGTTCAAACCAATTTTCGTTGAAAGTTTTTATTGAGATCCACAGAATATATTTTTTCTAAGGATTGACTTTGAGAAAAAATGACTTTAAGAACTTACGTATAGGTTTGAACAATTTTTTTTTTGTTTCAGTTCCATGTTTGGGATGCCCTTAAACTTTATTTTTTATTTTTTATTTTTTATTTTTTATTTTTGTATAGAAATCGGAAAGCGGTTCACAGAATACATCCATCTACTAAGTTTCAATTCTGTAGTCCTAATAGTTTCGGAATAAAATGGCTGTGACATACGGACGGACAGACAGACAGACAGATAGACAGACAGACATGGCGAATCTATAAGGGTTCCGTTTTTTGCCATTCGACTACGGAACCCTAAAAATGACACTGAGGTTTCTAAAACCACTTTTTCTCAATGTCAATTATTTGAAAGATAAACACTTCTAAAGTGGTAAAATATGTGTCCCCAGGGGAGTTAAAAATCTAAATAACCGGCCAAGTGCGTGTCGGGCCACGCGCTGTGTAGGGTTCCGTAGTAGCCCGTTATTCAATGCAAGTCTTTACCCGTTATAAACAAGCAACTTGGTACTTCGTCTTTGTCACTTTAAAGGATTTATCCTAAGGATTTTGTATTTGGTACAAAATTATCTAACACCCAAGTTCAACGACTATTACTGCTAAACTAATAAAGTTATCTTTACCGCTATAGTTTTCCTTTTAAGTTCATGAATGCACTATTATCAGGAATTTTTCCAGATTTTTCAAGCCAGCAGTTTAGCTTTTAGAGAGGGGGGGGGGGGACGTTTATGTTTGTTCGCGGATAACTTCGTCGTTTATGAACTAATTTTGATTATTCTTTTTTTGTTCGAAAGGAAATATCCCAAGTGTGGTACCATGGTAATTTTATCGAGGTCTGATAAGTATCTCCAGAGATATTGAGATAAACATTTCAAAATTGGTACTGAAAATGAATAGCGCGGCATTGAAGTCGGTTCTTTTTAGTTTTTAAACGATATTATTAAAAATATTTTTTACTTTTAAATTATGTAACTATAATATTTCGCCACCAAAAAATTAACTTTGTTTTTCATAGTGTTTGTATGAAAAACAAAGTATTATTTGCGGTTGCTATATTTTAAAAACTGCTGACTATATCTCGTTGAAACCAATTTTCGTTTAAAGTTGTCGTGTTTATTGAGATCTATTTTTTAGGGTTCCGTAGTCCTGACAAGGAACCCTTATAGTTTCGTCATGTCCGTCTGTCTGTCTGTCTGTCTGTCTGTCTGTCTGTCCGAGGTTTTGATATCATCAGACCAGCTCCATGGTACCATATTATTGTATTGTCACCGAAGATACATAAGGTCACCAAATTTGAGTCAAATCGGACATCGGAAAGTGGGTCTAATTTAGCTTCCAAGATTCCACCCGAACATACATACTTACATTGCAAGTTAAATAATAGCTTGTAAAAATACTCTACTGTGTTACGAAACCCTACGAGTGCGAGTCCGACTTGCACTTGGCCAGTTTATTTGTACCTAATAGACATGCATTTGATAATTATCTTGTAACGATGCATCGACATCCTAATACAGGTTATGTTAGATGTCGATGTAACGATGAGTTCTATCATGGATAATCGTGCATGTCTAGATATTGAAGATGTCTGAAGTCCTATTCTTCACAGTGCTACTTTTACAAGACAATAATAAAACATGAAATTCGACTTTTGAAAAATAATTTTGTATCAACCGAAAATTGCAAGCAATTGCTTTTGCATTGCAATGTCAACAACATTCAACTAGAATGTTCTAGCGAATAGTATGTTCTAGAATGATTTAGCGTGTAACTTCGACTTAAAATGTTATTATTCTTCTTCACAAATTTATAGAACAAATGCATTTATAAAAATCACTAATTAGTTTCGGTTATTTTAATTCTTAACAAAAAACACAGCAGTGCATATCAAATAATTCACGTCAAATAACAACGATAGATGTTTGCACTTAGGAATTCAGAAAACATAAACTAAACGCAGACAAGCTGCCAGAAAGTTATAAGAGAATTTTATTGCAATTGAATTTGTAAGAGAAACACAAAGCTTTGATAGTAAAATTGCTTTCACTAGATTTCACTCGCAAATAACACTGCTTCTGCGATATATTATTATTGAGTAACTGGATTTTATGAAATATATATATATATATTTTAATGGCAAGCGTTTGACCACTATCTCACATGATGTTAAGTGACGATGAGGTCGCCGATGTAGGACGCTTACCAAGTAGATACTTGTTCACTCGCGATTTGAAGACCCCCGCGGGTTGTAGCTATCGGGAAACACAGACACCGGCAAGGAATTCCATTCCTTGGCGGATATGATATATTGATCACGAATCCTGTTAACTGAGTTGTCATTATTGTTCTAATCACAAGTTGTAAATGGATTTTGATTAATTTGTTTGCTATGATTTTGTTCAAAAACCTTTGTTAGTAATCATCAATTCATCCAATCAGTAGTTACGTAAGTCTACTTTACCTTTTTATTGACGGGATTATTACCATATTTTCTTTTATTATTAAAGAGTTTCCGATATTTCGGCTCCGTTGCTAGCACCATGATCGCAGATGAATTGTAAATTGATAGTGCCAGTGACCATGAAAATCTAAAAACTTACCTATATTTTCACAATTATACGATTGGACCAATATTACTGAAATTTTGGACGGGGGATGGTAGAGGAATAAGTGGTATACAGTTTTTTTTTATTATCAGCATAGCCGTGGCGCGAAACTAGTACGTAAATGATTGTACCTCGTTAAGCATAGAGAAGTTAATAGACGAGAATAGAATAAAAAACACTTTCAAATAAAGAAAAAATACCTAAATTATAATATTTATACAATAATGCAGCAAAAGGCGGTCTTATCGCTAAGATTAAGAAGAGACTAGATGAGTTTTAAACAGTTTTCTGTCAACAGGTACAAAAAAAGCGGCGAGTGGTGGCTAAGGTGCACTGTCGGAATATCAAGAACGAGTGCCCTGAACCTTCTTGTGATACCCCAGTTTTGCTACCTGGACGGTGCTGCAAAACCTGCCCAGGAGATATTAACTGTGAGTTTTATTTTACAAGCCATGTTATCGTGACATTTAATAACCTAATTCCTCAGGTTTTTCTTAAATGCTTTCCTTTCTCTCAGTTCATCTACTTTAAGAAGGATCTGCTGCCTAAAACTTAGGCCTTCCAGACTCAATAGCGTCACAGTTTTACAATCCATATAGCGTTATTGTACATAGGTCAGTTAACTAGTTTTATTTTGCAAGAACAATGTCAAGCTTTGGATTAACAATTACTTTTGCTACTTCGTAGATTATACGAAGATATCCCATATCTTCGTATTTTTAGACGATTTCAAAAAAAAGAGGAGATTAGAAATTAGACTGCTTTTTTGTTTGTTACCTCAGCGTACTCAATCATTTACTAACTGATTTGTAAAATATTTTTTCTTTGAGTGAGTAAACTTCCCATCCCATTGTAATTTGATCAATTCTGATGTGTATCTCTAGAGGTATGGAGATAAACACCTCAAACTTGATACTGAAAATGACTAGCGCGGCTTTTGAAAGGAATAATACAATGGGTGGTTTCCTAACCTTACAGATTTGTTTAAGTATATGACTAAGATAATAAGCAAAATATATGGCAGTGTACAGTCTGACTTCTTATTCATAGGGATTGGCTCATCTCAGTGAAAACAGGTGTTTTTATATAACTTATAAACAAACAAATAAGTTGTAGGTACTCAACTAGTTGTAGATTAATATCTCCTCCCTTTTCTATAATTCTAATATTGACTCACTATCATTCATTGATAGAGAAATTCACACATAAATCAAACATCATCTATTTTCTCACAAAGTATCTGTTAACGGATCTGTTCTTCTGCAATAGAATATCATAGACTGATAAGGAGGGGTCACCTTTCTTGTTCATAAGTTACTTTGCAAGGAATTCGCTTCTTACGCACTTTGAAATGGTAAACATGCGTGTTCATTTTCTACAACTTATGCAACAAATTGTAATTAAAAGTTGTTCACAGGCGTTAAAGAATGCTTGAAGTTTTTATCACGTGCAAATATTTTCTGTAGTCGTTTTTTCATGCGTTTTTTAGAGTCGCTACTGCTACAAACAATTGTCAAGTAACTAATCAGTTTTTTGAACTGATGAACAGAACTTGGTTATTGTAACATAAACCTACTCATTAGGTAAGTTTTTTTATTTTGGAGTTTTGGCGGGAACGTTGAAAAGTATGTGTGCTCTCATGGTATTTGTTCCTAAAACTTGTGTTCTTCCGCGAGTTATAGTAATAAATGTGGATTATTAACCATTAAGTGCCGGTAAATGTGTGCGAGTGTAGGGAAACAGCACAATGTTGAAAACATGCTATTTGCGTTCTCACCAAAATTCCACTGAATATCTTTAGTTAAGTCCACATTTTTATTGAGGGTATGACATGGACTAGACCTTGACCTGAACTTGACTTGAAGCGTGATTTTGACCCATCTTTACTACTTCATTTCTTCAAAACTAAATTTTTTTTAATACTTGACACTGGCTAAATACACTAATCCAGTGGAGCCATAAAGAAATAAAAAAGTGTTTTTATTTTCTTATTATGAATAATGAAGTGTTTGACCATGACTATCTCACCTGATGTTAAGTGATGAAGTATTCTAAGATCTAGCACGTTTGTGAAGACAAATAAATTCACCCCATTCAATAGTAAAACTGTGCCAGTATTGTTCATATTCCACGCACACTTAGGTACCGTGAGAACAGTTTTCAAACGTCTTCCAAAAATAAGGAGGTTCGTATGTATATATATATTTTTTGTTTGTATGTTACGCGATTACTTCTTCAATTGTGAACCGATTTAAATTATTCTTTTTTTAATCGGTAGGGTACATTTTTGATGTGATCCCATTGTAAGTTCATCGAGATCTGATAAGTATCTCTAGAGATATGACGATAAACGTCTCAAAATTGCTACTGAAATTGACTCGCGGGGCATGGAAGTCGGTTGTTTTAGTTTTTAAAATATATAATATTCTGTCAAACACTAAAAAGGTCATGTTTTTAGTCTTCAGGAGCTTATTTTACATTCTACATGCAACGACCACTGAGTTTAATCTTTTTGTTCTCATTTATTTATTTTATTTTGTACTCTTTATTCATTTGTTTATTTTATTTTGTACTTGAGGTTTAACCGATTCTGACAGAAATTAATAATCCAACTTCAATAATTGAACCACATATACAACTAGACTTATTAAACGAATTGGAACATTGGCAACTGGCAATTACTGAAAGAGCATCGAGATAGGAATGTTAATTGCTTACAATCAATCTTAATGAACTCTTGGACAATACTAATACTACAGAACATTCTAAACGCAGGTTATGAACTTACTTATATTGTTTCAGTGCTGATTTCTTTTAGCACATCCCGTTCTTCAGGTTGACTTGACTTATCATTTTTCTAATTGACATTCCAGCTATAATAATCCTAGGAATTGTGAAGTCGTAAATAGATACCAAGTCATAATCATTATGCTTCTGTTGAATTAGTGAACAGAGTCAATAACATGTAGTTTTCACGTAAGAATTACATTTATCAATTAGTACTAGTAATCAAATGATAGCTTATAAGATATAAAACAAGTTATAATGTTATAAGTAGGTTGATAAGTACATTAAAATCTTATTGCTCTTCATTTTAAATTCGTTAAAGCTGTGTTTGATTGTTACCCTGCTCAATTTCATTTATTTGTTCTTAGGATCTTTTAAAAGCTCGTCTAACGTTCTGAATGTTAGTAAATCCTTCTGTTATCAAGATTTTCTGCAAAATTTTTCTTGCGAATGGTTGGTAGAGAACTCATAGTGTCACTATAATTTAATTGATGTAACTCAAACTGCACTGATGTCATAGTTTTTCTGGTTTGATATCCGATACCGTATTTTTAACGAACACTTGTTCTATAGTAGCTAATTATGTTTAATGTTCCACTATTAAGTTAATTTAAATTTTGTCTTTAGACTTTTATTAAGTTACTAATTTTGCATTGATTTAAAAGTATTGTCATATCGATTACATTGGAAATGAATATCGTTGGAAACAGGTTGAGCAATGAGTCACGAACCATCTGTCGCGAAAACTCTACACATCTGGATATCGAACGCTTTATCTTCAAGAGTAAGAACGTTTTACCAATATTCTTTTTGTTTATAGCTATAAATGCCATATTTGAATGATCCGTGTCATTCGAGTAATATGATACTTCCATAAAATCTAACAGAACAGTTTTAATTAATTAAATAACGACTAAATGTTGAATCAAACGATTCAATTTAAACGGTCCTTCAATAAATAATCACGTCTTCATTTAATTAACATATGATGTGATGTTTATCCTGACGACCTGTTTCTTTTGCTCATTTATCTTTTTAAGTTCATAATAATTGATCTGTTTATGAAACTAAAAATACTTCAAAGGAAACGTTTCCTGCCTTGCATTCTTGAAAATGTTTTTGCTCCACCTCAGCGTAAGTTTCTTCTTAGGCTTTAGAAAGTGCATCAAGTGAGTTTTGATTGTGATTATTAGGCGCGATTTTGTTATCGACATTTGTATTTTTTGCAGCATCGGCAAACGTGCCGACAGCAAAAGGTAATTGCGCACCGTATGAAAGCATGCGTCCGCGATGTGACAGGAACTTGCGATGACAAATGACACCACAGCGGCGAGGCGGCTCCCACGACTCCTCTCATCAATATACATTAGGTATACCTTCGCAAGCGTAGGCGCCGCGTTTTGCTTAACTTCATCATCATCACCGGCTCGAGATCCAGATGGATTTTTAATGTTTTCAATGAGATATAAATCGTAATGTCACATTATTGGCAAGGCTTCACCTTTGGTCTCGTTGCCAGAGCCGCTACCGTGTGATTTACGTCGTGGAGGAAGCTCGCAGTCGGGCGAAGGCGCGGGGCGACAGCGACACGGGCGCGCTGAGCCTCGAGCGGCCGTGTGGCGGTGCGCGACGTCGCCGACGCCGCGTCTGGCGGCCGCGCGCCTCCACTCATTAGGCCTATATTGAGAGCATTACAATGGCATTACTCAGATGCACCGGGAGTTGGTGCAGAAATGGCACGCAGTGGTGCGCCCCCCTGCGCCCGCGCTGCTGCAAATATAGCTGCTGCTGCTGGCTATTCCGGGCGCGGCCGTCGACCCGTCGCCGCGACGCCGTCTGCTCGCCTTTTTAGCGAATACCACTAACAAATACACACATATTTTGCGAAAAAAATATATAGCCGATGTCAACGTACGCGCTCTTTTACTACATACATTTATTATGACGTTTCTAAGAAAACAATGTTGACTCGCGCCTATAATTCGATTCTATTTAGAGATACGTCCAGAATACGCGGCGTCGTTTCGGTGTGATTCATCTCGAAATACTCGACGCCGATATCTTCAAAAGAACTGTCTACGTGCCGTTTATCACCATTAACATGATTACCGTCCGCGAGCTCACCTCCGCGCGTACTTGACTGTCGAAGGACATCGGAGTTATGATCTCCAGCTCACTCGTCTATTTGTGACCGTGCTTATTACACACATTATAGTAAATTCTCCCTTTTTATATGGATCGGAATGTGGGTATTATTATAGTTTATAAGCCGTTAAAGCATGGCGGAACTCCAAGCTGGCAGTAAAGTCTATCCGAGGCTCGTAACTATAAAACGCATCAAATCTGATTCACAGTTGCCTTTGTGAGAGCTCCAGTTGGCTGTCTGCCGGTCGCTCTCCGTAATTATATACTTGATCGTGCTTTTAATAAATCCGCAGTATCATACGGAGACTGTAAAACGGATAATTTTTAATTGAATCTCGGCCAGGTGCCGGCGCAATAAACCAAACGAATTTCATGCCTGTAGACGGCAAACAGTTCGTGATGTAGTTAAACGAGATAGATATATCTCTGCCTCTTACTGCCGGTGGAGACACCTGAAATCATTCTACGTAATCTATTTGATAAATTAGTAATCACGACACACTGAATGGTATCATGACTATCATGAGTATATACTTAGCCGATAGATTGATAACATGCTATAAATGTAATTTACTAAGCGGTTGACACGTACTCGCTAAAAAAATATAATCTCATTATGGAAAAGCGTGACGCGATCTTTACCGGAAACTGGAAAGAAGATACAGCCCTCAGCAGGTTTTATTGTTACGATAGATCAAGACAATGATACGAGTATCGTTAATATGCTTTACATATACTAATATAAGCTAATGTTTTATGCCTCATCAAACATTTATAGACTTGCAGCAGATACTCAAAATTTACCTACATTATAATCTGACCTGGATAAACAAAGTTTATCTCTTGCTCTTACTATAAAATGTATTTTAGGTGAAATATGAGAGAGCTGGGAATATACTGAAAACACTTGATAAGATTTCAAAGAGCATATTGAATCGATTTTGAACTCGTCTGTAGGGAGGTAATATTGAAATCGCTAGATATCGATAGATGAAGTGACATACTGCGTGTCAGTCGATGCGTTCACGGCTGACCGCAGCGAAGCGGCTCCGAGCGGCGACCGGTCGATCACGAGTGTGTCTAATTCAGTGTGCAGTGTGCCTCACAGGAATTTGTTTTGTGCACGCCGATGCGATGTGCCGATGCCGACCGAGTACAATCGACGTTTTATTTTCGTGAGATCGGTGTCTCTGCCTTCGCAACGCATTCCACGCTGCATAATTTTGTTTGCGCCTTTTGCGACGTTAGCCGCGAAAAGAAACGCTTTGATGTCCAAGACATGCCTTCTTTTTGTTGCACCAGCTCGTTTAATATGTATGATAATCGACACGTACAGAGGAATGAATCGAGATGAACTTTACGAGGTGTTATTACTTGTGTAGCAGAGTGCCCGATGAGGCGGCGTTATCTTAAGCGGCATGAATGGAGAGGGCCGGCGCGCGGCGGCCGCAAGCGTTCTCGTTATTATTTTAATGTTGGCTAATGAGGTGGAGGTAGGTGAGCGCGGTTAGTGGGCATGCTTATCGTGAGTAATAGCTAGGCAGTTTGTGGTGCGAACCGCTCGTGACTCGGCGCGGCCGCTGCTACGCGCTCGACTTTGGTGGCGCCGGGCCCTTTCAGATTTACCTCAAACATTAATCTTTTCATTAATCGGGTCGGTTGGCTCTATATAGTCGAAGTGACATTTGAATATGCAATCGTGATTGACCTGTTATATTCGATAACATTTATGTATCGAGTACCGTTTCCATTGCATCACGATCACGCCTCTTGAGAACAGGGCATGGCTTTTCATTCATTGCAATCCTCAAACTAGCAAATTGTGAATGTATATATTATCTTACGTTAACTGGAAGGAAGGTCGTCTGGTTACAAAATTAGTAGTTAGGTATCATATCTGTACTCTGTGACGTCACAAAATTGTCGATGTTTACGAGGTGTTTATCGCAATAATGCAAAACGAAGTTGCGTAAATAGAGAACATATGCGACGTGCAAACATCGTAGCGTCGCGACGCTAGGCGCCGGTCGCCGGCGCCGCGACGAGGACATTCAATATGTACGAATACGTGGTTTAATTTCACAAATCTTAATTACCTCTAAAAGAACTACACAATTCTGAGAGGCTTGATGTTTACTGTTTTACGACAGTGTCATTTCATGAATACAAATAGGATTATTTCGTTGGGTAGGTACTCTAGGTAGAAATACCACCAACCGTACCACCTTCTCATAACTTATTGCCGTCACTTTTTAACAGTGAACATTTTTGTATTTAAAAATATTTGTGTAGTATGTAAAAATAAATTATACTAAAGGCCGGTGACGAGCAGCAGCGTCACTGGTGCGAGGAGTCCTGCGATCGCCAACCCGCCTGCCCAGCGTGGCAATTAGGGCATATATATCCCTCCCAATGAGCCGAAGATCGGGCTCAGAGGCGAATTTTGGGAGAGGCCTACGTCCATCGGTGAACTGACACTGTCTGATAATGAAGACAGTGAATGCAAATGTTTTATGTGCGTTCACTGTATGTTATATAGCATCTACAGATGGACGGACGTACGGTCAAACGTACACCGAAGTCTCTCAGTATTAGGGTACGGAACCCTAAAAGGCAATTTTATATATCATTATACGAGTTATCTGAAGCCATCAAGCTAAACTTTATTGTTAATGACGAAATTCTAGAAACTACGCATGCAAGCATCAATTTATTAGATATCGACACTGCAATTAATATTCTTGTCATGTAGATAATTAAATGTAGTAATTGAATCAAAGAGTAATACGCCTTATGATGTCAACGTTAGCTTGCGATAAATTCCGGTATCTTAATGTTTTTGTTATTAAGAGGACCTAATATAGACATGTTTTTAACCTCCGACGCAAAAAGAAGGGGTGTTATAAGTTTTACGTGTGTATCTGTGTGTCTGTCTGTTGTATCGTGGCGCCCAAACGGATGAACCAATTTTGATTTAGTTTTTTTATTCGAGGGTTTCTTAATCGAGAGTTTTTAGCGTTGATTCATGAAAATCCGTTTAACCTTTTTAAGACTATTAGCTTTTTTCTAGTTGATGACGCTATGATATTAACTATCATAGGTCTGATCAATACGAAATTCGGTATCCTCTTACTTCAACGATATTGTAGAATATGGTAGCATTGACGTGATGCTGGGACATCTCCTGGAATCTGCAGAATACTAAACTCCTCACCAACTTACTGCAGAGAGTGCGCACTTGGGTTCATTGAAATAATTTCAATGAGCAGATTATACATAGATCAGTTGGGGGTGGTTTAAAGTTTTAAATTTAAGCGTTATTATTATGAACTCATTACTCCCTGCAGTTTTACCCACCGCGTGAAGGGTTCATGTTCCGTTTTGTTCCCTTTGTTATTCCTTTTTGTTGTTTTCTGGCATATTTTCAACACGCTCCTAGGATGATTGCTTATGTTTCCATGCATTGTACTAATTATTTCGTTAATTTTTAAATTTCTCAAGATTTGGAGGTATTGTAACAATATGTCATTCAGTGGTTTTTCGATTATACCACTATTTACTATATACCACTAATATACATACAGATAAGGGAAATGGGCTGTTGTTGTCGTAGGAGTTGCTCATTTCATTTTAGCTACACTCGACTAGAGACTCCCTAGTAAGGAGTCACGTAGCATTTTGATCACGATATCAACAATATCTATTATTAATATTAGTTATGGATGGATATTATTGACAGATTGATGGCTACGTCTCTCCCTAGTCAATGTGCAAAAGAAAATTTACTACACCGCTATTAGACAAATCAATTAGTCTCTAACTGATCAAACTTAATTTTTATAAAAGCGATATTATCATATTTACACTTTGCATCAATGATCTTTTGAGAATCTAAGTACTGCTACTATTTTGTAGTCGACTTTACCATACACTATCGAATCTAGCATAGAAAACCCTATAAACCCTCAGAGCTGCCAACGTAACGGTACCTATATGATAAAAGAGCATTATCGCCGCCTTAAGTTGATAGATGCAATGGAAACAGGCGTCAGATATTGGCGCCACGAATATGCGGGTTAATGTGCTGTGTGTACTAATGCTAATTGTATTTTACACTTTACGAGACCGCGACACTGCACAGGCGTGCAACTGTTGCCTATCTGTCACAAGTTAGTCGTTGAGTTCCCTTGATAAAAAGATCATCTACACTTATCTTGTGCAAGCGTTTTGCTGGCGCCACCCTGCTGTGCGATAATTATGTTTTCATTACAAGAATATTATAGTTGACAGGGTTAGACTGAAAATATAAGAATGGGTTGGATTAGACTGCGTTGAGAAGGTTGCGAATTAATAATGTTGTAGCAGGCTTGAATAGTCTTAGGTTCTTCGCTTAGATACTTCCGTTAGTTTTTCAATAAGTACTTACTGTTGCCCACATCTTTCAACTTTAACTGAAATAGTTTTCTTTTGAATTTAATAGAATCTTTCTACATATCTATAGCTTATATTCGCGTGTATGTGTACAGAGATCCAATGTCATAATAGTAATTCAGGAAACAACCAGCTTTTATTAGATTTATTGACGCAACCTCTCGCCAAGATTTATGTTTCTCTCAATTTATAATCTCTTCATTTATTTACGACTTTCTAGCATAGAACACCCCACGAAGTAGGTACAAGCACGTATTGCACGTTATGCATTGCAATGTTCTTTTAGTCAAATAACACATTTACACTTGAAATTATTTTCTATTACATTAATTTTAGAATCTATAATCATAATAGGCATTCTAAAATGAATATAGTTCTTTATTAAATTTACATGTTAAGGTATCGAAAATACTCCGACACGTTTCGGACAGTTTTGATTTCCTTTTTCACAGAAGTCAGGCTTACCGCGCGTCCTTTGCGCGACGGGATTCTAAATTGATATACATTTTAAAAAAATGTTTCTGTCAATTAAATTATAAAATGAAAATAAAGTAATTATACTTTCAGAAATAACTGTTAAGAACTAATTAACCGAATTTAAGATCTAATTTAGCATTTATATCTCTGTTGCTGTTTCATATTTAGGTGCAGTATGTATTTCAAACGCTGTGGTGGTCATAAAACTGAGATATGTTGACTTTGGAATCCGTCCTGTATGCTTTTCTGTTTAGTCACTGGGCTAAAATTGGTTTATAGTATTTTGGATTTATTGGTGCAACAATGTGCATGCTTGGTGGTTTGTGTTATTTATTTTATTTATTTATTTATTGAACACCAACGAAAAGTTGTGAAAAAACGTGTTGTGAGTTTTATAAAAACTGGACCTATTGATCTTTTTTGTAAGTGTATTTCCCTAAAATTTTATTAGAAGACAGGGGCAATAACGGGGTAAGAAATGTAAGAATATCACCAGACAGATATGATCTTAGAACCTAGAAGAAGTGGGCCTGAAACATATTGATCGAGCGAGGAGAAGGTCTCCGTTTCAGATTAGGAAAAAATGCTTTCGTATGTCTGTTCTTTTCTATAGGTCCCACGCATTGAAATATCTGTTACGTAGTAACTATTATATAATCTGTGCAATGGGTTTCATTTGGCGGATGGACGGACGGACAGCGAAGTCTCAGTAATAGGGTTCTGGTACCCTTTGTGTACAGAATCCTAAAATCAATACACTTACCTAGTCAGTGATTTAGTTTTGCCTGACTGTACAAGAAGGTTTCTGTTTTTAAGCATATGTGTGAAATATCAATTTCCTTGTGCTGTGAAGCTTCTATGTTGTGATTTCACCTTAGTAATGTAAGTGCCGTAAGTAAGCTTTATGTTAAACATAATACTTATTATAAGCGAGGATAAAAAATAAAATAAAACTAATAATTTCGTCACCAAGACGCATTACGTAATTCGATGTCTATGGATAAAACAATATCATAAAATCATATTTCAAAGTAGGCGCTATTGCAGTGGGTTTTACATAGAATTGTTTTGGTAAGCTATAGAATAGAATTGAATGTATTGTTCAATAACTGTGTATACAAACGTCTTAATATAGGGTCTGTAATGACAACAGTTTGTTCTTTACGAACATACAATAATACTTAACGTCTAATTAAAATCTATACAATCTATCTTATTAGTATACTAGCAGTCCGCCCCGGCTTCGCACGGGTAGAACATATATGCCTACAAAATGTGCATCAGTTTGTTGCATCGAATATAAAATATGAACATATTTAACAATCATCGTCATATTTCATCCCATTTACACAAAACCTTAACGAATTATGCACCTAAACCTTCCTCATAAACACTCTGGCTATTGGTGAAAACCGCATGATAATCCGTTCAGTAGCTATTGAGATTATTGCGAACAGACAGACAGACGCAGTGATGAACTTTGTTTTATAATACTTACGTAGTGATATTGGACGGCCCTTTGGCGTAAAGGATAGTTACCCTGATTCTGACCCGACGGTCGTTGGTTCTAATCCTAGCTATATACCTACCAATGAAAGTTTTGTGTGCATTCATGAATCATGAGTTTTCGTACAGTGGTAGTGGGATCATTAAATCTACCAAAAAGTAGCTTACCACCAAGGAGAACATCTGCCGCCGTAACCTTACGGCGTTCCCCGACGCAAAATGTAGGGGTAATATACGTTTAACGTGTGTATCTGTGTGTCTGTCTGTAGCATCTTAGCACCTAACCGGATGAACCGATTTTGTTTTTATTATTGATAGTTTTTTTTTGTTTGATGTCTTCATCAAGAGTTTTCTTAGCTTTGATTCATGAAACTTCGTTTAATCGTTATAAAACTATGAGCTTTTTTCTAGTTACTTGCGCTATGAAATCAACTTTCATAGATCTGATCAATTCGAAAATCTTCTTCTTCAACGATATTGTAAGAACATGGAAGCATTGACCTGATGCTGGGACATCTCCTGGACTCTACAGAATACTCAAATCCTCACCAACTTACAGCTCAGATTTTAAATGTCGTGTTTAGAGTCATTGGAATGCTTTTAATGAAAAGATTATACATAGATCAGTCGGGGTGGTTTAAAATATTATATTATTATATATATAGATGAATATTATTTTATACAATAGATCATATCATTATACTATATTGACTTCAAATTGATTGTGATCGGTGGGGATCTACAGCACAGCTAAGCTTATAATAATATTTTCTTAGCAACTATGACCTAATCTGTGGTTTCACCGCAAATATTTTATTAATTTTGCGATGCGTGTTTCTGAAATTCGTGATATCTTCTAGAGTTTTCATTTGACTTATATACTGTAAAGGACAATTTTGATCTATAATATGTGGCCAAGCTAATTAACGTAATTATTTGGATAAGGATTAATACTATAAACTTGAAAATAGCCTTGGAAGTTACGTAATATTTTTTAACAAAAATTTTTAGATTAAAATGGTTACTGTGAGTCAACCTTAAGAGATAGACATATGCTGTCGCGGACTTTTTTGTAGGTCTTATTAAGTTTTACAACTCTACCATAAAAAATATTCTTCTATCTATTTTCAATTAAGCAGCGTTCGTAAGAAACGTGTTTTTTCGACCGTTTTTTTGCCGACTTAGGTTACAAATTAGGTCGCCACGAATGTACCTTTGATTTAAACGGGATAATATATAGCCTATTTTCATTTCGAAAGTCCATTCTATGTATTAGTGAAATAATTTTTTTAATCGGTTCAGTAGTTTTTGAGCCAAATCATTACAAACATACAACAATACAAAAATACAAATGTTCTCTCTTTATAATATTATTAGTATATTAGTATTAGTATATTAGTATAGATTATAATCTTATTATCATAACTTATTATTTTAATCTTCAATTGCGATATTGTAATAATATCAGGCAGAGTTAAAGCCGGAAATTTTGTTGGTTTTCATTCATCAAAATAATCTTTAAAGGTACGGCCACACCGAGGCGTCCTGCGTCCTGCGGGCGCGATCTCAGTACTTATTAATTGTTTTCTGACCGCGTTTGGTGTAAACCAGTCGGTACAAATACTACTGCGCTATCTGATTGCCACCAAGATCGTGCACGCAGAACACTGCGGTGTGTCCGTACCTTAAGACTGTAATATGATTTTTATATCATGAGTATTGATTTTTAAGTAGCCATTGTTTTAGCTTGCGTCTAAAAAAGTATCCGTTTAACGATTTTATTTCTATAGGCAAATTATTAAAAACTTTGATGCCAGTTATAAATGCACTTTTGTGATACATGGTGTTATTTACTTGTGGAATACACATATTGAATCTATATTTACTGCGAAGTTGTATACATTGTCTATACCTAATATCATATAACTAGCTTAAAAGAAAAGCCTGCGACTATCGTAGTACTCCAGTATAAATGTCGACGAACTGCTATCGTTATCATCGAGAAAGGCATTAAATAACGTGATAGTGTGCTACTTAGCTATCCCATTTCTAAAATAGTCCTCATTATCATCAAGTGTTATATCTTGTATTATAAGTTTCATACTGCCTTTTCTCGCATACAACGTTTCTAGATACCTTCTATTTTGAAATTGATTTAAATTCCTTCATTTTTAAGGTTCCGAACCCAAAGGGTACCAACGGAACCCTATTATTGAGACTTCACTGTCCGTCCGTCCGCCTTTTCACCTTTCACCTTTCACAGGGCTGTATCTCCTTAACCGTTATAGAAGAAATACTTGAAATTTTCACAAAGTATGTATTACTATGTGCCCTATAACAACAAATACAACAAGTAACAAAATTAAAATTTATAATAAACACCCACGACAATGTTCTTTAGAAAATTAACGTCATAACATCTATCTAAGAACCACCACTGATTAATTACGAACCGTTTAAAGACAAAATCGTACTAGTTTTGATCGGTGATGACACACGGACAGACAGACAGACAGACAGACAGACGGACAAAGAAATGATCTTATAAGGCGGTCCCCCCTGCGGGGACCCCATTTAATTAGGACCCCATACAAGAAATGTGTTTTTTCCTGGCGTTTTTCGCTCGATTTTATGAACTGTTATAGCTTCACCTTTTTAAAGAGCTATAGGCACTTGACATTTTCACACAGTTGTTATATTACGAATCATAATTTATGGTTGCTTTGACAACAAATCAATAACATTGAAATGTTATTAAAAATTAAGGAGTGTATACAAGGAACGTGATTTTTCAGCAATTTTTTCCTCGAACTTGTGCGAGTCAGACTTGCACTTGGCCAGTTTATTTTATTTAAATTTCCTTCAACACTAACACAGAGACATGAATCAGAAATTAACTTTTTTTAATATCTTAAAAGATACATCGCTTGCCTTTAAATAAACGCAAACGATTGATCACTATCTTACCTGATTTTAAGTGACAATGTGAACACTTAAAAATGATCTAAAAGCGGTTGTTTTTATTTTAAAACTAAGTAAGTAAGTACTTAATCCATATCTAAAATTTTCCAATGGAAAAACTTACTCAGAATTTAAAATTTGCGTTGGTTACGCTCATTATAACTCTGTTATTAGCAGCAGCCTAGTGGTGAGGTCATGTGTGTCATCACACGTCATCTACCATTGGTTATTGTCATGCGAGCATGTGACAGAATAAAGAGGCGGCCAGTTGACATTTTGATTAGAAGCCAACTCTGACGCTTATTCAATACTTGAGAAGCTTCTTTTACATGCTTTTCGTGAGCAGTATCGACTTTCGTCATTTAATGTTGACTCTAGATATGATTTTTGCCTCGTCGTCGTAGTCGACATTTGATTAATTTGCTAATAGGAATTAAATAATAGCAAACACATATAGAGACATATATGCAGAGAACAGGGAAATACGTTATTTTTATTTTCTGTGGTTATTGGTAATTGAAGATTTTTGCTCTAAAGATATCAATCGAACTTTGATATATACGATACATAATGCGTATATATTTGAACATATAAAATGATAGATAGTTACAATACAATACAATACAATACAAAAACTCTTTATTGATCACCAAAGAAATTACAAATATGTATATAATGTATATATAATATTAAATACACATATACATAACCATATATATTAAATCACAGTAGTGTTGCAGTTTTAACATGTTTGGAACAAGTAATGGGCTTTTACCATGGATTTAAAGATAGCCAGCGATTTGGCATGTCTAATCTCCACTGGTAACGCGTTCCATAAATGGACCGCTTGCACAGTAAAAGATTTTTCATAAGCAAGTGAGGAATGGATAGGGGTTAAAAGTTGTAGAGTTTCAGCGGATCTCAAGGAAAACGGATTTGAAAGGTGAAGGAACGTGAAACGTTCCTTAAGGTAGGAAGGGGTAGACGGGATAAATAGAATAGAGTATAGAAGAGAAAGGACGTGACTATTCCGGCGAAGATGAATAGGTAACCATTTCAGCTTTTTACGGAATTCTGAAATGTGGTCATACTTGCGTAATCCAAATATGAACCGTATACAAAGGTTCTGCAGTCTCTCAAGCTTACTAAGCTGTTCCTCGGTTAAATCCAAATAGCAGGTGTCAGCATAATCTAGTATAGGAAGCAAAAGGGATTGCGCAAGCGCAGTTTTGGTGGAAATTGGAAGAAGATTACGTAATCGTCGTAACGAACCTGCAGATGCGAAAATCTTACGACTAACTTCAGCTATTTGGGGTGCCCAAGAAAATGTCCTATCAAAGAGTATCCCAAGGTTTTTGACTGTATCGCTGATAGGTATATGTGTTCCGTCGAATATTACCTGAGGAAGGCGGAACCAGTCAATCTTGGATATCATCCTGGAACCGCCGATGACTATCCACAATTGATTTTCACCGGATTCACACTTATGCCGTACCATTTACTCCTTTTGAGAACACAATCTAGGTCAGAATTTGTCTGTGTGATGGCATCTGATAGCTGAGAGAGTGGTACTTGTCTGTAAATTTGCAAATCATCTGCATAAGGTAGTACTAGTTATTTGCAGATAACAGGGAAATACGTTATTTATATTTTCTTTGGTTATTGGTTATTGAAGATTTTGCTCCAAGGATATCAATCGAACTTTTGATAGAAGAAAGTACCTATATATTTTAACATTTTATTATATTTTTTTTTGTAAGAAGTACCTATATATTTTAACTAAAACGCCGGAATTTCTTCTCATTCTTATTGAAAGCAGCTAAGGACAAAAGTTCTAGGTAGGTTTAACTTTCCAACTTGCTCTCCAATATCCGTACAATCGAGTAACATCCAGTAATAATTTATCGGTTTATGTCGCGATTAGTTTATAGGTAAAGAGCGACCACCGGCGTGAAGGTGTGTATTACGCGCGTAAAAGGTCACAGGCGAGACGCGAAGGTTGTACGGAAAGTGGTCTGGCGCCGGCGCCGCTCGCTCTAAGTAAATTTGGTAGGTTGCTAGCATCGAGGTACACGTAAACACAAATATATCAATGGTTGCTAGAGATTTGTATGTAGCAGCAAACATGCGGAGCTCTTGCTCGTACAGACGCAGAGAGAAAGCTGGCGTAATCTATTTATTGTTTTTTTTAACTCTCAGCATATACCAAAAAAGTGACTGCTATAAAAGATATCTATTTTTGGTGACGGAATAATCGTATACAGCCCGTGGATGCCAGACTCATAATGACGTAGGTAAATGAAGATGGAAGAAAATATGTAAAGTTTCAGGCACACAAACAGAAAATCTACCATTCATTAGTGACATAGGTACTTAAAAACTTTGCACATTACGAATTTTACCAGGATAGCTAACATCAAATAGAAGTAATTGCTTAGATTGTTTGCTTAGTAGGTTTTTAACTATCAATATTATATAGGTACTAATAGATTATCATCTTGGATACTATAATTAGCGGCGTTAAATTGTTGATTGCTTGAGCCATACCAAGATACGGCAACTATTTAATATTGAAGAATGTGGCAGCTTTTATTAAATTAAAGGACCGCCTGAATTTTGCACTCTATATGGTGTACAGAATCTAAGATAAATAAGATAAAACCGCCGATGCTCCACGTGACGGACAACAATTTTTTCATTGCTCTTTTATTTTGACGGCTACTACTATAATTTATTTGTTTTACTGCGTCAATAATAAATGTTTACTCCATTTTGCATTCTATTACTTCTATCTATCTATATAATTAGCTAAATGTTTGTGGAGCAAACATGCTTTGCTATTCTGGTACAACTTAAAAAAAGTTGAGGTTGCTCAACCGATACTACTTTCGTTACGTATGCTGTACCATTAATATATAATGGTTATTATTTTGTAATTGTAGTATAGTACTCGTATCTTATTTGAAGTAATGTAACTGTGTAAATAAAGGTTGTCTTAAATGCGAAAAACTGTAATGATAAGACGAATCGGTTGATCAAGTAAAAAGTTTTGTCTGTTCGGAAAACGTAATATACGAGTTTTATTTTGGAATAAAAAATATAGTTGCCTTAATTTTACTAAAGAAAACATTTGATACGAAGCTTTAGTTGATAGCTTGCATGACTTTACATTGCTACGCATTGCTACGCGCGCTACGCACACGTTACGTCAATGAAAACTTTTCAAAACTCCGTGTGACTGGGCTACGTTTGGCGAAATGAACACAAAAGGGTTAAAATGTTACACTAAAATATACCTAACATCAAAGCACAGGCTTTTTATTTATATTAGTCTTTATTTGTTTTTAAGTAAATATGTACATGTAGTATACTACATGTACATATTTATATATTACCAAAGTAATCACTTCGAGAAGTTTATACAACTTTTTCAATTTCTGAGATTACGCACGCTCAATGTGTGACATCACGGTACCCGTGGTATTACCGTAGTCCCACCATAGTGAAACGCATAAGAAAAAAAACCGGCCAAGTCGAGTTGAACTCGCCCACCGAGGCTTTTTTTTTTTTTTTTTTTTTTTATACGTTATAGGCTAGCGTTTGACCACTATCTCACCTGTTGGTAAGTGATGATGCGGTCGAAGATGGTAAGCACGCTAGGCCTAGAATGGGAACTGGCTCTCAAGGATAGCTGCCGGAACACATTAGATGTTTGGTGACAGATTTTCTACCAACTTCCGTACCAACGTTGGTTTGTACCTATTAAGCTAGACCTCTAAATTGTATGAGCGCTCATATAACTCAGAGGTCTACCTTAATTGGCGTTAACTATTATGGGGGCACCCTTTAATTTTCAACTTTTTTTATTTTTTGGATTTTTTCCTTAGTTTTTCTTTAGTTTTGGGTCGAAAACCTATAGGGTACTTCCCGTTGACCTAGAATCATGAAATTTGGCAAAAAGCAAGGTCTTACAGCACAAGTAAAGGAAAAATTCCGAAAAATAAATAAACGTTCAAAATTAAGGTACATTTTGGTACTAAGAAGTTTTCGCGAAAATCTAAATTTGCCCATATCTTTTTATTGAGTTGACTCAAGACCTTGATTTTTATACACCCAATAGGGACTATAGACTTCAGTATCAGGTATAAATTTCAACTTGCTAGGTCCACCTGTTCCTGAGAAAATCAGTGGTGACACACGGACAGACAGACGGACAAGAAAGTGATCTTATAAGGGTTCCTTTTTTTACCTTTTGAGGTACGGAAACCTAATAAAATCACGCATCCGCACTTTGTTTTAATTCTGTGTTTGTTAGTTTGTTATTGTTCTAAATAATAATAATAAGAAAGCAATTGACATCACATCGCATGCTTCACCCACGCTCGTCTGTTATGAGACTGTATATCCCACGGAAATGGGGTGGTCGAGGCTTTTTAAATGCCAAGACACTCCACAACCGTGAGGTGTGCAGTCTCCGGGAATATTTCCTAAACAACGAGTGTGGGATGCATTGCTATGTAGTGTCAGTTGACAAGACTTTCACCCCTCTATCCTTAGGCAAAGAGAACTGGCGCAAGCCTCAAGTGCTGAGCACCGAGGACCGCAAGGACGTATGGAAGAGCAAGGAGCTGCATGGCCGGTTCTATCGAGTCTTAACGGGACCCGATGTCGACCTGCTCGCGTTGGTGAACTGGCTACGATTCGGGGACCTCTTTGGGGAAACCGAAGGTTTTGTTTGTGCAATTGCTGACGAAGTCATCAAGACGAATAACTACCGGAAATATATTATGAAGGACGGTACGGTCGACATATGTCGGGCATGCCGCCGTCCCGGAAAGTCACTCAGACATATCATTTCCGGTTGTTCTCATCTTGCTAACTCCGAGTAGTTGCACAGACACAATCTCGTAGCCAGGATCATCCACCAGCAACTTGCTCTTCAATACGGCCTTGTCGAGTCTGAGGTGCCGTACTATAAGTACGCACCTGCGCCAGTTCTTGAAAATGATCGTGGGTTGCTCTATTAGGACCGATCGGTTATCACGGACAGGACTATTGTCGCCAATAGACCTGATATCGTGATAGTCGACCGTTCCCAGCGGCGGGCAGTGTTAGTCGACATCACCATCCCGCATGACGAGAACCTCGTGAAGGCTGAAAAGGACAAGATCAGCAAGTACCTTGACTTGTCTTACGAGGTTACCGCCATGTGGGATGTTGACTCGACTATCATTGTCCCGATAGTCGTGTCTGCAATCGGCCTAATAGCGAAGAGTCTCGACCAACATCTCAAGAGACTCTCGTTAGACGGCTGGATTAAGGGCCAGATACAGAAGGCGGTACTTCTTGACACGGCACGCATCATCAGGAGGTTCCTCTCTCTGTAGCCCTAACCACCGGTAGCTTGGGCCCTGCCCCGCTACCGGCGGCACCCTAGATTTAGGTTTTTTATAATGTTTTATGTTTTTATACTTGTTTTCTTTATTATTTTTATATGAAATATTGTAAAAAACCTATACCTAAGAAAAAATAATAAATAAAAAGATAATAATAATATTTCAGTACTTATAAAGTACCATACTAGGACCGTTTAGTATTAAATCGCTTCAGTAAAAATAAATAAATTAAATAATAATAATAATCAAAAGTAAATAGTTCAACAATTTAATCAATTAATTTAGAAAAAGTAAAGCATCCGACACAAGATTGCGGAGACATACACGATCTGGTAGCATTAATTAATGTAGTACCTAATAGATGAGACAGAGTACAATTGATTCCATGGTAACAGTTATGGGAAAGTTTAATCATGTTTTACAATGAAATTTCAGTGACAGGACCTCAACGTTCTTCTTAATAAAGACTCGTAAACTTAACGATTTGAATAACAACAACATTCGATGTTATAATGTGGTAAAGGGTAAAAAGAGCAAAGATCGTCAGCAAGGACGTGGCGCAGTCGGACGGTCATAAAAGTAAGACTATGCGCTAAACATGCAGTTTTATGAGTCGGTCGTGCGTTGCTTATGATTGAAGGTTTGGCGCCATTTCCCTTCTACTTCATTGTTCATAGAATGTTGGCGCCGGATTGTAACTCGTTCAAAAGTGATTTTATGATGCGATCCACAAATGCCGTTTTCTCTTCATTTCAGTCCGCCTCTTGAATGCGAATAGAGCCTAACGTCCTCGAACCGTTCAACAACTGTTCAGAATTTTAAAATTTCACAAGTATTTGTTTACGTGCTCTGAATTCCTCCAGAGCGTCTCTTAGCCATAACAACGTTCTTCTCGCGGTTTTCTTCGTCGAAAACGCATCGACAGAGTCAATAAACATTCGGTTTCTTAATTCAATTTACAGTAAGTGCACCGTCAGATCAGGAAGCACTCTGACTCATCCGCTATTTT
This sequence comes from Cabera pusaria, assembly GCA_954871355.1. NCBI lineage: Eukaryota > Metazoa > Arthropoda > Insecta > Lepidoptera > Geometridae > Cabera > Cabera pusaria. The sequence continues at coordinate 11,977,535 of OX940897.1, forward strand.
TCATGAGAATCGGGTCACATCGAGGTTTACGTAAGAATCGTTATTTTAAAATTATATTTGAAAAAAATTAAGCTCCTCGTTCGTTACAATAATACATCTATTTCTCAGAAGCCGGAGTAATGAGGCCGTTCAGATTAAATATGTGTACATTTAGTGGAGGGTACCTCAAGAAGTAAAGAAATAAATACAAGTGAGTACTGACCGACCGGCGTGTTTATCGAACTATGTTAGTGCGAAAGGCCGATGAGTGGAATTTATAAACATTAAAACAGTGTGTGTTGAATACTTTGCGCTGTATTGTGCGGCCGCGTTGAGAGATTTATCCTCAAGATGCTCTAATGTATCGTCGGCATCGATTGACTTGTAGATCATTCGATTGCCTATCCAGCTAGTTTACAATGTAAACTGACTGAGTAGTAAACTTATTGACATTTCAAGGCAGGTTCACGCATTTAACTTTCTAATTTCTTCAGTTTCAACACAATTCATGAATGTACCTACCTACAGTAACACCACAGTTTTACAATCCATATGTAAAACTGTGGTAACACTTTGTAAACCGGCCTTCCTTTATGAACTGCCGACGACGAGCGGAGTCGGCGTCGGCGAGCGCCCCGCACTCGAGATCCTGAAGAAGGCCTCCGGATTAGGCTGAAACATATGTCGATCGCTATATCGACATCGCGTAAGTCACGTTGAATTCCCGATTTTAAATCTATAACTTTAAAATTACCGTGAGTTTTTATAATAAGATTATAATATTATTCTAATTATATCTATTATGTTCTAATTATATTATTAAATAAGATTATAATATTATCTATAGACCTACGTTACAGGCACATTTACAATTAATGAACATGCTAATCTATAGACTCTCACAACGGACACGACCTGCGAGCTCTGTAGGTAAATCTAATGTGCATTGAGCGAAATGCATTTTGTAACTACATAATATGATTTATTTTCTTATTTTATAAACATACAAGGTTTCATATGCATCTCGTTTATAGATAGGTATATAAGTTTTATATGTGATGTGACCGTAGAAATATTATATTATTAATATTTCTGTGGATGTGACACCAAAGTGTTTATCTGTCTAAAATTGTCGCCAAACATCTAATGTGTTCCGGCAGCTATCCTTTAGAGTCAGCTCCCATTCTAGGCCTAGCATGCTACCATCCTCGGCCGCATCATCACTTACCAACAGGTTATATAGTGGTTAAAGGCTAGCCTATATGATATTAAAAAAATCTGTACAGGATTAGATGCATAAAGAGGTACTAAGATTAGTATATCAATGCTTTCAATAAACATCCACTGCTTTGCTATTTTTTAGCATTGAAAAAAGATTGGACAGTCTGTTGGCGTGTTCACCATCATCGATTATCTTACCATAATCGACCACATCATCGCTTATCAACCAAGATAGTGGCCAAACGCTAGTCTATCAAATATTTATATAATTTATGACCGCACAAAACGAAAAAACCAACTCCATATGCCGCAATAGTCAAATTAGCCAGTCAGTACTTATAATGTCGTCAAGTTATACAAATCGATTTCGAGTTTTAGACGTTTATCTCCAAGTCTACGAAGATTATTATCAGATCTTGATAGAATTTAAATGGAAACAAACGGGAGGCATAATCTCTCAAACAAAAAAATAATTGTTCAAATCGGTTAAGATTTGACGGGGTTCTGAGGTAACAAACATAAAAAAAGAGTCTAATTGAGAACTCCTCCTATTTTGTGAAGTCGGTTAAAAAGAAATATAATTCTAGATGTATATTCTTACTTATTCAATAGACACGTCTGGAGCTAAACAGTGAATAGGTCTAGATCATTCTGCATGCTTTTCTAACAGAACATGTAGCTTATGGTTTTAAAGCAACTGTTTTTGTATGCAGGCTGCGCCTCTTTACTTTAATGCGGCTGTAGATAAACTCGTAAAATACCTAGGTACTTATATTTAAATATTATATATATATGGGATGCCTATACTCTGCCTGAGTCTGTGTTTCCGGCTAAATACAATATGGGGTCTTCAACGAGTGAATGGGTATCTTTTGGGTAAGCGCACTCCATCATCGACCGCATCATCACTTAAGATCAGGTGAGATAGTAGTCAAGTGCTACCCAGTTCAATGTATATATATATATATATATATATATATAGCAAATATGGCAAATCTTTATAGGCTTTGTGACTTCTGTAGGACTTCTGAACGAGAATATCTCTCCTGATTAATTAGAGATCTAGAATAGATCTAGAATCTATATCAACATATCTTTTTGTAGAAGATTATATAGGTATAAACATCATCATTTGAAGCATGGCCCACTGTTGGGTATAAGGTCTCTTTTCTGTTCGCCTCGCTTATTTATACTGCACTATCTTCATTCGCGTATTTAGATATATAAAAGGCCCCCTAGACAGAATCCCATTTCTGTTGACATTCACGCTAACCCAACTTCAAAATGTATGGGATTCACAAGTTTGTTGCATGTCATTCCCATACATTTTTAACTTGTGTTAGCGTAGCGTTAATGGAAACATATATTGGATTTTGTCTAGGAGGGAAAGTTACGTTAATTTAATCACCATCATCATCAAACGACGTAGTAATACTGTAGGTAGGATAAGATAAAGAGTTAGGTTAGTTACTTAGGAGTACCTACTTTTTCTCTTATCTAACTCACGTATGCCTCGTTGTAATGCCAGGTAGGTAGGATAGGTCAAACCTACGTGGTATCGAATATCGATGCAACGTGTCGTTCTATTTCATTTGACTGTATCCACTGTCATTCCCGTATCCATTCCTATTCCAATTCGATCAAAAACACTATCATTGCTATCTATTCCATCAATGTCTAATGTTTTGCAACATGAGAGGCGCGACAAAGTATTCTTAATAATTATTATAGTACATGCGCGATACCGCGCATATTTATTTGATACAAAATCCTGTTTAATTAAAGCGTGATATTTAAATATTAGTACTTGTTATTTTAATTATAAATTCAGATTTCGAACAGTCATAAAATGTTTTATCTATATGATCTAGTTCCTTATTCCATACTTTTTGTTTTCTGGTAGATTTTAGCTTTGGGTAATTTTAGCATGAAATTCTGTTTTATGGCCCGTATTATAAATTAAAAAAGTGTTAGTCAGATTCGACGCATGACTAGAGTTCACTCTATCTCTCTCTCTCTCTCTAATTGTAATCCTATCGTAATCCTATGGTATTCCCATTGTAATCTTATTGTTATCTCATCGTAATCCTATAATAGCCCCGCTGTAATCCAGTGTGTCTTCTTTTAATTTTTTTATTTCTTATAGGCTAGAGTTTGACCACAACCTCACATGTTGGTAAGTGATGATGCGGTCGAGGATGGTAGCACGATAGGCTTAGAATAGGAACTGGCTTTCAAAGATAGCTGCCGGAACATATTAGGTGATTGGCGACTGATTTTCTAACTTGAGAGTGGTAGCTGGCCAGGCGGACACTAGATGGTATCTTACCACCATGCGGGTGTTGGAGGTTTCTTAACGATGTTTTTCCTTTTCGAACATACATTTTTCGATGGAAAAATCCATTGGTGCACGGTGGAAATTAAACTCAGTACCTCTGGCGTCAAAGCCGACCATTCTCCCACTACACCACTGGGCCCTCAAACTAGTGGTATTGAAAATATACCTTTAATTTTTAGGGTTCCGAACCCAAAGGGTACCAACGGTACCCTATTACTGAGACTCCGCTGTCCGTCTGTCTGTGAGTCTGTCTGTCTGTCTGTCTGTCTGTCCGTCTGTCACCAGGCTGTATCTCATGAACCGTGATAGTTAGATGGTTGAAATTTTCACAGATGATGTATTTCTATTGCCGCTATAACAACAAATACTAAGAACAGAACAAAGATAAAATTAAAGGGTTTAAAACAAAAAACGTGTTTTTTACGATCCGATACGATACGAAATTAATTCACATCGACGCAGCTAGATGGCAGCACAGAAAAAATTAGCACGCGCAGCGTTTCATTTGTTAAATTTGTGGGCCTCGGACTCGGTCGGTTTATTTGCTTAAATAAATGTAGTGTACAGCATTGAATAATATATCTTCAATTTAAGTACTTTAGGAGCTAAAGAGCTAATTATATTAATTACCCTTGTGTTAATATTTACTTAGTTGGTGACTGGTGTTATAGACATTCGTGGCGTTCGGACTTCGGAAATTCTTCACTTGGCCAGTTTTATTAATAATATATTATCTATTTATAATTTATTATATCTTCGAATATGATGCAAGCAGATTGCTAATTGACTTTAAGAGAAAGCATAACGCTAAGATTGGTAGAAAACATGAATGCTTGTAGAAACTTAACTTCTCAAAAATTTTCCATACCGCAGGCTTTTATGAAAATCAATTCTTAAGGAGACTCTAAACTCCAATAAATTGGCCAAGTGCAAGTCGGACTAGCACTCGTAGGGTTCCGTAACACAATAGAGTATTTTTAAATACAATTTTTAGCCACAAAAAAATGTTTTTCATAATGTTTGTATGAAAAACAGAGTTATATTTGCGGCAGCTTAACCTAGACATACCTTTAGAGGAAGAGCCTACTACAAAAGTAAAAATAAAATGAAGGTTACCGTACAATGGGTGTAGGTAATTCTCGTTAACCCACGTTTCATGGTCAGGCGATGGCGCCTGGGTAAGTCGCCACATGGCGGCTTCCGGACACAATGAGTACCATTCATGGTAGCTATCGTGGAACCGGATCACGGTCTCTATTCGTACTATGAGCGGCAAAGTCAAGATCAATTTTGATCGTATCTTCATTGAAAGAACATGTCGGGGAAATTACAGTGGGCTGCAAAGAAAGCGGGTCGGTAGCAAAAATCTCAATAACTTACAATATTTATGAAGCATTTAGGCTTGTAGTTATATTCAGGAAAACTTCACCCAGTGCTTTCTAGGTTCCGGTAGCTTTCGGATACAGATAACTGGTTGGCCCCTGTAACTGAGAACAAATAATAAATATTAAATTAAATTCAAAATTAAAGGGGGTGGTCCCCATATAAAAATCGTGTTTTTCGGCAATTTTTTTTCAAATTTCTCAATTCGTCTGTATGTTTTTTTTGTATGTATGTTACGCGATTACTCCGTCAATTGTGCACCGATTTAAATGATTCTGTTTTTAATCGGTGAGGTACGTTTCCGAGGTGGTCCAATTGCAATTTCATCAAGATCTGAGAAGTATCTCCAGAGATATGACGATAAACGTCTCAAACTTGCTACTGAAACTGACTCGCGGGGCATGGAACTCGGTTGTTTTAGTTTTCAACCGTCTTCCAAAAAAGAGGAGGTTCTCAAATCGTCTGTATGTTTTTTAAAAAAGTTTATATGTATGTTACGCGATTTCTTCATTAATTGTTAACCGATTCGAATGATTCTGTTTTTAATCGGTAGGGTACATTTCCGAGGTGGTCCCATTGCAATTTTTTATCGAGATCCGATAAGTATCTCCAGAGATATGACGATAAACGTCTCAAACTTGCAACTGAAACTGATCTTAATTATATTTATTGTACTGTGGTATGAACATACGCGAGTCCGACTCGCACTTGGCTAGTTCATTTTAATTACATCTTTAAATAAGAAGTAGTTTAAATTTAAGTAAGAAATCGGATCTGGATTTTAATGGAAGAAAGCTCAATTTTTGTGTCCTTTTAAAGTGAACATGCCGATGTTATTTGGTCACTGACCTACCATACATTGTTGCTACATTGCTAAGGCTATCGAACATTTCATAAACGGCAACTCTCTCTTATGCCCATAGATGATGAATTAAGTTCACGTTCACCTTTTCCGCTTTGGGGATCTCGTCATACTATAAACGGATCAAAAGACCAAACGGTTACTGAATGAACAATAGGTACGTAATCTGTAACTCACTTATCTAGACGAGGTGAAACATAGTCCATTGTGTTTGTTTGGAAATCTTTGTTTTGTTGATGTGACCCAGCGGTGTTTTTATTCTCAGCTGACCTTTGTCTGGTCGGTACATTTCTTGAAATTTTTGAGTGAATGATTCATAGATTTATTAAATGTATGTCGGCACGATTGGTGGTAGTTGGATATGTTTGTCGAGTGGTCATAATTTGTTAGATACGTTCATCCTCAATTACAGCGTGGAATATTTAGATCGAACATCATACCATTTGATTACGCCGCAGTAATATTTGTTAGATTGACCTTGCCTTCATATAATGTCGAAAGTTGAAGGTCGATGAATGAGTAAGTGCAGTGATTTTTTAGCAATAAACTTTTAGTGTTAGTAATAAAATAACATTTTATAGTTTTAAACATTTAATTTGTGATACATCTTATGACCAGGAAATTGTTTTGGCTGATGATGAAAACCTATTATTTTGCCGCACCTAATATAATCGTTCAATGACGAATAAGTTTGGTAATTATTAATACAATTAGTGTTTTAACTGTAGGTACCTACCTACTGCGTCATCTTGAATGTGCTGGTAGGGGTATACTTAATTACTTCAAAACGCATTCAGGGTTAACGATTTGAGTGCATCCTTTCTAAAATAAACTGTATAATGAAGATTGATGACTATAATGTACTAACAACCTAAATGTGGTCTATATGCCTGCAATATTTTATTTTAGCTCCCGATACGTAAGCGAGATAGAGGCGTGAAACTACACCACAAGTTGAATGATAGCCAATTTAAATTATATAATGCGATTCTACATTCAGATCGACCACTTTGGGTTTTAATTGAAACGGTTGCATTCACTTAAATTAAGAGTGGGTAGTACAAAGCAAAAATAAAATCAGATTTTACCCTCGCGTCTTGCATCGACCGCATTATCTACGAAAATGAGCACGGCAGCACGGCGCGGCGCGGCGATTGCATTACTCGCTCGCTCTACGTTCCGGATCCAGACGGAGTGTGGTGCCTAGCATATGCAATGAAATATGATAAATTTCTGTACCGTAATAAGTAAAAGTAAAGGTACGATTACAACGCGGCGTCCTGCGTCCGCGTTCGCGTTTACGATCTTATTTTTAATCGTTTTCTGATCGCGGTAGATCGCGTTTGGTGTGAAGGACGCCGCGGTGTGGCCATACCTTCAATGCGTGCTGATTAATCCGAGATCTTGATTTGATCAGCACGCATTCACTTGGTACCTACCTATAGTACAACGATAAAAAATGGTAAAACTAGTGGTTCTGTGAGAACAGGAAGACCTCGCGTGCCCTTATAACCATGCAATAACCGACGCTTTCCCTTTTCCCCTGGTTTAGCAAAGCCATTTCAGAGTTTTGGCAAAATAGGGGTATAAGTGATTACTCGCGTTCCCTTGCTACTAGGAGTTTGAATCTGGTGTCTACGGGTATGTCTTGTTAAGGCAAAGAGGACTGCGTAGTCATATTGGTATATGTAGGTAGCGCTACAGCAAACTTCATAAATAATCAATTCACCCCCTTCCCTCCCCCCCCCCCAATTTATCCAAATTGTCTAATAACATGCTTGCAACTCGGAAAAGTTTTATTAAACAAACTATCGCTATTCATGTTGTAAAATATTATCAAATTATAAAATCAAATACTTATCCTCGTCTATACATCTACGAAAAAGTTTTAAAGGTGTAGGAGCTGCTAAATTTGCAAACACACAAACATTTGCACATCATTAAATAGGAGAGGATCATTAGAGCGCTCGTCAGCAATCGCATTATTATATTTGCTTAGCTAAAAGAACAAATATAATATGTCCATATGGATTTAGCTTAAAACGTGATGGAGAAAACGCAAATACGTACCCGTTTGCGACATTCGTGTTTGCCTTATTATCTGCCGGCTTCAACTACACACCGAGAAGCAGGAAGTATCGATTCATAAGAATTTCTCGGTAATAAATTAAGATCAATCCAAACTTTTTATAGATGATGTCAATATGATTCATTGACCAGAAATCTTAAGGATATGCCTGCATGTAGAATTATAAGAAGATTGTAAGATAAATGCAAGCGGGTGTCTCGAACCGCTTGGGACATAGGTACATACTGTAGGCGTTAAATGCAAATCGACATCGTTTCACCGCAGGACAATGCGCCCGAAGTGTTGCGCGTCTTGTAAACAGCGCAGACGTGGTTTGTTGGTCTACTTTTTTGGGTAAACGGTCATCCATAAACGGTAGTGCATAAGTTGCCGCAAGAAATACCGCGAGCGGCACAATACCTCGTTCGGCGCCGTCGCGTGTCGCCGCCCGTAGTCCGTACATGGGAGTCTTGTCCGAAAGCAGCCGTTCCAGCACCTTCAATATTTACCAATCGTCTACCTAGATAGACGCAATCCATTTCGGTAAATAAAAATTGCATGGATTAAGGAGCCCTGCGAACGTGACTGCGTCGGGGTACAAAACTGTAGCGCTCGCTCCTATTCGGACATCACGCCGTGAGCCTACGTCACGGACAAATAAACTTTCGCAATCCGCGAGCTATAATGTGCACAGGATCGTTCGCATCGAGATGCATTTAGGGCGGGTTGGAGAAATTATATTTTATGGAAATGGATGTTGAATCGAAGCCAACGCTCGTTGCATTCTCACAGTGCGACAGTTATGCGCGTGTGTGCAAGCACGAACAGAGCGGTCGGCCAGGCGGCATGCCTATCGACAACAATGAGACCGCGCCTTGTACCATAAACATTCTTTGCAACAATCATTACGAATATAACCTATAAATTAACACAGAACCGACTGCAAACACACCGCTTGCCGCTCAGGGAATTCACAATGAGCACCGAGCGTGGGGCCTCCGAAGAATACTCGCATGCGCGTATCTTGCATCATCTCCACACTGTCCTAACTCTGATTACTTTACTAATTACTCTTATTACCACACAATCGACGCTCTCTGATCATCACTCTACTAACTATACCAGTAGCTGCAATTACTTTCAAAAATGAAGCATTCAGTCAAACCACAATAATTGTTTAACGTAGTTATCTACAAATGAACAAAATGTATCTACTTGTCTTATTCCTACTTTCATTCATAGAAGATAAGTCATTTAGTACGTGATAAGAAAATCACGCACATTGTAAGACAATGGCGCGGTATCAATGTTATCTACAGCATATAGGGTAATAGTAAACGAGGTCGAGTACTCACCTGCAATCCTGCAATAATACCGAGTTCTATCAATTGCTGCATGGTGATTCATGCACGTGTGTCACTGAGGGCAACTGTATCAAACAATAGACTTCTCCGACTCTAGAAGATTCCAATATTTTTATATTTTTAGCTATAGAATGCATTTAAATTCAAGGCTCTGGGTTGACAATCGAGAAAGAAAAAATCTTGCAAGAAAACAACACATCTGTCGGTATGGACCTCTATGGACATAGGCCTCTCCCAATGCACGCCACTGAGCTCTGTCTTCAGCTCCTCTCCTCCAGTCACTGCCAGCTACCCTGCGTATATCGTATATCTCCATCTTGTCAGAGGGCGTCCCCTCGCTTACCTTTTCGTGGTCTCTACTCCAGAACGCGTCTACCCCAGCGGTTATCGGTTATCGGACCTACACTCTACGAATAAATTCGTAGCACCAAAGGCGAGAAAATCTGACATATCACTAATTAGGCTCTGTAATGTTATTCTATATTTTGAAAGCTTATTTTTCTTGTGGATAATAAAAATGCGAAACTGTACCAAACTTTTGAGTTTAATTAATATGGCGATGTGTGCTTTGTTATTTAATTCTAAAATATTCGTAAGTGTTTAAACTTTCTTAAGAGGTAGAAGTATCCTTATCAGAAATTATTTCCAGCTTAACTCTGATATATAATGAACTTAACTGTGAAAAATGTCATACATCCAGACCCGCAAAAGGACAATGAAGGATTTAATTAAGGATTATCCCAACCAACAAATTAATGAGAAAATCTGCCGCCATAACCTTACGTTATTCCGGCAGCACACAGCTCTTTTAAAACAGACTATCCTAGGCCTAACGTGTTCAACATCTCTGACCACATCATCGCTAACGCTAGCCTATATGATGTAAAAAAAAAAACTAGCAACCTGGACTGTATCACGCACGTGGCAGCAGACTGATATTACCGTTTCAATTGAGGCAGTGAGAAATAGCGTAAAAATGCGAAAATCGAGTGAAAAATATAGCTGGCATAGTTACAGACAGACTTGATGTCCACCAGGTGACAACAGGCGACAGTGAGTTACAGATCCGTTTACGTCTGCCTTCCAGACGAATGTTCAGTCTAAGTCGTTTATCGAGAAATTACGTCTATGTTCATCCTTTGGTAAAGGGAAAATTCATCAGGGAAAGTCGACGACGAGGCGAAAAGTATGCATGGGAAAATAGTATTATAATAAACTTTTCGAATGCCTTAGCCATGAGGGTTTAATACGAGTATGTTATGCTATTTGGTTGTTATGCTATTTATGCTATATTACCCTGGACCCAATAATACGTGTGTATCTGTGTGCCTGTCTGTGGCATCGTAGCTCCAAAACGGCTGAACCAATTTTGATTTAGTTTTTTTTGTTTAGTAGTTGACTTCATTGAGAGTATTTTTAGCTTTGATTTGATTCAAGAAAATCCGTTCAGCTGCCTTGAAGATTATAATCTCTTTTCTAGTTGAAGAGTCTATGAGAGCAACTATCTTACGTCTGGTGGATTCGAAATTTGGTATTTTGTTATTTTAATGACATTTCAAGAAAATATAAACTACGACTAAATGCTGTGGCATCATCTGAAATCGGCAGATTACCTAAATCTTTACCAGCGTATATATCAGAGATATGTATAGTTTATTTATGATAGTTTGGTCTCAGTGGAATTGTCTCAAGACATAGATAGATCAGTCAGAGGGTTTTAACTTTTCTATTTAAGTATTGACAGAGAAATTCATTTTAAGAGATATATAAGAATATTCATTTATTTGCTTCAAAAATGTGTGCTTACCAGACCAGCGGCCTTCTTGTTAAAATTAATAAAATTCACGCTATTCTACGTAATGCGATCCTCATAGGATATTTATATTAAATAGCAATAAAAAATCCGTACATTTGCTGCTGCTCAAACCTTTAGAAAAAGATACGTAGTTAGAATTTGGTATTATTAATGAATTAAATAATTTTATTAATTCTACCTAATTTTACATATAACTGGACAAATCACAAGTGTTCCTAAGAATTTAGCGGTCAAATAGCTGTATTGGTAGGGTAGCGAGATTGAACCACTATCTTATCTATAGTATACAACAGATTTTTACTCTACCAGCTCAGCATTCGACTAGAGTATATAAATTATGTGTAAAGTTACGTCACTAGACGGTTCGACATTTCAGCGGCGCGGCGCGACGTTAGCTGAAATTCACATTTTTCACTAGTCTAACCGAGGTCAAGGTGTCACGCTGTCAGTTCAATAGTATTTACGTTAGAAGGTACTCTTATATCTAATTTCAGACGTTTCTTTACGGTCTGGTTTAGATGAGAATCAGGCAAAAAAGTTGTACATACCGTACTCATAAGTGAAGCTCTACAAAACAAGAATGTACACAGTAAAACTAGGCTAGTAATCTATGCCTAAGACACCGGAACAACTTTTTTTATTTATCTGAAGTCTTTTCATAGTAACCGACGCTTTTGATCATATATATACAGGCGTATCTTACCAACATTCTAAGCTCTGCTTACCTGCATACGTGCTTACAAAGCAGATCAGTGTAGAACGCAGAGCTTAGGTTGTTGGGTCTAGAAGTAATTTTTTTTTCACGAGAGTTCATTATATCTATATTTTTGAAGGGGCAATAGCCCAACGGTGTCAGTCTGGCGATCGAGAGGTCGTGAGTTCGATCCCCACCCATTGTACATTGACGTGAACCCACTTCAGACACAAGCTTAGTTGAATGGGTTAACAAGATCACTACCAATGTGTAATGTGCAACCCATATTGATAGTAAGCTTTTATCAAAAATATATATATGCATTAGGGCTAATACCGGGATAGGTACAAAAAGGAATTTGGATAACCTATAATGTTCACTGACTTATACGTGTAACGCTCTCCTTGCGAAAGAAAAACCTATCCATGCCGTATTACTGATTTCAAGTACACACTACACTATAATGTCTCACAGTTCTAAAAGCCAGCCAGGGTATGAGGGTACAGAGCGATAGATACTTTAAGTGAATAAATGTTATTTCGCGACCTTTTTCTAAAACTCTAAAAGAAAATAAAGATGGTATTTTGCGTGACAGCGTAAAACGTGCATGCTTAATTGTTAAACTGGCCCAGAATAGAACTCATATTAGAGTCGTAAAACTTTTGATTGAATTTCGGCGCCACCCGTTACAGCTGAATTCTCTCGTCATGCAACATTTGTTGAAATTCCCATCACTGTCTGTGCAAATCTAAGTTTTTTTTTTAAAGAATACAAACAGACTGTCCACTAGACACCACACATAAATTGATGTGAGTAAATTGATGATAAAGCTGAAATTCAGACATTTATGGACGATCTGTTAGATCAAGGTTCAAAAGCAGTTTTTTTATTAGCTCACGAGACGTCTTTGCCATGACATCAGATACACGTGTTTGCGGTAAGGTCTTTGTTTATGTATTATTTTCAAGTGTTGGAAAATGTACTTACTGTCAGTTGCTAAAGCAGGTTTTTTATTTATTTATATCTGCTAGGCTAGCGATTGATAACTATCTGGCCTGATGATAAGCGATAATTTGGTCGAGAATGGTAAACACGCTAGGCCTAGATTGGTCTCATTCGCAAGGGCTGTGCTGCCGGAAATACAATGTAATAAAAAACATAATCCTCCTTTTTGCTTCGCTGTAGTCAAGTAAAAAGAAAAACAAACTATGTTGCGCCCCGGTTATTTGTATCATGAGGGCGCAACCACATGAGTTAATTTACTCATGTGGCGCAACATAGTATTTGTTTAGAGGCCGCTATTTTGAATCTAGAATAGAGCGAAGGATTCTAGCGTACGACGGTCAAGAAAAAATTATGTTGCAGTTGAATGATACATTCTGCTTTTCATCCCCCTCTATGGTAAAAGGTATAGCATTGTAAAAGAGACTAAACATAATAAACAAATGAATACATACATACATTTCCGACAAAAACAGCACCTTTTGCACTTTTCACTCAAAAAAATTGTATCTTTTAGCTTTCAGATATTTTTTGGGCAGCCAGCAGTAAGTTGCTAACGCAATTGCAAACTAATGTCATGTAAAATATATATTTTAATATTTATAAAATTTTTATTTTATTACTTTTTTATTTTTATTATAATTTTATTATAAATTTGTATTTATTAAATATATAAGAACATTAGTTCTGACAGTTTGTTAAAGTTTCTCCACTAACAATTGCAAACTAATGTCATGTACAATATATATTTTACATGACATTAGTTTGCAATTGCGTCTTTTCTTATATTTTCAAATTAATTGAGAAACTTTAACAAACTGTCAGAACTAATTTTCTTGAAATTAAAAATAATGTACTTATATTGTGCTTACAGGTAATTTTATAGTGCAATATAATATCTGTACATTTATAGGTACACAGTTACTGTGTTTATAGTAACTGTGTACCTAAATAAAAAATGTACAACCTACTAAGAAGATAATACGTGTGGTAAATGTGATGTGATAACTAATAGACCAAGCAGTTATAAGAATATATTCATTCATAATAAGCCTTCAATAAAAAAATCACTTTACCATTCAAAGGCTTGAAGAGAAAATACCTATTTAGCTCATACTTATCAAGGAACCAATCACTATTTGTCGAATAGATTGGATGAAAACAAAGTTGCAAGCGTCCATGACTTATAGTGATAACTTAGAGTAGCTGCCAATGCAGCGTGTTCTGCTAAAGATCCTAAGTTATTGCATTCTTATGATTGGAGAGAGTACTTTTGTTTCGATGAGATATTGCCGCCGTGTAATGTTACCTAAGTAAAAGATTAAGTTAAGGCCAAGACCGTATTTGGAAATGGTTAAAGGAGTTTAAAGATTTGTAGTGTATGATTATAACAACAAGATACATTTGTTTGTCCTTTTCATGATTTGTTCAATTAAGTTTGTTTGGTTACATCTGATTGCATAATTTATATTTTACAGAGTTTCTTGAGATTATCTTCTTTGTACAGTTTATAATCTACGTATAGAACATAACACGCAAATGAACACTAATTTTAGGATAATAATAACTTGTTTGATTAAATCCTGTTTGAGTATTCTTTAATCTCGAAAAGATGTCTCAAGATTCTCTCAAATAAATGGTTATATCTTCACCTATTAAGCAAAACGTTGATGAAAACTGACGTAGTGAAATATATATGTCGCAGCCATTCAGTCAACAGCCTAGCCTCTTTACTTTCAACTAGCGGCTCGAATGATATCCAGCGTAGCGTTTGTTACAACATTTAATTAACTGGCTTATGAAGGTACAGATGATCTTCAAATGGCTGAATATCATTCAGGCCGTTAGTAAAGAGGCTAAGCTGTTGATTGAACAGCTTAGTAAGCTAGCTGCGACATATATATAGTCAACTGTTTACATACGCCGATTCCCTCTTGTCAAAATCTCTGTGTTGTTAAATTACCGATTCGCAGTATACACTTTACTCATCCACTATAGTCCATAGGTCCGTACTAAGCTCCAAGAACGAAACGAGCTTGAATTTTAAGTGTGAAAACTTTCAAAGAAGCCAACGGGTTCGATATCGTAACAAGCTTACTATGCAAGTATTCAAGTAATTTATCTAATCCTCCGTCTTATAAATATGCAGAGGACTCGAAACACTAAGTTGTCTTAGATGCTGTTTATTGGTCCGATGGATTGTGCAATCAGTGACGACTGAACCGCTTTTGAGACTAGATTACACGTGTGTTAGTGCATCTGTTTTGGCGTCCTATAAACAGTTGGCAATCTCTGAAGGGAAATACGAATTTCTGGTTTTAATGTCCTTGTTTGTATAGGGCCGACATGAATGGTTTTCTTTTCAGTTTAAGGGTTGAATGAACCAATAATGTGTTTATTTTGAAGAATTTCCTTAAGTTTGTAGTTATTATATTAAATTTGCTTTGCGTAAAATGCTGCCAAGACAAAAGTCAAAGAGGTCTTTGAAGGCAGATGCATTTTGACTTATCAAGCAGTTTTGTCCTAATATTCTGAACAAACGCCATACACTAAATAGCATTTATGCCTGAAAGTAATCTCGAATGATGACCAAAAAATCCTTTTTATTTTCATTTACAATCTAGTTCGCTTCAAGACTCCACTGACCTAATTTTTCATACACTCCTAGCTAATTGGATCCATCTGTAAGTAATTTTGTTTATGTTCGTGTCGAGTGGTTATATGGTTATTTATCGAGTGGTTGTGTAAACTAGGACTAATGCTAGGCTAGATTGACCGTGCTGACTGCTATGTGTTGTCAATCGTCCGGCTAATTTGTCTGTTATTTAGATCCATTTCGCCACGGGCCGGCGTCGGCGCTCCAATGTTTGTGTCTACGACTCGCACTGTTCCGTTCTCAAATTGTATTGTGTTGAGACACAGATTGGCATTAAATCTCGCAAATTGGGTGGAACTCGTGTTCTGCACTGGCGCAATTCAACACTCGTAATTAAGTACGCTTTATGACATTATAGTAAACAGTCTCGGTTCAAATTTTGTTCGAGCATTTGCTGTTGCGTTATAAATTCTCCTACGTCATAAACGGTCTGCACTCGCAGATATCCTTTAAAAATAGGTATTTAGCATTATATCAGAGCTATGCACATCGGACTGAGTCGAAGTAAATAAAGAAGCGTTTATGAATAGTCAAGTTCTTACGTTACCTTTACGTCCTCGTCTAAGATTCTCACTTTAGCATAATACATAAATGGAATAGCAATCAGAGAGTATACCAGTAATGCGCCGTGTGTAAGCAATTTCTGTTCTCTTTAATAGCACTGGAAATATCGAGCGTCGTCAAAGTGGCGCCTGGTTACGTCACGCGATTGGAAAACTCGTCGCGTTCGGAGAGGCCTAAAGAGTTAGGCCGCGACTAGACTCAGAATGAAGTCCTCACGGCTCTAGTCCCGTCACGTCTTGAGGTTGCTTTCAAAACTTTAAATTTACGCTAAACGACATTAATGAGTGGTGTCGGTCGGTGAGACGCCGCGAGCTTCTGTGTGCCTTAAGGTATGCAAACGCATAAATATTCATAACCGCGCAGGCCCGACGTGTGAGCCAAGCCTGTAAGTCAAAGGTGTCTCGATACCGCTCGCGCCGCATTGGATTTATCGGCTGTAGGGCTACCGATCTCATGAAGCCTTTCTATGGATCTTTTATGATTTATCTGCTCTATTATAGTTTGAAAAAGAATTTATGCATGCTCTATCTTTCAACTCACTCATAAACCATATACATTCTATTTTCAAGCTACATATAAATTGATTTGTTTTAATAATTTGTTTATGCATTCTACTGAGTATAAAATATATGTTCTCAAACTCTGCTGAAGGCGAATATTTGCCCGTTCATCTCAGCCCAGTCTTTGTTGTACTTGTAAATATCCTAGAGCTAATCATCGCCACGTTGGCGCCATTTGCAAATAAATTTAGGGCTGTCTCGGGTATGTAATGAATTTACGGAGTGAATTATGAATACTGGCGCCGGGCCGTGCCAGATCACAATCTGCCTTCGGATATAGCTAGAAGCGTAAACAGGTTCGCTCATCATACCTACTGTTTGTGTACTGCTGAGAGCTTGTTTATCATGTCATTACTCTGCCTGCTGCGGCTGATCTGATAACACCATTTATTTTTCTTCCACCTAGTCCTATATTATTACAGCGATCTAGATTGTGATGTCAAACAGGCTTTAAACGACGTTGGCGGACATTTTTAACTTGTCATTGCTTGACTCTACTATGACAGTAGTCTGGGATTTCCCCTTCGACAAAACACTTTTAATTATTATTTTTTGTACAAGAAAATGCAATAATGATGCCTTCGTGTTTCTCATTATAAGTAACTACAGAAAGACATTCAAGCAAGCCATATTGAAAAATCGCAATTGATGATGAAGCAGGCGTCGATTGCTAATTTAAAGTACCGACTTAATTTTACCTTACCATGTCTTATTCATTAAGCACCTTCGTATTGTAGAGATTATTACAATAATTAGAGTTTAACGAGCGTACATAGACAAATCGGGTAGCAATCAAACTGTCGCGCTAAATGTCAGTGCTCTCTCTATTTCTGTACAGACCCAACAAGAAAGCTATGCATAACGTAAATTCTGCCGTCGCCGTCTAGACGCCACCGATCCTGTTACGATTGAATAACATTTGATCCAATCAACCCGAATGGAGGGGTCGGGGGTCCTTCTGACCGCCGTCCAACCGACGTCAATCCGATCAATTGATCGTTAATCGAACCACTGGTTTATATGCTGTTGCATATCGACAAGAGAAAGTGCCCATGTGCCTTTACAATATACAGGCAGGCATTTCATTTAAAACGCCCATAAGGCAAACTATGTCCTCTAACGTTAACTGAGATAATAATAAATTAGAATATCTATAAATCTGTTAACTGTTTGATATTTTGTTACTTAGTTAGATATTTATTTAGGTAAGTACTGCACTCAATCCTTCTAGTAGGCAAACACT
Organism: Cabera pusaria; assembly: GCA_954871355.1. Taxonomy (NCBI): domain Eukaryota; kingdom Metazoa; phylum Arthropoda; class Insecta; order Lepidoptera; family Geometridae; genus Cabera; species Cabera pusaria. Next base: position 11,995,285 of record OX940897.1, read on the forward strand.
AACAACAATAAGTAGAAAAATAAAAATAGTAATATTTGTACTAATTATATTTTAATGCCAGTATGAAAACTAATTAACATTTCAATGTTTCAACTTAAATTGCTTTAAATGTCAACGATCGCGTTGAGACCAAGATATTCAAATGTTAATTATTTTTCATACTGGTAATTGGCATTAAATCAAAAGCGTACATATTTTATTTGAACACATCACTGACAACAATGCTGATGGAACGTGCACGCATGGAGGTCCCGATAAGACATGCAAGCCTCACTTATCTTACAGATTTTATATTTAAAGTAACTTCGTTCGAGAAGTAGCTTTGCTTGACCAAATGGTCTCGGTAACTTGATATTTACCCAGGCGCCGCACCCGTCAACCGCGGCCCTACTGTAGAAATATCAATTACCATTTAGTTAAGATAAATAATGGGATCCTATAAGTTGACACATAGATGGATTCCTAAGTTGAGTCTCTTTTGTTTCAGCGCCAGATATCGTCCAAGAAGACAGCCCAATGGTTATTACAGCTGAAGATGATGAACAGCATAATATTAAATGTGAGTTATTTGGGAGATTTTGCTATTAGTACCACTGGCGATAAGCTTCAACAAATACATCACCTCGTTACGAAGAGTTGAAATTTGTAAAACATAATCTTTATTTTACAGATTTTGGGTCAGTTTTAACGGGACGGTCTCCACTATGCGTTCGACGTGACGATATGTCAGGAGTGCCAGTAGCGTCAGGGGTTGCCACAGCTCGGTTCAACCTCAACCGTCGTCATCTCTACTGGTCCGTCCTACTGAGCCCTTCAACAACTTCGCAACCACGTGCACTCGCCTTCCTCGACCGGGTCGGTCGAGTGCTCCTCGAACAACCTCTCAACAAAATACCAGGGATTCACGCCACTTACGAAGAAAAGACTGATAAGGTATTTACTTATAAGTCACCTACCATACGGATAAATATTGAATTGTACAGTTAGCTAAATATGTTCAACTAAGCCCGGGCTTAAGATATGCAAGCGGTGCATTATGTTTAGAAATGATTGCATTTTCTCTGTTTTATGCAGCTCTGCGGTGTCTGGCGTCGAGTGCCTCGTCAATACAAGAGTTTATTGCGCGATGGAGACTTGCACGTCGCGCTTCTTTGGGGACGTAACAACTCCACAGATATGGCGCTCAGCGGCAGAATCGACAGGTAGGTACGAAAATTGCAATAAAATTTACAAAAGATCAAAGGTCAAATACGTGCATCTTTGCATCGTTATTAGATTGCGCGATACTAGCAAACTTTTGAAGCGCCGATACCGAGAAAAACGCACGTAGATCGCTTTGGATCGTAAATTAAATTAACCGTGTGATTAATAACGGAAATCGTTCGATTTTATTAGAAATAACTCTTGGAAAATACCAACGAGATCTGAGTACCATCGGCTCGCGTTCAAAGCGAAAACTCAATCGATTCGCTCGTTTAATTGGTCGGTATGAAGTCGTGCTTCTCGGAATTTGATCGCTCATCTTAGGTGTTCCTTTATGTGTTAATAAGTTTGATTCGCTGTGATTAATTCCTTTGAATATTAGACTTGATGAGTAGGAAAACCGATGCAATATTCTGCGAAATGTATGAATGTGTATTGCAGATATCCCGCATTGACATCGGAGATGTTTACGACATTGCTGGAGCCAGTACTTCCTCCTCCATCTTTTGGTCAAGGAGCTTGTCGTGATTATGAGACGAATGATCACGAGGACGGCTGGTGGGGCGGGACCGCTATCATTACAGGGGTCGCTGGAGCTACCCCAAGCTTATATCTAGCTTTGGTATTTAACGGAGTCTTCCCGAAAGCGGCAGCCTCAGCTCACTTAGTCAAAGTGGTTTTGACGCTGCCGGATAAGAATCAAACGATTATTGATCAGGTAAATTAGTGATATTTAATTTTAGGCTGTTTGTCTGTCTGTCTGTTGTTGCACCTGTTTTGCTGTCATAATAACACCATTGAAATATTACAAATAATTTAGTTCCATTACATTAACTATAAATAATAATTGATGATCGAACAAAACCAAAAAACCTACTTCACATGCCGCGATAGTCAAAGAGTAGCCATTCAATTTCAATTTCAATTTATTCAATTCAATTAATACGGTTTACACCAATTACATTAATTAAATCATAATCAAAGAATAATCGTGTCAAAATCAGTAATAACATCGTCAAAAACACACATTACATTCATTGTGTCAAGAATTCTTACTTTCACAGAATTGTAAAAATATTGCTGCGAGCTTGGACCATCTGTCATTAAAATAATCTGTCTCGGGATACGAGAGCAGGAGAGCGTTGAGTGCGGCAAGGATGCGCGGGATGGGCGAGTTAGCGCGCGCAACGGTGCGGCATCTCGGTACAGCGAATAATACGTGTCGTCTGCTTCTACAGTAATTATCTGGCGTATACAGTCGACACAACTCGTTGCTTAGTTCAGGGCAATCTATTCTATCGCGGAGTATCTTGCACGTTACTGTTAGTTGGTCATTTGCCCGCCGAACCTCAAGAGAGTTGTAACCTAGACATCCCAGGAGGAATTTAGTAGAATAGCGGTATGGGTAGTACCCGTAGGTTCTCTTCTATATAGGCTTCTCAAATAGGCTTTTTGCACCTTCTCTAGGGCCAGTGCGTATGTAGACTCGTGTGGGTTCCATAGACAGGCGCTAGCCTCGAGTTTGGTTCTTACAAGAGAACTGAATAACAATCGAATGACACTGTGTTGTTCAAAGTCTCGGGCGTTTCTGAGCACAAACCCCAAACGTCGAAAAGACTCTTTGACCAAAGTGTTTATATGGTCGTGAAATGTAAGTCTTCGGTCGAATGTGACACCCAGATATTTAACTGAGACAGTTTTGGTTACAGGGTGATTACCAATTTTATATTCGAAATTGAGTGGCTGCCACATTCGACCGAAAGTGATGGCGTTACATTTTGTAGGGTTAAACTCCATCTTGTTAACTATGCTCCATTGATAGATTGCGTCAATATCACTTTGGAGCTGGAGACAGTCGGTTATACCGTTGATCTCGGCATATAGCTTGAGATCATGATCATGTTATCAAGGTATACAAATTTGTTTATATTATTAATCTCCATATCTCCGGAGATGATTTTATCGTGATCTAGATAAAGATTTGACGGAATTCTGAGGTAACAAACATAAAAAACCCCGTCGAATTTAGAACCTCCTCCTTTTTTGTGATGTCGGTTAAAAAGTGTCTTTTGCAAAGGACATTTGTACGAATAATTTGTACGATACGAGTCATCATTGTATCAATCAATTCATCCAATCAACAGCACAATAAACACAATGTATTCAGACGCAATGAACGAAGCTCTTTAAGCGTTGTCCCGTATGTTTGTGTTAAGCAATTGTTTGCAGTCCTAATTTCAATTAACATCGTCAATGAAACATTGTTTACTAATTGCAACGAGCATGACCGTGTTGAACTCGCCGTGACTTGTTTGCTCGATGCGGATGAATTATAAACAACCTCTTTTTATTCGAGCTTTCTACTGCGCAATTAGGGAAATAGAAAATTAGGTGAATGATTTCTTGTAAGTACGTGACTAGAGCCATGAATACGCATGTGAATAATTTTCGTTCGTTTACAAAACGCAAAAAACAACCTTGTCATTTTCAGTACCGAGTGTTAGTGTCTCCATATTTATGGAGACACTCATCAAATCTCGATAAAATTACAATGGGACTAAAAGGGAAGTATATACTCTCTCAAAAAAAAAACTTCCACTTTTTTTGAAGTCGGTTGAAAAGGGAAGTCAAATGCCGATGTAATTGTGTTCATGAATCAATCTAATATCTGTCGGCATTTCTGTCGGTATTCAGATATTTGTAAAGACAGTATCTTGTAGAAAATTTATAAGTATTACACTAAATATTAATGACTAGCAACCCGTCCCAGCTCCGCATGAGTGAAATTAATGTCTTAGGTCGAACGTGCGGACTGTTGGCATAAAGGATAGCTCGTACCTTGACTTCTATCCCAGAGGTCGCTGGTTCGAATCCTAGCCGTGCATTAATGGATTTTTCTGTGTATCATGAGTGTTCGTCTAAAAGCAAGAGCATATGTAGATGTTCCGCCAGACTTGCCAAACAGTAGCTTACCACCATCAAGGAAAAAACTTGCCACCATAAGAATTACAGGAATAATAATATTTCGATATTTCTCGAATCGTAAGATTCTTACGAAGTTACGATGTTCCGGCAGCAAAGTATCTATGGTCTAGTTTAATCTGTGGTTTTGCTGCGAATATTTTATGAGTTGCGTTGCGTGTAATTTTAAATCTGCGATATCTTTTTAAGTGGGTATTATAAGTGTGTAGTTAAGTGGTTATTATATATTTACTGTAAAGAAAAATGTTAATCTATAATATTTCAGGTCCAAAGAATAGCAAAGCCAGACTACCACATAAACATTCTTGAAGTGTCCACTCCAGTATCCGCCGCTGAATTACGCTCATTAGCTCGGGGACGACTGTCTTTAACCGTAGAAGCAGTTAAAGCACCAGAAAGGAGGATATCAGGCAATGTTAGGCAGAAGGCTGCTTGTGAATTGTTTCATGCACCTTTAGTAGCTGAGAGGGCACCGGCCAGTTTATCTCCTGAAGGATTGGCCTTGCTGTATATTGATAAGGAAGGATCACTTGTCTATGACATTCAGGTGAGTTCAAATCAAATCTATTTGACTAGGTGTTTTATTATGAGTTTATTTTCTCCTACATTCTTATTCCTGTAACGTAACATTCTAAAGTGATTGTAATAGGTCACTGGCTAACATCATTAACCACGCCAAAATATTTCATGAAGAAAATACTTTTTTAGGGATAGGTAAAACCTCAATTGTACTGTGATTGTACTGCCAAATAAGAAGTGATGATGAAGTTTTAAAAGTACTTTCCTGTAATAAGGGTGCTGTTTCACGTTTCTAATAGATCCACCAGCCAAAAATCTTAATGGATGCTAGATATTAATATACCGTTTTTTTTTACCTCTCCAACTTTGGATTACAGATAGACAATTTAGGGGCAACAGATCCTAAAATTACTCTAGTGGAAGAACAAGGAAAGAGACATTCCCAAGTGGAGATTTTGGACACCCGAACTGGAGTGTTGGCCAGGCCTAGTGCTAGGATTTTCCAACCTTTGTACGAAGATCAACTGGCAGTTCATATTGGCGCTGACACAGGTAAAAAATCAAATGTTTTTTTATAACATATTGGCTAGCATTTGACCACTATTTTACCTGTCAGTAAGTGACCACACGATGTGGTCGTCATTGGTAGCAAGCTATCCCTAGAATGGGACAGCTGCCAGAACACGTAAGATGTTAAGCGAAAGATTTCCCCCACCATAGGTAACTAAGATTATGATTAAGTAAGCCAACGTTAGTATAGTTTACTGATGTAGCCAATGATGTAGCAACTTTGCTCAGAAAATAAATGTAGGTACAGATCATTTATTCATTTTATTAATATTATTTATTTGCAATAGTATAGTACAAGAGAAATACCAACTTAGTCTAAAACGAATCTAATTATAACTATTGCTATGTACCATTTACTATTTAGGGCGCCGAAAATTTGCAGTTCCTACTTAAAAATGTCTTTACTAATTACTATAGGAACTAACTAATCCCAACAATCTATAGTTTTACTGAAGATATTTGCAATCTTTGAGGTTAACAACAATGTAAAACTGAAGAATCAGAAGATGGATAATTTTCTTCCTATCTATATCTATACTAATATTATAAAGAGAGAACATTTGTATTTTTGTATGTTTGTAATGATTTGGCTCAAAAACTACTGGACCGATTTAAACAATTCTTTCACTAATATATAGAATGGACTTTCGAAATGAAAATAGGCTATATATATTATAACGTTTAAATCAAAGGTACATTCGTGGAGACCTAATTTTCAACCTAAGTCGACAATAAAAAACGGTCGAAAAAACACGTTTCTTACTTACGAACGCTGCTCAATTGAAAACAGATGGAAGAATATTTTCTATGGAAGAGTTGTACAACTTAATAAGACCTACAAAAAAGTCCGCGACAGCATATGTCTATCTCTTAAGGTTGACTCACAGTAACCATTTTAATCTTTAATTTTTTGTTATTTATTACATAACTTCCAGGGCTATTTTCAAGTATATAGTATTAATCCTTATCCAAATAATTAATTTAATTAACGTTAATTAGCTTGGCCACATATTATAGATTAAAATTGTCCTTTACAGTATATAATTCTAATGAAAACTCAAGAAGATATCACGGATTTAACATACACGCATCGCAAAATTAATAAAATATTTGCAGTCAAACCACAGAATAGGTCATAGTTACTACGAAAATATTATTATAAGCTTAGCTTTTCTGTAGATCTCCACCGATCGCAATCAATTTGAAGTCAATATAGTATAATAATATGATCTATTGTATAAAATAATAATGATCTATATATATAATATAATATTTTAAGCCACCCCGACTGATCTATGTATAATCTGTTAATTAAAAGCATTCCAATGACTCTAAACACGACATTTAAAATCTGAGCTGTAAGTTGGTGAGGATTTGAGTATTTTGTAGAGTCCAGGAGATGTCCCAGCATCAGGTCAATGCTTCCATGTTCTTACAATATCGTTGAAGAAGAAGATTTTCGAATTGATCAGACCTATGAAAGTTGATTAAAGCTCATAGTTTTATAACGATTGAACGAATTTTCATGAATCAAAGCTAAGAACACTCGATGAAGACATCTATAAAAAAAAACTATCAATAATAAAATCAAAATCGGTTCATCCGGTTGGGTGCTCAGATGCTACAGACAGACACAGAGATATACACGTTAAACGTTATGATACCCCTACTTTTTGCGACCGTATATATTTTTTTTCTTTCTTTTTTTGTGTGTGTATGTTACGCGATTACTCCGTCAATTGTGAACCGATTCGAATGATTATTTTTGTAATCGGTAGGGTACGTTTCCGAGGTGGTCCCATTGTAATTTCATTGAGATGTGATAAGTATCTTCAGAGATATGACGATAAACGTCTCAAACTTGCTACTGAAATTGACTCGCGGGGCATTGAAGTCAGTTCTTTTAGTTTTTAAACTATCTTAATTATTGGTAGATTTAATGATCCCACTACCTCTTTATGAAAACCCAAGATTCATGAATGCACATAAAACTTTCATTGGTAGGTATATAGCTAGGATTAGAACCAACGACCCTCCGGTCAGAATCAGGGTAACTATCCTTTATGCCAAAGGGCCGTCCAATATAACTACGTAAGTGTTATAAAACAATGTCCATCACTGCGTCTGTCTGTCTGTTCGCAATAATCTCAATAGCTTCTGAACGGATTATCATGCGGTTTTCACCAATAGCCAGAGTGTTTATGAGGAAGGTTTAGGTCTTAGGTGCATAATTCGTTAAGGTTTTGTGTAAATTGGTTGACATATGACGATGATTGTTAAATATGTTAATATTTTATATTTGATCAAATTTTGTAGGCATATATGTTCTACCCGTGCGAAGCCGGGGCGGGCTGCTAGTATTTAATAAAATTACTAAGACGGACAGTTCTAATATGAAGGTAGAATAAGAAATTATGGGATTGCGAAGGTCGCAAGAGTCAAGAGTAATAATACTTTATTTGCTCTTAATTCGTGCTTTGTTTTAAGAAACAAAAGACTTTGCGAGTTAAAGATTCAAAGCCTCATTACGTCATGGAATGTATCGTAACATTAATGAATTATGCAATATCGTGGATATACATTTTGAATCTGTTAGAGCAAAATCATAATATGTTATGTAATTCCTTATAAAGTTTATCTTATTTCATTCAATCGGTGTGTCAGTACATTTTTCGGTTGGGTTCATAGAAACTGGAAACTATTCCGGCAACTATCCTTGAGAGCCAGTTCCCATTCTAGGCCTAGCGTGCTTACCATCTTTGACCGCATCATCACTTACCAACAGTGTGAGATAGTGGTGAAACGCTAGCCTATAAGATATTAAAAGAAAATTATTAGTGTAGCTACCTAAAACGTACCTAACCACGTTTTGTTAGATAGTAAACTTGATAATGTTCTATTCTTCAGATTACTCTTAACCAATTTACAGTAAAAACGTTGGTTTGGTCCCTATGAACAATTTATTTTATACATAGATCAGTCGGGGGTGGTTAACATTTTAAATTCAAGTATTATTTATAATGCCAATGTACAAAATAAATGCATGTAACATTGACTTTCTATAAAATGTTATTCTCCATTTCCAGGCCCTCCGATCCTCAGGGGAAGATTAACATCACGATTGTTACCCGACGCAGCGGGAGCCGGTCCAGCTCTACTGAAGAGAACAAGCCAGATACGGCTGCCTACTACCATGGCTGGACTGGCCTGGGTGTCTGTTGATTCGCTATGCGGGTTGTATTATGAGGTATGTATTGTAAGCGCTTCATTATCAACCTCATCATCACTTAAAACAGATAGATACCCAGTTTGGTTTATAAAAAATGAACATATCAATACATGATTTGATACATTGATTGATAAGTCATACATGTCTTTGTTTGGTGAAGTGTTCGAGCCACACCGAAGCCTTTTTCTTTTTCCGCCAGTAGTCACCCATTTAGCTCCACTCATGATTGAGGTCAGGCGATACACACACTGCCCAGCACCACACTACGGGGTGCGTGGCGGCGGAGCCACGCGTCCCCGGGCGTGAGGGCGTGATCTGCTTCCGCATGCAGTTTTTTAGTATTTAATTTCTTGGAATCACATCTGAGAATCGCCAAGCCTTCGCATAAAAAATAATTTTATATTCTTTATTCTAATCAAATTCATTTTTATCTTTCAGACCACAGTAATAGGCAGCAACGGCCGGTCCCGTTCTTCTTGGTGGTTGGATACTCACAGTGGTGTCGAAGGCAGTGGTAGAGAGCTGGGAGGAGAGGAAGGCTGGGTGCTGGAGCCGACTGGAGCTGAACTAGTGACGCTACATGTCGGCGCAGCGTTACTGGAGCTGCGGTCTAATGACAACGTTACAGTGCTTATGCGTGCGAAAGTACCACAGGTAAGAATATTTTTAGTGATTAGATACTACTAGCGATACTGAAGGAAGTGGTAGAGAGCTGAACGAGTAAGAAGGCTGGGTGCTGGATTCGACTGTAAACGAACTAGTGACGCTACATGTCAATGCTGCGTTACTATAATCGCTACAGTCTAATGAGAACGTTACTGTGCTCATGCGTGCGAGAGTACCACAGGTAAGGTTATGATGGTTAGATACAGTGGTAAGCAGTGGTAGATAGCTGGGAAGAGAGGAAGGCAGGGTTCTGGAGCTGACTGGAACCATATTTTCTATTTTCTAACTTGGCCAGCTACCACCCGGTAGCTGGCCAAGCGGACACCAGTTTGCGGTTTCATATCGATGTTCCTCCTTTACCGGAGAGCTACTGCAAAATGCGCACATACATTTTGCGATATTAAAAGCCATAAGTGCACGGCGGGGATTCTCTCACTGCACTACTGGGATCTCAAATGAATCAATTTAAAAAATCAAGCGACATTTTAACCATCAGTAGAAAGGAAGCTAAAGTCAAACCTAACTATTTTTTATGTTTTAAGTGTCAGTAATGTCACGGTAGTATACATGATAATGCCAAAATATATTTAACTCGGATTAATTACATGATCCAATTATGCATCTATAAATTCTATTTTTCTTATTCTTTTCACGCTGCACAGACTGGGCCAGTGAATAGGTAAGGCTTCATTAAATATTTAACCGATTTTATTCTTAAATAAACAGATTAGTCCAAATGCAGTTAATCTTATCTACCAGGATGTCATAAATCATAAGTTCTGGAGCTGACTGGAACCATATTTTCTATTTTCTAACTTGGCCAGCTACCACCCGGTAGCTGGCCAAGCGGACACCAGTTTGCGGTTTCATATCGATGTTCCTCCTTTACCGGAGAGCTACTGCAAAATGCGCACATGCATTTTGCGATATTAAAAGCCATAAGTGCACGGCGGGGATTCTCTCACTGCACTACTGGGATCTCAAATGAATCAATTTAAAAAATCAAGCGACATTTTAACCATCAGTAGAAAGGAAGCTAAAGTCAAACCTAACTATTTTTTATGTTTTAACTGTCAGTAATGTCACGGTAGTATACATGATAATGCCAAAATATATTTAACTCGGATTAATTACATGATCCAATTATGCATCTATAAATTCTATTTTTCTTATTCTGTTCACGCTGCACAGACTGGGCCAGTGAATAGGTAAGGCTTCATTAAATATTTAACCGATTTTATTCTTAAATAAACAGATTAGTCCAAATGCAGTTAATCTTATCTACCAGGATGTCATAAATCATAAATTTAATAAGACAATCTTCAATTATCCGGCAATTGCCAAAATTACGGGTGTGCCTGATAATTTTTTTGTCTAATTAAGAATTTGGATTATGTGAGGCATATAAGGATGTATGAATCATGCATGACATTTTTTGTATATAGTTAGGCTTTAGGCTAGCTTTGACTTCTGTCTCGCCTGGTGGTAAGTGATGATGTGGTCGACGATAGTAAACAGGCTAGACCTAGAATACTCTGACTCTCAAGGGCTGTGCGCTGCCAGAATACCGTAAAGTTATGGCGGTAGATTCTTCTTGATGGTGGTGAGCTACTTTTTGGTAGCAAGTCAGGTAAAACATCGGTATAAATTGCTTCTCCCACCTGTGGGAGAATGATACTTACGAATTACACGATAGGTTCCCGAGTATGGTTGACACAAAGTTGATTTGTTTGGGCTTCGAGTTTTCCTTGAAATCAGAAGCTGGTCTACGGGTACTATAGATAGAGTAAAGTATGATCTTTATGAAGTCAGTGCTGGCATGCCAGTGCTGGTATATCTTTATATATAAAAATCCCAATTGCCCTTGGTCACGGCATCACGCGTGAACAGCTGGACCGATTTCGATAATTCTTATTTCGTTGTATTTTTTATCGTCAGGAGATGGTTCTTATAAAAAAAAATTAAAATAAATAAAAAGTTGTTATTAACGCAGGCGAAGCCGCGGGGCACAGCTAGTCATTTATAAATGGTGGGCGGCCGTGCGGCCAGGTACGTAACGCCGTTTACACGATGCTAGTCACTGGTGCCAGTTTCGCTAACATACCAGCACTGGGGTCGCATAAATCAGCCTTAGTAGCTAATCGTTTCTTACATAGCATAAAGGTTGTCGCCGACTAATGAAGACTTGGGTAGATTTAATTTGTGTATGCCATATTTCAGATAACCGTGCCATCATCCTGTTTGCCCACTATTCCCGAGACAACAGACAACGAGTTGACCGCAAAGTTCACTCCAGGCCCTTCAGAAGAGACTCCCTTCTCCGATAATGCCATACTACCGCAGTACTGGCTGAAGAAAGAATATTGCTCGCATGGAGATATGACATACAGGTCTGGGGAGTCTTGGACTGACACCGAGGTAAACTTGCTTGATTCTGTTTCCCAATATGTATAAGCCAGAGGTATTAAACTCGCGAGTAGACAAATAAGACAAATATACAAATATGGAGGCGCTCATGAAAGTGGAAGAAGCGAAAGAGGTATGTCAGGATCGTAGCATGTGGAAAGAAGTTGTCTCTGCCTACCGAAACGGACGTGATTTTGTGTATACAAATATCGTGTGCTGCATGTTATAACGCGTCGTTACTTAGCATTAACTAACACAGTGGACAGGGCTTATTATGTGATTAAACAGTGAAGACATTTTTCGCTTTGAGACTAATAATAAAATCTTACTTTTTAAATATCCTAAACTCTCTATAAAATTGTGTGATAAAATCCTTACCAAACCCACTAATATTATTAAGGCGAAAGTATGAGAGTGTGTTTATATGTTTGTCTTTACGCAAAAACTACTAAACCGATTAAGCTGAAATTTGGTATGTAGATAGTTTAGACCCTGGAATAATGCAAAGGGTACTTTTTATCCCGATATTCACACAGGAACGATGTCGCGGGGCACAGCTAGTATCTAATATATTAAAGTCAATTTTACAGTTTCTTTATCACACTGAAACAGTTAAATTGGCTTGGTTAATTCGAATGATATCCCATTCCTTTAAAGGTAAAAAATCTAAAAGTATTTAATAGGAAGTAGTTTTGGTATACATTTTAATGAAGTCATTTGAACATTCCAGACTTGCATGAAGTGCGTTTGTATCAACGGAACTCCAAAATGCGAGCCGGTGCAGTGTCCACCTGTGTACTGCTTGACGCCAGTACTAATGCCAGCAGGACAATGCTGTCCTATATGTACCAGTAAGTAAATTTACCTTGTCGAATACTCATTAGATGTTAAATTATTACTTTTCAAATACTCGCTAAATGTCTATTAGTAAATTTAATAATTCATTGACAAAAACTTAAATCTATTATTTTTATTCAGTGTCATTTTAATAATCGATACAAAATGGCCAACAAAATTACGATTTAAATTCTCTACTGAAAAGATTCGTAAATAATCTTGTAGTTGACCGTGATTTGATCTCAAAATGTGGCCTACTCGTTCAGCTTAGTACGCATTCGATAACGCAAAAGAAAGAGCATTATCTCTGATAGTAGTTATTAATTTATTCTATTGCTAATATTTAAATACCGAACGAAGGCGAACAAATGAAAATACTGGCTAAGTGCGAGTCAGAGTCGCGAACACTGGGAGGGATCCGTACTACAGTACAATACGAAACATAACAGAGTTTCAACCTCATATTTGGATAATATTACCAAGAACATTTTGTTTGGTATACGAGTTCACGGAGAATCTCGACAGCGCGATCTAGAAAGACGGGGCTCGTTTACCAGCGCCATCTATGTCATTTTGCCGAAACTAATATGAAAAGTTGTTAGCTTAACAAACATAGATGGCGTTATACTAAAAAACACCTTTTTTGTATCGGGACCCCCTTTTACTTTATTTTGTTTTTAGTATTTGTTGTTCTAGCGGCAACAGAAATACACCATGTGTGAAAATGTCAACTGTCTACCTATCACGGTTAATAAGATACAGCCTGGTGACAGACGGACAGACAGACAGACAGACGGACACCGGAGTTTTAGTAATAGGGTCTCGTTTTACCCTTTGGGTACGGAACCCTAAAAATGGAAGAAGACGCATCTATACAGGCATACTTACAGCTCCATCTTCCTCTATTCAGTGCTGCGTATAATGCGGGGTCTATATTTAGATATATCTAGTTCAATGAAAAATACGAGTGTGCTTGACCATTGATATCTCTTTACTCATATTAATTACCACAATACGATTTTGGTTTCTCCTATCGTCTACACAATCAAACACTCTTCCAGATTCAACAACAGCAATCTGGAGCGAAAACGGCAGCTGTATTTTAGCTGGTCAGAAGTACGCACCAGGGTCATCTTGGCACCCATACTTAGTACCAGGTGGATTCGATACTTGTGCGACTTGCACTTGCAACTTTGAGACCAGACAGATCCACTGCCCGAGGGTCAGATGCCCCGTGTTGCATTGCAGTGAAAAGGAAGCCTATAGGCCTGATAAGAAAGCTTGCTGTCGAGTTTGTCCAGAGGTAAGACCTTTCTAGATTGGAGGATGGAAGGACGATTATAGTCTAAATAAAAACCGGCCAAGTGCGTGTCGGGCCACGCGCAGTGTAGGGTTCCGTAGTAGCCTGTTATTTAATGCAAGTATTTACCCGTTATAAACAAGCAACTAGGTACTCCGTCTTTATCACTTTAAAGGATTTATTCTAAGGATTTTGTATTTGGTACTACTGGAACAAAACTTTGCACTTTAAAGTTTAATATTTCGTAAATGGAGCATTCAATCGAAAAATGGAATTAGCAACCCTTAAATCATTTTAAAAGACCTATTCAACGATAACCCACACGATGGGCTAGACGATGAAAAAAAAAATCATCCCCACTTCTCATATAGGGGAGCTACCCTAAAAAATATATTTTTCTAAATGTTATTTCAGCACTTGGTCGGCGTAATTTATATACGAGTACATACCCCCACAAAATTACAGCCGTCTAGTATTAACGGTCTCTTAGTAAAACCTCGGACAGACAGACAGACAGACAGACAGACGGACATGACGAAACTATAATTCCTTCTCAGGACTACGGAACCCTAAAAATGTATTTAACACAATTGCTAGTCTGAGCACAATTGTTATAAAAGACTGCACTTATTGAAAAATACACAGATGCATATCCACCTCCGAGTAATTAATTGAATTAATGTCCTAATGCGTTTGTCATTTTTCATTATTGATTGACAGCTTTTAATGTACCTATATACTATAGACTAAAGTTTTGACACTTCGCTAACGTCGTGATAGATGAAATAAAATTCATACACACCTACCAATTATCCCTTGGCTCATCATTACAAACTTTTATTTAACTTTCATTGTTATAATGTATGTATGTTTGTGTGGGTACAATTTTGGAAGCTAAATTAGATGCACTTCCTGACGTTCTATTAAACGAATTTGATATAATGGCGTATCTTCGGTGACAATGCACTTATTCATCGAACTGACTGATGATAGAGAGCCGGGTATGATCTGGAACTCTGTAATTAATTGTAGGCCTAGCTTTTATACCATCTTCGACTACATCTTACCACCGGGTGATATAGTGGTCAAACGCTAGCCTATCCTAGAATTTGTAGAATGTATTGTTATCATTAGTACTTTTCATTACACGTGATCTAGTCTTTACAAAAAGCTTATGTTTAAACAGTTTGTAACTTTTAATATTGTTATTTGCCAATATTATTACCTTTTTTCAGCCTAAAGCTAAGAAACCCGAGGACGAGACATTAAAAGACCAAGGTCTGCCAAAAACAGCAGAGGAAATCTTAGCGGAAGGTGGCTGCAAGTTCCCCGATGGACCTCTGCCGAATGGCAAGGAGGTTCACCCATCGATACATTCACACGGGGAACAGAGATGTGTCACCTGCAGATGCAAGGTAACATTTGAATTGATTCTAATGACAATTGCACCTTTATTATCCTGTAAGCTAAATAATTTAAGATCGTTTAAAAAACTAAAAGAACCAACTGCAAACGTCGCGCTAGTCATAGTAGCCAGTAGTCGTAGTAACTATTACATAATCTGTGCCAGTAGTTAGTAGTAAGTCGTCGAGATAAGTAAATGCGTTGTCATACAAATGTTGATATATTAAAAACGGCTCGGCCAATTTCGTTAAAATTTAAATGGAATCACTTGGGAAGGGTACCCTTTGATCCAAAAAAATAATTTTCCAAATCGGTTCAGGCATCTTCGAGTAATCGGTGAACATCTTATATATAAAAATGAAACCCAATTGCCCTTGGTCACAACATCACGCGTGAATGGCTGGACCGATTTCGCTAATTCTTTTTTTGTCGTTTTTTTACTGTCAGGAGATGGTTCTTATGAAAAAAAAATTAAAATAAATAAAAGTTGTTTTTAACGCAGGCGAAGCCGCGGGGTACAGCTAGTAAAAATAAAAATTAAAAGAAAACATGAGGTTTGTCAAATTTAGAATGTCGGACATTTGCGTTCAGTTTGATAGCCATTTGTTGAGTCTCCAGGAACTAATGATATAAAAAACACGCCTTTTTTATATCATATAGGATAGCGTTTGACCACTACCTCACCTGTTGGTAAGTGGTGATGCGGTCGAGGATGGTAGTACGCTAGGCCTATAATGACAACTGGCTCTTAAGGATAGCTGCCGGAACACATTAGATGCCTCCATATAATTTTATAAAAATGCAAATATACCAACACTTCACTTTCCTTCATTCCCAGGATGGCGAAGTAACATGCGTCCGCAAGCGCTGCGGTCGCGCCGCGTGCCAGAAGCGACGTCGCGCGGAACCTTGCTGCGCGTGCACGCGACACCGACGACAACGGGTCGCGTCGCGCGCGCCGACGCCCGCCAGCTGAGCGCCGCGCCACGACCACTGTGACCTAGCGGAGGTAACGTGGGCGAACTAATGCGGAACCTATTCAGATCGCATTGGCTGAAATCAGCATTACATTGACTTACAATGACAAAGACTCGGATTGGTCTGTGTAGTCTTTCTTTTTCTGGTACGCCGCCCGTACGCATCAGTCCGTGGCATCAGTTTGTTTTGTTCCAAAGACTCAGATTAGACTGGATAGTCTTTCTTTTTCTGGTACGCCGTACGCATCAGTCCGTGTATCAGTATGTTTTCTCCCAAAGACTCGGGTTAGACTGGGTAGTCTTTCTTTTTCTGGTATTTCTAATCAGTTGGTCTGTATAGTCTTTCATTAAACGAGTCTTCATACGAGTTGATTATGATGTCTCTATCCGTGTGTTTACGGTTTGTGAGCATAAGTTGTTGGGTTGAGAATGAATTTGGAACCGTCGTCAATGACCAAATTGGTGTGTGCCAAAGACTCAAATTTGCTTGATCAGAGAAGTTTACTTTGGTTTGTATATAAGACTGCAAGAGTTTATTTCGTAATTTTTAATTCAGCAATCAGTACTTTTACTAGAGCTATTACATCAAGCGGCTAAAATCTTATCAGCATTAGATTCGTTGAGTCGAACTGAGAGAACAAATTATTGTTTTCTTCCGCAAGCAAGGGCTTGTATTGGCTTTTAACTGCTAGTATTATTTATTTTTATCAACTTCATTAATGTGTGTGTAAAGTATTTTCACGTTAAATGTTTGAGTAGATTGAACAAGTTAAAATGGTTTCGGCAAAAATATGTCTTTTGTATTATTTATTATTTTGACTGCAAATTTTAAGGCCGATTTCTCCGGACTTATTCAAACTATGAAATTTTTAAAAGGCCACATAATATGCTATCGTGTCTCTTTTGTAGTTATTGTCTTCTAAAGTCAGTGCTGTTAAAATGTTGGAAGCAGTTGGAGTTATCATTTTAGCTGCGATTTGTTGTTCTCATATATAATAGTAGCAAATTTTATCTTGGTATCAAAGTCTTTTACAACTTGTTATTTTTTAGCTTTTGAGTGACGATGACACTGTTATTTATTGACACTAAGAACTTAATTTTTACGATGCTCTGCTCAGCCAGCCATTTGTTTAAACAGTAGTAGTATGAACAGCTGGAAACGCGATGCTTCGCCCACGTATGATGTAAGGTTACCGGCTGCGGCTTCTAAATGTAACTGTATCATGACTGCGGTCTGGAACGGCTTTATTGAGCGTTAATGAGTCGATTCTAAGAGTTACTCGATAGCTTAACTAGTACTTAGGTCTAAGGAGATATCCACGAGTGTATCATCATCATCAGCGTCATTAATCATTCCCGAATATCCGCCACCGAAATGTAACCACCTATTTTTTACAAACTTTGGATCGAACTTTAAAGAATAGCTGAGAATAATTTGAGTATCTCTGGAAATGTTTCTATTCTTTTCTTTAAAATTTGGTTTTACTCAGGTCGTAGTCATCACAGAGTCTATTTAGAAGCGAGCCGTATCGAACGAGGTGGACTGTGGTACCCGACCCTGTCCAACCGACTGCGTAGGCTAAGTGAGTGACTCGCTCTATAGACTGACGTATTTTTATGTACTCGTGCGATTCGAATGTGTCTCTAGTTTTAGGCGTCAGTTGATATCAATGTTGGAGTCGATATCTAGGACAATATTGCCATTTCATGCTTTACAGACCATAATTTTTCTTTTATTAATGTAGGTACGTTTATATATTTGTTAAGTAATATTTTTATATTGTATCACTTCATTTTTATCATATTTATGATTAAGTTATATCTGTATATTAAATGATGTTTCATAAACATTGAGATTAGTTATACAATACGCTTCTATCTTTACTGTATGTTTCTGATTAATATGAAACTTACCCTCTCCATTATTTATATTATCATTGGCAATGTTATTCAGTATGTCGACTCCATTGCATTGTCAACGGACAGGTTTTGTAGACTTTAAGGACGGTCGGCCGCGCGACGGCAAGTTTTGATGGGCATAAGCTTTATTGAGGTCTGAACGGCGTTGAATATACTTACCCACCGGTATTTTAATTGGTATTACGATAACACAAAATTTTATAGGCGCATTACATATTCATCTGATTTGAAGAGCCGATTATGAATAGACCAAATCACTTGATAAAATTATCTTACAAGAAATGACTTCAAGCAATATTTCGAAGCCAATTTGGATGACTATTGAAAGAAAATTGGTTCTAAAATGTAATTTGGTCTATTGAAAATCGTACAACTGTTTCGTGTAGTATTTTAGTAAGTAAGCTCGATCGCTCGAGCGTTACAATTATTAGGAGGTGCGAGCGCGGTCGATAAAAGATGTGCCATATTTTCTTAATTGTAAATATACATTTTAATAGCTACTTATGTGCATATTTATTTACGTTCTATTTTAATACGGACACGCACCCGTAGGTAATTGTGTAAACCATCACACGTTGTATTGGTCGCCTTGTTTGTGCATTTGCTTCTAGTTTTGTATATCGTATTTAGTACCATACAATTGTAATTAAAACCTAACTGAATTGTTTATTACCTTCATATTATGATTAGGTCTAGTTGTAAACCTGTGTCTAAATAGGATTTATTTAAATATTATTTTACGTAGGAACAAATTGATTGCAAGCATGAGTTACTGCCGCAGGGTACTGTCCGGGGCCCTCTTTTCAATCTTCTCTATAGAGATAGATTCACGCTTCGTTTTGCTGCTAGAAAATGTATTAATATATTCTTTTTTACATTTGTTACTAAAAATTTGCAACTCATATTTGTAATCGTTTGCTAGTACGACGATGCGATTGTCGTAAAAATACATTTGTAAATAGTTAAATATTTTGTTATATGTAGAGACTTTGTTTTTAACATTGTTTACTTTACGCAGAAAATATTACGGATTATACCGTCAATAATCATAATTATTTAAATATAAGTGTAGTTAAAAAGCAAATTTCTTAACTAGTTTTGTTTAATTACTAGTGAAACAGTTTAGTTAGGTAATTAAGGAAGCTAGTCCAAATGTTTCGATGTGATGGAAATGAATGCCATGTAGCTAGCGATACGTATCTTGCTTTTAAGAATTATTTACTTTGTATCAAAGACCTCATCAATGTTTGAGGAAAAACTATAATGGTATTATTAGGAAAAGTAAGTCGAAAATGTGAAGTTGTATAAAACATTGGTAAGAACATTTGTATAATGCTAACTATTTATGCGAAGGTAACAAAGTCTTGTGTTACAAGATGAGGTCTAAGGATAACTTCAATTAATTTATTTTTAAAGTCATGAATTTCAATTGCAACAATTTTCTAAGGAACATTGTCAAAAATTATTTTTTTTATGAATAAAATTTTCACGTTTCGTTGTGGGTTCTAGTCCATCAAAATTGTAAGGAGTTTGTATTTATAGTCTTAAATATATTTATATTATATATTAATTTATTATAGTCTTACATATCGAAACAACTGAAATCTACTGTTAATCTAAAAATAACCTGAGATCGAAATACCTAAGCTTACAATCGTTAATGCAATAACTCGTCAAAATCAATTGTGCTTATATTGTTCTATAATTCATTCTGTGGCTTAGCGACAACACTATACATACGCGAATGATCGATATAACACGTATATTTAAATTTCTTTTAAACGTAGGCAAATTGACTTTAGGCGTTTTGATATGTACCCTAAAAATATTGGCTATAATTGTAATGTTTTATGAAAACTCGATTAAGCACAAGAATTATCTTGTTTTAATATTTTTTGTATAATCTAACAATAGAAGAGTAGTCACCTATGGCTTGCAAATAACAACCATTGTAATATGAATACTATGAACTCGCTTATATTGCATTGTTTTCTCTATAATAAATTACTACGCCCAATGTAGGGCCGCTAACGGAATCCTATTCTTCATAGATAATATGATTATCAACTCCAAATACCTAAAAAATCGATATATCGATAAAATTATAAAACCTATGCATAATTTTGAGCAGTTAATGTGCATCCAGTAAATAGTTTGTAAACCATCTACAGTAATATGAAATAAATGACCTGTGAACATTTAACATTTTTATTCGTATCCTATAATTCTTGTCATAATTTTTACAATTCTTACATAGTTTATTTCTATACAAAATACAAACTAACGAAAGTTTTTGTCAATAAATACAAAATTATTCTTATGCAGCTATTTTCAACCGACTTCCAAAAAGAAGGAGGTTCTCAATTCGTCTGTATGTTTTTTTTTCTTTTTTTTTGCGTGTATGTTACGCGATTACTCCGTCAATTGTGAAACGATTCGAATGATTCTTTTTGTAATCGGTAGGGTACGTTTCCGAGGTGGATGGAGTGTTGAAGGAAATTGATCCGTCACGCTTGGCTATGTAACGTTCGTTCGGGCAAAGTCGGCTCGAGTCGACTAAGAGAGCGAGAGCCCTATGGTGTAGGAATACGTGAAATGCTCCCAAGCATTTCACGTATTCCTTTGCCCGATTCACTCAAAACTCGGTACAAACAAACCTTAAAACAAATAATGAGACACGTGTTTTTTATTTTTACAAATCTACCCCTAGTGGGTGTATAAAATGATTTTGTTTGGAAAAATCATAGAAAATTTATTAATGTTTGTTTCCACGTATACCTTGGTCCGGTTAACTCAAATGTACCGAGTTCAATCCCCACCGTGAAACAATGGATTTTTCTATAGAAAAAAATATGTGTGCTTTCACAGTGGCCCGTCCTCCGATGTAGGTAAAAACATCGTTAGAAACCCCCCACCCCCGCATGGTGATAGAACACTATCTAGTGTCCGCCTGGCCAGCTACCACCCTCAAGTTAGAAAATCTGTCGCCAAAAATCTAATGTGTTCCGGCAGCTATCCTTGAGAGCCAGTTCCCATTCTAGGCCTAGCTTGCTACCATCCTCGACCGCATCATCACTTACCAACAGGTGAGATAGTGGCCAAACGCTAGCCTATATGATATAAAAAGAGATATTTAGTTAACGCGTCATGGCTATACTCAACCTCGCCATGATGAAGTATTTATTAATTCACGCTGTTGTTTTATTACAAGCTTTATCTCTACTTCACGGCGAATTTATTTGTCCGTCACAAATCTTGCGATTGATTTTAGAGCAACTTCCAGGGGTTTGATTGAGCTGAAATTTGGCATATATGTGTAAATCGCGTGACAATGCAATAATATGATGACTTGGTGCTGATCTGATGATGGAGCTGGAAGGTGGCCAAAGGAAATCCTAAACTACACATGATATACCCGTCGTGTTTGGTCTTGTTGGATTTGTCTTGACTTACTCTGGCCCTAGGTTATGTGAAAGCTTGTGTTTAAAAAGGTTTTTAAAAATATTTCTTGTTAAATTATACTTTCTTCAAGACCCGTAAGGTGTCAGCCATTGCATCGGCGACAGCGTCAGCGACTTGTATGGTGGAGTTGATGCCCATGAGGCCGATGCGAAGAGCCTTGCCAGCTGTCGGACCCAGACCAGGGAAGATCAGGATATTGTGGCTAGTGGAATAGACAAGTTAAATTATAATTCAGATAGTTTAAAAACTAAAACAACCGACTTTAATGCCCCGCGAGTCAATTTCAGTAGCAAGCTTTAGACGTTTATCGTCATATCTCTGGAGATACTTATTAGATCTCGATGAAATTAAAATGGAATCACCTCGGAAACGTACCCTACCGATTACAAAAAGAATCATTCGAATCGGTTTATGATTGACAGAGCAATCACGTAACATACACACAAAAAACATACAGACGAATTGAGAACCTCCTTCTTTTTGGAAGTCGGCTGAAAATATTAAAAATAAGTTTAGTAACATGGATTATTTGCGGTTCTTGATCGTAAAAAAATGCAAAATTAACAAGATTTCTTTGCGTATATCCGAACTCCATAGAAATATGGGTATATAATAATTATTTTACCAAAGTAATTATTTTCTACTTGTGATTTCTAAGAATTACTAACATACAGTGTGGAAATTAAACTCAGGCCCTGGAGGGAAACTACTTTAAATCCTTAAGCTAGCTCATTTTACTTAAAGGAGACATTCCTTTATATTTGAAAAGAAACAAATCTGCATTAAAAGATTTTTTAAAACTCGCTTGCTTCGCTCGGGACTCGAACCAACTAAAATTAAAAAAAATAAACACTCTTTATTTTATTATACTAATCGGTAGTATTAATATTCAGGATAAAGTTTCTCTAAAAAATGTTTGGTTACTGTTCACTTTTAACAAGTAAAAGACACGTAACAGTTCTGTTATCTCTCCAACACTCAAAGACTTCGTATGAAGTACACGCTTGCTAATTTATCGTTAAGTACCTTGTTGAAATCTTCGATAAGAAAATTGTTCAATGGTGGTAATACCTCTATGCACATTTCCTTCTTACATGATCCGAGGCGTTCAGTGGAGAAGTTTAAAAATGGAACGTTTGACTTTGTTTGCAATGCGGGACAATAATTTTAAAATTCGAACGATTTTTATCAACAGATTTTATTTAAGTAGTGTTGCTTTCCTTACGTAATTAAATTATCTCATAATGGCGTATCAAGAACAATTCGAGTTATTAGAAGCTTACTTTGTTTGCAACAAGAGCTACGATTTAGCTCTGCAGTGGTATCGCGAGAAGTATCCAGACAGAGAACTACCATCTAGAAAAGTTTTGTCTCGAATTGTGAATAATTTACTGACCGTTGGAAGTTTTAAAAAGATGACTGGACGCCCGCCCACAGCAACAAAATTTGGACTATAGCGATGTTGAG
This sequence comes from Cabera pusaria, assembly GCA_954871355.1. NCBI lineage: Eukaryota > Metazoa > Arthropoda > Insecta > Lepidoptera > Geometridae > Cabera > Cabera pusaria. Next base: position 12,018,227 of record OX940897.1, read on the forward strand.
TTAAACATTTTGACATACTTCGAGTGTTACCCGAAGGCTTCAAGCAGGGAAGCTGCTCAAGAGATAGGCATCAACCATACTAGTATACTTAAAGTTCTGAAAAAATACAAATACAAATGTTATCGTGATGGGCGATTGGTGCAGAAACTACATCCTGGAGATAGTGACAGGAGATTACAGTTTTGTGAAAATATTCAAACAGAAATAGCCCGCAACCCAAATTTCTTGGACTGTATTGTATGGTCTGACGAAACAAATTTTAGTAATAATGGAATGTATAACAGACATAACAATCATTATTGGTCTCGTCAAAATCCATTCCGTGTCTGTGAAACGAACAATCAGGTCAGATTTTCGTTTAATGTTTGGTGTGGAATCAAAAGTAACATGGTTGTTTTGATGCACATTTACGAAGGACATCTGAATGCAGCAAAATACATTGACATATTGGAGCTTTTACAAAATCAATTAAACCTTCTGCCAGAAGAGGAACGAAATAATATCATTTTTCAACAAGATGGTGCACCTGCCCACAACAGCAGAATTGCCAGGGCATACCTTAATGAAAATTTCAATGCCTGGATAGGTACAAACGGGACGATTAGATGGCCTGCAAGAAGTCCAGACCTGACGCCCATGGAATTCTTTTTATGGGGTCATGTAAAAAATGTTGTTTATGAAACTTGCTATGAAACCGTTCAAGAGCTAAGGATTGCGATAGAAAATGTTATTAGGGGCATACACCACAACACTTTGCTGAAGGCTACAAGAAATGAATTTCAACGGCGACTAATGTTGTGTAGCCGGAACGACGGGGCTCATTTCGAACAATTTATCAGTTAAATAATTTAAGTGTTACAAAATTGATAGTAAAATAAAGTTGATGTTAGATTTAACGATTATTTTTATTTTTAAGACCTAATGTTTGTTAGAGAAACTTTATCCTGAATATTAATACTACCGATTAGTATATTAAAATAAAGAGTGTTTATTTTTTAAAATTTTAGTTGGTTCGAGTACCGGGCGAAGCAAGCGAGTTTTAAAAAATCTTTTAATGCAGATTTGTTTCTTTTCAAAAATAAAGGAATGTCTCCTTTAAGTAAAATGAGCTAGCTTAAGGATTTAAAATAGTTTCCCTCCAGGGCCTGAGTTTAATTTCCACACTGTATACCTATCATACAATGTTACTTGAGTTACTTGTTAAAGTATGACCACACCGCGGCGTCCTGAGTCTGCGTGCACGTTGGCGATCTGAATTTATGTTGTTTTCTGAACGCCGTAGATCGCGTTTGGTGTTAACCAGCGGGTACAAATATTACTGTGCAATTCGATCGCCGCCTAGATTGCGCACGCAGGACGCCGCGGTGTGGTCGTACCTTTACTTGTAACCGATGGACATAAGTAGCTTTAGTACATCTTATTTAGTACTAGTAAATTTTAAAAGTAATAAATAATAGTTTAAAAAAACTAAAAAAATACGCTTTTATAGAAAATCCAACTAAAAAATAGAAAATAAATTTTAATAAATTTGAATTAAAAATAGTGTAAGAAAAAATGATTTTATTGTAAAAAAAAAGCGTGGGGTGCATGGTATCAATAGTTCCAAATATTTTATGAACAGATATGACTAGAAGGGTTATTTTGATAATATCCTGAAAAGCACCCCACGCTTTTTTTACAATAAAATCATTTTATCTTACACTATTTTTAATTCAAATTTATTAAAATTTATTTTCTATTTTTTAGTTGGATTTTCTATAAAAGCGTATTTTTTTAGTTTTTTTAAACTATTATTTATTTTTCATTTTTTAGTCGAATTTTTTTTTTTTAATTTTTTTTATTTATTTATTGTCATCGGTCCTCAATCATCATCATCAGCCTGTATCAGTCCACTGCTGGACATAGGCCTCTCCCAAGATGCGCCACTGAGCCCGATCTTCGGCTCTTCTCTTCCAGTCACTGCCCACCGCTTTGCGTATGTCGTCGCTCCACCTGGTCACAGGACGTCCTACGCTACGTTTGCCGATTCGCGGTCTCCACTCTAGGACAAGTCTGCCCCAACGGTTATCAGTCCTGCGGCAGATATGACCAGCCCACTGCCACTTCAGCTTGCTAATCCGTTGAGCTATGTCGATAACTTTAGTTCTCTGGCGAATTACTTCGTTCCGGATTCGATCCCGCAGAGAAATACCGAGCATAGCTCTCTCCATAGCTCGCTGAGCGACTTTAAACTGGTGGACCAGTCGGACTGTGAGTGTCCACGTCTCGGCTCCGTATGTCATCACAGGTAGGACGCACTGGTTAAAGACTTCTGTCTTTAGACACTGTGGTATAGGCGACGAGAATACTCGACGGAGTTTTCCGAATGCTGCCCAGCCCAGCTGAATTCTTCTCTGGATTTCCTTCTCGAAGTTATGTTTTCCTAGTTGGAGCGTTTGCCCTAGGTAAACATACTTAGTGACAACTTCGAGTGGGATTCCATCTACGGCAATCGGTTCCGGAACAACGTGCTCGTTGTACATGACTTTGGTTTTGTCCAAATTCATCCGGAGACCGATGCTACGAGAAGAATCAGCTAGGCCATTCAACATCCTTTGTAGGTCCTGCAGCGTCTCTGCCATAATGACGATGTCATCTGCGAATCGTAAGTGAGAGATGTACCTGCCGTTGATGTTAATGCCACGATCTTTCCAGTCCAGCGTCTTAAACATATCCTCCAAGGCGTTAGTGAACAGTTTCGGGGATATGACGTCCCCCTGTCTCACTCCTCGACGCAGGTGGACATGTTTAGTTCGCTGGTTCTGTACTTGTACAGTCATCGTTGCGGCATTATATAGACATCTCATCACTTCGATATATCGCCAGTCGACTTGGCAACGCTGCAAGGACTCGAGAACAGACCAGGTTTCGATGGAGTCAAAGGCCTTCTCATAGTCCACAAATGCTAAGCACAGGGGCCGATTATACTCTTCGGTCTTCTGTACAATCTGCCGCACCGTGTGGATGTGGTCTATGGTGCCGTAACCGCTTCGAAACCCGGGTTTCGGTCCTTAATAAGTATGCCAAATTTCGAGCTAATCCAACGTTTTGAAGGGGGTTAAAATAATGTTCAAAGATGTTATATATGTATGTTTGTATGTTACATACTAACATACAAACATACATACTCGTACGTCTGAAGCTAATAAAAGCGTATTAAAAACAGTGAGTCACTGAATGAAAATACGCGTGATTTTGACGTTAGTGACAGTCAATATTTTGCGTAGCAATTTGTTACTAAATGTCTATTCTGTCACTGTCAGTGCCAAAAGAGTCGTCGTGTGTATTTGTGTGGTATTTGTGTAATGCTTACTCGGAACAATGACTAAAGCATGGAAGCCGGGCTAAAATAAGAAATGAAATACGTATGTTTACTTTTTTTTACTTACGATGTTAATAGTGCGTAGGAAAGAGACGTATAATGCCGTTCTGTTTCGTTATAATGTAGGTTGTCACAAGTTAATTTTTGGCTAGTGATCGACTTATCATCGACATTATCGTGTCGATGTCAGTCATCAAAGCAAATATGTATTTAATTTTATTAAAACATCCAAATACAAGACTGTTCATTATATGAGTTGTGTATGTCGTAGGTATTATTGATAAAACGTTTTTTGCAAAAAATAGGAGGATTTTGGGAACACACGAAAAATTAGACAATGGCTATGATATCAATTAATCAATCTTAATGAAAAAAGTTAGTTCCGATTAGGTTTTTAAATTATAAAAAACCTAGTTACTTAGCGAAAATTTAGTTTATGAAATTTTCCTTTGAAATCTTCTGAAGAGAAGATTTTTTATAATTATACTGATTGAAGAAGTTCAATCAGTATAATTATAAAAAAGCGTTGCATCGTAATGTAGAAATAGTATGATAATGGTGCGTAAATCCGTAATACACCCTTCAACAACACAAGTCATCTTGTCCAAAGCACTGTACACCTCACGTAAGTATATACTTTTACTTTCTGGTCACGTTCTCAGACAGAAATTAATAATTATATCGCTTTTTTCACTCAGTGAATTCGTCAAACCCGCGACATGTATCGACAAACAAAACATAAAACTTCAAAACTAAGTTGATAGCTGACATATAGTATTTTGACGTCTTGGATAGAAATTTTGTATTTGTTAGCATTATAAGATGACCAAAGGTGACCATTTGACATTTCCCATTTTAAGCTTTGTGACACGTTTAAAAATAATAAAAACAAACAGCCATGTTTTGTTTCTTTCACACCTTATGACATGCTAATTGACATAAATGAATAAAATATAGCTTACTCGATTTTTATTTTAGCCCGGCTTCCATGCTTTAGTCATTGTTCCGAGAATGCTTAGATACGCGTTTGTTTCGTGTACGTGTGTGTGTAAAATAAACGTATCTATTCCGGAAGCTCGGTATTAAAATAATATACAGCAGTAATAGAAAACAATCAATAGATAGAAATACCAATAAAATAATAATAAAGCGTGGGAGGAAGTATAGAAAAAGTTAGATAGCAATTTCTTTGATTATTTAACTACGTAATGATTAAATTTTATGTTTTCGGTTCTCAAATTCTTATATTTCATTTATAAATCTCAAATCATTGTTAATATAATCCATTTCGATTTTATTCGCACATCAATCACGTAAAATTTATGAACAATATTAATTAGCACCCAACTTGTGAACTCAATTTAGTTTAAAGTATGTTTATTCTATAGTAAGTCAGTCGTTAAATCACGTGGCTCCTAGGATTATCTTATATTTCTAAAGTAGGTTCGAATTAGTTTATTCCTTCCTTATTACATGTTTATTAATACTCAATCTTGCTACTCCAAATTTAAGTCTTGCATTAAAGTTAATCTTGCACTAGTCTATGTTTATTACACTGATAATGTCTTAGTCTGACAGCAACAACCGGCAACAACCAGACATATATGTATATGCATACACATATCCTGTGACCAGGTGGAGCGACGACATACGCAAAGCGGTGGGCAGTGACTGGAAAAGAAGAGCCGACGATCGGGCTCAGGGGCACACCTTGGGGGAGGCCTACGTCCAGCAGTGGACGGACACCGGCTGATAATGATGATGATGATGATGACACACATACATTTATATTTCTGGTGACGCGCGGCCGCTGCCGCCGCATGTCACGCGGTGGTCACTGTTCCTAGTGTGTTGCTTTGTGTCAGACTAATGAACAGGCTAGGCAAGTAATAAAACGTAATCGATCCAATTCATTTGCCTAGCTGTTTGGTCAAATGGCTAGGAAAGTAATGAAACGTCATCGATGCAAGTCATTTGCCTAGCTGTTTGATCAAATGGCTGGATATCATTCAGGAATCTAGTTGAACGGCGCTGTTTAGTTACGAGGCTAGGCTATGAATGGCTAATTAAGCTATCTGCCTGCGACTATCGGAAGCCATCGGAAGCCATCGGAATAAGCACTAAGGCTATTTTCGTTTGTTTTTGTAATGTTAACTTACTTAGCTCGCATTGTTTTCCAGAACTGAATATAGTCATATCCTTCTGGCAGCACCACAGTCGTCACCGTAGTTAGACGATCCTCAGGATTAGGTACCAAAAACTTGAAGGACAGTTCTTCAAGGCGTTTGTGAAAGTGAGCGGTGGTAAAGGCGTGCCTTGCCCATGCCTTGATTAGGGTTTCATTGCTCAGCTCCTTGATGCAAGCCCGGAGAGCCCATAGTAGTGGGGGACTTAAGGTATGGTGGTATCTATAACAATAATACAAGGTCATCACTTACCAACAGGTGAGATAGTGGTCAAACGCTAGCCTATGACATTGAAAATATGTATAAAAAAATCTTTATCAATATCTAAACTAAACATAGTAATTGTGTATATTTGATAAATAATTATATTATATGAATTATAAATGTTATAAGACTGTCGACGAGAAACTTGTAGTAAACATTCTGGTATAATCGCGTCTTAGACCCTAATAAGCTACTTACTTAATCAGGAAGGGTTGGGAAATTAGGGTCTACAGTAATTTTGTGGGTAAGCCGTTACTAATTAAGAAAAGCCTTAATTGTGAGAGTCGTTTTTAATACTCCTCCACGGTATTTTCTGTTATGTTTATGGAAACTACTAAAGAGGAGATAATCAAATTGTAACGTCGCATTTTTAAAATGTTACAATATTAAACATTAGTATCCAACTATCCATCTACCAAATATAAACGTTACGTTCAAGAGTTCCAAATTAAAATCCTTTTTTAATGACAAAAAAAAATTAAGTTCATCAACCGTAAAAAGAAGGGGTGTTGTAAGTTTGACATGTGTATCTGTGAGTCTGTCTTTGGCATAATAACGCCCAAACAGATGAATTGATTTTAATTTAGTTTTCTTTTTTAATTGTGTCTAGACTATTCTTAGCTTTGGTTTATGAAAATCCGATCAGCCGTTTTTAAAAATCAACTATGATATATTTGGATAATTCGAAATTCGGTATCTTCTTACTTCAACAACATTGTAAGAAGATGGTAACATTAATCTGAGGCTGGAATATGCAGATTTTTTTTTTGTTTTTTTTTTTTTTAATATAGCGTTTGACCACTATCTCACCTGTTGGTAAGTGATGATGCGGTCGAAGATGTCAAGCACGCTTGGCCTAGAATGGGAACTGGCTCTCAAGGATAGCTGCCGGAACACATTAGATGTTTGGCGACAGATTTTCTATCTTGAGAGTGGTAGCTGGCCAGGTGGACACTAAATAGTGTCCTACCACCATGCCGGGGTTGTTGGTTTTTTAACGATGTTTTTCCTTCACCAGAGAGCCGCTGTGAAAAGCGCACATACATTTTTCGATAGAAAAATCCATTGGTGCACGGCGGTTTGAACTCGGTACCACTGGCATCGAAGCGAACCGTTCTCCCGATAACGCCACCGAGCCCTCTATGTCTCGTCTCGTTTGTGAGGAGAATACTCAACAATTCATCCACTTACAGCAGACATGTCGAGTTTAGACTCATTGGAATGATTTCAATGAACAGATTGCCCTATACATAAATACCGCATTAAAGTAAGATTCTTCTTCTTGAACAGATTTAAATAAAAGGTAAATCATCATCATCGTCAGCCGGTATCAGTCCACTGCTGGACGTAGACCCCTCCCAAGATGCGCCACTGAGCTCGATCTTCGGGTTTTCTTTTCCAGTCACTGTCCACCGCTTTGCGTATGTTGTCGCTCCACCTGGTCACAGGACTTCCTACTACTTTACGCTACGTTTGCCGATTTGCGGTCTCCACTCTTGGATAAGTCTACCCCATTGGTTATCAATCCAGCGGCAGATATGACCAGCCCACTGCCACTTCAGTTTACTAATCCGTTGAGCTATTTCGATAACTCTAGTTCTCTGGCGAATTACTTCGTTCCGGATTCGATCCCGCAGAGAAATATCGTGCTCTCTACATAGCTCGCTGAGCGACATGGGCAGCTGAGGTTGGCTGGGAGCACTGAGGTGGTAATTGTGCTCCCTTACATCCCCAAACTTAAATCCCAAAGGAACACAGATTGACTTAAAACCTGAATAACTGTGTACTTGAAAGTGTAAGTGTACTTTTCAAGCCGAAGCCACGGTCTAGTAAATAATAGTTATCTAGTAAATAATAATGTTACTTACACTCTTGTATTGCCGTAGCAGTTCCATTGCTGAGCCAGTAATTTTATGTCCAGGTAAAATGAAGGTAAATGTGACCTGCTTTCAATTTTTTGCCTGTAATAAAATATCATAACGTTACATACTGTAATTATTAAATTATATATGATTATTAAAAAAAAACCGGCGCGTGTCGGGCCACACGCAGTGTAGGGTTCCGTAGTAGTATCATCATCATCATCATCAGCCTGTATCAGTCCACTGCTGGACATAGGCCTCTCCCAAGATGCGCCACTGAGCCCGATCTTCGGCTCTTCTCTTCCAGTCACTGCCCACCGCTTTACGTATGTCGTCGCTCCACCTGGTCACAGGACGTCCTACGCTACGTTTGCCGATTCGCGGTCTCCACTCTAGGACAAGTCTGCCCCAACGGTTATCAGTCCTGCGGCAGATATGACCAGCCCACTGCCACTTCAGCTTGCTAATCCGTTGAGCTATGTCGATAACTTTAGTTCTCTGGCGAATTACTTCGTTCCGGATTCGATCCCGCAGAGAAATACCGAGCATAGCTCTCTCCATAGCTCGCTGAGCGACTTTAAACTGGTGGACCAGTCGGACTGTGAGTGCCCACGTCTCGGCTCCGTATGTCATCACAGGTAGGACGCACTGGTTAAAGACTTTTGTCTTTAGACACTGTGGTATAGGCGACGAGAAGACTCGACGGAGTTTTCCGAATGCTGCCCAGCCCAGCTGAATTCTTCTCTGGATTTCCTTCTCGAAGTTATGTTTGCCTAGTTGGAGCGTTTGCCCTAGGTAAACATACTTAGTAACAACTTCGAGTGGGATTCCATCTACGGCAATCGGTTCCGGAACAACGTGCTCGTTGTACATGACTTTGGTTTTGTCCAAATTCATCCGGAGACCGATGCTACGAGAAGAATCAGCTAGGCCATTCAACATCCTTTGTAGGTCCTGCAGCGTCTCTGCCATTATGACGATGTCATCTGCGAATCGTAAGTGAGAGATGTACCTGCCGTTGATGTTAATGCCACGACCTTTCCAGTCCAGCGTCTTAAACATATCCTCCAAGGCGTTAGTGAACAGTTTCGGGGATATGACGTCCCCCTGTCTCACTCCTCGACGCAGGTGGACATGTTTAGTTCGCTGGTTCTGTACTTGTACAGTCATCGTTGCGGCATTGTATAGACATCTCATCACTTCGATATATCGCCAGTCGACTTGGTAACGCTGCAAGGACTCGAGAACAGACCAGGTTTCGATTGAGTCAAAGGCCTTCTCATAGTCCACAAATGCTAAGCACAGGGGCCGATTATACTCTTCGGTCTTCTGTACAATCTGCCGCACCGTGTGGATGTGGTCTATGGTGCCGTAACCGCTTCGAAACCCGGCCTGTTCCGGAGGTTGAAACTCGTCGAGTCTTCGCGCAAGACGGTTCGTGATGACCCTTGAAAACAGCTTGTAGACATGGCTCAGAAGCGAAATCGGGCGATAGTTTTTCAATAGGGTTTTGTCTCCTTTTTTGAAAAACAAAACCACCATGCTTCTGTTCCATGCCTGTGGAGTTCTCCCAGTAAAAAGTACGGAATTAAATAGCTGCTGCAGCTGTTGAACTGCTGGAGCTCCTCCGGCTTTTAAAAGCTCCGTTGTGATTCCGTCTTCTCCTGGGGCTTTTCCATTTTTGAGTTGTTTAAGGGCCATCACGATTTCGTCTCGGCTAATTTCGGGCAGATCTTCTGTGAAGTGGCGGGTTAAGGTGGCTCTAGAATCCTCAGTATCGGGTTCGGGCCTTGAAGCATGCGATGCGTAGAGCTTGCCGTAGAAGTCTTCAACTTCCGACAGAATCTCCGGCTTGGATGCGACGACGTTCCCCGTTGACGTTGTCAGCTTTGGGAGGTGGCTTCTACCCAGAGGCTGGACGAACACTTTCGACCCCCGATTCTGCTCAATTGATTCTTTAATCAAGAGCGTGTTAGAGGATCGGAGGTCGCGTCGTATCAGCTTCTTTATGGATTTGTTGCGCACCAGGTTAGTTGACAAAGCTGACAAAGGGTCTGTTCGTCTCTCTTCCATTAGCCGAAGTGTTTCTGCCGAGAGTTTGGATTTTTTGCCCGCACGCTTGCTCTCGCAAAACTTCGTCCCTTCATCCCTGAGGATTTCCACCACTTCTTCGAGTTTCTGGTCTACGTCATCTGTGGTTTCCAAGGCAGCGAATCGATTTTCCAATTTTAATTGGAATGTTTCGGACCCAACAACGGTTTGGAGTAGGTTCGGGCGGAGCGTAGACTTCATCAATCGGAATCTCTCGGCTTTAAAGTCGATATCCAGAGTGCCTCGTACAAGTCGGTGATCACTTCCAGTATTAAACCTAGTGATCACTGAGACGTCTCTGAATATGCGCCGTTTGTCCGTAATGATGAAGTCAATCTCGTTTTTAGTCACAAAGTCGGGGCTTTGCCACGTCCATTTCCTTTGGGGCTGTTTCTTGAAGAACGAGTTCATCAAGAAAAGCCCCTCTCTCTCGAGGAAATTGACGAGCATTTGTCCCCTGTGATTCCTACTCCCAAATCCGTGTGGTCCTATAGACGATTCGCCGCAAGTTTGTACTCCCACTTTGGCGTTAAAGTCTCCCATGACAACGTTGTAGTGAGCCTTGGAGGTGGTGTGTAAAGCTCTGGAGATATCTTCATACATGCTCTCCACCTCATCATCCAAGTGTGTCGAGGTCGGTGCGTAGACCTGGATAACCTTGAGGCTGTACCTCTTGGTTAACTTAATTATGAGGTACGCTACCCTGGTCGACACACTGGAGATTTCTACAACGTTGTCACTGAGAACCTTGTTGACCAGAAACCCGACGCCGCCTTGGGATGGCTGATCTCCTTCTCTGTAGTACATAGGATGGCCCGATTCTAAGGTTATGGTGTCCTCTCCCTGTCTTCGGACTTCGCATAACCCCAGAATGTGCCATCTTATGTGTTTCAGCTCCTCCTCTAGCTGCGCCAGATGATCGTCCAGCCGTAGTAGTATAATATTTAACAATTATCCAACACCCAAGTTTAACGACTATTACTGCTAAACTAATAAAGTTATCTTAACCGCTATAATTTTCCTTTGAAGTTCATGAAATGCAATATCATCATTGAATTTCCCACTGTGTGTTATGTTAAAATGGATCCCTTCTCACTGCAACGTTGGCGAAATTGATAAAGTTGATTAATATGCGAGAGAAGCATGTAATGATGGTATACCGCTCAATGTTCTGCCATTTTATACAGACTGTATTAGTGATTTAAAAAACAATAGTTATGATCTATGGAATGAGTATTTCGACCAACGTTCCAGGGAGAAGGGTATCTAGTACAAAACGATCCAACCTCATATTCCTCGAGCGCCTTGGATAGATAATATAACATTAAGCCGTACAGATATGGGTACAGCTTTTAGACTTCGTTCTGGACATATCTATCCCATCTAACAAATTTGCATATCTGATGCGTAAAGTGTCCTCTCCAAACTGTATCGACTGTAGTAGTGCCAGAAGATCTCTAGTGGAATGTGTCCGGAACGAGGTCTTTCGGCGGAATATTTGTTTAAACCGAGTTATGGTAGGTGAATTTAATTATATTTTGGCAAATCCTCTCTCAGTACTACGTTAGTACGAGCTAAGTTAGTGTACAAATTATATAATATATGCATGCAGAATAGATTTAGGTGATTGTTTTTGGTATGTTTAAGAGTACAATTTAAGAGTTGATTTTGTACTGAGTGACTTAATCAAATGTTGATAAAGCTCATTAAATAAAGATAAAAAAAACCCACTTCACATGTACCTTACCCAAGGTACATGTGAAGGGAGCTACCCAAAAAAAAAATTTACAAAATTTCAAATTACCACTTTGTCGGCGTAATTGATATGCATACCCCTACATAATTGCAGCTTTCTAGTACTAACGGTCTCTTAACAAAACTTCGGACAGACAGACAGACAGACAAACAGACAGACAGACGCACATGACGATACGATAAGGGTTCCTTGTCAGGACTATGGAACCCTAAAAAGATAACTTTGTAACCTTACGAAATCAAAAGTATTTTATAAAAACTCACTATAATATGGGGTAATGTTCTGTAGGTACTGTAATTTCAGACATAAAATGCAATACTCGTCGATGTCATCATCGCCACTATAATTATGGCAAATACTGAGCCTTTATGACTAGCAAATCATAATAATAAACTGGTACTTACTCCGCACGAGAACTGAATCCGACAGCTGATATCCCAGCTGGGCCACTAAGAGCTTTCTGCGTCGACGTGTAAACACCGTCTACTTCCCACTCATCCATAAGGAATGTTTCGCCTACCAGAGACACCACTGTGTCGACCAGAAGTAGGGCAACGTATCTGTGGTTGGTAAAGACAGTTATTACAATATCCTTAACTAATACGCACTAGTGGTCAAACACGTAGGCGGCTAGCCGCTTTTCTATTGTTATTATGCAACCTAGTTGCTCCTATCTAAACCACCTAAACTCACCGTGAATCAGTGAGGGTCACAGTGAAATGCGCACATGCCTTTTTCGCTAGAAAAATCCATTGGTGCACGGCGGGGACTTAAACCTTAGGCGTCAAAGGTGAACATTCTTCCACTGCACCACTGGATCCTCAATAGTTACAGAGATACTCACATGTCATGAAATTCAGTAGCTCTATTAAGCATAATAGACATACTCATTGGTATGCGTGCTATTTAGTGCTCTCGTTATCTGGCAAGGCAAGGTGTATGCCTGGCCCCAGTATTGTGTGATAATCCAGTGCTATGCGTACTTGAAATAGGTAGGTGTCATGAAATCAAGAAATATACGAGTATACGTCGAAATGAGAACCGCTTCCTTTTTTCCACCTGTTAAAAAGGAGCGCTTTTTCGTCTCCTCTTTTTATTTTGTATTAAAATATATATTGTTAGGATTTAACTTAATTCTCTTAAAATAATTATATACATCTGAAGACAATATGTTGATGCGTGTTGGTAGTGCTCATTTCAGCTGTATGAAAATATTTTATCATTGCAATATATAATTACCTACTTTAAAATAACACGTGAATGGTATAAAATGTGTGTGTTTATTGCTTAAAAACTTCAGCAACTGATACAGAACAACACATTTAAAGTTACAACTTTGTTTTATTTTACGAGTTGAATCGTGCTAAAAGAAGTTTAAAGGCTGTATGTAGATAAGGGGAAAAACTAAAGTGTTGTTTTGCGCGTGATTCCTTCCGAGCCTTGATAATGTTTTTACTGCTTGTTTTATGACCGTCGTTACTTTGACTGCTCGCCTTTTCTGCTCAAAGTTCATAAAATTAATTTGTATAATAATTTATTTTAATCAGCGCCGAAAAGTTGTATCTCGACTTTCACTGCTGGCATTTTCCACTGCATCCTAATTGCGGACTCCTTCACAGGATGCAATTAAAGAGTTCTCAACTCGAGCCGTATTCAGAGAGAACCCAGATCTGCTAAGTTTAGGGTTGAATATCTGCGCGTAGTGCTTAGCGGGGCGTAGCTTTAACGTATTTTGGTTAAGCTAATTACGAATGCTTTGTTTTCCGGTGTTTATTACACAGTATTTCCCTTTTATATCTTGGTGTTTTAAGCAACGCTCTAGGTTGAAAATTTTATTTTTTTTATTTTGCAACAGTACAGAAGTATAAGTCATTAGTACCTTGATGATGTTGCGATGAACCTTTTGCCTAAATTGGAAACATAAAGCAATTTCACCTTTGACTATGGCAAGAGAGGCCTTGCCTCTGAAGTGGGACACACCAGGCTGACTATAGTTTTTAATGTCACTGATGTGTGATTTAATGTGTCAGATTTATATTAGTTGTTAACCAAAGTTCCAAATCTTCATGCACCTTTTGCTTTAAAAAACGTTCCGCTCACCGCTTGGTCAGCTACCCAATTCACGTGCTAAAAGCCAAGTCACGAGCAAAAGAGAGGGCGAATGTAATTAAATTGTTCGACTCCCGTGTCTGTGTCTCGGTATTCTTAGGGCAATCAAATAGTTTTTCTGCTAAAGTTTTGTGCTTTCTAGTTTTCGAAACGAAAAGAGCTCTGGCTTAATAGTTTTAACGTTGGTTCGACACGACAACCGAGAAATTATTGGCCGCAAACGGATTTTCTAGACAGTTTTTCCACGGTTTTCAATGCAAAATTAGTTTTGTTGAGGCTTTAAAAAAAAGTATTATGAAATAAGATGAACATTTCGTTTCAAAGAATTCATAAGAAATTAATCGATTCGTGATATAACTATATCGACATTCAACCCCTCTATGAAATAAATATCAACGCAAAATAAATGTCAACGTAATGAATTCTGAAATTTCGTATCTCAAATCAAAAGTGACTAATGCTCTAGGTACTGGCCCAATTACTGAATATGTAGTATATATCTGATAGCTATGATGTGGTAGAAGATGGTGAACACGCTAGGCCTAGAATACTGTAACTCTCAAGGGCTGTTTGCTGCCGAATCACCGTACGGTTATAGTAGCAGATTTTCTCCTTAATGAGTGTGGTAGGTAACTTTTTAGCGATAAGGCACTTGAACGTAATTAATAGTAGTACTTATGACAAAGTTCTCCGATCCCTTTCAGGTTCTGCACGGTGCCCGTAGAGGAATCGCCATGAGTGACGAACAGTGCGTGAGGTCGGACTCTTTTAAGCTCTACTTCAATCTGTTCTAAGCTGAATGTAGCGTACATTGAGACTCTTGTCGTTGCTGGTTTAATTTCTAAAAATAGAAAACATTCAATGATTCAACATAGTACGCTATCAATTTAATGAAATTGTAATCTGGCATCTAATCTAAATAAATATTATTTGCAATCAGATTGATTTAAGCTTATCACTCTTTTCTTAATAAATTCGTGAACTAAATAAACTATATCTTGAATTTATACTGAGGCATTAAAAGTATTAGAAATATTATACTTTGTGACTTGAACTACACTAATGCGGTGCATTTTTCGTTGTAATCAAAACAACCTATTTAAATTGAAGGGATGTTCGTTTGATTGTAATCTTTACGCTTTTAGAAACTCTGATTAAACTTAAAAAAATACACAAGATTAATGAAGGTATACCCTATATTGCCCTTGGTTGTGGCTTCAGCCCTTGGTTGTGGCTTCAAACACAATCATTAACCCGGCCCTTGGGAGTTAGAAACACCTTCTTTAGATCTACTTGGGTAACACCTGTCTGGCGCGTCCACGTCGCGGGGGTGGGCACTTAGTAGTACCTCAGTAGGCCGGAGTACAAAGGTGGCCAAGTTCAGCAGGACACAGCTTTACGGGGTATATCGTAGATCCCTTACCCAGGGGTACGGGTGAAGTTCAACGGCAATGACAGCGGAGAGAAAATGTCTTGGTACGGTCGAATTGGCGGAGGAGATTTCACCCTGGGATGTTAATGGGCAGCAGCATTGGCATTATTAATAGGAGCGCGAGATGAATTACATTAAAGACAGTTCTATTACATTGAGTATCAGGCGGAGTTGAAACAACGGTACGGCTGATAACTGCGGTGATGGAAAGCAAGAGGGAACTACCATCATTATTTTAGTCATTATTTACCAATGCGAATCTTGGACTATATAAGAAGATCTCCGTAAAAAACTCAAGGCATTTGAAATGTGGGCATATCGCCGTATGCTTCGTATAAGTTAGATGGATAAAGTCACTTACATCGAGGTTCTTAGACGGATGAAACGTAATAACTTGTCAAAACCCACAAGCAGAGAAAAGTTGCGTATCTAGGACACGTCCTAAGGCATGAACGTTATCAACTGCTGCAGACTATTCTGATGGGCAAAGTTGCGGGCAAGAGAAGTGTTGGAAGAAGGAAGATGTCCTGGCTTCGCAACATCCGACAATGGACTAGGATAAAGAGTGTAGAAGATCTTGATTATAAATTACCGAATATTATACTCACTAATAATTGTTGTCGACTGTCTCGACCTAGGTATCATGCATGTCCGACGCACATCCTCGGGAGTTTACGCAGCGAGAATCGCGACGACCACTGCGGGCCGCTGCTCGCCGCGCGCGGCTCGTCGGGGGAGGGGGGGCTTGGCGAGCAGCGCCGCTCGGTGATAGAGGGAGATTGAGTTTGTCCGATGACTGACAGATCTTCATCGTCACTCTCGTCAAAAGCATTGTTACAAACAAAGCTGACCGTGTCCCGTTCCTAGGTCGAGACAGTCGACAACAATTATTAGTGAGTATAATAGTCGGTAATTTATAATCATGATTCAAACTCACGATAACTATAAAAAGGGTAGAAGATCTGTTCAGGCTCGCCCTGAACAAAGACGAATTTAGAAGGATGACTGCCAACCTTCAGTAATGGAGAGGCACTTTAAGAAGAGAAGAGACCCCTATATTATAGAAAAACATGTTTGTTACTTCATAATCATCGAAACAAAACAGCCTATTAAAACTGCCGAAGTGAGAACAACGTGACAGGTACGGACACACCGCAGCGTCTTGCGTGCGCGATTTAGGCGGCGATCGGATAGCGCATTAAAGGTGGTACGGTATGGTAAGTATAGTATCCTTACCATGTCTCTCTGCAATTTGAAGCGCTCGTTCATCCCAGATCCCTCTGCAAGCAATCAGCAGGACTTCTCCTGGTTGCACTAAGTTTGTAATTATGGTTTCCATCGCAGCGTGCCCTGAACCACTAACTGCTAGGACGAGCTTGCTTTTGGTTTGGAACATGTACTGGATTCCGGCACGAATGTCGTCAATAACCTAAAAGGTAAATAAAGTGAAAAAATTGTAGAAACACAATCAAATATTATTTAGAGGAGTACAGCGAGTTAAGTAGTAAGTTTTGATTGGAGTTTCTCTAAGGAATCAAGTTTGAATTGAAGTCATCCGGCAGAGAGCTAAGTTAACCGACCTATGTATTAGCAAGCTTATTGACAGTTGACGGGTCATCCAGACTTCCAGACTAATATTATAAAGAGAAAACGTTTTTAAACAAGTTTAACTTTGAAGCAAGTGCATCAGTTTTAATATTGCGGAAAATATCGTTTGCGCGATGCAGGATCTCATACATCTAGGCAATATATTAAAGCAGAGCTATTAAAATCTACACTAGCGCCATCTCTGGGTTTTATTTGTCCTTACTATTAAATGCGAAAGTATCTGTCTGTTTGTCTGTCTGCCCCGCTTTCACGTCAAAATTACTGAACCGAATTTAAATGAAATTTTGTACACAGATAGTCCAGAGCCTGAGAAAGGACATAGGCTACTTTTTAATGCGAAAAGAGGGTTGTAAGGGGTTGAAAGGGGGGATGAAAATTTGTATGGAAGTATCGTCATTTTTATGGAAGTTTCGTCATTAATGTGTCTTATTAGTCGCAGAACCTAAACCGAAGGGGTAAATGTTTTCTGGAGTAGAAATTTCCACTCGATGTAACAAATGCAACAATTGAAAGCGCTCCACACAAAAACTGACAATGTTTGCTAGTTGGTAAAAAAATATAACCGAAGATCGAGCAGAGTGGCATGCTTTGGGAAGAGTCTGTAGCGCCGCTCCCTTTCCAGTCACTGCCCATTATTCTAAGTATATTTTAACTCTACCCGGTCACAAGATATTGCTTCGTTTTCTAAACCGTGGTGACCATACTAAAACCATTCTAATCTGGTGGTTAACGAACCTGCGGCAAGTATAACTAGCCTTTATTACCTTTAAATCATTATTATCATTTTATATTCATCGAGGTCATAAAGCTTATAACTGCATAATCTGATTAAAGGTAATATCAGTAAAACATTCTCAGCACCATTACCATCGAGTCCAAGGAGAACCTATTAAAGAAATGGCAACATAATTTCCAACATAATCCAAATAATATCTAAGACCGAAATGCCCATTGCATCCACAGAAGGGAAAGTATGTTTTAAGCTGGGATACACCTAAACGATCAACTTGAACACAGAATAAATGTCACATTGATAGTGGATTAGTGTCATAAAATACAAAATAAGACTACACATAATGGTTTTATGTAACGATGGTTGCCATATCACTAATGCAGATGCTTTTGTCGTTGTTTTTAAAGAGCTCGTTAAAAATCTAACAAAACTGACTTCAAATGCAGCGCTAATAATTTTCAGTAGCAAGTTTGAGATGTTATTTCCATATCTTTAGAGATACTCTTCGGATCTCTATATATTTTGCAATAGGACCTAACGGGAAGTATGCCCTCTCAAACGAAATAGAATTCTTCAAATCGGTCAATAAATAATATAATATAAGTATAGAAAAAAAAAAAAAAAAAAACAATTGAATCGATCAAAATTCTGTAAAATTGTTGTACCTGCTTACAAAATTTTACATAAATTGATTGAGAAATGCGACCTTTAGAGTAGAACAGCCAGACAGACATACGGAAGCATTTTTGGCCAAGCTGAAGCAGAGACCTTCGCTTCGCTCGATCAATAAAGTGTAAATCAAATATTATGTTACTTTGAAGTGTTTCCTTCACCCTTTATATTTTTGTAAATTGTTAAACACAATCCAAAATTTAATCGTACCGACGGGACTTGAACCCTCAACCTCCGGAATAACATGTTCCGGTGCTTTGCCAATTTAGCCACGGTGCGAAGTATCGTTACGACTTTTTTACTACTTATTTTTTATTTGCGGGTTCAAGTCCCGTCGGTACGATGAAATTTTGGATTGTGTTTAACAATTTACAAAAATAAAGTGTAAGTTTAGTCACGTGAGGGCGATTGATTTTTCCTTATTTGCATTTTGGTATTTCATTTTATATTTCATGAAATTTGAAATTTTGGTTAGCAGAGGTTAGTCCAAATATGAAATACATCTTGAAAAAGTTTGAAAGGATGTAAACATGTAGTATGCGGATTGTTTGTATGATGCGTTAGGTTCGGAAATCGTGGGGATAAACTATTTACCAATAAGAAACTTATGTTTTATGGACCACTTACAATTTTCGACAGTAAACACAAAATACAAAATGTAGAAACTTTTGATTCAGTCGCATTTTCGCTTAACTGTTACCTAAGTTTAAACATATCTCTTGAGAAATCACAGGATTGACCTTGCGAGGTCGTGAAACGTATGAGTCCAGTACCCCCGACTTGTTTGCCGGTCCTGAATAAAGCTCCCTAGATTCCATGGCAGATGTAGAATTTATTACTTTGATCTGTGATTTGTGGGATATATGTGTGATTTCAATGGTAATTCCCTATTTTTATTAGGTATTTCGTATTGAGGATAGTCGGTTTTTTAAGACGTGAAAGTATTATGCTTATACTTGTTTTGTGTCTTTGATCTTGTAAAGGACTAAGTTTTATGTTAGGTTTTATGAACGCTGAGCCCTTCATACTTTGTGCGGATTTAATAGAAAACAAGTGAAGTGGTTGTAATGTAAAATATAACATATAATTGTAATGTATGTATTAACTGATGAGTATATTTTGTAACTCCACAGATTAAAAATAGTACAAGTAATACAAACATTTAATTTGTTCCGGTTCGGTAAGTTGTTCTTGAGAGCTAGTTTCCATTTCAGGTCTGACGTGCTACCATCCTCGATCGCATCATCACTTACTAAGGAGTTAGTGGGCAAACGAGGGCCTGCTGGCGTAATTGGGAGAACGATCGGCTTTGATGCCGTGGTACCGAATTCAAACCCCGCCGTGCAGCAATGGATTTTTCGATCGAAAAATGTAGGTATGTGCGCTTTTCACAATGGCCTTTCGGTGAAGGAAAACATCGTTAAGAATCCAATAACCCCCCCGCATGGTGGTAGGGCACTATCTAGTGTCCGCCTAGCCAGCTACCACCCCTCAACTTAGAAAATCTGTCGCCAAACATCTAATGTGTTCCGGCAGCTATCCTTGAGAGCCAGTTCCCATTCTAGGCCTAGCGTGATTACCATCTTTGACCGCATCATCACTTACCAACAGGTGAGATAGTGGTCAAACGCTAGCCTATAAGATATAAAAAAAGGGGTGAGGGTAACCTCTTGTCTCTCACCTCTTGTCTGGGAGTGGACATTACTTTAGCATGAACACAAATACTTTGCGCATTATAACTATTAACTATACTTACGTGAAATTTCATGAAAGTGGAAGAACCGAAAGTCATGTGTCAGGATCATAGCATGTGGAAAAAAGTAGTCTCTGCCTACCCCAACGGGGAAAAGGCGTGATTTTAAGTATGTACGTATGTAAACTTACGTTAAAATATTCGTCGCATAGCGGCGAGATAACTGGATTCGAATACGCCTCTAGTACCGAAGGCCAAACATCACAAGGTCCTGGGCCGCATAACACTGGTTTCTTCACCTGGCGGTCTTCTATAACCGGCGCTGGTACTGATACTTTCTCTGATATCATCTTGTTTACTTTATCTAATAATTAAGATAGTTTAATAACTAAAACAACCGACTTCGATGCCCCGCAAGTCAAAAAAATAATTATTCGAATCGGTTCACAATTGACGGAGAAATCGCGTAACATAGGTAATACAAAAAACTGGCCAAGTGCGAGTCAGACTTTTGTCCCGCACACGGAGGGTTCCGAACGCCATCTAACGAATATCTAACGAACTTCTAACACCTACTAAGTAAACGTTAACACAAAGGTAATAAATATTATTAAATATCTGTAAGACCGAGTGTTCGTACGACTAACTCAAAGATAATATAAATAACTTTCCACTGATTCTAGCTAAATGAAACTCTTTATTTAAGTACTAAAATAGAGGATATATTAATCAATACTGACTGTACACTACTACAAGTAAAACTCAAGTAAACAAATCGACCGAGGCCCACAAATTTAACAAATGAAACGCTTGCGCGTGCTAATTTTTCCTGTGCTGCCATCTAGTTGCGTCGAGGTGAATTAATTTCAAAGGCTACACAGGTAAGTTATTTGTAGTCGATTGCAGATTGAACACCGAGCTCTGCTTGGTATTTTTTGCTACTTAAATAGAAAAATATGACTGTTCACTGTTCCCGACATATATTGGCGAATAATAATACAATTTTTTTTTATTGTGAGCAACTAACTGCTTTAACTACACAATAACACTAAAGCTACTTCTACTCGCCATTAGATGTCGGGCAGAGTCATATATTAAGTTGATTTTCAATAAAGTTGATTATTGAAAACACAAATAAAACAACATTTCTGAAAATGAATCCTAGCTTGATCGATTTATCACCCCCGAAATCCCCTGTATACTAAATTTTATTTAATCTTAGATGGCGCTATCGTAAAAAATACGTTTTTTGTTTTTAACCCTTTAATTTTTAACTTTGTTCTATTCTTAGTATTTGTTGTTTTAGCGGCAACAGAAATACATCATCTGTGAAAATTTCAACCGTCTAACTATTACGGTTCATGAGATACAGCCTGATGACAGACGGACAGACAGACAGACAGACACACAGACAGACACACAGACAGACAGACAGACAGACAGACAGACGGACAGCGGAGTCTCAGTAATAGGGTTCCGTTGGTTGGTTGGTTTGGGTTCGGAACCCATAAAAAAAGATAACAAAAACATACAGACGAATTGAGAACCTCATCCTTTTTGGAAGTCGGTAAAATAAAAATTCATAATCATTAAGGCTAGCATTTGACCACTATTACATCGTTGGTAAGTGAAGATGTGGTCGAGGACAGTAGCACAATATGCTTAGAGTAGAACTGGATTACAAGACTGCTGTCGGAACTCTGAACATACCGGTAGATATTTGGCGACAGATTTTCCAACTTGAGGGTGGGAACTAGCCAGACGGACGGACGCTAGACAATGCTCGACCACCATGTAGATAGTGCCTTAAGGTACGGCCACACCGCAGATTCCTGCGATCTACGGGCGCGATCTTAGCACATGAGTAAAGAAGTTCCGTTTCTTTACTCATGTGATCTTAGTACTTTTCAATTGTTTTCTGATCGCGTTTGGTATGAACTAGTCGGTATACATATATATATGGCATATGGCATAAAAAAATAAAATTACAAAGTTGGTCGAGTAGTGATTTCTAAGATGCATAGTTGCATGGGTGGAGAAAAGTAGACCTTTGGCATAGTTTCTTGACCATATCGTCATTTTCCATCCATTGATATCGTGGTCCTATATCTTCATAAAAATAATGATTCTACTGATATACCGAATACAACTACCCCTTAATAATATCACAGAACAACATTAAGACACTAAAGTGGTGGTAAATTATGATGTCTACCTATAAATCCTATAACCAGACTCAATTTCCAGAATAAAGTGCATCATTGCATTGTTTCATGAGACGTCTAGATTTTTTTAATATTTGATAGGCTTGCGTTTGCTATCGCCTGGTGGTAAGCGGTGATGTGATCGAAGATGGTGAACACGCGCGGCCTAGAATGGTATGACTCTCAAAGGCCATGTGTTGCCGGAACACCGTAAGGTTATAACCGCAGATTTACTCCTGGATGATGGTAAGCTACTTTAAGCAAGGCGGAACTAATTGACATTGAAAACATTTAAACTTGATAATATCGACATAATGCTTTTACTACTTGTGGAAAAAGATATATCCTCAAACTGAAAAAAGATTTCTATTCCACGGTTACCTAACTAAAAATGGGGTGGCACCGAATAAGTAATAGCTATAACACTACAGAGTCTGTAGTGTTTCAGCTATGACTTATTCGGACTACTACAAAGGAGTAAAACGAAGGTACTTTGAATATTCGCACTGTGTTCAATAGAGTACAATACCAAAAACTTATCGAGTTACCTGTCTGTACGGCTCACGACTATCAAGAGTTATACATACACTAATAATGCAGTATTCTATTAAATTAAAAATATCGAACGTGTTCAGCATGCTAATAAATCGATATTTTAAAACATAAAATTGTCATTAGACAACCAATAAAGTCTCTGCCAAGCACTCTTGCACAAAATATTAATTATAACTTTCCCATGAACGACACAAATATAATATCTTTTAGTACCTATAAAACTTTTTATCGTTAAATAATGATAAAGATAAGATATTTAATTGCTAAGTCAATCACCTACTACTCCAGTATTGAAGCAATTATAAATTAACTTTTCACTTCTGGTTATCGTTTCAGCGTATGCATTTTTTTGCATATAATATCAAAATGTCTTCTTCCAAATGATTAACTTACGTAATATGTAGTCATAGATAGCGCCACCAATGCATATTTGGGTTAACAAATGCAATCCACTAATTTCGTCGTATCGATGGATCGAACCGTGGCTTAATTGGCAGAGCACCTGGACGTGTAATCCGGGGGGTGCGGGTTCGAGTCCCGTCGGTACGATGAAATTTTGGATTGTGTTTAACAATTTACAAAAATATAAAGTGTGTGACACTTCAAAGAAACATAATATTTGATTTACGCAGTGCAACATCTCTCGTCGGATTTGAAAACTGTAATGATTTCTTTCGAATGATTAACTGACGTAATAAGTAGTCATAGATGGCGCCACCAATGCATATTTGGGTTAACAAATGCAATCCACTAATTTCGTCGTATCGATGGATCGAACCGTGGCTTAATTGGCAGAGCAACTGGACGTGTACTCCGGGGGGTGCGGGTTCAAGTCCCGTCGGTACGATGAAATTTTGGATTGTGTTTAACAATTTACAAAAATATAAAGTGTGTGACACTTCAAAGAAACATAATATTTGATTTACGCAGTGCAACATCTCTCGTCGGATTTGAAAACTGTAATGATTTCTTCCGAATGATTAACTTACGTAATAAGTAGTCATAGATGGCGCCACCAATGCATATTTGGGTTAACAAATGCAATCCACTAATTTCGTCGTATCGATGGATCGAACCGTGGCTTAATTGGCAGAGCTCCTGGACGTGTAATCCGGGGGGTGCGGGTTCGAGTCCCGTCGGTACGATGAAATTTTGGATTGTGTTTAACAATTTATAAAAATATAAAGTGTGTGACACTTCAAAGAAACATAATATCAAAATTGATAAATGTAATCAATACTGTAATGAGGTAAAATTTTGTAAAATGGTTTCGCCATTATCAAGATATAATTCATGCACTAATATTGCAGTTACTTAGCATTGTAGGTACAGATACATTTTTGCAAGTATTTTTATTTGGTAAGTATGATAAACATTATTATATTTACAACAATTAAAGTTGACTTAATCCCCCGTTTAAAGAAACTTGTAAAGCACTCTGGTGTTCTGTGTTCTTGAATTTATCAACCTCACTCATCATAATCTAATGAGTAGCAACGATGGAACGTAGGTCTAAGGAAACACACCTACATAAGAGTAAATATTTAAACTGCTAAAATAATATCCTATGTCTCCTATTCCTTCTATGTGTGCAGAGCAGATCGCATTATTATCTGTCGATTATAATAGGAACATTAAATATGCTCAAATTAGCAATATAAAGCACAAAAAGTAGTGTTTTTTATATAAGAAAATATATAATTTATCGAGAAATTGCTGGCGAATAAATAATAAAATCACATGTTATAATTATATCTATGTATTTATTTGGTATAACAATGTTTGATGAGATTAATAAAGCGACGCATAATTTAAATATAACAATACAGTTCCAAAATATATACTTTACTCTTATTAAATGATGACAGTTGCTTACATTATATTTTATGGGCACAGAGACACGACGCTACGCTTATTCTCTATAATTGTATGTATATTTTATTATATAGTTATCAAATACAATAAGTATAATTATCTAAAATTAACTTATTGTTAATCGCGGATTCCCGACAAAAGATCGGAACCGGAAAGTATCAAGTGAAACTACCGGTTCCACGACACGACAGAAGCTGTTTATTGACTGGACAGCATATAACATATTTTATTATATTTTTTCGCTCCGACATATAAATTTTTTATACATATATTTAGTATCTAATATCTATATTTAATATTATTATTAAATATATTTATATTTAATATCTATCTAAGTGTACCTATTTTATCTATGTATCAATTTAT
The DNA here is from genome assembly GCA_954871355.1 of Cabera pusaria. NCBI lineage: Eukaryota > Metazoa > Arthropoda > Insecta > Lepidoptera > Geometridae > Cabera > Cabera pusaria. The sequence goes on from OX940897.1 coordinate 12,042,994, forward strand.
CATTTATTTTTATTATTTTATTTACAAATATTTTCGCATTTTTTTTCATCACCCGCAGGCTTGTCTGAAAATCAGCGTCCAGGTGTAAATCTAGACATAATGTGCTGAGACAAGCCTTTTTGACACCTCACATTGTTTCTTGTTTTTTCTTGTTTCATTGTTTTAGTAAGTATTTTAATGTGTTATGTCAAATAAATGATTTTTCTTTCTTTCTTTCTTTCTATTTTACTAATATTGCGCTAAAAGAAAAGAGAGGTGCCGTTAAATTGGCGTATCATGTATCTATCTAAAATTAATAAAAAAATTAACTGGCCAAGTGCAAGTCTCTCTCAAGTACTCTCACTCGTAGGGTTCCGTAACACAGTAAAGTGTTCTTATATATATATATAACTATGATTTTTCGCTACCAAAAATTAACTTTTTATTTATAACTACTAAAAATTAACAAAGTTATCTATGCGGTCGCCATATCTCAAAAACTGCTGACTGTATCTCGTTCAAAGCAATATTTAGCATTTATTTTTTTTACATTTTTCACTCTCATACTTTAAAAGTTACAGAGGGGGAGGGGGGGAGGGGGGGCACACATACCACTTTAGACGCGCCTATCTTTCCTAAATGCTTGACTTTGAGATAAAATGATTTTAAGAACCTCAATGTCATTTTTTAAGACCTATCCATTGACACACCCCACACGTATAGGTTTGAAGTAAAAAAAATATTTTGTTTTAGTGCCACATTATATTTTTGTATAAAAATCGGAAAGCGGTTCACAGAATACATCTATCTACCAAGTTTCAATTCTGTAGTCCTAATTGTTTCGAAATAAAATGGCTGTGACATACGGACGGACAGACAGACAGACAGACAGACACGACGAAACTATAAGGGTTCCGTTTTTTTGCCATTCAGCTACGGAACCCTAAAAAGGATTGTTTTCATAGCCGTATTCGTTAATGAAGATTTTGCGCAACGCTTAGACGAACGATTTGCCACTAGTAACGTTAATAATGCATTGGTTTGAACTTGGTTTGAATATAGATTGAAGGTATGGACACACCGCGGCGTCCTGCGCTCGATCCCACCTGGGCGCAATGTCAGTACATTTCAATTGTTTTCTGATCGCGTTTGGTGTGAACCCGTCGATACAAATACTACTGCGCTATCTGATCGCCGCCTAGATCGCCCACGCAGGACGCCGCGGTGTGTTCGAACCTTTAGGATGTAAATCCAAGGTCGGTCTGGTCTGGTTTGAATGACGCTATGCATTCGCGAGCACAGTGAAACCTCGTATATAGTATTGTTTGTGAATACAGATTTCAACGAGGCACATAGAACCTACCTACAATAAAAACAAATGTGTACAATGATTGAACGAACGCGCAAAGAGTTGATACTGCGCGGATGTATTTTACCTACTTCATCTACCTCTATTCGACTTTCCTTAAGGACCCGGTATGTATGCAGCTTTCGTCCAACTTTTGCTGAATCGCAAACAGCTTAATTATTGTGCAACGAGTATCGAGTGAATATACATTATCATTCACACTTTGTGTTAATTATAGTGACGATTTCTTCAAAACCTGTAAGGTGTCAGCCATGGCATCAGCGACTGCGTTAGCGACTTGTATGGTGGAGTTGATGCCCATGAGGCCGATTCGTAGTGCCTTGCCAGCCGTCGGGCCTAAACCAGCGAAGATCAGAATGTTGTGGCTAGAAAGAAAAGGTATAGATTTTAGCGTACTAGAAAGAACATTCAAAGATTGCTTTGAATGTTCTTTCCAGTACGCTTACATTTTGTGCAGAATTAGATGAGGTTTACTGATTTCATTCGATTTAAATCCCGATTCCGTGGAAATAATGAGATAAAATATAGCTTTATCTATCTGAACTACCGTAATATCTTTATATTGGTGAAATAATATTTAATACTGAATCGGAAGAATCATCTCTTCAAGTACCACCCAATATCCAAAATCACAATCTTCAACATTTTACATTTTATAGAACTGCTTACTTGGCTCTCATGGTTTTCGAAAACTGTAAGTAGTCGTATCCTTTGGGCAGCACGATCGTTGTAACCGTAGCTAGGCGATCTTCAGATTTTGGTACCATGAACTGGAAGGATAGTTCCTCCATCCGTTTATGGAAGCGAGCTGTAGTAGCAGCATGTCTTGCCCATGCTTTGGGTAGGGTTTCCTTGCAGACCTCCTTGATGCATGCACGAAGAGCCCACATAAGCGGCGGGCTCAAGGTGTGGTGGTAACTGAAAATAAAAATCAAACGGTGAAAAAAGAGACCAAGGTTCGATAAGCGTACTATACAGTAGGATTACCTTTCATCTAAGTGGAGCAATGCAGCTTACGCATATCATTAAGATCGTTCTCAAAGGTGTTCTCAAAGTCAAATTTACTCGAGAAGAATATTCAAGATGTTTAGTGAATTTATTCGACGTAAAAAGTTAACAGAATTTGGGTATGTAACTTGTGAATTGTAGCGTCGAGATACACAGTATACATATAGCTCATGGAAAGCGTTTGGCGACGATGACGCGAGTTCCACGACTCACCTAAAAAGTGCTCAACGCGCCTACAAGAGTTTTTACTTCAATAATCTACTCACAGTCTAGTATTTCCGTAGCAGTTCCATTGCTGGGCCAGCAGTTTGATATCCAGGTAAAATGGAGGCTTGTGCGTGTTTTTGTTAATTTTCTCCCTAAAAAACCAAACACCAATTAGTTGTGCTAAAAATATATAAAAGAATAAAAGATCCTAAATATATAGCGCATTCAGAATAATTTCATAGCACCACATGGTACAATACACTGTTAAAAAATTGCCACCTCATACAACATGCAAATACATACATACATACACATACATACAAATGCTTAAAACCGGTGAAACTCAAAACCTACGTGCACAAAGATCTAAAAGTTCGTCGGAACAATACCAAGTTGACTAATTATTTCTATCGATATTCAGTGTTTTTTCATTATCCTGCATGCAGTGTATCTGGCGTCTAAACTTACTCGGCTCGAGAACTAAATGCGACGGCGGATATTCCAGCAGGTCCACTTAAAGCCTTCTGCGTTGACGTGTAAACACCATCCACACCCCACTCATCCATGTAGAATGGTACTCCTACTAGTGATACTACTGTATCCACTATCAGAAGTGCTCCATATCTGTAGAGATATTGTAAAAGAGTTAAACATACTGAAGAAATTGGAAAAGAAGTTAAAACGGGGATGAAATTTTACCCAACGCCATAACGGCTTTGCGTAAATCTTGATGTTCAGCTAGGAGTTTCCTGGATCTTGTTATGACCATATGCATTGACTTCAGCCGAGATATGCACTATCTACTTAAGCAAGGTTCCAGCACCTAATTTTGAAGTAGGGCCTTTTACATTTTATATCGATGGCCCTAGACACATTCAACCAAGCATATTTTATAATAATATATGGCTACTTCTACCATCTGTATTATTTTTATGTGTCTCTAATCAGCCCACGGTTACCTGGAAGAGATCGCTAAGTAGCGAGAAGGCCGCCGATTATATTGTAAAATGTAATCTCTATTGTACCCAAGTCTAAGTTTTTAAGTGCAATAAAACCTATTTTATATATCTATCTATAATATACCGCATTGTTTCTGGCTATTTAGCGCAGGTCACATTGAGAGGGAACCGAAACGAAGATGGACGTTTCAGGTGGCTGGTTTGTGTTTCCATACTTATTTCATCGCGATCTACAGAGCTAAAATACGTTATTTACTACGAAGCGTAACGATCTTATCTGCGTTTTACTTTGCTCCTAATATAACCATAAGATTTTGGTCAGGCAATATTGCTTCAAATGCACATTACTTCTCCTTCACAAATGGTCAAATGCGATGATCAAAAAACACGACTGCCACAGAACAGACTCAAACAAATGATGCTCACTTGTGACAGAGATCTCCAAGACCCTTCAGATTCTGCTCGGTGCCTGTGGAGGAATCTCCATGTGTAATGAACAATGCCTGAGGTCGGACTTTCTTCAGCTCCTCTTCTAGCTGCCTCAAACAGAAGGTAGCGTGGATTGGAACTCTGGTGATGGCGGCTTTTATTCCTAAAATGTATGAAAAATGACCCATTAAATCTGGAATCTTAAATCATCTGGAAAAGAAGAGCCGAAGATCGGGCTCAGTGGCGCATCGTAGGAGAGGCCTACGTCCAGCAGTGGACTGATATCGGCTGATGATGATGATGACGACTCATTGAGCTGTGGTTCTTATTACATTTTCATCCTTATCCAAATAATTACGTTAATTAGCTTGGCCACATATTATAGATTAAAATTGTCCTTTACAGTATACAATTCAAATGAAAACTCTAGAAGATATCACGAATTTCACATACACGCGTCGCAAAATTAATAAAATATTTGCAGTGTAACCACAGATTAGTTCATAGTTACTACGAAAATATTAATAAAAGCTTAGCTATTCTGTAGATCCCCACCGATCACCATCAATTTGAAGTCAATATAGTATAATAATATGATCTATTGTATAAAATAATAATGATCTATATACCTATATAATAATATAATATTTTAAACCACCCCGACTGATCTATAAATAATCTTTTCATTAAAAGCGTTCCAATGACTCTAAACACGTCATTTAGAATCTGAGCTGTAAGTTGGTGAGGATTTGAGTATTCTGTAGAGTCCAGGAGATGTCCCAGCATCAGGTCAATGCTTCCATGTTCTTACAATATCGTTGAAGAAGAAGATTTTCGAATTGATCAGACCTATGATAGTTGATTTTATAGCGCAATTAACTAGAAAAAAGCTCATAGTGTTATAACGACTGAACGAATTTTCATAAATCAAAGCTAAGAACACTTTCGATGAAGATATCTATCAAACAAAAAAAATATCAATAATAAAATCAAAATTGGTTCATCCGGCTGGGTGCTAAGATGCTACAGACAGACACACAGATACACACGTTAAACGTATAAACCCCTACTTTTTTCGTTACGTTAAGGTTACGGCGGCAGATGTTCTCCTTGGTGGTAAGCTATTTTTCAATCGACTTCCAAAAATAAGGAGGTTCTCAATTCGTCTGTATGTTTTTTTTTTGTGTGTGTATGTTACGTGATTACTCCGTCAATTGTGTACCGATTCAAATGATTATTTTTGTAACGGTAGGGTACGTTTTCGAGGTGGTCCCATTGTAATTTCATCGAGATGTGATAAGTATCTCCAGAGATATGACGATAAACGTCTCAAACTTGAAGTTGACTCGTGGGGCATTGAAGTCGGTTGTTTTAGTTAAACTATCTTAGTTATTGGTAGATTTAATGATCCCATTACCTCTGTACGAAAACCCATTATTCATGAATGCACATATACTTTCATTGGTAGGTATATAGCTAGGATTAGAACCAACGACCGTCGGGTCAGAATCAGGGTAACTATCCTTTACGCCAAAGGGCCGTCCAATATCACTACGTAAGTATTATAAAACAAAGTCCATCGCTGCGTCTGTCTATCTGTTTGCAATAATCTCAATAGCTACTGAACGGATTATCATGCGGTTTTTACCAATAGCCAGAGTGTTTATGAGGAAGGTTTAAGTGCATAATTCGTTAAGGTTTTGTGTAAATTGGTTGAAATTCGACGATGATTGTTAAATATGTAAAAATTTTATATTCGATGCAACAAACTGATGCAAATTTTGTAGGCATATATGTTCTACCCGTGCGAAGCCGGGGCGGGCTGCTAGTAGTGGATAATACGCCAGTTGCATTAAACGCAACCAAGCGTATCAGCATGGTACTGGCATAAACCCAAAGATTGTCAAAACAGCAAACCAATAAATACACTACGTGTAAATAAACAACATAATTATCATGACGCGCAATGGTTCCAGCGACAGATATTTCTTTGATGGCGATAAACTGCTTTATGGTAGCAAGTCAGGCGGAACATCATTATAATGCTCTTAGCACCTGTGGACAAACACCCATTAAAACACGTAGAAAATCTATTGGTTATGGCTAGTATTTGAACTAGTGACCACCCGGTTTAAAGGCAAACTATCTTAATTTTTATATTCTTTACGAAAACGGGCCGTCAAAAGTTATGATTTATGACTATTCACATACCATATCTCTCAGAAATATTCAAAGCTCGATCATCCCACATCCCCCTCGACGCTATCAGCAGGGTTTCACCAGGCTGCACCAGATTGGTGATCACAGCTTCCATTCCAGCGTGGCCGGATCCACTCAACGCGAGGACCAGCTTACTCCTGGTTTGGAAGATATATTGGAAGCCGGTTTTGATGTCGTCTATCACCTGGAGATTTCGAAATTTCTATATATATATATATATATATAGTTATATATAGTTCAATTTTTTATAACGGATTCGGCAGTTTTTTTTTATAAAGGCTTCCAGACTAACGTTTGACCACTATCTCACCTGTTGGTAAGTGACGATGTGGTCGAGGATGGTGAAACTTCTTGTAACGAAACGCCCGTGAATCTACTTTCAGTGCTTCCAACACCTTTTAATACATTTAAAAAAATATTTTCTCTACAATAATAAAATATCCGCGACATATGGCATAATTAAGCAGGAATAATATATTATTATGATTAACATACATCAACATAATTCTCGCGGACACATATCGACACATGAAAATGTACTACGTTTAGGAGCTGTCCCGACTGGTCTTTGAACTAGCTACCCATCGCTTGGAGATTTGATTGGAGACGAGGTGGATGAATTTCCTAAATGACTTTTTTTGTAAATTGTTAAACACAATCCAAAATTTCATCGTACCAACGGGACTTGAACCCGCAACCTCCGGAATAACATGTTCCGGTGCTTTGCCAATTGAGCCATGGTGCGAAGTGACGTTACGACGAAATTAGTGGATTGCATTTGTTAACCCAATTATGCATTGGTGGCGCCATCTATGACTACTTATTACGTAAGTTAATCATTCGGAAGAAATCATTACAGTTTTCAAATCCGACGAGAGATGTTGCACTGCGTAAATCAAATATTATGTTTCTTTGAAGTGTCACACACTTTATATTTTTGTAAATTGTTAAACACAATCCAAAATTTCATCGTACCGACGGGACTTGAACCCGCACCCCCCGGAGTACACGTCCAGTTGCTCTGCCAATTAAGCCACGGTTCGATCCATCGATACGACGAAATTAGTGGATTGCATTTGTTAACCCAAATATGCATTGGTGGCGCCATCTATGACTACTTATTACGTCAGTTAATCATTCGAAAGAAATCATTACAGTTTTCAAATCCGACGAGAGATGTTGCACTGCGTAAATCAAATATTATGTTTCTTTGAAGTGTTACACACTTAATATCTTTGTAAATTGTTAAACACAATCCAATATTTCATCGTACCAACGGGACTTGAACCCGCAACCTCCGGAATAACATGTTCCGGTGCTTTGCCAATTAAGCCATGGTGCGAAGTGACGTTACGACGAAATTAGTGGATTGCATTTGTTAACCCAATTATGCATTGGTGGCGCCATCTATGACTACTTATTACGTAAGTTAATCATTCGGAAGAAATCATTACAGTTTTCAAATCCGACGAGAGATGTTGCACTGCGTAAATCAAATATTATGTTTCTTTGAAGTGTTACACACTTAATATCTTTGTAAATTGTTAAACACAATCCAAAATTTCATCGTACCAACGGGACTTGAACCCGCAACCTCCGGAATAACATGTTCCGGTGCTTTGCCAATTAAGCCATGGTGCGAAGTGACGTTACGACGAAATTAGTGGATTGCATTTGTTAACCCAATTATGCATTGGTGGCGCCATCTATGACTACTTATTACGTAAGTTAATCATTCGGAAGAAATCATTACAGTTTTCAAATCCGACGAGAGATGTTGCACTGCGTAAATCAAATATTATGTTTCTTTGAAGTGTTACACACTTAATATCTTTGTAAATTGTTAAACACAATCCAAAATTTCATCGTACCAACGGGACTTGAACCCGCAACCTCCGGAATAACATGTTCCGGTGCTTTGCCAATTAAGCCATGGTGCGAAGTGACGTTACGACGAAATTAGTGGATTGCATTTGTTAACCCAATTATGCATTGGTGGCGCCATCTATGACTACTTATTACGTAAGTTAATCATTCGGAAGAAATCATTACAGTTTTCAAATCCGACGAGAGATGTTGCACTGCGTAAATCAAATATTATGTTTCTTTGAAGTGTTACACACTTAATATCTTTGTAAATTGTTAAACACAATCCAAAATTTCATCGTACCAACGGGACTTGAACCCGCAACCTCCGGAATAACATGTTCCGATGCTTTGCCAATTAAGCCATGGTGCGAAGTGACGTTACGACGAAATTAGTGGATTGCATTTGTTAACCCAATTATGCATTGGTGGCGCCATCTATGACTACTTATTACGTAAGTTAATCATTCGGAAGAAATCATTACAGTTTTCAAATCCGACGAGAGATGTTGCACTGCGTAAATCAAATATTATGTTTCTTTGAAGTGTTACACACTTAATATCTTTGTAAATTGTTAAACACAATCCAAAATTTCATCGTACCAACGGGACTTGAACCCGCAACCTCCGGAATAACATGTTCCGGTGCTTTGCCAATTAAGCCATGGTGCGAAGTGACGTTACGACGAAATTAGTGGATTGCATTTGTTAACCCAATTATGCATTGGTGGCGCCATCTATGACTACTTATTACGTAAGTTAATCATTCGGAAGAAATCATTACAGTTTTCAAATCCGACGAGAGATGTTGCACTGCGTAAATCAAATATTATGTTTCTTTGAAGTGTTACACACTTAATATCTTTGTAAATTGTTAAACACAATCCAAAATTTCATCGTACCAACGGGACTTGAACCCGCAACCTCCGGAATAACATGTTCCGGTGCTTTGCCAATCAAGCCATGGTGCGAAGTGACGTTACGACGAAATTAGTGGATTGCATTTGTTAACCCAATTATGCATTGGTGGCGCCATCTATGACTACTTATTACGTAAGTTAATCATTCGGAAGAAATCATTACAGTTTTCAAATCCGACGAGAGATGTTGCACTGCGTAATTGCGTAAATGCGGATTTGAAAACTGTAATGATTTCTTCCGAATGATTAACTTACGTAATAAGTAGTCATAGATGGCGCCACCAATGCATAATTGGGTTAACAAATGCAATCCACTAATTTCGTCGTAACGTCACTTCGCACCATGGCTTAATTGGCAAAGCATCGGAACATGTTATTCCGGAGGTTGCGGGTTCAAGTCCCGTTGGTACGATGAAATTTTGGATTGTGTTTAACAATTTACAAAGATATTAAGTGTGTAACACTTCAAAGAAACATAATATTTGATTTACGCAGTGCAACATCTCTCGTCGGATTTGAAAACTGTAATGATTTCTTCCGAATGATTAACTTACGTAATAAGTAGTCATAGATGGCGCCACCAATGCATAATTGGGTTAACAAATGCAATCCACTAATTTCGTCGTAACGTCACTTCGCACCATGGCTTAATTGGCAAAGCACCGGAACATGTTATTCCGGAGGTTGCGGGTTCAAGTCCCGTTGGTACGATGAAATTTTGGATTGTGTTTAACAATTTACAAAGATATTAAGTGTGTAACACTTCAAAGAAACATAATATTTGATTTACGCAGTGCAACATCTCTCGTCGGATTTGAAAACTGTAATGATTTCTTCCGAATGATTAACTTACGTAATAAGTAGTCATAGATGGCGCCACCAATGCATAATTGGGTTAACAAATGCAATCCACTAATTTCGTCGTAACGTCACTTCGCACCATGGCTTAATTGGCAAAGCACCGGAACATGTTATTCCGGAGGTTGCGGGTTCAAGTCCCGTTGGTACGATGAAATTTTGGATTGTGTTTAACAATTTACAAAGATATTAAGTGTGTAACACTTCAAAGAAACATAATATTTGATTTACGCAGTGCAACATCTCTCGTCGGATTTGAAAACTGTAATGATTTCTTCCGAATGATTAACTTACGTAATAAGTAGTCATAGATGGCGCCACCAATGCATAATTGGGTTAACAAATGCAATCCACTAATTTCGTCGTAACGTCACTTCGCACCATGGCTTAATTGGCAAAGCACCGGAACATGTTATTCCGGAGGTTGCGGGTTCAAGTCCCGTTGGTACGATGAAATTTTGGATTGTGTTTAACAATTTACAAAGATATTAAGTGTGTAACACTTCAAAGAAACATAATATTTGATTTACGCAGTGCAACATCTCTCGTCGGATTTGAAAACTGTAATGATTTCTTTCGAATGATTAACTGACGTAATAAGTAGTCATAGATGGCGCCACCAATGCATATTTGGGTTAACAAATGCAATCCACTAATTTCGTCGTATCGATGGATCGAACCGTGGCTTAATTGGCAGAGCAACTGGACGTGTACTCCGGGGGGTGCGGGTTCAAGTCCCGTCGGTACGATGAAATTTTGGATTGTGTTTAACAATTTACAAAAATATAAAGTGTGTGACACTTCAAAGAAACATAATATTTGATTTACGCAGTGCAACATCTCTCGTCGGATTTGAAAACTGTAATGATTTCTTCCGAATGATTAACTTACGTAATAAGTAGTCATAGATGGCGCCACCAATGCATAATTGGGTTAAGGTTGCGGGTTCAAGTCCCGTTGGTACGATGAAATTTTGGATTGTGTTTAACAATTTACAAAGATATTAAGTGTGTAACACTTCAAAGAAACATAATATTTGATTTACGCAGTGCAACATCTCTCGTCGGATTTGAAAACTGTAATGATTTCTTCCGAATGATTAACTTACGTAATAAGTAGTCATAGATGGCGCCACCAATGCATAATTGGGTTAACAAATGCAATCCACTAATTTCGTCGTAACGTCACTTCGCACCATGGCTTAATTGGCAAAGCACCGGAACATGTTATTCCGGAGGTTGCGGGTTCAAGTCCCGTTGGTACGATGAAATTTTGGATTGTGTTTAACAATTTACAAAGATATTAAGTGTGTAACACTTCAAAGAAACATAATATTTGACTTTTTTTGTCTTTGGTGAAATTCGTATTTTAAAACAAGAATATTGTATTGAATTATTTTTTTAGTACATAATACGTAGATGTTGTGGCAAAGATATCATTAGACTAAGACTATATTTAAAGGTAGAAATAAATTCATAAACTCTAAATTTTCTCATATCGGTGCTGTCCCCCTACTTTTTTTAGAGACAAAAAAGCTTATTCGTGAATAAAATATATATGTAAACTATGATTACAACCTATTCTATTTCATGGAATAATAGTTTTATTTGTTATAAATAGCAAGTTTTATTCAATAACTACCGATTATTTTTGCTGAAAGGCACAACTTGTCCTGTAAAATGTTCTCATTTCGGTGACCAAAAGTAATTTAGCCCTAATTATACATAGACGAGTCCTACAGCGTGCCCTCATCCCATTTTGTTACACGCTAGTAACGTGCTAGTGCGTAGTTAAGACGGAAATTTGCCAAATCGCTTCATTTTCTCGCAAATAACGTAAATACGCCATTTTAGTTGCTCCCGGACAATTTTTTTATAATATCGGTGATTGCTTTATCTGGTCTAATAAGTATATTATAAGTATATTATAATAACTATATTATGGTTGTTTGCTTCTAAAAACAATAGTAAGTGAATTAGTTTGATTGACTGTTATCGAATTTATCCTAGTTATTATACATTCTTAGTAATTTTCGAAAAAGTGTTTTTTATCACGTCGGTGTTCTCAAATCGGTGAAATCGGTAGATTTTTATTCCCACATTCCCATGCAATAATTTTCACCTATGTGATAAGAAAAATTGAATCGGTGGTTTATTTCTCATTTCGGTGTCTTAATTTATGATTAGAGGCACAGTTTTATCACATCGGTGGATTGTTTTATAATATCGGTGAATCATTTTATCATGACGGTGAGTCGTTTTATCATATCTGTGGTTTCCGCGTCAGTTCGTTTGCTTCTAACATATTTTAATAACAACATCTGCAGTCAGTGATGTTCATACATAATACGAGTTTTTTGAAGTGTAAACTTCTTTAGACGTTTTAACTTTTTTGAGATTGAGAAAAAATTTTAAACTCGCCGTGGATCCTCCGTGTTCCTAACCAACCTTCACTCCCCTCACCAAGGCAAAGAAAAGTAACAGAAAGTCGGTTTTACTACAAGTACATTTCTCTAACATGATGCAGTCCACCACCACCTCAAAACTGCAAAAATCACACCTTCTGTTCCTCACGGAGAACCAGATGGAAAGTCCAGCTCACGCCGCATATTTTGCTTGAAGATCGCTTCAAGGCGCGTGCTGGAATTGGCTTATATGCTCGCTATGACATCTGTTTTCGGCGTCTCCGTGATCTTGAGAACCCCAAATTTTTCACCATGTGGATACTGGTGGATACTGGCATGGATAAAATTATTTATGTTGGTGTCTACCGTTCGCACAGCGGAGACGAGGAGACAACTAGGCTATGTAGCCCAACAAAGGTATCCATCAGTTTAATTAGTGCTTCTGGGGGATTTAAACACCCACCATCAAGACTGGCTATACCCATACTAGAGCACAGACCACGCTGGTCGAGAGACACGAAAGCTTGCCTTGACGCTGGACCTCTCTCAGCTGGTCCAGGGAGCAACCAGGATACAGAATGTTGATGGGCATACAGCCCATTGCTTGTTTGGTGAAGTCGGTATCCGTCTACTCCCCGCCCGAGTAAGGCGTTACAGGTCAGCAGATTGTGATGAGATAACTAGTAAGCAAAAGACTCCAGAGTCTCGAGCATCGCTGTAAAGTGCTTGTCGATTTTTTTTCGGATTCATTTCGGAGAGTGTGCATTGGAATTGCATAATTTGATTCCGCTATCCCCATTCTATAACCGGACAAGCAGGGATACTAAGAGGTGCCACCGCATTATGGTAGATATACTATTTATCCGTACAAAGCGATTTGCCCCCTCTTTCATCATACGTACTGCGAAGGAATGGAATTCCTTCCTGAGGCTGTTTCCGATTAGATACAACTAAGGGGTCTTCTGAGAATAGGTATCTTTTGGGTAAGCGCGCTACATCATTGACTGCATCATCACTTTATATCAGGTGATATTGTGGTCAAGCGCTACCCATTTTCGCATTTAAAAAGGTGGACGATTTATCACATCGGCGAATAGACATAATTTCGGTGTATAGGCTTATCATCTCGGTGGTCCGCCTTCTCATATCGGTGTACAGAAAAATTAATCGGTGGACGGTTCATCATATCGGTGGCAACAAAAATTCAGTATCTCCTTAGTCTTTAATGATACGTTGATGTTTTTAAAAGTGGAAATATTTAGTATCTTAAAGAATACATATAAGCCAAAAAATATACAAAATATAGGTAAATGAAAAAGTTCACCGATATGATAAAAAACACTATTTGTTGAAATTCAGCCAGGTGCTAGACAACTGACTTAAGTGTCCAATATACAAAGCGGAGCTAACCATATAATAACCTAAATTAATAACCCAACCTGTACAGCAAGCATCATGCCGAAACTTGGCAAATCCCGACTGTTTTGTTTTACTTACTTTGAAGTACTCATCGCACATAGGAGATATGACTGGCTTTGAATAAGCTTCGTTTACTGACGGCCAAACGTCACAGGGTCCCGGGCCGCAGAATAAAGGCTTTCGAAACTGACGGTCTTCTATCACAGGGACAGACACTGTTAATTTTTCTGACTGCATCTTGTTCTACTATGCTGAAACAATCAAATAATTGCGATGAATATTTTCACAAAATTTATTGTTGTATCTCTTAGGATATAACACGAAAGATCTTTTTTTTTTTCATGTTCAACCCGACGCATAAACTTTTTTTTTACTATTTTAAACATCATGTAAGTTTAGTTGTTGTATCAAGGCCATAAAATTAGATTATTTTTTTAAATTTTGTTTATCAAATAAACTTACTAGTTTGTTTGAAATTTACTATTACTTACTTATTTAATTTATTGATTTACTTCTTTTATTACTATTACTTTCTTAAATTTCAATAAATTTCTAGTTTTTCTAGCACCTAGAAGTTTTTCATTGTAAATCCGACGCAGAAACATATTTTTTTACTATTGTAAAAGACATGTAAGTTTTTTGTGAGACCATATTTTTGTATTTATTTTATGTATCAAATAAGCTAGTTGGTGTAATTTCAGTCCCGACTGAAATTAATGTGTATTTTTGTTTAGTTTTTAACCGACTTCACAAAAAAGGAGGAGGTTCTCAATTCGTCTGTATGTTTTTTTCTGCGTATGTTACGCGATTACTCCGTCAATTGTGAACGGATTCAAATTATTCTTTTTTTAATAGGTAGGGTACGTTTCCGACGTGGTTCCATCTTAATTTTATCGAGATCTGATTAGTATATTCAGAGATATGGAGATAAATATCTCAAACATAGGATAATGTACTGGTTTTAGAAGAAGAGTCCCAAGAAGATTATACACTATATTATACACAATGGAGGTTGCTATTGCATATAGTTTTGAAGACTAAAAAATATGACCTTGAATAATGTTCTTACATCTTTCTTCACGTTGATTTTGGTTTTTAACCCTCGACGCAAAACGAAGGAGTGTTATAAGTTTGACGTGTGTATCTGTGTATCTGTGTGTCTGTCATCGTGGCATCGTAGCGCCCAAACGGATGAACCAATTTGGATTTAGTTTGTTTTGTTTAAAATCTGTTCAGCCGTTTAAATATTATCAGCTCTTTTTTGGTTAAAAAAAACTACGATATCAACTTTTGTAAGCTCGTAGTCCTTTGACCGCGGACGTCACAAAATTAAAATGGCGCTGTCACAGTATCTTGTTACTTCAATGATATTGCAAAAATATGGTAAGCTTGATCTAATTCTGAGACATCTCCTTCGAATGGTCTCAATGTACAAAGTTATATATATGCTTTGATTATAAACTCGGATTACATATAAAAACCGGCCAAGTGCGTGTGGGGCCACGCGCAGCGTAGGGTTCCGTAGTAGCCCGTTATTCAATGCAAGTATTTACCCGTTATAAACAAGCAACTAGGTTCTTCGCCTTTGTCACTTTAAAGGATTTATTCCAAGTTCAACGACTATTACTGCTAAACTAATAAAGTTGTGTTAACCGCTATAATTTTCCTTTAAAGTTTATGAAATGCACTATTATCACGAATTTTTCCAGATTTTTCAAGCCAGCAGTTTAGCTTTTAGAGGGGGGGGGGGGGGGATGGACGCCCTACTGGAACAAAAATTTTCACTTTAAAGTTCAATACTTCGTAAATGGAGCATTCAATTGAAAAATGGTATTATCAACCCTGAAGTTATTTTAAAAGACCTATTCCACGATACCCCACACGATGGGGTAGACGACGAAAAAATAAATCATCCCCACTTCCCATGTACTAGTATTAACGGTCTCTTAGCAAAACCTCGGACAGACAGACAGACAGACGTACATGACGAAACTATAAGGGTTCCTTGTCAGGACTACGGAACCCTAAAACTCAGTCGGGGGTGGTTTTAATTTTTTGAATTTAAGTAGTATTATTGACAGATATTCTTACGGTAACTGTGAGCGAGATAGAAACAAAGGTGAGGAGAATTAATTTGTCTTCACAGGAATGTTCTACCAGGCAAAGTCTTGTTAATGTGCAAATTTTTTGAGCATACCTAATATTTTTTGACATGACATGACGTTTGGCTAAGATGGCGGCCATATCAGTCCCGCCCGCGACACTGCATACATAAATAACTCAGAATTATGAACGTATATATTATAAGCACAGAAATAGGAATAACTTATTATTCCTATTTCTATGATTATAAGCATAATACCACAGATTATATAATAGTTACTACGTAAATAATACTTTTCGTTGTTAGGTTGGCTACACAGTGCTTTCATAATTCGGGTATTAACAATGTAAGGAAGTGCCAACTCTTATGACGTAGTAGAGTGATTCAGACTGTGTGGGCCATATGGCGGCAATTAATGTTAATAATAATAATTTCCCACAGGGGCGGCTTTGTGGCGAGCCGACGGTGAGTGGCGACACCGCGGACCCCTATCCCGTGAGGGCTAAATGAGACCCTCTGACCCCCGGCTTGCCTTGACCGGCCGGCCGGTGGTGGGAATCGCAAGAGCTAAGACCAAAGCTCCAGGGTGGAAGTGTTAAAGGCATAAAGCCGCTAGTAGCGTTTAGTGAAAGTGCAGCACACCTCTCAACACCCTTAGCTATCCACGCCAATGTTGCCCCTCGGCGCCGACATAACGGTCCGCCTTTATGGGGGGTCCATTCAGTGTATAGCTAGTCACCACCCGCCTTAATATTTTGAAATGAGGCATAATTGGCGGGTGCCGTACCTCATCCCATAGACCAGAAAACAGTCATCAAGTAGCACACATTCATAGCCATAATAAATTATAGTACCATCTTTTTATAGTTTTTAATGTCTCCATCCACAAATCATATTTTTATTTAATTTAATATTGTAAAGGGCCTCTTGACGTTGGCTTCGGCTCCGTCAATGCCTTCCAAAGGACCGGGCGATTTGCAGCCCGTGATGTGAATTGAATAAAGAATATAATAATTAAGATAAAAAATAAATTTGTGCATAATAATAATAATCCCGCAGTCACCACCCGCCTTAATATTTTGAAATGAGGCATAATTGGCGGGTGCCGTACCTCATCCCATAGACCAGAAAACAGTCATCAAGC
Organism: Cabera pusaria; assembly: GCA_954871355.1. Classification (NCBI taxonomy): domain Eukaryota; kingdom Metazoa; phylum Arthropoda; class Insecta; order Lepidoptera; family Geometridae; genus Cabera; species Cabera pusaria. The sequence goes on from OX940897.1 coordinate 12,059,880, forward strand.
AGCACACATTCATAGCCATAATAAATTAATGTACCATCTTTTTATAGTTTTTCATGTCTCCATCCACAAATCATATTTTTATTTAATTTAATATTGTAAAAGAGTATAATAATAATAAATGTGTTTATTTCAGGCATCTTAAAATTAGCCCATATTAATACATACCTTAGCGACTAACATATATACAATAAACAAATACAAGTAAATAAGACACGTTAAATTCACGACGACGTGTGACGTACGGTCATGGTGTCCGGTATCCGACCTCGAAAGCGTCGAAACTTGACACCCCTCGGCCAGAATTCCTCCGCCATATACGTTCCCAGGGACTTAGCTGGAACCCGCACCACGAAGGAACCGAAGTCGACGTTGTGACGCGACTCCAGCTTTATCACCCTCAGAGATAACTTTGTTTTCAGTTTCACATATTCCGCCACCTCTTTCTCCGTGATGGTATAATGGACGCGGGATATGTACAGCGGCGTCGTGGGTATCTCCGGTCGTAGAAGATGGGCCGGGCCTGTCGGTGCTGTACCGCACTTGTTTCGGATGGGCGCCTTCTTTTTCTTCTCCACCTTCTTGAAGACGCCATCGTCCCGATTTGCCACCTCTTTTGTAGAAGGGACGGAATAATCGCAAATAATACTTTTTAATATTCATTTTGGAATACAACTAGTCCGTGTTATAAAAGTATTTGGAATTATTGTAATAAAATAGACAATTAATTATCGTGTGTGTCAGATGCTTTTATTGCACAGGGCCATTTTGGACATTGTCCTTTGATACCTTGATGACATCATTATGACTAGTGAATATTTTCACTAGCGCGCCATTGTAGGGTTCCGAACCCAAAGGGTACCAAATGAACACTTTCTGAGACTTTGTTGTCCGTTCGTCCGTCCGTCCGTCCGTCCGTGTGTCTATATGTGCGCACTTTACAGATGTACCTTCTTAACCGTAATAGGTACATACTTGAAATTTTCACAAACTCTATATCCGTCAGTGTATAACGGCCCAGACACGAAATTTTATAGATGCATGTAATTTAATTAAAACTTGTTTTGCACTAAAAAGAGTAAAATAAAATCTTTTTCAAAAAAATAAAACCGACTTCATTACTACAAACAGGCACTCAAAAGCGAAAAATAAATTACTTAATATAATTATTATAAGCGCTACCCACTTATCTATTTGAAGTCGGTGCCAGCCAAGTCTAATAGGTAGTAGATAGATACTACCTACATGTATCTACCTACTTACTACTACTACATACATGGTATCTAATGTATCTACTATCCAATATTTCGCTTTTGAGTGCGTGTTTGTAGTAATGAAGTCGGTTTTATTTTTTTTGAAAAAAAATGTATATCTACTTTAGTTACTCCTGAGAGCACAGAATAATGAATAGTGCTGATAGTAACTCCTATAAAATGTGATAATACTGAATAAATGTTACGTTTTGATGAAATTTTAGGTATGATGATTTAGAGATAGTTTCATCAAATGTATACCAAAGATTTGTTTTAAAATTAGGAAGTTTTTGAAACTGGTACAAAAAAAATTGTTTTCATTTAATCGGCCTTCTAAGTCTGAACCTTACTTGATGTTTTCTCACTTTATGGAATTCAATTACTTTTATTTGCCAAACCAAAACAAAAAATGCTGTTGTTTTTTAAATGTGTTATTATTGATTAGTTATTCAGCTACATCCTAAAATACAATAGCCAATTATCTCAATGATTAAGGTCAGTATAATCAAAAAAGCGTCACCGCTTCAGCTTGGGCTACACAGAATAATGAATAGTACAACTACAGTTTGCATTTCTCAACCGATTTTCGTGAAATTTTCAGGTTCGATAATTATATGGATTTTGTCGATAGAGTGAATTAAATTGTCTTACAATGGCGGAGGTATGGGAATTGAATACGTAAAAATATCAGACGTTTCGAAAAATGTTCAAAAATGTCACAATACTGTAAATGAGCCAAATGTAAAACTGTACCCTTTTAAAGATTTTTCAACGATATTATTCCCATTCCACTATGAATGTTCATTGTTCAACGTTCGCCAAAAGCAGGCGTCGAGTGAAATTAACCCTCCTGACCGACATTCGGTAGTCGTGAAGTTTGGTTACGAAATCGGGTTAATGTTTAGATTTAGTGCTAATAGGGTAGCTGTAAATTTGCAACAATGTTCTGGCGCTATCGGATGGCACATTTGGCACAAGAGCGGCGCGCCCCGGGCTCGACTCGGTTGCCAGTACTTGCCAGCCATATTTGTTCCACTATCGTTCTCGCCTGCGGTTTAACAATTGTTTTATGCCTGGAACATTTTTACTACAGTCACATGGGACATGGTTTGATAGAGAGTTCAGGGGTTACTTGCACCGTTGGTTATGGATTGCTAGACGTATGATATTAGCAGGTTAACTTTAGTGAAATGATACAAATGCATGAGTGTAACTGTGTAATGTAGGTATGTACTTATATATATCAAGATTATTCTTTACTTTGACCATACCTAGATTTTGATAGATCATTATTGGAAATTACATTTTTGCCTTGTTTGCATATTGATTGTTAAAAATATACCTTTCTTCTTTAGAAAAAATATACCTTTTTTCTCTTTCCTTTCGGAGGGTTGATCGAATGACGTAGTAGGTATACAATACTTAAACAAATCATAAGAAATGCTTGGGTGTGAGACTATTCTTATTACGACAAAAACAACGAAAATGTGAGTGGCGAAACTAATACAGAATATTGTCTCTCGGTATTAAATACGAACAGGTGAAAACACCTGGTATTTGAGAAGCTTTCTCCTATGCCTCCTCCATGTTTTAGACAACTATTTCTTACATTCTTAGGGTAAATATTTACACTTAGCGTTACGAAACTCAAATGACTGATCCATACAAGTACTGCATCTGATAATTTGCCATTTCTCCTTGACCCTATTTCCTGTGTACGACACATATGGGATGTGTATCAAAGACGCGGGTGTTCGTACTATCATCTTACGTCTACAAATTGATTTGATTCCCTCAGAGACTCGCGCTAGATCGGCTTGCGTCGATCGAGGCAAGTGACATCCATGCATTGTTAGTTCAGGCGTCAAACTTTGTGATTTTTTTTATTTGATAGTCTGGCGTTAGTTGTCAGAGTTGAGACCGCGAATCGGAAAACGTAGCGTAGGATGTCCTGTGATCTGTAGGGCTAGCATGGCCTTATCCCCATGGGAAAGACGAAACTATTTTTCCCTGTTTTTCGCCACTGACAGGAGATCAACACAACAATTTAAACGCTTGGTAAAGTTGAACCCCGAGTTTTGATTTTGTTTCGTATTAAAATTTAAAAAAAAAGAATTGATTTAAAGTCAGCGGGCGTTATAATTGACGAAAAACTTTACTTATAATTTGCCTTCTCCAACAAACAATACACGGATAGGTGGAAAGACAAAATAGTCCCCTTGCCATGCAGGTGGAGCGACGATATACGCCAAGCATTGGGCGGTGACTGCAAAAGAAGAGCCGAAGATCGGGCTCAGTGGTGGATCTTGGAAGAGGCCAGCTGGACTGACACCGCTGATTATTATGATGATGAGGCTAGCGTTTTACCACTATCTCGCCTGGTGGTTAGCGATGATCTGGTCGAGGCCTCACACTAGGCCTAGAATGGTCTGACTCTTAAAGGCTGTGCTGCCGAAACACCATAAGGTTTTGGCGTCAAATCTCCTCTTTGATGGTGGTACACTACTTTTTGGTAGCAAGTCAGGCGGAACATTGATATAATGCTCCTAGTTGGTCTAGGTGCTTGTATCTGATATAATTATATAAATTATAAATTAAACTAACGGACAGCCCAGTCAATATTTGAGTGGGCGATGCGCGTTTGCACTGAATAAAATAATCGCCTAAGATTAACTAAAAAGGTATCTAAAAAAACAACCACATTGGGAATCAACATTTATTTCTTCAGATAGGCTAGGAAGCGTTTATTTACCTATACTTTATTTCAGATTTTTTTAAAAATATTTTAAGACAAATAGGCGATTTTACTATATTAGCGCATTAAAGGTACTCTTACAACAAAGCACTATACCGTGGTTTTAGTGGTATATTACCATTATGCCAACTGAGGTTTTCCCAACCTCGAGGCTTATAATACATTAAATCATGGGTACCCGTTTTTTGTTCTGGTATCAGCAATCGGAGGTCATATTATCAGAGGTCTTCAAATGGCTTAAGAGTTTCGATAACAAAACTAGCTATTCGACCTACATGAGTTTAAAATCATACTAGATTATTTACACAAGTATAAAGCAGGATTCAAAATTTAGGTAATGACCTCAAATGACCTCTATGACGTCCCGTACCTGATGTGACTTCTAATTATGACCTCTACAATAAACTCTGTGCCATTACAGCTAGTGCCTTACCCAATGTATTCCTTTCGTAATAAGTTCACTATGGGAGAAGCTATGTACTACCGTAGTCAATTTTTATTAGTATTGTAAACACTCGAATCTTGTAATTACTTTAATTTTCTTCAGAGTTGTAGATGTTTACAAAGCTTTCAAATGAATAGACTTAGAGTAGTTTAGACATTCGACAGTTATCATTTTTCACATTTTACACGTAGGTCATTCATCTAGTTCATAGGTTTTAGATTACTTTGTATGTGTAGGATCATTCAATTGAATTTATAAATAAATTAATGCCGTTTTTTATGATCAATATCTGAATGCTTTGTTTCGACATAGACATTACATTTATTATTTGTTGTATCTTTAAATCTTTTTGGTTACAAATTAGATTATATAGATATCTTTGACCACAGCATCGGTTACCACCAGGCGAGATAGTGGTCAAACGCTAGCCTATCTTTACATAGTATTGCAAGAAAGTCGCTCCCGCTGTCTGTACGCTTAGATCTTTAAAATTACGCAACGGATTTTAATGCAGTTACAGCAATAGACTTAATAGACTAATAGATTCAATACGAAGGTTTATAACTAAGATTACACGCGAGCAAAGCCGCGGGGCGCAGCTAGTAAGATTTAAAACAAAAGAAATAAAAATAAATACTGACAGAATTCGTGTATGTATGAAATAAACAAAGGACCCTAAGCACACAATCTTTGTTTCGTTACTCTTCAATCTTAATTTTGTAATATTTATAAACCATACTAGCTGACCCGGCAAACGTTGTTTTGCCATATAAATAATTTCGTAGTAATTTCTAGTGTAGACAAAAAATAGCTTACTTATTGTAAGTATGTATGGAGGAAAAATGATTACATTACTAAAATGGCTATTAAAAAATAAGGGCTGATCGTAGAAGGGTGAAAATTGAGGATTGTATGTATTTTTGTATGTTGTATCATACAAAAAGAGAAATTAAAAATGTTGTCTAAAAAATAAAATAAAAAATGTAGGGGTGGACTACCCCTAACATTTAAGGGGATGAAAAATAGATGTTGGCCGATTCTCATAGATACCGGATAAGCACAAAAAATTTCATCAAAATCGGTCAAGCCGTTTCCGAGGAGTATGGCAACGAAAACTGTGACACGAGAATTTTATATATTAGATTTCCACTATCCACGTGCCATTTTGTCAGTCAGGGCTGTATGAATAAGATGCGTGACTGAGATCGAGTGGGGACAGGCTGTCGACAAATTGATTCCAACCCTCCACTACAAGTTGGGGGTCCGCCGGGACCCGCGAGCAAATACGTAGTGCCATCCTGCCTCGGATCAACCGTGAGAAGGAACCGATAAATATTTACAGGAAATGCTCTTTTAGTTAGCTTTTGAGATGAAGTGAGCAATTTGGCCGTTGTTTCAACTTATTGGCAATGACAATATTGTGACGGGACTAGCAAAACGCTGGCTGACAATGACGTCTATCTACAACATAAGTCATAAAATTAAGCTGAAACAACCCAATGGCTAAGTCGTTGGTCTGGCGATCGCGAGGTCGTGAGTTCGACCCCCACCTATTGCACTATTGACGTGAACCCACTCTAGACACAAGCATATTTATCTTAGGGCGAGGGGTTAACAACACTTCTAGTAAAATGCTACCCACATCTATACTAATATTATAAAGAGAGGACATTTGTATTTTTGTATTTTTGTATGTTTGTAATGATTTGGCTCAAAAACTACTCGACCGATTTAAAAAATTCTTTCACTAATACATAGAATGGACTTTCGGAATGAAAATAGGCTATATATTATCCCGTTTCAATGAAAGGTACATTCGTGGAGACCTAATTTGCAACCTAAGTCGGCAAAAAAAACGGTCGAAAAAACACGTTTCTTACGAACGCTGCTTAATTGAAAATAGATAGAAGAATATTTTCTATGCAAGAGTTGTACAACTTAATAAGACCTACAAAAAAGTCCGCGACAGCATATGTCTATCTCTTAAGGTTGACTCACAGTAACCATTTTAATCTTAAAATTTTTGTTAAAAAATATTACATAACTTCCAGGGCTATTTTCAAGTATATAGTATTAATCCTTATCCAAATAATTACGTTAATTAGCTTGGCCACATATTATATATTAAAATTGTCCTTTACAGTACATAATTAAATGAAAACTCTAGAAGATATCACGAATTTCACATACACGCATCGCAAAATTAATAAAATATTTGCAGTAAAACCACAGATTAGGTCATAGTTACTACGAAAATATTATTATAAGCTTAGCTATGCTGTAGATCCCCACCGATCACAATCAATTTGAAGTCAATATAGTATAATAATATGATCTATTGTATAAAATAATATTCATCTATATATATATAATAATAGAATATTTTAAACCACCCCGACTGATCTATGTATAATCTTTTCATTAAAAGCATTCCAATGACTCTAAGCACGACATTTAAAATCTGAGCTGTAAGTTGGAGAGGATTGGAGTATTCCATAGAGTCCAGGAGATGTCCCAGCATCAGGCCAACGCTTCCATGTTCTTACAATATCGTTGAAGAAGAAGATTTTCGAATTGATCAGACCTATGAAAGTTGATTTCATAGAGAAATTAACTAGAAAAGAGCTCAAAGTTTTATAACGATTGAACGAATTTTCATGAATCAAAGCTAAGAAAACTCTCGATGAAGACATCTATCAAACAAAAAAAAACTATCAATAATAAAAACAAAATTGGTTCATCCGGTTAGGTGCTAAGATGCTACAGACAGACACACACACGTTAAACGTATATTACCCCTACATTTTGCGTCGGGGAACGCGTAAGGTTACGGCGGGAGATATTCTCCTTGGTAAGCTACTTTTTGGTAGATTTAATGATCTCACTACCACTGTACGAAAACTCATGATTCATGAATGCACATAAAACTTTCATTGGTAGGTATATAGCTAAGGATAGAACCAACGACCGTCGGGTCAGAATCAGGGTAACTATTCTTTACGCCAAAGGGCCGTCCAATATCAATACGTAAGTATATAAAACAAAGTCCATCACTGTGTCTGTCTGTCTGTTCGCAATAATCTCAATAGCTACTGAACGGATTATCATACGGTTTTCACCAATAGCCAGAGTGTTTATGAGGAAGGTTTAAGTGCATAATTCGTTAAGGTTTTGAGTAAATTGGATGAAATATGACGATGATTATTAAATATGTTCATATTTTATATTCGATGCAACAAACTGACGCAAATTTTGTAGGCATATATGTTCTACCCGTGCGAAGCCGGGACGGGCTGCTAGTAGCTAATATGTAAGCTTTTTAAACAAATAAGTTCTTTAAAAAAAAAAAAACCGACTTCATAATCACAAACAGGCACTCAAAAGCGAAAAATCTATCCAATAGACTTGGCTGGCACCGACTTCAAATAGATAAGTGGGTAGCGCTTATAATAATTTTAAGTAATTTATTTTTCGCTTTTGAGTGCCTGTTTGTGATTATGAAGTCGGTTTTTTTTTTAATAACTTATTTTACCCTTTTTAGTGCATAACAAGTTTTAATTAAATTACATGCATCTATTACATTTGGTGGCTGGGCCGTTATACACTGACGGATATATACTTTTTAAAAATTTCAAGTATGTACCTATAACGGTTAAGAAGATACAGATCTGTAAAGTGCGCACATATGTATAGACACACGGACGGACGAACGGACAACAAAGTCTCAGAAAGTGTTCATTTGGTACCCTTTGGGTTCGGAACCCTAAAAAAATTGACTTTAAATGCCTTGCTAAAGTGATTATATTCACTAGTAATAATTATGTCATCAAGGTATCAAAGGACAATGTCCAAAATGGCCCTGTGCAATTAAAGCATCTCGGAAAGTATTATTTACGCAGTAACTATTATATAATCTGTGGTATTATGCTTATAATTTTTTTGTGTTGGTTGGTTGGTACAAAGTATTTTCATAATTCTGAGTTATTTAATAATGTATGCAGTGTCGCGGGACTAAAATGGCCGCCATCTTCGGCAAACGTCATGTCATGTCAAAAAATCTTAGGTATGTTTAAAAAAGTTTGCACCCTAACAAGACTTTGCCCGGTAGAACATTCCTGTGAAGACAAATTATTTATATTTATATATAATTATTTATTATAATTATTAATATATAATTATTTATTGAGGGCCCGGTGGCGTAATTGGGAGAACAGTCGGCTTTGATGCCGTGGTACCGAGTTCAAACCGCCGTGCACCAATGAATTTTTCGATCGAAAAATATATGTGCGCTTCTCACAGTTGCCCTCCGGTGAAGGAAAACATCGTTAAGAAACCAACAACCCCCGCATTGTGATAGGACATATCTAGTGTCCGCCTGGCCAGCTACCACCCTCAAGTTAGAAAATCGTCGCCAAACATCTTATGTGTTCAGGCAGCTATCCTTGAGAGCCAGTTCCCATTCTAGTCCACTTCTCTATCTTCGACCGCATCATCACTTAGCAATAGGTGAGATAGTGGTCAAACGCATGCCTATAAGATATTTAAAAAAAAAAGTATTATTTACCCCCCCAATGTATAAATGTATTATTACCCCCACCTTTATTTCTATCTCGCTCACAGTTACCGTAAGAATATCTGTCAAAAACCAAAATCAACGAGAAGAAAGATGTAAAAACATTATTCAAGGTCATATTTTTTTGTGTTCAAAAGTATATCCAATAGCAACCTCCATTGTGTATAATCTTCTTGGGACTCTTCTACTAAAACCAGTACATTCTCCTATGTTAGAGGTATTTATCTCCATATCTCTGGAGATACTTATCAGATCTCGATAAAATTAAAATGGGACCACATCGAAAACGTATCCTACCTATTAAAAAAAGAATCATTTGGATCCGTTCACTATTAACGGAGAAATCGCGTAACATACAAAAAAAAAAAAACACAGACGAATTGAGAACCTCCTCCTTTTTGTGAAGTCGGTTAAAAATAAAAAAGAACACAAACCATGGTACGACTCTGATGACTCTCTCGACGATCTGAATACTGTGAAAATTAGAACTTGAATATGCCGGGTACCTTTTAAAAGCAAGCCAAAAGAAAATCAATTTATAAATGTTCATTCAAATAACTGACCAATTAGTGGTACGAGAGAGTCAGGTATGCTTAAGAACAGCGTCTGAGTAGAACAAGAAATTTCCTCTTAGTTTTGACTCCACAGCAAACACTGCCCAGTATAAGAGAAAAAAAAACTGGTTTAATTGTATCGAGGATCATCTGAGAAGATTGGAAAAGTCAAAAACCTGGGACAAAGCGGTTAAATATCAATTGAAGTAATGAAACATTTGTAGAGGCAAGCAGGACCTGATTCACCTGTTCTTTTAAAGTTTGAGGTAGTTATCTGACAGATAAGTTTTCAGGTACTCTATCATATACAGAATATCTATTTAAATATCTATCTATAAAAAATATATAACAATACACTTATAACATTTATATAAATGAGATGTAATAAAAATACTCACTCGTTCGTCTGCACTAACTGTTCCTACCAAACTGGTTACACAATTAAACTGATAAATATATGTCTATGTTCTATATTAACGTTCTGTTATCGGTCGAAGAGCAATAGTTCAAGACAGTAAGTAGATTGGTTATTGCTTAGTCATTGCAACGTTATACTAATTATTGCAATAGGTTTGTGATCAGGAAATCGTTACAGAATGATAATTTCGACCGAGTTATCTTAATTACCATAGAGCTTGAAACTTGTTATGACTGGACAACCAATTGAATGTCAATAACGAGCTTTAGAAACAGATTTACTCTGAATCACCGCAAAGAATCGTATTCAAAACCCAAGTAAGTTTCTGACATAGCTCAGTAAATGAAATAGTATATTACGATACGTGTGACTTAAGTAGTCTCTCTGCACGGCATGAAGTTATTAATAATAATAGATAACTTATGTCACGAGTATCGTATATTATTTTATAGCTGTCAGTGTGACATAAACCCGCACTTTACGCATGCTACGCTTTTCCGTCAAATAAAAGATTATAAGTTGGCACCCGAGCGCAGCGAGTATCACGTCGTGCAATAATCGACTATTTAAGTCACGGAAAAGCGTGTGCGTTAAAGTAAATAGACAACTCTTTAGATTGCGAGGTTAAAATTTTCCCAAAACATAAACTATATGGAACAGATTGCAGATTATGAGTTATAAACAGCTGTAGACACAGTGCATTCATAAATATTGCATTAAAGTTTTTCAGCAAAAGGAAGCGGTGATATTCGGCAAGTGGACTGATAGTGATTGACAAAGGAGAGCTGAAGATTAGTTGAGTGTGGAGCAAATGAAGATGCCTCTATTTTTATTACAGCGGCAATATACCAACAAAAGCACAAATCGATACTAGTTAATAACTAGTTATAATGTAACTATAGGTATTAGTTATCACTGTTATCACCACCCCATGATCACGTCTTGGTAAATCTCCAAAGAGACCTTTATCTCCTAGAGTCACAGAATAATGAATAGTACAAGTACAGAAATTGCACTCCCTGAGAGCAAAAATGCGAGATTAAACCTAGTTACAACGATGGTAACGTTCAAAATGCGCTTCACGCCTCGGGTGCGACCTTGAATTTGCGTCACAGTATCAACTAATAGTAACTATGAAACGCGTGTTGCGCACAGTAAAATGCACCGTAAGTCCGCACAGCGAGAGTTTGAATAACTCGGTCAACTCGCGGCCTCTCCTATAGGGTTGAATATTATGAGAAAACTTGTTGAAGACTTGGTAGAAGAATATTCTAAGGTAGAACAATGTAATGAGTACATTACTGATAATAAGTGCTACATTAATGTTTAATGTCGAGGTAGGATAAAAGTACTACAGTTATACTTAAAATACGTGACGTTCAATTAAAATTGAGTAAAGTTTTAGACTGCGTAAGTTATATAACGCGAAAAAATAGTACTCACATGCCTAGAATCGTTGGTTGTTTGACTTGTAACATTATAATAGTCTAGGAGCTGACTCACTTTTTCGACCAAAAACAATTATGTATTTTATTCATTGTAGGAAAACTTTATTTTGTAATAGTTAAATATCTAAAAAAAAAATCTATAAAAAAAAAATCCTATATTTTATTTCACCATTTTGTCGGCATTATTGATATACACATACCTACACAATTTCAGCTTTCTAGTACTAACGGTCTCATAGCAAAACCTTGGACAGACAGACACATAGACAGACGGACAGACGAACATGACGAAAATATAAGGGTTCCTTATCAGGACTACGGAACTCTAAAAAAAGAATTTTCAATTTCGAATCGGTTTAGATTTGACAGAGATCTGAGGTCACAAACATTAAAAAATCCGTCGAATTGAGAACCTCCGTTTTTGTGAAGTAGATTAAAAACTAAAACACCGAATTCCATGCCCTGCGAGTCAATTTCAGTAGCAAGTTTGAGACATTTATCGTCATATCTCTTGAGATACTTATCAGATCTCAGTAAATCTCAGTGATCTGAGATCTATAAGTACTTTAATTACATTAACTCTCGGATTATAAAAATCTGACTATCGTATGACACGACAAAATCATTAAGAAAGAAAAAAAGGAAAATTGAAGTAAACGTTAGTAGGTACCTACCCAATTTATTTATCTTAGAACTAACTAACTAAAGCAAGATGTAATGTCGATAGAAATTCCCTAAAGATCATAACGTGGATTCCCTTGAAACATGAAACTCAGCTGATTCATACCTACCTACCATTTTATGTGGGACATTCTTTGCTTTTCACATAGTTACTCTTTACAGATACTATATGTTAATATCGTAAGCAAGGAATATAATATTGAAGTAGGTAGGTAGGTAGTTAGGCGCGCGACCGAGAGCGCGCGTGACACTTTACTGACTGAACATGCACCCTAGCGGGTTGCGCGGAGGTACTTGTAGTTTCATAGCTACAGCGCGGAGTGCGACAGGCCTGCTAGAGTAAAAAATAATTATGAAAAATCCCCAAAAAAATAATACATTAGCATCATTTGGCAAAGGCTTACTCTTACAGTATTTAGCGAAAAAAACAAACGATACGAGTAAGTGTGTGGATAAGTGCAATAAAGCTTAATAAGTAGAGAAGCAGTTTACGCGACTGTTAACTCAAAGATAGCCAAGACTTTTAAGTTAATCTTAGCATAAACGGAGAATTATTATTATTGCTAGTAAACAACCCCTAAATTATCTCGTCTGTGCCAAGAGATAAATTGCATCGTCTAAGAGACGACAGTTTAATCGCATTACAAAAATCTGGGTTGTAATAACTTTGTAGTGATCCTTAAATAAAATTAAAGACGCAACAGTGACATTTTGTTAATAGCAACTTTGTAATCATGTTTGCTGTGACCTTATAGTTTATGATACACATTAAGCTTGCCTTTTTATGGTGTTCCTAATCCGTCCTGATTTCTTTTATCGGGCACTATCCGACTCGTGAGCGGACAAGGCCGAAGACATGCGAGTATTCACCGCGGCAGATATCACACTTTTGTGAATGGATATTGTAAAGAAAGCTGAAATAACATAATAATGAACATTATGATTAGTGAAATTAGAGAACCAAACACATAGCTAATTAGATTAGCAAACTGAAGTAACAGTGGGTTGGTCACATTAGCAGCCAAAAACTGCCGTTGAAGGAAACGGAGTTCTTGAGTGGAGACCGCAAATCGGCAAGGCATCGGCGTAGCGAACCCTTAGACTAGGTGGAGTGATGACCTTCGCAAGGTGGCTAGCAAGAGCTGAATGAGAGTAGCCGAGGATCCTGCTCAGTTGCGTGCAGTTGTATATTACAACGGAGGAAACGCCACAGAGCAGATCAAACTTGAGATAAATATTGTTATTATATACAAAAATGATGCGCCGAATCTTATGCAGGTAATATATAACAAAATTATTTTTAAAGACAGAATGGAGCATTACATTTTAAAACGTACATTATCATGTACGTTTTGAAATACGCAAGAAAAGTAGGTAGTGCCTACCAAAAAAGGGAACTAGTTGAAATATCATAAAACATTATTCTAATTTCCAAGCAGGATTAACTTCAAACTTTAAAATGGGGTGCTTATTCATCTTCCCGCAACAAACAGCAGCGAAACAAATTTTAAATTAAATCCTTTCTCTCAACGAGTTAATGTCCCATGAGACTTTTCTCTGGTTTTAATTTCCGGAGCGCCTCTGCTGAGGAAATAGTTTGTTGGGCAAACACGCTATGTACATATCTGTCGAGGTACAACAAAAGGCTGAAACGTTACATCCTATATAATCGCATAGTTCCCGAGTTTTGCGCTTCCTAACGTTTTCTCGCTTTGAAACTGTTTTTTACTGGAATGTTTTTTGTATCTGTGAAATGTTCAACGATTATTAGGTATTGAAGTTCATGGTTATTTAGACACGTACATTTTACCGAAAATTATCTCCTCCTTATCTAGTTGGTGATTTGAACTAAATGTTAGGAGTTATGCCTCTATCCTTACCTTTTTCATATAATATCCACCTTAGACTTTTTTATTATTTTATATTATATTATATTATATTATATTATATTATATTATATTATATTATATTATATTATATTATATTATATTATATTATATTATATTATATTATATTATATTATATTATATTATATTATATTATATTATATTATATTATATTATATTATATTATATTATATTATATTATATTATATTATATTATATTATATTATATTATATTATATTATATTATATTATATTATATTATATTATATTATATTATATTATATTATATTATATTATATTATATTATATTATATTATATTATATTATATTATATTATATTATATTATATTATATTATATTATATTATATTATATTATATTATATTATATTATATTATATTATATTATATTATATTATATTATATTATATTATATTATATTATATTATATTATATTATATTATATTATATTATATTATATTATATTATATTATATTATATTATATTATATTATATTATATTATATTATATTATATTATATTATATTATATTATATTATATTATATTATATTATATTATATTATATTATATTATATTATATTATATTATATTATATTATATTATATTATATTATATTATATTATATTATATTATATTATATTATATTATATTATATTATATTATATTATATTATATTATATTATATTATATTATATTATATTATATTATATTATATTATATTATATTATATTATATTATATTATATTATATTATATTATATTATATTATATTATATTATATTATATTATATTATATTATATTATATTATATTATATTATATTATATTATATTATATTATATTATATTATATTATATTATATTATATTATATTATATTATATTATATTATATTATATTATATTATATTATATTATATTATATTATATTATATTATATTATATTATATTATATTATATTATATTATATTATATTATATTATATTATATTATATTATATTATATTATATTATATTATATTATATTATATTATATTATATTATATTATATTATATTATATTATATTATATTATATTATATTATATTATATTATATTATATTATATTATATTATATTATATTATATTATATTATATTATATTATATTATATTATATTATATTATATTATATTATATTATATTATATTATATTATATTATATTATATTATATTATATTATATTATATTATATTATATTATATTATATTATATTATATTATATTATATTATATTATATTATATTATATTATATTATATTATATTATATTATATTATATTATATTATATTATATTATATTATATTATATTATATTATATTATATTATATTATATTATATTATATTATATTATATTATATTATATTATATTATATTATATTATATTATATTATATTATATTATATTATATTATATTATATTATATTATATTATATTATATTATATTATATTATATTATATTATATTATATTATATTATATTATATTATATTATATTATATTATATTATATTATATTATATTATATTATATTATATTATATTATATTATATTATATTATATTATATTATATTATATTATATTATATTATATTATATTATATTATATTATATTATATTATATTATATTATATTATATTATATTATATTATATTATATTATATTATATTATATTATATTATATTATATTATATTATATTATATTATATTATATTATATTATATTATATTATATTATATTATATTATATTATATTATATTATATTATATTATATTATATTATATTATATTATATTATATTATATTATATTATATTATATTATATTATATTATATTATATTATATTATATTATATTATATTATATTATATTATATTATATTATATTATATTATACTATATTATATTATATTATATTATATTGTTAGAATGTTTCCAACTACCCTCACGCTGCGACTGGGCTCGATAGTATAAAAGCGGACAGCGAGCGGGTATTAGGACTCAGTCTTCGTGTGGCCGTCGTACGGTTCGGACGTCGTGGTTGTGTTGTTAGCTTAGACACCTTGTGTAATTGTTATTATGTTGAGGTTCTGTGGCATTATATAGCTGTGGGTATTGTGATAGTGATTATTGTTATTATGTTGAGGTTCTGTGGTATTATATAATTGTGGGTAATGTGATAGTGTTTATTTTTTAGCCTTTTTCACTTCTGGTCTCTAAGATCAGAAGTGGGATAGGTCCACGTGCACTTTACGCGTATAAGCCGTCTCTGACATTTGCCTTGATCTATTCAAAGTAACAGTTTTGAATAAATTAAGGTGCAATAATGTTTTTGAATCGAAGTGATACTGAGATCTGGTTTTTGTGAATATTCGTCAGTTGAAGTGTAAATTAGACGTTTGTCTGGGTATTTTGGGTAGGTATGTAATATTTCTTAAAGATAAAAATACTTCGTAAAAGTAATTTCGTTGATTTTTTTTGCAATAAAGGGTAGTTTGTTAGGCTTCTTATCTGGTAGTGTTTACCACCGCGTCCGAATACGAAACGCCACGTGTAATTGCCGTTTCTCATAGTGATTTGATTTCTCTGTAGTTGTAAGCTGTTTCGGTGTGCTACTACCGTGCAACATAGCTGATAATGCTCGTCGGCAAGTAAACGCGGCGGACAGGATTATTCTATGGTTGGTGTGGATACAGGTATAATTACAATGTTACTTTTATTTCGTTACTCGACCATGCGAGGAGGTTGATTGTGTTAAATAGTTGGGCAAGCCCAAGAGATTTACATGCGAGTAATTGTCTACCTAAAAATGCAAAAGCGTAGTCAAATCATTGTGCGACAACCTATAATAGGTCGTGTTAACATTTGTATTTGCTGTTACACCCACAAGGCGACATTGTTATTACTTTGCTGTGATAGGTTTGTTTGCCGTGTTTAGTGCGATTAAGAATCGTTTTCAAATCAAACCAATGCTGGTTGATCAGTAGCGTAATGGAATTTAGTTAAGTCGAGAGTGTTAACCCACGTCAGGGAAATTGATTAAAATCAAGACCATTCGAGTTTGTCAGATCTAACTTATTAGTGTCCTTCCTGGTTAGTCCGACATATCTACCATGTAAGCTTGTTCTTACCGTGAAGTTGCGGGTATAACAAAAAGGGTTTTGTTTGAGTTAGATGTTTTCGTATTACGAAAAATAAAAAGCACAATAAGGTCAATATTAATTTATTTTGAATTCTTATATCTACTTCTTACATAAGATACAAAGTGAAGCCGAATATTAAGTAACTGTACTAGTACAGTTTCAAAATTTCAGTGTATACTCGACCATAGTTTTGAATTTATTGCCGTAGCATTGAGTAGTTAATGTTTGAGGGTTATATTGAACTATCCGTCTCACTCTTAACCCCTTAGTTATTCATGCGGTGCTCGCGAACGCATTAAGTCAGTCAAATGAAAAGTTGACAGACGCAGTGCAGTGATGTTCATAAGTTTTAAGCGCCACAGTATTTGCTATAGGGAGACTATCGTCATGCCGACAAACGAGCGCTGTACATGGGCTGTTATCTAAATTCTATTAGTGTTATTTGTCAATACGTAGACAGTTATTATGGTACGATCCCAGTTTAGACCGTGCAGTAGTAATAGTAATAATGAGTTGAAATACTTAGTAAAAGTTTTGAGTAACATTTATGAGACACTAATTACAATAAATGTAAGGCGATTTCATTCATCCGCGTGTGTCTGTAACGTACTCGTAGTTATTGTGAAATATGCTAAGTTGCAAAAGTAAGTAAAGTGAGTAAGTGTTCCGTACAATTATTTTATCGTGACGAACGGACCTAGTCTATACCTACATGCTAGATGACGACGTACAGGGTTTAGTGTTCGAAGTTAGGTAAAAAAAAAAAAATGAAGTTAATTCGAAATCTTGTGATATTGTTAGTTTTTGCGGTATTGTTGTGAGTACTTCGTGACACGAGCAGTTTAGTTCTGGCAGTAAACTGATGGCGTTGTTTCGATGGTCAGGTTGGGCCGAACGTAGGAAACTTGAATCTGGGGAAATATAAGACTTACAGCGGCAAGCTTAAGGAGAGGTGATAGAAACAGTAAGCAAGTTACTTACTACTTACTACTTATGATGCAAACTGTTATTTTAGTTTGATTTTATTTCTATTACTTACGAAGCGTTGTTCAACATTGGTGAACCATTTTAATAGCCCCAACATTGCGGCTATTCTGTGCACCGACATTGTGGCTACTTGTTACTTTTCTTTACTAACTTGTTCGTTTATTTTGTATTTTGTATGGTGACTATTGAGTGTTTATTTTGAGTAGTTATTTTGTACCCCGACATTTTGGTACTCGTGCCTCGACATTTTGGTACTCGTGCCTCGACATTTTGGTACTGGTACCACGACATTGTGGTACTCGTACTCCGACTTTCTGGTGTTTGCAGACCTCCGAGCATCGCGGCATCTGTTGGCGATCGCGCGCTTTGCTGTGCGTGCTGTGCTTGCGTGCCGTGCTTCATGCTGAGCTCCACGCAGAGCGGCGCGCTGAAGCGCGATGCTGTCGGCAGTTGTGCTACTGCGCGAGTGCGCGCCACGGTGGTGCACGCTCTCCGCAGCGCGACTGCGCGCCGTCCGAGGCGTGCTGGTGCGCGCTTCCCGCAGCGCGACTACGCACCGTCCGAGGCGTGCTGGTGCGCGCTTCCTGCAGCGCGACTGCGCGCCGTCCGAGGCGTACTGGTGCGCGCTTCCCGCAGCGCGACTACGCACCGTCCGAGGCGTGCTGGTGCGCGCTCCCTGCAGCGCGACTGCGCGCCGTCCGAGGCGTGCTGGTGCGCGCTTCCCGCAGCGCGACTACGCACCGTCCGAGGCGTGCTGGTGCGCACTCCCTGCAGCGCGACTGCGCGCCGTCCGAGGCGTACTGGTGCGCGCTTCCCGCAGCGCGACTACGCACCGTCCGAGGCGTGCTGGTGCGCGCTCCCTGCAGCGCGACTGCGCGCCGTCCGAGGCGTGCTGGTGCGCGCTTCCCGCAGCGCGACTACGCACCGTCCGAGGCGTGCTGGTGCACGCTCCCTGCAGCGCGACTAGGCGCCGTCCGAGACGTGCTGGTGCGCGCTTCCCGCAGCGCGACTACGCACCGTCCGAGACGTGCTGGTGCGTGCTCCCTGCAGCGCGACTGCGCGCCGTGCGAGGCGTGCTGGTTGAGCAAATCAATGCAGGTGCTGGTGCCAGGAGGAAACCAGGTGGCTGACGAAGCGGTCGAGGACGTCCCGCTGTCAGGAGAGGCCGTGTTAGAATATTTCCAACTACCCTCACGCTGCGACTGGGCTCGATAGTATAAAAGCGGACAGCGAGCGGGTATCAGGACTCAGTCTTCGTGTGGCCGTCGTACGGTTCGGACGTCGTGGTTATGTTGTTAGCTTAGACACCTTGTTTAATTGTTATTATGTTGAGGTTCTGTGGCATTATATAGCTGTGGGTATTGTGATAGTGATTATTGTTATTATGTTGAGGTTCTGTGGTATTATATAATTGTGGGTATTGTGATAGTGTTTATTTTTTTAGCCATTTTCACTTCTGGTCTTTAAGAATATTATATTATATTATATTATATTATATTATATTATATTATATTATATTATATTATATTATATTATATTATATTATATTATATTATATTATATTATATTATATTAT
Organism: Cabera pusaria; assembly: GCA_954871355.1. NCBI lineage: Eukaryota > Metazoa > Arthropoda > Insecta > Lepidoptera > Geometridae > Cabera > Cabera pusaria. Next base: position 12,079,638 of record OX940897.1, read on the forward strand.
ATTATATTATATTATATTATATTATATTATATTATATTATATTATATTATATTATATTATATTATATTATATTATATTATATTATATTATATTATATTATATTATATTATATTATATTATATTATATTATATTATATTATATTATATTATATTATATTATATTATATTATATTATATTATATTATATTATATTATATTATATTATATTATATTATATTATATTATATTTTATAGTATTTTTTATTATATTATATACTAGCTGGCCCGGCGAACTTTTTACCACCTAACAGACAATGAATGTCGTGTTACCTTTTATATGAACTTAATTTAGGCTTTTATGAACATAAGAAATGAATACAAAAAAGATATAATGTATTATGGCAATACAGATATGGAATAAAAATTGGTAAAATTTTTTTTTGGATATAGAAATCCGATATTGAAAAATATCATTATCTCATCTCGTGTTTATCCGGACCTGCGCTGTCATTAGTGAAAGGAATCCCGGTTACCGCGAATAATTATCAGATTGTTTACGCTGCGTTAGACGAACTTTATCAGAACAAACGAATCTTAGCCGTTACCTACTTAGAGAAAATTGTTAATTATCCCGTAGTACGGGCGGGTAATTATAGGGAGTTACAGAATCTCACTAACGTGTTTTATGAATCGAGTCACGCCCTCGAAGCTATAAATATTGAGAATTTAGGTGAATATATCTTATTCCATTTAGCCTCGCGATCGCTCGATGCGGATACTCGCATGCGGTTCGAAACTCAAAACAGCACACAAATACTTACCTTTAGTGATCTTCTCAAGTTTCTTCAAGACTACGTAAAGATTTTAGAAACTACACAACGATCTCCAAATCCTATCTCATCCCGGACCTTTGACGGGAAAAACAATCCTTCGCGGACTTTCGACGGAAAGAAATCTCAGCCAAATAATCGGCAATCTAGCGGCGGATCAAACCGCTCATCTTATCTTACTGAATCTAGCCCGCCAACATTCAAATGTTTGTGTTGCGGCGAGGTGCACTCCATATATCGGTGCCCTACCTTTCAATCGTTAGACTCTCGTGCTAGACTTGACTTAGTAAAAAATAAACAATTGTGTACTAACTGTCTACGTAACAACCACGTCATAGACAAGTGCATATAAAAGGTAACTTGTTCAATGTGCGGATTACGTCATCATTCGTTGTTGCACTTTGAGAGCCCCCGAGTGAACTCGAGTGACATCACTCAAGCGAGCACTAGCGCGCATTTAGGATCGAGCCGCAGCATAGTGCTACTAGGGACGTGTCAGCTGCGCGTTTGTAATACCGTTGCCAGCACGCAGCGCACCGTGCGCGCTCTTATCTATAGCGGCGCGCAAGACTCATTCATAACTACTGCCTGCGCACGGAATTTAGGCCTCAAGCTCCATCGCTGCAATCTTACGGTAGCTGGACTTGGTCAAAACACTGTATTTCAAGTCAGGGGAGTCACACAGTGCGTTTTGCAACCCCTCGATAACGACGACCCGCTATACAAGTTAAAACCTATCGTTCTAGACAACATTACCTCGCAGATGCCTAGCGTTCAAGTGCCGTCAGTCGTCCGGAGTCTATGTCAACATTTTGTTCTCGCCGATCGCGACTTCGACCGGCCCGGACCGATAGATATTTTAATCGGAGCAGAACTTTTTTCGGAAATCTATGACGGTCAACGCGTTAAGCTAGGTCCCGGCTTACCTTCAGCCTTACACAGCGTATTCGGCTGGATACTCACCGGCGCCGTCGACATCGACGTATCACCACCACCCGCTGTCTCGTCACTGTTAGCTGCTTCGCGCACACTCGACGAGCAAGTCCGACAGTTCTGGGAAGTCGAGGAGCCACCGCGCGCGCGTATTACTAAGCCCGAAGATGACATCTGTGAGACTATGTACGCTGATCTTACCTCCCGCGAACCTAACGGACGTTACGTCGTACCTATCCTTCTAAAGGACCGCGATTGCACATTAGGCGAATCGTATCACACCTCTTTGTCTCGGTTGAATAACCTCGAGAAGAAGCTCAACAGACAACCTCAACTTAAAACTGATTACACAAACTTTATGCAAGAGTACGAAAGTCTCGGTCACATGCAACCGATATATCCATCTCAGTCTCATCCACAACCGCAAAAGCGTTATCTTATCCCGCATCATTGCGTCATCCGACCAGAAAGCACAACAACTAAGCTGCGAGTGGTTTTTGACGCAAGCTGCAAGACTACTAATGGTCTATCTCTCAACGAGGTAGTGTACGCTGGCCCTAAGCTTCAAGTTGATATCATAGATATCATAACCAACTTCAGACAGCACAGAGTAGTGTTTACCTGTGACATATCGAAAATGTATCGACAGATTTTAATTCGCCAGAGGATCGCTGCTATCAGCATGTACTATGGCGTGAGTCCCCTAGTGACCCGGTAACGGAATACGAACTCTCCACCGTGACGTACGGAGTATCGAGTTCACCTATACCTTGCGATTCGCACTCTCCATCAACTAGCGGCTGATCACGGCGATGAGTATCCCCGCGCTGCCGACGCAATTCGTCATGAGACATTTATGGATGATGTTACGACAGGTGCGCCCTCTGTTGAAGCCGCAATCAAACTTAAAGACGAGCTTATCAAACTTCTCGGCCACGCTCAACTTGAGCTGCGAATATGGAGCAGCAACTCCACCTCCTTTTTGCAAACCTTGCCAGTAGATCACTGCCAATCTCCAAAACAATTTTCAGAACAAGACGATAAAAATATGCTAAAAATCTTAGGAGTCCAATATGATCCGAAGGAGGATAGTTTCACGTACTCACATTCTCCGATCGTCGACACTGAACATACAAAGCGTTCTATCTTATCTAACGTTGCTCGCATCTTCGACCCTCTCGGCTGGCTCACACCTGTCATTCTCAAGGCAAAATTACTCTTTCAAGATTTGTGGCGTTCACATCTCTCTTGGGACGAACCGATTCCCAGAGACTTATCTCAAGACTGGCGTGAATTTATCTCGGACCTAAATAATTTAAATTTCATCAACATACCGCGTCATGTCATCCCTCATCAAGGCAAGAAATTTTCGATTATCGGCTATTGTGACGGATCGCCTAAGGCTTTCGGCTGTTCAGTCTATCGCCGTGCTGCCACTGATGACCAGGTCAATGTCCATCTTCTGATAGCTAAGTCCAAGGTAGCCCCGTTAAAAGTCCTCACTGTCAACCGTTTGGAACTTTGCGGCGCGGTTTTACTAGCAAAAGTCGCTAGTAGAATTTACTCCTTGCTTAGGAAAAACCTAAACTTATCTCAATGCTATCTTTTCACTGATAGTTCGACGGTGCTGTTGTGGCTGAACACTGAACCGCACAAATTAAAAACATTTGTAGCGCATCATGTAGTTCAAATAATCGATGCGTCCGGACCGTTTGTGTGGCGTCACGTGTCCACACACGACAACCCGGTTGATCTATGTAGTCGTGGTCTACCATACTCTCAGCTAGCTACCTGTGAAAGCTGGTGGTCAGGTCCCCAGTGGCTGACCGATACACCTGACGACTGGCCTGTATCAGCAGTCAAAGGGCAGGACAACCTTCCAGAACTGAAATCGTCATCACAGTTGTGTAACGTTTACCTCACTACACAAGATTCTGATGTGTTACAAACTCAGCTGGAAAGCTCCTCCAGTTTTTCGCGCGTGCAGAGAGTAGTAGCGTGGATCTACCGTTTCATAGATAATGCTAAACGTAAACGCTCGGAGCGAAACTTATCGCCTTTTCTCACCTCCACCGAGCTCGATAGGTCAGTCAATTCTTTAGTGAAATATGTTCAACAGCAACAACTTAAAGAAATCCCACCTTTAGTTTCAACCAAAAAATCTCCTCCGAGACACATCTCTAAGCTCTCGCCATTTGTAGATTCGCTTGGTATTATTCGTGTGGGTGGACGACTAGGGCAATCCGACTTACCTGATAGTGTCAAACATCCTTATCTTTTACCAAAATCATCTCGGCTGTGTCAACTCCTTATCGATCATCTTCATGCAACTTACCTTCACTGTGGACCGCGTCTTCTGTAGTCATTAATCCAACGTCGATTTTGGATTCTCGGCCTACGTAACCTTATTAGATCGCGACTATCTAAATGCGTCACTTGCTTCAAAACGGCACCTACTTATCTGCAACCATTGATGGGTGATCTACCTTCATCTCGTGTAACACCACAATGTTTCCAGAAAATTTGAATTGATTTTGGAGGGCCGGTGATGATAAAAGAAAGTAGGCGTCGTAATGCACGATCTTATAAGGCATATCTATGTCTTATTGTTTGTCACTCAACTAAAGCAATTCATCTCGAGCTGGTCACCGAGTTGACCACAGAAGTATTTATCGCAGCTTTTGACCGTTTCATATCACGGAGGGGTCTTTGCAAATTAGTTGTTACCGACGGTGGAACCAACTTCATCGGTGCTAAGCGCTATCTATCAGAAGTTTCAGAAATTCTATATAAAGAAAGCAACTCAATCTCTCAGCAGCTCGCGTCTTGAGGCATAACCTGGAAAATTAATCTTGCTTCGGGAGCACACTTTGGCGGTATTTTTGAACGCAGTATTCGTTCTACTAAGTATCACCTTAGGCGAGTCATAGGAGCCCAGACCCTTACTTACGAAGAATTCTATACTGTTCTTACTAAAATCGAAGCGATGTTAAACTCCAGACCTATGGTGGAGCTTTCATCCGATCCCCGCGAAGTTGACGCTCTCACTGCTGGGCATTTTCTGATTGGCCGCCCGTTAGTTTCCTTACCTGAACCAGTACACGATGAGAATGTATGTCTGCGTTCTCGCTGGCAGCTTACACAGAGACTTACTCAAAGTTTCTAGCGTACTTGGCAAAGGGACTACCTTCATACTCTCCAACAACGCGTAAAATGGTTCAAGTCAGATAACCAACAACCTAAATTGGAAGATCTTGTAACCATTATTGAACCAAACTTACCTCCTAACGAATGGCGTCTAGGCCGTATCGTAAAGTTGCATCCCGGAAAAGACAACATCATCCGCGTTGTGACTGTCAAAACCGCTAAAGGCTTGCTAGTGCGACCAGCGGTAAAAATCTGTCCTCTTCCGATCGAAGAGCAGCATTAATCTTCATAATTAGAAGACCTTAAACTTATTATTAACTTAAAAAACAATATTCTTAGCATTTAACTTTAAATATTTATATATACATTAACATTAACTTACACTTCTAAATTGTTCACATATGTAATTTATTATGCAACTTATCACACCTATTTATCTAATACCAATGACCTTATGAATCCGAGTAGTATCTTAGTAGCAGGGTCACGAACCCTCATTTAACCTTGTGAAATCCATGATGATTTCATGTGGGGGGATATGTTCAGGCTTTACTTTACAGTCCACTTTCCTTATTCCCGCCAACGTTCCTCCACTACCATTATCCAACTCCGCATTTAAAACTCGCGGCAAAATGCTCCTGCGCACTGATTGGCCGGGCATCCTACAATCGCCGCCAGTCGCCATAGAGTCGCGAAATCAATCTACAGCAATGAAAATGTAAAAACCATAATTTTGTGTGCATAAAAGTTTCCGCAGTGAGAATTCCCCATCAAGTGCTGTGTTATCATCTTAACTATCCAAAAAACATTAAATCATAACAGGACATTTACTAATGTGCGTGTATCAAACGAGATCGCAGTGAGTACCCTTCCATCCTTTTCAAATTTTCCATTAATCTTAGCTGAAGCCTTAACAGATATATTATAGTACTTTTTTATTGTATGTAAAAAGCATTGACTTGTATTTTACATAATTCTCTGACCTTCGCCTTATTATTGAGTATCGAGCAATCCATACTTTTCTTGAGCCGTGAAAGTTTCCTCCAATTACAGTGGGAAGTTTTAAGGAGCCACTTGTTAAGTTCGGCGACGCGAACACTTCTTGTTTTTGCGAAGAAAACTCCCTGATTGCAGTTTTATAAGATTTCCTTTCGATAGTCGCCAAAAAGCGAGGGAGATAAACAGTTAAAATAAAATGTGTCTGGATATATAATGCAGATGCTATGGCTTTAAAGATTAGTCTTAACTCATAATGTTCTTGTAGAATTTGGTTTCTTTTAGTCGCCTTTATGACTCTCGCAAAAAGGGTAGTGCGCTCTTACCTCACGTAATACGCTCTACGTAAGTTCTGATGAGGTGCACGCTAGTCCTAGAACTGGCTCTCAAGAACAGATGCCGGAAGACATTCTTAACGAATTTTTCTTTACCGGAGGGCCACTGTGAAACGCGCACATACATTTTACGATATAAAATCTATTGTTACATTTATTATGGATTCTGCGATCCGCTATTGAATACATTTTTATGAAAACTATATACTTTCGTTATATTTAGCTAATACATCTAAAATTTTACAATATAATCTATGTTCCCTGGCAAAACTATTACTTTTATTGCCCTTTGAATAATCAAAACAAAAATGTGTGATTACGTGATCTTCGTTTTAAGTGAATTTTTTAAGTAATAAGTTGTGCGAGTGACAATTTTATCACTTAGGTGGAAATAATAGTAAATTATAGTACCTAGTATGTAAGCAATATTTTGCCACGTCTTGTCAAAAATATTTAAGTAGTTATTACGTTTGTATGGACTATTCGTTCGTTGCAGTCGTCTTACACTAGCAGATCACTCTAGAACTCTAGTCATGTAAGAGTCTTGTAATGTCGTATATAAGTTGCTTGAATTAGTGCACAAATCGAGCAACAGAACGGGACCGAAGTGCATTAGTCGATTTAAGAAGCGCATTACCCTGCGGCCATTATTTTCACAGACCGTTTGCTCCGACCGTCGCGATGTTGCTGGAATGGGTAATGGTAAACGGTATAATAAAAACGCAACCCAAGATTGTAGCCTAGTGTTAGTCGATTTCACCTGAGTCTTGACAGTACAGAGAGGAGTTTTATTAAAAAAAAAAGGATGCTTAGAAAGCTACGCGTTAGAAGTAAAATTTCCAAGTTCATTCAATTGATTTCTCAACATCACAAATTATTTTTTTGTCCAACTCCATCTGTTGAACTTAGCGGGACGCCCAAATGATAGCGAATACTCTTCGTAGTGACGTTGTTCTCTAATAGAGGGAGTTTATAAATATAAAATATAACATGACGCTTACGTCACTTCCGTTGATTCGGCCCGTGACGCTACGTCACTACCGTCAATTTCTACCCGGGTACGCCTACAGAAGTTTTGCTTCAAAAATATTGGTTTCTGGAGACTTAACAGATGGCTTTCAAAATGAAGGCAATAGTCTTACATTATAAATCTGACAAATCTAATTTATTCTTTTAATTATTTATTGATATCTATTTATAAATATTTATCTATACCGCTCTCATTCCATAAATTCCTAATATTTATAATTTTCAACAGACTATTTTCATTAAAAAATAATCATCAAACAAAGTGTACATAAAAAAAAAGTGAAGTGAAACTATTTTTTTTAATGAAAATGTTCGTTCGGAATTAATCATCATCACTATTTTTAATATTTTAGCCTGGGGATTCGCTCTGCATGCTTTTATTTACTCAACACGGTTTCCGAATATAGCATCGCCAAAAAGGTTAGAAGGTTTATGTTTTTAGAATGCAATGTCACTATATGTTATCTTACATTCAAACAGCGCAGTGCTACAAAGTTCTCTCAGTAGTGTTAAATATTTTTTTAGCAAGTGTAAATCCAAATTGTAAGTCAATTTGGATTATTATTATTATTAGTTTAATTACTTCTTCACGTCTTCATACGTGATTCATCACGGCTATGTGATAAACTTAGTATCCGAATAACTTTTATACTAATTTTCAGGAAACACTCATCCTTTATGCATGGAAATTACAAAATTTGCTTCCTATTTCCTACTGCATCAAATCTCACTCAAGAATAATTCTGGAAAATAGCAGCGATCTGAGATAAAAGGAAATATAAGTACATATAAGGTTTTCCGGTTGTGATGGTTAATCTTTCCTGTTGATAACTACTGTTTCAAGCTCCGTCAGTTTTTCTCGTGAAATGGAGAAACGTAAGACATGAAACACAACATTATATGTTGTAACAGTATGTGAGGTTTTTTTTTCATAATTCACGCAAGTATGGGCGAGTTATTCAGTATTAAGCTATGCAAAAACAGACACACGAGGTCTACAAACAGAACCACTAGTGTTATATTATTTATGTATTATTATTATATTACTATACTATCTGTCTACCAAATTCCGTCTAAACCTGTTTAACCGTTTTTGAATAACAAACATACACACTTTCACACACTTTTATTACCTAGTAGTATAACACATTTTTTAACCGACTTCACAAAAAAGGAGGAGGTTCTCAATTCGTCTGTATGTTTCTTTTTGTGTGTATGTTACGCGATTACTCCGTCAATTGTGAACGGATTCAAATGATTTTTTTTTTAATAGGTACGGTAGAACGTTTTCGAGGTGGTCCCATTTTTATTTTATCGAGATCTGATTAGTATCTCCAAAGATATGGAGATAAATAGCTCAAACATAGGAGAATGTACTGGTTCTAGAAGAAGAGTCCCAAGAAGATTATAAACAATGGAGGTTGCTATTGCATATACTTTTGAAGACTAAGTAAAGACCGGCAAAGTCGAGTTGGACTCGCCCACCGAGGCTTCCGTACAACGTTGGTTGGTACCAATTAGGCTAGACCTCTAAATTGTATGAGCGCCCATATAACTCAGAGGCCTACCTTGATTGGCGTAAACTATGTATGTATAGGGATACCCTTTAATTTTCAACTTTTTTTATTTTTTAGAATTTTTCCTTTATTTGTGCTATAAGACCTTGCTTCTTGCCAAATTTCATGATTCTAGGTCAACGGGAAGTACCTTATAGGTTTTCGACCCAAAACCTATAGGGTACTTCCGGTTGACCTAGAATTGTCAATTTTGGTCAAAAGTAAGGTCTCACAGCACAATTAAAGGAAAAATAATCCGAAAAATAAAAAAAGTTGAAAATTAAGGTAAATTTTGGTACTTACAAGTTTTCGCGAAAATCTAAATTTGCTCATATCTTTTTATCGTGTTGACTCAAGACCTTGATTTTTATACACCTAATAGGGACTATAGATTTCTGTATCTGGTATAAATTTTAACTTGCTAAGTCCACCCGTTTCTAAGTGGTCTACTATCTACTATCCAATAGACTTGGCTGGCACCGACTTCAAAAAGATAAGTGGGTAGTGCTTATAATAATTATATTAAGTAATTTATTTTTCGCTTATGAGTGCCTGTTTGTGGTTATGAAGTCGGTTTTATTTTTTTTGAAAAATAATTAATTTTGTATCATTAAAGCTAGCGTTTAACCACTATCTCACCTGTTGGTAAGTGATGATGCGGTCGAGAATGCTAGCACGCTAGGACTAGATATAGATATTGTATTCCCATCCGTCAAACACGCGATAAAGAACAAATTTTTAATTACGTAAGCTTAGGTGCTGTCAGTACGATACATTGTAGAAATGTTAGACAATAAACAGACGATCGGCCCCCGGGGTGTTTGATACAAATTCAATTATATCCCGCAGTGATGCTAGGTGGTGTGTTATAGATTTATTTGCTCATTTACAGAACACTTAAGTATTTTCGATGAACATCTAGCTACTTTTATGTACCCTAAGTAGGTCAAGAATATCGCACACTTTTAATTGATTTTACCTTTTGGTTTTATGTTTCTGAACAGAGTGGTGGCTCTGCAACAAAATTGTCATTTTATTTGAATCGGAAAATGTGATGAATTAATTTTTTAAACTTAGGTGTTTCAATCTACAACTTCTGCATCTAAACTAAATGATCAACTAGGTAGGCTGTGGCCGCGTGGGACCCACTGACCAATGACATTTCCTTAATCGGTTCACCAGCACTTACCGCTGTTACCGCTATAAAGTTAAGTCAGATCAGTAAACATTATACTATATCAATAATAATATCTATTTCCTAGATTAAGTAAGTAGTATGTACGTAGTGTAATCCGAGGCCTTTTTTTTATTTATACTACTAACCCAGATAACTTCCACCGCAAAACTTTTGTCTTACGTTTTCCAGAAAAACCATTCCATTTTACACCGCAACATCACATAACATATTGTACAATACTTGTATTATATTAAAGCTTATTTCTCTGTCTCAAAAATACCGTACCCATGTCAATATAATTACACCCAAAGAAGTACATAAATCATGAGCTCAAGATCTCCAGTTAAATTCCTCAATAACAAGCCCCACCACCATTAAGAATCTAACAACTTGTTCGACACGTCCACTATCAGCGACACCACCACTGATTAATAGATCTTTTTGCGCAAAAAATCGGACCGGGAGGTGTTATAAAGGACTATTTTATCGATTCGAGGGAGCATCGGAGTGGACAGGACATCGTAGGCGGACGTTGTGTGGCGTAGCGTGGCATGGCGTGGCGTATTTAAGAACGCATTTAAGGGGCTTTACTCTGGACAGTGACGGATGTGCCCTACTTGAGCCTCGACCGTACTGGACTGACGGAACTGTCGAATTCAAGTTATAAATTGATTCCGGCGTTCTATTTTTGAAGATATAACTTTATTTGATGGAAAAGTGGAGAGAGTGTCGAGATCTGAGATCTTCACTATACCAAAATCCCTATTTCAAGGAAAATTATACCTGAAAACTATCATAATCATGTAGATTTTGACAAACGCATAATGGTGGGCTTCACTCTAGAATTGTCCATTATTATAATGTATTGGATTTCATGATCCTATGCTTCTCAAACTTGCTACTGAAACTGACTCGCGCAGCGTGGAAGTCGTTAGTTTTAGTTTTTAAACTATCTTAATTTTTATAACCACATAAAGTCGCCATAGACCTATCTCATATGCAGTATTTCGAAGAACACCTAGCTCCTGAATCCAAGCACCTAACATTACGTAAGATATCGGTCAAGTGCTTGTCTGTTAAATATAAAAAAGATGTGAATTACTTTTTTATTCCATATAGGCAGAGTTTGACCACCTGATGTGATCAATGATGTCATGACATTCGAAGAACATTTTTTTTTCTGATTCTAGTTATCATTAGTCAAAGCACGCATCATCTTCAAGTTTTATAACTTACCACCACCCTCATTGTGTATACACAAAATTGCCAGACCCCCAACCGCCCAATTTGGAAAATCCCAGCGATGTACTTCGCACTACAACCGGCAATTCATCAAACAATGACGAGGGTGTGTACACGACAAATTAATAAGTTATATCGTCTCCGATGCAATTTTTCGAGGATGTTTTATGTTATAGACATGCCTTTGTGGTTAGATATTGATTGTTTCAAAATATTATCGATGTTCATTAAATCGTAGGGTTCTCTCAAAGACATGGTAGGTGTTGTTTGTGTGTGTGGTTTCTTGCAATGGAACAGCCTTACGAATGTGTCACGAAGAGAGGCATTTGTATGACATCAAGTAGACATCAAGTAGTAAGTAATAGAACTTGTACTATTCTTTATTCTATGGTAATAGACAACCGACTTTTGTCCAATCCACAGAGCGCAACTGTTCTGTGATTTCCACCAGTTTTAAATATTGGCTGACTTAGATAATTATACCGCAACTCTTTACGAGCATAAGTAGCAAGCTGAAACCAATTCGAGTGCGATTAATAATGAATCCCACCATTTCAGCTAACGGCATATCCCGGTATAATCGAGTACCATAGATATTAATCACCGCAGACATCAAAAAGCAGTCGTCAAACGTTCCAAGATAATAGCCAGGCGTTTAGCTGAATATTTTGACAAATAGCTGGTGCGTTCCGCAGTGAAACAAAGCACCGTGGCAACGTTGAATGCTACTAACGCTGGAGGTGACAATACAAATAAGAGATAAGAATCTGCGCGACAAAGCTATTATTAGTAAAATAAAACTGGCAAAGTGCGAGTCAGACTTTTGTCCCGCACACGGAGGGTTCCGAACGCCATCTATCAAATTTCTAACGAACTTCTAACACCAACTAAGTAAACGTTAACACAAAGGTAGAATAGTATTATATAGTAGTAATAGTAATAGTAGTAATAGTAATTGTAGTGATTAATATTATTAAATATCTGGTTGACCGAGCTTTGTTCGGTATTTTTGCCAAACAGACAAATATGACTCTTCCCGACATCTATTGACGAATAATAATACTATTTTTTTAATTGAGAGCAACTAATTGCTTTACCGACACAGTACTTCTACTCGCCATTAGATGTCGGGAAGAGTCATATTTTGAGTTGATTATCAATAAAGTTGATTATTGAAAACACGAATAAAACAACATTTTCTGAAAATGCTAGGAGTCATTTTAGATCGATTTATCGCCCCCGAAATCCCCTGTAGGTGTACTAAATTTTATTTAATCGTTGGAGCCGCTTCCGAGATTCAGATTAAGGTAACGACGATAGCGCCATCCTTGATGCTAGGTAGATGGCGCTGCGCTATCGTAAAAAACTTTTTTTTAACTTTTTTTTAATTTTTAACTTTGTTCTGTTCTTAGTATTTGTTGTAATAGCGGCAACACAATACATCATCTGTGAAACCAATTTCAACCGTCTAACTATGACGGTTCATGAGATACAGCCTGGTGACGAACGGACAGACAGACAGACAGACAGACAGACAGACAGACGGACAGCGGAGTCTCAGTAATAGGGTTCCGTTGGTACCCTTTGGGTTCGGAACTCTAAAAAGAAATAAAGTGTGTAACACTTCAAAGTAACATAATATTTGATTTACGCAGTGCAACATCTCTCGTCGGATTTGAAAACTGTAATGATTTTTTCCGAATGATTAACTTACGTAATAAGTAGTCATAGATGGCGCCACCAATGCATAATTGGGTTAAAAATGCAAAGCACCTGAACATGTTATTCAGGAAGTTGCGGGTTCAAGTCCCGTCGGTACGATGACATTTTGGATTGTGTTTAACAATTTACAAAAAGTTATTATTATTATTGAATAAAAATAAGCTTTTCGCCTTTATCTCTATTGCTGTTAAGCGATGGTTTGGTCGCCATTCTGAGATGGTTTTTGCTTGTCGCATGGAAGACAACCCACAGTGAAATAATGCTCAGCCTGCTGATTATCTCAACATTAGTGCAATGTACTAGCCCGGACTGGACGGTTTGGGGTCGAAACCATGGGCCCGTGGGATCAACAAGCACGTTGTTAAGGAGCTGTCTAGACGCCTAATCGACGTTTCCCACGACCAAAGAGCTGGCGCTTACCTCGGGCAACGAATTAGTTTCGCCATTAAAAGAGGTTAATGTCGCCATCTTTTTGGGTACTCTACCAGCAGACAGCAACCTAAATTCCATTTTTTATTTGTAGTTTTTATTTTAATCATTAGTCATAGTTAATATTTTAGTTTTATTAGTTTAATAAATTGTGGCCTAGATACATTTTGTTTTTACACATCTTGTGTTTTGTAAACACACATTTTTTTCACATTTTACACAAGGGTGTACGTTTCACCATATTTCGGTCGCCAGAGCTTTATTTATTGGTCAGTGGAAAGCAGCACGAGCCAGTGACGTTGACTGCGAGCACAGATACTACTCTTAAATCCTGATTGTTATCAATTTGTCATGACAACAGGTTTATGGAAAAGGACAATCAGTATAAACTATGTAGATCTAAGTTCACTACCACCTCCAGTTTAACTCAATGCCAGAAATCGCGGGCTCCACCGTCAAGTTAACGAGCGCGCGAACATTCGAGATGACGGCGTATTCATAATGTATTCGAATTTACGGCTACAATGTAAAATATGGAACCGTAATATGCGTATTACTCGTACCTCGGTTGAGTTTCACCCACTCATTTTGTAGTAGCAAAATGCGACGCTTGAGCTTTTCATTTTCAGTTCTAATTTTTATTGGAAATGGAAACCGCACCTGCAACAATGACATTAATTTGAGCGGTAAATTTAAAATAAGGTGCATTTTACTTTTGTAATATCATTAATATTAGATACTATTTGAATTAGAAATTATAGGTAAGTTTTCTTTTCTGACTTCATCAAAATCTAAGTACTTTATTCAAGTGAATATGTTATGTAATTTATACCTCTGCACTGGCACGAATTAGATTCATTATTTTTTGTGTTAGTATAGTTGGAGTATATAGTAGGACTAGTATCTTTTCTGTGATATAGTTGCATGGTGGTGATTGCGCAATAGTAAAAGAGTTACTGAGTACCCTTAAACTCTATTACAAAGAACAATGGCGGCAATGGAATGGATGGTATCAAAAACTTTACACTTTTTGAAAGCATCGATTCCATTGCCGCGATTGTTCTTTGATTATTTTATGGTTATTTACAAGTCTTACGGAAAATAGAATATGTTCCATTCCGATTGCCTCTTCAAAGCATAAAACTCACGCTCAAGATTTTTTTTGAACTGAGATTACATATCCAAAGGATCCAAGATACATTTAAATTCTGTAATGGAATTTAAATTTTAAATTTATTCTCATTCCGTAATCGCTTACGCGAGCGAAATTCGAAAGAAACAGCTCGTGTATTGGAAAAAAATTTGCATTGAAATAATGTTGAGTTAGATTGTACTCAGTACCTAATAATGCATTTTTTAATAATTCTATTTTTATTTATATTTTTCTGAAATTATTTTTGCCATGTTGATTTTGATGCTTAATTATAAATTCAAAAGTAAAATTTTCTTTGTAGCCTTTGTTTGTAGTTACTTATTTACGCTCTATGTATATGGGAGATGTATTTTTTTTCGCGTATTTATGTAGCCATATTGTAATATTATCTATTGTTGCACTTGTAGCGACTAACTTAAAAATCCAGTGCCTCGTGGAAACAATTACTTCTAATTTCAGAATTTCATAATAGCCCTGCTGGTAGTCAAATAACTCGTCTGTCTCTAAATAATTGCAGTACCAAATATGACATTTTAGTCTACTCGCGCTCTAGATGGCTAAAAGTCCGGGCCAGTGCACTCAAGGACCTGCCCCTTTAGACAACATCTAATTTCTGTTTCTATTCACGCTAACACAAGTTCTACATGTATGGGAATTACATTTATTTTTCCGCAACAAAGTTGTCATTACCATTTTAAACTTGCGTTAGCGTGAATGGAAACAGATATTGGATTTTGTCTAGAGGGCCAGGTTGATTAATTAAAGAAACCATATGAACTTTCGCATTGGGCCGCACGGCCACTGGCCAGAGTAGCGGCCGTCTAGTGCGTGAGGTCCTTAGCTGGATCGAGTGTGGGTGTAGTAAATCGAAGCGCAACGAGTGCCGTCTTGGACTATTTTCACTTGCTTTCACTTACTTGGACAATAGCTTTGCAGCACAGATACATACAAAATAAGTAAGAATCCATTTACCTCGTAGCATTTACGTGTCTAATAACTGCTCATGTAGAGAGCCCGGAAACTGACAGTCCGATCGTGCCAAAAGCAAGCCAAATAAACACAGTAATCTCCAACAGGCATGTAACTCCATGCACTCAGTATACCTAGAACAACCAGTATTGAGGAATTGAAAATAGAGTCCTTGTTATTTCGAGTACATGTGGAGTGGAATACAAAAGGCGAAATTGTCTTCGGATCTTGTTATGCAGCGCTTCAGACTGAGATAACAAACCGCGGGCGCGAACAGGATAAATGTATCCTGGCGCCGGAATAAGTTCGGTGGATTTCGTGTGTAAAATGTTGCCGTTTTGAGGTTGCTTTGTATTTCGAAGGTTTGTGTTGAACGCTTTTCTTTTATTTTTAAGACTGACACGATCACAGCTGCTGAGAGTACAGAGTACTATGTGGACAAGGAGAAAGCGAAGGTTACAGAACAGATGATACAGCAGCTATTCTGCCAAACCACAGAACAAATCAACGACACTCGTCCATTTGTCTAAAATGTTGCCGTTTTATAGCTTTTGAAAATGTGTGAATTGTTTAAGCGTGAAATTTTGCCATTTTGTGGCTGTTGCATATTTATTGGTTCGGTTTGAACGCTTTTCTTTTACTATCAAGTCTCTGACGACGATTACATCTGATGAAATGTGACTATGTACACAAGGAGAAAGCAACAAAACATATTTTCCATCTTGGCTTTATTGCGGCTGACATTTTATTTGCAATCTTCCACCTACCAGGATTATATTGAATTTTCTATAGGCGTTTATTACACACATTTTAAAATGATTGCCAGAAATAGTTTTAACAAAAAAATTAAACCGCCGAAAAAACTGATAAGCAAAAACTAATAAACAATTTTTTATGTCACCTTAATAAATTAGTTCTTAAACTAATATAAGTGTAACCTAAGTAATTTTGAGTCGCGTTTGAATAAAAAAGAATAATCAAAATCAGAATACTCTATACAATGTTATGCGTGGTCTAACATTAAAACAAATATCCGCGTCGGCTTGAGAACCTTCTCGGTTTTTTTGGTCGGCTAGAACTTAGACTAAAATTATCTAAAATGCCCGAGTCGATTGCGTAGGTAACCGTCAGACTGTGTGGTTACCATGAGCAAATCTATGCTTATATCCTTAATTCTGGCAGAGCAATTATTAGTGTGTGTGCAACTACTTATGCTATATTAATATATTAGACCATCTCAATTATTAAGTACCTGACTTATAATAATAGCAAGTGATCGACAACACTACTGCGCTAATTAAAATATAATCAAACAACACGCGAATACGCAGCACTTTTAATGTTTCACAAGTAAAAGCAATAATTTATCGATGTGTCCAAATCATAACTGTTTCCGGCATTTATTTAAAATTTTTAATTACTCCTGGAACTCTGAAAAT
Source organism: Cabera pusaria (assembly GCA_954871355.1). Lineage (NCBI taxonomy): Eukaryota > Metazoa > Arthropoda > Insecta > Lepidoptera > Geometridae > Cabera > Cabera pusaria. The sequence continues at coordinate 12,096,574 of OX940897.1, forward strand.
TAACCGTTCAAAGGACGAAAACCGGTTCTCGAATCTTTACTATTTCTGTAATTGGTCTCATTGTGACTGAAATTCAGGACCTTTGCATCGGGACTTGAAAGTAATAAACTTGTCCTTTACGTGAATTGCGTGTTCCCGAGTTAATCACGGGAATGGTGGCAGGAGTACGTAGTATTATTATCTTTTCTATGCTAGGAGGGTAGTATCATAGAAAAGATAATAATACTACGTAGTAGTATGACGGCAGTGTTTTTTTTTTGTGTTTGGGCAGATATCTCGTTATTTTGGGAATCTTTTGTGTCTGGAACGTGGTCCTGCTTTGCCACATTGAATCTAGATGGATGTGAGGGTTTTATGATAGGTACTTATTCAGAAGGTGACTTTCCTCTAGTAGTCTGGGCCTCTCTTGGTTATATTCAATGGAAAACATATTACCATGTCACAAGCTGTTTCCAGTCTCATCAGACCAATCGATTCCAACACTAGATTTATTTTAGCTATCTTAACTCTTCATCTTACTGTATATAGCTTCTGTTAATATAATCTCTGAAGGAAAATACTACCTATCTTTACTTAATTACTAAATTTTCAGCAAAAATGACAGCACTTTATTGCTTGTGAAAGCCTTACCTTAAAAGTTTACCCGCAGAGCTATAATGCCTTCAAAAGAGGTATTAAAATAATATCGATAGATCAGCAACGCAGAAATGTGACACCCTGAGTGTTGCAAGTGTCCATTGGCGACGGTGATTACTTCCGATCATTGTGAGCTGTCAGGTACCTATTTATCATTAAAAAATATGAATGTGTGAACTAATCCATACAGCAATTATAAACTGAATGTAAAAATAAAACGCTGTTGAACACTGTATAGTATTTTAAATGCTCATAATAATGTAACTTTTTAAATACGTGACTATAATTACCTCACAAAAGCAAGTTGATTGTTTTAGGCATCATGAAGTTTGCGCATCTCATACGAAGTTCCGAGATTATAACAAGAATTGTACAAGAACAAGAAAACTCAATATATAAAACTTAAAGCTATTTTACGAAGCTACTACGATCGTTGTCTTCACAGAACTTGTGAGTTCTGACACAGACTCATTTGCATAGGTGGTAAAAGCATTATTACAACATTTTGCCTCACTTGCTGCCAAAAAAAGGTAGCTTACCACCACCGAGAAGAAAATCTGCCACCATAAACTTTCGGAGTTCTTTCTAGTGTGTTTACCATAACCATATCATCGATTACCACCAGGTGAAATAGTGGCCAAACGCTTAAAAACAAACAAACTCAATACAATATAAAACTAAATGCTATTTTGTATTTATAATACAAGTTTAATTTTATAATAAATGGTACACAATAAAAAGTTTTGTATTGTATTTTGCAAAACCACTACAAGCCTTGTCTTCACAGAACTGACAGACATAACTGTTTTGCTTAGAACCGACTATAAATAAAGGGTGCCCTCCATGTTTACAGACCAAATATCCTGCACCCATCTGTTTTTCTAAGTAAAGGGAGTAGAGAAAAAAAAATCGATTTTTCGTATAAAAATAGGGGTTTATCTTATTGAGTCCCAGATATTAGTTGCGGGCTCATTGTATGGAATTAGTTCAAAGAAATGTCATTACCTAGTAAGTACCTTTCTTTATATCGTGTCGAAGGAAATTTTTAGAATGCAGTGTGGGAGTAGAGTGAAAGATGTTTTACAGAATAACGGATTTTTTCATACAAGATCACATGATTACCAGTAATATAATAATTATCCTGTTTGTCTGGGCCCTCGTAACTTAACAAAGCGCTGAACAAGGCGCTGAACTTACATTTTTCCAATTTGCTTACCACAACTATATCACGTGTAGGATTAAAGTTCAAGCCTACGAAAGCGTGTGGGTAATAAACCCTCCCGTGAGCGTCAATTATCTGTTATATTTTTTTACGTGACTAGACCGATGTGTGTGCACTAGTATAGGCTGATGATGATGATGATGACTTTTTAAAATATCTGATAGGCTAACGTTTGACTACTATCTCACTAGGTGGTAAACGATGATGTGGGCGGAGATAAGGAACATGCTGGACCTAAAATGGTCTAACACTCAAGAGCTGTGTGCTGCCAGAACACCGTACGGTTATGGCGGCAGATTTTTTCCCTGATAGTGGTAAGCTACTTTTTGGTAAACAGTCAGGCGGAACATTGATATAATGCTCCTACCATCTGTGGACGAACACTCATGAATGCACATAGAAAAACCCAACTTTAACTTTACGCCAACCGGCATGGCCCTTCAAATCTTTTATCACACATCAAAAATTAATCTATACATAAATTAAAAGAAACAAATATTTTTCGGGTGGAATCTTGGAAGCTAAATTAGACCCACTTCTCGATGTCCGATTTGACTCAAATTTGGTGAACTTATGTATCCTCGGTGACAATACAATAATATGGTACCATGGAGCTGGTCTGATGATAGAGACAGAAGGTGGCCACGGCATCTCTGTGATAAAACAACATAACCCAACTGGTAACGCCGATACCCAAAAATGTCCTTAATCCATTAATTTAAGGAGGACGATGTAAATTAAACACACACGCTCGGTTGAAGTCAGTCGAATGAATTTATTGCAAGGTCGGTACAGAAAACATACGGAACACCCTCATTTTTTGTATAAAATAAAAATATTGCTTAAACTTGTCTAGGCACCGACATATCGATTTATAAAATATAAATCAATAAGTTTCGAGACTTAACATACCGCCCACCATGGACAGCGTTGGGCAGACTGTCCATCAAAATTTACACTTTACTCAAATAGAATACTGACCAAAACATGAAATCTGCTCAACCGCCTACCATGCGCGAATACAGTGTCAAATAACACGAAAACCAAATCTTATATACATTTCGTAACCTGAACAAAATAAACATGACAAACCAATCTTGCAATACATTACAAAATAAACTAAAAATAGCTCTGACATAAAACATCTGTGGAATGTATAATTTTACTCAGTTACAGGTAATACAATTAACTTTGACATAGGTCGCTTCACGACACTTGATTTACATTTCACGCTAACCACACGCGTGAGCATGTCCGAACCAGTATGCTTCTCTGTGATCAAGCCAAACAGCCATTTGGCTGGTGGAAGATCATCTTCCCTAATCAATACTACATCACCGACTTTAGGCTCAGCTACTTGATCTGTCCACTTATAGCGGTGCTGAAGTTGAATGAGGTACTCTCGGGACCATTTCCGCCAAAAATCTTGCAACATTCTTTGAGTAAGATGCCATCTAGTCAAAGAAGAAACGTTAGAGTTCTCATGATTTTTATCAGGGACCACCACCAAGGGTTCACCTACCAAGAAGTGACCTGGTGTGAGAGGATAAGGTTCATCTGGATAAGTTGGAAGTTGTGAGATCGGCCTTGAATTAAGGCACGCCTCAATTTGTGACAACAAAGTTGTCATCTCTTCGAAAGTCAGGGTACTATTGCCTATCACCCTTTTTAGGTGCTGCTTGGTAGACTTAACACCTACCTCCCACAATCCTCCGAAATTTGGAGAATGCGGAGGTATGAAATGCCAAGTTGTACCATTTGCAGCGAGCCAGTCAGCTATCTCAGGGTCTACACTAGACCTTTCCGCATCGAACAACGCTTTCAACTCTTTAGCACCGCCGACAAACGTAGTTCCATTATCACTCCACATATCAGCTACATGTCCGCGCCTGGCTACGAATCGTCTGAAAGCAGCTAAAAAGCCTTGAGCAGTCATGTCACTTACTGCTTCAAGGTGTATTGCTTTCGTAGCCATGCAGACAAATAAACATATGTAGCCTTTGATAGCATGGAAACCACGGCCCTATGTAGGGCGGATGCTGATTGGACCCACGTAGTCTGCGCCGCTCCGAAGGAAAGGCCGGCTAGCCGTCACTCTTGCCTCTGGTAACTGGCCCATCATTTGCTGCATTGTCTTAGCCGAGTGGCGAACACAAACTACACACTTCCTGACATATTGCTGAACGAGACTCTTCGCATTGACGATCCAAAACTTGGTTCTCAAATAAAAGATCATTAACTGTAGTCCTCCATGCAAAGTTCTCTGATGGGCGTCGGCAACCAATAATTTAGCGAAATGTGAGTTGTGTGGTATCAAAATAGGATGCTTCATATCATCACCTAATTGAGACTTCTGCAAACGTCCGCCAACTCTTAAAATACCGTCAGCATCAAGGAAAGGACTCAATGAAGTAAGTTTACTTCTTTTATTTACTTTACCAACCTTCATCAAACAATCAATTTCTTCAAGGAAATATGTCTTCTGACACATTTTAATACATGTGTTAGACGCTTCCTTTAATTCTTCTGCTGTTAATAAACCCTTTATTTCAGGTTTCAGCCATCTTCTGCAGAACGCCATAACTCTGGTAAGTCGAATCAAAGTAGAGAATCTTGACGCCATACTTTCTTCAACATCGGGCACAGGTAAGGTTACATGACACTTTACTTTCCTTTCTTCTTCTGTTGTATCTATTTCTTCCTTTTTATAATCTATGGTTTTATGTTTCAGAAACGCTGGGCCTTGCCGCCACAACTGAATCTGTGCACATTCAGACGGGTTTAATCCCCTGGATGCGCAGTCTGCTGGATTCTCCTTAGATGGTACGTGCGCCCATTGATTTCCATCCATAATGGTAAGTATCTCCGCGATTCTATTAGCAATGAACGTCTTCCATCGACTCGGATGGCTCCTTAACCAAGCTAACAGAACCGAAGAGTCGGTCCAGGCGTGCAAGTCTTGTTTAGGTATCTCCAAAACATCTGAGACTTCCCGAAGCAGTTTTGCAAGCAGCACTGCGCCGCACAACTCGAGCCTGGGAATCGAAACCTGCTTTATTGGAGCCACCTTTGTCTTAGAAGTTATCAGGTTGACATAGATGGTACCATCCTTGTCAACGATACGAGCATAGACTACGGCGCTGAAACCAAGGTTTGAGGCGTCCGAAAATCCATGCAATTCTATGCATTTGTCATCTGTGGACGAGTGAATCCATCGCGGGATCTGAAATTTGGTAAGTTGATTCAAATTTTCTCTATACTCCAGCCAACATTTCATTGATGATGGAGGCAGTTCCTGATCCCATTCGATCCCTGAAAGCCATATCCTTTGTATGAATACCTTCGCTCGTATTATAGCCGGAGATATCCAACCAAGGGGATCGAAAAGCTTAGCTATGTCAGAAATCATCTTACGCTTAGTTACAGGTGGTTCCAGTGGAGGGAGTTGGACAGTATATTCAAACTCATCGGTTTGCTTGTTCCAGGTGAGTCCTAGAATTTTTGTTATTGCATCTGTTTTAAATTCTAAGTTACCTTCTGATACTTCCTTGTCGCCTCTGATCTGTTCCAGCAACTTGCTGCTGTTGGTGGTCCACTTCTGAATCTGGAAACCCGCACGACCAAGCAACTCCGTCATCTGCTCATAAACCTCAACACCTTCTGCGACACCCGGTCATCAAGTCGTCGATGTAAAAATCCCTCAAGACTCGACTTGACACCGCTGGGAAATCTGCTCCTTCATCATATGCAATTTGCTGTAATGATTTAACAGCTAAATACGGGGCGGACGATGTGCCAAAAGCAACTCGTACAAGTTGAAGATGCTGAAGTTCATCTTCTGGATTTTCCCGCCATAACAGACGCTGGAAATGCACATCGTCGTCAGCCACCTTTACCTGTCTATACATTTTGATCACGTCTGCAACCAAACATATAGGAAAGCAGCGCCATCGCATCAATGTATGGCGCAACTCGGGTTGCAAAGTGGGACCCACCATCAGGTCCTGATTCAACGAAACGCCGTTGGTTCCTGGGCCCGACGCGTCAAAGACCACTCTCAACTTTGTCGTGAGTTTATCGTTTCTCACGACCGCATGATGTGGCAGATATACCGCACCTGATTTATGTTTGTCTTTGACAACCTCCATGTGCCCGAGGCTTAAATACTCGTTGATAACATCAACGTACTGCTTCTTAAGTTCTGGGTTCTTCAAAAGACGTTTTTCCAATAAAAGAAATCTTTTATGAGCTATGTGCTGTGAATTACCGTACTGACATTGAGGATCTTGCGTGCGAAGCGGCAGTCTAACCACGTAACGGCCAGATTCATCCCTCTTTGTGGTCTCCGCAAAGAACTTCTCACACTGCTGCTCCTCCTCAGTGAGGTGCTTCTTCTCACTGGAGTAATGATCGGACTCTAGCTCCCAAAATTTCTTCAGAAGATCATTCTCGTCGGAATGACCTGAAATAGCAGTTACAACTACATTATGACACGTCTTTGACTCAGAAATGGTTTCACCTACTCTTCCAGACAAGATCCATCCAAAAACGGTATTTTGTGCGACGGGAGAACCGGTGGACCTTTGATCAGGCCATTCAACAATATGCTGCTATAGACCTTGGCTCCTAACAGTAAGTCGATCTTGTTCGGTTTACCGAACGAAGGGTCGGCTAACTGAATTGACGTCAACACTGGTAAGTTTTGAACGTTAACCTTTGTCTCTGGAAGCAATGTTGTTAACTTGTTCATGATATAAGCTTGGACTGGGATGACGAAGGTATCATCATAACAGGATTTCACCTGAAAGGACACCATTGACTTGCAAGCCAATGACGCCTGCGCATCGCCACTTAGACCAGACACAATAGTTTTGCTTGGGCGTTTTGATTACCCTAACTTGTCTAGGCACCGACATATCGATTTATAAAATATAAATCAATAAGTTTCGAGACCACCAACCGAGTTTGGACTTTACACGTAGGTAATATCCAGGGTCTGATGATAAAGCTATAAGGTGGCCACGGCATCTCTGTGATAAAACAACATAACCCCACAAAATTTGGGCTCGATTGATTCGTCTTGAGGAGGACTTTACACCTAGATGATATCCAGGGTCTGATGATGAAGCCGGAAGGTGGCCACGGCATCTCTGTGATAAAACAACATAATCACACCGAGTTTAGGCTCAATTGATTCGTCTTGAGGAGGACTTTACACTTATATGATATCCAGGGTCTGGTAATGAAGCTGGAAGGTTGCAACGGCATCTCTGTGATAAAACAACATAACTCCGCCGATTTTGGGCTGGATTGATTCGTCTTGAGGAACACTTTACACCTTGATCATATACAGGGTCTGATGATGAAGCTGGAAGAAGACCACCGCATCCCTGTGATAAATTAACGTAACTCCACCGAATTTAGGCTCAATTGATTCGTCTTCAGGAGCACTTTGGTACGTGGCACGTGGGTCTAATTTAGCTTCCAAGATTCCACCCGAACGAACATACTTACATACATACATTGCAAGTTAAATAAAAGCTTATAAAAATCCAGTATAATCTATTTCCATAAAACTGCATCACCCTTTTTAGGGTTTCGTAGTCCTGACAAGGAACCCTTATAGTTTCGTCATGTCCATCTGTCTGTCTGTCTGAGGTTTTGCTAAGAGACCGTTAATACTAGAAAGTTGTAATTTTGTAGGGGTATGTATTTGTGAAAAATAATTTTTTTGGGGTAGCTCCCCTATATGAGAAGTGGGGATGAATTTTTTTTTCGTCGTATACCTCATCGTGTGGGGTTTCGTTGAATAGGTATTTTAAAATGACTTAAGGGTTGCTATGCTAATACCATTTTTCGATTGATTGCTCCAATTACGAAATATTAAACTTTAAAGTGCAAAGTTCCAGTAGGGCGTCCCCCCCCCCCCCCCCTCTAAAAGCTACACTGCTGGCTTGAAAAATCTGGAAAAATTCATGATAATAGCGCATTTTATGAAGTTTAAAGGAAAACTATAGCGGTTAAGATAACTTTATTAGTTTAGCAGTAATAGTCGTTGAACTTGGGTGTTGGATAATTTTGTACCAAATACAAAATCCTTAGAATAAATCCTTTAAGGTGACAAAGACGGAGTACCTAGTTGCTTGTTTATAACGGGTAAAGACTTGCATTGAATAACATGCTACTACGGAACCCTACACTGCGCGTGGCCCGACACGCACTTGACCGGTTATTTTCATTCATTTGTTCATTAAATTATGTTCATAACGAGGCTTTTATATACGCAACAAGACTCGATACGTGTAGTACACACGTACTTATTTATAAATCATAAATATTCCCTCAATTAATCATAACAGCACATGCCTTTATCAGAGCCAATTACCACTGGTATTCTTTTGGCAACATATCTCCGTTAATAATCCGGACACGCGCAACTACAATTATTTATTTGAGCATTTCCCGCATAAAGCATAGAGCAATGTGTAAATATTTCCTCCTGACCCTATCTCTGCTTGTTATCTTGATTTGTAGTCCACTCGGGCATTCGTATAAAAATAACATTGTAGACGTTAAGGTGGTGCCACAAGATACCTACCTAAGGTTGGTTTAGGATGGTTAAGTTGGTTGTTACCAATGTAAAGCTTGGTTTATACAGATACAGTTTTTGGATATGATTTTCTGGCCTTCTTGTAAGCGTTATTTTATCGATTACTTCCGTAGAGCCCTGTCACATGAGTCTCACATAGGATTTTATCGCCGAGGCTGATCAAGAAACTCTCCTGATGAAAAAAATAGTCGTACTGTTATTTATTCTGTGGCAGAACTAAGAGCGTGTTGGCTTCATTATGTACCCTGTTGACTGATCGACGGCAATACGGTTGACTGAAACTGTGACTTTCTTAGGTCAATGGTCGGTTTCATAATATAAAAGTCGACAGTGTTACCTACTACTACTACATCGCCTGGTGGTAGGCGATGATGTGGTCAAGAATGGTGAACATGCTAGGGCTAAATAACCGGACTCTCAATGGCTATGCTGGCGGAAAACCGTGTAATTTTGTGACGGCAGATTTTCTCGTTGATGGTGAGCTACCTTTTAGTAAACATTGTTCAGCGTTAGATATTCCTTAGATATTGAGACATTCCTTTAAGGTTTTAAATTTCATATTTACATGAAACACAGCAAATGTAACGTACCTAAACTGAGCTAAACAAACGCCGCCTAATAATAAATAGGTATGACGCACAAAACATCGCTGTGAAACCATACTTCACCAAATAATACGCATCGTATACCCTCCCCTTTATAATATGTTAGCCTGGCACCGAGCTCAAATGGTCTGTAGCTTGCTTTATAACGACGCGTAAGTATAATGTTGGGGGATAAAACGGTGTTTTTTTTAAGAGCAACGCTAACTGTCAGTTAGTTACGGTACTTTGTCCCGCGAAACGGGGGTGATATAACTTCAGGAAGAAAAACTGAAAATGGAGAGGACTTTGTATCTCGGGCGCACGGTGGTTAATTTGTTCAGAGATTTTTTTGTTGAAGTTTTCAAACGGACAATAATTTATCATACAAAAAATTATAGATGCACATTTAAAATACATATAAAATCATCGAATAGGCTTTCATTTTTGTGATGGGTATTGGTATAGCAAAGAAATCCTACAGTTACTAGTACGCCGGATATAATACACTAATTCCTAAATACACTAATACACTAATTGTGTACCCTAAGATACAAAAAAATATCGATAATTTCTGGATAATTACATTTTATCTCAATAGTGTCAAATTTAGTTCCAAAGACCCCATGTTAGGGGCGCTTCAAAGCGAATAATGCTTTGAAACGGCATATCATATCTAGGTACTCGTAAGTACTATGTAGTACAATTGTATAGATATAATATTGTTACTTATATAGATATAATATTATATGTAGTCTTAGCGACCAGAAGTGAAGAAGGCTAAAAAAATAAACACTATCACAATACCCACAGCTATATAATGCCACGGAACCTCAACATAATAACAATAAACACTATCACAATACCCACAGCTATATAATGCCACATAACCCCAACATAATAACAATTACATAATGTGTCTAAGCTAACAACATAACCACGACGTCTGAACGTTATGACGGCCACACGAAGACTGAACCTGATACCCGCTCGCTGTCCGCTTTTATACTATTGAGCTCGAGCCCAGTTGCAGCGTGAGGCTAGTTGGAAATCTTCTAAAACGGCCTCTCCTGACAGCGGGACGTCCTCGACCGCTTCGTCTGCCACCTGGCACCAGCACCTGCATCGATTTGCTCAACCTAGCGTGGCATCACGCGCGTAACCGCGCAGTGGCGCGATCAGCAACTGTAGGTCAAGCTCGGTGCAGAGTTCAGCACCATGCGCGTCCTCGTGTAGTGGCTCAACCGACGACAGCATCGCGCTGCCCTGCGTGGAGCTCAGCATGAAGCTCGGCATGCGAGCACCAGAGTGCAACGAGCACGCACAGCATAGCGCGTACTCGCGCAGTGGCGCGACTGTCACGTTAAGGAGAGCGCGCACCAGTACGTCTCGGACGGCGCGCAGTCACGCTGCGGGGAGCACCCACCAGTACGTCTCGGACGGTGCGCAGTCGCGCTGCAGGGAGCGCGCACCAGCACACCTCGGACGGCGCGCAGTCGCGCTGCAGGGAGCGCGCACCAGCACACCTTGGACGGCGCGCAGTCGCACTGCGGGGAGCGCGCACCAGCACGCCTCGGACGGCGCGCACAGCATAGCGCGTTCGCGTAGTGGTGCAACCGCTGACAAATGCCGAGATGCTTAGAGCAGAAGATAGCCACACAATATTGGGACTGCGAACACCACAAAGTCGGGGTACGCGTACCACAATGTCGGGGTACGAGTACCACAATGTCGGGGTACGAGATAACTACTTAAAATAAACACTCAATAGTCACAATACAAATGACAAAATAAACACTGAAAATAATTACAATGTCAGGACTACTTAAGTAAAAAGTTGCCACAATGTCAGTGCACAGAATAGCCGCAATGTCAGGGCTATTAAAATGGTTCACCAGTGTTGAACAACGCTTCGTAAGTAATAGAAATAAAATCAAACTAAAATAACAGTTTGCATCATAAGTAGTAAGTAACTTGCTTACTGTTTCTATCACCTCACCTTAAGCTTGCCGCTGTAAGTCTTATATTTCATATTTCACCATATTCAAGTTTCCTACGTTCGGCCCAACCTGACCATCGAAACAACGCCATCAGTTTACTGCCAGAACTAAACTGCTCATGTCATGAAGTACTCATAACAATACCAAATAAGTTATTTTTCAAAAAAAATAAAACCGACTTCATAACCACAAAAAGGCACTCAAAAGCGAAAAATAATTTACTTAAAATTATTATATGCGTTACCCACTTCTCTATTTGAAGTCGGTGCCAGCCAAGTCTAATAGGTAGTAGATAGATAATACCTACATGTATCTACCTACTTACTAACCTACATGTACCTACTTACTACTACTACATACATAGTATCTATCTAATATCCAATAGACTTGGCTGGCACCAACTTCAAATAGAAAAGTGGGTAACGCTTATAATAATTTTAAGTAAATTATTTTTCGCTTTTGAGTGCCTTTTTGTGGTTATGAAGTCGGTTTTTTTTTTTTAAATAACTTATTTTACCCATTTTTAGTGCAAAAAAATTTTAATGAAATTACATGCATCTATTAAATTTCGTGTCTGGGCCGTTATACACTGACGAATATATACTTTTTGAAAATTTCAAGTATGTACCTATAACGGTTAAGAAGATACAGATCTGTAAAGTGCGCACATATAGACACACGGACGGACGGACGAACAGACAACAAAGTCTCAGAAAGTGTTCATTTGGTAGCCTTTGGGTTCGAAACTCTAAAAAAATGACTTTAAATGCCGCGCTAAAGTGAAAATATTCACTAGTAATAATGATGTCATCAAGGTATCAAAGGACAATGTCCAAAATGGCCCTGTACCATTAAAGCATCTGACACACACGAAAATTAATTTATTACAATAATTTATTACAATAATTCCAAATACTTTTATAACACGGACTAGTTGTATTCCTAAATGAATATTAAAAAGTATTATTTGCGATTATTAACATTACTTGCCGCCATATGGCCAACAGAGTACTGAATCACTCTACTACGTTATAAGAGGCACTTCCCCATATTGTGGATACCCGAATTATGAAAGCACTGTGTAGCCAACCTAACAACGGAAAGTATTATTTACGTAGTAACTATTATATAATATGTGGTTTTATGCTTATAATTTTTTTTTGCTGTGTTGATTGGTACAAAGTACGTTCATAATTCTGAGTTATTTAATTATGTATGCAGTGTCGCGGGACTGAAATGGCCGCCATCTTCGCCAAATGTCATGTCATGTCAAAAAATATTAGGTATGTTTAAAAAAGTTTGCACCCTAACAAGACTTTGCCCGGTAGAACATTCCTGTGAAGACAAATTATTTATATATAATTATTTATTATAATTATTAAAACATAATTATTGATTGAGGGCCCGGTGGCGTAATTGGGAGAACGGTCGGCTTTGATGCCGTGGTACCGAGTTCAAACCGCCGTGCACCAATGAATTTTTCTATCGAAAAATATATGTGCGCTTCTCACAGTGGCCCTCCGGTGAAGGAAAACATCGTTAAGAAACCAATAACCCCCACATGGTGGTAGAACATATCTAGTGTCCGCCTGGCCAGCTACCACCCTCAAGTCAGAAAATCTGTCGCCAAACATCTAATGTGTTCCGGCAGCTATCCTTGAGAGCCAGTTCCCATTCTAGTCCACTTCTCTATCTTCGACCGCATCATCACGTAGCAACAATATCACAAGATTTCGAAGTAACTTCACTTTTTTTTTTAATATCTTCGTAGGTACACCAAACCCTGTACTTTGTCATCTCGCATGTACGTATAGACTAGGTCCGTTTCTCACGATAACATAATTGTACGGAACACTTACTCACTTTACTTATTTTTGCAATTTAGCATATTTCACAATAACCTACGGCGAGTACGTTACAGACACACGCGGATGAATAAAACTTATCGTGTACCTACCTTTATTGTAATTTGTGTCTAATAAATGTTACTCAAAACTTTTACTAAGTATTTCGACTTATTATTACTACTACTACTGCACGGTCTAAACTGGGATCATACCATAATAACTGTACTACGTATTGACAAATAACACTAATAGAATGTAGGTAATGTAGAATGTAGGCCCATGCAGCCCAGCGCTCATTTGTCGGCATGACGATAGGCTCCCTATAGCAAATACTGTGGCGCTTAAAACTTATGAACATCACTGCACTGCGCCTGTCAACTTTTTGATTTGACTGATGTTTGACTGACTTAATGCGTTCGCGAGCACCGCGTGAATTACTAAGGGGAACTATCCGTCTCACTCTTTAGAGTGAGACGGATAGTTCCTTCCACCAATATAACCCTTAAACATTACTACTCAATGCTACGGCAATAAATTCAAAACTATGGTCGAGTATACACTGAAACTAGTACAGTTACTTAATATTCGGCTTCACTTTATATCTTATGTAAGAAGCAGATATAAGAATTCAAAATAAATTAATATTGAACTTATTGTGCTTTTTATTTTCGTAATACGAAAACATCTAACTCGAAGAATTATACCATTCTAAGTCTTCAAAACCTTTTTATTATACCCGCAATATCACGGCAAGAACAAACTTACATGGTAGATATGTCAGATTAACCAGGAAGGACACTAATAAGTTAGATCGAACAAACATTAATGGTCTTGATTTTAATCAGTTTCCCTGACGTCGGTTAACACTCTCGACTTAACAAAATTCCATTACCCTACTGATCAACCAGCATTTCTTAGATTTGAAAACGATTTTTAATCGCTAACACGGCAAACACGGCAAACTAACCTATCACTGCAAATTAATAACAATGTCGCTTTGTGGGTGTAACAGCAAATACAAATGTTAACACGACCTATTACAGATTTTCGCACAATGATTTGACTACGCTTTTGGGTTTTTAGGTAGACAATTACTCGCATCTAAATCTCTTGGGCTTGCCCAATTATTTAACACAGTAAACCTCTTCGCATAGTCGATTAACGAAACTAAAATAATTTTGTAATCATACCTGTATCCGCACCAACCATACTTGAATAATTCTGTCCAACGCGATTACTTGCCGACGAGCATTATAAGCTATGTTGCACGATAGTAGCACACAAAACAGAAACTACAGAGAAAATCAAATAGTTATATAAGCAACGGCAATTACACGTGGCGTTTCGTATTCGGACGCGGTGGTGAACACTACCAGATAAATGGTGTGGCGATTTATCTTCGATCTCACATCTCCTGCTCTCTTTTAAGTATGTCGTCGCAGCCTCCACCGGTCAACGCTGGGGAATATTTGTTTATCGAAGTAATTCTCGCTCATATCAAACTTCTCATCGGTGTCTTCTACAGTCCTTCTCTTCGCATAAACTACTTCTCATCTCTTGACATAATTTTAAATGACCTCACACCTTCTTATCCTCATCATAAAAAAAAAAGATCACCGCTCTGCTGCACTTGAATCCACAATCAATTCCTACAATTTGCATATCTTACCCTTGAAAGCTACTCATACTTCTCCTAACTGCACTCATTCTCTTCTTGACCTTATCTTTGTTTCTTCTTTACAACATGTCGCAAAACATGGCCAATTTCCTGCCGATTCTTTTTCCTGTCATGACATTATCTTCTTGTCTTACAAGTTACGTCCTCCCAAAGCTAAACGTAAAATCCTTCAGTTGCGCAGTTTTAGTACTATGGATGTTGAGAAACTCCACAGAGACGCCCGCGGTATTGATTGGTCACTGTACTGTCAGCAGACAACATTGACGATAAAGTTAATTAGTTTAATGCACTCATATTACAACTTTATGATACACATGCTCCCTTGCGGACAGTTAAAATCAAACACCATCATGCGCCTTGGTTAACGAATGAAATAAAAGTTTATTCACGCAAAAGCCGTCGCTAAATCTAGGTTAAAATGTAATAGGAATGATTTAAATAAGCAAAAGTATATCTTGGCTCGGAATCGCTGCAATATAGCGTGTAGAGATGCACAACGCCATCATATCCATAAATCAGTTCAAAATAAAGATCCCGCCAAAGTGTAGAAATTTCTTCGTTCTCTAGGAGTTGGAAAACAACGTCAAAATTCCATGCCTCTTAACTTAAATTTAAACTCACTTAACCAATAATTCTCGTCGTCTTCCACAATGGATGCGAATGACAAAATAGCCACTCTTTCTTTTCTTCCAACTCCTAACTACCTACCTTTTGTCTTAAGTGAATTTACAGCATGTGATGTTAGGAAGAGCATCCTATCCATCTGTTCCAATGCCATCGGTGGTGACGGTATCAGCCGTAACATGCTTGTTCCGATACTGGATGAAATCTTACCAATTTTGTGCCACATTCTGAACAGCTCTGTTTCGGAGGGTGCCGTACCTTCCTGTTGGAAGGAAGCCCACATTATTCCTTTGCCAAAAAAATCCAATCCAAAATCCTTATCTGAATACCGACCGATTTCCATACTTCCACTTCTTTCCAAAGTCCTCGAGCGCTTGGTCCACACCCAACTCAGCTGTTTCCTTAACCGAAATAATCTCCTCAATCCCTACCAATCTGGTTTTCGTCCTGGCCATAGCACTGTATCTGCACTTATCAAAGTCACAGATGATATTAGGCTAGGTATGGAAAACAGACTGCTTACTGTCCTTACATTGCTTGATTTCAGCAATGCATTTAATACTGTAGATTTTGAAATCCTCCTTGCCTTACTCCGCTCTCTTAACATAATCTCCATCTGTAATTCACTGGTTTCACAGTTATCTGTATGGGCGCCGGCAGCGTGTCCGCATTGAAGATGTATTTTCTTCTTGGAGTGACACGAGTGCTGGTGTACCACAGGGTGGCGTGCTTTCTCCTCTTCTTTTCGCTATTTTCATAAATTCTATATATTTTTTCCTTTCTTCCTCTTATCACCTATATGCAGACAATCTCCAAATCTACACGCAATCCTTACTTGAAAATTTAAATGATGCTATCAAAACTACCAATGATGACTTCTGTCGTATATCTAACTGGAGTAGATCTTATGGACTTACTGTTAATCCGACTAAGAAACAGACATAATTGTAGGCAGCTCTAGATTAGTATCTAAAATTGACTTCTCAAATTTACAGGATATCACTTTTAACAACGTCATTGTACCACTCAGCAAACAGGTGAAAAAACTGGGAGTGATTATGGACAGCAATCTCACATGGGACCCGCAGTTGCAATCCGTGAGCTGTAAACTCTTTGCATCAGCAGCCTCGCTTAGGAGGTTGCGAAACTTTCTACCCACAGCTACTAAAGCTGCGCTAGCTCAATCTATTTTACTTCCTATCCTTGTTTATGCCGACGCCAGTTACCTTGATCTCAGGGAGGACCAGCTAAATAAGCTTGAGCGACTTCAAAACTTCTGCATTCGATTTATTTTCGGTCTCCGAAAATTTGATCATGTCTCAGAATTTCGCGCAAAACTCAAGTGGCTTCCCATTCGTCTTCACCGGAATACTCATTTTCTTTCGTTTCTCTATGGAATTTTGTTCAACCCCTCGACTCCTCCTTATCTAAAAGCTCGATTCCATTTTCTTTCTTCCTCTAACTCCCTTTCCCTAAGGTCATCAGAGAACCTGCTCCTCGACACCCCGGCTCATAGTACGAATTTTTATGACTCATCATTAACTGTCCAAGCCGTGCGCCTGTGGAATAAACTACCTATTGTTATAAGACGTGCACAATCCATAGATAACTTCAAAGACCAAGTTCGCAAATTCTATCTCTCTTCTGTCAGATAACTTTTCCTATAATTTCGCAACAAATATAATAGTATATTGTTTATGTATATGTAAGTTTATGATGTGCATATGTATTCGTTGATAATATTATTATATGTAACGTTTTTATGTAGTCTATCAATATAATAATGCTTAGTAAAATGTTTAATATACACACCACCGTCCTTGTTCTTCTTTAATGTTATATCCATCCAAAGGTTGTCTGGAAGAAATCGCCTTTAGCGATAAGACCGCCCATTGTACCTAGTATTAGTTAGTTAAGTCCTATTCATTATGTATTTTCTAAATTGGTGTCAATAAAGAGTATTTGTATTGTATTGTATTGTATAAGAACCCTGGTAAACTACCCTTTATTGCAACTAAATTCGACGAAATTACTTTTCCGAAGTATTTCTTTTGTCTTTAAGAAATATCACATACCCTGGATCTAGACAAACGTCTAATTTACACTTTAACTGACAAATATTCACGAAAAACTAGATCTCAGTTTCACTTCAAAAACATTGTTGCACCTTAATTTATTCAAAACTGTTACTTTGAATAGATCAAGGCAAATGACAGAGACGGCTTATACGCGTAAAGTGCACGTGGACCAATCCCACTTCTGATCTTAGCGACCAGAAGTGAAGAAGGCTAAAAAAATAAAAACTATCACAATACCCACAGCTATATAATGCCACAGAACCTCAACATAATAACAATAAACACTATCACAATACCCACAGCTATATAATGCCACAGAACCCCATCATAATAACAATTACATAATGTGTCTAAGCTAACAACATAACCACGACGTCCGAACATTACGACGGCCACACGAAGACTGAACATGATGCCCGCTCGCTGTCCGCTTTTATACTATCGAGCCCAGTCGCAGCGTGAGGGTAGTATCTTTTAAAAGTAGTAACAATAGCATAGATATACTATTGTTACTAGTACGCTGTGCAGTATACTCATCACTAAAATGAAATGTTTAGTTGAGTCTGTTGCATCTTTTACTGTGGATCCGCAGTATCATCTCAACTGATTTAAATTATTATAAGTTTTATCTTGTGGGTGACCGCTTAAGCTTATAGGCTCCCACCGATTCTGGGTGAGCAGAAACCCACTGAACGATGTCTCCAATCGAGAATGATGTTCCATGGAAGACGGGTAGGGTAGGGATAGTTGTGTTTTGAAGACTGGCCCTTCGAACGAGATGCTGGACAACTCGCCTCACTGCCATTCTTTCTCTAGAGGCATCTATAATTTCTCATTATATAAATATAGATAGAAAATCCATTCATAGATAGTGTCATATTAAGAACCAATCTGAACTCGATTAACGTTATTACGCGTTGAGTTATGAATTGACCTAAGTCTGACCAATCAAGTATTCTATGTTCTTACTTCGTATTAAGGCGAGTGTCCATTTCCGTGGATTTATAGCAGCACTTGCATATGTAATCAGAGTAACTGTGGCGGAGCCTCTGGAATATGCACAGTTTAATTCTATGAATGCATGTCAGGACGTCAAAGTACTACTCACTGGTGAAGATGAAACTGGCTAAAACTAGATAAGAAGGAATATATTACGTAACGAAATGAAAGAAGAAGAAGCAAGATAAGACTAAAATGTTTTAATTTGGCCTTATTAAAATTACTATAACTACGAGCAGTATAAAATAATGTGAATGAAGAATAAAAAATCGGCACCAGTAAGTAGAAGTCTTAACTAAGTTAGTTCAGCAATGCGGTAATAACATCCTATATGCCGGAGCGGTTGAATTTGTTCGCAGTTTGTCTCAAACAAGTCTGTTTATAAAGTCAAAAAGGTGTAGAAAGCTGTGTCGGGAGTCTCGTTGTGTACTTGTCTGTTTCACTTCTTGTAGAGGTTCAAGAAGTCACTGAAGCTTGTCTTCCTTATTCACTTTGACTGTTGAGGTATTTTTCACACCGGGGATTTATAAAATATTCGACGGGTTTGTATTCGATCACTGAGAATAGCAACGGTCAATATTTGTGTATCTGATCATGAATCATGGTATCTTCTATTTTTTACATTTGATGTATTTTATTTGTTGTACTGAACTTGTAAAAAATTTTGTGATAGTTGAAAATTTCTTTTCATTTGACATCTCCGAAACACGCACACCTCTGAAGTACTGATATTTGTGCTTTAAAACTATATTTTAAAGTATTAGTAGAAATCATGTTCATGTTTTTGCTGCGGATCAAAATCCCTCAAAATATATTATATCTTGACGGATATTATATCAGGAGGATCTCAAAATATATTATATCAGGAGAAATTCTGTTCTGTGCATGAATCCAAATATAATTGATCAATCTCGACACACTGCCGGCCTGTTGTAATAATTATAGTAGAGTCAATTTAATAGATCACATTTGACACTTCATCAAAATTCAACAACGTAACCTTGTAATGAAGGGCACATAAAATTATTAATTATTTCGAAGTCAGAACTGCATAATTACTTAACATTTTTCAGTTACAAATACATATTTATTCTAATAATTACAAATGAAAGCGTTTTTACGATTTCCTTTGACTAATAATTCATTTTAAACATGATAAACAATTTTTGTTCTAAAAAACTAAACGTCAGTACAAGGTTACGTCAGTGAACACTTTTTCTTTATAAACACTAGGGATGCTACCAAAAAAATCAAAAGGTTGATCAGTCGATAGGTTGAATCGAATGCAATGATTACTTGTGAAGGATGTTTAACGATAAAAATAACTGCACTGTGATTGTAATTAACACATAATATTGTTCTTTAACTAATAAATAAAAAAAATATTGAATAGGAACTAAAATCAATAATAATTTGGGTTAAAAAACTAACGATAAACTACTAAATGTTAGATCCATATGTAAATTTGAGTATGTTTTTTATTTTATTGGGCCATTTTCTATGGAGGATTCTAATCCATAAATACATATAAAATCGTTTAAATATGTACAATTTCCGATTTGTTTAATTTGTATTAACGTGTCTTATCAATTTTTTATTAACGCAAAACAAACAAGTAAATAACACTGAATAATTGAATAATGTTATGCTAATTGTATTTCTCATTTAAAGCTGCCGGAAAATTGGTTATTTCGAATAACATCAAACTAACATAATTTTTGTATGTGTTGATGCGTATCGATTCATCAATTGAATCGATGTTTTTAAACAAGTCACCGTACTATGAAGCTGAGACTGACAGATGTCAAATGTGATCTATTAAGTTGTCCCTATTATAACTAATCCAACTTTCTTCCAACTAGAGATTGCATAAAGACATTGCTATTGGTTTTCAACTAGAATATTTTTGACATTCTGTTAGATAATGATATGCCATCAGGCTAATTTAGAGAATACCATTTTATTACGAGCACAATGGAATCGCAGTCACTAGCACAGCTCTTTGCCAAAAGCTCAGATACTTGAGGCCCGGTGTGAAAACCTATTCAATTCATTATTTCCCCTAAAACTGTTCTTAACTTTACCATCATATGACTAACTAATAACAGAGTAACAAAATACCACTGTTTACCACTGTCGGACACCGAATAGCTTGCGCGTCTAACATATTTGTCCGGGATCAATTAATTAGTGTTTCCAGTGGAATTTTGTCATTTAAGGGCGATGCAGTTAATTGGATGTCGAGCTGCAACAAAGGCAATAGCTGTATTATGTTGGTGGTCAAAAATATTTTTCATTGTACAGCGCAAAGTGTGGTTGCCTTTTACATGAATAATAAGATAATATAGTAAAGGTGAGTCTGGCCAAGAGTACCTACTCTTGGCCAGAGGATTCAGAATAACACATTAGAAGAAGAAAGAAGAAATATTTTTTTATTATTAAATGTTTGATGACAGATTTTCTAACTTTGATGGATAGCTTTCCAGGTGGACACTACAAAGAGTCCTACCACCATGCCAAGACTATCTTAATGATGTTTTTCTTTCATTTGAGGGCCACTGCGTAATACGCAAATAAATTTTCGATAAAAAAATTCATTGGTGAATGGCAGGGATTTGAACCTGCTACCACTGGCGTAAAAATCGACCATTCTCTGCACCTCTGGGCCCTCTTTTCAGAACTAAAGAGGATTTGACATCAGTAAGAGTAAAAAAAACTGGTAACAGTGTTTAGCTAGGTATAAGTTTAACATACTCGTAAGTATACACATTTCTTAAGATATTGAAGTATATCAGGTATTATATAGAAATTAATGATAAATAAAGATCTAATTAAAATATTGCCTACAGTTTGCATTGTAGCCATTTTCACAATGAGACTAGAAAAGCAATGAAGAGATGTAAATTGCGTGCTGGAACAATAGAAAAAGGAAAAATAAATTAAAGTTGTATTTTAGACCCGTATTTCGTCTTTGCATAAAGCATCCTCAGAAGTGGTTAAACGCTTCAAGCGCTGCAAGCTGCAATACATGATAAAGTCGAAAAGATTTAAAAACCATAAACGTAAATCCAACATTAAGATATCTCCAGCAATTTATCAAACAAATGCAAAACAAACTGTAGTCTTCGCAAGTGGCTAAGTATTGTTTCAGTTTGTTACAAAGTTTATCGCGAAATCACTTAAAAGAGTTTCAAAGTTCAGGTAAGAGCGCTCAATTTAATTAAAAGTAGTTCTACTGGGATTCGAACTCCGGCTGGATAATATCCGTTTTGTACTAACATTTGAGAAATTGCTTTTTTTAATGTAGCGACGCGGGTGTTTCTTAAATTGTAGTAAAGCGGTGTTCTCAACGTGTAGTGGTAATCCGTAAAATCCCTTTAAAAAGTCCCAGGTAGACCATTATCATCATCATAATCAGCCAGTGTCAGTCCACTGCTGCCAACTGCTACTACTACTGCACATAGGCCTCTCCCAAGATACGCCATTGAGCTAGAACTTCGGCTCATTGGGAGAGATATGCCCTAATCGCCACGCTGGGCATGCGGGTTGGCGATCGCAGGAAGTAGCTCCTCGCACCGGTGACGCTGCTGCCCGTCACTGGCCTGTAGTATTTAGCTACGCTATAATTTTGGAATGGTACCATTTGTCGGTCGCCAGAGCCTCGTTTGTTTGGTGAGCAGGATGCACCACGGTACACCACACACCAGAAGAGATCCTTCCAAACATATTTTGTATTTGCAAACATGAGATTGTTATATTTTGTTTCCCTAATTTAGGTTTTTTCGTATTTCAACCTAAGTATACCTATCTCAGTCTTCGAGGCTTTTATTTATCCATAACATTTCAAGGTGCAATTACAATTAAGTATATTAGAGTATTTTAAAGGCAACATTTACATTTATTGGAGTTACAGGTCCAAGCAATTCATCAAACTTACGCTCCGTGAATACCTAATTCATTAGTAGGTATTCAAAGAAAGTCTAAGTCTAACTCACACAGAAAATTGGGTCTAAAATATGAAAGTTCTCCAAATCACCGAGCACGCAAGCAAAATAAAATTAAAACTTGTTAAAAACTTTTAGAAGTCTTTCAGCCTGAAAAGTTTTTATCGGTGTTTTTAGAACTTGGGTATGTATTGTATGTACTTCTTAGGGTTCCGTTATATTCAACCGCCTAATAATGTTAATTTTCTCTATGGCTTATAGTGTAACTCTAGAATATAAGGCATAGTGAAAATTAACATATTATATTGAATGTTCATCAGAAATTCAGCTCAGTTTAGAAAAGTGTCGACGATAATTGACAAGTTGAGTTAGCAATATCGAGAAATTGGCCTCATACGTACATTATTATTTTAATTCAACTGGTGGTAAATTAAAGAAACGCAAAGCAAGTTTAAGATCAATGGTGTTGAGACAAGTTTTTTAATTTTATTATTGTTATAAAATGATAATAAAAATACCGACTATTATACTCACTACGATTTGATATCGAATGTCTCGACCTAGGTTTCGTGCATGTCCGATGCACTTCCTCGGGAGTTTACGCAGCGAGATCGCGACGAGCACTGCGGGCCGCCGCTCGCAGCGCGCGGCTCGTCGGGGGAGGAGGGCTCGTCGAGCGGCGCGGCTCGATGATAGTGGGAGAATGAGCTGGTCCGATGCTGGACAGGTCTTCATCGTCACTGTCGCCGACAGTATTGTTACATATCCAACTGACTGTGTCACATTCTACACTGGTGAGCATTTTCTTCTTCGAGGAAGCATTAAGAATTGGTATCCATGTCGTAGGTAAGCACCAACCACGGTCTCTGTTAAAATTCGGATAACGGGTGATCTCGATGGCCTCACGTACTTTACGAGGTATGAAGAACTTTTCTCTTGCTAGTACTGAGGCCTTGTCGTACCGGATGTAGTGGTTGGTATCCGAGAGTTGTGCATGTTCCGCTAATGCCGACCTATTGATGTCCATATTGTTAATGCTCCTGATGTGCTCAGTCAATCTAGCCGTGATATTGCGTCGAGTCTCTCCCACGTAGCTCTTGCCACAGTCGCAAGGTATTTCGTATACGCCTGGTACGTTCAAGTGATCCCTGTCTTTAGGTGAACGTAACATTCGTCTGATCTGTTGGACGGAAAAATGTCTTAATGTTACGTTGCCGTCGTAAGAGATATCCGATTTTGTCCGTTACTCATCTTACGAAAGGCAAGTACGTTGGAGAACGTTCCACCCACGGCGCTCGGTTACGTTCACCGTCGCTAACCAAGCGCGCACACTATCTCCAGTTGTAACCGTTGTCCTCTAGAACTCGCTCTTGCATAAACTCGCTGCGTAAACTCCCGAGAAAGTGCATCGGACATGCACGAAACCTAGGTCGAGACATTCGACATCAAATCGTAGTGAGTATAATAGTCGGTATTGTTATAAAATGCCAACTACTAACAGAAAAATTCTTCCCAGACCACGAAACTCAGTCGCCTACACGGTGTTTTATCCCTTTAAAAATATGTAGGTGTCGCAATCTTAGGTAAATGATTTTTAATTTTGTAAGCAATGTGATAAGCTGTATGAATGAAGTTCAATCTTGGGAACTTCACCCTAAATATGGGTATCGCACTTGGCCGATTTATTTGAACGAAGGTGAATGAAAACATAATGCCTCTTTATGGCCTATTTGTTGGCTGTTAGAAGTACCTTTTGTTTTCGTCGAGGGAGTAATAATTTTGGCTTTAAAAGTCATTGCTAAGTCAAACTTTGACGTAGAAACGTGAACACACAATTTGGTTTGAGTAAAATTATGTATTATTGTAGTATAGTGTATTATAGTAGTGTAATTTAGCAGTTTATATTTATGAGCACCTATAATTTTAAAAACCTAAGTATGTCTATATTAGTGGTAAGACTTCTGTGAGTCCGTCCGCCTGGGGCGGTAATATTGCTTTGTCTATTACAACAGAGATACTATTTTCTGTTTGCAGTGCAAAGTCTAGTGCACCAGTATTTGAAAAATGTTAATAGTATTTTAGTACTTGTCATTGAGAACCAATTGGCGACATTTATTTGTTCGGTGGGTACTTAATGCCAAGAACTACCACTACAAGCTGTTCTATCCCGTGTAGGTATCAATGACCTCAATAATTTTAATTTAATTTCAATAAGTAACTTAACAAAACACATGGGCTTGCGAAGTATGTTTAGCTGTTTACGTAATTTTACACGAGGTTACTCAAAACCTACTCGTAAACTAGAACTTGCAAGCATAGGATAGTCAAAAATCTAGATTTCTCAGTGAATACAGCAGGATTCTGCTAATCCGGAGTTTTGCGTATCATAGTTCTTTTCTTTCAAAACAAATCTATCGCTTACCAACAAGGCAAGCATCGTTCTTGTCCCTGATACCTTATACGATAAAAAAGTACGAGTGCCATTTTTTTAAGAGCCTAATGCTGTTGTCTTCCACGGACCTTTATAAATTTAGTTTAGCTTACACCTGAAGCATAGAAAAGATAATAATCCTGAAGTGTGTAATCGAGTATAATCTTGGTTATATTCTGTACTACACAATAATCTACAAAATACAAATAAATATTACTGTGTGGTTTGAACGTGAAAAATCTTTTCTGAATAGCTTCCTGGCAAGTTATTCAGAAGTACATAAACTATTGCCACCAGCAGGAAAACAAAGCGCGTCGGGAAATCAATCATAAATCACGTTTCCGAACACATATTGGAGGAAACAAAGTTGCTTACCAATTTGTTTCGTCGGCTTTTGAACGTTGTTTCTTGGCGGTTGGTAAAATTGAAGTTTAACTGCAACAAAACAATTTTATACTTATACTAGAAGTGCCCCGCCGCTTCGTCCGCGTTAAAAACTTATTTTATTTACTTAAAACTTTTCTTTTGTAAAAACGATTCTAGCATTAAATACATAAAATAAGAAATAGCCAAATCGGTTCACCCGTTTTCATGTTATCGCGTGACTATATAATATACTAACAGCCCGCCCCGGCTTCGCACGGGTAGAACATATATGTCTACAAAATTTGCATCAGTTTGTTGCATCAAATATAAAATATTAACATATTTAACAATCATCGTCGTATTTCAACCAATTTACACAAAACCTTAACGAATTATGCACCTAAACCTTCCTCATAAACACTCTGGCTATTGGTGAAAACCGCATGATAATCCGTTCAGTAGCTATTGAGATAATTTCCGAACAGACAGACAGACGCAGTGATGGACTTTGTTTAATAATACTTACGTCATTGATAACACACTTACGTAGTGATATTGGACGGCCCTTTGGCGTAAAGGATAGTTACCCTGATTCTGACCCGACGGTCGTTGGTTCTAATCCTAGCTATATACCTACCAATGAAAGTTTTATGTGCATTCATGAATCATGGGTTTTCGTACAGAGGTAGTGGGATCATGGAATCAAAATCAATCAAATCATGGGATCAAACAAGGGGTATTATCGTTTAACGTGTGTATCTGTGTCTGTCTGTAGCATCTTAGCACCCAACCAGATGAACCGATTTTGATTTTATTATTGATATTTTTTTTTTGTTTGATAGATGTCTTCATCGAGAGTGTTCTTAGCTTTGATTCATTCTCGAATTTCCAAATTCGTTCAATCGTTATAAAACTATGAGCTTTTTTCTAGTTAATTGCGCTATGAAATCAACTTTCATAGGTCTGATCAATTTGAAAATCTTCTTCTTCAACGATATTGTAAGAACATGGAAGCATTGACCTGATGCTGGGACATCTCGTGGACTCTACAGAATTCTCAAATCCACACCAACTTACAGCTCAGATTTTAAATGTCGTGTTTGGAGTCACTGGAATGCTTTTATTGAAAAGATTATACATAGATTATACATAGATCAGTCGGGGTGGTTTATATATAGATCATAACTATATTATACAATAGAATTTTAAATTTTACAGTAAAAATATATGATTATACTATATTGACTTCAAATTGATTGTGATCGGTGGGGATCTACAGCATCGCTAAGCTTAAAATAAAATTTTCTTAGTAACTATGGCCTAATCTGTGGTTTCACTGCAGATATTTTATTAATTTTGCGATGCGTGTATGTGAAATCCGTGATATCTTCTAGAGTTTTCATTTGAATTATATACTGTAAAGGACAATTTTAATCTATAATATGTGGCCAAGCTAATTAACGTAATTATTTGGATAAGGTTTAATACTATATACTTGAAAATAGCCTTGGAAGTTATGTAATATTTTTTAACAAAAAATTAAAGATTTAAATGGTTACTGTGACATAGAAAAGATAATACTACGTATAGAACGGACACTCTGTTCCCCCCACTAATTCCGGGCTTCCTCACCCCGCCACCGCTCTGGAGCTGTCGAGGAGCTGCGCTGAGCAAGGACGCCACACGAGTACGACTTTAGAACAATTACTACTCACGGAGAGAGGAACATCAACTTCATACATTTATGTTGGGACCAGTAGACACTGGAGGTTCAAATTTACGTAGGTTCTTATTACGTAGGTATATAATAAAGATTTAATTATATTAGTATACCTACTTACATATTCGTATTTTAGAATTCATTTTCATAAATTAAACAACGATGTATATACTCGTGCGTAAATAACGCTTAATTTGTAAAATATTTAAAAAAACTTTCACGTTTAAACATTTTTATAACACAGCAATTGGGAACTTGATGTAGGTACGTAGTATTTATATTCTCTTTACTTGATGTCGCTCTAACGTACGAGCAAGACACACGACATTGTTTCGTACAGCTCTGGCTGGCCGCCCAACACAGAATAAAAAATAGTGACTGTGGTGCAGTTTGTTCTATGCAAGTCGACTGGACCTGGAGATGATGGTTTACGAAATAGCGACTAATATTTTTAGTGTCAAAAGCTTTTTGGGTAAGTGTACAAAAAATATTCATACGGTCAGTACGTAGTACGTATGCACGAAGTAACTATTATATAATCTGTGATACGGTGATTACGGGCGACAACCTTAGACATCACGCACACAAATGCACGTATAGAAAAACGACCCGTGTGTAGTGTCTGTGTCGGTGTCACAGTGTCGGTCGTTAAAATGCTAGTTTGTATGGAGATTTAGCGAGTGTCCGGGGTGTGACTGTGAGTCAACCTTAAGAGATAGACATATGCTGTCCCGGACTTTTTTGTAGGTCTTATTAAGTTGTACAACTCTTCCATAGAAAATATTCTTCCATCTATTTTCAATTGAGCAGCGTTCGTAAGAAACGTGTTTTTTCGACCGTTTTTTAGTCGACTTAGGTTGCAAATTAGGTCTCGACGAATGTACCTTTGATTTAAACGGGATAATATATAGCCTATTTTCATTCCGAAAGTCCATTCTATATATTAGTGAAAGAATTTTTTAAATCGGTCCAGTAGTTTTTGAGCCAAATCATTACAAACATACAAAAATACAAAAATACAAATGTTCTCTCTTTATAATATTAGTATAGATATAATTATAAAAACCGAAAAACCCAAATTTTCAGACTTTGTTACCTTACCCATTTCAAAATATCCTACAACACGTACTTTATCTCATCTTATTTCGCCATGCAAACTTTGAATCCCCGTTCAGTATCCGGGAGGAATTTTTAGAAAATCCCTTCTGAGCGGATACCTACGTCGTAATAACTATCTGCATTCTAAATTTCAGCGCAATCCGAAACAATATTGATTTTTGGACTTTGTTACCCCAGTTTATCCTCTTAGGGTGGCATTTTGAAAAAGTCTGAAACTCGTATTTACTTATTTATTTACTTAGAAGTACTTGTGTGAAATATCGAATAAAATGACTATCCAAACTTTGTAACCCCGCTTCATCCCCATGAAGAGTGAAATTTGAAAAATTCTTTCTTAGCGGATACCTAAGTCAAAATAACTATCTGCATGCCAAATTTCAGCGCAATCCGAAACAATATTGATTTCAGACATTGTTACCCCACTTCACCTTTTTAGGGGTGGAATTTCCAAAGAGCCTGAAACACGTACTTACTTAAGTACTTGTGTTAAGTTTCGAATATAAAAGTCTATCTAATGTTGTTTCTCCATAGAAACTTTGAACTCCCGTTTCATCCCTTTAAGGGGTGAATTTTAGAAAATCCTTTCTTAGCTGATACTAACGTCATAATAACCACCTGTATGCCAAATTTCAGCGCAATCCGAAACAATATTGATTTTCACACTTTGTTACCCCATTTCACCCTCTTAGGGGTGGAATTTCGAAAAATCTAAAACACGTGTTAACTTATTTATGTCTTGAAGCAGTTGTGTGAAGTTTCGAATAGAAAAGACTATCTAATAATGTTTCTCCATAGAAACTTAGAACCCCCGTTTCATCCCCTTCAGGGGTGAAATTTGAAAAATCCTTTTTCAAAGGTAACTAACGTTGTAATAATTATCTGCATGCCAAGTTTTAGAGCAATCCGAAAGAAGATTGATTTTCACACTTTGTTACCCCATTTCACTCTCTTAGGGGTGGAATTTCAAAAAAAGTGAAACACGTATTTACTTATTTTTGTACTGAAGCACTTGTGTGAAGTTTCGGATAGAAAAGACGAGTTGAAGTGGAATATAAACAACCAAAGGCTCAAACATTTTACACCGAAGATGATATGATTAAACTACAGAACGAGTTAAAACAACTACATTTTTGGTTGGAACAAGAAAAAAAAAAAACTACGATCTAACTCAAAACGGTTGCAGCACTGATAACATGGCAACGTATAAAGAAATGAAATACCTACTCAAAAGAGCACAGGAAAGGCGGAAGATACCTAAAAATATCACGAAAACTAAACGCGGTAACAAAAAAAAATCTAGGAACCTTATCAACATCATAAAAAAATTACAAAAACAATGTAAAAAATTAGAAGAGGAAAGTTTAGAGCTTACAGTAAGATTAAATTCATTAAATAGCATTCAGAATACATTGGCACCTGTAAAGCACATTTCTTCTACTGAATCATTCAAGGCTACATATAGTAGATTCAATCGCTCAGATGATAAAAGAAAAGTGTTAATTCTGTCCCATGAAATAGTGCAAGGAATCGCTCACAAAATATTAGAACATTCGGATGCGGACATCACTGTAACCAATAATTGTAAACCTGCGGCTGGAATCGAAGATATTCTATTCAATTTTAACGAGAAAACAAAAGAGATGAAGGAAGGTGACATTGTCATATTGTTAATTAGTACGTATAAATCTCGGAATTCTACAGTTCAAAATTATATTAAAATACTCCAGGAAGTGGCAAGTAATACAAAGAGACAATTTAACTTAGTTATAAGTAGTTTAAGATATGACGGATACAACAACAAAGATATATATAGATTTAATAAAAATATAGCATTTATATCAAGATACAATGTTAATGTGAAATATATGGACATCAATTGCTCAGATAATTACGTATTGTCACGAACTAAAACACAGCGAATTGTTGTGGACAAAATACTGAAAATTGTAAGTTCACCTTTCAGTGGGACCTCCGCACTCAGACTTATTCATACAACAGAAACAGCCACTGTTGTATCAGAAAACTCAAGCGGGAGTGGTTGTAATAGTCAATTAACTTCACTAGATAACGTGCAACAGCTTTTTCGGAACTAAGATAAAAAATAACAATATTAGCTCTAGTAAGTTCACAGAAATTAATATATTTTTACAAAACGTATGCGGAATAAGCAATAAAAGAGACTAATTAGAGTTATACATTCAATCGCTGGATTGTGAAACAAGTTATGTGTGTGTGAGAACACTTCTTGAATAAAATATCAGCCCCGTTATTTAGTATGAATAATTATCAATTGACAGCTTACAATACCCGAAGTAATAAAAAAAGAGAAGGCAGTTTAATATTGGGACGCAACACTGTCAAATGTGAAGAATTAGCCTTTTGTAAGAAAATATATAAAATAGAGAGCTTTGAAATTTGTGGCATTAGAGACCTCACTACAAACGTTAACATTTGTTGCTGCTATAGGAGTCCGTCTGACAACCATTTTGAGATATTTATGGAACACTTTTTTTAGATCATTTCTTTGATAAAAATTGTATTTTATGTGGCGATTTTAACGTTAATCTTTTAAAAGACGACAGAAAAAAACATGACTTTTTGAAACTTTTGAATTGTTACAACTTCAGACCACTAATTGACTCTGCCACATATATGCGCAATGACTCACAGTCTTGTCTAGATAATTTCTTAACTAATATTACAAATGACCATATTGTATCTTGTAATGTCGATCACAATGGTCTCGCTGATGGACACGCAGGTCTAATGTGCAGATTGAAATTAGAGAAAGCATTAGATAAGATACATAGACATTATATACAGACCAATCGTAGGACGTACAGTAAGGCTGCTTCATGTAAATTTAGGCAAATTGTTAAAGCAATAAATTGGACTAGTCTGGGGATCAACAGTTTTTTGTTACAGTTCATAAATGCCTTCAAAACTAGTTTTATAATGAAGAAGCGCCAAATACATAAAAAAGCTATAAATCTCACTGGGTAACAAAAGGAATAAGGGTTTCAAGTCAGATGAAGAGATTTCTGTCACTCAATATCAATAATAAAAGTAGTGAAATAGCTTTAAGGTACAAAAATACATATATTAAAGCTTCCAGAAAGGTGATAAGTAAGGCCAAAAAATGGTCAGTACAAAAACAAATAAATACAGCAAAAAACTCGAGCAAAGAGATCTGGAAAGTAATAATAATCAATATAGGAACAAAAAAAATAGCACGGAAACTGACACAGTTAAGTTAAAAATAGGTAATGACATCATAATCAATCCACAAGACATAGTAGATGCGTTTTCGATACAGTTTAATATAAATTCGATAGGAATAACTGGACATAATCCTGCACAAGCAATCACCATTATGAAACAAAGCGTGCCACGAGTTGAACACGATATGAATTTTGATATTATTCGAAAATATGAAGTCGAAAATATAATTAAA
Source organism: Cabera pusaria (assembly GCA_954871355.1). Taxonomy (NCBI): domain Eukaryota; kingdom Metazoa; phylum Arthropoda; class Insecta; order Lepidoptera; family Geometridae; genus Cabera; species Cabera pusaria. Next base: position 12,127,883 of record OX940897.1, read on the forward strand.
TTCATAAAAAATAAGCAATCTTTTGGAACTGACGAAATACCCATCAAGTTTTTTAAAGAAAACGTTGATCTATTAGCAGAACCACTGACACATTTTTTTAATAGCTGCATTGAGAAAAACGTTTTTCCTGATCAGTTGAAGATAGCACGAGTTGTCCCAATTCACAAAAAAGTAACAAAACTGATCCAAAAAACTATAGACCAATATCTTTATTACCAATTATATCAAAAGTATTTGAAAAGCTCATGAAATCCCGATTACAAAAACATCTACAAAGTAACAATATACTGAATCACAGGCAATTTGCATATCAGAGATTTGTTGGGACTGTCGATGCTGTAAACTCATTAGTTGATGACATAGCTGGTAAATTAAATATTAAATTGAAAGTAGGAGGTGTTTTTTTAGATCTAAGCTCTGCTTTTGACAAAATTAACCATCGTTTACTTCTACATAAATTAGAGCATTACGGTATTAGAAACACTGCTCTTAAATTGTTCCAATCTTATTTAAGCAACCGTAAACAACTCGTTGAAATAAAAACTTTTGATAATGATATTGAAACTATACATAGATCAGGTCTATCTTACATAAATGTAGGAGTACCTCAAGGTTCAATATTGGGACCCCTATTGTTTATTATTTTTACTAATGACCTAATACCTTATATGACCAAATACGACCCTGACATTAAGATAACAGTTTTTGCAGATGACACTAATGCTATAATTGCCGCTGATACAATTGATGATTTGAAATTGAAAATTACCAATGCATTACTGACTTTCCAGAAGTGGTTTGATTGGAATGATCTAGTTTTGAATACCTGTAAAACCAGCCTTATGTTGTTCCGCACTACAGCTAGACAAAAAGACACTCTTAACATCAATTTTAATGGAGTAAGAATAGATAGTGTGCCAGTGGTGAAATTTTTAGGGGTTCATATAGACCATGACTTAAATTGGAAAGACGAGATCCACGCGATAGAAACTAGTGTTAGTTCTGCTTGCTATGCAATAAGGAGTCTAAGAGATGCATTAACCTTACTACAACTTAGACAAGTTTATTTTGCGCTTGTGGAATCTAAAATTAGATAAAGCATAATGTGTTGGGGTAATAGCTATAACTATAACATAGAAGCTGCTTTTATAATACAAAAAAGAGCTATTAGAACCATGGTAAGAATTCCTCAAACTGAAACGTGTAGGCCTTATTTCAAAAATTTGAATATACTTACTGTACCATGTTTGTATATTCTCATTACACTTACTGACTTAGTAAAAAAAATATACATACACGTGAAACCGTGGAAGAGAAGCTAATGAGACAACGAACAAGAAGAAAAGATTTACACAATAATTTCAAGCCTATACTTACAGTTGTGGGCCACTGTACAAGAGTACAAGCTGTAAGGTTATTTAATAAATTGCCAACTGATCTAAAGACTATAGATAATAGTTTTACTTTCAAAAACAAATTGAAATCCTTGCTGCTATGTAAATGCTACTATTCAATCACAGAATATATGAATGACAAAAACTGATATTTAATGTACGCACATGACATCATGACTGAATATTCTGCTCTATTTGACATATTTTCTATTTTAATAGTCCATTGACATAATATATAAGAATCTTATTACTGTTTTGAACCCATTGACATTGTTAATTTAAATTTTTATTAGTATTGTATTATTATTATTATTTTAAAATTATTGTTACTGTTTTGTTTTATGTTTTTGAGTATTGTTTATTGTTACTTTTTTGTTCTATTATTATAATTTTTGGTGTATTGTTGTTATAAGCAACTTATGTATTTAATGTGTGATTTTACTAGTTAGTTAGTTTCTGGTTTGTTTGTGCTATTTTGATTATGGAAACATGGATGTAATGTAATTTCCTATACAATAATGGTTGTTTTTGGAATAAATGAAATGAATGAAAAAATGAAAATCTAATCTTGTTTCTCCATACAAACTTTGAACCCCCATTTCATCCCCCTAATGGGTAAATTTTGAAAAATTCTTTCTTAGTACACCCCTACGTACTAAGAAAAATATACCCTCCAAATTTCAAGTCTCTACGGCCAGCGGTTTAGGCTGTGCGTTGTCTGTCAGAGAGTCAGTTAGTATGTCAGGACAAAGATTCTTATAGTATTAGAAGATTATAATAAAAAGTATTTTTCTCGTCACAAATTTAATGTACAGCTTAGTAACTATTAACACAAGATAATAAAAGTACGTGAAAGATAGATCTTTAAACTTATCTTTAAACTTTGTGAGAGTACGGGACTTATCACGCTTAAAACGTAAAATTGGTTGAAATATGATGATTATTGTTAGAGATGTTAATTCATACTCGACAAAACAAAGAGAACTGATGCAAAAAATGTAGGCAGGCATATATTATGCCCGTCCAAATGTGCAAAGCCAGGGCGGGTCGCTAGTAAAATATAAGAGTGTAGCCCTGAAATTCCACACACAGAATATCCTTATTCTGTGTCCTCTCTGCTTGCGTATTGATATATATAATCTAGATAGACTATAACAGTATAAAGATAGAATGATACAGCTATAGAAGCATTTTTTACCGACCTCAACAACGGAGGTTCTTTCTGTATTCGACCAGTATGCATAAATGTATGCGTGTATATTCGTAAACTATTTGATCCAATAAATTATATCGTATTTTTTATTTTTCAGGAATGATTCAGTCAATGTAGGTCTTTATAGTTATTTGTTTTCGAGTTGCATATCCCTGAATAACCTACATTATAACATACCGCACACGTTTTAATTGCAATTGTGAGATGTTTGTCGCCATATCTCCGGAGATACAATATCAAATCTTGATAAAATTTAAATGGGCCCACTTTGAAGGTGAACCCAACCAATGAAAAAAATAATAAATCATTTAAATCGGTTCACAATTATAATTCCGGAGTAATCGCGTCAAAAACATAATAAAATAAACTGGCCAAGTGCGAGTCAGACTTTTGTCCCGCACACGGGGGGTTCCGAATTTCCGAAGTCCGAACGCCACGAACTTCTAACACCAACTAAGTGAATATTAACACAAAGGTAATTAATTTAATTAAATATCTGGAAGACCGAGTGTTCATACGACTAACTTTCTACTAATTCTATCTAATTGAAGCTCTTTAAGTACTAAAATTTAAGATATATTATTCAATACTGTACACTTCATTTCTGCAAATAAACCTTAACTATGTATACAAATCGACCGAGGCCCACAAATTTAACAAATGAAACGCTTGCGCGTGCTAATTTTTCCTGTGCTGCCATCTAGCTGCGTCGAGTTGAATTAATTTCGTATCGTGTCCTATCGCAAAAAACACGTTTTTTGTTTTAAACCATTTAATTTTTAACTATGTTCTGTTCTTAGTATTTGTTGTTATAGCGGCAACAGAAATACATCATCTGTGAAAATTTCAACCGTATACCTATCACGGTTCATGAGATACAGCCTGGTGACAGACGGACAGACAGACAGACAGACAGACAGACAGACGGACAGCGGAGTCTCAGTAATAGGGTTCCGTTGGTACCCTTTGGGTTCGGAACCCTAAAAATACATACAAATGAATTGAGAACCTCCTCCTTTTTGGAAGTCGGTTGACAACTAAACAAAAATACTTTGATTAATTGACGACACTTCATTGAAGGTATACATCACGTTAAATAATAATTAACATAAAGTCTGACAAGTACATACATTTTAATCTCAAACCTAATATTAGATAACCTGAGCGCCGAGTGATTATTTGAAAGGCTATAAAGCTATGACAAGCAGGACATAAACGTAGCAGGGCCCGCAATGGCCCATAAAACGACATTAAAGGTTTTACGGAACCACTGGTTTACTGCTAAAACTACAATGTCACCGGTAGCCCGACTTACGTGATTGCTATCGCCGTTAGTGTAAAACTAATGGTGTAAAGAGACAACATTGTCCGCAGCGCTGCAGCGCTTGAAATACAAATAGGAGTTAGCCACGCTTTTACTGAACCTGCATACATTATGAATATGAATTTTCTTGCCGTAAATTTTTGCTAAGCGGTTTGTAAATATGGTTTTAAATTACATGCGATTGATGATCTTTCTGTTTTAAGCTCAGTCAGTTTATATTTCAGTTATTCCAAGCATATGACAGGGTAAATTGACATTTTCACTAAATATATGTTTAAACAACAGGTTGTGTGTTTTAAAAACATACCCATTGTAAGTAATTATTTTGTCATAATACAGATCTGAGTAATGCGAAACGTTAAATTGTATGATTAAATCACCGTTAATACAATTGAATTGAAAAAGTTAAAGATAGAACACTACAAAAATAACAAGTACATAACATTAAAAAAATTGAACTTTTAGTTGGTAGTAGCTATCTAGATATCGTTGTTTTTATGATGTGACAGGATATACGCTCGATATTTTTTCTTCGATTTTCGAATTTTTAGACACAAAAAATTCGACTTGCATGCATGCCCCGCGAATCAGTTTCAGTAGCAAGTTTTAGACGTTTAGATCTTGATAAAATTTAAATGGGCTCACCTCGAAAATGAATTTTACCTATGCAAAAAGAGAAGAGAACATTCAAATCGGTTAACAATTGACGGAGTAATCGGCGAACAAAACAATTAAGAAGCTCCTCCTTTTTGGAAGTCGGTTGATAACATATAAGGTAACCTACAATAAAAACTGTTCAAATATAAGCTCCCTAAACCTCTCTGAAGATCACAGTAAATGCGTTATAAAAGACTCGAATACACGTTAAACGCCTGTAACTAGAGTGCTCTATCCATTCACTGCCTTTGTTCTTACAACGTTATAGGCGGGGGAGGTGGTTAACATCCTGATATATAGATCTTTAGTGGACCGTTTTTTATTTACCGTCCCCATGTAATGTCTCTAAATGGAATTAAAGTGTCTTGCGCGAAGACTCGACTCGAGTTTCAACAGCTTTTTTTTCAGAACAGGCCGGGTTTCCAGGCGGTTACAGCACTATAGACCACATTCACATGGTGTGGCAGAATGTACAGAAGACCGAAGATTACAATCGGCCCCTGTGCTTAGCGTTTGTGGATAAGGAGAAGGCCTTGGACTCACTCGAAACGAAACCTGGTCCGTTTTGGAGTCCTCGCAACGTTGCCAAGTCGACTGCCGATATATCTAAGTGATGAGATGTCTGTATAATGCAACGATGACATTACAAATTCAGGACCAGCGAACTAAGCATATCTTTTTTTTAGCTATTTCGGCATCAACATTAACGGCAGGCATATCTCTCGCTTACGATTCGCAGATGACATCGTCATTATGAAGAAATTGAATAAAACTAAAGTTATGTACAACGAGCCTGTTGTTTTGGAACCGATTGCCGTAAATGAAATCCCATTCGAAGTTGTAAACGCAGTAGCAAACAACTTCGAGAAAAAAATCCAGAAGAGTTCAGCTGGGCTGCATTTGGGAAACTCCGCCGAGTCTTCTCGTTGCCTATACCACAGTGTCTAAAGAAAAAAATCTTTAATCAGTGCGTCCTACCCAAGATGACATACGAAACCGAGACGTGGGCACTTACGGTTCGACTAGTCAACCAATTTAAAGTCGCTCAGAGAGCGAGCGATTGTTTCTCTGCGGGATCGAATCCGGAACGAAGTAATTCGCCAGAGAACTAAAGTAATCGAAATAGCTCAGCGAGTAAGCAAACTGAAATGGCAGTGGGATGTTCATATCTGTCGTAGGACCGATAACCGTTAAGGTAGAACGGATCTAGAGCGGAGACCGCGAATCGGCAAACGTAGCGTAGGACGCTCTATGAGCAGGTCGACATTCGCAAAGCGGTGGGCAGTGATTAGAAACGAAGAGCCGAAGATCGGGCTCAGTGGCGTGTCTTGAAAGAGGCCTTGAGAGATGGTTCAGCAGTGGCCTGATACCAGCTGATAATGATGATGATGAATTTTATTTTATATATTATTTTATTATAGAGCTTACTAGCAATGTGGGTTGCACATTACTAGTAGTCTTGTTAACCTTTCCAACTAAGCTAAATATGCTTGTGTCTGGAGTGGGTTCATGTCAATAGTGCAGTGGGTGGGAATGGAACTCACAAACTCTCGATTGCCAGGCCGACGCCTTAGCCATTGGGCTATTGCCGAATTAAAATACACTCTGCTAAAATACAAGTGCTAATTTGTAGGTAGTTCGCAGACTGTTGCCAAAATTGATTGAGTTAGATACTCTACCACGGGTTGTCTTTGAACGCTGTTTCTTATAGTCAAATTGCTAAAAATTTGGGCTCTATTTACAATACAGAATATACCATGGGATTATTATAATAACACCACAGATTTTATTAATCCGTGAATAACACAATCTAATCTGCTTCCCATTCTTGACTATGCTGATGCTTGCTATCATGACATCACAGATGATCAGCTAAACAAATGTTAATGCTGGATAATCCACCTCTGCCAAAATACGTGTGGGCCGTCAAAATATATAGGTGTTTTTATCACATCAATTTTAATATAGTGTCTTACTAACAGAACTAATCTGCAGTTATTTCCATCTATGTGATCTCATTCAAGTTCTTTCTCTCACGTTAACGCCGACGGTAGATTTCCGGCCGCCTGCGCCGGAAACTGGCGTCACTTCCGGTACGCCAGCTTGTTCTACGCTCATCGGATACGCCATCGCATGTTTATTTGGCATGCTTAGATCCTTTTCGAGTGAGACAATTTTTAATATTCTTACGATCATAAATAGGTAAATGAGAAATAAGAAGAAAAAAAAATTGAAAGAACTCAATTTGGGTTAATTATTGTTTAGAGACTGAAATAATACTGTTAACCATAATTTATTTAAAGTCAAATTATAATTATGCGTCAATTACTATATTTAATTAAACTCTTTGATTGTAAGCTCCATTCAATGAATACCTACTTAGACATAACATTTTTTTAGGTTTTAAAACTTGTTCGTTGATGTATACTCGGGGATCATTAAATTTTAGATTTATAGTTATCGTGAGTTACAACTACTGAGTAGCTGCTACTCAGCTGCTCAAATAATAAAAATTTAAATAAATTAAAAATTAAAGCTAGATTTTTTTTAAATGTATTCCAATGTTCAATCAGTACTCTACCTGTGACAGTTCGACACGCACTTGGCCAGTATATTTCCTCTATCGTTAATCAATTCTCTATCAAATAACTGCACAAGTCATCAGGAATCTCAACAAAGGTAGATCATTCAATTACTTTTCTAATATCTCTGTGAACTGTTCCACCCACAGAAGTCTAAATATTGCCTGAGTTATGTTGTACACATTCATAGGCATGCATGCCTACATACTATGAGATAAAGATAAAGATATTTTATTGGTTCAAAACATGCGTTATACACATACACAAACATTGCATGCAGTATGGTCTTAAACATAGAATTAAGAATTAAATACATATTATTACATTTTCATAAAAAGATTAATTAAATTAAATAATATCAAAAATTAAGAATAAAAAATTAGAACAAGTGAATATGTCAAAATAATGTCGAAATAATTATAACAAATTACAGCACAGCTAAAATTTGTCATTTAAAAAGTCGTCAATAGAACAATAACATTTCTTAACTAGCATTTTCTTCAGATGGTTTTTGAACATTACATTTTCGAGTTCTTTTATAGATTTGGGAATTTTATTAAATATTGTAGTTGCCATTCTCATAATGCTCTTGTGCAATAGTTGGGTTTTACCTTTTACAATGCGGATTGTGTCGTTACGTTTATATTTTGATTATATTTTACAAAAAGAGAGATCTAGAATAAAGTTCTTGTATTCTATCTATACACTGTATCTTCGAATAAAGATGGAAATGCATTTCAATGTGGAGACCTACTCCCGTTCCTTGTTTCTAGGTTCTAACTAACATGTTCAACCGAGTTTCTCGATACGTTACCACTAACTAAGACCCACTTCTAGAGCTAGGCAGATACTTCCTGAAGTTCAGTATCAAGCCGTTGTCAAACTTTGGCACAGTTGAACTTATACTGTGAAATGTAATTTCACGATAAACTTTAAACAGTTTCTTCTAGATCAACTTGTCATGTTTAAAAGTAACAAGTTTGCAATTGTTTCAATGCAAATGAAATTTTGCATTAGGTATGTATGCATTATCACGGTAATTTATAATATTACCGTGGTATTATATTATAATACCTACCTATTATGATTTTCATTTTATAAGTACTTCCTGCTTACTTTCTTTGAAAATATTAATTTATATTTTATTTCTACTACTTTTAAAGTGGGACAAGTGCAAGCACGCTGCAATCTCGTTAGTTGAAGTATTTTGCCGACACATATATCTAGTTGCATGTAATATGCTATAGGTACCGACTGTGGCAAATTGGTTTAGGACATTTTTCACTAGACTTATGTCTTTAACATAAGTTACAGTTTTTTTTTTTTATGTGAGAACGTTATTGCACCTGAGAAAAAGATCTACCTAATAAGACATTGTTTTTTTGTTTCTTTTTAATTACTAGTTGAGATGACACACCTTTAATTACGACATAGTAATCGAATCACGTTTATTTATAAATAATTAAAACAATACGACATAAATAAAAACATAAATAAAGAAATGTCAATCTACCTGTGTATTTGCGTAACTCAAAACGATGCTCGTATTCAAAACCGTATTCTGATTTTAGTTAGTTAATTATGCGTGGATTTGCAATGTGCTAATTTATTTGCTGTATGCATTCACACGGCACTGGTACGAGTATATTAGGTCTCAGCGCTTGCAATCGCATAGGGTCGTTCAAATTGGTAGATTATACAAAAATGAAGTTTTATTAACCGATTTACAAAAAAGGTGGAGGTTCTTAATTCGACTGTATATTTTTGATGTTGGTTACCTCAGAACTCCGTCACATCTTAATCCATCTGAAAAATTATTTGTTTTGTGCCTCCCGTTTGGTCCTATACAATTTTTTTTGAGATCTGATAATCACCTCTGGAGATATGAGTATAAACAATATAAACAAATTTGATACCTCGATTACATGATTATGGCTAGTAGATATTTCCACTATCGCGGCATGTGAAGTCGGTTTTTTACGTTTTGTACGATCATACATTATTATGTTCATAGGTCACAAACAAGCAGACGGACCACCTAATAGGAAGTGGTCAACGCCGCTACGTATAGATGCTTACAATACTAGAGGTATTTGCCGGCGCTTTGCCCATCTTTTGTTAATACTCTTTTAACACTTAAATAAATTTAATAATTAAATCTACATATGTCTACCACTATTCGTTTGTGAAAATTTTTTTGTTGAATACGGGTCGAACGAAAATACGAAATATTCAATTTAAATCTTCCTTTCTTACTGTAATGCCTCACATGTTACCAATAAATTGATTTGGCACCAGATGTGCTCGCTAATCCAACATTTGTATTGTAGCTTCGGTTTTTGTGAAGTAAAGCTGCTAAGGTCAGTAATTAGTAGGAAATGTACAGAAGAGTACAGTGAGATATAGCTTTATGTAAAAGCAGCAAGAATAAAAAATGTAAAATAAATAAAAAATAAAAAAACTAGACAAACCTGCATAAGGTTTGCTGGTACTTTACGTTATAAAAATTTGTAAATTATTTGTTAAGAATAAATAAATAAATAAAAAATCCAAACGTTTAAAAAAAAAATGGAAGATGGAATGAATATTTAGCCTTCAGTAGATCTAGACCACAACTGATTGTCATTCAGACCTTTGCTGATACTCATATTCTTCCAGTCTTCTTGTAACTGTGTTCCAGCACATAGAACTTGAAACACAGAATATTCTAGGCCAAGCATGTACACCATTTTTTACCAAATCATTGCTTACCACCAGGCGAGAGTGTGGTTAAACGCTAGCCTATAAGGTGTTAAAAATAATAAAACTGGCCAAGTGCGAGTCAGAATCGCGTCTCTTATCGCACACTTGGGGAGGGTTCCATACAGTACGAAACATAACAGAGTTTCAACCTCGTATTTGATTAATTGATATTACCAAGATATTTGGTTTGGTCGCGATCGAGAAGGACGGGGCTCGTTTACTAGCACCATCTATGTCATTTTGCCGAAACTAATTAGAAAGGTTGTTAGCTTAACAAACACGAATGAGTTGTTAACACCCAGATGACACCTATGAAGGTCTTATAGATGGCGTTTGAAAACACGTTTTTTGTATGGGGACCCTCTTTAATTTTTAACTTTATTTTGTTTTTAGTATTTGTTGTTCTAGCGGCAACAAAATACACCATCTGTGAAAATGTCAACTATCTAAATATCACGGTTAATGAGATATAGCCTGGTGACAGACGGACAGACAGACAGACAGATAGACAGACAGACAGACAGACGGACAGCGCAGTCTTAGTAATAGGGTCCAGTTTTACCCTTTGGGTACGGGGTACGGAACCCTATAAAGGATGTATATAACATTAGTTCAGCGCGATTAGCATGATCATAGGATGATCGTCATCTGCTGGTATCAGTCCAGTGTTCAACATAGGCTTCTCATATATATAATTGACCGAGCGAAGTCTCAGTTTCGAGATTGGCTAAAAATGCTTATGCCGGGATGTTTGTCTGTTCTCGCCTACATGTCGCAATTTTCAACCAATTTTGACGAAAATTAGCACACGAGTTTCGTGAGGAAAGTAGGGGAGGGGGAAGGGGAGAAGTTTGCTGTAGCGTTATATAAGAACGAATTTCATTATTTGTAAAGGCACGCGAGTTCTACTGTTCTCACAAAACTACTAGTAAATACACCACTGAGCCTGATCTTCGGCTTTTTCATTTCAGTTAACACATTCACAGGGCGCCCAGAGTTTTGGGTGTCATATGCTATCACTGTGCCCGTTAACTTGAGAAATCTTCCCTGTAAATAATTACACTGGAAATGATGCTCTTCAAATCGAAAACTATTTTAATTTCATGGCTGTATATTTGTACAATCAATATTGATAGAAGGCCCTGCTCCATATACCTACTAGTAAGGTTTACGCCATACTTACCCTTCTTATATTATATAATAGCCTTTAGCAACATAATTAAGATTTAGTTTAAAAACTAAAACAACCGACTTCCATGCCCCGCGAGTAAATTTCAGTAGCAAGTTTGAGACGTTTATCGTCATATCTTTGGAGATACTTATCAAATCTCAATTAAATTACAATGGAACCATCTCGAAAACGTACCCTACCGATTAAAAAAAGAATCATTCGAATCGGTTTACAATTGACGGAGTAATCGCGTAACATACACACAAAAAAAACATACAGACGAATTGAGAACCTCCTTCTTTTTGGAAGTCCGTTGAAAACTTAAGAAAACACTGGTTAAACTAATGAAGATGTTTTAATCAAAGAATACGTTCTTTGATTAAAACAGGATCGCATAACAAATCTTTACTCTTATCAAGTTTGCCGAGCCAGACATTCGAGGGTTGAGACGATCTATATTACCCTAATCCTAAAAAGCTAGTAACTATAGAGGTATAACTCACGGGGTACCTAATCCGGTCAAATGGCGGTCCGTCCGAAGTTTTAAATCGATTGAATGGTACGAGTGAGTGGTGATCCGTCACCGTCCTGTATAATCCGCAATGGTCGAGCCGACTCGAGGAGGCTTCTCATCTATCACGGTGGATAGTTTTCCGTCATCGGATGTCGGTAGAGGAAGAACTTAGCAGAAGTGGTATGTCTTTATTGTGATCATCTTATTTGCAAATCCTTACTAATATTATACACGCGAAAGTTTGTAAGGATGTATGGATGTTTGTTCCTCTTCCAAGCTAAAAGTACTGAACGGATTGAGCTGTAATTTGGTTTGTAGATAGCCTAGATCCTGCAATAACACATAGGATACTTTTAATTCCGATATCTCTACGGAAATTATGTCTACGCGGGTAAAACCGCGAGGAACTGCAGCTAGTACAGTTATACACAACATTGTAGCTTAAGAGGTAGTTAGTACACCTGTTATGATATTTTCAAGAATGTTTTCTACTTACAAACTTCAACTAACTATTTTTTGTGTCAACCAGTTAACGAAAAGATTTAGTACCTTCCAAAAATTCAGTAGACTTTTCCGTCCTTGGCCTATTTACGCAGAGGCTCCCATCAAATTTCCCAGTTCCCTACTTGTCACAATAGCACAGATTATATAATAGTTACTACAATAGTTCGTCAAGTCCAAATGATCCAGCGTTATCGTAGGAATTAAATTTAATTTTGTGGGCTTATGAATTTATGGGAATGGTCTGTGTTTCGGCAAACGTGCAAAGTTTGCTCGCTCTGAAGGCGCGAAGTTTTCAAAACAAAATTACAATAGAAGGCAGTTTATTGCCGCTGATCTCTGGGGAGTATTTGGGTGTTCAACAAATAAATACCTAAATGGGAGCCGGAATTTTCGGAACACACTCAATAAGAGTTGGTGAATTGAATTAGGAACTTGCTATGGTGAGAAGATCGAATAATTAAATCTGTCGGCTTCAAGTGGCAATATTCAGAGCAACTGATTATGCGATATAATTGTTAAATATCACTATGAAATAAACTGGTCAAGTGCAAGTCGGACTCTCACTCATAGGGTTCTGTACCACACTACAGTATTTTATATGTTCGAGCAAAAAATACCACAATCATTTTTCGCCAGCAAAAAATAATAATACATAAATATTTTATCTAAACTAAGTTGTGAGCCGCGTGCTTATTTCTTATAACGCCATCTAACGTCTAATGCTGTCTAAGTGAAAGTTAACACAAAGGTGTTAAGGACCGGCATTTCAATATAACGCCATCTATAGACGTTTACCTAAGCGTTTATAGATGGCGTTATATTGAAATGTTGAAAAACACGATTCTTGTATGGGAACCCACTGTAATTTTAAGCTTTATTCTGTTTTTAGTATTTGTTGTTATAGCGCCAATAGAAATACATCATCTGTGAAAATTTCAACTGTCTAATTATCACGGTTCATGAGACACAGCCTGGTGACAGATGGACAGACAGACGGACAGCGGAGTCTTAGTAATAGAGTCCCGTTTTACTCTATGGGTATGGAACCCTAAAAAGCTATATGAATCATTGAACTGATCCACATGAGTAAAAACCTTCTTTACTCTAGTGACTGATCTGACACTGACATCAGTATTCAGTATTCAGTATTCAGTATTCAGTATTTTATTGCGTCTATAAAAGTATTTACAAGGTCTTAAATAAAATATACAGTTCTTTATAGACCCTGGAAGGGCACAGCAATATTACTTTAAAAAATTAAATTATTAATCAATTAGGAGAGAGGAGGAATATTACACTTCTACATAATTATCGTAATTATTATTATTTATGCATGTTATTTATGTCGGTATATAATTTATTTTATTTAATGTAAAAAGGAAATGTCATATTTTTAAATAGAAAACAATGTCAAAATTTATCTTTAAAATATTCGTCAATTGTATAATAGCTTTTTTGGACTAAAAGTTCCTTTAATTGTTTCACAAAGTTTCGATTTTGGGATTGACTTTTTAGAGATACCGGCAAGTGATTATACACACATCAACACTGTCTAGGGATATTCTGGTTTTCTCAATTTTTTCCAAACGTGTTACAACTAACATACAACATGTATATATTTTTATAGAGCCCATTTATCAGACTATGCTTTAGAATAAAACAAAGTTATTTGTTTTGCGTAAATATTTTTTTTATGAAATAAAGACAAAAAGTGAAATAATGGTAAACCTAAAGATGAATTTATATTTAAGAAAAAAGTGAAAGTAAAGCTAAATTATTAGGTTCTTTGCAGTTACCCGAAAAATTAGTAGTTAGTAAAACCACCCATGACGTTAATCACGGTCCTGCAACGGTTTTTCATGCTTCGAATCAAGTTATCAAAGTCTGCTGCGGGATATTGTCCCAGGTCCTGCTAAGATGCAAAAAAAGTTGCTTTTCAGTCGCAACGTTTGGAGGAAAATTCCTCTAAGCCCTTCTTTGGAGCATGTTCCACGCATGCTCTATGGGGTTTAGGTCTGGTGATTGCACGGGTCAGTCTAAGACCGACACGTCGTGCTCCTGTAGCCAGCTGGTGACCACTCGCGCAGTGTGCGGACGGGCGTTGTCGTGCATGAGTGTGAAAGTTTGGCCCATTTGCATTCGATGAGGATAGATTATTGGTGCTAGCTCCTGATTTCGGTATTTTTGTGCAGTCATGGTGTTTCTGATCCAAACGAGGTCTTTTCTTCCACCAACACGAATACCCGCCCAAACCATAATTGTTCCGCCGTGGTATGGATGGACTTCCTGAGAGTGTTGCAGACGCTTCTCACTTCCAGGAGCTCGCGATACACGTACTCTTCGTAAATCAGGATAATAACCGAATCGGGACTCATCGGTAAACAGCACTACATACCATTGGTTATCTTCCTAGAGCAAATGTTCTGGAGCTCTCTCTAATCTTCGTCCGCGATTTTCTCTGCGTAGTGCTAGAGTACGAAGCGGCCTGCGAGCATAAAGGTTAGCCTCATGCAGTCTTCTCCTCACAATTTGGTCACTGACAAGCAACTGGTACTCTGACTAGAGCCTTTGAACCAACTGCATGGCCGTCACATTAAGTTGTCTTCTCGCGGCCACTTGCAAAAATCGATCCTGTCTTTGGGTGGTTATGCCCTTCCCGCCTAGGTGCCTTTCAGCCACTTCACCAGTGGTACGATAATGTGACCAAAACCTTGATATCACGTTTTGCCATGTTCCAATCTCCTCGGCTATACTCCGTTGAGTAGCCCCAGCTTGAAGCATGCTTACTGCCCCTAACATCTCGTCTCTCGTTAAATGGCGCCGCTGCATGATGCATACAGGTACATAAATTCGAAATTAAACGATGATTTTTATTAAAACTTTAATTTGGAACAAAAAAAATACCAAAAACTAGGTTAGGTAAATAAAAACATTCGAACTTCGCTACAGTTATGCCGCGCAAATTTTTTGTTATTAATTTATTTTTCAAATTCAAATTTTGAATCATTCATTAAGACCTACACAATAAGCTTACATTAAAATATTTTTAAACCAACCAGTATTTTATGAGTTGAAGAAATTTTTACAAATTATCCCTAGACAGTGTTGATGTGTGTATATTTTTATGGACATTACTAGGGGACCTTTCGAATACATTTGAAGGTGAGATGTAGGCAGTATTAATCGGTTGGCATGCCGTACACTACTATGCCTAGATGCATCTAATCGTGTTGTGTACAAGTTGGGATGGTTGCGAACAAATTTACAAACTTCGTGAATGTAGATGCACTCGTGAATGTAGACATCTGTTCAACGATGGATGGCCGAAGATAATGTTGGATTGCCTGGAGTTCTGTGAGAAAGATGCCTGAAAGTATGTCTATTTTAATTTCTTTATTGACTGTTTATTTAAACAGTTCGTTGATATTGTTATTTGTATGATATTTATAATTGACATTTTCTAATATTTATATAGTTATTAAATTTACTTATGTGTAGTAATGTAATGATAAATGATTTAGATTAATGTAATTGGTATTATACCGCTTTAATCGAATAAATAAAATAATAAAATAAAATTGAATCACTACCCGATTCACTTACCTCAGTTGTATTTACATTGATAGTGATGGCGTTGCGACCGATGCTGTACTCGTCTTAGAATAATGACTAAAGCATAATATTTCTGGGTTATTCTTTATAAAGAACGAGATGCAGTTATTTAGCTAGGTATCTAGTTGTGTATCTACCCTTTATTAGACGTTTGATGAGTGCGAGCGTCGGACCGAGATCCGAGCGCCATCCTCCCTGAGCGGTCGACGAGCGACCACCTTCACTTTCGTTATGCCTTTCAGTTTTCCGAGACAGCACGGCTGCGACGACAGGCGCGCCGTACCCACCACCGCACACCGGCAGGATGCGGGATGCGACGATACCGCCTCCTGCCCGTGTGCGGTGCTGGGTACTTTCTGGCGGTGACATGACATCGAACATACTTCACTACATGCTATATCAAAAAAAAAATTGAATATATATATTCGATACGATATATATTCGAAAATTGTACTAAATTGTACGTCATTTAAAAAAAATGTATAAAGGCTTTCGAGAAAACAAACATTCAAATGTCACCGCCAGGAAGTATCCTTTCTGGCGGGCGCGATGGTGAAAATTCGTCGTACAGACTTCAATATAATATCAAACAATTGTACGGAAATTGTACTAAATTGTACGCTCAATAAACACAAATGTACTATCAAGGATTTCGAGAAAACACAGATTCAAATGTCACCGCTAGGAAGTTCATCTTTCTGGCGGGCGCTAAGGTGAAATTACGTCGTACATACTTCAACCATATATCAAACAATTGTACGGAAACTGTACTAAATTGTACGCGAATTTAAAATAAATGTACTATAAAGGATTACGAGAAAACAAACATCCAAATGTCACCGCTAGGAAGTTCATCTTTCTGGCGGGCGCTATGGTGAAATTACGACGTACAGACTTCAATCATACATCAAACAATTGTACGGAAATTGTACTAAATTGTACGCTATATAAAAATAAATTACTATAAATAGCCATTGTTTCCTTTCGTAGACCTTTACCCACATGTGATCGCTTAGTGGTGCTAAATGGGTGTCGAATGGCAGTATGAATTGAATGCAGCTTGAACCAACCGCCGAGCAAAGACAAGTCGCCAATCGGTTTACCAAGTAGTTTACCACCATGACGATCGGTGCCAGTCAGTATGAAGGATGGATTGAGAAAACATTTTAAAATTGATGTTGTTCACTTGCAAGCAAACTCAAAATTACAAATGGAATAAAAAAAATACATGGGCTGGTTTCTATAAACGTAATATTTATTTATTCATAAGGCCATGAGTATTATAAAATTAAAATACCTATAAGTACAATTATCAAAATGTTCAACAGAACTTAACTCGTTATTATACATAGAAATAATATTAACATATTTATTAATAACAGAACTTAACTCGTTATTATACATAGAAATAATATTTACACAATTATTAATAACATTATTAACACCAATAATTACAATGTTAACAGAACTTAACTCGTTATTATTACATAGAAATTATATTTACATTTAAATAATATTTACATACAATTTCGTCGTAACTATACTTCGCACCGTGGCTTAATTGGCAAAGCACCGGAACATGTTATGCCGGAGGTTGCGGGTTCAAGTCCCGTCGGTACGATGAAATTTTGGATTGTGTTTAACAATTTACAAAAATATAAAGTGTGAAACACTTCAAAGAAACATAATATTTGATTTACGCAGTGCAACATCTCTCGTCGGATTTGAAAACTGTAATGATTTCTTCCGAATGATTAACTTACGTAATAAGTAGTCATAGATGGCGCCACCAATGCATAATTGGGTTAACAAATGCAACCCACTAATTTCGTCGTAACGATACTTTGCACCGTGGCTTAATTGGCAAAGCACCGGAACATGTTATTCCGGAGGTTGCGGGTTCAAGTCCCGTCGGTACGATGAAATTTTGGATTGTGTTTAACAATTTACAAAAATATAAAGTGTGAAACACTTCAAAGAAACATCATCATTATCAGCCAATTTCTAAAGAAACATAATATTTAATTATTAATAACATTATTAACACCTGTAAACTTTAAACTTTCGCGATTTGAACCAAATTGCATTGATCGTCGTCTCGTGACGATCAATGCAACTTGGTCGAAACGTCGAGTTAAATAAAATTATTTTTTTAGGCGCGATAAGTCCCGTATTTTCATATTTATAACTATTATTAACACCAATAATTACAATTTTCAACAGAACTTAACTCGTTATTATTCATAGAAATAATATTTACATATTTATTAATAACATTATTAACACCAATAATTACAATTTTGGTTGAAATTACAAAAAATTACAGTGTACACATAGATAAACATCATTTCTAGGGTTCCGAACCTAAAGGGTACCAACGGAACCATATTACTGAGACTCCACTGTCCGTCTGTCTGTCTGTCTCCAGGCTGTATCTCACGAACCGTCATAGTTAGACGGTTGAAATGTTCACTGATGATGTATTTCTGCTGCCGCTATAACAACAAATACTAAATACAGAACAAAGTTAAAAATTAAAGGGGGTTCCCTTACAAAAAAACGTGTTTTTACTGTAGCGCCATCTATGAACGGATGGTTAGCTTATTCATTATATTAATTACTAACACCTTTATGTTAACGTTCACTATACTTATAGAAAATTATTATTTTATGAGATCAATTATACATTAGTAAGTGACATGTAATAGCTGTCGACGTTGATCGGGTCACTTTTTGGCCATATCATCATACAGTTTCCATTTGTCATTAAATTTGCAATGCGCCCGGTAATGTCCATTTCCACTAGGTATGTATTAAATTACCGAAATTAATTTGAATGATTTATTTTTTAATGTAATAAAATTATATTTGGAATATCCTTTATCTGCAGAGTTTCATCCAGCTCAAAAAAAATTGTATAATCAGATATTTCACACGTTAGAACAGTGTTACCGTTGCATAAATTACAAGGAGTGACTTGATTTTTTATCATTGATGATGCAGATTCTTCCAAAGCTGTTAATTCATTATCTGACAAAATTAATACACACATCAACACTGTCTAGGGATATTCTGATTTTCTCAATTTTTTCCAAACGTGTTACAACTAACATACAACATGTATATATTTTTATAGAGCCCATTTATCAGACTATGCTTTGGAATAAAACAAAGTTATTTGTTTTGCGTAAATATTTTTTTATGAAATAAAGACAAAAAGTGAAATAATGGTAAACCTAAAGATGAATTTATTTTTAAGAAAAAAGTGAAAGTAAAGCGAAATTATTAGGTTTTTTGCAGTTACCCGAAAAAATAGTAGTCAGTAAAACCACCCATGACGTTAATCACGGTCCTCCAACGGTTTTTCATGCTTCGAATCGAGTTATCAAAGTCTGCTGCGGGATATTGTCCCAGGTCCTGCTAAGATGCAAAAAAAGTTGCTTTTCAGTCGCAACGTTTGGAGGAAAATTCCTCTAAGCCCTTCTTTGGAGCATGTCCCACGCGTGCTCTATGGGGTTTAGGTCTGGTGATTGCGCGGGCCAGTCTAAGACCGACACGTCGTGCTCCTGTAGCCAGCTGGTGACCACTCGCGCAGTGTGCGGACGAGTGTTGTCGTGCATGAGCGTGAAAGTTTGGCCCATTTGCATTCGATGAGGATAGATTATTGGTGCTAGCTCCTGATTTCGGTATTTTTCTGCAGTCATGGTGTTTCTGATCCAAACGAGGTCTTTTCTTCCACCAACACGAATACCCGCCCAAACCATAATTGTTCCGCTGTGGTATGGATGGACTTCCTGAGGGTGTTGCAGACGCTTCTCACGTCCAGAAGCTCGCGATACACGTACTCTTAGTAAATCAGGATAAAAATCGAATCGGGACTCATCGGTAAACAGCACTACAGACCATTGGTTATCTTCCTAGAGCAAATGTTCTGGAGCCCTCTCTAATCTTCGTCCGCGATTTCCTCTGCGTAGTGCTAGAGTACGAAGCGACCAGTGAGCATGAAGGTTAGCCTCATGCAGTCTTCTCCCCACAATTTGGTCACTGACAAGCAACTGGTACTCTGACTAGAGCCTTTGAACCAACTGCATGGCCGATACATTAAGTTGTCTTCTCGCGGCCACTTGCAAAAATCGATCCTGTCTTTGGGTGGTTATGCCCTTCCCGCCTAGGTGCCTTTCAGCCACTTCACCAGTGGTACGATAATGTGACCAAAACCTTGATATCACGTTTTGTCATGTTCCAATCTCCTCGGCTATACTCCGTTGAGTAGCCCCAGCTTGAAGCATGCTTACTGCCCCTAACATCTCGTCTCTCGTTAAATGGCACCGCTGCATGATGCATACAGGTACATAAATTCGAAATTAAACGATGATTTTTATTAAAACTTTAATTTGGAACAAAAAAAATACCAAAAACTAGGTTAGGTAAATAAAAATGTCGTTATGCCGCGCAAATCTTTTGTTATTAATTTATTTTTCAAATTCAAATTTTGAATCATTCATTAAGACCTACACAATAAGCTTACATTAAAATATTTTTAAACCAACCAGTATTTTATGAGTTGAAGAAATTTTTACAAATTATCCCTAGAAAGTGTTGATGTGTGTATATTCAATGGAACAATCGCAAAATATTTTTTTAGGAATGATTTGTTACAAGATTTTGTCGTGCGTGTACTACATATATCCCCAAAAATATTTTTTTCAAGAATATATGTAACATTGCATATATTACAGTCAATCAATTTTAGATTTCCAGTCTCAATATGCTGATAATGCTGAGAAACAATATCAGTGCGCAATTTCAAAACGTTTACATTATAGTATTTTTTAATCATATGGCATACTATCTGGAAAAATAGTGATGTCTTCGATCTAACAAAATCAAAAGATATTTTAGACATACTGCTAAAAATGATTGGACAATTGAGTCAAAAGCGCAAGTATTTTTACCGATTACGTTGTCTAACCCTGAATTTGATATACTTTCATTAGGTAATAAGTCAAGTTGAGTAGTTTTTTTTGGGTCTGTTTTTTCTTTTAAACTTAATTTCCTTTTCTCTTTACAGTGACCTTTATTCCTCCAGTTCTCTATCAAACTCGGTACTTTTGCAAATATCGAGTCAGATGAAAATTCTTCCTTAATGACAGGTTCAACCGATTCTGAGATGAAGGAAGAATTTTTATCGTCTTTACTTTTGACATAGCCTTGTTGGTATATGATTTAGTTTCAATCGCTGAATAAATACAATTAGCAGTTGTTAATTCTCCAGACAAGTAATTAATGTGCCGTTTTATAAAATCGTCAACTCTTAAAAGACCTTTCCTGTTATTCAGCAAAAGATGTTTTATATTTTTGAAATATGATTCGACATTACTACTCGTTGCAATCTCATACGGAGATTTAAAATAAGATAGCATAACGTTCGTCCAAAGGGGAATTTTAGCAACAAATTTTCTCAGTGAATCTACAAATGAAGGCAAATAATGCATATTGTCATAATTCGTTTCATCCTCGATATCAAATGGTAGTTTTTCATTTGCTGCGATCTTATCAAACCAAGATATAACATTGAAACCCTCCGAGTCAATATTGTCTAACATTATGTCATCTTTCTCGTCTTCATTTTCAATTCTGTCAATATTGAGTTTGTCTGTGTCATTTAATCTATCCATTTCTTTGTAATTTTTAATCTTTTCTTGTAACATTTCTTTAGCACTTTCACACCTGCCTTTGTCGTTATTCTTGTACATTCTATCAAATCTATTAAAATAGATAACCACTAAATTTGTAATTATTTGTTTCAATTCATTATAATCAGAACACGATTTTAGTAACAAAAGATATTTTACATAGTAAGACTTTACTCTTAGATCAACAAACCTAAAACAATTTAATCCGTATAGACTCTTTACATAATGAGAAGTATCTACACGCACAAAACATTCAGGCAGATATTGTTGATCAGATCCACTTTCCAAAAACACAAAACATTTCTGCAAATAATCTTGCGTTGAATGAAATCGCGTAAAAGTTCTTATAATTGCGCCAATCTATGCAGAAGAGTCATTGCAAACAACTTCATCTGGTTTAGTTTTTATATTTTTTGACCACGTTTCAAACCAATCGTAAATATTGTCTAATGTATGTGTATCTGTTATCATTTGACTTAATGGTATAGATCCATTTTTAGGGTTCCGTACCCAAGGGGTAAAACGGGACCCTATTACTAAGACTCCGCTGTCCGTCTGTCTGTCTGTCTGTCTGTCTGTCTGTCTGTCTGTCTGTCTGTCTGTCTGTCTGTCTGTCTGTCTGTCTGTCTGTTTGTCTGTCTGTCTTTCACCAGGCTATAGCTCATTAACCGTGATAGTTAGACAGTTGAAATTTTCACAGATGGTGTATTTCTGTTGCCGCTAGAACAACAAATACTAAAAACAAAATAAAGTAAAAATTAAAGGGGGTCCCCATACAAAAAACGTGTTTTTAAACGCCATCTATCTAATCAGTTTCGGCAAAATGACATAGATGGCGCTAGTAAACGAGCCCCGTCTTTCTAGATCGCGACCAAACCATATATTCTTCGTAATATCAATTAATCAAATATATGAGGTTGAAACTCTGTTATGTTTCGTATTGTACGGAACCCTCCCTAAGTGTGGGATAAGTGACGCGATGCTGACTCGCACTTGGCCAGTTTTATTTATTTTTATCAAAACAATGTATAAGAACAAATGCTTAGGCTTATAACTTTGTTGTGGGTCAACTGGCGGAAGATATTTTTATTTATTATATTATATTAAAATTATATTATATTATATTAAAAATATTGAACCAGTGGCGTCAATACTTAAGACTGTATATGATCTAGTCTAGTCTAGTTGCATCTCTGTCCAGTAATAAACGAAAAATGGCAGTACTGAAAGTTTCCTTATAACTTTCATAAATGGATCAGTGAACGTCATTGTCCACAATGAAACAATAACTATTTTATTAAAGTAATTAACTGAAAGACTTTGGTTCCTTATATTTTGCAATGACTTAAGTTTCGGAACAAATGGTGATTCTTGTGTATCAAAGTTTTTCACATGCTCGTTAACCATTTTATTTCTAAGTACTATAAGATACTCGTTCTCTAATTTTTTTGCAATATCTACCTTTTTATGTGAAGTCAATCTATTTTTTAATCTTGTTTAAAATCAACACCTGCAATAACACAATGAAAACGTATATTTGAGTCTAACTTTTTAGTGTTTATATATATTTTCGCATTACACACTTTGCACGACCCATTTATATTCACTGTGTAACTATCAGTTGGTAAGTTATCTTTGAAAACCCAAACATACTTACTTGAAGTGTGATTCCAAATCAATTCACTAAAAATGTTGGTCCATTTACGACTCGGCAAGCTTTTTCTTTTATAATGTCTATATGAACACTTCCGTGGATCATATCTTTTACGCGTATATTCAATTGGTTTCAGTTCATTCCATTCTTCTAATTCTATGTCAAATACACATATATCTGACTGAATATTCGTTGAGTCTGTAGTATCTGTACTCGCGTTTGAGCGGCTACTATTTGTTGAAGAATTATCATCCTGGACGTCACTGTTACATGTATCGGCTTCTTTAAAACCCACTTTATCACCAAAAAAGTATTTAAAATTGCGTTTCACTGATAAGTATATCGCTTTCGGTGACATACGAGCTTGAAGGGTTTTAGTAACATCTTTATAAATCTGACTTTCCGAGTTAGGGGTAATATCATTTTGAAAGAGATGTGTATATGATTGAAGTGCAGATTTTTGTTCTTCTAAACTAACTGATAAACGTTTTCCACGTTTCATTGTTATATTTAATCACAAAACTTCACGCAGATAATGATTTGGTCAGTTGAATGAATCTAATATTAAATATGAAATGCGAGGGTAGATACTAAAAAATGTTTTACGTAACGAGTAGTACACAAAACACCAAAAGTACAGAAGTAAAGTTCAAGTTTACTAGCTTTTTAACTTGCAACATTCGTATGTAAGTTGTCTGTTAAAATTATGTTCATTACATTTATGATGACGTCTTTACGAAAATTTTGTGTTAAAAAGATATATATGTATATTCGTCCCCATACAAGAAACGTATTTTTCCGGCAAATTTTGTTCAATCGGAACCCTACGTGTGCGGTGCATGACTCGCACTTGGCCAGTTTATTTATATAGATAAGTTCAGACAACTTATATTGGCGGTACGAAGTTCGCCGGCTTTAATTAAAAAAATAAAACTAAAAAAAATAAAACACTCATTTTATTCCCTTGATGTTTTTTTTAATTTCGTGGCTCCACAAAATTAGTGTATTTAGCCAGTATCAAGTATTTAAATTATTTTAAATTAAGTTTTTGTGAATTCAAGTCATAAATATGGGTCAAAGTTACATTTCAGGTCAATTTGAAGTCATAGTCTAGTCCGTTGGACAACTAACTGACTTTAGTCTAATCCTTCACACTGGCTGACACCGATCGTCATGATGGTAAACTACTTGGTAAACCGATTGGCAACATGTCTTTGCTCGGCAGTTGGTTCAAGCTGCATTCAATTCGTACTGCCATTTGACACCCATTTAGCACCACTAAACGATCGCGTGTGGGTAAAGGTAACAATGGCTATTTATGGTAATTTATTTTTTCAATTTAGTACGATTTCGGTACAATTATTTGATATATGATTGAAGTCTGTACGTCGTAATTTCACCATAGCGCCCGCCAAAAAGATGAACTTCCAAGTAGTGACATTTGGATGTGTGTTTTCTCATAATCCTTTATAGTACATTTATTTTAAATTAGAGTACAATTTAGCACAATTTCCGTACAATTGTTTGATATATGATTGAAGTATGTACGTCGTAATTTCACCATAGCGCCCGCCAGAAAGATGAACTTCCTAACGGTGACATTTGGATGTATGTTTTCTCGTAATACTTTATAGTACAAATTCCGTACAATTGTTTGATATATGATTGAAGTCTGTATGTACGTCGTAATTTCACTATAGCGCCCGCCAGAAAGATGAACTTCCAAGTAGTGACATTTGGATGTGTGTTTTCTCATAATTCTTTATTTTATTTTAAATTAGCGCACAATTTAGTACAATTTCCGTACAATTGTTTGATATAATATTGAAGTCTGTACGACGAATTTTCACCATAGCGCCCGCCAGAAAGGATACTTCCTGGCGGTGACATTTGAATGTTTGTTTTCTAGAAATCCTTTATAGTATTTTTTTTAAATGGCGTACAATTTAGTACAATTTTCGTAATTTTTTTTGATATAGCATTGAAGTATGTCTGATGTCATGTCTCCGCCAGAAAGTATGACACGATAGAAAGCATACGTAAATGATTGGACCGTCATTTAAAACGTTACACCACGTTTTATCCTATTGGACCTTGCAAAGTAAAACATTGCTGTGAAGACAAATTATATTATTTATCCCGGCATTGTTTCTATCCTACCGTAATAACAGGCTGTAATATTTTGTCAAGCACTAATTACCTAAAGGAGTAGGAGGAGGCAAGTCCTCCATAGTTTTTCATTTCACATGGCTAGGCTGCAGCCATTGAGTACCTATATTCTTCTTGACGATTTCAGAAGATGGATGGAAGTTAGCAGTCCAACGCTATTTATAACTACTGTCTTCCACTTATCTTAACATATGATTTACATGCTTCTAATACAATAAATGATCAAAGCATATAGTAAGTACCTACAGCATCTAAATTTTCACTTTTCACTATGTAAGATCGTGTAGTATTAAATACCTTATTATCTGTCTCTGTGAAAAGATAAACTGCTCTAAAAACAAGAAAAAATTACCGACTACAATAAAACATTTTCACGATAACTCAGGCCTGCCTCTAAGCTTAGAAGTCATAACACGGAAAAGTTAAGCGATTTATGAAAACTCGTTACACAATTCCATAAATTAAGATTCCAACTAAAATTAAGGATTTGCCCCATTAAGAAATTCTCGAGTTTTATTAAAGAAAAGTTACTTTTTACAGCGGACGTAAAATGTGTATAAAGACTAGAAATGCGACGTGTTTTTACGAGACGCCGCTATATTCATGTGTCAACACAATAAAGTGTATCGCAGTTATGAAAACTGTTTTATTATGAAAACTGGGACACATGAACGGATATTTTTAAAAGTAACACGCAACATGGCGAGCGAACGAAAAACTTGTGATGGTTGCAAGCTGCAGCGGGATTAATAAAAAGTTGCTAGTTGACGGGGGCAACTTTGCCCTAACATTGTACTTAGTGACGTTTTTAGTGCTACAACTTACAAGATTTATCATGAATTTTATTTTCTATTGAATCTGTTACGTGATTCTCTTTGCGTTTTGTAACTCCGACTGATATGGGCACCTACTTAACCTATCACACTCATAGAAACAGATGGCAGTTGTTGGTAGATTCCAGCGACCTGCATATAACATAATATATTAAGTTACCTAAATACTTGTCATACATTTCTCTATTGTATTTTTCTTTGCTAATCAAATAGAGCCTATAAATTATGCTTGTATACCGATAACATTTTTATTCTAAGGTCAAGTACATTTTTATTTTAAGAATTCAATTTTACACTTATAAAACCTTTATAATATTGTGTCTTGTACAGTGCTCTGGGCACGTCTGACAAGTGAAACGTCTTCGATTTTACATTGTAAAGTCCGATAAATTTCGACAGCACTACAATGTTGAGTTTCACCAGATCTAATCCTGTCCATAAACCTAGCACAATTTTGCCGATACTTCGATTATTCAGGTCAATGGTAGTTAGAGGCCTTCCAACTAGATTTTATTCCTTTCGGAGTCATAACGCCTTATAGCTGAGTTTACGATGCAATACGCACCGCGTCGCACTTTGCTTGTAATTGAATCGCAGGCGCTTGCCGTAAATGCGGATTTGTTGCCAACATCAAGGAACAATGGGCAACAACAACTCAAACAAAGTAATGCTTCATCCTAGATTTTATCTTGTTGAATGAGACAATAATTTTGATGTAAGTAATTTGCATTCTTTCGTTTCGATAGGTCTTTTTGGTGTAGCGGCTACTATCTATCTATCCTTTCTATAAGTACATGGAATTTATAAGTACTGTTGTACGTAGTATTTATTAATTCCATGCTTCTATATGCTACACTGTAGTCTATAGAAGACAGTTCGAAAGACGGTAAGACTAGGTAAAGAACATTTTGGGAAAAATATTGGCTGAATATAGATGCACTAATTTCCGTTCTGAAGTGCGCGATACACATCATCTGGCGGCTTTGAGTATTCACCACGGGAGTAGATACAAATAATTCCCTCCATCCAGAAAATCTCGCCAAAAACTGAAGAGGACGAGGAAACGCACACAAAAAATATTTACCACATAGGTACGTAATTTTCAAATCACGTTGCTACGCACGCACACGACGAAAAATATAAACTCTAGTCCCTAAATATACGCACACAATCGCGCACACAAACATAGGCGTCCTATCGGTGCACGACGTCACGACGACGTTTCCTGTACGAACTAGAGATTGAAACTATCGACATTGTGCTATCATCATTGTAGAAAGTCTGGCGGCATCTCGCGGGATTTCTGCCAAGTTTTGCTGTAGTCATCAAAAACAAATTATAATTTATGATATTTTTTTACAAACACCTGCAAGTTCATGGGCGTTGTAGAGGACTATTATCTTTTCTGTTGTTGTAGGGTCAAAAATAGGTATTCACCTTTATTAGTACCTTAAAACTTTATTGCCAAGTTATGAATTATGATTCTAGTGAATATGAGCTTGTTAAAAAAAAATTGACCACTCATTTATAAATCTTCATTTTATTCCTACTAAAATGTTCCAATTAGACAACGTATCAACTAATACAAACAGTCTCTACCAGGGAACCTTTGCTGTTTTATACAATTTCCAGCGTGTTAACGTAAAGTTGTTAGGTACCTACAAGATGTTAGCTAGTCGGACCACGTCGCGCACTGAATCAATTCCGCGTCAAGCCCGCCCCGACACAGTGGACACTATTCGCGTTGTAGTGTACACTTTATAACCCCTATTTTACAGGAAAAATTAAGAAAGCAAGCAACTTTGGGTTTTTAGTAAAATTTTTAGTAGTTAGCTAAATGCTTTTAGTGTTAAGACTTCTACTTATACCCGTCCGTCTCTGGACGTTAATCTTCGCCATTTACAGCTTGCACATCGAGAGATTCAGGCTGAACTGAAGATTAGATCACAGGCAATCCACCATCCTGCAAGAACACCGAAAGCTTGCTTTGCGGTGGAATCCTCATTCTCTCACCGAAGAGCAAACCTCCCGTATTGTTGATTGGTGTAAATGTATGCTAGAAAAGTTCGAAGGAGGAACTTCGGAAAACGTTACTACATCCTTACAACTGACGAATCTAGGATCTAAAGCTACGATCTTTTCACAAAGTGAAAATCTATGCAATGGGTGTTTGAAGAAGACGGGTTGCCCACAAAGGTTGTTCGCAAT
Source organism: Cabera pusaria (assembly GCA_954871355.1). Lineage (NCBI taxonomy): Eukaryota > Metazoa > Arthropoda > Insecta > Lepidoptera > Geometridae > Cabera > Cabera pusaria. Next base: position 12,156,156 of record OX940897.1, read on the forward strand.
CGAAGCGTTAATAAAAAAATATATAGCTATTTCGATACAGTGGACCAGTAGCTGTAGTTTTTCTGTTAAGACTTAGAACAGTTATTACTGAAGGGTATTGCCAAGTTTGTCTGACTCAAGCTTTCGGGGAGTTGAATAACGAGCGACCACGGACCGGAGTCCATGGCATTTTCTTTCGACATAATAACGCGCCCGATCACACTTATGCTAGAACCATGGACTACTTGACTACTTCAGTACTACTTCATCCTTCGTACAGCCCAGATTTAGCTCCATGCGATTTTTTTTATTGCCCACGATAAAAACGATAAGCTTTGTGGGCGAAAATTTAACAATGCAACAAGGCTGTCGAAAAAGTTCGGCGGTTATATTTCGATTTTCCTGGTTCACTCGATTTAATAAGTGCATTGGGGTCAGAGGAAAGTATTTGAAAAGCTTTAAATAGGTAAACGTTTTTACATTCTGACTATTTTTTTCTTATTTCACTAACAGTTTTTGAAACAGCCCACAAATGTGAAAACTCATAGACGCGTTACGTTTATAATACCCAGTATAAAACGCTGTGAGCGCTACATATTATTACTATTCAATGGGTAGTGTTTTCTTTGGTGATGTGAAAAGAGATTGTTCTGTTTTAAATTTAATTCTACGTAGTTTAGTGTTGAAACTGCAGGGCTTAACGATAGTGCTCATATTTAAGTAGTAGAGATGCACTCACTACCACAACTGCGCAATAAATTTCAAATAGTGTCACTATCTCTAGTTAATCAGAAAATATGTATTGTATTGGAAAAATACCTAACAATTCATAGAAAGAAGATACATCCTTTAAACTTTAAAGCATAGATTTTTAATAAAAGGCGTACTTATTATATACGATTTTTTTTCTCTATAATTATCTCTGAGATTGCCAAAAGATCCTAATAAAATTGTATGTGGATGTACCCTGCATGTACTTACACAATGGAAAAAAAATCGAAATTGTTTAACGGATGCGGCAGGTCTTAAAGGGGATTAAAGTTTAAAGCATAAAAAAAATATGTTTACGATTTTAATATCTCATCCTTTTGTCTGTCAAATGCTGTTTTCAAATACTTGTAAAATATATCATGATAGTTTACTCAAGGTAATAATACACGCAACCCTTCGAAAGCAAGAACTAAATCCAATCCGAAAGCACTAAACAATGCTCCTGATCCTTAGTAGATGCATTCGTATGTAAAACATACGAATTTATGTACATTTAGTTGTTATCGTACATGCAGTACAATAAAAACTTCCCCTAGGAAATTCATAAGTATTGCAGAGAGTACATGCGTGTATACGGCTAAACAATGCGCGTCATCGCAACCAACTCAAGTGTTGGGGGCAGTAATATGCTGCATCTGCACAGTTGCTACACACAGTATTCCCACGAAATTCATTTTTAGAAGACGTTCCTATTCAAATCTTATTATTTCAGCTCGGGCATTTTATTTTTGCTAGTGCTTAACCACTATCTCCCCTGGCGGTAAGCGATGTTGTGACTGAAGACGTTGAACACGCTAGGCCTAGAATGGTCTAACTCTCAAAGGCTGTGTGCTGCCAGGAAAGCGTAAGGTTAGGTATGGCGGCAGATTTGCTCCTTGATGGTGGTAAGCTACTTTTGGCTTAGAGGTAGCAAGTCAGGCGGAACATTGATATAATGCTCCCACCACCTTAATCTAGGATCCGCTGACCGATTCGGATAATTATATATGAACAATTTTTGTACCTTAGCGGTGCTATAATGACTTCTAAATTCTCCTTTAGAGGAATAGTCAACAAACGTAAACATATTTTTAACCGACTTCAAAAAAAGGAGGAGGTTTCTCAATTCGACCGATATTTTTTTAAATTTTTATTTATTTTTGTTCGCGGATTACTTCGTCGTTTATGAACCGATTTTGATTATTATTTTTTTGTTCGAAAGGAGATATCCCAAGTGTGGTACCGTGGTAATTTTATTGAGGTCTGATAAGTATCTCCAGAGATATTGAGATAAACATCTCCAAATTGGTACTGGAAATGGATAGCGCGGCATTGAAGTCGGTTCTTTTTTAGTTTTTAAACGATATTATTTTGATCAAAATTCGTTGTTATTGGTGCTTAAAATACAATACTATGTAGTACTATATTGCATACAATAACAATTATAATAGAGGAAATTAGCATTGTTACTCATCCTACCACAATGTTTCCAAGCATTACTTGACCTTACATGTACCATTATTACTATTAAATATAATAAAAACTGCGCCTGAGAATAATTAATAGTACTACTGAGACTTAGATATACCTAAACGTAGGCCAAAAAAAACCTAGTGGCGTAGGCGTCCATCAATTAACCTTTAGCAGCATATTACCCCCTTTCGAGTCAAACACAGGGCGCTAGGGTTCCCCCACGCGTCGCGAGTAGCCCACTTAAGCAAAATTAGCTTCTTCTATACGCAAGAACACTATCGGATGTTTTGTGCTAGACTAATACAACCCCCGTTTGACGACGCGATGAAAGGAACCGAGACTCGATTCCCAATTCGCGAGGGTGTTTTGGATGTAGGAGTATACTGATGTGGGTACCTATGTAGTTTGTTTTACCTTAGAGGTTCATCCTCGTTTGTTTTAGAGAGAGATGAAACTTTGCCTACGAACTTGTTTGTATTTAGTTTTTAGACGGATAAAGGAGTTTAAGGATTTTAGTGTGCTGAAGATATTGTCTATGATAATGAAGATCAGATGTTAGATATGTTTCTACTGGGAGGAAATTGTTGTTGTTTGAAAAGTTCCACTTCATAAGTCTTGGTTAGTTTTTTTATTAACTTATTAGACCTTACACTAATTTCACCGGTTCCTTATAATGTTTATTATCTGACATATTATAACGCAATAAAAGGCCATGTTCACTGGTTTCTGATAAAGTTTCAGTTAGTAACCTGTCATATCAAAACTTGTCAAAAATCTTTCTCAAAATTTTGAATAGGGGGGTGAAACTAGAAAAAATAATAAAATAATAAATAAAAAATAATAAATAAACTTATCCGGTGAAACTAGAGTAATCAATTCAACGAAGTCAATCAATTTAGATAAGAATTAGAAAAGATTTTAAGGAATTTATTATTCTGACTAGTAGAAACATCACTTAACATATTACCTCCCTTTTTTTTTCAAACACACCCAGCTGTAGTAAAGTAATACGTAATGAACAAGACGTCACTATTCTAAATTACTGCTAATGTCAATTAAATCCTTCACGTAAATGTTAAGTCTTCTGTCCCGCGGGGGCAGCTGTTCCTTACACAAAGCTTCTGAGGTGCGCGGTTTGCATCGTTTGTGGGTAGAGGCAAATAGCCAACTACCCACTGGGATAATAGAGAGCGCTACTTTACCGCAATGGCTAGTGCCACTGGTTGCCAGACTCGTTGGAGTTCATATTATGTTGCGTAAATTTGATTAAAGGTTAAGTTTTGAGTTTAAACATCGTATACAGCGAGCTATCTAAACCGTTTTATAAAATAAACATTTACATTACAAACATGGTTATGCTGAGATTATAGGCTCACGATTTGTATTAATCTATTTGTAAACTTTTTGTTTTTAGCCAACACGTAAAAAAAATTATGTTAGTAGAAATGTTCTAGTAGCAAACAACTGACTAGTTAGCAAACAAGCTGAAACTCAGCCTCCGGGTTACATCTGTGCTGACACTGGGCTTTTTTAGAACCTTAAATTATATAACTTTTTGTTTAGAGGCATACTCTTTGAAAAGTGTGGCGTATTTCTTTGACTCATAGGTCTTAGATTAACCAGGTACCTACTAACTGACTTTCATCTGTACTTAAGGCAAAGTTTTAATGCCGAATATATGTTTTTCTTACTTCTTGATTTTACACTAGATAAATAGGACGACCGTAACCGTTGCCTATGGACATGTGAAACACTCGGGAGAGAGCAGTTCTAGCAAACTAGACTATTCGTGTACCACAGTATCTGTTGTAAACAGACGTATGACGTCTGCATTGCTTGGTTACAAAGCGGTATTTTACTTCTTCTCTTTAAAAAAAAAAATATACAAAATGTAAGTTAGCCAGCACTCTACTTTCCAAAGCGGCAACATTAGGCGTTAGTTTGTCATAATCACGTCCTTTATTTAGAAACGAGGTCGCAAGACACCTATTTCCATGCATTACGGAGCTAACGATGGCAAAACTGCGCTCTAAGCTGCATTTATATCTGTCTTAAAGTTCTTCCACAGTTCCACATGCTTCAAGTAATGTAGAGCAAGTTTATTTTTCTTTTTTTTTTGTTTGATTTGATATTCTAGCACGACTATAAAATTGTTGAAATTGTGTTTTAAGGACAGTACCAGACCGTAACAGATGGGATTTGAAATTTTCACAATAAAACACAGAAAACACAAAATATGTGAGGGCCGTTTTCTAACTCGCCACGTGACGCTACTGAGTAAAATGGCTCTTATGACATCCCCACAAGCTATACGATTTCTAATAAAATGTCAAAAGTAATATTATGACAATGTTAGATTAATTTTATACTACAATTAATGATATTTGACATGTTACGAACCTTGTAGTTTATTGGCAAATTTACGCGATAGCCCCCAAGGGCATGTGAGACTAAAATGGCTACCAATTGGTACTTAGCTTTGTGATTACCATCAGAAGATTGTTTTACCATGTCTCATTCGTTATAATAAGAAAATTTACATAATACATACCTAGTTAAAACATTCCTATAAAAAACAGTTGAGCTCAAAGCCCCACAAAATGATGGTGTTTTTTTACGCGATAAAAGGACTGAGAAAATAAATAACATTCGAAAACTTCCAAAAAGGAAAAAAGAGATAGTAAAAGGTCACTTACACCGAAGATTCAGAGACACTACGTCTGGGAGGTTATATAAACATCATTATCAAAGAAATATCTGTTGAAAAAACTATCGCCAGCTTAAAGTCCAGAACATACGAATGAGTGTGGTAAGGAGAAAAATATGTTTGTACTTTATTAATGCTGTAATAGATATCACATTAATATAACATTCAAAATGATTCTTTATTTAAAATAATTTAAATCTTAACAGGATTCTAAGTGATGATGTGTACTAATATAAAAGGTACCTTATGATTCAAAACAATATGAAAGAAATAAATTAACAATACTGATTGCTTTCAGATCGTTTTCATTTTACAATCATTCAAACACGAAATCAGATTTCGGAAATTGTCTCCCTTTCGAGTCCGATGTTTGCAGATTCTTTTGATGATCATTTGAAAATATCATTGATTCGTTTTAGCCGAAAAGGTATTCTGGACCAAGTTGCTCACGGTTTAATAAAAAATTCAAAATATTTCACATTCAATATATCTCTAAATCTCAATACTCATGCAGATCTTCATGAAAACATTAATATAAACGAGGCCAAATGAGGCCGTCACTTCCAATATTTTCATGAGTTCACTCTGCCTCCAACTATCTCAAAATAATTATTATCTTATCAATACCGTGATGTTCCAACAAAGTCTTATTTTACTTCGTGCAAATAGAGCTTATATCACGAACTTGTTCAAGCTACCGTCATGTAGTCCCGGCTTTATATTGTTTTCTAAATCGGAACCATAGCGCCTGGAGCTTCCGACTATTCAGCCTGTTTGCGAGAAATTCCACTTTTCCTCTTTTGATTTTTGCACTATTGTTAGCTGTGAAAACTGATTGTTAGACATGTTGTTGGTGATAATGAGTTTGTTAGGTGCTTCTGTATGGACACATTAAATCATTCGAATAAGAACATAAGTAAGCTATTCAATTGATAAATTAATAAGTCTAATATAATATAAATCCATTTATACTCTCATATAAAATAAATCCATCTTTGTTGAACACCTTTAGAAGAAGGAGAGTCTTATAGCTGAATGTGATGCTTAATGAAGCTTTTATAGTGTGTTTTTAGGACTTCTGAGACGTGAGATTAAGACCTACTTTACCTTTATCAGGACCCGGTGATAGCACCGGCTGATAAAGTTTTAGATGGTTAAACGACGACACTAAGAGCCAGTTTCACCGGTTCCTGATAATGCGTTAGATAGTTATCTGACATATGTCAACATAAAAAAAACTATCAAAAATCTGTCAGATTTCGTCATATAAGCTCAAAACTCTTATAAAGTGAGAAGCGTAAGACGATTTTGCTAGTTGGGATAATTAAAAATATGCCAGAATCTCTAAAGCTAAAATTTTGAACCAGGTCAAGTAAGGTCACTTGAACTGATACAACATTTTACTTCAGGCCCCAACATTGGCGACACCTATTTTTCGGGCCGTTGTAAAACATGCGATCGAACGGTGACGAGCAACCTTAAGTGCATATATCCATTTCGGTACAGCCCTAATGGAAGCTTTCATCGTACGGCAGATAAATGTGCGATACTTGCATTTTGCTTTTGAAGTTTGCTACGGGACACGGTAATGCACTATGGCAATAATTTAAGCATTTAAATTGAGTCTATCAATCGAGCACTCCAATATCACTTGATGGTATGTTAAGGGCTTCCTTGTACATGTAATGCGAGACAGTAGTTTAGTTTATCAAGTTTTATAAATTCCTATTTATTGGGCTCAAAATATTCTTATTCTTTGATCAGTTGCTTTTTGGGTAGGATATACTGAGGTGACTATTCTTAGTAGATAATGTAAGTCAAGTTATTTTTGGAGTCGTATGAAATTTGACCACATTTTAGTAAAATTACAAAAACATATCTATCTTCGGTATTGAATTACGTACTAATTATTATACCTCCTTACTACAGTTTTATTGGCATCGATTTGTTTCAACCAAGGTTTTGTGCATGTTCATGTTGTGCATGTAGGGAAAAGGCGACTACGATTGTAGCTATTGATTATGTGAAATTCATTTTTATCAACATTTTTATACCTTGAATCTTATTACGCACATCAGAATTTGTGTTGTAAATTGTTATAATATGAGTACATAATATACAACCTCAAATAAAGAATATTTAATTTTGAAGCAGGTTTACAGCAATATTTTTTTATTGTCACGATTTGGTCAAAAGTCATCAACTAAATACTATGTTACATGCCCTAGCAGCCCTGTTGGCTTCTTCAAAGTCAAAATATTTGCAGTGAAACTGTCCTTCAGAGCCAGATCCCATTCTAGGCCTAGTGTATTACCATCCTCGACAACATCATTCACGCCGTTTTTTAAATATTACTCTTAAACAAAAGTATTTTTCATTTCATTCTATGTCGAAATGAAATGAGTGCAATTTCATTGGTGGAACACTTCAGGCACGAAATAACTGAAAGTAAAAGAAGAACATTCGCTTTGTATGGTGCTTCAGGCAGTTAGTTATTCAGGGCAGTTTGTTCGAGATAGTTCAAAATTGACATCTTCCTTTAAAAGATTTAAAGGTAGTTCAATCTTTTCAAGGGAATCGGTTGTTGAGTCTCTGTGTCTTCATTTCATGTACCATTTTCATTTAAACAGCGATGTAGCTGCGCTATCGACGTAATGAATGGTGACTACTCGCGCATGCATATTGAACACAACATTTTACGAAGAATTTAGTGGTTTGGACACCTGTGTGTCGGTGCATTTGAGTGTGTGACTCGATGCACCGTGAAGTTTTGCAGTTTATTTATTTAGCCTGCGCTGTCCTGTGCAGGAATATACGGGACTCAGTACATTGTACATGACATGGCAAATAGACGTCTATTAGCTCCATTGTACTAAAATCATATTCTAGGGACTCAACGGTTACATATTTAAATGTGGAAAGTTAAAATATCTACTGATAAAATATCAATGTTCATAATATCGAAATGAAAATATCGAAAGTTTATATTATGGAATAGTTATAAGATCTACGTCCAATATATCTTAAATCTAATCATCGAAAAAAGTAACATCGAAAGTTCTAAATATCGAAGTACAGAATATCGAATGTCCTAAATATCGAGGTAAAAAACTTTGGTAGACAGGAAAAAAAAATTGAAATAAGGCCCGATTCGGTTCTAGCATGGTCGCAAGAAACGAGCGTGCCGCAGCAGCGGCCGGCGACTGCTAGAACCGAATCGGCCCTTATTTCAATTTTTTTTCCAATATACCAATATTTTTTTTGCTCATACTACCTATATCCATTTTTTCGATATTTTAACTAGTAGGTATTATGAACTTCGATGCTATAAATGTTGACATTTGAACTTCGATATAGTGATTATCGACATTTTTAATCATTCGATATTTTAAACACTCGACATTTCAATCTTAGACATTTGATGGTTCGATATAACAATTTTCGATGTTTTAATACAGTCGATATTTTCATTTTCGATATTTTGAACATCGATATTTTATCAGTAGATATTTTAACTTTCGACATTGAAATATATAACGGACTCAACATCTAACTTTTTACGAGATATTATTTTTTTGTGTCTATATTTTCTAAATGTTGATTGTGTAGATGATACGAGCTGGCTTAGAAAAATATATTTCTTTTAGCATTTACATCAAATGCAATTTCAAAATGTATGTAAATTATTTTTTTCCAACAGAAATGTCAATGTATACTACTAATATGAATTAGAAATGCGAAAGATTCAAGATGACGAGTACAATATTATGCTTCAATCCAGATTTTTTTATGCCGCAGTTTAGGTTAAGTTTGTTTAAACCTAATAAATAAAAATAATTACAAAGATAGCACAGACAAATTGTGACATCTATGCACATCTCAAAATTAATAGACTGCAAATTCCGCGAGAACATAAAACGTTCCAGTTCATTGGATACTTTATTCATTACCGACAAAATGAGTTAATGTTTTAACAACCACCCGCAAATTTTCAACAACTTATCTCTATCAAAAGTTGGCCGCAAACGAGAAGTTGTTTAGACTATGGCTTCTCTGATGGAGTTGCTCCTAAATAAGTGAACTTGGAACAAGTTTGTACGGCATCTACCTACTGTACGATATTGCACAATCTCCTCAACTTTTCTAAGTAAATAGCTACTTGTTTTTTTAGTAGTTACTGAGTTACTGAGTACTGCTGAAGGCTGATGAACTGAATAATTTTTTCATCACTAAAAATATTAAGACGTTAAATTTAGTTGATTGATTTGTTCCTACTTTATGATCTTTTTAACATTTTATAGGTTAGCGTTTGATCTTTATCTCACCTGTTGGTAAGTAATGATGCGGTCGAGGATGGTAGCACGCAAGAATTACTAGCTCTTAAAAAGATTTTCCAACTTGAGGGTGGTAGCTGGACTTGAACCGTTTCTTAACGACGTTTACCTTCACCGGAGGGCCAATGTGAAATGCGCATTGGGATTTGAACCCACTTTCAATGCGCCACAAGGCCTTTCGAAGGATGAATGGACCAAACCGACACATATTTGTCTGAAATACATAAGAAAAAACCGCCTAAGTGCGAGTTGCACTCAGCTACAAAAGCTTGCGTACCACCTTCTCAAACTAGTAATCTACAAATTTAACTTTGCAGTTCGATCCCTAGACCGATGTCTAGATACTTCTAATGCACCAACCGTCAATAATATGTTTGTAATCGTAAATTAGTTTTTTTGTCATTACACTACATTTGTTTTCAGATGTTTTACTTTATACGTGCTGTAAGACCTTGCTTCTTGCCAAATTTCAGGATTATAGGTCAACAGGAATTACCATACAGGTTTTGATTCCCTGGTAAAATCGCAAAATATGCGACTTAAACAGTCATATCTGTCGATCGAGTAGACACACAAGTTTGATTTTTTCATCGCTGAAAGATACTGAGTATTTGATATAAGTTTCAACTTGATACCTTGTTCCTGTGAAAAAGGGTCTTGACAGACGGACAGGCAGACAGACGGACAACAAAGTATAAGAGTTAAATTTTTCCTTTTGAGGTACGGAACCTTAAAAACCAGCCAATGTTGTAGAATATGACATAGGATACTTTTAACGCGATCAAAACCGCAGGATGCTACTAGTAGGATCAATTAAGCTGAAATAGGTATGTATATCAACATGATAAGTTTTTTATTGTGAGTAAGTATAACTTAGAGTTATCTCTACTAGGCAACTTTTATATGGATCGCTAGTAATGTATGGGTAATGTTATGACACCTACAATTACAAAATTATTCTTCATACTCGCACAATAATTATATTTTTTTTGTCCTTTAATTCATCGTTTAGATCGGTTCAGTTAAATGAGTTAGATTGACCATCTAAAATAAATAAGTTCATTGTCATATTAATCGTACCTTCTTAGTGTTAACATAATGATTACATTTTGTTGTTAGGTAGAAGTGTGGCTAGGTGTACTTGCTATTAGCCTACACTTAAGTAGTGGCACGAGAAATAGAAAAGTTTTGTGGCGCATATTGCACTTGGCTCTTCTACTTAGCATGGAGTTGGTAGCATTAGGTGTAGGTGTAAGTTTTGCCATCTTTCTGATCTTTCTCGGTTGCTGATTATTCTGGTTCATCCGTGTGGGCCAACAGCCAATTTAATTGGATCGGTCGATCGCCTTGGCGCTGACCCACTCTATCTGTACCACAACTCAATGCACTCTTGAGTCACCATCTGGGCTTGAACTCTTACTTGGCACCAAGTCATGAGCTTCACAGCTAGTATACTTTCATAAAAAGTGTACAGTACAGTTCGTTTTATATTTTGAGACTGATTAGTCTGCAAAAGCCACCGGATTCCTGAAACAAAACAGTAAAAGGTTGAGTACTAGTTTTCATAGCAACTCACACTTTAAAAGTTGCAGGCGCTATTTTTCTCCTTGTATAAAATTTTTCAAGATAATAAAAGCACTCAAATCTAGTTGAGGATACTTCGTAGCAATTTGCTTAGTTGTAAATGTAGATTAGGTAAATCATTTTTATTAATATCGTCAAGGATTGGAATTCCCTGCCAGAGTCTAGATAAGGGACTTCAAGTCGCAAGTGAATAAAACGTAACTTTTGGGTAAGCGCGCTGCATCATCGACCGCAGCATCAATTAACATCAAGTAAAGAGCTACCCATTGCCGCAAAAATAAAAACAAAAGTTTATGGTGAATTAAGTGTCAGGCTTCTAGATCTAGATCTAAGACTGATTATAATATAATCAGTTCTATTACTTTGTTCATATTTTATTTCTACCTATTTATATTTTAATTCATTTCATTAATGTACCTTAATTTAAATTTTGTAACTTTTATATAATTTTCCTTGTAATGCTAGGCTTACACAATTAAAAATTATTATTACTTAGATTATAGTCAGTCAAATCGAGCGCTTGGTTTGGTTTGGATTGACTTAATATATATACGGTTAATCCGTTGGCCGAGGTAAGCGCCAGCTCTTTGGTCACGAGTGACGTCGTCTGGACAACTCCTTTACAAAACCTCGCGCATCTCGACCCCACGGACTCTACTGCAAGACATCACCGCCCTTATAAACTACATGCTATCAAGTAAGGTGCATGCACAGATTGCCCCTCTTCTATATGGTACAAACCTATGCGCATTGAAAAAGAAAGATGGCGGTATCAGGCCAATAGCCGTAGGTTGCACATATAGGAGAATAGCATCCAAGGTTTGCTGCCGCCACATCATACAAAACTGACTGAAAAGTTCCAGTCCCTTCAGTTAGGCTTTGGCAGTAAGGGCGGATGCGAGGCAGCTGTTCATGCTCACCGTACATTTGTACATCACGATTGCGGTGAGGTGATATTGAAGGTAGATGTCAAAGATGCCTTTAATTCTGTTGATCGTACTGTTCTTTTGAATGATATTCAAAATTTTATTCCGGAAACTTTTGACTACCTTTGGTAATGTTATGGATTGGATTCTAAATTACTTTACCGACGAATTAGCCTAGCAATTCAACGAGGTAACGTCGCCAGCTTTTTGGGAACGTTACCGGCAGACAGATGCGACCTAGGTTATGTTTTTTATTTATAACATTTTACTTATTTATATCAGTTTAAATAGTTTTTATCTTAATTTAGTTTTAAGTGGTATATATGTACTATTTGTAAATATTGTTTAATATGGAAATAAATATATATAATATATACTATAATATAATAGATAAAATACTAAATTATGCCTTTAAAATCCAAGTTTAGTTAATGTATGAGTCCTTAGTCTCTACTTACTCTGCCAGCTTTTCAAATAAGTTATACAACTTGATAAGACTGGTGTAACTTGAGCTCGTCGCTTTACTTACAACATTTTAATAGTTTTAAAGCTGTGGTTGCTTCAACCGTAGAGAGTTTACGCTCTTAATTACTCTGTGTAGATTAGCTATTAATGATAAATTGAAAGTAAACACAGTTGTGAGAATGCTTTTGTTTTTACGAGCTTCAGCTACTTTTTTTTTCTATTAGTAAAAAAATGATTTTTAAAACATAACGATAAAACTAATGCTAATTGTACTTTGAACATAAATTAAAATACACGGCAAATAAACAAGTAAATATCTATATTACATAATATAAAACAAAGTCTCCCACTCACACTGCTCCCACTGCCTGTACAGTTAGATCTTTTAAACTACGCAACGGATTTTAATGCACTTTTAACCAAAAGATAAAATTATTTGAGATGAACGTTTATAACCTTAAAAGCAGGCAAAGCCGTGGGGTGCAGCTAGTTACAAAATAAATGTCCACGTCCTACATATTTAACTGTTCACAATACATTAGTGAGCATTTTAAGAACTGTGACCATTTATTCGCAACTACATCACATTGTGGTTGAGAGGTGACGTTGAGCGCACGACAGATGGGTGAATGGGAGCGAATGGTGGCACTCGTCCGCTACGGAACCTAACCTTCACCGCTGATCCGGTACGTAGAGACGGCTCGCTTCGCTCATAAAGTTGGGACAATCTAGGATGCCATGTAGAACTCGGTATAGATTCAGCAGCTAGTCGTACAATCTGCGAGTTTCAAGAGAGTGGTGTCCCAGCTGTCCTGTGACTCCTAGCGTGCCCTGTAGATACCTACTTAGTTGGGTATAAGTATGGGTAATAATATTAGGTTTTTAGGAATTATGTACGAAAAGAAACACGCATATCATGCGTGTGCAAAAATCTTGAAAAATGTGTTTGCACCTTTTTCATCATGATAGTGTAGACTTTTTCATGTGGATTCCATATCATTGAGCTATCTTCGATCGTATTGTATAAGAGGTAATGGCCTGTTTGTGAAGTTTCAAAAGTAATGCAGCAGGCAGAAACTACTAAAAATGCAGCTCCATAAGACTCGATTGCAGAAGTGCAAGAAGCATCTCTCGCGTCACAATATTTCAGCTTTAAACATTCAATTCAGCATAATTTAAGCAAGACAAGCGCTGTAAACACGCTCAAGATCAAATAATAAACTACACGAACGAATGTTCGCTGCAAGAATTCAACTCTCTATCTTCAGTAGTTCATGAAATCGATACTCGATTGCACCTTACAAGTTTACGAGAAAACCTGTGAAAGCGATTATTAACCGGTACCGTTTTATTTCGCACAGATTCTCGGGGCACGTGGTAGCAAATCGACGCAGGGCAGCAAATAAATTCAAAATCGCGTTAGCAGGCGTGTCACACGAACTACGGTTAGGTTGGGTGCTGATGGCTGATTTTGTGACGGGTTTATATGATTTAGATGTAGTAGAGGCACAGAATAATGAATAGTTGGCAGAGGGTAGATATGTAAAGATGAATCTTTAGAAAACAAATTATTTCCATTATAATTTTAGGTTTTGTTATGATAAGTTTTGAATAAAGTAAAAGAGCTATGTGTGTGAACAATCACAATAGAGACTACCTATTATTTTGCTCTGATATATAAGTGAAGTGTATTATTACCTAACACAAAATAATTATTTTCCAATAGTGTAAGAGATCTTCAGTTTCTTGCATCTTGTTAAACAAGCAACTATGCTTTTAAGCTGACTGAAAATGTTTTGATCATGATTTAAATACAGCCGGTTTAAAGAAGATTAATAGGCATTATTTCCGAGTTCGGGTCTTACCACTACGTTCTTTGCCGCTAGTGGTCACCCAGGGTTACTCGTTTATTCAATAAGCAAAACAACAACATTTTGAAAACGGTTAGCTTCACGTAAAAAGGCCCACTGTCTGTATCTGTGCCTCATCATATTTACGTGTGCTCGCGGCGAGCGCCACACTTCGGTGTGAATTGTTTTGCGAAATTTGCTGTTTTGCGTGAGCCTCACCGTTACAATATTTAAATTAAGTAATATATTATAAAAATGTTTTTTTTCATATTGACAATGGATATGGTACTGTTCATATATTCTAGCATTAGCATTACATCCCTTTCCTTGAGTAGCACCATCGATGTATCCTTGCACCCACACTAGGTCTCTATTGAGCCTATATTGAGGGTTACAATGACCTTCTCCAGCTTTATCCCACACTTGTAAGTATTAATGATTCCTTTAGTAAACACATTTTAAATTAATTAAACACTTAAAGTATATTGATATTTTTCTCTATCCGTTTTTAAACTGTACAGCAGCTGATATACTAAACGGTGTTAGTTAAACGGAAAATATTTCTGTATCGCCTTTGGGCGTGAGGCAGAGCGACTCATGCGATTTTCTTTTCACATATCTCGTAGTCGATTTGTGTGTTAGGTTTTAAGAACTATGCGCGAAGCTTTTTAGCGGTGAAATTTCAGTGAGTTTATCAGGTGATTTATAAGTGTATTTTCCACTTGATATAACATTTACGTTCCGGTGTATATTTTCTATTTTAAGTAAAATAAAAATGTAATCCTAAGTTTAAAGCAGTTGATTTAAGGGCTGTATCAGAATTTAAAAGAGATTATAAGACATTAACTCTGGAAGACAAGTTAAGACTTGAGCGCTTTGTGGATTGGACTTTATCGGTGACCTCGCCTTACTTCCGTTTTCCAATTTCAGACAAGGCTTTAGGCATAGACCAAATAGTAGATGTGTAAGACGAGGTCAGGGCACGGATGTGGCGTCTTATGAAAGTTCATATAAAATGTAGGGCGATGCAAGTCTTGCGATGCAAAACATTATAGAAGACGGGGCGGACACGCGTCTTTGTTCTACGTTCTCACGTATTATATCACACGTCTTTCTATCTGACTAGCACCTTCGGCCACTAACGTTTTGGGGGCCCGGTGGCGTAATAGGGAGAACGGTCGGCTTTGATGCCAGAGGTACCAAGTTCAAATCCCGCGTGCACCAATGGATTTTCCAATCGAAATAATGTATATGCGGTTTTGGCCAGTGCACAGTGGCACAGTGCACAGTGGCCTTCCGGTGAAGGAAAATCATCGTTAAGAAACCAACAAGCCCCGCATGGTGACAGGACACTATCTAGTGTCCGCCTGGCCAGCAACCACCCTCAAGTTAGAAAATCTGTCGCCAAAACATCTGATGTGTTCCGGTAGCTATCCTTGAGAGCCAGTTCCCATTCTAGGCCTAGCGTGCTTACTATCTTCGGCCGGATCATCACTTAACCACAGGTGAGATAGTGGTCAAACGCTAGTCTATAAGAAATTTTAAAAAAATACATGAGTACTTAGTGACATAGTTTTCAAGTAGTTAACGCTTACATGTAATCACATGTAAGTGTATAATCATATGTATTGTAAATTATTATATCTACATGCATGTTGTATACCTAAAAATAATGTTTTAATTTTCGGTCACGAGAGACTCAAATCTCCATAGAGTCTAGTTATATTCTAGATAACTTTTGTACCCTAATATTGTTTTTAAGACAGACTGGGGGAGATGTTGCCTACAGTACTTGTCATATGATTGCCGTCTCTAGGGCTGTGACTGGGGTACATGACGGAAATTACAGTGCACCGCGCTATCGGCTAGTGATGGGTTAGCCGACTTGAAAGAAAAATAGAAAATATTTTTCCTCTACAATACAAGCAAGCCAAGCACTTAACTGGTCACACTTATTTGAACATATTATGCAAATTGCTGTTAGTACAATATTGCAGCATTCGGAAAACTCCGTCGAGTCTTCTCGTCGCCTATACCGCAGTGTCTAAAGACAAAAGTCTTTAACCAGTGCGTCCTACCTGTGATGACATATGGAGCCGAGACGTGGACACTCACAATTCAAAATTGGTCCATCAATTTACAGTCACTCAGAGAGCTATAGAGAGAGCTATGATCGGTGTTTCTGTGCATGATCGAATCTCGAACGCCAGAGAACTAAAGTTCGCCAGAGAACTAAAGTTATCGACATAGCTCAGCGGATTAATAAACTGAAGTGGCAGTAGGCTGGTCATATCTGCCGCAGGACTGATAACCGTTGAGGTAGACTTGTTCTAGAGTGGAGAACGCGAATCGACAAACTAGTGTAGGACGTCCTGTGACTAAGTGGAGCGACGACATACGCAAAGCCGTGGGCAGTGACCGGAAAAGAAGAGCCAAAGACCGAGCTCAGTGGCGCATCTTGGGAGAGGCCAGTAGTGGACTGACACCGGCTGATGATGATGATGATGACAATATTGCAATAAACCGGACTGTGCGTCTTGGGTGTAAGTTTTTTTCATGATTTTATATATTTAAATCTACGCATAATAATAATAATATAAACAATAAAAATTGAACTTAAAACTCTCTATAATAAAAACGGTAGAAAACAAAAAAATGAAATAACCGGTCAAGTGCGTGTTGGGCCACGCGCAGTGTAGGGTTTCGTAGTAGCCCGTTATTCAATGCCAGTCTTTACCCGTTATAAACAAGCAACTAGGTACTTCATCTTTGTCACTTTAAAGTATTGTATTTGGTACAAAATTATCCAACACCCAAGTTCAACGACTATTACTGCTAAACTAATAAAGTTATCTCAACCGCTATAATTTTCCTTTAAAGTTCATAAAATGCGCTACAATCACGAATTTTTCCAGATTTTTCAAGCCAGTAGTTTAGCTTTTAGAGGGGGGGAGGGGGACGCCCTACTGGAACAAAAATTTGCACTTGAAAGTTTAATATTTAGTAAATGAAGCATTAAATCTAAAAATTAGCAACTCTTAAGTCATTTTAAAAGACCTATTCAACGATACCCCACACGATGAGATAGACGATGAAAAAAATGTCACCCCCACTTCTCATATAGGCGAGCTACCCTAAAAAAAATTTTTTTTCACAATTTTATTTCAGCTCTTTGTCGGCGTAATATATATACATACCCCCACAAAATTACAACTTTCTAGTATTAACGGTCTCTTAGCAAAACCTCGGACAGACAGACAGACGGACATGACGAAACTATAAGGGTTCCTTGTCAGGACTACGGAACCCTAAAAACGGCAATTTAATAGGCGTGACGAAAGATTTAGAAATCCTCTTCCGTTATGTGGGAACACATTTACTATTCACGGAATAACCTTTATTTCGGTAAATAACTTAAGTTTAACGAAGTTTAAAGCAATATTTCTAATATTTTATCAATAGTGCCTGTTGGCGACCAGTTGATCAATATAACCTTTTTAATAAATATTCTATTTTTAATTTATATTTCTATGTTTTGTTAGCTTTGTTTTTTATATGTCAAAATTCTAGTTCAGTCTGCAATATACTTTTAATGGAAAAACAGTGGTTTTTATTTTTTCTCATGATAAAAGCTCATCTAGCAGGCTCAATATATTTTAAGGTGAGTTCTCAACATATTTTGGTGTCAGAACTGGGATATTAATGTAACATGCCCATTACTAGGTCTATTACTAAAGCCTTTAAAGGCCAAAAACCTATTGCGAGTAGCGCCTTGCAGGGACCATCCTCTTCAATAGCCGACGTCTCTATTTGTCCCACGCCGACTCTCTTAGATGGAAGTCTGCCGTGTGCAGCTACTCGTGACTCTGTAAGCGTTTCTGTACCGGAACCTAGTACTACCATAGCTGGCGTCCTTGTTTCGCCCACGCCAGCTCTAGACGATACCTTACTAGACAAAATGCCTTTTACAAGACCGCCCTCTTCCAAGGCTTCTAGCATTAAATCTAACAAGTCTACAAAGGCTCAGAAATTAGCTTTAATAGCTCAACACCATCGACGTCTCGTTGAAAAGGAGAAAGAGGTCGCAGTCTTAGAGCTGGAGGCTGAGATTGCGGCATTGGATGCCACGGCGTCCGAAAGTACGAGTTCTACTAGAAAATGGTTGGTAGAATGTAATAATAATACTTTCAATATGGAAAATAACCAACGATTCTATTACAGTGACCCACAACCTGCCCCCGGATGTACTTTACCAGTTTTTGATGGGGACTGTACCCGACAAAATGAGGAAGTCCCAGCCGTGTATAATACACCAGCCGACGTGCATGCGGCCCAGGGTGGCGTTAAAACTACCGCCGCCAACGGTTCATCGTTTCCTGGTGGCGCCTCCGTACAAGGAAATACTACACATGCATGTCTATTAGGCACTCAACATTCTAGTTTACATAATAATTGTTTCGATAACACAAATAAAACTATTGATTTAGGAACACATAATCCTTTATTACACCTGGCAGAAGTCATCGACAAAGCGAGCAGACGGTTACAGGTTAGTGGTAGAAGTACATTTCCTTTTTTTTAAAGGCCGTGCTTCTGAATGGCTGCGTTTCAAGAAAACGTTTACGCGAACAGAAGCTAGTTTTAGCCCTGATGAAAATTTGGCACGACTAGACACTGCGTTGCAGGGCACCGCTAAAGAAGCTGTCTCTGCACTTCTGATGACTGCCGTTCATCCACAGCTTGTGATGAGCTCCTTAGAGACACGGTTTGGTAAGGCAGAGTTCATCATCCTTCATGAGCTCATCTTAAGATCACTTCCTAGGTTATCTTTAAACGAATCTGCTCGTGATCTCAACGCTTTTGCATGCCGCATTCGGAATTGTGTGGAGATTATCCGTGAGCTTCGTCAGCCGGAATATTTGGCGTCTCCAGAGCTCACACAAACTATATTAGGTAAGCTCACGCCTTTATTGCGATACAGGTGGGCAGACTATGCGGCATCAAAAGACTCTAGTAAGTTTAAGTTAGAAATTTTGGCAGATTTTATGGATGCAGAATCAAATAAATTAATCAGATTTAGTTTATATTATTCACATGAAACGAATATAAAAAATAAATTTATTTCCGTTGCCAAGCAACCTGCCAAAGATAAAATATATTACGCTAACCCTTCAAAGTTGTCAAAAACTTGTAGATTTTGTTTGGACGTCTCTCACGAAGTCGTTCCATGCAAAAAGTTTTTATCACTATCTATAGATGAACGTTGGCAATGGGCAGTTAAAAACAAAGTATGTTACCGGTGTTTGTCGAAGGGTGGGCATAGGTACAATGTATGTCAAATTAAATGCAAAACGGACGGCTGTAAGTATAATCGTCGTCACAATACATTACTACACAGACCATTGGCAGAAACTCACATGTCCATTGAAGAGCTCGAGGATCAGATAGTTCAACCAAATGAACAACTCAAATTGAAGAAGGAACCCGTAGTATCAGTGGTATCCCATTGTTCTCAACTAGTAGGACAGAGACCATTGCTCAAGATTGTTCCGGTTACTGTCAGCGGCCCTCAAGGTACCTTAGATACGTTTGCGCTTTTAGACGACTGTGCCACCGCATCGTTTATTGATCAGTCTGTAGCAAACTCCATTGGTGCTGAGGGGCCCAAGGAGTCTCTCCAGATTAATTGTATCGGTGGTCTCAGTAAGGAAATGAACGTAAGTTTTGTAAAAATTAAAGTGAAAGGTTATCATAGCACAGATGTTCACGAGATAGTCGTGCGATCAATTTCAAATTTAGCAATTACAAAACAATCGGCCCGTTCAGATTTAGTAAAATATTGTGAATATCTTAATGATATAAGTGATTTTCTGTGTTACGAAAATGCAAAACCTACACTTTTAATAGGAATAGATAATTGGCATCTCTCGTATTCGAAAGCGATGCGATGTGGAACTCCATCGCAACCTGCTGCCGTCTTAACACCATTAGGTTGGGTTTTGTATGGTTCTGCGTCAAACGTATCAAAGTCAATAGACTTTGTCAACCACATCACTGAGGAGACCACAACAGTTGACCGTACGTTGGACCAGCTTATAAAAGAAAATTACAGGTTAGAATCAATTGGAATTCAAAATAAAGACTGCCGTTCCCTAGAAGATGAAAGAGCTCTGAAGTTGTTGGATGAAACCACTCAACGCCTACCTTGTGGTCGTTTTCAGACAGGTTTGTTATGGCGGGACAACATAGATCACGTCCCAGACAGTCGTGGCCTTGCTTTGTCACGTTTTAGATCTTTGGAACGCAAGATGAACAAAGATTTAGAATACGCACAAGATTATAAAAAAAACATACAAGGTATGTTAAGCAACGGTTACGCTGAGGTATGTTCTCATATCCAACCATCACCTACTGGCATAACTTGGTATCTTCCACATTTTGGAGTGGTACATCCCAAGAAGAAAAAACTCCGCGTTGTCCATGATGCTGCTGCTAAATGTGACGAGGTAAGCTTGAACTCCTTATTTTTACCGGGCCCTGATCTGCTTCAGCCTCTTCTGGCAATTTTGATGAGATTTAGGGAGGGACGAGTGGCCCTTTCAGCAGATATTAAGGAGATGTTTCCTCCAGTGAAGATTAGACCGCAAGATAGAGATGCTCAACGATTTTTTTGGCGAGATGGTAAGGAGATATTAGAGTATCGCATGTCTTCGATGATATTTGGCGCAGTATCATCACTCTGCACTGCTTTATATATTAAAAATAAAAATGCTATTGATCACCAAAAGGTGTATCCTCAGGCAGCAGCTGCAATCATAAGCGACACATATATGGATGATTATTTGGGTAGTTGCGATAATGAAACTGAAGCCGCACCGCACTTTATGTGCTGACATTGTTGCAATTAATTCGGCTGCCGGTTTTGAGATGAGATCCTGGGTGTCGAATTCTCCCAAAGCCTTGTCCATGATACCACCTAATCTATGTGCAAAAGATAGATAGATAGATAGATAGAAAATTCTTTATTGTCACACCTCATAACTTAAAAAATAACATACAAATCATTCATTTTATTAGTGTTACAATGGGCGGCCTTATCGCTGAAAGCGATTTCTTCCAGGCAACCTTTCGATGGAGAGGACTTATAGAAAAGAATACAATAGACGGAGGTGTTTCTAATATAAGTTAAAAGCAAAAAACTAATATACCTACTAACTTTACTTCCTAAAGATACAAACCTACCCTACTAATTAAAGACTTACTAAGTTTAATATACGAACCAATATAGGGGAAAATTTACAACATTTGATATAATAATATCTAATCTAATAACTTTATATAATAATATCTGCAGTAGCAAATGTCTAGGATTGTTGACGGAGAAAGTGATCTTTGACCTGCGTCCTGAATGTATTTGGAGACTGCGCTTTTCTAATGTTTACAGGCAGTGCGTTCCACAGACTTGAAGCGCGCACAGCAAACGATCCGTCATAAAAACCAGTACTGTGACTGGGAATCTCAAGGACAAGATTCTCTGATGACCTCAGCTCAAAACTATTAGAGTTGCAGAGAAATCTAAATTTTTGTCGAAGATAATGGGGAGCAGAAGGCAGAAATAGTATATTATAGAGAAGAGAAAGAATATGCGCATCCCGACGAAGTCGTATAGGAAGCCACTTGAGTTTAGCACGAAACTGAGAGACGTGGTCATATTTGCGTAAACCAAATATGAACCTAATGCAGAAGTTTTGGAGACGTTCAAGTTTATTCAGCTGGTCCTCAGTTAAATCGAGATAGCAGACATCAGCGTAATCTAATATGGGAAGGAGTAAAGATTGAGCAAGAGTAACTTTAGTGGCAGTCGGAAGAAAATTTCGCAATCTTTTTAATAAACCACCTGATGCAAACATTCTACGACTCAATGCATTAATTTGTGCACCCCACGATAGATTGCGATCGAACATGATGCCTAGGTTTTTAACGTCCTTGCTGTAAGGAATTATGACGTTATCAAACATCACAGGGGAAAGATTTTGCCACTCAATCTTTGTCATCAGCCGTGAGCTGCCTATTAAGATAACTTGAGTTTTTGTAGGATTAATTTTGAGACCATAAGCTCTGGCCCAATCTGCAATGCGACAACAGTTAACTCTTTCAACAGCGTCAGTTAGATTGTTTAGTGGTGCCTGTGTATATATCTGTAAATCATCTGCATACAGGTGGTAGGGAGAAGTGATTTGGTTTGATATGGAGTTAATAAAAGAAGAAAATAGAAGAGGGGAAAGAACGCCACCCTGCGGAACTCCAGCCACCGTATCACACCAAGACGAAAAAGATTTATCAAGGTGAATGCGTTGCCGACGTCCCGAGAGATAGCTCTGAAACCATGCAACCACAGCTGTAGAAACGTTAAGAGAGCGGAGAAGGGCAAGGAGGATGTCATGGTCCACAGCATTAAAGGCGTTGCTAAAGTCTAGTAACGTTAGTATCGTGACATTACCATTTTTCATACCAAGTCGTATGTCATCTGTAATTTTGACTAGAGCAGTAGCTGTGCTGTGGCCAGGACGGAAGCCGGATTGGAAAGGATTTAAAAGGTTGTTACGAGTAAGAAAAATGCTAAGTTGGTTGTGGACCAATCGTTCCAACACTTTAGAGAGGAAAGGAAGGATAGAGATAGGACGGTATTCACTAAAGGATGTAGGATTAGATTTTTTGGGTCTATATTACAGAGGTAAGTGTAAGTTCAATCTCTACAGACCAAGTACGAGTACTAGGTGTCACTTGGAATGTTGTGTCAGATTCTCTTTCTTTGCCAAGCAACTCCTTGGTGAATTTACCTCAAAAACTTACTAAACGCATAGTACTCTCAAATCTAATGAAAGTATATGATCCGATTGGTTTTCTCACGCCTATTATCATAAAAGGTAGTGTACTATTTCAAAAGACATGGAAATTAGTAACCTCTTGGGACGAGGCTTTACCCGATAAATTCTCTGTTGAGTGGGTTATATGGTTTCAAAATCTAGAAAAAATGACAAATGTTTCAATTCCACGTTGTTACATTGATTCTTTGGAAAAAGTTGAGTCTATCCAAGCTCATTTCTTCGCGGACGCTAGTGAGCGTTCTTATGCATGCGTAGGATATTGGCGCTTTTCGTTTCTAAGTGGAAATATTAAACTGGCTTTAATCGGTAGTAAAGCCAGAGTTGCTCCTTTGAAACCAACCACAATTCCAAGATTAGAGTTACAGGCAGCTCTTATTGCAGCACGTTTTGCCAGTTATGTAATTGAAGCGCATAAACGTAAGCCAGATAAAATTTATTTCTGGTCAGACTCTCAAACGGTTCTGAAATGGATACACACGGACCCGAGCTTGTTAAAATCTTTTGTTGCTCACAGAGTCTGTGAAATTTGTGAAATCACTAATATTTCTGATTGGAATTATGTGCCGTCATCTCTTAATATCGCAGATGACGCAACACGATTCAAAGATGAATTTACTCCTTCTGCGCGGTGGTTTACTGGGCCACCATTTCTTCTTTTATCTTCAAAAGAGTGGCCCTCTAAACCAAAAACTGATGTTTTACCAGCTCTTGAACTGAAAATGACTCAGGACCTGGTAGGACTAATAGTCGCACAATCATATGATTTACCTTTACCGGTAGTTGCTGAACACCAGCGTTTTAGCACTTGGTTACGTTTTGTTCGTGCTACTGCACGTATCCACCAAGCAGCATCTGTTTTTCGGAATTCCTCTCAAAATTCTAAATTGTCATTACTAGATCGCGATAATGGCTTGTTACCTTTAGACGTTTTTTTTATTTCATCAGCGGAACGTCACATTTTTTTGCGCGTTCAACTTGATTCATTTATGAATGAGTACATTGCAATTGACACAACACGCCCCGTTTGTAAAGAGAGTAGGTTAAAGAATATTTCGCTTATCGTATGTGAGGATAGGATCCTTAGATTATCAGGCCGCACAAATGCATGACCAGTGATTGATTCCCACCCGATAGTACTTGATGGAAAACACAGAATAGTTCGCTTACTAATCCATTCTTATCACGTGAAATTCAACCATGGAAATAATGAACTTGTTGTAAATGAAATGCGTCAACGTTTTTACGTTCTCGGATTGCGCCCCGCTGTAAGAATTGTTTTAAGTCAATGTCAACTATGTCGGAATTCTAAAGCGAAACCAACTATACCACCGATTGGTGATTTGCCCGATGTCAGAATGGCTGACAATACTCGTCCTTTTACTTTTGTTGGTGTGGATTATTTTGGGCCATTACATGTCTCAGCTGGTCGTCGCAAAATGAAAAACTGGATAGCCTTGTACACATGTTTAACCGTTCGAGCAGTACACATAGAAATTGTAGAATCGTTGTCATCGGATTCTGCGCTAATGGCTCTTCGTCGTTTCATAGCCCGCCGAGGAAGTCCTACACGCATCTATTCAGACAATGGAACCGCATTTGTTGGCGCCTCCAAGATCCTAGCTGACCTCTACGATTTTTCTGTGAACAGAGGCATACAATGGAAATTTATTTCACCATCTTCGCCTTTTATGGGTGGCTGTTGGGAACGTTTGGTGAGAAGTTTGAAGACTTCGTTAAAGGTCACATTAAAGGATCGAACTCCAAGACTGGAGGTTTTACACACATTGTTACTAGAAGTAGAGGCGATAATTAATTCACGACCTCTAACACACGTGGGAGTTGACGCAGACAGTGAAAAAGCTCTTACCCCTTTTAACTTCCTTATAGGAACTACAAGTAACGATCTGCAACTGCGCGAGTTTTCAGATGTGGACCTAAACAGACGAGTGGATTGGCGAAAAGCGCAACGTCTAGCGGATCATTTTTGACAGCGATGGGTCAGAGAGTATCTACCCCTATTGATCCCGAGACAAACCGTATCGCCGCATCAACCAGTGGATATTGGAGATTTGGTGTTGATTGCAGATGGAAATCTTCCGCGCAACCATTGGCCTCTAGGTAGAGTTATTAAGAAATATCCAGGTAGGATAGATAATGTTACTCGAGTTGTTGATGTAGCCACAAAAGGGGGTGTGTTGCGTCGGCCTGTCAGAAAACTGGTTCGCCTTAATGTTTAAATGGTGTTCCACACCGCTCGGGGCCATGTTGGCGACCAGTTGATCAATATAACCTTTTTAATAAATATTCTATTTTTAATTTATATTTCTGTTTTGTTAGCTTTGTTTTTTATATGTCAAAATTCTAGTTCAGTCTGCAATATACTTTTAATGGAAAAACAGTGGTTTTTATTTTTTCTCATGATAAAAGCTCATCTAGCAGGCTCAATATATTTTAAGGTGAGTTCTCAACAGTGCCCAAAAACAGTTCACATGTGTCATGGCGTTGACTGTGACGTCACGCATTATATGAATGGCATACGTAACGTAATGACTATTATATAATCTGTGACAATGAATACATATTCAAAATTTAATAACATTTTCAAGAAAACCTCATTAGGAGGACATAGGCGTGACGTCATGCGCTGTGATTGGTGTTTCAATCAAAATGGCCAATTGCAGTATTTTAATGTCTTATTTTATTGAAAATCCAATTTTTTATATAAAACTAAACTAGTGTTTTAAATTGTTTTAATATGTATTTTCCCCTAAAATCATCAAATCTTCGATTTTTTGATACTGTCGTCATGCCTATTCGAGGGATTTAGTTGCATTCCGAGAGCAGCAAATGATTAGAATCCTGAGCGGATTTTTTTTAAGAAAGTGCTTCTAATTTGGTCTCATTGTAAATTTATCGAGGTCTGATTAGTATCTCAGAGATATGGAGAGAAACACCTCAAACTTGTCACTAAAAATGTTTATAAAAATGTTAAAACTTTAATTGCTTTGTATAACATTTAAATGTCACATGCCCTATAAATGTCGATAGTATTCCATCGGTGTGTCGTCACACTATCAGATATTTTGTGTGTCGCGAGCTGCGCCCCAAGTGCAATCTATTTACCCGCGACTCTGCTTCGTAACACCGTACGCAGTACATAAGATTTCTACAGAGCGTAGGTAGACAATCAGTAAATATTAGTTGTTCGTTGTCAGCCAGCTTGGAAGGCTGAAGGAAGGTTAAGAAAGATGCAATAAGTGAATTGGGCAAATGTCAGTTTATTACCCGCGACTCTGCTTCGTAACACCGTACGCAGTACATAAGATTTCTACAGAGCGTAGGTAGACAATCAGTAAATATTAGTTGTTCGTTGTCAGCCAGCTTGGAAGGCTGAAGGAAGGTTAAGAAAGATGCAATAAGTGAATTGGGCAAATGTCAGTTTATCATAGTATTGCGCATCACTCATATCTTCCATTTTTAAACGAACTCAAAGTCAATTTATTTTGTGTAAAGGCAATCCTTACTAATACATATTATAAACGCAAAAGTTTCTAAAGGTACGGACACACCGCAGCGTTCTGCGTCCGCGATCTAGGCGGCGATCAGATAGCGCAGTAGTATTTGTACCGACTGGTTGTTTTCTGATCGCGTTTGGTGTGAAACGCGATCAGAAAACAATTGAAAAGTACTGAGATCGCGCCCGCAAATCGCAGGACGCCGCTGTGTGGCCGTACCTTAAGTGTGTATAGATGTTTGTTACTTGAAAGAGTATCGAGAATCGGTTAAGTAGTTTTTGCGTTTTCACACAAAGAGAAAGATTAAGTTGAAATTTGGTATATAGATATAGACCCTAGAATAACACATAGGATACTTTTTATTCCGATATTTCCATGGCAACGATATCTAAAATAAAAGCACTTACACATGTGATATCAATCTTCAAGTAAAGCATCTATAACATAATTAAATAGTATAAATTAATTAACAATTTTTAGGACAGGGTAATATTGGTAATTAAAATATTTGTAATTTTTATTCCTATTTTCCTAGTCACTTTCGCAGTCTGACAATTTAGACGAATCGAACGACACCTCTCAAGCTAAAATGCAGAGCGTGTCAAAGAAATATACACACAAAAACCTGAACGCTTTTGCTGGCGCAGTCGGCTAAGAAATAAAAAGTACTGACATAAAGACAGCCATGGCCTATCTTTACACTACCATTACAAACAAATTGAAGAGCGCTTTGCGTTCCAAGTCAAGTAAAATAAATACCTCATGATGAAGCCAAAATCATAATCTGCAACGATGATCTCTTATTAACCGACTTCTCAAAAAAGAGGAGGTTCTCAATTCGTCTGTATTTTTTTTCTTAGATTATTCTCGATTTAAATAAAGTTTTAATTTGAGCGCTAGTTTAAATACTATGATACCTAAAATATTTTATATTTTACCTTTAACACCTACAGTGATACTCAATTCTGTTGTAAAATACAGCGTAGGTGGGGTCGAGACGCGCCTACGTCGCGGGGATACAAATATCAGGGGAGCATTCCACTTTAAGGGAGTATTCGATGGCATTCAAAGGGAACCTTGCGTCAATGTGAATGAGTAATTGACGCCTCGCTTAGTAGCTTTATGGTCCTTATACTTGGAGGCGTGTACGTACTTTGATTACAAGGATACGTAGCTGATGAAGGAATTTCAAACTTTTGTAACTTTTTGTTTGCGGAAGTGATATCGCATAGGAGCCTAACATTGATTCAGCAAGGATTTTCAATAATTAGTACCTAGTTGATTTAATGAAGAGTTAATTTTATTAAGTTTTTAATGCAGCAGCTAATGTATAGAATTGTACAGTTTTCTCGTCAAGCGCTACGTCCACTTCGTCGAACTAATACGAGTCAATATTCTTGAAAATACCTACTCACATACGCAGAGGCAAAAATTTCCAAATTATTATTTGGGTTACCTGTTATTTCAGTATGCTGTGCCTCATTATTATATAAAAAATAAGTAATTTCAAAAGTCGATACCTATATCAAAGTAAGTGTACATGGAGGTTTTGTGGATGCGCTTTCACTTCACTTCATAAAGGATTAATTAATGAACTATGATAAACATTATAAATATATATATATATATATATATATATATATATATATATATATATATATATATATATATTGGTTTAAATAGGTAGGTAGGTTAGGTACTGTACAAGAAAGTGTTAAAGTGTAAGCTTACATAAGATAAATAAATACCCTTTAAATGTAACCCGTTTGTAGGGTCTGTGTCTGTGAGTGCAACGATTTGTTGCTTGTGTGATAAACGAGCTTACATTCTACTCAAATGTATTTCTATAGATAATAAAATATAGGTATCTGACCTTTCGTCTAAAATTTATCTAAATTCCATGATACTATTTTCTGCTTGCGTAGGGTATATATACAGTTAAGGTACGGACACACCGCAGCGGCCTGCGTGCGCGATCTAGGCTTTGATCAGTTAGAGCAGTAGTATTTGTACCGACTGGTTCACACCAAACGCGATCAGAAAACAGTTGAAAAGTACTGAGATCGCGCCCGCAGATCGCAGTACGCCGCGGCGTGGCCCTGCCTGTAGGGTTTAGTTGAATAACATTTTATTGCCATATCAAATAAACTAGAGACTTTCTTAATACGCTATTATTTAGGAGATCGGTCATTCTTAAAACACTTTGACTGTACGACACAACTAGCTGTGCCCGTGTTTTATAGTAGACTAAAACTATTTTATAAACGTTTAAAAAGCTTGTAAACTATCTCAGTAACAAACATATAAACCTTCACATTCATATTATTAGTAGGATAAAATTGCATAGTTTTCATAAATTATTGGTTGCCTAAATAGTTATTTTTATCAGAAATACAAAACAAACGACCTATAACACCATAATGCTTACATATAATACGTATTGCAATTCAATTCATTTATACCATAAACAAAAATTATTTGATGTAAAGTACAACGCATACATAAATAGTTCTTCAACATAAAAATAATAATTTAAGATCGTTTCAAAAACTAATAGAATCGACTTCAAACGTCGCGCTAGTAAAAGTAGCCGGTAGTTAGTAGCATGTCATCGAGTTATACAAATGCATCGTAATACAAATGTTGACATATTAAAAACGGCTCGACCGATTTCGTTAAAATGGGAAAGGTACCTACCCTTTCAAACAAAAAAAAATCCTATATCGGTTTAGGCGTTTTCGAGTAATCGGTGAATATACGAGTACATTAAAAAAAATCCGACGATTTGAGAATCTCCTCCTTTTTTTGTGAAGTCGGTTAATAAAATAGCTAAAAATAGGTAATAGGTAGGTACAGGTATAAATTACATATGCAACAGAATATGCCTTGATCATATTTAATTCTTTATCGGAGATCCAATATCTTTAACTATCTCCGAAAACTACCAAAATGACACTAATAGGTGATTTAGGAAACATTATGGAAATCCCGATAGCGTATGATACTTATGAGCATATTAAACTCGCATTAAATTAACATAAATATGACACCTAGGATAAAGACAGAGAAATAGATAGAGGGTAGTCTCGCCTTCAGACCAAGTGTAACCAAGAAAAGGCTGCTAATTCAAACAAGGTTATCCATAAAATATACCTTTGACTACAGACGCTGATTTGTACATATTTACATATTTCCAAAGATATTTTCAATGACTAAAAACAACAACACGACATATATTGAAAGATACAATATAAATACTTTTGATTTCCATGCCATAAAATAACACAGAGACACACACTTATTTATTTTTTTATAATATTGTAAAAAAGATTGTAGTATCGCTAAAAGTAGTCGTTTGTTGTTAGTTTAATACTTAAAAAGTATTTTATTTTACTTGATGTTTGTGTAGGTCAAATCTGGAAAACTAAATTAGAAACACTTCCTGGTGTTTGAGTCGACTCAAATTTACTATACATGCGTATGTTCCGATCCAATAATATGGTACCATCAAGCTGAGCTGATGATGAAGCCTGGCTAACTGGAATTCCGTTATGGAAAATGGTAGGACAGTCGAATTAGGGCTAGTAAGTATGTATTGTAATCATTAGAACTTTTCACTAGACATGATAACGTCTATAAGTAAGTTTGACTTATTGATTTATTCTAACTTCACTTGCGTCGAACGTCTGGCACCCTCAACCATTTTTTATTTCATTTTGACTAAGGATAGTATATTGCATAGAGCTTTGGAAATTATTTGAACGACAAGTCGTATGATACTGGTGACATAGTGGTGTAGTTGGTTAATAAAATGCTTTGATTTATTGCTTAGGATACCTTTTATGTCGAACGAATTGTCCATGAAATCAAAATATTTACTTTTAAATTATATATTAACCTATTTATAGTGTAACTAAATTATGTACATATATCATATAATTATATAGTATTTAATTTAGGTAAAGGGACCTTAAATAAAATACTTATTAAAAAAAACAATATATATATAATATAAATCATCATTATCATCGTCAGCCTGTGTCAGTCTACTGCTGGACGTAGGCCACTCCCAAGATGCGCCACTGAGCCCGATCTTCGGCTCTTCTTTTCCAGTCACTACCCACCCCATATTTTAATTAAATATGTTGATGTTTTTTATGTAAATATATAAAGTTTAAATATACATTATATAATATAATAAATATAACATTTTTCGTCATTACATTGCGTGTCATACTCTATACAATAAAAAAATAAAATGAGTTAAAATTATTAATTAAAATGAAATAAAAACAAAACATCAAAATAATTAAAGACAAATTGCTAATCACAATATATATATATATATAAATTTAACACTAAGAAACTGTGTATGGTAGCTCTTCATGCTGAACCCCGCCTAAATGTACCTATATAGGATGCTTGCTGCATTTCCGCGTTGTATGGCTAAGGTAATTTGCTGTATGAGCCCGATCGAGGGTCTCATCCTCTATATTTCAACCGACGCCCCAGATTATGTACGAATTTGATGGCTTCGGAACCCCATGGTCCCGCCATTTCGACAGCAAACGGGACAAAGTCGTACGATGACTCCAGGCAGGCGTACTTTAGGCGCTTGTCTCGGGCAGCTGCCTCCGCTCCTGCTCCAGCGGACTGCTGGGTGGCGGGGAGATGGCAGGATGCAAACGTTCTCACGCACGTTGCATC
Organism: Cabera pusaria; assembly: GCA_954871355.1. Classification (NCBI taxonomy): domain Eukaryota; kingdom Metazoa; phylum Arthropoda; class Insecta; order Lepidoptera; family Geometridae; genus Cabera; species Cabera pusaria. The sequence goes on from OX940897.1 coordinate 12,187,334, forward strand.
CCACACGAGGCAGCGCCCTCTCTGCCATGGGACCAGCGTGAGTCCATCGGGGCGTTTTACATCTGAGCGTGACAGGCCTGGGGGCTCCAAAATACACGGCACCTCAGCAGACAAGAGAGCTCGACTCATAATGTCGTTAATGGCATGATGGCGGGGTTTTCGACCCGCGCATCGGATACAGCTTAAGCCGTGGTGACCATTGGCTTCGACCCTAGCCCCACAGATACAAGAAATAAATATTAATATAATATAATTATATTTATATATATTTCTATATAATACAAAAGTAATCGAAAATTGTATATTATTAATCAATAATGTTGACGTTTATATAAAAGTGAAGATACACTGGGCCGTAATAAAAGTTATAATAAGGATTATTAAAATTATACATAATCCGATTAAAAAAAAAAGTTTTTTTCATTACAAATGTAAACTAGTAAAACCTTTTTATTTCTGTTGGTGAACGAAATATAAACCACAAACAAAGACGGTTTTTAAAATACAGGAATCTGTTTAAAAGCATACCAAACCATTTAAAAGCTGTATTAACAGCTCGTGGTGGCATTACGAAACATTAAAATTAGTTAAAACTGCATATTTGATATCACAGCACATTTTCTTAAATTTAGTGATACGTGGTCATTTTTACTTAAAATATTTTTTTTATTCAAAATAAAGTTTATAATCTTGGACTTTATGAATTTAAAACATAAATTGGATTATTACACTTTTTATTACATAAAGCTAGCTTCAATAATTTGGAAGTTGTTGAGGTTTTTGTTACCGACCCGCTTTCGTTCCGGCTCACTGTAACTGAGACTGATATAAATATAGAGCTGGCTAGCCTTAAACTTTCATCATGATATTTCATACATCAAACAAGCACTATAGTGAGTTGGCACATGATTTAAGCTTACTTTTCAAACAACTTGGCATCTTCAATACAACATAAGCTTATTTATAATTTTGCCTATAAGGCTTTATTTCTGAACTACAAAGTAATGTAAGCGGATATTGTTTGCCTGTATATAAAGCAGCGTTTAACAGACGATTTACAGGATGTTAGATTGAAGGGGCATAAAAATCAACGTAGTACATAATTACTAATAAAAAATGCACAATTGAAAAATCCGTCGTAAAATATTTGATATGGTTTGACCTTGATTTTGTTGTTTTAGTAAGCCGTTGCGTCTTATCCTAGATTTCTTACACCCCGTAATGTGTAATTGAATATAGGTATTATATACATATATGTGTGTGCTAAGTCGATCATTCTGCTTAAAATGCGTTTATTTTGATGGTGAAAAGGAAAAACTAAATTTAAAATAGAATTTTAGACAGACGTTCTGAGGTATTCCATTCGATCAGAATAATTCCGTTATTATTTAAAAACAAAAAACGTTCTATTAGTAATCTTATTGTAACGATATAATTATTAGGTACTTTTAACTATGCCAGCACCCTGTATAAGAGCTGAGTGGTGTGAAACTAATGAAAGTGCTTCGAGCATACACGGTGTTAGTTTATCAAAGTTAATTTTCCAGTTTGTCGAGTTAGTTCACTTCGTCAATCAGGGTTCAAAAGTTTCGACCATTTTAATACAGTGCAAAATTATATGTCAGAAGGTAATGTTTTTTTTTTTCGAATAATAGGATACCATTTTTTTGCTACATACTTACAAACCCTGTTAGTGCAGTGTACAAATGTAGTACAAAATACAGAAAAAGTATTTAATAATAACTATGAGCGTTTCCTAAACAAACAAAAAAACTACTTGAAAAGCCGCGGTAGTCATTTTCAGTACAAGTTTTAGGTGTTTGTCTCCATATCACTAAAGATACTACCCAGATCTTGATAAAATTAAGTACGATGAAACCAAACGAACAGTATACTCACTCAAGCAATAATAAAATAATTTTCCAAATTGGTTAATAAATGACGGGGTTCTGAGGTAACACACACATAACTATATATATAATTTATTACTATATATAAATTATATATATAAATTATTACTACTATATATAATTTATTTTTAACTTTTTAGTAAGTAGGTATAGATACCGACTACCTACCTACTACCTAAGTATTTAAGAGAAGGCATGATGTTTTAAAATATTCCACGGATATTTGATGTGATTATGGGTAAAGTGCTCTTCAAGGAAAATCAATCGACTCGGTGGGGCTATGTAGCTTTATAACAGAAATGCCATGGCCACCTTACAGTTTTATCATCAGATCCTGGCTATCATTTAAGTGTAAAGTGCTCCTCAAGACGAATCATTTGAGCCCAAATTCACTGGGGTTACGTTATTTTATCACAGAGATGCCGTGGCCACCTTCCAGCGTCATAACCAGTTGCTAAATATCATCTAGGTGTAAAGTTATCTTCAAGACGAATCAATCGAGCCCAAACTCGGTAGGGTTACGTTGATTTATCACAGAGATGCCGTGGCCACCTTCCGACTCCATCATCAGACCAGCTCCATGGTACCATATCATTGTATTGTCACCGAAGATACAAAAGTACACCAAATTTGAGTCAAATCGGACATCGGGAAGTGGGTCTAATTTAGCTTCCAAGATTCCACCCGAACATACATTGTGACATGCATACATACGAGTACATTGCAAGTTAAATAAAAGCTTGTAAAAAATAGCGGCGGAATAATAAATACAGCGGAATCTAGAACTTTCTGTTTTGTGAATTTGGTTAATAAGCGGAATTTTCACGTCGCACGAGTCATTTGCAGTTTTAGCAAGTTTGAGGTGTTGAGTTTGAAAATTTTATCAAGGCTATCTCCAGAGATATGAAGATAGATCTCTGGACATAGCCTTGAAAAATAATTGAAATATGTTCAATTTCAGTGCAAATTGTGTGGTGTTTATTTTCATATATCAGGAGATAAGCATCACATCTCGATAAATTGTACGAAAATACTACAGAAATATACCCTATCTACTCATAAACAAAAAAGAGTTATTCAAGTCTAGTCACATGGAGAAACCGAGGCACAGACACACAAAAAAGAAATGCAGACAAATTGATAATCTCCACCTTTTTGGGAATCGGTTAAAATATTAGCCGTATCATATGAACTAAAATAGATATAACCTAGTTATACCAGCTTACTTCATAAGCCGTAATTACAAACTTCAAATAATTATAGAGAACATGAAAAGTCCCGAAATAATGACTCATTGTTTTGCTAGTTTAATAGACTCTTACTTTCACATGAAAGAAACTCTTATAACTAACTAACTATACATACTTAATTTACGTATGTTTTGCTGGAGAGAATAATTGAAACCACGAAAATTAAATGTTAAACGTTTAAACTGCGTTCTATGCTCTTTTCTTTCACATGAAATAAGGTAACAGGACAAGCATGATGCTCGCCTGATGGTATGACGTCTACCTATTACTATTACAGCGACATGCAAAATTCACCTTGAGAAAAAATAAAGATATTGAGTCTCACATGCCCTGTAATTTCACTGGACACCTTGCCATTTCAACCGAATAACATTCCTATTTCACGGCTGAAAATTAATTGGCAAAGTGGTGATACTGCCCCAGGCGGACTAGCAGAATTCGTGCAACTACATATTTGCACGATATGCATGATACCTAGGAGACTAAATTAGATAAGCTAGAGAAAACCACATACATAGGTAAAATGAGAGCTTCGTTCACGTAAAGGACGGATGACTTGACTTGTAAGCGAGAAGTCACAAGGTTCAATCTTAGCTCGGGCGTTCGTCCATAGATGGTAGGGCATATTATATCGATGATCCGCCTGACTTCATTCCAAAAACTGGCTTACCACCACCAATGAGAAAATGTACCGCCATAACCATAATATATTATTGCGGTAGCACACATCACTTGAGACTCAGAGTATTTTAGGCCTAGCGTGTTCACCATCTTGGACTACATAATCGCTTACCACCAGGCGAGATAGGGGTCAATCAAGATCTTCCCATTACGATTCAAAACAGGGCTCTTTAAGAAAAAGTCACATGAGTCTTACAGGGCACGCAACGCATATAAATGCGTAGTCGACGGTGACGACTTACAATCATTTCAAACATTGAAAAAATACTAATGATTTGTAGTAGTTTATATCTTATCTCAAACATGAAATTTCACATTGGATTGGACTGAAGTTATGTCACAAATAAGCATTTTAAGCAATATTATCTATCATCGCATCTTATGAGTCACTTTTTCCGGAAAGTAATAACCATGATTATTTTATACATCGTAAAGGCTCGGGTTTGACCACTATCTCGCCTGTCAATAAGCGGTGATGTGGTCGAAGACGGTAGACTCACTAGGTCTAGAATTCTCTGACTCTCAAGGGCTGTGTGCTGCCGGTACACCATAAGGTTATGGCGACAGATTTTCTCCTTGATCGTGGCAAGCTACTTTTTGATACTAATTGCCATTACTATTATCATCACTATTATTGTGCCACCAATGGTTGAAGGTCTCGGTCAGTGTTTGCACCCACACACTGAATAAAGAGATCAGTATCATTTTTCCATGTTCTGGCATGATGTTTCGTGCAAGCCAGATCGGTAGATAATTGCGCTATGAGGTTGTAAATTCCGTGCCGTACTCTAGTCCTGTACGTACCTCGCATAACTACTGCCTTCTACTTCCAGACAAACATGATACTATCTTAGACCACGTCTTCAATTATCATCAGGTGAGTTAGTGCTCAAGTACCTAACACGTCGCCACGCAATGAAACATAGTTAAAAAAAACATCATTGTTCACTAACTCTACTGTAATAGAGCTGTGATTACTAAAACTTAAATCGCAGCATCTTGATTATTACTCAGAATTCGACTCGTTATTACAAACTTAATCCCGTTTTCCCTTTGTGACAAATTGAATTAGTTAACTAATTATGAATTTTATTGGAGGTAGATTTGGCATAGAGCTCGGGAAAGTGAGTTTAAGGCTTTGAAGGGACCTGATGCTTGAAATGCTTTGCGCAACCTTCTCTTTGTAATTAGGGCGGATCTTTCCTTTTATTCTATATATCGTAAACTAGGGGGAGTAAATTATAGCTGATTTTTTAAATACGAATAGCAGCAATTTATGTAGTTAGAAGACTACATGACATAAAATAATTCTTTTCTTAACAATCTTTCTCTCTCTCTTCCCAATCAAGGCCTAGCGTGCTTACCATCTTCAACTGCATCATCACTTACCAACAGGTGAGATAGTGGTCAAACGCTAGCCTATAAGATATATAAGAAAAACGAATTGCCAGTAGTTTAATTATAGTATTGAAATCATCTCATTTGCCAAAATCAGTTCACAAGGAAATAATACTCCTTGTGAACAGCGTTTTGTGAAATTACTTTAGATATTTGCATATTACGGTACTATTTTTATTATTTATACGGTTTGACTCACGTGCAATGGTCGACTGTCAGTTAGACGTCCGACCGGTTTCGAGGCAATCGGTGCCTCATCATCATGGGTCAGTGAGCGTACCCTCGCGGAGCGCTGTACCCGCACTGTCGCCGGAGTTTATCGCGTTTATACGCGCGGATAGTGGCTCAGTCGCCACAGGCTCCGGCGATTGTGAGTCATCATCGCTCGTCGTCGCATTATAAAGGCCCGTGCATACAACACTGACTGTGTCTTGTGGCACATATTCTTGCCGATCACTGTGTTTTATGGCGAGAACTGGTTTCCACGCAGGGGCTAGACTCCATCCTTGGTCTCGGTTGAAATTTAGATGACGCTGGATTTCAATCGCCTCGCGTACTTTTCGCGGTACCAAAAATTTGTCTTTCGCTAGTACGGTAGCCTTGTCAAATCTCAAGAAATGACCGATTTCCTGCGAATGTTCAGCCACAGCCGACCTGTCTGTGTCCAAGTTCTTAACGCTTCTGATGTGCTCAGTCAGCCTCGTAGCAATGTTGCGTCGGGTTTCACCGATATAGCTTTTGCCGCAATCACACGGTATCTCATACACGCCTGGTGTGCATAGTGGCTGTCTGTCCTTTGGCGAGCGTAAAAATTGTTGAAGTCGTCCGGGTGGGCGGTAAAATGTCCTTATGTCGTATTTACGCCGTAGGAGGGCACCAATTTTATCAGTGACTCCTTTCACGAACGGTAAGTATATAGGCACCCGTTCAACAACAGATGGTCTCACTCGCTCCGGGCCATTCAGCCATCGCCAGCATTGCCTCCAATTGTATCCGTTTCGTTGTAATACCTGTCTTAAATGTTCCAGCTCAGCGTTAAGGTACTGAGGGTCGCACAATTGGAGGGCACGGTTAATAAGCGATTTCGGCACTGAAGCCAACTGCGAGTGGTGGTGGTGGGAGTCTGCTCTTAGATACTGGTCCGTATGTGTAGGTTTTCTGTATACAGTATGTGACACTCTTCCATCGGGCATTCGCATGACTCTCACGTCTAAGAACGGCAGTACTCCATCCCGCTCTTCCTCTACCGTGAACTGAATTCTGCTGTGCACCGTGTTCAGTTGGGTTGTAAAAGAACTCAGTGAAGCCTTGGTGATTATGGCGAAGACGTCGTCCACGTATCGCCACCAGATACGCGGTCACAAAGATGATGATTATGAGGCACCGATTGCCTCGAAACCGGTCGGACGTCTAACTGACAGTCGACCATTGCACGTGAGTCAAACCGTATAAATAATAAAAATGAATAATACTCACGATTCGTTCAATAATGAAATATTACGGTACTAGTATAATTACTTTTATATAATTGTACTATTAATTATTCTGTGCTTATACTTAGCTTATCCTGCAGCTAATAAAGTTTTCTAAATGTTTTCAAAAACAGTGAGATTTTATATTGCTACTTTTTGGGTTTTTTTTTATGTTTGAAAACCTTTAGAATGAAATGTGCCAACGAACATTTTAAACGTTAATAATAGATTTAAAAAAATAAAAGATCTCTCTATCATGTGTTATATCCATAGTTACAATTAACCGACCGACTATACAGAATTTTCCTCAATTGTCCTTTACCAGTGAACGCAAATAAAACATCCGTTACTTTTAAGGTACGACCACACCGCGGCATCCTGCTATCTGTGGACGCGATCTTAGTACTTTTCAATTGTTTTCTGATCATAATAATCATTTATTTTATTCCACAAATAGTAATCGCGTTTGGTGTGAATCAGTCGGTACTACTCTGCTATCTGATCGTCGCCTAGATCGCACGAACAGCACGCTGCGGTGTGTCCGTACCTTCAAGGTACGGCCACACCGCGGCGTCCTGCGATCTGAGGGCGCGATCTCAGTACATTTAAATTGTTTTCTGATCGCGTTTGGTGTGAACCAGTCGGTACAAATACTACTGCGCTATCTGATCACCGCTTAGATCGCGCACGCAGGACGCTGCGGTGTGTCCGTACCTTTAAACACCTCAGTTCTTCATTTGAATCAATAAATACATTTTAAGCTATTGACGTCAAGTAAAATTCTCTAGGCTCATAATCGCAAAAAAGGTTGTTTGGATTAAAGGTGATTTCCCCACAGACTTCATCTCCATAAGACCTAGTGTTAGTCAAGGCATGGATGACTGGAGAACTGCGTTCCCCGGGGCATCAATCAAAATGAAAGATATGGATTAAACGTAAAATGCTGTTGGAACTAGCATGGAAGCTATTTGCTTGTGCTCGTTTTTGTTTTACATTTTGATATTACGAACCTGCTCCATTTTAATTTTGAAAATTATTGTTTGCTTTATATTAATATGATTTTAAAAAGACACCTCACTCGAAAACTTTGTGTCGCGGATATCTTTAGAAACAATCAATTAACGGACACTATTACTTGCACCCAGACTCGAAACAGTTTGTGGATTGTCCCGTCTGGGAATCAAACACATGATCTTCGGTTTTGTGGACAGGCTCACTAATTACTAGACCAAATGGCCAATATTAATTAATCATATCACACTAATTCTAATAAGTAAAAACTTCTTTACGCCTGTGGGGCACTTTGAGACGGGGTAAAAGCTCGTCACACGTATCTAAGTAAGGGCCTCATTCATGACGTTCCAGTAATGTCCAGAGTATTATTAGTGTTCATTAGTAAAATTCAAGTAAAACTAAATAGTATCTTTGGTCAGTTTATCTTTATTAACGTTGCACAGACATTTTTTTTCAGTACAATATTTTAACTGGTAATAGGCATATCCGTTACTTTACTTTTAGATGGGGAAATTACACTATTTGTGTCAAGATGAGTTGTATGTATGAGCTATACTTTAGCGTCCTCTCTAAAAAGTCTACTGAATATATGTTAGAACATATAACGGTAAGTATTTATTTATTATATATATTTATAGTATTATTTGGTATATTTTTAATTTTAATTATGTACACAAAAAAATAAGGCATATGCCTTATTTTAATATATATATTATTCTTCTGTAACTGCCTTTGCCACTGAACTCATTTTAAACGACTGGACCGATTTTGATGAATTTTTGTGTGTTGGTCCTTAGATAGTTTAGATCACAATTGGACCCGATAGTGCTGCAATCGGGCAGGACAACGTACCGCATCCGCTAGTGTGTATAATATAATATAATGGTATCAATGGTTTATTAAGTATGTATTATACCAAAGGTTAGGTTAGGTTAGGTATGTAATAGGTTTTCATACCAAAATCTGTTTTCGTATACGTGTGAGCCTTTAATTGGTTTCATGGTTTATATACTGTAAATCATTTAGTTTTAATCGAAACTGTTGGCTTACCATAAATAAATAAATAAATAAATAAATAAATTATGACTGCTCACATTTGCCGTAGAACCGATAACCGTTGGGGTAGATGTGTTCTGGAGTGGAGACCACGGTAAACGAAGCGTATGACGCCCTCCAGCTAGGTTGAGCGATGATAAAGGCAAGCAGCGGTTGGAAACGAAGAGCTGAAGATCGAGCTCAGTGGCGTGCCATAGATGAGACCTTTGTCCTACAGTAGACGAATACTGGCTGTGATGATGATCTGTAGTTTTTAATTAAATATTCTTTATAATAACTCCGAGTCAAGTCTAACGAAACACAAAAACCGCCAACGGACTTAACTCACCCTTTTCCATGGAGCGCCATCAAAATAATAAACGAGCTACTAGGTAAACTATACACACATACATAAGCTATAATACCTAGCTACAAGCCCTCTACGTCGTCATCCTATGAGCCCACAACGTCACATAAACGAGCTCGACCTAATTCGGGAAAACTCGTAATAAAAATCATCTCAGCACGAGCACAGCGTTTTTTTATATTTTATCTACTGTTCAGTAATTGGGTTAAAGCAGATTAAAAATTTGATTACCCGCCGATTGTAACTCGATTTCCATTTTGTCTGGAATCAGTATTGCAAACTTTTTAATAATCGAATGTTATTATTCAGGTTGTTTTCAGTTGTTTCCATACATGACTCGTTATTGGTTGTCGGTATAACGTTATTGATAAGCTTTGTAGTTTGGGGCTGGTATGGTTCAAGTCATTTCCTACATAGCTTCTGTAGTGGTAGGACTACTGCTAGTCCGCCTGGGGCGATACCACCGCATTGCCAATTAATTTTCGGCCGTGAAATAGGAATGTTTTTCGGTTGAAATGGCAAGGTGTCCAGTAAAATTACAGGGCATGTGAAACTCGACATCCTTATGTCCCAAGGTAAGATGCGCAGTGCTATGACATGCAAAATACTGGCAGCCAGAATTTTGCATGCCGCTGTGTCTGTTATACGTCATCGCTTACCATCAGGCGAGCGTCGTGCTTGCCCTGTTACCTTATACCAGAAAAAAAAAGTTACGCAAATGACGTGTTTTATTAAGATGATATCGCACCGGTTTATTTTACCTGTGGTAGTTTAACAGGATAATCAGTAGTACTTTTGCATGGTGCAACTTGAATTTGGCAGATTGTTAACAGTTATTTGTCCTCTTACATAAACTAAAATGAGACACTTTTGAGTCTCAGTTCACTAGGAGTTGCAGTTTCATCGCTTTTTGAATCGTGTCACCGTGTGTTCTGGACTTCAGAATAACTATTCATAAGTATTGATTAAATTGGGCCAGTTTTACCGGTTCCTTTTAATGTACTATTTTAGAATCTTTATTAGAAACCGTTGAAACCTTATCGGAACTTAGGCTCAGACTTCTCACACTTAGGGGTAAAATATATCTGAACGTACATAACCACTACGTACTACATCTGCAATGAAAAACACAAAAAGCTCAAGCAAAGCATAGAATACATAGTGATACCTACGAGCCCGACTGTCTCTATATTATATTTTTATCCACGAGAGATTCGTAGATTTTTAAACAACTCAATGTAAGAGAGTTTTATTATTTAGTTGGAGATCTCTGAATGTTTCATAAAACGCTTGTAAGTTATGAGTCTAGAAACTTCCATTTGAGTATAGTCGAAAAGTTTGTAACTTTATAACTCTCGTTTAATTTTGAAATGAAATAGAAATGTTTTATTTTCACAGTCATTTTGATTTCATATTGTAGTTGGAGAGAAAGAACTTAAGAAAAATAAAAAGATATTCAACGTGGGGCATATTTTATTTATAGAGCATGGGTATTCCTTTCTACATGTTTTATTTGCATACACCAAATTTTATTATTTTAAGTTTATGAAACTTACATAATTTACGCCAGCATCTGCTGTGAATAATTGCTGAATAATTGAAGAATTGTTGATAATCACCACAAAATTATTTGTAAAGTGTACTTTTTGGTAAATAAATATTATTCTTATTCTAATACATTTTATTATTCATACTCTGAATGCTTTATATGGGTATTTTATTAAGGTCACTAGCAACCTGCCCCGGCTTCGCATGGGTGTTATGCAGATACTAATGTAGTGCCAATGTAGAGTAAAAAAAAACATTATACGTTATTTTGTTATATTTAAAAGGAATAAGACAGTATTTTTGATAAAGCTCTCAGTAGGTCTGATCTTGAACAAATATCGTCATATTTCAACAAATTAACACAAAACAATATTAAACTATACGTAGGTATTCGTCATTTCGGCAATAGCCCAATGGCTAAGGCCCGACGACCGAGGTGTCATGAGTTCGATCCCCACCCATACACTTTATTGACGTGAACCCACTCCAGACACAAGCATTATTATCTAGCTTAATTGGTATAAACATAAATTATGTGTTTATACCTACTTATATTTTATGGGTTTTATATAAAGCTCAGACATTTTTCTAAGCAGTAAAGAAAACTAAGAAAAATATCAATAGCAAAATAAATAATATACGTTTCAAGTTCTACAGACTTCATTACGCACACTTTAAAAGTTTATTTTGAGCAGACAGTAGCTGCAGAAGAAGTTGAGAAAACCTACTAGGTTATTCAGTAACCTGCACCAAGACATTGTTATCCATTCTTAAGGCTAGGATTCCTTTTTAAGCCGTGTTTAAATATAAAAACTCGGCATAATGTAAAATATATAATATGTATTCTATACTAATATTATAAAGAGAGAACATTTGTATTTTTGTATGTTTGTATTGATTTGGCTCAAAAACTACTGAACCGATTTAAAAAATTCTTTCACTAATACATAGAATGGACTTTCGGAATGAAAATAGGCTATATATTATCCCGTTTAAATCAAAGGTACATTCGTGGAGACCTAATTTGCAACCTAAGTCAGAAAAAAAACGGTCGAAAAAACACGTTTCTTACGAACGCTGCTTAATTGAAAATAGATAGAAGAATATTTTCTATGCAAGAGTTGTACAACTTAATAAGACCTACAAAAAAGTCCGCGACAGTATATGTCTATCTCTTAAGGTTGACTCACAGTAACCATTTTAAACTTAAAATTTTTGTTAAAAAATATTACATAACTTCCAAGGCTATTTTCAAGTATATAGTATTAATCCTTATCCAAATAATTACGTTAATTAGCTTGGCCACATATTATAAATTAAAATTGTCCTTTACAGTATATAATTCAAATGAAAACTCTAGAAGATATCACGAATTTCACAAACACTCATCGCAAAATTAATAAAATATTTGCAGTGAAACCACAGATTAGGTCATAGTTACTTCGAAAATATTATTACAGGCTTAGCTATGCTGTAGATCCCCACCGATCACAATCAATTTGAAGTCAATATAGTATGATAATATGATCTATTGTATAAAATAATATTCAACTATATATATAATAATATAATATTTTAAACCACCCCGACTGATCTATGTATAATCTTTTCATTAAAAGCATTCCAATGACTCTATACACGACATTTAAAATCTGAGCTGTAAGTTGGTGAGGATTTGAGTATTCTGTAGAGTCTAGGAGATGTCCCAGCATCAGGTCAATGCTGGAAGCATTGACCTGGGGACATATATATATATATAATATGTTCTTACAATATCGTTGAAGAAGAAGATTTTCGAATTGATCAGACCTATGAAAGTTGATTTCATAGCGCAATTAACTAGAATAAAACTGGCCAAGTGCGAGTCAGCATCGCGTCTCTTATCGCACACTTAGGGAGGGTTCCGTACAATACGAAATATAACAGAGTTTCAACCTCATATATTTGATTAATTAATATTACCAAGAATATTTGGTTTGGTCGCGATCTAAAAAGACGGGGCTCATTTACTAGCGCCATCTATGTCATTTTGCCGAAACTAATTAGATAGATGTCGTTTAAAAACACGTTTTTTGTATGGGGACCCCCTTTAATTTTTAACTTTATTTTATTTTTAGTATTTGTTGTTCTAGCGGCAACAGAAATACACCATCTGTGAAAATTTCAACTGTCTAACTATCACGGTTAATGAGCTACAGCCTGGTGACAAACGGACAGACAGACAGACAGACAGACAGACAGCGGAGTCTTAGTAATAGGGTCCCGTTTTACCCTTTGGGTACGGAACCTTAAAAAAGCTCATAGTTTTATAACGATTGAAAGAATTTTCATGAATCAAAGCTAAGAAAACTCTCGATGAAGACATCTATCAAACAAAAAAAAACTATCAATAATAAAAACAAAATCGGTTCATCTGGTTAGGTGCTAAGATGCTACAGACAGACACACAGATACATACGTTAAACGTATATTACCCCTACTTTTGCGTCGGGGAACGCGTAAGGTTACGGCGGCAGATGTTCACCTTTTTTTTTATAACTTATAGGCTAGCGTTTGACCATTATCTCACCTGTTGGTAAGTGATGATGCGGTCGAAGATGGTAAGCACGCTAGGCCTAGACTGGGGAACTGACTCTCAAGGATAGCTGCCGGAACACATTAGATGTTTTTGGCGACAGATTTTCTAACTTGAGGGTGGTAGCTGGCCAGGCGGACACTAGATAGTGTCCTACCACCATGCGGAGGTTGTTGGTTTCTTAACGATGTTTTCCTTCACCGGAGGGCCACTGTGAGAAGCGCACATACATTTTTCGATGGAAAAATCCATTGGTGCACGGTAAGGTTTGAACTCGGTACCACGGCATCAAAGCCGACCGTTCTCCGGATTACGCCACCGGGCCTGGGCTCCTTGGTGGTAAGCTACTTTTTGGTAGATTTAATGATCCCTCTACCACTGTACGAAAACTCATGATTAATGAATGCACATAAAACTTTCATTGGTAGGTATGTAGCTAGGATTAGAACCAACGACCGTCGGGCTATACTTTACGCTAAAAGGCCATCCAATATCACTATGTAAGTATTATAAAACAAATTCCATCACTGCGTCTGTCTGTCTGTTCGCAATAATCTCAATAGCTACTGAACGGATTATCCTGCGGTTTTCACCAATAGCCAGAGTGTTTATGAGGAAGGTTTAGGTGCATAATTCGTTAAGGTTTTGTGTAAATTGGATGAAATATGACGATGATTGTTAAATATGTTCATATTTTATATTCGATGCAACAAACTGATGCAAATTTTGTAGGCATATATGTTCTACCCGTGCGAAGCCGGGGCGGGCTGCTAGTATAAAATAATATCATAAATATAAAAAAAATAATTATAATCATGTGGAATGAATTACTGAAAATGTTTTCGGTGCAGTATTTAGGCACGCTATAAATGTCTTGCAAATTAATGCAAGGGTGATTGACACCTTTGCAATACAGCCGATACAGAATAAAAAGTTACCGAAGCGTGGGCGTTATTCTACAAAATTATAATTTACAAAATTGTAATCTGGCGACAGAAATTTTATGTATAATTATAATATAATTTAATGTATAATTATAAATTTAATAGCCTTATAATAGATACAATAGATAAAATCGCAAAAATAAGTAAATTCATATTTAATTTTTTTATGTTGCATTTTTCATTCATAAAAAATACCTAGATTTTTACTAAATTTTGAAAAATGGTATCAAATATGCAATTTTTACACATTTTAGTGTTTTGTATTGCCACCAAAAGCTGGTTAAACGGTTTTAAAAGCTTGAGGCACTGAAGTATAGTAAATACCTAGCCTGAAAAGCGGGTAGTGCTTCAAGCTTTTAAGAATATAGGTAAGCACCTACACGCCAAATACAAGAATTTATTTTTAACATTTTAGTTCATTGTCCCAGATAAAAGCTTGTTTTTAAAAATATTTTTTATTTATAATTTATTTTTAACTTTTTAGTAGGTAGGTATAGATACCGACTACCTAACTACTAACATCATGCCTTCTCTTAAATACTTAGGTAGTAGGTAGGTAGTCGGTATCTATACCTACCTACTAAAAAGTTAAAAATAAATTATAAATAACCAAAATATTTTTAAAAACAAGCTTTTATCTGGGACAATGAACTAAAATGTTAAAAATAAATTCTTGTAAGTATTTGGCGTGTAGGTACTTACCTATATTTTTAAAAGCTTGAGGCACTGAAGTATAGTAATTACCTAGCCTGAAAAACGGGTAGTGCTTCAAGCTTTTAAGAATATAGGTAAGTACCTACACGCCAAATACTTACTAGAATTTATTTTTAACATTTTAGTTCATTATCCCAGATAAAAGCTTGTGTTTAAAAATATTTTTTACTTATAATTTATTCAAATTGAAATATCAATGTTTTCAATCGGAGCATTGTGAATTGCAATGACCCGAGGTGAAGCAGTTTCCGAATCCGAATGCGTTCCCTAATTATTGTAAATAGCCCTGCAAGTCACGGTGTCTTCCAACCGTCTACATATTTGTCGGCCACCAATTCTAATTTAGCTTTAAAAAAACTCTACCAAGGACATTTCGATCTTAATCTTATACGTGATCACATAGTTAAGTAGGAATGTAAATGAAAAATGAATTGCGAGTAACACAATTACTTTTTTTTTAATGAAAAGTATTTCGAGTCCTACCATCACTTGGCAGTTAGCACCTACACACATAAACCGCAAAACGTAGCCCAAAAAGGCTACAAACACTCGTAAAAGCTACTATCCATTTTCTGAAATTGTCACCTAAAAACCACTTATTACAGCAGTATTCTTTAACGATTTGTTTTGTCTGCAAAGAGCGTGGAGTAGCCGTGGCATGTCGATGGCACTATAATTTCCAAGACATATCACTTTATGGTCTTAGGGGTGGATGTACGGATTTTAATGACGTCTATGTGGGATAGATTTTACTGTTACATACATTTTAATGGTACGTAGACGCTTAAGATTGTATATAGATGATAGGTGTACATTGTAAAAGTTTGGGAGCTTTCGTTGATTTTGAATTGATCGGGTAAACATTTTCGCTTGATTGACGTTACAAGCAAAACTGCATTTTTCATGACAGAAAGTAAACTTTATTGCGTATTTTAACTTCTGCATTTTTTGATCATCTTTTCTATTAGTTTTCTCAAAAGTGTTTACTTATTGTATGATATTTTGCTAAAAAAGTTTTTGTGTTGGTTAGAGATATGTTAATTTTATGTCTCAGCACATAAATATATCGCAAATCGATGTGACACCGCTGCAAAAATTCCGGAACAGACCAGGTCTCAATAGAATCGAAGGCCTTCTCATAGTCAACAAAAATTAAGCACAGGGGCCGATCATTATACTCACAGATTTTCTTATTTGCCGCATTGTGTGAATGTGGTCTAAGGTGGCCCTATACTCCTCAACTATTTTACCCTTTGCCATTGCGGATTTCCAGTATCTGCAGCCCAGCTCCAACATCAGGTTATCTTGATGGTACCATATTTTAGCATTATCATCGAAGAGAAGCGTATACCAAATTAGAGTCCAATCGACATCTGGAAGTAATTAAGCTTTCAAGACTTGACCCACACAAACATGCATAAATACATACTAATACGGCAAGTAAAATAAAAACTTGTAATAAATATATCAATCATGTGAGTTAGTTCCGATACAACCCTATCTTTCTTTATCTATTGATTTCTAAGAGGGCTTTAGTTTAAGCATCACTAACCTACATAAAAGAGATTTTCTTTTCCGATAAAGCTTACGTAATTTTCTCTTACAAAACGTTTTATAAGAATAGAAATCGCTACGTAATCTTTGTGTTTATTTGATAAAGATTTATATTGGTCGAAAATAATATCTTTAGACCAAATATACGCGGCGAATTTTTCAAGTGGGCGTAACGTGGGTGGTGTGGTATTAGTGGCGCTCCTTATATTTGTCTGAGTGAATCCTGTCAATAAATTTCACAACAGGATCTCTATCCTGTGTCATATTCTGAAATTCTAATTCTGTTTTTTCTGCCATTCAGTCTTTTCATTGTCGTACTTTTTGGGAATAGTGAGTAATATACCAAACAAGATATACATATTAAGCTGTAAGACCTCGCTTTCTAACTTTTTAGGGTTCCGTACCCAAAGGGTAAAATCGGACTCTATTACTAAGACTCCACTGTCCGTCTGTCTGTCTGTCTGTCTGTCCGTATATCCGTCTGTCTCCAGGCTGTATCTCATTAATCGTTATAGTTAGACAGTTGAAATTTTCACAGATGGTGAATTTCTGTTCCTGCTAGAACAACAAATACTAAAACAAAATTATGTTAAAAATTAAAGGGAGTCCCCATACAAAACACGTGTTTTTTAGTATAACGCCATCTATGTTTGTTAAACTAACCACCTTTCTAATTAGTTTCAGCAAAATGACATAGATGGCGCTAGTAAACGAGCCCCGTCTTTCTAGATCGCGCTGTCGAGATTTTCCCTGAACTTGTATATCAAACAAAATGTTATTGGTCATATTCATTAATCAAATATTAAGTTAGAACTCTGATATGTTTCGTATTGTACTGTAGATCGTAACCCTCCCTAAGTGTGCGATGTGAGACGCGACTCTGACTCGCACTTGGCCAGTTTTATTTATATTTCGCATATAATTTATTATTTATATCTCTACAACGTTAATTCTCATAAAAAATAAATCCGCTGTATTTTCTGTGTAATATCTCAATGATAACTTCAGCAACTGCGTTTATCTACTCGCGTAACTGCATAAATTACAACCCATTATAAGCGGAACGTAAAAGTCAGTAAAACAGTTTGAGAACTGCCGTCACAAAGAAAGAGCCTCTTAAGTATATTATGAGGCACTACGTCCGACGAGATTGCTGAATTGCCTTCAATTTCCGTTTTCAAGGACCCCTCTTCCCTCTAGCGTAGAGTAGGAAAGCATACTAGAGGTTTAAATTTCTGAAATGAACTGGAAAATTAACCTAAGGACATTAATTACAGTATTGCTAGTTGCGTACTATGTCTTATGTACAATTCTTGGATAGAGTCTTAAAGGCACGTAGGGATATTTGCGCTATATGGTTTATACTAAAGTCAGTGGCGTCACTGTCGTACAGGCCAGAGGCTAGCCGTTTATCCGTGAGGAGGTAAAGTTTGCTTCTGATATTGCGCGATATTGCGAACAGATACAAGCTAGCTAGCGCGCACCAGTGCACCGTGGGATGAGGGACGTCCGTGAACGTGCGGGCAAATTCGTTGCGGGTGGGTGTAGGAAGGTAAAGATATGCGTAGCTGTGCGAAGTCGTTACCGTGTGTGCAATAGTCAAGGGAATCACATACGTGGGAAGCGAGCTTAACTTACTCTCGAATATATTATGTCAATGCCCTTTTATCTTATCGCGAAATTCCGTTTGTTTTTTAAACAAACACCTCATTTGATCATCTCATCCAAGAAAAATATACATACATACATACAATCACGCCTTTTTCCCGTTGGGGTAGGCAGATACTACTTCTTTCCGCATGCAACGATCTTAACATACCTCTTTCGCTTGTTCCACTTTCATGAGCACCTTCATACATGCTCGCCGGTTATAGGTACTTTTGACTTGGCCTTTCTTTAAAACGTGGTCGTGATGCGTTTGCCTCGGTCGGCCTCTACTGGCTGGCTTATTCACACTCGTCTCATAAATCTGTTTCGCCAATCTTCCTTCATCCATCCTCTCTAGATGTCCAAACCCTAAGCATCCCTTCCTCTATCTTTATCACTACATCTTCCACCACACCACAACATTCCCTTATCACGCTGTTTGCCACCTTATCCATCAGAGTCACTCCAATCATACTATCAAATAATACGTAATATCATCAATAAGAAAAATATGAATAAAGAAATTCTACAGACATGCTGAATGAATTTTATTAATTAAATGAAAGCTGAAGTTTTATACCAAGCACAACTTTTGCGAAGAGTGTATTATCGTGATAGTAGATTAAAAACTGTAGGTAAGAAAGTTGTCTATGAAGATAATGTACAATTTTTATGAATAATTTAATTATATATTTAATAATGTAATATAATTATATATTTCATAACATAATGTTTAATAATTTAATTTAATTTAATTTTGTTTTCATTATTATTATTTTTTGGTTTTGTTTTTAGATTTATTAATAATTTTAATTGTGATTTTTTAGCCTTATATGCATTTTGTATTTATTTCACACACAATGTTATATTGTTTACTGAATAAATTGAATTGAATTGAATTGAATCTTTGTTGTTGGCTGACTGAAGGAGAAGTATTTTCTAGGAGTATAATAAACGTAAGATAGCTTAAAAATTTAGCTGAAAAATAATGTCCATGTGACACTGAAAAATCAGTACCCCGAGCACGAAAAATCATCGAATCCGTATCGTAAAGGTATCGAGTCGACGATACAATAACGTGGTGTTACGAAAGGCGGCAGCACGAAGCACACTCTGACAGCTATCGAGAGCTCGATACGATTATGTTAGTAGCGTCATCCTAATGTAAGTAGGGACGAGCCGTTGTGAATGAAATGAACGTCTTATTGAATGAATTATTCGTTCAAAAATTAAATTGAACAGTGAACTTTTTATTACTTCTGGCTTAGCTTTCTATTTATTGGAAATTATATTTAAAAAAGTACTTTAACAGAATAAACATCTTCAAATACGGTATGAGTGATATTAAAATGCATTTTATTTGAAAAAGAGAATAATTATTAATACATTTAAAATATATATGTCAGTTTATGAACGAAAGATATAGCGTCACCAAAGACTTGATTCTTTGGAGTTTGGGTTCCGTATTTCGAAAGGAAAACGACGGCTCGAGGCTTCCCCACATCACAGAATACTTAATAATACTACGTACCCACACCTCGTTCATTCTATCAAGCGTTTCTTTGTCTTGTAACATTGTTCATAAGGTTTATAATGTCTTGTCATTTCTGATCGTCTTGGCGCGTCGCGTCGCTGCCTATTCAATGTGCATTGAGCCATAGTGTTCATATAATTGAAGAGTGTTGTGGTGAATTAAGAATTTCATATATTTATTATTACATTGTGTTGTGCGGAACCCTTAGTGGAAACCCGACTCACACTTGGTATATTTTATTTATTTACATGGATGGATGACATAGTGACAGTGTCGAATTTGAAGTTTGATAATCAAATATGGTCGCTGACAACGATGAAACTTGTCAACTTGGAACGAAGGTTTTATTAACTCGAAGGAGGATTAACTATGAGGAAAGATTTTTTATGTTGTTTTTATGTTTATATTTTCCCTTAATTTCAAGTAAACTTGCAGCAAGAAGATAATAAAGAGAACGACGTTGGTAAAGCGGGCGGTATTTGCATTTAATACACGCAAAAAATATGTTTTATGCAGTTAAAAAAAGTTTCGAAACTTTTCTCACCGGAAAATCCTAAGTGAAAAAATATTCGACTATGCTCGATAGCCAGCCTTCGAAATTAACATTACCGTACGTCAAAATTAAGTTCATGCTCGCATTTTGTTAATAAAATCTCAAGTATCGTTTACGTAACGATACGTTTGCGATACGAATCAAATCAAAATCGTTCGTGCTGCCGAATTTAGTTACTTTTACGCACGATAGGGGCGCTGTACAAATTTCATACATTTTCAAGTCGATGACGATACGAATACTTTTTCGCAAGTTTTTCGTGCTCGGGGTACAGAACTTTCAGTGACATCTAGATTAGAGTCGATTCTCCGTGGACATCATGTTCCGAAACTTCCGAAATCGCTAACATAGACAGGCGATGTTTTTATCATCTCAACAAGAATAAATAATAGAACACACAAGAATAAATAGCTGAAATAAATAAAATACCGGAAAGGTTGGTAATATTTATATTTTAAAGTGTTAAATATATTATCAGGGTTTTTAGTTCGCAAAAGTGTTAATACTCTATCGACTGTCTAATGTTTGTAAGTCTACGGCTTCCAATAATGTCATGCACGCATTCTATGCAAAGATGGGCAAACTACTATTCTGTGGGCAAAGTGCATCAATGAGTGGGGAGGAAAAGCGAATTTATTGTTGGAAAGATTCTAATATGCGTGTTTGTGAACGAAAATCCTTTGTCTGTGACATATGAGGGGTGGAGGCTGGTCTTTGTGTTATTTAAGCTAAGTTTATTTGAAACCTACCTCGAATAGTTGACATTCGATGCTTGATACATCGATATTTAGGTAGGTATGAAAACGCAATATTGTAATTAGTTCTTTGGAATTAAATACTATGATGATAAAATTCGATATGTTGAAAAATTTGATTGTAATAACAAGTTTTAAAGATTCGTTACATATATTTATATAAATATACATATATATATATATATATATATATGAGATCCTGATAGTTATCAGGATCATAAGTACCACCTTTGTATATATATCTAACAATGGTATGCGTCGTTTCAGAAAGTATCTTTCCCAAAACCAGTAGACCCTTATAGTAACTTCTTTGTTAGCGATGGCGTTGCGACCGATTTGCTGTAAAACTACGAGTACGAAGGTTTTTTAGCTGCATCTCCCTCAATACATTTGCGATGACGGAAAGCCACGGTAGCTATATAGAGACTGTCAAGTTAGGGTATTTAATATTATTAATTTTTATCAAGTTTTATCAAATCAATATCGCAATTTAAAAAGGTTTTCGTAAAAGTTGTATACAAACATGAAGATTGTGCAAACATACAGAAAAACTAAGCCCACAGAACACAAGCCCAACAGATGAATGTATGAGTCAATACACTATATAAGTACAGTATTAAGTCCTTATTTCCATTTAGACCTGTTTCTAGACAGTAGTAAAGAGCTGTACGATCGTAGAGTATCATTTCCAGGGCATTTGGTCCGCTATTGCGCTATAAATGGGAACGGTTTACTCCCTTTACTGGTATACGTACATTACGACTGTTATACTCAGTCAGATCTATTTGTTTAAACAGATGTAGTAAGCAGCAATTTTACGACCTTTTATAGTTTTAGAGCTTGTTTAGGAGGCAAAGGATTTGTGTTTTATGGACGTAAACTTAAACATAATCTCACTTTAGTATTTTGGCAGTACGGCCAAACCACTGCGATCTACGGTGGCGGCCGCAGTGGGGATCCCGCAGTCAAACGCTGTCTGATCGCGTTTTTTATATTTTATGGTAGATAAGCAAGCGTTTGACCACTATATCACCTGCTGTTAGGTAATGATGTGATCGACGATGACGCACGCGTTTGGTTTGAACCAATCGGTACAAATACTACTGCAGCAACTTATCGCCACCGCGATTGCCATCGCAGATAACAGTGGTGTGGCCGTACCTTTAGTTCTGTATTGGGTGCGAGCTCAGTTTGCAAAAATTTAAAATGAAATATATTTTATAAATTATATATATTAAATACGAAAATAATTTACTTTTGCTAAAAGTCGTGTATGAGTTTCACATAATTACGAAATAATATTGTAATTTAAGGTACCTACTGTACTGATTTCTTATTTAGGTAGTCATTTTAAGTATAAGGTGAACGACCCAACGTCCTAACTGTAACAAAACAGTTCCTAAAGCTCTATTACGAAGGGAAAGTACGCAGTAAAATTAATGAGGCTTAAAACCAACGTCTCCAGGCGATGAGGCTATTGAAGTATCGATCGATAGTTCTGAGTAAATAGAAATTATCGTGGTAACTCATTTTCTGTAGTGTTATTGTTCAACTCGTATTTATTCTTTTTTCTTAAGTCTAGGTTTTTTTATAATATAGATATCAAAACAACAATACAAAAATCATTATAAAATAAACAATACTATAAAAAAACCTAAACCTAGGGTGCCGCCGGTAGCGGGGCAGGGCCCAAGCTACCGGGGGTTAGGGCTGCAGAGAGAGAAACCTCCTGACGATGCGTGCCGTGTCAAGAAGCACTGCCTTCTGTATCTGGCCCTTGATCCAGCCGTCTAGCGAGAGCCTCTTGAGATGTTGGTCGAGACTCTTCGCTATTAGGCCGTTCGCAAAGACGACTATCGGTACAATGATAGTCGAGTCAACATCCCACATGGCGGTAACCTCGTGGGCCAAGTCAAGGTACTTGCTAAGCTTGTCCTTCTCGGCCTTTACGACGTTCTCGTCATGCGGGATGGTGATGTCGACTAACACTGCCCGCCGCTGGGACCGGTCGACTATCACGATATCAGGCTTATTGGCGACAATAGTCCTGTCCGTGATAACCGATCGGTCCCAATAGAGCAAAGCACGACCATTTTCAAGAACTGGTGCAGGTGCGTACTTATAGTACGGCACCTCAGACTCGACAAGGCCATATTGAAGAGCAAGTTGCTGATGGATGATCCTGGCTACGAGGTTATGTCTGTGCAAGTACGCGCCGTTAGCAAGATGAGAACAACCGGAAATAATATGCCTGAGTGACTCTCCGGGACGGCGGCATGCCCGACAAATGTCGACCGTACCGTCCTTCATGATATATTTCCGGTAGTTGTTCGTCTTGATAACTTCGTCTGCAATTGCACAAACAAAACCTTCGGTTTCCCCAAAGAGGTCTCCGAATCGTAGCCAGTTCACCGACGCGAGCAGGTCCACATCGGGTCCCGTTAAGACTCGATAGAACCTCCCGTGCAACTCCTTGCTCTTCCAGACGTCCTTGCGATCTTCGGTGCTCAGCACTTGAGGTTTGCGCCAGTTCTCTTTGCCTAAGGAGAGAGGTGTTAAGGTCCTGTCAACCGCCACCACATCGCGATGCATCCCACACTCGTTGTTTAGGAAATATTCCCGGAGACGGTATACCTCATGGTTATGGAGAGTCTTGGCATTTAAAAAGCCTCGACCGCCCCATTTCCGTGGAATATACAGTCTCATAACAGACGAGCGTGGGTGAAGCATGCGATGTGACGTCAGTTGCTGTCGGACCTTTCTGTCCAGGGCGTCTAATTCGGTCTGAGTCCACTTTAGTATGCCAAAGGTGTATATAAGTAGGGGCATAACCCAGCCGTTGAAGGCACGTACCTTGTTGCCTCCTGACAAAAGACTGTTAAGTACCTTTGTCAGACGACCAAAGAAACGCTCCTTCACCGACTGTTTTATCCCCCCACTCTCGATACCTAATGACTCTGACATACCAAGGTATTTATAGGTGTCGGCTTCGGAGAGAGATCTGATAGTCATTGTGTCTCAAAGTTGAAAATTAAATGAATTCACAACTTTCCCTCGCTGTACGTGCATGACCGCGCACCTATCTACACCGAACTCCATGTTGATGGCGTTGCTGAAAGTCTCAGTGACTTTCAGTAATTCCATCAAATCATGGCGCTTCGGTGCAAAAAGTTTGAGGTCATCCATGTACAGCAAGTGTGAAATGACTTCACCCTCTCTCATAAGCCGATAGCCCAGCCCTGAATCTTATAATAATGTGCTTAGAGGATTTAGGGCTAGACAGAACCACAACGGACTCAGACTATCACCCTGGAAGATTCCTCGCTCAATCCTTATAAAGTCCTGCGGATCAGAGGGGCTGTCTCCATCACCCGGTTGACGAAGAACTGTGGTCCACTGCCTCATACAAGAACCTAGAAAAGATCTCAGAGTTGTATCAATTTTATACAACTCCAAGATCCTCTCCAGTCAGGTATGAGGCACTGAATCATAGGCCTTCTTGTAGTCAATCCAGGCGGTGGAGAGAACCCCTCTGTTCCGCCGGACTTGTTGGCAAATGGTCGTGTCGATGAGGAGGAGCTCCTTAGTACCACGGGACCCAACCTTACATCCATTCTGAGAAGGGGCCAAAATATTATGCGCAACAATGTGCGAATTAATTTTAAACCTCAGAATAGATGTAAGAAGCTTGTATAGCGTTGGCAAGCATGTAATGGGTCTATAGTTCTTCGGTTCCGTGGTACTACCGGACTTGTGGAGCAGGAAGGTGACATCGGTTGTCATGAATGGTGGCAAGGAACCAACCTCGCGGGCTTGTTGGAATTGCGCCGCTAAGCAGTCGTGTGAGCATCGAATCCACTTTATCCAAAAGTTGTGTAATCCGTCCGGTCCTGGACTTTTCCAGTTCTGGGCCGTACGGATCGCACAACTAACGTCTTCGGGGCTGATACTAATAGCCCCCATGGATTCGATAGGCTCACACGCGCGCTCAACGACGCTCATCCAATCGCCCTCCGTGTGTTCGACGGGCACCGACCAGATACTACGCCAGAAGTTATTCATGGTAGTAGTATCCGGACACTGCTCCTCATTCACACGTTGATTGGTTCCTTCCCAACCTCGGTATACCTTCCTTTGGTCACTTTGGAAGAGGCGATTTTGATAATAGCGATCTACACGCGCTCTATAGCGACGAATACGGTTTGCCAATGCATAAACTTTCTGCTTCAGAAAGTCAATGCGTTCCGTGACACAAGTCATGTAGTCCCGGGGTCTAATCCCGGTCCCAGCAAAGGCCTGGTTCACGAAACGCATGACTCGGGGGCGATGATTAACACCTCTGAAGCAGATCAACTTCGCAATAAGAGTCCTAAACATATTGATGCGACACTCGATTCGTTCTTGCCACGCAGGGATAGCGGGGCGTCGCGGTATTCGGTCAGTATCCGGAAACTTGACGCGAACAACGCGACACGCCGCTATAGCCGCGCAGTAAAGAATCGAGTGTGTATCAACGAATGTTTCGCTAGTCTGCATATATGGGACTAGCAAAACGTTTAGGGCTCCCATTAACGCCAGGTTACTTTTATTCATTGGCAAACGTGGTAGTCGCGGCCTAGAGTCAGGAGTAGTGCGATACTCCAAAATCGCGTCTTCCAAAGCCCTCCTCAAATGCTCATTAGTCTGGGTACTTACGTTAGTATTCGTACAATCGTCTGCGTCTAGCGCGGCATCCGCCGGGGCAGACGTCGAAGCCGAGCCTGTCGGCCCCTGCGTCGACGTCACACTGGGCGGGTCCCGCGCTAAAGCAGAAGTAGTAGGAATAATAGGTAACGCTTGTTAAACTTACTGTTATGTTTTTTGAGATACCTAAATCATTCATACTTTTGCCAATCTATTTTGTTAATAGCGTGTTAATAAATCAGTTCAATTTGTATAGTATCTATAACTGTTTTTTAATTAATATCTTATATTCTACGTGGACGTTGATAACTATGTCATCTAATGATAAGTATTTATGTTATAGAATACAGTAAGGTATGGCGGTAGATTTTCTTCGTAATGGTGTACAACGCTATTTTTTGGAAGCATGTCACGCTGAACATTGATATAACGTTTAAACACCTTTGGAAATTGTAGTAGTGTTTTAAGTATGGTGTAAGATGAACAACGTGAACTCTAGAAATATAAATTGAAAATGGGTACTTTTTGCATATCAAACTGTATAAATAGTTGAGGTCTTAGGTCTGAAGCTTAAAATATTGTCCTAAAAGCTTTCCTATATCGAATTTCAGTATCTTAACTACAAGCTTTGTTACTATTTTTGTTTGGGTTAAATCTTAGTGCTAAATTAGAACCGCTTCGATTGGAAACAAAGTTGATATACGTTTACATATTTTCGGTGCCAATGCAATAATATGGTTATAATAACTTCTTTATTATTAATATTTCTGTGGTTATAATATACGATCGAGCTGACCTGATGATGAAACCGGGCTGTAGGGGTTGGAACTCTGTAATGGCAAATTATATTGGTAATCAAAGTCGAATTTGAGCTAGAACGTATTGTTTGCTATTATTAGTACTTTTCACTACACATGATAAAGTCTTCACAAAAAACATGTGCTTTAAAAAAATGGTTTTAACTTAAGGACAGATGTTATCACTGATTCAGGTATCTAACTGTCCAGTTGACCAGTATGATAAAATACATAAACAAATATAATATCACATATGTAATATAATAATGAATGCTGTTATCAGTATAACAATATTTTATCAACAATTTTCTTCGTGTACAAATACATCCTTTTAAAGATGGGTATAAAGCATAGTTTGTTAAAAACAGAATAAACGTTGGCAAAACGACGGCGGTGGCTAGTCGCTTCCCAATAGGTATCCTAAATTTATTCCTTCCACAAGGCGGCTCTTGCTGGTTCAATATTTACTTTAGCTCCGACTATGCCAGCTATTCCCTGGCGCTTGAGGTGAATTCCAACTGCTACATCTATTTTACAGCTAGGCAAAAATCACAATGGGAACTGTGATATATTATATACTATGTGATAGTGCCTAAAAAATTAAACGGAAAAGTATAAAGGGCGCGTCGTTTCCTAATAACATTGTTGTTAATTTAAATAAAACTGGCCAAGTGTGAGTCACACTTTTGTCCCGCACACGGAGGGTTCCGAATTTCCGAAGTCCGACGAACTTCCAACACCAACTAAGTAAATATTAACACAAAGGTAATTAATATAAATAATTAAATATCTGGAAGACCGAGTGTTCGTATGACTAACTTTCTACTGATTCTAGCTAATTGAAGCTCTTTAAGTACTAAAATTAAAGATATAATATATAATACTGTACACTACATATACGATGCATTTTTATTAACCTTAACAAAGTTAACAAATCGACCGAGGCCCACAAATTTAACAAATGAAACGCTTGCGCGTGCTAATTTTTCCTGTGCTGCCATCTAGCTGCGTCGAGGTGAATTAATTTTGTATCGTATCGTATCGTAAAAAACACGTTTTTTGTTTTAAACCCTTTAATTTTTAACTTTGTTCTGTTCTTAGTATTTGTTGTTATAGCGGCAACAGAAATACATCATCTGTGAAAATTTCAACCGTCTAACTATCATGGTTCATGAGATACAGCCTGGTGACAGACGGACAGACAGACAGACAGACGGACAGCGGAGTCTCAGTAATAGGGTTCCGTTTGGGTTCGGAACCCTAAAAATTGGGTACGAAGCCCAGTCTATAAAATAAGAGTTTCTTGAATATGAGTTTCGGCTGCAATTTTGCGCTTAGTTAATACAACTACTTACTCTAATTGAAATAAAATCTAGTAGTAGAAATCTTCAGGGATATCGGGACGAACTTTTGCAAAACGCGAGTATTGGTAGGCAGTTTTAGCTCTCAGAAAATTTTCAGCAGTAATGCAGAAGCGACGAGCCACAGTTACTTGTCAGACCAACGGGCTTTAAATCGCTAAGCTGGTAAGAGACATGACCTCCAGAGCTCTAACACACGCTTTATTGAAAAAACGAAACGTAGTTCAACAGCTTTTTCGAAGCCATCTGACGAAGTTGACCACATCTAGCGGGAATGTCGTCGCTTTTAAGCCGGAAATTTTTCGGGAAGTTCCTAAGGCTAATTATATACACCATACAGAGGATAAAATTACAATAGAGGTCTTAGAAGCTGTTGGAATTGCATCGCTTATACAGCTACAGCGTATATTTAGTTTCGTCCTCTTTTTGGGGAGAACTCCCACGACGTGGAGCAAGAGTGTGTTCACTATGTCTATACTTCTATACTAATATTATAAAGAGAGAACATTTGTATATTTGTATGTTTGTAATGATTTGGCTCGAAAACTACTGAACCAATAAAAAAAAATCTTTTTCTAATACATAGAATGGATTTTCGGAATGAAAATAGGCTGTATATTATCCCGTTTAAATCAAAGGTACATTCGTAGAGACCTAATTTGCAACCTAAGTTGGCAAAAAAACGGTCGAAAAACACGTTTCTTACGAACGCTGCTCAATTGAAAATAGATAGAAGAATACTTTCTATCGAAGAGTTTTACAAATTAATGAGACCTACAAAAAAGTCCGCGACAGCATATGTCTATCTCTTAAGGTTGACTCACAGTAACCATTTTAAACTTAAAATTTTTGTTAGAAAATATTTCATAACTTCCAAGGCTATTTTCAAGTATATACTCGTAGTATTCATCCTTATCCAAATAATTACGTTAATTAGCTTGGGCACATATTATAGATTAAAATTGTCCCTTACAGTATATAATTCAAATGAAAACTCTAGAAGATATCACGAATTTCACATACACGCATCGCAAAATTAATAAAATATTTGCAGTGAAACCACAGATTAGGTCATAGTTACTACGAAAATATTATTATAAGCTTAGCTATGCTGTAGATCCCCATCAATCACAATCAATTTGAAGTCAATATAGTATAATAATATGATCTATCGTATAAAATAATATTCATCTATATATACAATAATATAATATTTTAAACCACCCCGACTGATCTATGTATAATCTTTTCATTAAAAGCATTCCAATGACTCTAAACATGACATTTAAAATCTGAGCTGTAAGTTGGTGAGGATTTGAGTATTCTGTAGAGTCCAGGAGATGTCCAAGCATCAGGTCCATGCTTCCATGTTCTTACAATATCGTTGAAGAAGAAGATTTTTGAATTGATCAGACCTATGAAAGTTGATTAAAGCTCATAGTTTTCTACCGATTGAACGAATTTTCATGAATCAAAGCTAAGAACACTCTCGATAAAGACATCTATCAAACAAAAAAAAAAACTATCAATAATAAAAACTAAATCGGTTCATCCGGTTAGATGCTAAGATGCTACAGACAGACACACAGATACACACGTCAAGCGTATATTACCTCAACTTTTTGCGTCGGGGAACGCCGTAAAGTTAAGGCGGCAGATGTTCTCCTTAGTGGTAAGCTACTTTTTGGTAGATGTAATGATCCCACTACCACTGTACGAAAACTCATGATTCATTATTGCACATAAATCTTGCATTGGTAGGTATATAGCTAGGATTAGAATCAACGACCGTCGGGTCAGAATCAGGGTAACTATACTTTACGCCAAAGGGCCGTCCAATATCACTACGTAAGTATTATAAGACAAAGTCCATCACTGCGTCTGTCTGTCTGTTCACAATAATCTCAATAGCTACTGAACGGATTATCCTGCGGTTTTCACCAATAGCCAGAGTGTTTATGAGGAAGGTTTAGGTGCATAATTCGTTAAGGTTTTGTGTAAATTGGTTGAAATATGACGATGATTGTTAAATATGTTCATATTTTATATTCGATGCAACAAACTGATGCAAATTTTATAGGCATATATGTTCTACCCGTGCGAAGCCGAGGCGGGCTACTAGTTCTTAATAAAAAATAAGTTCCAAAACTAAAACCCGACTACTGAAAGATCACACTCTAAAAAGTATGAAACAAGAAAATATTCTCACCTGAGATCGCTATGTACAAACTATTCAATACGAGTATGTATTGTGTATTATATAATCAACTTACTTTTAATAAATATTTTATTGAATTTCATAAATATTCTTAGTGGTGGTCAGTGGATACCCGTGGTCGTATGCTACTTTGCAGAGTGTATTGTTTTGTTACGGTTACACAGCCACGACGGACGAACATACGACCACAGCTAATCTGAACACTGAAACCCACTGAACAGGCCGAGTTTCGAGGAGAATACAGCACCATATACCATATTTACACAATGCAGCAGGTTATACAGAAGACCAAAAAGTATAACCTGCCCATTTACCTTGCGTTTGTAGGATTTGAAAAATGTTTTGATTCTATTGAATCCTGGTCTATTCTGGAGTCTCTGCAACGGTGACAAAATGGTTGGCAATACTTCCAAGTGCTGAGAGGTCTGTATCATGCTGTGACTATGGCCGTCAAAGTACAAACTCAGCAGAATAGACATATCTCCCTAACTTAGAGGAGGGAGGACAAGGGGACTTATTACAAGGGGTTATTTCCCTCAAATTATTTACTTAACACTGGCGGATATGTTTAAGACGCTAAATATGAAAGGTTGGAAAATAAATAACGGCGAGTACGTCGCACACCTGATATTTGCGGACGTTATCATCACCATGGTTGAAGCCGTGAAAGAAATCCAATACATGCTGAGTATATACCCTGGCTGATTCTTTTGCACGTATCGGTCTCCGGATAAACTTGGATAAAACCAACATCATTATTTCATTTTGACTTCGGTGTAGAGCGATGTTACACACAAGCTCTGTGGTGTACCATAGGTGAGGCTTTTGTCCAGCAGTGGACAGATTTAGGCTGATGATGATGCGTTCATGCTTTCTAAACATTTATTTTTGTTAATAATATAAAAATATTAAGATACAGGGATAACATTTTTATTTAAGTATATGTATTTATACATATTTATCAAAATAACAAAAACCAAAGAAGTAAAAACTTTTAACGCTAAACCCAGACTATTTTGGCTCGAAATATCTTTAAAGGTATGTCTTCGTACTTTGAAAGTTAAACTGCACCTAAATCTCTAGAGAATGGCTTTCCTAGGCTCTTGCTATTGTCAATATTGAACAAGCAAAACTTTGTGGAAGGAATAAATTGCGAACAAAACTGAATGACGCTAGGGATTGTAAATTATTTCCTTATTTTTAAACAAGAACTCGTTTTATTCTTAACAAGACTAACGTAAAGTCTAGAAAGTCTAAAGTATAAACATTTTGATAATAATGATATCTGTGTGTTGATATTATGATGTATTTATGAAACAGGTTTTAATATGGCGAACTCTACTTGGACAAGCTACTATAACCCTAAACCAGTAGGTAAGTTGAAATAATATTATAAAATGAGCTGAATACCTTTGTTAGTCACCATAAGACCGGAATAAATCTTGCTGCTAATGACGATGACATAAAAAACGATAATTTATTTTATCTGATCAGCCGTCGGCAAAATGGCGGCCATCGCTCAAAGTCAGCGCTAATCCTCCAGTAATGAGTTCACAGCAGCGATTGTTGAGGCTTAATCAGGCTCAAACCCTTGCTGAGCTATCGAGGGCACGTTCGAGCCTCCTAATTCCTCATGATAGCCTGGTACTTCGTATGATTATTTCCGAAAAATTTTCCATGGACTTGTTAGCCCTCAGCTGCGCGTTTCCTGCGCAGAACCATTATTTATAGAATAAATAAGAGTACGTGCAGATGACAAGCGCTCAACGCGCGTTTTGATAACGCGCGTTTACAACTACATATATTTTATTCAGGCCGTACACATGCTAACGCGCGTTTTATAAAGCGCGCGTTGAGCGCTGCGCTAGCGCTCGACTGTTGTCAGCGCACGTCAACGCGCGCTTTGAGATCATTGGTTTTCTATGTTTCCGTTCAGTTGAGCGCCCGCTTTTGACGCGGATAACAGGCCGGTGATGGGCAGCACATCACCGGTGCGAGGAGCTATGTCCTACGATCGCCAACCCGCCTGCCAAACGTATTTTAAGGTTCATAAGTATTAGAATTAAGTTTAAGTTTTAGCACTACTGAACCTTGGCGGCCGCGGCAACGCGCGTTCGACGCCTGACTAGCGCGTGTCATACACTATACAAAAATTTTACGCGCGTTCAACGCGCGTTGAGAGCTTGTCATCTGAACGTTCTCTTAGTATCTTATAAGTAGTTACCTAAAGTACATAACCTAATTAATTTAATTATCTAGATATCGAGGGAATGGTAGATTCTTTTTATGCTTTATATTATTAACTTGGTTTGTTGAGTACCACAAAAAAGTTTACGAAAAGTTTGATAATTCCAATCAGTTTTAAGACATTATATAATTATTAATAATAACCTTTGTTGCATAATCTATATAATATATTTACATATTTTATCATTTATTTTGTTAACATGGGAAAGTAAAACAAACTCTAGAGATTGAGATATCAAAACCCCGGGGGAATACGTAACCCGACAAAAGCTTTCCATCCTTCCGGACTCCTTCGAAATTAATTTTAAACTACAGTCAACTTTGTAAGTAAACAAACTTTGTGAGTACAAACAGAATTCGTAACACGCGTCCGCAAAATGTGCTTACATGAACACCGAAACACGTCGCCGTACTTGTCACTAAAACGTGCCCAAAGCAAAGCTACGTAATTTTAGTCAGAGCTTTGGATTACGCATTACATACATGACTTTAATGTCATGTATTTTTGAATTTTCACATAGAATATCCTGTATCACAAAAGACACCTAGAGCATATGGATCGAACACCATACTGCAAGGTGGAAATGCGCATTTGCGTGATGGTCTAAATTTCGTCCTTTTTAGAAAAATCTAAATCATTAATACTAGAAATACCTTCACGATTCATAAAATGAAGAGTAAAATCAATGCAATTAATAAACATACATCTGCAATTTTCAAAGTCAACGTACTTAAATAAAAGATTCTTAGATCTTAAAGAAAAGAAGAACATTTTATGTGAAAGCTAAAAACAGCAAGGGTGCACTGATGGATAGGTATTTACTGTCGCCTAGGGACACCTTCGAAACTAAGGGTATAAAATGTTGGCCTAGAATATTTGGCTCATAAAAGAGAACTTCATAGAGTCGTGGTTTACCATAATTATTACTTTCATCATCTCATTATACACAGTTACTAGTATAACATATTAATTAAGATGGAACGCAAGAGAGGTTCGTAATCGTAAGAAGTAGCGTAGGACGCTCCCATTTATATACTTTCATCTATGGTAGGACGCCAGTGACCAGGTGGAGCGACAAGGCAAAGCGGTATATGATGGGTAATCGGGCTCCGCCACTGAGCCTGTCATAGGCCTAGGTCCAGCAGTGGATTGACAGCGACTAATTGTGACGATGAGAGAAGTTCCACACAGTTTCTGACCAGCAGCAAACGATCTTACGTACTGTCCATTATGACATTACCTACTTTTGCCAAAGTGCGAATGTCGGCACCACGCCAGAACTGCATTAATCATAAGGAAGGCAGGACAATGGAGGTTTTTTATCAGTGCCCACATCCTACCCGCGGGATCGCCCGCTCCATTTCACATTTGTCACATTTGGTGCCGGAATCGGACTTATTTTGCTTAAATCCGTGGAAACGTTCCTGAGATAAAACGGTGGTTTTGCTGGACAGGTGGAAATCGCCGCATCTGATGCTGTCGAGGTGGTCTTTTTTCTGTCTTCAGAAAAAGAATGGTTTATAAAATATATGGGCAAATTTAAATTTTCGCGATAACTTGTAAGTACCAAAATTTACCTTAATTTACAACTCTTTTATTTTTCGAAATTTTCCCTTTAATTGTGTTTATTTTTATTTTTTGGGAATTTTCTCTTTATTTGTGCTGTAAGACCTAGCTTCTTGCCGAGTTTCAAAATTCTAGAGTTGTCAATTTTTGATAAAAGCAAGGTCTTGAAGCAAATAGATAGGAATAAATCTGAAAACCGATGAGTTTAACTTATGATTTGTAGTTGGTGCAATACATTTTCTATGGATTGAACTACAAAGTTAAGTTTATCTTTTAACCTAGTCTGAGAAGTTGGTTCGGAAGCCTCGGTGGGCGAGTCGAACTTGACTTGGCCGGTTTTTTTTAGGCTTTAACTACTTTTCTTGTCTTTTAATAATTAAGGGTATGTATGTTATATAAGTAATACTTGTTATTTAGGTAACTACTCAACATTGTGTTTTTAATCTGAAGTTGAAAATATATAAAAATTTATGTGACATTTCTTAACATAAATTATAAATATAATACGTCCGTAAATATTTTTTTTAACACAATTTTTTTGTAAAGTCGTTATAATGTTATAAAATTTCACGTTCATTTTAAAATAATAGATTTAAAGACGGGAATTGAATGTGAATATACGCGATGTCGATATAGCGATCGACATATGTTTCGGCCTCATCCGGAGGTCTTCTTCAGGATCTTGAGTGCGACGCGTTCAGCCTCGCACCGCTGGCCGCTGCTCGTGCAGTGCGGGCGGACGGAGCGGGCAGCGGCGGCGGCAGCGGTGGTGTTGGTGGGGGGTGATGATAGGGGGTGATGATAGGGTGTACATTGTGGAGGCGCGGGATTACGTTGAAGGGCTTCGTCTTCATCACTGCTGTTTTCTTCAGATGAAACCACATCTAACCGGCAGACGGAACTCAAGGTATCCTCCTCACTGTTGCCACTGTTGATTTGCTTTCCATGAAGAACGGTTTTCCACGTATGTGACAGGTGACCACCCTCTGTCTCTGTTGAAGTTACGACGACGACTAATCTCAATGGCTTTTTGGATTTTGCGGGGCACAAAGTGCTTTTCACGCGCCAAAATCCGTGCCTTGTCAAATCTGATGTAGTGCGTCGTCCCAGATGTGAGAGCGTGCTCTGTCACTGACGAGCTGCCGCTGTCCACGTTCTTCATGGAAGCAATGTGTTCTTGAGTCTTGTGGACACGTTTCTTCTGGTCTCACCTACATAGCTTGCACCACAGTCGCAAGGAACGACGTAGACCCCAGGAGCTCCTAAGGGATCCTTATCCTGAAATCTGAAGAAAACAGCAGTGATGAAGACGAAGCCCTCCAACCTAATCCCGCGCCTCCACAATGTACACCGCATCATCACCCCCCACCAACACCACCACCGCCATCGCCGCTGCCCGCTCCTTTCGCCCGCGCTGCACGAGCAGCGGCCCGCAATGCGAGGCTGAAAGCGTCGGGGGGCGCCCCGCACTCAAGATCCTGAAGAAGACCTCCGGATGAGGCCGAAACATATGTCGATCTCTGTATTGACATCGCGTAAGTCACGTTAAATTCCCGTTTTTAAATCTATTAGTTTAAAATGAACGTGAGTCTTTATAATATTATAACGTCTTTACAAAATAATTGTGTTAAAAAAAATATTTACGAACGTATTATATTTATTATTTATGTTAAGAAATGTCACATAAATGTTTATATATTTTCAACTTCAGATTAAAAACAAAATGTTAAGTAGTTACCTAAATAACAAGTATTACTTTAATATTACATACATACCCTTAATTATTTAAAGACAAGAAAAGTAATTAAAGCCTAAAAAAAACCGGCCAAGTCAAGTTGGACTCGCCCACCGAGGCTTTCGAACCAACTTCTCAGACTAGGTTAAAGGACAAACATAACTTTGTAGTTCAATCCATAGAAAATGTATTGCACCAACTACAAATCATAAGTTAAACTAATCGGTTTTCAGATTTATTCCTGATTGATTCTAGATGAATGCGTCGGCGAGCGCCCCGCACTCAAGATCCTGAAGAAGGCCTCCGGATAAGGCCGAAACATATGTCGATCGCTATATCGACATCGCGTAAGTCACGTTAAATTCCCGTTTTTAAATCTGTTACGTTATAATATGTGCATTGAGATGTACTAACATTGCAAGTTAAATAAAAGAGCTTCTAAAAATTATCCCTAATAAAGGTATCACAAACTTGTCACTGCGGCAGCGGCACAAATCTTTTTTCCCATTGAAGTGACACAAATCTTTATTCCCATAAAAGTTACCAGAAAGAGTAAACTCACTATATCTTACGGTTGGCTTTAGTCGGATTTTTGTACATTGTTTATCTGAACTCCTGAGGAACAGTTGAAAGAAAAGGGGAAATCTTTATACAAATCTGCTGTGATTTAAGAACCCTGACTTGCGGTTATACTATACGTACTTGTATGTGATTTTGAGGGTATTTTACACGGTTTTTAATATTATGCTATTTTAACCACTCAACTTACATGTCCTTTCATTGGCCTGACGGGTTTATGTCTCAGTCTACGCATAAAATTATTTTTATTCGTAGGTCTCAGTATATAATATGTTACACTTATCTTACACTTGTTAATGTATCCTCCGTGGGTTAATGCTCTTTGATAGGAGATACCTTATTAATTTCGGCGTAAACAACATGATTTTTAAATTGGCAGGAACTTTAGACAGAATTTTATTTATGACAGTGATAGTACATTATGGTACACATATTAAAGTTCGTTAAGTTCTTTGTTTTTTTGCCGTGTGGCAACACCAACGGTGACATCTTAAATATCAGCTGTGCAAGTTAAAATCTATATAATTGTAAAAATACTCATTTAAACTTAACAAATTTAGTTATTATTAAGTGGGAAAGTGATAAATAACTCCAGTTAGTGTTATTTGTTGTGACTGTGTCGTATTTATTGAGATTCAAAACCGGTAATAGTCGCCGGTCGACACGGGAACCTTGAGCTGTCAAAATCAAGACATTTTAGTGGAGTGGAAATCCTGGTATTTTGGATGGTTCTGAACGCAAAACCTGGGGAGTATTGATTTATAACCTTAATATATATTCGTAACCACTATTCATAAATTTCCTCACAGCCCCCCCCCCCCCCCCTAGTATATGCCTTCTTTTAATAACCAACATTAGACGATTGATACTGCCGACTGAACGGTTTTTTTTTACTTATTCACGTAACTTTTACTTATTCTTCTTTTTATGTTTTCGGTTGTCTCAGTTATTATCACTTCCAAATTTCGACTCTCATGTTACGTGCAATACAAATATTAAATTAGCAGTTGTATTGTAGAAAAAAATATCTTCTTACGTTCCCCCAAATCAATGCATAACAAACGAATTAAAACTTCATAATAGAAAGTAGGTACTTTAAATACATAACATAGGCCTTTGTGTTGTTTTATAAGAATTGACTCAATAAATATATAAATTGTTAACTAATTTATGAAGTTAATGTTTATTATTAAACTGGACTTACACTAATAACTTGAAATCAAAACCATTATCACAATCAACTCTCACAGTTAGTCATCATACACTTTATTGGCATAGCTTGAAAGTAAGGTACTTCTTTCCGGTTTCCAGACGTAACAGCCTCCACAATGACTACTCGAAGAATGGATGTTGAGGCTAAATTAAAAGTGGCTCTACTGGAATTGAAAACAACTAAGAACTCCAACAAAGGACTGCTGCAAGAACTTCAAGATCACGAATCTGATATGGCAGAGATGTTGAAGAAGAATGCAGAACTTAAAAATCAACTAGCCGAGTATGATATCGCTATGGAAGACATGAGAGACCAGCGTGACATGCTCCTAGCGACAGTGGATGTACACACTCAAAACCAAGAACTTTTTGAACAAACTCTGACCTATATCCGGGACCTGGAGCAGGAGCTTTTGTGTACTAAGAATAAACTTGAAGAAATGGAAACTTCTCATGCGTTACAAAATGACTCTAATAAAGCTAACACTGGATTTATATACAGAGCTCATCCCTTCAGGTTCTAGTAGTGTCTGTATTAAGGGTTCTAACAAGATCAAAAAATATATTAAGTATAATAAAATTATTAGAAAAACTACTTATAAATTAAAAAAATATAATCAAATTAAACAGGATAATTTAAAGGCTTGTAAAAAAAACATAGATTTAAGTCATGAATTACAAAATTGCATAGAGTTGCTTGAAAGGTGTAACAGTGATCTATTAGAATTTAAGAAGAAGGCTGATTCACTCAAACAAGAACTGCTTACCTCAAAAGATGTAATTGGGGCTCACATCGCTAACTTGCAGAGTAAATGCTACCAAGGTCATAACAGTCTACCAAGTACAGTAAATACTGCGAGTTTACATGTACAGACTGACTTGGTTAGGCAGGAGGTAGCGTTATCGTTGCAGTGCACTGGGGCCTCTGAGGTGGACTCGGGCAGTCCTTTACAACTGCCGGAGCCTGTTAGAGAGACCATTGTGTACAGCGATGAGATTGGCATAGGTATGGGTAGCTTATTAAGAACAAGATTAAGCCAAAATGTACATAATAATTGCTGTCCTAATTTACCAATAAAAGATCTATGTACGAAAATTAGCAGCCACCAGTATCATAAAAATTGTACAATTATAGTGCAGCTAGGCAACAGCACAAATGTAAAAAAAACTGATATTAATAACCTAATTGAACTTTTATCAGACATTGCCAGCAAAGGTATTAGTAAAATAATAGTGTGCTCATTTCCATACTTAAAACACAGGAGTAGTACTGTCAATATCAATAATCATATACATAAATTAAATTTGACATTATATAATCAGACATGTCGCCTGAGCGACTTTTTGTATTTCGAATGTAATACTAATGTAATTAATGAGTAAGCTTTTATTGACAAAGGATACTTTGTATCTCAAAAAGACTGACATCTCGACCATTGCTAAGTTATTAGCATTCAATATACATGATCCAGTTTTACATGTTGTAGCGGATCACACAGACAAGCTCCAATGTAGTGGTGTTACTATGCGGGGTAATTGTAGTGTAGTTGACAAAGTTAGTTTAAACTAACGCTTAGGACAGTGGGGAGGCCAGACTTAATCAACATTTTCCATCAAAATATACAAGGCCTCTCCAGCAAAGCCTTAGAATTAGAATAATTTCTCGACTTTTATAAAGTTGATATAATGTGTATTACTGAACACTGGTTTGTGAAAGGTACTTTGTTACCAATAATCAGAAATTAAACAATTGCAAGCACATTTATTAGAGAGAAGGCAATTCGCGGTGGCTCACTTATATATGTATCTGAAAATTGTAATTTTAAGGAGCGTAAAGACATTTATTTATTTTTTTCAGAAAATAGTTAACTTACAGCATTGCCAAAATGCTAACTATTCAAGTTGTTACAAGTAACTAATTATGTAAACTTAAAAATATTCTTAAGTTATTAATAATAACACTCAACTTATCGTTAAATATGTCAACATGTTGGAACTGATGCACGAATACATTGACGACAGACATCGCCCGCAGCGTGGGCGCATGTCTAGCATGGAGGGTGTGCGAATCTGGACATACGAATAGCCTGTGCCGACGGCGGCCCGTGCGTATGTAGTGGTCCGGAACAAACATATTTATACACGCTAACACATTTGGGTTGTCAATTTTACCACGTAGTATGAGTACGTAGTGTACAACCAGCAACAACTTGCGCCGTAGCCTCAAGGTATCAACTCCAATCATGCCTGATACAAACAGAGATGGGAAAAGGTACGGATAATATCCATACTGTCGTTTATATACATATCTGGCAAATTTACGCTGCAGCCTCTCAATAATCAAAGTATATTTAATATCGCGTGGGTCCCAGATTGTAGCACCAAATTCAAGCTTGCTACGAACGAAGGCATTGTAAAGCTTAACAGCCACACTGATATCATGGAATTGGGATGCCATTCTCATTTTAAACCCCAAGCTCCTGTTCGCGATCTTACAAATTGAAATAATGTGTTCATGAAAATTAAGCCTCGTATCGAAAATAACTCCTAGATCACGAATTGTTTTACTCCTCTCCAAAGCTAAACCATCAATAAAATAAGTTTGCATTATAGGCATTTTAGCTCTCGTGAACGACATTACCTTACATTTGGTGGTATTAAACGAAATCCTATTTGACTGACTCCAATTACATAAGGCGTCTATATTATGCTGCAGATTAATACTATCAGATTCATGGACAACAGACTGGAAGACTTTCAAGTCATCTGCAAACATCAGACATTGTGCTGTGCTAAGTACCTTCGGAAGATCATTGACCATAGCTAAGAAAAGTGTAGGCCCAAGAGTAGAGCCTTGGCTGACACCAGATCTAGTAAAATACTCATCAGATCTATAGATACCTACCTGCACATATTGTCTACGATCTTTCAGATAGTTAGCGAAGAACCTCATCAGCTTAGGGCATACACCCAATGATGAAAGTTTTATCAACAGTAAATCATTATCCACTACATCAAACGCTCGCCTGAAATCGAGAAACACAGCATCAACTTGACCGCCGGCATCCATTTGAGTCGCTACATAATCTACAAACGTAGTATGGTTTGTTGTTGTTGAGCGGGATGCTCGAAATCCATGCTGCGAATTGTCGATAGTGGGAGCAATTTGACGAGTTAGAGACGAATTTAGAACCGATTCAAATAGTTTACTGAGGGTAGACAACACAGCAATCGGTCTAAAATTGTTGACTTCTCTCGAGGAATGCATCTTGGGTACAGGCGTCACTCTGGACGTTTTCCACCTGGTGGGATAGGTGCACATATTCAGAGAAAGGTTAAACACATGAAGTAGAGGTACTTCCAGACACGACAGACAGTCTTTGATTATAAACGGAGGCAAAGCGTCAGGGCCAGCCGCTGAACATGATTTTAATCGACGGGCGGCGCGGCGTAGATCTGTAGCAGTGATTTGATCTATGGTGACAAGACTCGAATCACCGCCGCCGGCAGCATTTGCTGCTTCCTCAGTATTCAAAGCTGGAACGCTGCTTAGGAATACGGAGCTGAAATACTCAGCAAACGCATCAGCAGCCTCCTGTCCTGCCACGGTTTGTCCATCACGTGTGTAATCTTTTGTATGACATCTGTCTTTCCGCCGCTCACTTACATACTCCCAGAATTTAGACGGATTTCGATTTATATTACTTCCAACCATCGTTATGTAATTACGATAAGCAGAACTAATTAGCTCCTTAACGTGCGTTCTGTAATATTTAAATACTTCATGGTTGAATTTTAAACCAAATTTTTTATATTTACAAAAATGAAAGTATTTTGTTTCTAATTTAGAAATAATTTCTCTTGTATACCAAGGAGGATATTGTCGACGTAAGAGGGTAGGTATTTTCCTAAGCGGGACATATTTACTCACAACATTATATAGCGTATCATATAACATATCAACAGCCGCGTCTACATTCTTCGCAGCAAGTACCACGGCCCAATCTATCGCAGATATACTGGTGTACAGTGAACAATAGTCTGCTTTGCGAAAATCCCAGTCAGGGGCATAAGATCGACTTGGTGAACTAGTAGTAATAGGATGATATTCTGTTCCGCGCAGCATAGAAAGTGTTATTTCACACGGTGGATGATAACCGTCTGCTGGTACCAGTGGTTCTACATTACCCGATACTGCCACACTACTTCCGTTTAAATTCGCCAATACGAGGTCCAACATGCTGCCATAAGAGTTCAAAACATTGTTATGTTGACTTAGTTTACAGAATTGTAGAAAATAGTCAAACTGTCTTTTAACATTAACACTACATGAATTTAAATTAAAATCTCCAATTACTACAACATCCATGAGCAAAGACCATTTACATACTGCATTTTCTATACAAGCTAAAACATCTAAATATTGCTTGTCACTATAATTAGGTGGAATATACACAACGCAAATCAAAAATTTTATGTTTCTCCACAAAATTTTAGAAAATAAAATTTCTTTATCATCTGTGAGGCCGTCAACATCAGTTAATTTAGAGATCGAATACACATCCCGTACAGCAAGTAACACGCCTCCCCATCCAACGTCACCTGCACGATCTTTCCGTATCACCACATATCCTGGCGGAAATAATTCCCCATCAGATACTGAACTATTTAAAAATGTCTCAGTGAGAGCGATCACATCGCAGAACGTTGCACATACATTATTGTAGAACTTTGCAGTTTTACTTTTCAGCCCTCTGACGTTCTGGTAGAATATCTTGACGTCTTTGACCGGTTTAGGAATTTTGCTCTTCATTGTTCTTTCGACGAAAGGACTGCCTCCAAGGCTTCACGCAAACATCCTTAGGCCAGTGCATGGGACACATTATGTCGTCCGCCAGCCTAGAAGGAACATTCAGCTTAAATGAAGCATAGTTACCTCTCGCGTTGAGAGCTTCTACGACATAAGTATGGTCTGCACAAATTGAATTTAGGTGCTCACGGACCTGGTCTTCAGTGGTCCCAACCTTCACATAAAATAGGTGCAATTGTCGACGACGTTCAGCGGCTTCCAGCTTAGTGGACCCTGGTTCGGCCGCTCCCCGAACTATAGCAGCAGCAGTGTTACGGGGATGTCTTTTAGTGGCGTTCACCCACTGTGAGCTTTTAGCAGCAGAGTCATTTCTGAAGTCGATGGCCGATTTATTCACGATGCGAGTAGGTTCACTGGTCACCAAAGGGGCACTACTACGTATCGGCTGAACAATAACAGGAGCTTCACTTATTGTAACTGTGGGAGCATCCCGGGTTTGCTTGGTTAGTCGATCTCCTGGTTCACTTATTGTCGGTTGGCCAATCATGAATGCCGTCAACTGGTTCTCAAGCACAACCACTCTATTTGTTAGATCAGCTATTACCTTATACATCGGTATAGCAACCTTCTCCGTGACTATTTTGCTAATCATCACTGCTAGGCGCTCATCCACAATACGCTCAAATTCGTCTCGCACGACTGTTCTCATGTTATCCAAATAAAAGGTATCTTCAGCGTAAGAATGGTCCAGCGGTCGAGTGGCGCTAATGCCGGGTGGTAGACGTGTAGTCACATTGTCAGTTTCACTACTGTCCGACACCGACGCAGGGCTAATATGCTGCATATTTTTTAAATGCCTCATCCCAGAGCAATGCGCGGCACCCACTGGCGTGTTGGTGTTTCCAGTTTTAGGCTGCCTACTCATGCATCCTGGACATACCCATGTGCTTCTTTTTTCATTTGTCAGAGTATTTAAAAAGCGTGCCTCTGAAACATTTGCACACTCCAAGTCGTATACGAGCGTACAACTGCTACAAGTCAAATACTGTCTACTCTGGATAACCACGCAGCATCCTGAACAGGTGAGTATCTTCGAAGCCATCATCCAAACTAAACAAAGCGATTCTTCATCATCATCATCCAAACTAAACAAAGCGAGCCTACTTTCCGGGATGTGTCCGTTCCGATAAGTAACAATCTCGAGCTTCTTGGCATCTCTTTGACACCAACTCTCAATTTCGGCTCTTATATTGAGTCTAGAGCCCAGCTAGCCTCAAAAAAGCTTGGCATTTTGGCTAAGGTGAGACGGTACTTCACACCGGGACAGTTGCTTAATCTTTACCAAGCACAAGTCCGGTCGTGTATGGAGTACTGTTCTCACCTTTGGGATGGTTCTGCTAAATACCAGCTGGAGACACTGGAAGCTATTGAGAGGAGAGCCAAAAAACTCATCAGCGATGACCTATTAGTAAACAAGAGACTCCAGAGTCTCGCGCATCGCCGCAAAGTCGCTTGTTTATCGGTTTTCTATCGGATACATTTCGGAGAGTGTGCAATGGAACTGCATGATTTGATTCCACCATCCCCATTTTATAATCGGACATCCAGAGACACTAAAAGGCGCCACCGATTTATGGTGGATATACCATCTACCCGAACGAAGCGATTTGCTTCTTCGTTCATCATACGAACCGCTAAGGAATGGAATACCCTGCCTGAGTCCGTGTTTCCGATTAAGTACAATATGGGGGTCTTCAAATCGCGAGTGAATAGGTATCTTCTGGGTAAGCACGCTACATCATCGATCGCATCATCACTTAACATCAGGTGAGATAGTGATCAAGTGCTACCCAGTTCGGTATAAAAAAAAAAAAAAAAAAAAAAAAAAAAAAAAAGATTATAGTAACTTTGAGCCACTTTATTTAGCGAGCGTAAACAAACAGTCACAGATTACCCCACAGTAATGCAGGTGATCGCGTTCCGTGGCAGAGACACAGAGCGACACCAATATCGATGCCTTTCCAACAGCGACACTGCGTTCAACTCTGTATGCAAAATTTATGCAAATCACCGTCCAAATGAGAATTGTTTTGCGATAAATTACTTCAATTCAAAGTATTTGGATTGAACTTATATTTTCACTTAGTCACTAACACTGTTTAGCAGATGAATATTCACTTGGATATTGTCAGATACTTATTAAAACATGTTATTACAAATTTTATTTGGAGCGAACAAAATAAACGTCTACTTGCTT
This sequence comes from Cabera pusaria, assembly GCA_954871355.1. NCBI lineage: Eukaryota > Metazoa > Arthropoda > Insecta > Lepidoptera > Geometridae > Cabera > Cabera pusaria. The sequence goes on from OX940897.1 coordinate 12,231,751, forward strand.
CAAATAGCACCGCGCCGCTTCAATTTTCGCGACATTGTAGCTTTGACTGTTGAACGATGTATTGAATTATCTTGTATAGAGCTGGGGCAACATATAGTCATCTGTGTATACAGACCTCCATCGGCTGATTATAAAATGTTTGAGACAATTATGGAAGAAGTCATGATGAAAGTCTTCAACACCCCGAAATCTTTGATAATTTGCGGTGACTTTAATGTTAATTTAATTGAGCAGTCACCGCTCAGTGATAAGTTAAAAAAATTATTTCTTAGCTTCAATTTAAAGCATCTTTTTAACCAGCCGACTAGAATCACTAGCTCATCAGCAACCTGCTTGGACAATGTGTTTTGCAACTGTGAACCTGAGAAAATTGCAATCTTTGATAAACTTGGCTCCGACCATCTGGGACAGAGTGCCACATTTTCATGTAAAACATCCACCAAAGGTCAAGAATACACATACAGGCCCATTACAACCAATCTGGTTGAACAGTTTGTGGATATCATTGACAAGCAACTAATGAACCTAATATTTTCTGAGGATCCCGATGACCTATACAGCACTTTATCTCAAATGTTGGGATAATATTTTTAAATTTAAAACTATTACAAGAGCTGGGAAAATTCGGTTCGATGACTGGGCTACTCCTGGTATTTACAAAAGTAGAAATAATTTGTACAACTTATACTCACAAAAACAAATTAATTTACACAATACTAAATTCATAAATCACTTAAAACTATATTCCAAAACTTTTAAAGTGGTTTGTCAGACAGCAAAATCTTTGCATTTTAGTAGAAAAATTAAGCATGCTGATGATAAAATAAAAACAACATGGAAAATCATCAATACTGAAACTGGAAAAATAAAACAAAGAGACAGTAAGATCATCTTAAAAGTTAACAATAAATTAATCATGGATAGTAATGAGGTTGCCAATACATTTGATGAGTTCTTCTCTCAAGTACCCATTACTACCACTCAGTCCATAAATTCTAGTCCCGCTGATGCTTATTCTATATTATCAAAGTGTGTAAATAAATGTGATACCTTGTTCCAGTTCAAACACGTAACTGCAGACTCAATTGTGAAAACATTTAAAATGCTCAAACAAAAGAAAACCGAGGACCTGTGGGGAATGTCAACCACAGTTCTCAGTTACATTATTACTGTTATAAGCCCATACTTAGCTTTTATTTTTAACAGATGCGTTGATCAAGGTGTCTTTCCGGATTTAATGAAAAAAAGTAAATTGATTCCTTTATTCAAATCAGTAAACAAAAATGATCCATCTAACTATAGACCAATCTCTATACTACCGGCATTGAGTAAAATTTTTGAAAAAGTAATATTAGACCAGCTTTTAAAACATTTTAACATGAATGATCTATTAAATAGCAAGCAATTTGGATTTACTAAAGAGCGTTCTACTACTGATGCAGGAATAGGTCTTCTTAAACATATATTTGATGCATGGGAGAAAGCACAAGATGCTATTGGCGTGTTCTGTGACCTATCAAAAGCATTTGATTGTGTCTGTCATGAAACACTAATTTACAAATTAAAATACTACGGTGTTGAAGGTAAGGGCACTTGATCTGGTATCATCATACCTCTGTAATAGAACACAGATGGTTGAAGTCAATGGCGTCAGGTCATCTGGATCCCTCATAAAAATGGGAGTCCCGCAGGGATCGATCCTAGGACCTTTTTTATTTCTAGTTTATATCAATGATTTACCGTCATTCGTACAGAACCTATGTGATATTGTTTTGTTCGCAGATGATACTTCCTTGATATTCAAAATAGATAGGACTACACCTAACTTTGACGATGTAAACAAATCAATAACACAGGCTCTGAATTGGTTTACAACCAATAACTTATTGTTAAACGCAAAAAAAACTAAATGTTAAAAATGTTAAATGCTTAATTGGCAAAGCACCGGAACATGTTATTCCGGAGGTTGCGGGTTCAAGTCGCTCGGTACGATGAAATTTTGGATTGTGTTTAACAATTTACAAAAAAAATATATAAAGTGTGAAACACTTCAAAGAAACATAATATTTGATTTACGCAGTGCAACATCTCTCGTCGGATTTGAAAACTGTAATGTATTCTTCCGAATGATTAACTTACGTAATAAGTAGTCATAGATGGCGCCACCAATGCATAATTGGGTTAACAAAATGCAATCCGCTAATTTCGTCGTAACGATACTTCGCACCGTTGCTTAATTGGCAAAGCACCGGAACATGTTATTCCGGAGGTTGCGGGTTCAAGTCCCGTCGGTACGATGAAATTTTGGATTGTGTTTAACAATTTACAAAAAAATATATAAAGTGTGAAACACTTCAAAGAAACATAAAACTAAATGTATTAATTTCTCTCTACCAAATGTAAAAAAGGGTATCCTAAATAGAAGTATATTAATAAATGATGAACCATTAGAACTTGTTGAATCCACAACATTCTTGGGCATCACCCTGGATTCAAAGCTTCAATGGGGTTCTCAAATATCGGTTCTAGCAGGTAGGTTAAGCTCCGCTGCATACGCAGTACGTAAAATTAGATTTTTAACGGACGAAGCCACTGCAAGATTGGTCTATTTCAGCTACTTCCACAGTATAATGTCTTATGGCATTTTATTGTGAGGGAAAGCCAATCAATATTTGTTTTGCAGAAACGAGCTATTCGCTCTATATATAGTATGAGGTCGCAAGATTCACTTCGTGAAAAGTTTAAGGAAATTAAAATTCTAACAGTGGCATGTCAATACATTTATGAAAATATTATGTTCATACGCAAGAATATAAATGATTATAAGAAAAGGTCTGATGTACATAATTTTAATACAAGACATAAAAATAGAATTATTATACCTAATTTCAGACTGCAGAAAGTTAGTGGTTCATTCATGGGGAACTGTGTACGCTTTTACAATAAGCTACCTAAAGATATTGATCAATTGCCTATGAGCAAATTTAAAATCTATGTAAAATCCAATTTGATGAAAAAATCATACTATACAATAGGTGACTATATGGATGACAAAAATGCATGGCCTGAATGCCCCAAGTTCCAAGAACAAATATAAATTGTATTATAATTATTAATATATTGTTAAAATTTTAAAGCTGACATGTACAATTAATTAAAAAAAAAAAAGATAAAATGACAAGACAAGCCCCATAGAGTTTCTTGGTGTTTCTTCTCTGATGGGAGTATTTCCGAAACACCGGTAGTTTCAACAGCCATTCAGTTTTCCTCTTTTGTCCGCAGATTTTCTTTCTAGGCTTGCCATTTTTATTTTTATTTAAACAATATTATGCAGCTGACAGACGGACTATCAGTTCCATTTGGATCATGATATGTACTGTGATCAGTATGTGTTTCACTATTTCACTTTTTTATTTTTTTTTATATAAAAATTGTCTGAAGTACTGAAACACATAGTTACATGTATGATTGGTTTTAACCTACTTTAATTTTTTTTTAATATTCTGACGTAAACGATTGGATGACAGCTGAATGGTTCATTACTTTTTTTTTTCTAATTCAAAGCGTTAAATTCTGCTTTTGCTATGTTTACTTGATAATTGGTTATGATTTATTTTATGATTTATGATTTTGACGTGTTTCCTGTGCGTATATTTATACAGCCTACATACTGAATAAATGCTTTGATTCTTTGATTCATGATTCTTCGTAACGGTTATTATCACGTAAAATATTTTTATTTGCCGGAAAATTAATTCCGACCAGTTTCGGACATTATTGAAGTTCATCATCTGGGAGTTTCGTCTACAAGCCCGTTCGCGATGCTCGGGCCTCGGCACGTAACTGCCTGGCGGTTCGAATCGGGGCGGGGGGCTCGGGCGGTGTAGGCGATATTCGTCTGCGCTCAGATGAAAACACTGAATCGGCGTCCGAAGAAGTGTCGCTATCTGTGTCTGTAGGGTTGCGGTGTAGACACACTAAGCTAGTAGTGTCAGTTTGGCACGTCCAGGTAATATTAGTGTGGGCGACACTACCTAACACTGGTTTCCATGACGGCGGAATAGCCCATCCTCCGTCTCTATTGAAATTTGGACATCTATCAATCTCTATAGCCTCTCGCACCTTGCGGGGAACAAAGAACTTCTCCCGCGACAGCACGGATGTTTTGTCAAAGCGAAGGTAGTGTCTAGATTCGGAAATATGGGCGTGTTCCGCTACCGCCGACCGAACAGTGTCCAGGTTTCTGACGCTCCGTACGTGTTGAGCTATTCTAGTGGATACATTGCGTCTTGTTTCTCCAATATAGCACTTTCCACAGTCACAAGGGATTTTATACACTCCTGGACCACTCAACGGTTCCCTGTCCTTTGGTGACCGAAGCATGTATCGCAGTTGTCGTGGTGATCGAAAGGTCGTTCTGATATCATATTTTCCTTTGAGGTAATGACTAAACTTGTCTGTGACTCCTTTCACAAAGGGCAGATAAGCTGGAGACCGCTGTACAGTGTCATGTTGTACCTTCGAGGTCCTACTAGCCCAACGCGTACATTGACGCCACTTGTAGCCGTTACTTTCCAATACATATTTAATATATTATGTTTCTTTGAAGTGTTACACACTTAATATTTTTGTAAATTGTTAAACACAACCCAAAATTTCTATTAATTACGTAATAAGTAGTCATAGATGGCGCCACCAATGCATAATTGGGTTAACAAATGCAATCCACTAATTTCGTCGTAACGTTACTTCGCACCATGGCTTAATTGGCAAAGCACCGGAACATGTAATTCCGGAGGTTGCGGGTTCAAGTCCCGTTGGTATGATGAAATTTTGGGTTGTGTTTAACAATTTACATATTTAATATGTTTTAATTCAACGTCAACATATTTTGGGTCACATATAGACAGGGCTTTGTTAATCAGTGAGCTGGCTACAGAAGCCAGGTGTGCGGGATGGTGATGTGAATCAGCTTTCAGATACCTATCTGTATGTGTCGGCTTACAATAGACAGTACAACTTAGGTTGCCATTTGGTTTTCTGATAGCCCGGACATCCAAAAACGGCAGACTCTCAACAGACTCCCATCTTTCTCTTCCTCCACAGTAAACGCTATCTTGTGATGTACTGAGTTTAGGTACTGAGTCAATACCGCCGTCATGGAAACCGGTGTTAGGTAGTGTCGCCCGCACTAATATTACCTGGACGTGCGAAACTGACACTACTAGCTAGGTAACTATAATTTCATCAGTGAAAACGAATTGTGAATTTTTTTTCGCAATGGCGGGAAAAATGAATAAGTTTAACTCCTATGCACGCGCATCTAACAATCGCGATCGGCTATAGACTAAGAGAACGAGGTTTCTTCTTTTTTGGTTAGTCGCGGATAGCGTTTTAGCCACGTACAAAATGGGGAATTTAAGTTTTTACAGAGAAAACAAACATATTTGAGTGAAAGTTTTGTGTATTAAACACGTACAAGTTGAAATTATCTATTTAAATACGAAGTTGCATGAAATGAGCAAGCAATAGGTATATTAATTTATTTGTACTATTGAACACGATCATTTTTGTATCGAAACTTTTTTAAGAACAAAGCAACTCAACCAATAAAATAAAAAAAATATCTATAACTCACTTGTGAATAATAGCAATGAAAAAGTCACAGTTTGATTACAGGTGTCATTATGTGCCTAATGGCAGTGAATTTAGATAACTGTATGAGCAAGTGTGTTGAAAAGTAAATTACTTCGATATTTCGTTTTGATTATTAAATGCTACTACTAAATTAATCTCTATCTCGTAGGAACAGAACTGTGGTACAGAAGATATGACCACCGGTTGTACTAGTATAAGTTTAACATTTTTTTTCTGTACCGTGGTTCTATTTTTATCAACCGACTCCAAAAAATGCTTGGGTTCTCATTTTGATTGTATTTTTTATTTTATTTGTTACCACAGGACTCCGCCATTTATTAAAATATTTGTATATATTGTATGTCAAATATTTATACAAGAAAAAAATAAAATTTTATGTATAATTTTATTTTTATAAACATTTTTTTTATTTTTTTATTTGAGAAAGTATAATTTCATATTGATCCCATTGCATTTTCATCGAGATCTGGTGAATATCTCCAGATAAATGGAAATAAACGCCTCAAACTTGATACTGAAAATGACAAGCGCGGCATTTAAAGTCGGTTTTTTTGTTTTGTAACCAATTCAAAATTATGTGCAATAAAGTGTTATCGATCATTCATTCATTCATTTAAACAGAACGATTAACAGAAGGACACCTAGGTTCTTGTAGTACTCTTTTAAACCTCTATAAACCTCAATGCTTGCATTGATAGAAAGCGTCGGTATCTATGTAGCGAAGAGCAAGCTTTTGTAAAATATATCTTGTATAATTGATTTATAGTAGGTACATATAACAAACCGATGTAAACTTACCAAGAAACAAAAGTAAAACAAAGACCATGAGATTAAACAGACACCTAAAACTACAAATAATCTCTGAAGGAAACTCTAGCTTCAGTATCATTGTACTACAGGTACGGGCTTTAATAAATATCTAAGTGCATCAAAGGCTTAGCTCAGGTATCGTAACTTCAGCCGTTGAAACTCAACTAGCAATCTATTTTTGTTCAAAACGTAGGTAATACATTTTAGACGTTCGTAATGCAGTTTCGTATAGGGCAGGAGGTTTAGATAATTTTTGGTGGTGTGGAAGTTGTGGTTATGATTGACTGATATTATTGTTGATTTCAAAAATAATTACATAATGTCAACTTTTGATCAAGCGAAGTGAAGGTCTCCGCTTCAACTTGGGCACAAAATAAATAGTTGAATTTTGCTAGTATGTATTAATATCATAAGTACTTTTCATTACACATGATGATAACGTATATACAAAAATATTGTGTTTAGAAAAAAATAACTTTTCATTTATATACAATAGATATTTTGAATATAAGTACTTAAAAACGCGACCTCTGCATGTCAATGTATTTTCCGTCACCACAAACAATTTATAATATTCATTCCTTAACAAAACAAAACCTCTATCTCCCTTACAACATTGATAGAACTCGCTGAGTAGTTGTTGATTCGACAAGTCCCGCGGTTTAGTGGAAAACTTCCACCCTTGCCAGTGGCAAAACACCACTTGTATTAGTTCGATAAAGATTGATTAGCGAAACGATAGTTCTTCGAAACAAATTGGATTTCTTCAGAGCTTTGATACTACGGTTGTTCGGTTTCATTGGTTCTTTTTTACGAAACTGTGTAACTGGATGTTTGTAAAGTCAAGTTCTTTCAGAAACCTTTGAGCTTTCGGTGCACGTGGCTCCCACAAGAAGGAAGTAAAATCTGTCGGAAAGTGGTCGGAGTAATGCCGATTGTAAAACTCGTGAGCGGCACAATAGTCTCAAATAATATTATGAAATGTAAAGATTTGGTAGTGATATTAAAAGAAGACGTTCACGTAACATGGGTCTTTATTTGCAAGTTTAGATCTTTGTATTTCTTGTTTATTGAAATGTTGATAGCTACGGCTGGTAGGCATTCTAACTAGTTGTTAAAAGTAAGTTATTGATGATAACGGCAGTTTTACAACAACTGGGAAAGAAACAAGATTTTAACGAAACCATAACGGTTAAATTGACCCAAGCAATGTCAATAATTTATATGTCGCAGCCAAGTAGCTTAATTAGCCCATCAATCAATAGCCGAGCCTCTTTACTAAACAGCGCCGTTCAACTAGAGGCCTGAATAATATTTAGCCATTTGAAGGTCTTCTGTACCTTCATTTAAACGCCATAGCGTCGGTCCTGGTGACGTGCGGCCGCTGCCGCGGCTCCCCTCCTCACTACGCTCATCAGCGCACGTCACACGGTGGTCAGTGTTCTCTAGTGTGCCTTGGTGTCAGACTAAGCCAGTTTATAAACGCTACGGCTGAATATTATTCAGGCCGCTAGTTGAAAGGTAAGAGGCTCACCTGTTGATTGAACGGCTAATGAAGCTAGTTGGCTGCGACATAATATATGCTATTGGTTTAAATGATAGGTAGTATACGTTCGCGTACTATAAGAACTTATAGTGTTGTTCGGGAATATGCCTCCATATTCACGAATTAGTGCTATATTCAAATGCCTACATTATTGTTGACATACGATCTATCAGTATAGACAAGTTAATCATTTATTACCCACCAATCTTAACCCAAATGATCTAAATACCTATTCTCATACCTCGATTACCCAAACATGGAGTTGCATGCAAGCAACTTGGCAACTTCGAGATTTACATAGCAAATGTTCTACAGCGCTGCAAACTAGCAGTGTTTGAATTTCGGTGTTTGTTGGGTAAATTAGCTGTTGAATTTGTAATTAGGAAAAATGATCGACATTTTAACGTAGTTAGGCGTACCACGTAAGAGAAAATTAGAAAATGACTTTAGAATTGTACCCATTTTGGTTCCGTAGCTGAATTGCAGAAAATGAAACTCTAATTTTTTTTTTTTTTTCAATTTATTAATCTTTAAATATAATAATACATTTTATACAAAGAATTGAGTACCAATAAACTATTTTTTGTTTGTGCTGGTACTCACATCCGCAACGTGCAACTACTAATAATTAATAACTACTAATCTACATCTTAAATCTACACTAATTTCTAACTAAACCAAAAAAAAAAAAAAACTTAATGTATTCAAATGAAAGGTAAAAATATGAATGAGTATAAGAAATAAACACAAAAGCAACTATTCGCTTTTAAGTTGTTTGTACTCAGCGGTAGGCTTGGACAAGACAAATCCGGAACCGGTTTTGTTGATCTATATATACAGGGTGATTGATTGGATGTGATTTGTTGATGTTATGTATTTTGTATATTTATGTTTTGTAATTTGTGTATTAATAATGAATTGTAATTTTAAGTTTGTCGTTTTTTTTTTTTTTTTATTCCAATCGCTTTGAATGACATGTTACACCGACTCCACCCTAGTGGGATACGGGTAGGAAGATGATGTTAATGTTTTATTTCTTTTATTTGATTAATTTTAAGTTGTTTTAATAAATATATATATATATAAATCTTTTATATATATATATATATATATATACATTTTTTAAGTAGTTTTTTGGTTAAATATTTCATTAAAATTTGTCTGCTGATTTGACGATGTCGTGAAAGTAATTTTTGTATTTCCGTTTATAATTTGTCCTGTTTATTTTGTTAAGCAGAGTGTGTGGCATGTCATTGAGAAAAGTTGGGATCAAAAACTCGATAGTTCTTCGTCCATAGTAGTTTGACATTTTTGGTACTTTTAATTGATTCTGTGTAATCTGTCTAGTATGTATTTCGTGTGATATAGGTATTTGAATGTCTTTATTGTCAAATTGTTCGATAGCGAGACACATACGAAGTCGCGTTTGAACAGGGAGTACGTTACAGAATTCGAATAAATCTATACGCTTTTCTTTGTACTGCTGTTTAACTTTCTTTGGTACGATAAGTTTCAAAAGTCTTATTTGAAGGTTTGATATTTTTTCTAAATATGATCTGAAAGTGCGTTCATAGCTAGTAAGTCCATATGATATAATAAACTCCGCTAGGGCCACATACATTGCAAGAAGAACCTTGTACGGCACTGTTGGTTTTATTATAAAGAATTTTGCTAAAATAGCTCGTAATTTATCGCAAACAGTATCAATATGGTAACTCCAACTAAATCTTTGGTCCACTACTAACCCCAGGTAGGTGTGATGTGAGACCTGATCTATTTCGTCACACGTGCACGGCACTGAGTTGTGCAAGCAGCTATGAGTATGTGCCAATATCTTAAATGTATGATTGGTTTTGAGATAGCTTGAGTGGACATGAATAATTTTCGTTTTGCTTGCATTTATTACAAGCCCATCGTCATGTGACCATTTCAACACCTGATTGAAGTCGTGTTGCATCCATTGTGCAGCCAGGTTCATATCTTTACAGGCAGCTAGGAGACAGGTGTCATCTGCATATTGGTAGATCGAACAATTATCGACAACGTGCTCCATATCATTCACATATGCGAAGTAATGCAGCGGCCCAAGCACCGATCCCTGAGCTGTTCCTTCAGTGACTTCGATAGCTTCACTCATTTTATCTTCTATTTTGACGTAATATTTTCTATCTGTGAGGTAGTCTCTACACCAGTCAAGAATCGGTCCACGAACGCCAGAGTTTTCTAATTTAGTCAGTAATGTGTCATGTCTTAAGGTGTCGAAGGCCTTGCTGAAGTCAATAAATAGCAATATCACATGATTTCTGTTTTCTAAGTAATTGTTAACTTCATCAGTAAATTTTGATAGCAACTCAGAGGTTGACTTATTTGGTTGGAAGCCGTACTGTGCATTTGAAAGTATCTCATTTTTTATATAGTAATTTTGAATTTGATTACACACGTATTTTTCGGTGATTTTGTCTATGATTGGGAGTAAAGTGATAGGGCGGTAATTCGCATAATTGTTGTGACTTCCTTTTTTATAAATCGGTCAAACAATACCTGTTTTTAAATCTAATGGATATTTTCCGGTTTTAATAGTGACATTTATGAATTAAGTTATTGTACTAACAATTTTGTTACTAATTTGTTTGATATCAAAGCATCGTATTCCAACTATTCCTGGTGCTTTGATAGATTCGTCATGTCTGTCTGTCTGTCTGTCACCAAATTATTAGTTAGCACAAAATGTAAATATGAAATTTAAATTTTTGTGTATAATATTTAAATTTCATATTTACATTTTGTGCTAACTAATAATTTTGTGATATTATAAGGGTTTTGTATGTATGGTTGTGTTCATATGTTATTTCAATAAACTGGCCAAGAGCAAGTCGGATTCGCACTCGTAGGGTTCCGTAACACAGTAGAGTATCTTCTACATTTTTCGCCACCAAAAATCAACTTTGTTTTTCATAGTGTTAGTGTTAAAAACAAAGTTATAGAAGCGGTTGGTATATCTCAAAAACTGCTGACTTTATCTCGTTCAAACAATGTACAAAAATATAAAATGTGTTACACTTCAAGAAACATAATAATATATGAAATTTCAAGGTTTATAAGTTTAGAGAATTTTAATTTTAATAAATATTGTTACATATATTCAATCCAAAACTGGTTGACTTTCGTCACTTCAGTGGGAATCTTCCATGCCAAAGTTCGCTTGGCCTTCTTACCCAGGAGGCGCTGGATCGAATCCGTCTGAACGGCAAAATGTTGGATTCTCAAAAATATAAAATGTAGTATTATAACACTTTAAAAACATAATAGTTGTAAAATATCCATTAACACCATATACCACAAATAACGTAGTATATAAAGGCACGCAATATAGTTTTTAACTTGTATATTTTTATGCCTATATCTACAAAGTAAGATAAAAAGTCTATACACATAATGCAGATACGTACAAGATCATCTACACAGCTGTTTTTCATCGAAGTATTTTTTTACCCAACAAAACCTATTACTTTAAAATCCAGACACCAGACACTCAAGAACACAAAAGGGCCCGAAAAAAGGAAACTCAGACGAAGTTTTTATAAGAAATTTCACACATAAATAACGTCACATACGTTCAGGTCCTCCATTATTTGGCCCGGTGAAGTTTGTCTGCGTATATTTTTACAATGTTTTCAAAGCGATGTAATTTGTCTTTGCGTCTTCCTTGATACTGCTTGAGTGGTAGCTTTGGTTCTGCTAAACTTGTGTAGACAGATGAATCGCTCGTGTTGGAAATGGAAAAGGTATGTATTATTAATAAATTGCTTTAGGATGAAAGTGATCTTATTACACATTTATTATTAAGGTATTTATGAGTTCTGAGTTTTGATTGCAAAGTATTCGTCATATATTTCCATAGCGTAACGTCTGAATTTGAAAAAAAAAATTATATAATAGCGATTGACCACTACCTCGCGTGGTGGTAAGTGATGATATGGCCGAAGATGGTGAACACCTAGGCGTAGAATAGTCTGACTCTCAAGGGCTATGTGCTGTTGGAACACCGTAGGGTTAAATACGGCAGATTTTTTCCTTGATGGTGGTTAGCTACTTTTTGCTGGCAATTCAGACGTGGCATCGATATAATATGCGTCTACCACCTGTGAAAGAAGACCCGTGCCAGGTTTAGAATCGATCAACGATCTCTCGCCTGGAAGTCAAGCCATTTATCCTTTACGCCAACGGGGCTTTCAAAAACTAACGATTGCTAATAATGAGTTCAGTAAATAAACTCAATGGATTTAGTTACGTAACATGTAGGTGTACAGAATTTCAACTCAACCGAAAATTGGGTATTGGATCAAATTATACTTTTGAGATTTCTTACCTAGTTTTTATACTAACCGGCATTCACTCGCGTTTATGTTTCGGATTATGCTGCGACCGGTTTCTACTCAATATTTACTCATGTGATTTGAGAGTCTTCTTCGGGAAGCGGCTAGGAGAGCTGTGACTTGCAGCGTGCAGCACGAGCTCCGCGGCGCGTAAAAAAATTAAATATGAATATCACTCGTAAAGACGTCATAACTCAGATTTCTTACCCTCATGCAAAGAAAACTAAATAAAATCTTGGTATAATACCTGTACAATAACAATGCTACATCTTCATAAAAGAAACCGCTTTTATTAATAATAATTGTTTATTTGCAACTTAGCACATTTAAAACAAAGTTTCAAAAGGCTTATATTCTAAAACAAAGCTTATGAGCTCTGAATCTCACACTAGAGAAAACTCTGTGTTGTAAGATTCAGTCTCTTCCTGTAGTGATAATTTAGATGTAGAGTAAAGGAGCTAAAAATAAAGAAAAGGAAACTTAAGACTGAATAGTAACTTATACCTTAACATATAGCTTATAATATACCATTATAGTTTACCGTACAAGTAGTACGGTAAACTATAATGGAATACCATATGGATATATAGATACCTTCCGTACCTTCCTGTTTATAGGCATCTTTCTGTCAATTACAGTAGTTATAGCAAGTACCATCTATAGCGTTACAACTAATACACACTTGTGTAAGTTACAATAACTAATCAATAGTCAGTCCATCATGTGATGGACTGCTCTGACATAATTATTGATTTAATTGCCAACACAATTTATTAGTAAATGATGACATATAACAATGTAAGCGGACACGATTATCAGACAAATACACATATCATATTCTATATATGTATCTATCAAAATTTGTCCTGCTATTTTATAACTACATAGGTATTATAACGATAATTTGGGAATGTAGAATTACATAGTATAACGAAAGTTCTATGGCTTAAGAAACTGATAGTACTAGAGAAAATAATAATTTTAAAAATATTTTGTTAATTTTTTGGAAAAACTGGATAAAAGTTAGTCCTGTTGAAAAACAAAGTTGATTAGTTCGCAATAAAGTATTTGGTAACAGGATATTGCGTTGTTCATTTTTTGTTTTATGAATTTTTAGGGTTCCGTAGCCGAATGGCAAATAACGGAACCCTTATAGATTCACCATGTCTGACTGTCTGTCTGTCCGTCCGTATGTCACAGCCATTTTATTCCGAAAGTATTTATTAGTCCTAATGGACTACAGAATTGAAACTTGGTAGGTAAATGTATTCTGTAAACCACTTTCCGATTTTTATACAAAATTTAAAAATATAAAAGTTTAAGGGGGCCCCCCCATCCCATACATGGAACTGGAACAAAAAAAATTCAAACTTTTCAAATTTTTTCTTCAAACCTTTACGTGTGGGGTTTTTATGGATAGGTCTTTAAAAATGACATAGAGGTTCCTAAAATATTTTTTTCTCAAAGTCAATCATTTAAAAGATAGGCGCATCTAAAGTGGTTAAATGTGTGTCCCCCCCCCCCCCCCCCCTCTAACTTCTAAAGTAAGGGAGTGAAAAATCTAGAAATAATATATTCTGTAGATCTCAATAAAAACTTTCAACGAAAATTGGTTTGAACGAGTTACAGTCAGCAGATGTTGAGATATAGTGACCGCAAGTATAACTTTGTTTTTCATACAAACACTATGAAAAACAAAGTTATTTTTGTAGTTGCGAAAAATCATAGTTATAGAATACTCTACTGTGTTACGGAACCCTACAAGTGCGAGTCCGACTTGCACTTGGCCAGTTTATTTCATAAGCAATTCTAAATTCTATTGAATAAAATTCGCGCAGATTTTTTTTTAACTAACAATGAAAATCAACTACAAAGTTGATGGTTGCCTTCACGTCTGCATGATTTTTCTCAAGTTCTCACTTACTGTCAATAGATTCAATGAACTGATCAAAATTTAAAAATTACTTTTCAATGCATAAAAATTAAGTCAAATATGTATCCTTATATGTATATTTTACAGTGCGGTAGTGCCACAAATAACCAATAAAATCGACGACACGATCTGGAAATTTTAACGAACAAAGAATTACGTTTCATTCACAGATACAACTGGCTACTCTGTGACACATACAATATAACAGATACAACTGTGTATTTGAAGACTTTAAAATGTTTTACTCGTATTTCGTTCCAGTAAAACTTTTCTGTTTCCTAAATACCCTCTTGAGAAATCACTAATGGCCCAAAGAACCTTCAAGTTGTTATTCCAAGGTGTAACGCGCCTCACTTGTGTACTTTATTTTAAAATCTTGAATTTCAAGAGATTGCGAAAAACATTTAAGCATCTTGGAACTTGCATGGTTCTAACAATTTCTTTTTACAAAAAAAATAAAAAGATTATTTTTAAGGTTTATCTGATATCTTTGTTTCATAAATATGATACATTTTTGTAGATCATTAAAAATATTTAGGATAAAATAATTTAAGATCGTTTAAATAACTAAGAGAACCGAGTTCAAACATCGCGCTAGTCAAAGTAGCCAGTAGACATAGTAACTATTATATAATCTGTGCCAGTAAGTAAAGTGCCAGCCAAGTAGTAAGTCGTCGAGATAAGTAAATGCGTCGTAATACAAATGTAGATATATTAAAAACGGCTCGGCCGATTTTGTTAAAATTTAAATGGGACCACCTGGGAAGGGTACCCTACCCTATAAAACAAAAAAATAATTTTTCAAATCGGTTCAGGCATCTTCGAGTAATCGGTGAACATACATAACAAATAAAAAAATATAAAAAGGTTCCAACGAATTGAGAACCTCCTCCTTATTTGTGAAGTCGGTTAATAAATCATCGACAAAATAATTTTCAGAAAAGAATTTTTTTGTGCATAGGCTGTATTGTAGTATTGTAGACATTGAACCCTATAATGATAAATAAATAATATTATCCCTTGAGATTTTCTATTATTATTAAGCATTTATTTTAGACAATTGATTTGATTGCTTGCACGCAAATTCTAAGTTACATGGTATACTTACCAATAATATCGTATAGCTGTAACTGTTTTATATTGTACCTGTTAAAACCACTTATTAATAATGATTTGGTTGTACAGTACTCAGCGGTAAACAATGCACTTTGACGCTCTAAAATCTACGCAAAGGCGAAACTAGCTAATTATATCAGTGCATTATATGTATACCGACGGTTGCTATTAAAATGATTTGATAATGCACGATTGTTTTATTAGCAATACACAAAAATTACCGCCGGGTACTGGTATCATTGTATCGCAGTCTATAACGGATTTTAACGTATGAGTCAGAATAGCACCATACCACAGAAAAGATAATATATTCTTTTGGTGTGGTCCTTCGGAACCATACCAAAAGAAGGTTTGGCTTCAAATCCATACTAAAGCTAAATAAAACGCGTCACTGTATCGTAAGTAGGTATTAATCTGAAACCAGCCGATCAGATAAGTGTTCGTTCGGTGTTCTCGAAACTTCAGCACAATACAAATAAATACAGTGAACAATATTAGTAAACGAACTTTTACAAAATAAAAGTGTTATTACTATCTGACTTCGAAAGATGAGAACGTATTTTCAACCGACATCCGAGAAGAAGGAGGTTCTCAATTCGTCTGTAAGTCTTTTTTTGTATATATATTTTATTATATTATTATATTATTTATTTTCCAGAAAACAAATTTACAGAGGATACAATAGTTATGCCTAGACGATACATATAAAGATGATTTGAACTTATAACTAGATCCATATTTTTAACTGTGGCCCCACACTAGGCTCAAGCCCCGTGTCGTGGTAGCCATTAAATTCGATGTTACGTTATTTAACAAAACAAACTCAACTTGGAGGCATCCCATAAGGTTACGTTTTACATCACTTATAGATATATGTGTTTGTGTGTGTGTATCTCTGTGTGTGTGTGTGTGTGTGTGTGTGTGTGTGTGTGTGTGTGTGTGTGTGTGTGTGTGTGTGTGTGTGTGTGTGTGTGCGTGTGTGTGCGTGCGTGTGTGCGTGTGTATGCGTGTGTATGTGTGTGAATGTGTAAGTGTATGTGCGTCATGTCCGTAATAATTTATAAAGTTAAATTCCCAGCTGTATGATCTTTTCTGTTTCATCATATGATTGCCTGAGCAACCATTGTTGTACTATAATTCGGGCGCTAGCGGTATTTTTGTTTTTGATATCACAAACCTTAACAATGTACCATATAGTGTGGGTGTCTTTTAGTGAAGTTGGAATGAGTTGTTGGAAGTGGGATCCTGAAAATTTGTCTTCTTGCTATTTCCTCCCAATTATCTGATGATTGGATATTCTTGTGTATAAAATTAACTGCTTTAGCGATAAATAGCTGTCGCACGTTGAGTACTCTGGCTTCTTCGTATAAAGCGTTCGTTGAAAATCTGAAAGGCTTGTGCAACATCACCTTTAATATGTTACGCGATTACTTATATATCTAGTATATCCAGAGATATGACGATAAATGTCTCAAACTTGCTACTGCTCGCGGGGCATGGAAGTCGGTTGTTTTGGTTTTTAAACTATCTTAATTATTCTATTTTTTATTCTAGGCCTATCATCGCTTCCCACCAGGGTGAGATCATAGTCAAACGCTAGCCTATCTTCAGGTATAAAAGAACAGACCTACAAACGGACTACGTGCGTGGTAACGATTTATATTCGATGAATCTTCAATTCAATACTAATTACTTATAGTACTGTTGAACAACATCTACGGTATTATTGTCACAGTTGGCTGCTAGTCCGTTTCTCGTGCCAAATATGTCGCAAAAGATAAGTATTATATCGCACACAGCAGATTTACTGCTGAAATTCTGTCACACAGAATGTAGAGTCAACTAACAGTAAACTGTTTAGTACCACCTCTCAATATAAATGTTTTGATGCTGAAATAGTAGTACCTACTCTAAGGAGTCGTCATAACATGCATTGTGATGTGGTTATAAATTCCTAACTTTTGTAGTTGAATGCACTTGAGTATCAAGCGCTTTAAGAAAATAGAAGTTGCTTGATTTATTGCTGAAATTCCAAACTGGTATTGTACATAGTTCTGTATTACATGGCTTGTTTTATTAAACAGTTGTTATTCGGTTTGATATGTTTCGTTTTATTGATTATACAAAAGTAGAAGGCAATATTGTTTTTATTTTGTGGTGTGTAGTTAGTTATATTAATAATTAAGTCGTGTGTCGCAACCAACACCGCCTTTCAACTAACGGCCTGAATGATATTCAGCCATTTGAAGGTATTCTGTACCTTCAATTAAACGCCATGGCGTCGGTTCTAGTGTAGCGCGGCCACTGCCGCGGCTCCCCTCCTTGCTACGCTCGTCGGCGCAAGTCACTGTTCCTAGTATGTTGCCTTATTGTCAGACTAATGAACCGGCTAGGCAAGTAATGAAACGTCATCGATCCAAGTCATTTGGTTAGCTGTTTGATCAAATGGCTAGGCAAGTAATGAAACGTCATCGATCCAAGTCATTTGCCTAGCTGTTTGATCAAATGGATATCATTCAGGAATCTAGTTGAACGGCGCTGTTTAGTAAAGAGGCTAGGCTGTTCATTGAACGGCTTATTAAGCTTTCTGCCTGTGACATATACATGGCATCCATTAACTGATTTTCATAGTGAGTAGTTTTTATATTAACATTAAATTGAAGTCGTCTCATATAGCTTTATTTCAAAATATCCGTGTAAAATATATTTAAAGATATGGAGTAAAATTACTACAGGTCTCATATTACGCTCCGCAAATGTATATGAGCAAAACCACTCAACAAGTAAAGGAAAATGGCTCGCGTGGCATGTGAAGTTGATATATCTAAAAGTTTTTAAAACTATATACTCGTATTTCAGAATTCCATGTACTGACGTCACAAAGAAATGCTCCCTTAGTTGTAAAACCTTTGTTTCAATTATATGTGATGGGTAGTACTTATGATAACTGAACAATACTAGCCGAATTCGCGTTTATACTATTTTCCATCAGTGAGTACGAGTCTTTCGATCCCGGCTCTTTCGACAGATCAACTCGATGGTACCATAGTATTGCATTGTCAATTTGATACGAACATGTGATTGAAAATGGTTTGCATATTTGACGGTCAACTCACAAAAATTGCAAGTTATACCTAATTTAAAATCGTTTAAAAACATAAAAAAAGAACCGACTTCAAATGCCACGCTAGTCATTTTCAGTACCAATTTTGAGGTGTTTCTCTTCATATCTCTTGAGATACTCATCAGATCTCGATGAAGGTTAAACGAGACCACTGAACGTATACGGAAGTATAAAAACATTGCAAACAAAATAAAAAATCTCTAAATCAGTCGAGGCTTCTTTGAAAAATCGGGGAACACACAATATAAAAATGAAAAATTCTGACGAATTGAGAACCTCCTCCTTTTTTGAAGTCAGTTAAATAGCTTGTAAAAAGGCGAGTTATCATTTCTCCAGATGACAATAAATATTACAACACACGCATAATATCTGCCTGTAAGTAGCAAACGTTGCAGTGAACATTTGCACTCAGTCTTTAAAATCTCAAACAATTACGTATAGCAGCCAAATCGTCAGCAAACTGTGATACGCCTATGTGGTTTTAGATCCAAAATGCCGAAAAGTTTGTTAATTTGTCCGAGAGTTTTCATGCAAGCTTTTGCAGAGGTGACGGTATCATAACATTTTCTGCTCAACTCCTGAGCCATGGTCGAGCGAGCACAAAAAGCGTAAGCTGCATTTGCAGGTGCTCCTGTATTATACATGACAGTACTGTGGAACGGTATTGTGAATACGGTAGCTATGGGGCATACAAACACGACTAAATGTGTAACTGTAAGATGGAAATAAGCCGCTATTTTTTAATTTAATTAGACAAGCACTTCACAATTATATCACCTTCAAATATCTAAATCTAGATTTATATCTGTGATATCACCCGATTTTATGTTACAATGCGGTCTAGGATGGTATCGTGCTTGTCTGGAATTTTAAGAATCAGTTAGACAATCTTAAGCTGGCTGGCAGCAGTTGGAAGTAAATAGATGGGGATCAATCTCAGTGGCGTGCCATAGGAGAGGCCTATGTCCAGCAGTGGATGGAAATTGGCTGATAATGATGATGATCTTACTGATTCTTAAAATTCTGCTGGAAAAAATGCTGCTGCACAATTTTTCTCAACACATTTTACAAAACTACTGGCACCAAGATATATTTATATATTATACCGGAACTCGGCCATCCAAAGGACTTTCCGCATAGCCAGCTACCACCCTCAAGTTAAAAAATCTGTTGCCAAACATCTAATGTGCTCCGGCAGCTGTTTCCCATTCTAGGCCTAGCGTGCTACCATCTTCATTATCTATTGTCAACAGGTAATATAGTGGTCAAATGCTAGCCTTTATTATATAAATAATACCTACATGTACCTACTTACTTACTAACCTAAATGTACCTACTAACTACTACATACATAGTATCTATCTACTATCCAATAGACTTGGCTGGCACCGACTTCAAATAGATGATTTGATGCACCACCAAGTGGGTAGTGCTTATAATAGTTATATTAAGTAATTTATTTTTCGCTTTTGAGTGCTTATTTGTGGTTATGAGGTCGGTTTAATTTTTTTTTTAAATATAACTTATTTTACCCTTTTTAGTGCAAAACAAGTTTTAATTAAATTACATGCATCTATAAAATTTCGTGTCTGGGCCGTTATACACTGACGGATATATACTTTGGGAAAATTTCAAGTATGTACCTATAAAGGTTAAGAAGATACAGATCTGTAAAGTGCGCACATATAGACACACGGACGGACGGACGAACGGACAACAAAGTTCGGAAGGTTCGGAACCCTAAAAAAATGACTTGAAATGCCGCGCTAGTGAAAATATTCACTAGTAATAATGATGTCATCAAGGTATCAAAGGACAATGTCCAAAATGGCCCTGTGCAATTAAAGTATCTAACACACACGATAATTAATTGTCTTTTTTATATATATACAATAATTCCAAATACTTTTATAACACGGACTAGTTGTATTCCAAAATGAATATTAAAAAGTATTATTTGCGATTATTAACATTAATTGCCGCCATATGGATAACAGAGTACTGAATCACTCTACTACGTTATAAGAGCCACTTCCCTATATTGTTGATACCCGAATTATGAAAGCACTGTATAGCCAACCTAACAACGGAAAGTATTATTTACGTAGTAACTATTATATAATCTGTGGTATTATGCTTATATATATTTTTTTTTGCAGTGTTTATTGGTGCAAAGTACGTTCATAATTCTGAGTTATTTAATTATGTATGCAGTATCGCGGGACTGATATGGCCGCCATCTTCGCCAAACGTCATGTCTTGTCAATAAATATTAGGTATGTTTAAAAAAGTTTGCACCCTAACAAGACTTTGCCCGGTAGAACATTCCTGTGAAGACAAATTATTTATATTTATATATAATTATTTATTAAAATTATTAATTTATAATTATTTATTGAGGGCCCGGTGGCGTAATTGGGAGAACGGTCGGCTTTGATGCCGTGGTACCGAGTTCAAACCGCCGTGCACCAATGATTTTTTCTATAGAAAAATATATGTGCGCTTCTCACAGTGGCCCTGCGGTGAAGGAAAACATCGTTAAGAAACCAACAACCCCCGCATGGTAGTAGGACATATCTAGTGTCCGCCTGGCCAGCTACCACCCTCAAGTTAGAAAATCTGTCGCCAAACATCTAATGTGTTCCGGCAGCTATCCTTGAGAGCCAGTTCCCATTCTAGGCCTAGCGTGCTTACTTACCATCTTCGACCGTATCGTTACTTAGCAACATGTGAGATAGTGGTCAAACGCTACCCAATAAGATATAAAAAAAATGAAAAAAATTAATCATCCCCACCTTTATTTCTATCTCGCTCACAGTTACCGTAAAAATATCTGTCAAAAACCAAAATCAACGTGAAGAAAGATGTAAAAACATTATTCAAGGTCATATTTTTTAGTCTTCAAAAGCATATGCAATAGCAACCTCCTTTGTGTATAATCTTCTTGGGACTCTTCTACTAAAACCAGTACATTCTCCTATGTTTGAGGTATTTATCTCCATATCTCTGGAGATACTAATCAGATCTCGATAAAATTAAAATGGGACCACCTCGGAAACGTATCCTACCTATTAAAAAAGTATCATTTGAATCCGTTCACAATTGACGGAGAAATCGCGTAACATACACACAAAAAAAAACATACAGACGAATTGAGAACCTCCTCCTCTTTTGTGAAGTCGGTTAAAAAAACTTACTTATCGTACTCGTATAGTTTGTGTCTTTTATTTATTCGCGTTCCTTATAGCAATTGAAATTAAATCATTAAATGTATTAAATCCATGAATACGGGGCCATTTTTCCTCTACGTTGCTTCTTTTTGTTTTCTGCAAAGCTTTATGCTAGTGTGCGTGATTTTTATCGTTTTGCTCAGAGTTGCTCGAGTCGCCAAGCTCGTTCTCTACCATTGAACGGAACCATTTCAGCTATTCCAGCTCGTGCCACTCTCGCCGTAAATTCACGCGCCTCATTATTTCACTTCGACTTCACCTTCTAAATAAATGTTATTAAAATGCAAGAGTAATATTTTTAAAACGAGTGTAAACGTTTCGTTGCTTGCGCAATTAAGATCCGCACGTTATGAAATGTGCTTTAGCGTTTTATGCTTTGGAAGGGATTTTTTAAACTCGACTTTTACAAGTTTAATCACTTTACCGGTACGAAATTTGTTTTAGTTTTAAAACGAGAAATATGTTTTAGTTTTAAGTAAATGAGATTTAGATTTGCAAAGAAATAACGGTGAGCTACGTTTGTGATATAACATTATGGAGCTTACTGACTGTATATTTTTTTAAATATAAGTTACGAGGCGCGGATTGTTTTCTTTACTCAGAACACCAAGACAGAAGTGAATCACTTAAAAATCTTTTTGGAATTTCCATTCTGAATTGACTTCATTTAATATTTTTAAACACATATTACTATCTAAGTAAATGTGTCGTAGTTGGAAAATAGACGTTACCTAAATCTATTAATTTTTTTAAGGAATATCAGCTTCTGTCGGACCTGTATGAAAGTTCAATCCAATATCTGAGAAATAAACGCAATTTACTCGGTAATTTTTAACCGACTTCACAAAAGAGGAGGAGGTTCTCAATTCGTCTGTATGTTTTTTTTTTGTGTGTATGTTACGCGATTTCTCCGTCAATTGTGAACGGATTCAAATGATTTTTTTAATAGGTAGGGTACGTTTCCGAGCTGGTCCCATTTTAATTTTATCGAGATCTGATTATTATCTTCAGAGATATGGAGATAAACATCTCAAACATAGGAGAATGTACTGGTTTTAGAAGAAGAGTCCCAAGAAGATTATACACAATGGAAGTTGCTATTGCATATACTTTTGAAGACTAAAAAATATGACCTTGAATAATGTTTTTACATCTTTCTTCACGTTGATTTTGGTTTTTAACCCTCGACGCAAAACGAAGGAGTGTTATAAGTTTGACGTGTGTATCTGTGTGTCTGTCATCGTGGCATCGTAGCGCACAAACGGATGAACCGATTTTGATTTAGTTTGTTTTGTTTGATAGATGTCTTCGTCGAGAGTGTTCTTAGCTTTATTTCATGAAAATCTGTTCTGCCGTTTAAATATTATCAGCTCTTTTTTGGTTAAAAAAAACTACGATAGCAACTTTTGTAAGCTCGTAGTCCTTTGACCGCGGACGTCAAAAAATCAAAATGGCGCTGTCGCAGTATCTTGTTACTTCAATGATATTGCAAAAATATGGTAAGCTTGATCTAATTCTGAGACATCTCCTTGGAATGGTCTCAATGTACAAAGTTATTCATATGCTTTGATTATAAACTCGGATTACATATACAAATCAGTCGGGGGTGGTTTTAATTTTTTGAATTTAAGTAATATTGACTTCTGATATTCTTACGGTAACTGTGAGCGAGATAGAAACAAAGGTGGGGAGAATTAATTTGTCTTCACAGGAATGTTCTACCAGGCAAAGTCTTGTTAATGTGCAAAGTTTTTGAGCATACCTAATATTTTTTGACATGACATGACGTTTGACGAAGATGGCGGCCATATCAGTCCCACCCGCGACACTGCATATATAAATAAGTCAGAATTATGAACGTACTTCGTACCAACCAACAATGCAAAAAAAAATTATAAGCATAATACCACAGATTATATGATAGGTACTACGTAAATAATACTTTTTGTTGTTAGGTTGGCTACACAGTGCTTTCATAATTCGGGTATTAACAATGTAAGGAAGTGCCAACTCTTATAACGTAGTAGAGTGATTCAGACTGTGTGGGCCATATGGCGGCAATTAATGTTAATAATCGCAAATAATACTTTTTAATATTCATTTTGGAATACAACTAGTCCGTGTTATAAAAGTATTTTGAATTATTGTAATAAAATAGACAATTAATTATCGTGTGTGTCAGATGCTTTTATTGCACAGGGCCATTTTGGACATTGTCCTTTGATACCTTGATGACATCATTATGACTAGTGAATATTTTCACTATCGCGGCATTTTAGGGTTCCGAACCCAAAGGGTACCAAATGAACACTTTCTGAGACTTTGTTGTCCGTTCGTCCGTTCGTCCGTCCGTCCGTGTGTCTATATGTGCGCACTTTACAGATGTACCTTCTTAACCGTAATAGGTACATACTTGACATTTTCACAAAGTATATATCCGTCAGTGTATAACGGCCCAGACACGAAATTTTATAGATGCATGTAATTTAATTAAATCCTGTTTTGCACTAAAAAGGGTAAAATAAAATCATTTAAAAAAAAAATAAAAAACCGACTTCATTACCACAAACAGGCACTCAAAAGCGAAAAATAAATTACTTAATATAATTATTATAAGCGCTACCCACTTATCTATTTGAAGTCGGTGCCAGCCAAGTCTAATAGGTAGTAGATAGATACTACCTTCATGTATCTACCTACTTACTACTACTACATAACATTGAAGCGGCCAAAAATTTATATTCAACCGCTTTTTGGCGGGAGGCGTTATGTACCCGAAGGTCTTATAGCGTCATTAATTTAAGTGGACTGTATTTTTCTTTTATTCGCTAGGATCACCGATTACAAATCTAAATAATCATTACATGATATATCAGGACAACTAGAGCGATTTAGGTAAGGAAAATGGAATATCCACGCACCTTCTAACTTTCCGGGAGCTCCTTCTCGTCCTGGATTGTTCAGGCTGCGCAGCACAAAATCCTCACAAATGTCCTCATCCACATTAGCATTAAAGGGGTCCAAACTTTGTATAAAAACACTGTTATCACGTACGAGGTAATGCAATAAAATAGATCACACCGAAGTGCGTTCTGCGGCGGTTTGTCCTTGAGACTGGTTTCTTGAAGGACGTCGTTGCTTCCAATACGTGCGGTGCGACGTGGATGGATATGGATATATGGCGGGGGTAAATGAGATAGGAAATCGCTCAATTAGCCTGTATTACCATGTGAAAGAAAGTGACAGCTAAAGAACGATGAAATGCATTAATATTATGAAATACTAATTCTGGCGGTAACATCTCCCCCGGCCTTAAAGGGTTGCCTTTAAGAAACCAAAATAATATGTATAAAATGCGGGATATGTATAAATCAATATTATAGTATGCGGGTGAATATGCGGTAATATTATATGCGGTTAAAATAATATGCGGTTAAATACTTAAACGGAATGTATATATTTAATAAATTATTGATTAGGAAGGGGACATAATTTAACTACCGGGCGAAGGTAGCTCCCCTTTGAAGTTTTTACAGTGACAACTCGAGTAGCGCCATCCTTAGACGGGTATACCTTTTCTACGACTCCCAATGGCCAAGCAAAGGGCGGGGAATTGTCAGTCTTGATAATGACTACCGTCCCCTCTTGTATAGGAACAGAAGGAACATTCCACTTGGCTCGCGCCTGCAGCTGATGCAAATATTCAGCACGCCAGCGCTTCCAAAAAGACTGTACAATACTATCTATTAAGTTATGTCTCTGAAGTAAATCTGTGGAACTAACTTCAGCCGCGGGAATCGATGAAAGGGGCACAGTTTGTAAAAAGTGTGCCGGCGTAAGAGCTGAAGGCTCTGCGGGATCACTACTCATAGTTATCAGCGGGCGCGAATTAATGAGCGCTTCTATCTGTGTCAGGATAGTGAGAAGCTCTTCGTACGATACGATTTGTTGTCCTATGACCTTAAATAAATGCGTTTTAATTATCTTCACCATACTTTCCCAACAACCTCCCCAGTGTGGAGAAGCAGGGGGAATAAACTGCCACTCAATGCGGTTTTCAGCTAACTCCAATTCCAGGTGCGGGCGGAGTTCGTCTATGAATTTATAAAGGTCGCGAAGATACGAGCGCGCCCCCACAAAACACGTCCCATTATCGGAATATAAGCACCTTATTGGTCCGCGTCTGGAAAGGAAACGTTTGAACGCATTGAGGAAACTGCATGTACTCAAGTCTGTGGCGATTTCTATATGGGTCGCACGCGTCGTAAGACACGTAAAGACACATATCCAAGCTTTACGGCTCTTGACTCCCCGACCACGTACCGGTGTGTACTGCATCGGGCCTAGGTAGTCGCATCCGACATTTGTGAAGCACTTATCGACTTGGTTGACGCGGTGACTGGGCAAATCAGCCATGAGCGGGT
Source organism: Cabera pusaria (assembly GCA_954871355.1). NCBI lineage: Eukaryota > Metazoa > Arthropoda > Insecta > Lepidoptera > Geometridae > Cabera > Cabera pusaria. The sequence continues at coordinate 12,257,968 of OX940897.1, forward strand.
ATAACGGACGCGGCTTCGATTTAAAGCACACGTTGCATTTATGAATACGATATCGTAGGATGCGTCTTGCAGCCAAGATCCAGAATCTGTGTCTTAATAAAGACATCAGAAGCTCTGGTCCAGCATGCAAGTGCTTGCGGTGATAGTGATCGACTATCAAGTCAATGACATGATCGCGGCGCGGTAGAATGCAAGGATGCTTAACCGTGTATTCCTCAGCGGAGTTTGACAAGCGACCTCCGACACGGATAAGACCGTTACCGTCTAAAAAAGGCCTAAGCTTGTTTAGAGCGGGCGAGCAAGTCTCATTTTTAATTAAGTTAGATTTATCGTTCTGGAAGTGAAAATCTTGTACGGCGAGTATTAATTTATTTTCTGCAAACTCTAAATCTGCGGCGGTTATAGAACTACCATGGGGTAATATTTTCATGAAGCGGTAAATGTAAACGATAGCGCGTAATAATTTAGAATACGACGAAAATCGTTGCGCAAGCGCGTATAGCGGAGAATCCTCCGGACTAGTCGTGACGTGCACCTGAGTCCGTTGCTCAGGGGCGTCTGCGTTATCATTAGTATCTAATTTATTTAAGGGCCATTCGCTTGGATCGCGCGTGATCCAAGAAGGTCCAGTAAACCATAAGGGATGGTCGGCTAACTTATCCGGGGTAAGACCACGTGATAAGCAGTCTGCGGGGTTATCGGAGCCAGAAACATGAAAGAATCGACTCGCGGGTATATTTTCCGTCACTTTTACTACTCGATTTGCGACAAAAGTCTGCCATCGATGCGGAGAAGCGTTGATCCAACAAAGTGCAACTTTAGAATCACTGAAGGCAAAGACATTGCTGACGGTATAACGCGGGGTTATAATATCCAAGACCTTGCGAAGCAGCTGTGCCAACAGAACCGCTGCACAAAGTTCCAATCGTGCAATAGAAACGACCTTGACAGGTGACACTTTGGACTTTGCGCACACCAGTTGTACAGTGTACTTTGAACCTACGCGGATTTGTAGATAAACCATACCACCGTATGCTCGTTCGCTCGCGTCAGCGAAACCTATGACGTTGACCTCGCAACTCTCGACAATACCCAGATGTCGGGGAATGCACAGTTTGTTGAGCGAGGGAAGCTCCTTACAAAACTGCATCCAATCATTAACGATGTGAGGGGGAGGCTCGGCATCCCAGTCACACTTCGACAACCAAAGCTCTTTAATAAGAAGCTTGGCGTACAAAATGGCCGGAGCCACAAAGCCCATAACGTCCCACAGCCTAGCAATCGCAGACAATATCGTGCGCTTAGTGCACTTATCATCTGGAGCGTCGACTTCGAAGCGGAAACAATCGCATGATTTATCCCAACGTAATCCCAGAATTTTATGTTGAATAGAGTCAAACATTTTATCGTGAGATTCTTTATGTGTATCTGGTATGTGAGCAAGTACAGCATCAGAATTGCTTGTCCACTTGACGAGTTCAAATTGACCCAGTTTGAAAAGTTTGATGAGCTCATCACTAAGAGTGATGGCTTGCGTACTATTCATGACAGAAACGGCAATATCGTCCATGTAAAGGCATGAAGAAGCAGCAGCGGCTGCGGCGGGAAACTTATCACCTTCATCGGCGATCAGCTGGCGCACGACGCGCAATGCGTGAAATGGACTCGATTTTAATCCGAAACAAACACGGTTAAATTCGTATATAATAACTGGATCCTCCGTACTAAACCGATATAAAATTCTTTGATACCTACGATCAAGTTCGCGTACTCCGATTTGGAGAAACATCTGACGACAATCAGCGGACAGCGTTATTGCAAACAGGCGGAAATGTATAAGGATGCTAAACAAGTCTCCCTGCAAATTAGCACCTGGGTGGAGAAGATCGTTAAGTGAGTGACCAGATGAAGACTTGCAGCTGGCGTCTAAAACGCAGCGAAGCTTGGTCGACGTTTTGTCTTCTCGAAACACACCGTGATGTGGAATCGTATATGAAGGTCGCGTGACATCATCAGTATTTATGTCAACAGGACTTAGGTAGCCCTTATTTATATAATCGCGTATTACATCATTATAAGCGGCGCGGGTTTTGAGCGATGCATCGAGCTTTCGTTCTAAGCATTTAAGTCGCCTAAGCGCGGCAGCGTACGAATCGCCTAATAAATTTACGTCATCACGAAATGGTAAGGCAACGACATATCTACCACTATCGTCACGAACGGTGGTAGCGCGGAAGAACTGTTCGCACTCAAATTCCTCAGGACTTTGAGCGGGCGGCGCGGTTACCTCTTCAAGTTCCCAAAAACGCTTGAAGAGAGTATCCATTGATTCGTGGACAACGGAACAACATACTGTTGATAAACTATTGTGAACGATCTGCGACGTAGGCGCGGAGCCCATAATCACAAAACCTAACACAGTCTGAATCGCGGGCGGTACATTACTATAACTGCTATTCACAACTCCGGGTAGCAACAGATGCGAGAAAGTCGATGCTCCAACCAAGCAGTCGACTGGTCCAGGAGTCGCGAAATCCTTGTCGGCGAGCGGGAGTGATTCAAGATGTGTAAACGCAGCCTTATCGACTGCCACCGACGGCAGATTGTCGCTTATGCGGTCAATAACGAGCGAGTCAAGATCAAAATTAATGTTCGAATTAAATCGCGAGTTTATTTTAAAGTTAACCAAACCTTTAACTTGCTTTTCTGAACCCCCGATTCCCCTAACAACGGTATGAGAAGGCATCATACGATTTAATAATCCAAGGCGTTCACAACATTCATAAGTTATGAAATTACTTTGAGATGCACTATCAAGTAAACAACGAATAACTTGCGGTCTATTTCTAGCATCGAATACAATCGCTTGAGCGGTGGCTAGCAGTACGGTTGCACTGGACCCTACGCGTTGCCGCTTATCAGCCGATGACTCGGTGCGCGCGGGCAGCGAGGCGGCAATGGATGTCGTGCATAGCGATAGATCGCTGCGTTGTACCGAGTGACGTGGCTCGCTATCCATCGTAGTAGGGACGGGCGCCCGTGGCGTAGTGGTTGTATGGGCGGTTGCCGAGGTAGGCATCGCAGGTTCCGAACGCGGTTTGTTATTATTAAAATGTAACATAGAATGATGTCGCTGAGAACACACACGACATTTCAATTTAGATGAACAATTAACGGTTTTATGTGTGCGACTGGTGCAGTTTACACACGCGTTGTTATTTTTAATAAACTTAAACCGTTCAGTAGGTGAAAGCTTTTCGAACGCGGTACATTTAAAGTAGTGATCATGAGATGCGTAATTACACAGTGAACATTTATCAGAAGCCGAACATGTGACGTATGACTGTGGATTTGGCGGGCGATTAGTCCTAGCAGGAGGTTTATTAGCACTAGACCTTGTGCTATTATTAGCTGCGGCAGGTTGCGTGCTCTCAAAAATACGACACTGTTTTTTAATGAATTCGATAAACTCATTGAGGGTAGGCAATTTGTTATGACGAGAATACATTTCAAACGCACGTATAGTTTCTGCATCAAATTTCTGCGTAGCTATGTGTAGCAGAACAAAATCCAACAGATCGTCAATTTTTAACGCTTTGAGTGAGCTGATAGCGACGACAAACTTATCGATAAACATCTGGAAGTTAGATGTAGACGGAGAACCATTTAATTTAAGACTAAGTGCTTCATTTAAATAGTTAAAACCTAATAGCCGTACATCTTGATATTTATCGAGAAGAGATTGATAAATCGCTTCATAATTTTCGGCACTCGGAATTATACCAGCAAATGAAGACTGGGCGGTTGGTGACAATTTACCTATTAAATAGTATAGTTTGTCTGCGTTTGTTAACGATGAGTTTTCGTGCACTGTGGCATGAAAACTAGCGTAAAACAATGGCCAGTTTTTTATATCACCGTCAAAAAACACCAGTTCAATATTTGGAAGTCTAGGCTTAGCTTTGGCGGGCAAAGTGGAATGCTCTGACGCGGACGCGGTGAACTTCGACATGATCTGCTTGATATAACAATATAGATCTTCGAAGGAGGAGTAACCTTGATAGTCAGGAGTAGCTTCGGGGTTGAGCTCGAGAAGTGTCTCATTGTAACTATCGAGTACCTTGTGAAAACTCGTGCGTATATTATCAATCGTTACGCAAGAAACCAGAAACAACTCTCGAGTTTCTTCCGAAATATGAGCATTTTTAGCTTGGTTATAAACAATGTTAATTCGTTCAAAAAGAGCATTCCGCTTGGCTTCTAGGATAGTCAAACGCGGACTACACGGAGAAGCTACCTTCGCTTCGCGAGTCATTATCGATATTATTTAAACGTATAAATTATGAATGATATTGTGTAATAGCTCTGGTAACTATTACAGTTATCGAAAAACTATATGTTATGCGGGACAAATAATAATAGTCGCGTATAGGTAAATATGTAAGTATATAAAAGTACTTAGATAAGTATTTTATGGATGCGGTATAGTAGTTATGTTATAATATGTTTATTAATAAATTAGTACGTGAATTGTGTATTGTATACGTATATAATATATAACACCTTATAAATGTATGTGCCTAAAGGGCGGAAATAAAATAATACAATCTCTAAAGGCAAACACTTATAAGAGCGAAGCGGTTTTAGTAAATAATTAATTATAGTCGAGTATTGAACACTTTTATGCAAGTGAAATGAGGGTAGACTTCGCAACAAGTTGCGAGGCGGAATGTATATAGATAGTAAGGAATGTTCTAGAATTGAGTTGAAAAATGATACAACTACAATGAAATTAAGATGTAATCCGGTTCGTATGGACCAAAAAATGAAGCGGCCAAAAATTTATATTCAACCGCTTTTTGGCGGGAGGCGTTATGTACCCGAAGGTCTTATAGCGTCATTAATTTAAGTGGACTGTATTTTTCTTTTATTCGCTAGGATCACCGATTACAAATCTAAATAATCATTACATGATATATCAGGACAACTAGAGCGATTTAGGTAAGGAAAATGGAATATCCACGCACCTTCTAACTTTCCGGGAGCTCCTTCTCGTCCTGGATTGTTCAGGCTGCGCAGCACAAAATCCTCACAAATGTCCTCATCCACATTAGCATTAAAGGGGTCCAAACTTTGTATAAAAACACTGTTATCACGTACGAGGTAATGCAATAAAATAGATCACACCGAAGTGCGTTCTGCGGCGGTTTGTCCTTGAGACTGGTTTCTTGAAGGACGTCGTTGCTTCCAATACGTGCGGTGCGACGTGGATGGATATGGATATATGGCGGGGGTAAATGAGATAGGAAATCGCTCAATTAGCCTGTATTACCATATGAAAGAAAGTGACAGCTAAAGAACGATGAAATGCATTAATATTATGAAATACTAATTCTGGCGGTAACATACATAGTATCTATATACTATCCAATAGACATGGCTGGCACCGACTTCAAATAGATAAGTGGTTAGCGCTTATAATAATTATATTAAGTAATTTATATTTCGCTTTTGAGTGCCTGTTTGTGGTAATGAAGTCGGTTTTATTTTTTTTGAAAAAGATTTTTTTCACACAAATTATTTAATTCAACGTTGCCCGGTATTCCTAATTCAAGTTTTCAAAAGGCTCTTAACATAATCTAACCACTAGTATGCAAACTCGTAAAACGATTCTAATTGAGATAAAAACTTTAAAACAGTGGAAAGGCAATTAGTTCTCTTACCCAGAAAATTCTAAGATTTTCATTAAGGGATAACTTTGATAAACTTTGCCAAGTTCGACTTTGGAACAGTTATAGGAAGTGGGTCAGACCGGAGTTTCACTGAATGTTGTTAGGTATATATAATTAATATTGTACAATACATTTTTGAGATGTATTGGATTGATCGTCTGGTGGGCAAATGAAGCTTTCAAAAACTTACGCCATCTGTTGTCTCCGGGAGGGAACTAATATTTCTTTTTTTTTAACCTGATTTTTTTTATTTCAAGGTTCAAGTATTAATAACATAACGCAACAGTCAAAACAATTAAAAAACTAATGAATCTAAAATATTAACTATGACTAATAATTAAAATAAAAACTACAAATAATAAATGGAATTTAGGTCGCTGTCTGCTGGTAGAGTACCCAAAAAGCTGGCGACATTACCTCTTTGAATCGCGAAACTAATGCGTTGCCCGAGGTAAGCGCCAGCTCTTTGGACGTGGGAGACATCGATTAGGCGTCTAGACAGCTTCCTAACAAAACCGCGTGCTTGTTGACCCCACGGGCCCATGATTTTGACCCCAAACGGAAGAGAAGCATAGTTGTCACCGATGCATATATATTTCCTCCGTTTGAGAGCCTCTGCTGCGTCTGCAGCTGCTCCTGCCGCCCGTGAGGTATTATAGAGATGAACATGACATATAACCTGATTTGGTCGCATTAACAACCTAAAAACGTATTGTATTTATACTATTTAAATATATATATATATATATATATATATATATATATATATATATATATTGTATTTTTTTATTTTAGTGTAAGTAAGGGTAGCGGTTTCATTGTCATTCCACTCAAACTTACCGTATGAACAGTCTGACTAAAATCGACGTTAAGCAAAAAGAAGCAAAAACATGATTTGACGTAATTCAAGATCCAATGTTTCATCCTCTCAAGTTTATTCTACATGCAACCTCCACTGAGTATATTTTTCTTAGACAAATTCAATGTTTGACCGTAAATTTATTTTAAGTGTCTAAAATAAAATAGTTTGATATGTACAGCATTGAGTTTTGTTAAGTAAATCTTGTAAGTCCTAATAAATTAAAATGACACTTGAAATACAATTGAATCTCTATAACTCGAACCTCGATAAGTCGTAATCCTCAGTAAGTTGAAATAAAATGCCATTTCCTTTCGCTGAAGCCCTAAATACACGGTATCTCGAATTATTTAGACTCTGTAACCCGAACAAAATGTTATTTTCCTGCGACGTATTGATAATACATATATACTATAATACATATACTCTATAACTCGAAATTCAAAAAGGAGACTCTGTAAGTCGAAGTAAGTAAAATATAATGACGTCTTACTTGGAATATCTCGAAAACATGGCAATAAAATTCAAAAAGAATGTTCGGGGCTTCTAATCTATTGTTTGTGCCTTGTACACGTGCATTGAATGACTACATTCATTAAACTTTCTAAGTAACACATCTGTGTATCTTATGTTTATTCCTTGATAGTCAGACTTGTTTCTTGACTGTTTTACCCTACAACTTCAGTCAATCATTACAAATTAGGTCGTTATTTTAATTTGACTGTACAAGTAAAAAAATATACCTAAAAGTAGATAGATAGATAGATAGATAATCTCTTTATTGTATACCAGAAAGAATCTTAATATCTAGACATAACAACCTAATTCGGTGATACAATCGGCGGTCTTATCGCATAGAGCGATCTCTTCCAGACAACCAAGTGTGGAGTAGTAACAAAAAACAAAGGGAGTTTGGCGATGGCGATTATTTATGTTAACTGGAAACTGCAATAAAATATTTATTTATTATTATAAAGAAAAATACTAAATATACATATATGGACATACATACAAATACATATAAATTATATAAAATATATATACATATATTACATAAACATACTCATATAATTTTAAAATTTATTGAATACATAAATACTTTATAAATACAAATAAATACATACACATAGCTGAATACATTCACGTCTATAACAATGTGTGATCAGTAGAATTAGCATGTTTGGGACAAATAGTGCTTTTTAACTAAAGATTTAAATTGCAAGAGAGATTTAGCACGTCTAATATCTACAGGTAGCTCATTCCATAACCGAGCAGCATGCACTGTAAAGGATTTGTCGTAGAACCGTGAGGAGTGTAGAGGAATAAGTAACTGAAGGTTTTCTGAGGAACGAAGAGGTAAGGGATTAGAGAGATGTAGGAACTGAAAGCGCTCTTTAAGGTAGAGAGGAGTAGATGGGATAAAAAGGACAGAATATAAAAGGGAAAGGATATGACCATTTCTACGAAGACGAATGGGTACCCATTGTAACTTTTTGCGGTATTCAGAAATGTGGTCAAACTTGCGTAATCCGAACACAAACCAGTGTAAGTAAAAGTAGTGTCTTGCTAAGTCGAAATTTTAGCAGTTAAATCATTTGTAACTCGAAATTCTTGTTAAGTCGAAAACTCACTAACTCGAATTTTTTTGCATTTCCCTTGACATTCGAGTTATCGAGGTTCCACTGTAACTATAAAGAAAACCTTACTTTTACGCGACAGTTCTTGCAAAGCGCTTTATTGCAAATTATTGCAATCAATGCCTTGCAAAATTCTATTCTATATACTTTGTTCACATGATCAACATACCGATATTTCATCAACACAATGAAATGAACATTGAAACCCTATTGGTCTACTAATAGGTAGCTAATTATCGATCTGACCACTGGCAGAACTCAATCAGAGTTAACGGAATGACAGATGAATGCTCATGACGGGTACTTTCAATCAGCATAGATAAGCAGTAAGTGCATGGTTAGCAGCACCGACTGTGATGATTGGTGGCGTAGTTGCTACAACTCTAAACGTTCGATTGTCTTTGTTAAGTTGAGTTCGTAAATCGAATGGACAATTATGTCATGTCATGTTACATTACGTTACCGAGAGACACAAAGTAATGTTGCCTACACATTACTATACATACACACACAGACACATGATTGTTGCTCGATATGCCGTGTTATAACGATTATTAAAATCTGCCAGCTTAGTACAGATTTGCTCGATTCAATCGAACGATAATGTTGACTGTTTTCTATAGACAAATATCAAAATAGGGATAGACAATTTTGTCGATAGATAATCTCACTCATATGTCGACTCATTGGAAGTCAGACACTCCTAGGCCTGTTCACCATCTGCGATCACATCATCGCTTTAAGAATTATTTTTTAAGGAATTCGCCAATGGAAACAGGAAAAAGGTCATTATGATGCGTTTCAGAAATCAGCAAGTCACATTTCTACTTTTATAATGGTATGGTATGGACGATCGACGGATGACAACGGCAAATGGACGACGTTTTATAATGGTATGGACGATCTTGCGATGGTAAGCAAGACGTCTACGTATATAACAAATACTGTATCATGCAAAATCCTGTGTTGCCATCACATTATTGATATACTCACTGATTGCTATTCCATTTATGTATTATGCTAAAGTGACAATCTTAGATGTGGACGTAAAGGTATTAAGAACTTGACTATTCATAAACGCTTCTTTATAAAATTTCTTGCTCTTCTAAAGAACAGATAAAGTTTCTTTCTGTCTAGTACTACTACTAATATTCTGTGATATGGTAGCTCATATTGCACTACTCCGTTACTCTGAAACATTAAGAGACTCAGTATCACACGCTCTGTAATTTCGCTGGACGTGTAATTTTAAAAGTTAAACAAACAACCTTAACAAAAATACAGTCTGTAAAACCGACATACTGCACCAGAAATCAATAGAGCAAACTAGATCAAACAAGATCTCGATGAGTGCCGATAAAAGGTAACTTTTCAAATAAAGATATCTACTTCAGTAAAGATGACCTAATTTTTCAATACTATATAGTTCTTGAGCTTCAATAAAAACTACTTATGGTATTCTTTTGGTCTACTTTGCAGACTATCCATCATGTTCTATCGGACGGTGGAAGCTTTTATAATTTCAGTGGCGCTTTAAAATTCATGTTGGTTATAGAGGAATTTGATGCACGCCCTCATCAATTTTCTTACTTGACGGTATTAAGGAAAAAGTTAAAACTCTAGTCTATTCCTTATTGCTGTAGCATTTTTTGTGTCATTTAAAGGTACGAACCACACCGCGGCGTCCTGCGTCCGCGTGCAATTTCGCGATCTGAATTTCTATTGTTTTCTGATCGCCGTAGATCGCGTTTGGTGTGAACCAGTCATTACAAATACTACTGCGCTATTTGATCGCCGCCTAGTTCACACGCAGGACGCCGCGGTGTGGTCGTACCTTAAAATGCACCGTAAAAACATATTATTATTTTTTTTCTGTAAAAACATATTTTTTATTTTATCTGCAATAGATCTGCTGTTTAAATTAGAAACGCGACGTCATCCAGTTGAAGAAACGTAATATATTCGCAAAAATGCATCAAACTGTAAACAATCTTTTTCACATAATTATATTGTAATACGGGACTTATCGCGCTAAAAACATAATTTTATTTACCTCGACGTTTACAATATAATTATGTGTGTAAATCGAGAAAGTTTAAAATTTACTAATCTTTTTCACGTTCTAAAAATACAGAATGATTCGTGCATTATCAACAATCAGGCATCAAAAACTCACCGTTCCTGCAAGCGTCCATTCGGAACAAAAACCGAGTCTCCACTTCCGTTAGCCGACAAAAGGAAATTCAATAAGAACGAATTTCCCGTGATTTACGACCACTATTTTCTCGTTAAGGCTCCGCTTTAGGTGTTCCGTACACGAGGTTTTATCGTAAAGACAATTCAGTCTCTCGAAGTAGGGAATTATGGCTTCATTAGTTAGGTTCTCAGCTACGTGTTTACTTAGTCCGAGTATGGGTGAATATGTCATAGAGAGGTCATAGGTCTATGGAATATGTGGATATACAGTAGCCGCAAGAGAGCGGGTCGGTAACAAGGCTCGATAAACACACACAAACACCTGAAAAACTTCTAAATAAAAATTGAAATAAAGAGTGTGTTGTAAACAATTTTTTAAAGTTCAAGATTATAAAGTTTATTTCGAATAATGTAACCACATTATTACATAATTTACTTATGTAAAAATAACCACTTTACACTAGATTTCGAAGATTTGTGTGTGTATCAAATATGACATTTTTACACATTTCAATATTTTGTATTACAACCATACAGCTGATGAAGGTTGGCATTCTTTCACCAGATTTCCAAATTAAAAAAAAAAAACTATTTTTTTGTTACTTATGGTTATTAAATTTTTGCTAATGTTAAAATAGAAAAACATATATGAAACAACTTTTAGAACTTAGAAGTCTAAGAAAAATACACATACTAAAACAATCACACACACTCACCCACATACAAAAACACGCACATAAAAACACACATACACACAGAGAGAGATAGTAACAGATTCAAACAGTTTATTATTAGTATTTTTTTTAAACAATATTTTATGGCAATGACGAAACTAAGAATTGATGTTTGCTAATAGTTGTAATTTATAGGCAACCGTGAAATGGATATATCTATTAAGTCCGCTTCATTACGAACATCTCGGCGAAGACCTCAGCCCGAACACTGGGCAAATTGAAAACCAGCGCTGCGTGTGCAAGAAATTGTGCACGCAGCACAAGATGAATTTGACCCATTTGCCAATTGTTATATTTAGGGTTCCGAACCCAAAGGGTAACAACGGAACCCTATAACTGAGACTCCGCTGTCCGTCTGTCTGTCTGTCCGTCTGTGACCAGGTTGTGTCTCATGAACCGTGATAGTTAGACGGTTGAAATTTTCACACATGATGTATTTCTATTGCCGCTATAACAACAAATACTAAAAACAGAATAAAGTAAAAAATTAAAGAGGTCCCCATAAAAAAAAAACGTGTTTTAACAATAGCGCCGCGCCATCTATGAACGATTGTTTACATTATTAATAAATAATATTAATTACCTACCTTTGTGTTAACGTTCACTTAGTTGGTGTAAGAAGTTCGTTAAATATTCGTAAGATGGCGTTGTAGTTAATAAGCATGTTTGGTATTGACACGGTAATATAAAATTATATTATACGTACTTATATACTATTATACTGCTGTTCGGAACCCTCCGTGTGCGAGACAGGAGTCTGACTCGCACTAGGCCAGTTTTATTTTACTATTATTTTTGTATTTAATTTGTAACTATCTTGTAAATGACAATAAACTAATTTTATTTTTATTTTATTTATTATGAATACAAGTAATCATTTTCTATACCCGAGAAGCTATTTCGAGTAGATTCGTATGTATTCAAAAACTCTCCTTGTAGGAACTTTAACTAATCTTACTCACCCAAAATGTTTTAAAAATAACATTGTTTTACAATCATAACTTTTATATTACACTCAAAGAATGGTAACAATTTCTTCTAACATCTGAGTCATAAACCAAGTTATAAATATATGATGAATTTATTCACTGTATTCATAGACAACGCTTTTGTTTTACCATTTTATTGGTATTGTAGCCAGCACTACGCCAATATTTATCATCAACAACATCAGGTGTGATGGACAATCGCATCGGGATAAAACAAACCAGATATTTTATTCATCTAGATTTTTTATCAATAACAATAGAACAAAACATGTTTACCAATAGATTTTCTATTACACCGAACGCAATAAAACCAGTTTGGATTTTCGCATAATAGGAATTGATGGTGAATCTCTTTGATTATTACTTGTAGGGATCTGTTTTAGCAAAAATATTAAATTTGTACTGCGGGACATAATATCAAAGCATAACAGACTAAAGTACTACATTTAATAACGATTTAGGCCCTGTTTCATCATCTACTAGTAAAGTTTTGAATAGGTTAATCGTAGGTTAATGCGATCGAGTAACTGAGCTGTAAAATACCCCATTTTACAAAACGTGTTAGTAACATTATGAGACAAACTGATAAAAGTGATATTTATTTAAATTAATAAGTTCTCAGTACTTGACGGGAAAACTCTACGAATAAATAATAAGTCAGGCCAAATTCTAATTCAGAACAATTTCTAAACAAAAAATCCTTCAAACCAAAACGACGTAGTTTCAAAATAAGAATCACTTTCGAAGTTACAACTGATTGGCTGGGAGATTGATTTAAATTTGAAACGAAAGCAAGGATTGGTTCGCACATGTGCTGCTATGTTTGTTATGACAGTTGAGTCAAGCAAGACAAAATGTCCGACTAATTACGCGCTGGACACGACTTTCAACCCCGCCTGCTTGGACACGACTTTTGTCGGGTCAGTTTTTTAACACAGTTACATTTCGTGACCTATTATTTATTCGTAGGGAAAACCGTAAAAGATATATTGAATAAATTATTACAGATAGATTTTTAGCACATTATTTTGATAACATCTGCAAGATATCGCAGCAAAAGAGCGCCCACAGATATTTTCAATAAAAATAAATTATTAAGGGATCAAAATTTTATCCTTTAGAAGTAGAATTAATTAAGGCGTTAGTCTATCTTAATCAATATAATTTATTATCTTAATTGTCTTAATCAAATGTTCATATACAAAGCATATTTAATAAGATTGAATTTATATAATATATAAAAAAATGTAAACTCAGTTCAAAGTTTTGACATATCCTTTGAGGGTACAAGATCATAAGTAAAGCAGATTCGAATCTCGAACCAAACTGTGTTTCTTAAAATATTTCGACTACATAGCACGCAGTAAAAGAAAACGGCCAGACGGGCTTTCTAAGGTTTTTTTTTACCCTGAAATATTTGAGAATTTGCTTTTATTTCTACGTCTAGGTTTTACTTGTATTTGTGTTACGAGAGAAGCCAATGGCTCTTAAAACACGATTGGAAAAGTTGAGTAATAATTTAAGATCGTAAAAATAAAGGAACCGACTTCAAACGCTACGCTGTTAAGAATTATTTAAAGCATTTATTCAGTATGTAGGCAGTATTAATATACGCACATATACACGTCTAAATCATAAATAATAAAATAAACCATCATAACCAATTATCAAGTAAACATAGAAAAAGCATAATTTTAACGAATTTTATTGAATTTTCAGTACCAAATTTGAGGTGTTTATCTCCATATCTCTGGAGATACTGAACATATCTCGGTGAAATTTAAATGGGATGCTCCCATTGTGAATTGTGAAGTTGTGAATTATGACCTTTCAAACAAAAAAATAATTTTCTAAATTGGTTTAAACGTCTTCGAGTAATGGGTGAACATACATAAAAAAAACATACAGTCGAACATAGAATCTCCTCCTTTTTTGAAGTCGTTTAAAAACGGAAAATAATTAATTATATTCAGTACTAGACTTTTTGTCGCGATCTTGCTGCGTAAACTTGCTGAGAAAGTGTTTTGGACATGCTCATAACCATCACAAAACCTAGGCGGAGACAGTTGACAGCAAATATTATTATACTCACTCTTGAGTATTAGTCGGTACTTTTATAATCGGTTAACACGGTGGTCAAGAGTTTACTATGTAACATAAAAAAAAAAAAAAAAAATCAACACTACTTTGTTAACTTGTTCCCTCCGTCATCAAGGTTAATAAACGTCTCGACCGGGACTGAATTAAATTTACATACATAGGCTGCTTAAAAACATACCCCATTAGTTGTTAGACTTTTCCGTAATCCAGCAAATTTAGTCACGCGAATTGAGTACCTTCATTTCTATGAAGTCATTCAAACCAAGTTGATTAACTGTATCAATAAATAAGACTATGAATAAACATAAGGCGGCAATAGCCCAATGGATAGGGTGTCGGACTGACAATCGAGAGGTCGTGAGTTCGAATCCCACCCCACCCATTGCACTATTGACGTAAACCCACTCCAGACACAAGCATATTTAGCTTAGTTGGAGGGGTTAACAAGAATACTAGTAATGTGCAACCCACATTGCGAGTAATATTTTTTTTTTATATATAAAAAAAAAACATAAATAATGAGAACATAAGAAAGACGTGGGATATTACCATATTCTTATTTCTCATCAAATATGCATATATCCCGTAACTCAGATATGGCACTTAATAAACCACATAGAGGTCAAATATATGAATGTCAATAAACAGACAGTCGTTTATGAAATAGATGTTAATGTGAAAACAGCAGCAGTGATGAAAATATTAGATAAGGTTCGGCTGTATGCCATTTACAGCAGCACACAGTCTAAATTTAAAGCTTGGTGTGGTGTCCTGTGGAACTATAACATCTAAATAAGTGATTTTGCCGATTTTTAACTAACTTCACAAAAAGGAGGTGTTTAATTCGCCTGTACTTTTTTTGTTTCTTATCTGAGAACTCCATCCTTTATTAACCGATTTGAAAAAATATTTTTTTGTTTGAGAGAGTATGCTTCCGCGTTTGATCCCATTGTTACAATTAATTGATATTTTTTTTAGATTACTTTCCTATTTTATTTCTAACTTCCACTAGTGTCTGTAGATTTTCTACACGCGGTCCCTGTGTCTTTCCATAGGAGACATAGAAACATTTATAATAATACAAAATCAAAAAACGTATTTTTTTTGTGTTCTGAACAAACTCAAGACCTATTTGCTATGTCGCCAGTTAGTTGTAAAATAACTGGCCAAGTGCAAGTCGGGCTCGCACTCGTAGGGTTCCGTAACACAGTAAAGTATTCTTTAACTATGATTTTTCGCAACTAAAAAACTAACTTTATTTTTCATAGTGTTTGTATGAAAAACAAAGTTATATTTGCGGTCGCCATATCTCAAAAACTGCTGACTGTATCTCGTTCAAACCAATTTTCGTTGAAAGTTTTTATTGAGATCAACAGCAGATATTTTTTTTAGATTTTTCACCCCCATACTTTAAGAGTTAGAGGGGGGGGGGGGACAAACATTTCTCCACTTTAGACGCGCCTATCTTTCAAATGATTGACTTTGGAGAAAAAATTATTTACGAAACCTCAATGTAATTTTTAAACACCTATCCATAAACACCACACACCTATACGTTTGAAGAAAAAAAAAATTTTTGGTTTCTTTTCCATGTATGGGATGCCCCCTTTAAACTTTTATATTTTTTATTTTTGTATAAAAATCGGAAAGTGGTTCATAGAATACATCTACCTGCTAAGTTTCAATTCTGTAGTCCTAACAGTTTCGGAATAAAATGGCTGTGACATACGGACGCACAGACAGACAGACAGACAGACATGACAAATCTATAAGGGTCCCATTTTTTGCCATTCGGCTACGCAACCCTAAAAAGTCGCCAATTAGTTTTCCAAGTGCCGATATGTTTTTGGTTGTAAATCTTACGCTATAATATATGCAACATAATTCCACAAGGTTGGACCTTAATTAGTAAATCAAACTTGCTAATTAGTCACAAACTAAAAACGTGAAATTTAACTAAGTAGTCATAAATATACATGATTTATTATGGACTGCTCAAAATTTTAGTTTCTAGATGAAGCCAAGCAACACAAAATAACATTTTCTCACAACTCTTTCATAAACTATAAAGTTAAAGCAAGCATTACCATTTACTAACTTTCAGTACAACAGAGGAGGACTATATAATGATTTCATAACGACGAAATTGTTTAACTTACAGGGTTGTTACAAGCAAGTTTCAGATTATAATGATTACGGCCAAAGTTTTCAAAGATAAACATAAATAAGACGTGTTGGGGCTACTTAATGAAATTGCAAATAATAATGTCAAGATATTTGAAACTTCAGTGCTATTGTCGATGTTATAATAAACAAACCAATAAGAAAAGATTTGGTATTTTCTGGCTTATTGTTTTTTTCGTATTTTTAATACGTAACCTGAATCGATTAATTTGCTAGTCAAATTAGGTTATCGATATCTTTTGTTGTTGTAATAAGCAACAATGTTTTATATGCAATCTATAAAATATGTCAGACAAAACAATTTTCTACATCAATAAATATGTTTATAGTACTAATGGTAGCACTGGGCTGAGCCTTATAAATAAAATATTTTAACAACAGTTGACAGGAGTATGTTAGTACTTCTTCAAGAGAAACCATAAGCTTAAGCAAATTAGAACCTAATCTTAACTAACCTCGATAAACAGGATCGGACACTGTCACGCTTTAGCCCACTATAGAATAATATACTGTTTTCAAAAGAAACACACCAGTGAAAATGCCATCAAAGTCATCTCATTCCCAAACAAAAAGAAAATGTTCCGAAATCTCTTTACAACTATCTTTTTACGACTAACTATGTACAAATGTTCATACATTTATCGAGTTACAAGTAGGCTCCCACTAAATAATGAAAGATCACTTATCGCGTTTTCGTATTAGGCTGAATTTCCGAGCGTTTCGATTTGCTGCATCGAAACTCGTGAACAGCGATGATTGCCGGTTCGCGTGAGCGCTCTTTACTCGGTATTAGGAATAAAAACAATAGCCCGAGAGGTATTGAACGAAAATATGAAGGTGTTTTGGTTAGTAGCTTCTGTGAGCTATGATTTTGAAGAGTTCAGCTGTTAGACCGTGACGAAGTCCCAAACAAATAAACAAACTGACTTTCGCATTTATAATATTCATCATCATCATAATCAGCCGGTGTCAATCCACTGCTGGACGGAGGCATCACCCAAGATGCGCCGCTGAGCCCGATTTTCTGCTATTCTTTTCCAGTCACTGCCTTGGGACCTTGGCTTTGTGTGTTACTTTCTATCTTTGAGAGGAACTAGCCCTTATCGCTACGCTGGGTAGGTGGGATGGCGATCGCAGGACGTAGATTTTCGCAACGGTGACGCTGCTGCCCGTCACCGGCCTGTAGCATTTAGCTACGCCATAATTTTGAAATAGTTATACCGCCATTTGTCGGTCGCCAGAGCCTTATTCGTATGTCAGCAGGATGCAGGACGGGCAAGTGAGGTTGGTTGGGAGCACTGAAGTGGTGTTTGTGCTTTCTTACATCCCTTACATCCATTTATAATAATGGTGTTGTTTAATTTGTATGACGAAGACCGTCTTCGATCTGATAGTGTTTAAAAGTCAACCTTTATTGTAAAACTTTCACGTATAAATGTTAGATATCTTGGCATCGTTAAAACCTTAACACCCACCTATTAATCGTCTTTACTTAATATTTACAATTAATCACATTCAAAAATCAATATAATATTAAGTACCATGACAAAACTGAACGCCCTCTCCTGGCAATTTTAGATTTATCTACTCCTGTAGACGAAATGAACGATCGCCTCAACAAATAATACACCGACAATACGATACAATATTAAATAATGGTATTCGTGACCAAGTGTACCCATTCTTTTCATCTTATAGATGATGTATGAGAGAACTTGGATGTAGACAATAAGCTTGATAATGGATATCTTAACATTTTAAAAGACCATTGTATGTAGTAATGTGGGTTGTTTAGTCAACTTTTAATTTGAATGATAGCCTCTCTAACATCGTAAATATGTAAATGATGATGTAGATCATACGACAAATTACAAAAAATCATAAAAATGAAGCACGTGTTAAATAAGGCTTATCTCTAGCAGTAAATATATAATATATAAAATATAATATATATAAGAGCTATTGATGATGACGATGATGATAAGATCGTTTAAGAAACTAAAAGAACCGATTTTAAATGCCTATGCATATTAACTTTCAGTACCAAGTTTGAGGTGTGCATCTCCATATTTCTGGAGATACTTATCAGATCTCTATAAAATTACTATGGTACCACCTTTGAAGTATCTCCTTTTCAAAAAAATAACCATCAAAATCGGTTCAAAAACGACGAAGTTATCCGCGAACAAAAATAAAAAAATATACTCGTATATCGAATTGAGATACCTCATTTTTTTTAAGTCGGTTAAAAAATCCTGTACCACAACTGTATTCCTAAACTCGATCATCTAAAAAACAAGTCACTGTAGCTGTACGGATTTGGTATGTCGATGTAGCAAATAATAAATAAGATTGTTTAAAAAAAATAAGTTCAAAAACTAAAACCCGACTACGGAAAAATGACTCTCTAAAAAGTATGAAACAAGAAAATATTCTCATCTGAGATCGCTATGTACAAACTATTCAATATGTATCGTCTATTATACAAACAACTAACTTGTAATATAGTAGTTTATGCAACTGTCATATAATGAAGTCTAAAGAAGTATAATGACTCGTTACTATTATGAAACTCGCTGCGCTCGTTTCATAAACTCACACTCGTGTTTTAATACCCGTGTTATATGCAGTTGCATACACTACTTTATCTTCACTAATGCAATTAATCAAACAACAAGAGTAAAAGCTGACAATAGTTTATTTATAATAATTGTTCAAATTTTGGATGGTACAATTTTGAAAGTTAAAATGCCAAAAAGTTATTATATTCTTTTTCATATAATTTTCTAGATTTGTCTGGCAAAAGATTGTGAGTTACTTTTGTTGCCAATTCTAGAATATCCGGAGGCGTACAAATATCATCGTCGCTATCCATTTTTAACTTTTAATTTGTATTTTAAAAACAAAACACATTGCGAAACATTAAATTCACGCGTACGTGTATTGTCAGTGAACTTGCCGCCATTAAAATCTAACCAATGAGAGCGCAGCTGCGCGCGCAGGGCCAATCAGGAGCGAGCGCGCGCTGTTCTTTTTTTATTTAATTGGCACAAGATCTTGCCAAAGATTGCCTTGATTTTCAATAGATGTATCCGTGACGGCTATTTTCCGAAAGTGTGGAAGCAAGCACACATTGTCCCTGTGCATAAGAAAGGCCAAAAATGTTTGGTTGAGAATTACAGACCAATATCTATTCTGAATGTATTGAGCAAACTTTTTGAAAGAGTTGTACATGGTCACATATATCCAATTATTGCTCCTCTTCTACCAATCGAGCAACATGGTTTTTTGAAGGGTCGCTCTACAGCAACTAACCTTGGAGTCTTTATTGATAGTGTACTTAGGGACATGGATGGTGGATCGCAAGTAGATGTAGTTTACACGGACTTTGAAAAAGCATTTGACCGCGTTGACCACATCATACTACTGCAGAAACTTTTTGAGTTGGGCATTCGTGGCAACTTGCTGAGATGGATGGAGTCATACTTGCGCAATCGATCTCAAGCAGTTGTCATCGGTGGATTTCGTTCCGATTTTATGGAGATTTGCTCTGGGGTTCCTCAAGGCTCGATTTTGGGTCCTCTCCTGTATGCATCTTACTTGTACGATATTGGTAGATGTTTTCAACATGCAAAGTTTCTTATGTATGCGGACGATACAAAAATATATATGAAAATAACGAACCCGCATGATTGTATAAACCTGCAGTCTGACTTGATCAGGATGGGACAATACTACTCTGACAATCGTTTAGGTATAAATATAAGTAAATGTCAATATATCTCTTTTACGAGAAAGAAAAAAAGTATTGATTTCATTTATCAAATTAATAAAATAGACTTAAAAAGAGTAGACTTAGTTGTAGACCTTGGCATTAGGATGGATGCTAAACTTTCCTTTTCGGATCATGTCCAGCATATTACTAATAAAGCTTACAAAAGCCTTGGTTTCGTTTTGCGTGTCAGTCGTCCCTTTTCAGACTTAGGTTGTTTAAAACTATTATATAATTCATATGTAAGAAGTGTGCTCGAGTATTGTTCCATAGTTTGGAATCCTCACTATGTAACATATAATGAAACCATTGAAAACATTCAGTATAAATTTACAAAACAGCTAAACTATAGATGTTATATTAGTCCCAATGATTACGAGGAGTCTTGTGTCCACCATAGGTTAACTACACTTGAAAAAAGAAGAACTCTCTCTGATATGGCCTTTCTGCACGGTATATGCAATGGATATATTGATTGCCCCGAACTCTTTCACAAGATCATGTGTTTTTGTTGTCCAAAAAAGCGTACTCGACACACTAGACTGTTTGCAGTTCCTCACTGTAGCACTCAATATGCCCAAAATTCTGTCGCCAAAAGATTGCAAAATACTTATAACCACAAATTTAAGCCTGTTGATCTATTCTGTGATAGTAAAACAAATTTCAAGCGTAACATACTCAAGATTCTGAATCAAGGCATTAGCCCTGAATGTCAGTCCTCAGTGTGACTGGTGACAACAACTTTAATGTTATGAAAACTCACATAGACACACACATGCACACACATAAACATATCTACGCACACAAACGCACACGTATATACTTTTTTATCATTATTTGTATTGTTTCTATGTAGCTTCTAATCGCATAACATACACACTCAGACACATAAACTGTTTCTTTAATTAAATATGTATATCATACTACTATATATATATTATAGCTAATAGTATAAATAATGTATGACTGTCTACAGAAAAAAATATGTTACATTAATAAAAAATAAATCTGTTATTGGCCTTAAGTACCACAATATCATTGAAACTATGTTAATTAAGGGCTGTGGATTTTGTTAATAAATAAATAAATAAATAAATAAAGAGTTTTGTGTATGTAAGTTTAGTAGTTTCGACGAAGTTTTCACGTATAACCCAACTGTTTTCAAAAGCCAGCCTAATATCAAAATTTTATACAACTTGTATGAGGATTTTGACATAAGGCTCGCCAGGTTAATTGGTCGCGTTTTATTGATGTTATAATGAGATTTTACGATATCGATGTGGATATTATACCATCATGTGAAATTGCTTAAATTGAGTGTTTTGTTATCTGCGCTATAACAGTAGTAATTATAAGTAAAGTATTGGAAACATAAGTAGAATGTTATAACATTAGTGTAGATAAAATATTTTATTGTATTTCATATATATTCATAGTGGTGTTCAGTGGATACCGTGGTCGGATGATACTTTGCAGAATGTATTGTTTTGTTACCGGTGACATACGACCACGGCTATCCTCTGAGCACCACTAAGAATATTTATTAAATACAATAAATATTAATTAAATAAATATTAATTACAAGTTAGTTCTTTGTGTGTCACTTCAATCTGAGTTAAATCTTCCTTAGTTTCTTGTGGTTTTACTGGTACGCTACGCAACTCAATGCACTTAATAAACCCGATTATGCATTGGTGGCGCCATCTATGACTACTTATTACGTAAGTTAATCATTCGGAAGAAATCATTACAGTTTTCAAATCCGACGAGAGATGTTGCACTGCGTAAATCAAATATTATGTGTCTTTGAAGTGTCACACACTTTATATTTTTGTAAATTGTTAAACACAATCCAAAATTTCATCGTACCGACGGGACTCGAACCCGCACCCCCCGGATTACACGTCCAGGTGCTCTGCCAATTAAGCCACGGTTCGATCCATCGATACGACGAAATTAGTGGATTGCATTTGTTAACCCAATTATGCATTGGTGGCGCCATCTATGACTTCTTATTACGTAAGTTAATCATTCAGTCATCATCAATCATTCAATCATTCAATCATCAGTTATAAATCGCGAAAGTTTAAAGTTTACAGAAATCATTACAGTATTCAAATCCGACGAGAGATGTTGCACTGCGTAAATCAAATATTATGTTTCTTTGAAGTGTCACACACTTTATATTTTTGTAAATTGTTAAACACAACCCAAAATTTCATCGTACCGACGGGACTCGAACCCGCACCCCCCGGATTACACGTCCAGGTGCTCTGCCAATTAAGCCACGGTTCGATCCATCGATACGACGAAATTAGTGGATTGCATTTGTTAACCCAATTATGCATTGGTGGCGCCATCTATGACTTCTTATTACGTAAGTTAATCATTCAGTCATCATCAATCATTCAATCATTCAATCATCAGATATAAATCGCGAAAGTTTAAAGTTTACAGAAATCATTACAGTATTCAAATCCGACGAGAGATGTTGCACTGCGTAAATCAAATATTATGTTTCTTTGAAGTGTCACACACTTTATATTTTTGTAAATTGTTAAACACAACCCAAAATTTCATCGTACCGACGGGACTCGAACCCGCACCCCCCGGATTACACGTCCAGGTGCTCTGCCAATTAAGCCACGGTTCGATCCATCGATACGACGAAATTAGTGGATTGCATTAGTTAACCCAATTATGCATTGGTGGCGCCATCTATTCGTCGGTACGATGAAATTTTGGATTGTGAAAATTTACGAAATCTCATTTGTTAAATTATGATAAGTAGTTTAGAAGTTATGAGGGAACAGATGAACATACATACAAACATACATACTTACATACTTACATACATACATACATACCCACATACCGGTCAAAACATAACCCTCCTTTTGCTTCGCCGTAGTCGGGTAAAAACTAAAACAACCGACTTCCATGCCCCGCGAATCAATTTCAGTAGCAACTTTGAGACGTTTATCGTCATATCTCTGGATACTCATCAGATCTCGATGAAATTACATCATCATCATCATCAGCCGGTGTCAGTCTACTGCTGGACGTAGGCCTCTCCCAAGATGCGCCACTGAGCCCGGTCTTCGGCTCTTCTTTTCTAGTCACTGCCCACCGCTTTCGATCGATAACTATAGTTCTCTGGCGAATTACTTCGTTCCGGATTCGATCCCGCAGAGAAATACCAAGCATAGCCCTTCCCATAGCTCGCTGAGCGACTATAACTGGTTGACCAGTCGAAATGTTTGTGTCCACGTTTCGGCTCCGTATGTCATTACAGGTAGTGGTTACACGTACTGGTTAAAGACTTTTGTCTTTAGACACTGCGGTATAGGCAACGAGAAGACTCGATGGAGTTTTCCGAAAGCTGCCCAGCCCAGCTGAATTCTTCTCTGGATTTCCTTTTCGAAGTTGTGTTTGCCTAGTTGGAGCGTCTGCCTTAGGTAAAAATTAGTAAAAACTTAGTGACAACTTCGAGTGGGATTCCATCTACGGCAATCGGTTACGGAACAACGTGCTCGTTGTACATGACTTTGGTTTTATCCAAATTTATCCGGAGACCGATGCGACGAGAAAAATCAGCTAGGCCATTCAACATCCTTTGTAGGGCCTGCAGCGTCTATGCCATAATGACGATGTCATCTGCGAATCGTAAGTGAGAGATGTACCTGCCGTTGATGTTAATGTCACAATCTTTCCAGTCCAGCGTCTTAAACATATCTTCCATGGCGTTAGTGACCAGTTTCGGGGATATGACGTCCCCCTGTCTCACTCCTCGACGCAGGTGGACATGTTTAGTTCGTTGTTTCGTTACTTGTACAGTCATCGTTGTGGCATTATACAGACATCTCATCACTTCAATATATCGCCAGTCGACTTGGCAACGCTGGAAGGACTCGAGAACGGACCAGGTTTCGATTGAGTATGCTAAGCACAGGGGCCGATTGTACTTTTCGGTCTTCTGTACAATCTGCCGCACCGTGTGGATGTGGTCTATGGTGCCGTAACCGCTTCGAAAACCCGACCTGTTCTGGAGGTTGATGAAATTACAAAGGGATCTAATACCAAGGAAACGTTTCCTACCGATTAAAAAAAGGAATCATTCGATTCGGTTCACAATTGTCGGAGTAATCGCGTAACATACATACAAACAAAAAACATACAGACGAATTGAGAACCGTTCTTCTTTTTGGAAGTTGGTTGAAAAGAGAAAACAATACTGTAAAACCATGTTAAACCACAATTATACCCAACCCATCAAACAAAAGCAATACAAAGGTTTAGTAAATCCTGTGTCAAACTGAAGTAACCCTCACGTAAACTCGACAGTTGCTCATATTCACCTATCGACTTGCAATAAAGCAATTTAGCCGACGTTTGGGATGAGCGGCGGCAAGCGTTATGAATATCAACGGCAGGCCGGAAAACTTGAGCTGATGTCGTAGAATACATGCTAGTTACACGATTGTCTTTGCAAAGGACTATGTTCACTATATTTTTCTACTTAAGTATTACGTAAAAGACATATAATACTTCCATTCTTCCAAAACAGTACGTTACTCGTACCAACTGCTGAACATAGGCTTCTTCAACTGCACGCCACTGTGGACTTGGCTACTTTCATCTAGCTTCTGCCGGTAGTGAAGATCAATGTTCAACCTAATCTGAGGGTACTATCTTTTACTCGCACAATTTCTATACTCGTACATAAAAATATGTGGCCAAGGAAGAAACTAGCTTCCACAACACAAGTTTTCCAATTTACAAATAATACAGTTTACTTTAGGGTGTATGAATAAATTTTTATATAATATATTATTTCAGTCACTTTTTAACCGACTTCACAAAAAAGGAGGAGGTTCTCAATTCGTCGGAATCTTTTTTTTAAATTATTTTTTTATTGATTTTTAAATATTTTTCACCGATTACTCGAAGATGCCTGAACCAATTTGGAAAATTCTTTCTTTGTTTTAAAGGGTACCTACCCTTCACAGGTGGTCCCATTTAAATTTTAACGAAATCGGCCAACCGTTTTTAATATATCAACATTTGTATTACGACGCATTTACTTATCTCAACGACTTACTAGTTACTAGTAACTACTGGCACAGATTATGTAATAGTTACTGCGTCTACTGGCTACTTTGATTAGCACGACGTTTATACACAACTAGCTGTACCCCCGACTTCGTCCGCGTGGAATAGTGTCTTTGGGTAGAATTTTTAATTATTTAGGCTAATTATTTTACAAATAAGACACATGCGTATCCCACCTACACCGCACCGTACCATGCCACGGTAATCCCTCCTCCCCCTTTTCCTTACCCCTCACCCCTCCCCTCCCCTCCCCCTCTCTCTTGCCCTCACTCCCCTGCCCCTCTTACCCCCACTTCCCTCTCCCCCTCCCCTTTCCCCCCACTTCCCTGTCCCCTCCCCCTCTTACTCTCACTTCCCACTCTCCCTCCCCTTTCCCTCCACTTCTCCCTCCCCTCCCCCTCTCTATTCCCCCCTTTCCCTTCCCTTCCCTTGAGGGTAAAACTTTTACAAACTTTGAATGCCATATTTATTTATATCGAATTAACAATAAAAATAAGTTTCAAGTCTCTAGCTCTTAAAATGACGATACTTCCATACAACTTTTCATCCCCCCTTTCAACCCCTTACAACCCTATTTTCGCATTAAAAAGTAGCCTATGTCCTTTCTCAGGCTCTAGACTATCTGTGTACCAAATTTTATTTCAATCGGTTCAGTGGTTTTGGCGTGAAAGTGACACAGGCAGACAGACAGACAGAGTTACTTTCGCATTTATAATATTAAGTTAGGATGGAGGTTGCTATTGCATATACTTTTGAAGCCTAAAAAATATGACCTTTAATGTGTTTTCATCTTTCGTTGATTTTGGTTTTTGACAGATATAGTGTGTCAGTGCCCAGACACGCAATTGTATAGATGCATGTAACTTAATTAAAATTTATTTTGCACTAAAAAGAGTAAAATAAATTCTAAATATAATTATTAAATATTATAATTATAATTCTAATCTACTATCCAATAGACTTGGCTGGCACCGACTTCAAATAGATAAGTGGGTAATAAGTAATTTATTTTTAGCTTTTGAGTGCCTGTTTGTGGTTATAAAGTCGTTTTTTTTTTATTAATTTATTCGTCATTACATTGCATGTCATACTGTATACAATAACAAAAATTAAACAGGTCACAATAATTAATAAAAATAAAATAAAAACTAAACATCACAATAATAAAAATAAGAATTGCTAATCACAAAACAATATGTTTACAAATATATACGAGACAAATAACATGCCTTTTATTTACAAATATAATATAATATACAAGTTTAATATATATTTTTAGGGTTCCGAACCCAAAGGGTACCAACGGAACCCTATTGCTGAGACTCCGCTGTCCGTCTGTCTGTCTGTCTGTCTGTCTGTCTGTCTGTCTGTCTGTCTGTCTGTCCGTCTGTCACCAGGCTGTATCTCATGAACCGTGATAGTTAGACGGTTGAAATTTTCTCAGATGATGTATTTCTGTTGCCGCTATAACAACAAATACTAAGAACAGAACAAAGTTAAAAATTAAAGGGTTTAAAACAAAAACGTGTTTATTACGATTCGATACGATACGAAATTAATTCACCTCGACGCAGCGAGATGGCAGCACAGGAAAAATTAGCACGCGCAAGCGTTTCATTTGTTAAATTTGTAGGCCTCGGTCGATTTGTTTACTTAGTTGAAGTTCATTTGCACATATGTAGTGTACAGTATTATTGAATAATATATCCACAGTTTCAGTATAAAAAGAGCTTTAATTAGTTAGAAATAGTAGAAAGTTAGTCGTACGAACACGCGGTCTTCTAGATATTTAATTATTATATTAATTACCTTTGTTTGTGTTAATACTTACTTATTAAATACTCAATTGGTGTTCGTGGCGTTCGGACTTCGGAAATTCGGAACCCTTCGTGTGCGGGACAAAAGTCTGACCTCGCACTTGGCCAGTTTTATTTATTTACATCGCCACTTTTATTTAGGTTTTTCCAAGCTGTATCCCAAAGAAATTTCACCGTCTGTCAATTAACGGGTGGCATTTTGAATATATTTTTGATTCAAGATTGCTTGGGCTGTCCGTTTTGAAATAATTTTTTTTTTTTCCACAATGTGAGGAATGCTTTGTGTCTTTGTTCATAAAGTCTTTGTTCTGTACCAAAACTGCGATGTTTGGTTGGGCCTTAAAGGTACGGCCATACCGCAGCGTCCTGCGATCTGCGGGCGCGATCTCAGTACTTTTCAATTGTTTTTTGATCGCGTTTGGTGTGAACCAGTCCGTACAGATACTACTGCGCTATCTAATCGCCGCCTAGATCGCGCACGCAGAACGCTGCGGTGTGTCCGTACCTTTAGGATTTTATTTAAGCTCACATTATTTGTTTTGTGGCAATCATTGTAAAAACACAATTTGTTAGATATGCAAGCACTAACCTTGAGCCATGTGTTTTGAAAACAATCATTAAATTTTGCTGCATTAGAATGTGTCTTAGTTAAACATTCTCCATTAGTAATAACTCTGGGGAGCATCTTATCATCGAAGTTCTTCTTTCTCATACTAAAATACTTCTCGGAGTCTATTATAGCCCTTCTTCACGCATTAACTTCTTTTCCTCTTTTGAAAACAGTTTAGAAAATCTTTTGCCTTCCTATTCTCACTCAATAGTCATGGGGGATTTCAACACTTGCCTCTTGAAAAATGATTTCCGTTCTTCTCAACTAAAGAATGTGATAAACTCTTGTAACATGCACATTTTACCTTTAAACGCCACTCATCATTTTCCAAATTCTGCCCCTTCTCTTCTAGATCTCATTTTTGTCTCTTCTTCAGCTCATTTCGAAAAGCACGGTCAGTTATCTGCCGATGCTTTTTCGTATCATGACCTCATATTCTTATCATATAAAATACGTCACCAAAAGCTAAACCCACTATAATTCTGCAACGCAATTTTGGTGGCATGGATGAGAAAACTTTTATAGAAGACGCTGAAAAAATAGACTGGAAACCTGTTATAGATGCTGAGACAATTGATGACCAAGTGTCAATTTTTAATTCCTTGATTACTCAGCTTTATGACATACATGCTCCACTACGTCGAATCAAAATAAAGCAACTTCCAGCACCTTGGCTCGATGATGATATTAAAGTTCTTATGCATAAGAAATCTGTTGCTAAGTCTAAATTTAAAATGAATCCTTCTGTTGCTAATAAGAAAAAGTACGCTAGGTCACGGAATCGCTGCAATAGAGTGTGTAGGGATGCACAGCGCCGCTATATCCACATATATGTTGAAAATAAAGATCCATCTAAAGTCTGGAAATTTCTAAGGTCTCTTAGAGTCGGTAAATCTCGTCAAAGTGATTCTTTTCCACAACATATTAATATAAATTCTCTGAACCAGCATTTCTCTTTGTCGCCAATTATTGCAGACACAAATAAGATTACGACACTACATCATCTTTCTACTTTAGTGACTTCTGACCATCCTCAATTTTTCTTTACTCCATTCACCGTCTGTGATGTTAAGAAGAGCATACTCGCTATTACCTCTAATGCAGTTGGAATCGATGGTATAAGCCGGAACATGCTGATTCCCATCCCCGACATTATTCTTCCCTTCCTTTGTCAAATTCTCAATTTTTCAATATCCTCTAGCACCTTTCCTTCTGCATGGAAAGATGCTCAAATTATACCACTACCTAAAAAACCTAACCCTAAGTCCCTAACTGAATACCGTCCCATATCTATTCTTCCATTCCTTTCCAAAGTTCTCGAGCGCCTCGTGCATAAGCAGTTACATTCCTATCTCGTCTCAAACCAACTCCTTAATCCTTTCCAATCTGGCTTTCGCCCTGGTCACAGCACAGTTACTGCCCTAGTTAAAATAACAGATGATATTCGTTTAGGTATGGAAAATGGGCAGGTAACTGTGCTGACGCTACTTGATTTCAGCAACGCCTTTAATACCATCGATTTTGACATACTCCTTGCATTGCTTCGCTCGATTAACATATCTCCAACGGTGATTGAATGGTTTCGTAGTTACCTTTTTGGACGTCGTCAGCAAGTCCGCACTGAAAACACTTTCTCTTCTTGGTGTGACACAACTGCCGGCGTGCCGCAGGGCGGCGTGCTTTCTCCCCTTCTTTTTGCTGTTTTTATCAATTCAATTTCATTTCGCCTTACTTCTTCTTACCATCTCTATGCAGACGATCTCCAAATCTACACATAAGCTCCTCTCAGTCTTTTATCTGAGGCAGTAGATCAAATTAATAGTGATATTTGTAATGTCTCTCAATGGAGTCAATCGTACGGTCTTAAAATAAACCCTGCTAAAACGCAAGTTCTTATTATAGGAAGTTCAAGAACCGTTGCCAAAATCGACTGGGCAACATTACCACAGATCGTATTTGAGGGGCTTACAATTCCTTACAGTCAAACTGCAAAAAATTTGGGTGTTATATTCGATCACCATATGTCATGGGGACCTCAGCTGACAACAATCAGCAACAAAATGTTTGCCTCTGCTGCTTCACTGAGGAGGCTTCGAAATTTCTTGCCTACCGCTACTAAAATTGCGCTTGCACAATCTATTCTTCTACCTATCCTCGACTACGCTGACGCTAGCTATCTTGACATGTCTGAAGAGCAGCTAAATAAACTTGAGCGACTACAAAACCTTGCAATCAGGTTTATATTTGGCCTACGCAAATATGACCATGTTTCTGAATTTCGCTCTAAGCTCAAGTGGCTGCCAATTCGCCTTCGCCGGAATGCACATATATTGTCTCTTGTTTACATCATCCTATTTAATCCTACTTCCCCTCCTTACCTTAAGCTCATGTTCCAATTCCTTCGCGACTCCAATACCCTGTCTTTACGGTCATCAGATAATCATACACTTTCTATGCCCAGCCATCATAGCTCATTCTATGACAAATCATTTGCAGTACAAGCTGTCAGACTCTGGAATGCGCTTCCATTGGAAGTAAAACGCTCACAAACACTTGCTACTTTTAAAGACCGCGTCAAGGCCCACTATCTCTCCTAAACTGCTACTGTTTTCTATCTAAGTTCTCTTATATATTTTATTATATTTATATATGTATAATATGTATATGTATAGTATGTATATATGCATAGTTTTGTATATATATATATTGTATTGTATACTTTTATTGTGTGTATGGTATTGTTATGTATGTG
This sequence comes from Cabera pusaria, assembly GCA_954871355.1. Lineage (NCBI taxonomy): Eukaryota > Metazoa > Arthropoda > Insecta > Lepidoptera > Geometridae > Cabera > Cabera pusaria. The sequence continues at coordinate 12,288,462 of OX940897.1, forward strand.
TATTGTAATGTATAAAATATGTACGTACTTTTGTTATAATGTACTTATTAATTATTCTGATTTATTTATTTATTATTTTTGTTCTTTTTTAACACCTATATACCGCCATGTATGTTAAGTTTTTCTTTCTCCACCCTAAGGTTGTCTGGAAGAGATCGCTTTAAGCGATAAGACCGCCTGTTGTTACACCTTTTGTTAAATGTTTATTTTTTTAAGTTTTATTTGTTTGGTGTTCAATAAAGAGTTTCTATCTATCTATCTATAACCCAACCATCTGATATAAACTGTTCTGGCACCTGAGAAAGCACTATGCAAAGCTGTACATGTGCTTTATTCATCTTTGATTTTGTCAAATCTAGCTTTTTTGCTTCCCGCCACACAGGTTGACTGAAATCATAATCATAATCATCATAATCATAATCATAATTTATTCATCAATTTAACTTATTACAACTTCATATGTACCTACCTTTACAATTTTAAACTAGTAATTTTATATTAATGTAAACAAATAATGAGGGTACATCTTGCCGTTGTCAGCCGTGCTAGGTCGTACCTGTGGTACAGCTGACAATCACTTCCAACAGTGCGCTCACACCAATATATATAATTATAATGAAATAAATCTACATTTAACTGTTAGATTTGAAAATAAAAATTGGTAAATTACAAATAAAATATAAATATAAAGTGTCTCCCATATTGGCCAGTGTCAAAACTAGATATTACTCGCAAGTCGGGGCTGCAGTCCTCGCATTAGTGGTTTGACGACAATGTAGGTGCGATAAGCCATTGTATTTCGCAGGTAAACGCTTAGAATGGGACACAAACAAGTGTGGAGTAGTTTCGTATATAAATAATTTAGTTAATATAATTTTATTATTTTTTTTCTTTTTTTTTTACCTTTTTAATTTACATATCCAGAATGCAATATTAAAGGCAAATAGGTTTAGGTAGGTAAGTAGAAAAAATAAAGATATACATAATTATATCACTCTCGATGTTGGCTGATAATATATTATGCATGCAAGTTGTGTGTGTGTGCGCGGGTGTGTGTTTTATGGTATGTGTGTGCGTGTGCGTGTGCGTGCGTGCATGCGTGTGTGTGTGAGTATGTGTGTGTGTGTGTGTTTTGAGTGGTGTTACATTTTATATATCATCAATTTTTCAGTATCATTATAATTAAGAGTTAGCAAATATTTCGTGGCATTTGCTTTACATCTATAAAAAGTCAGGGTATAGATGTTAACAATTTTATTTAAGCTTTTATACAGGAATGGACCCAAAAAACATAAGTGTCTATGGGCATAAGCTGACGAGAATTTAGAGAGATTCACTAGCGAATCTTTCCTTCGTTTATTGTTATAGCTTGCTAAGTCACATGGAGTAATAGTATGAGTCTTTAGAATAGCCTTCAGGATGTAAATCTGCCTGACTGTGAGTAGGTTTGTTTCACAGTATAGTTGCCTGGTAGAAAATCTAAAGGGTTTGGATAACATTACCTTCAGTATTGCACGTTGAGATCTCTCCACCCGTAGCATAAAGGTTTTGTATGTACCACCCCAGACTAGGATACAATATGATATCAGAGAGTGACAGAGAAATGGAACATGCAACCTCGCGACTTTGCTCAGGGAACACTTGCTCCGCAGCAAACATCGCACTGGTTTCGAAATCTGTGGTGATGTTGTCAGGTTCAAATTCAGAAACTAGACGTTGTATAAGTTTCCACATCTGATTATACGTATTTTGGGTTTTATCTGACAGCAATGCATAAACCATTGCAACTCTTTAGAACCATTTAATTTAAATAATCTAATACAGGTTATTTCTATTCAAATTTAATTAACTTATTGGGAATTTTCAAAGATATATTTATCTAAATCTAGGTAAAAGTGAAAGTTGACACCATTCTTCATATTTTATTAGTTGTTGGTAATTTTTAGGGTTCCGTACCTCAAAAGAAAAAATAATCCTTATAGGATCACTTTGTTGTCCGTCTGTCTGTAGGTCAAGACCTTTTTCTCAAGGTACCGAGTTGAAATTTAAATCAAATACTCGGGTCTACGGTATCTTTCAGCCATGAAAAAAGTAAACTTGTAACGTCAACGCGATAAAAAAAATATGATCGTTTATGTACCATATTTTAGCATATTTTGCGATTTCAAATTTGGCAATGTCTTGAACTACTTAAATAGGAATAGATCTGAAAACCGTAAATATGCAGCTTAATAACAAAAAAAAATGAATTTACTATTGCAAACCTATTATTTGCAGTTGGTGCGATATGTTTTCTATGGATCGAACTGCAAAGTTAAGTTTGTCCTTTAACCTAGTTTGAGAAGTTGGTACGGATGTACGGAAGCCTCGGTGGGCGAGTCCACCTCGATTTAGTCAGTTTTTACCCGACTGCGCGACGCAAAGGAGAGGTAATGTGTTTATCAGTCTATATATGTATGTATGTATGTATGTATGTTTGTTCCTTTGTGGCACACTAGAGACCAAACGCGTGGGCCGATTTTGATAATTGGCACGTCAATAGATTCGCCATGCTAGCGCGAGTGTCAACGAAAACATAAAAAATTGAAAAATTCAAAATGGCGGATTTCAGACGCCAAAATTTGGGGTTCAAAAAAAATTTTTTTTTTCAAAACCTATCGAGTGGGTTATCGAATTAAAGGTCTTAAAATGGAGATTCAAAATATATTTATAACAAATAATTTATGATCGTACAAATCGAAAAAAAAAACGATTTTACATGCCGCGTTAGTCACTTTCAGTAACAAGTTTGCGGTGCTTATCTCTGAAGTTACTTATCAGATCTCAATAAAATTACAATGAGACCAAACGAAAATTATATTAACTCAAACAAAAAAAGAATTTTCCAAATCGGTTAAGAATTGATTGAGTTCTGAGGTAACAAACAACCTCTTCCTTTTGGTATAGTCGTTTAAAAGTACAACTGTAAAGTAAGTAAGCTTAAAAAGCAATACCCTATCTATTTCACGCATTTCGGTTTTTTGTTCAGATTACGGAATTTTCCGTCCTTTAATTAACTAAAAAGTGTAAAATAAAACATTAAATTAAAAAATCAAAGAACCCGACTGCGCAAAAAATGAAGTGTTAAAAAACGAACTGAAAAGAAAAAAACAAATAAGTCTAGTGGTTTAGACTTCTGTTTAGGGATATCAAAAAACTATACCATTTAAATTCTTTCTCGGTCGATACACTCATAAAATAAATTATACATTGTTATATGGAATATAGAGACTTTAACAGTCGGGACACATTAATCCCCATTCGTTAAGCCATTAATGTGTCCCGACTTCTACTTAAAATATTCCAAATAACTATCTTAGTTACATCTAAACGAAACGAATCAATTTAATAAAGAAATAGAAACCAACAACTACTTTCACACGATAATCTATTTAGCGAACCTATCTTTGAACTAAGCATGATTTCTCAAACACGCAATCTGCCAGCTATCAAATAGGGTAGATTATTTTACCTTGTACTGGTTAAAACTAGTTAACTCCAGTAACTAGTCACAAGTGTAAAATATAGTGTGTCCAGCGATGTGTAAATAGTGATTTGTGCTAATTTATGCAATTTGATATGTCTGGGATCCAAGTCGTTTAAGGGCAGGCTCATTTTAATGCATTGCATTTGGCATTAAAATGAGCCTGCCCTACGATCGAGTTGTAAGAAACGGTTTAAATGCTGCACAGATAACGATGCAAATAAAAAACTCGGAGAGACACTAATAAATAATTTAAATAAAGCAATAATAAAAGTATATTTACATGAATATACTCGCGTTCAAACTAGCTTTTACATATTGAGATTTTTGGTTACTTACTAAATATTGCTAACACATGATGATACTACGATGATTTTGAAACATGATGTATTTAATAACTTCACATTAACTATTCATGTTTAAAAATAACTTTTTTTTTTAACATTATTATATGGTTTTTATTAGGTATATTTGTTTGTTTATAGTTAGGTAGTTTTAAAAATATAGTAATGTATTATAACATATTTATGTTTGAAAAGAATCGTAGATAGAAATAACTTATCTCTCTCTCTCTCATAATTTTATATGAAACTTAAACTATAACTTATTACTAAGATTGAGAGCATAGAGTACTTTTCTAAATACTGAAAATTGAGGGCGAGTACGAATTAATACTATTTTATTAGCAATATTTCGTTTTGTCACTATCAAATATATGTCATGGACTGGTATTTTTAACCGACTTCAAAAATAGGAGGAGGTTTCTCAATTCGACCGTATATATATATATATTTTTAATGTTTGTTCGCGGATAACTTCGTCGTTTATGAACCGATTTTGATTATTCTTTTTTTGTTCGAAAGGAGATATCTCAAGTATGGTACCATGGTAATTTTATCGAGGTTTTATAAGTATCTCCAGAAATATTGAGATAAACATCTCAAAATTGGTACTGAAAATGAATAGCGCGGCATTGAAGTCGGTTAATTTTTAGTTTTTAAACGATATTATTTATATTAAATTGACCATATAGAAAGCTCAATTTCAATAAGGTTGGTAGGTTTATCACCTACTATATGAAATTATTCGCTTTTCAATCAAAATTTTATTTTCGTCTAAGAATTTATATGATCAGCCGCTCAGATTTATTGAAAACTGTAGATGAAAACTTGATTATTAAACGATTCAAAGCACGTGGCTCGGCATTTTTTTAAATAAATGCCGTGAAGTTGAAAGCGTATGCATAATTAAAAAGCTTAACTCATGTATGTTAAACGTTTTGAGGGCTTGATACATGGTAATTGAGATAAGGTGATTGGATTAAAAATAGATTTGAACCATAATCGGTGTCTTTAATTTAAAATGTTAATGACAGATATCATCAGCTTATTAACGCAGTAAACTTAACTAATATACCGTTTTAATCATTTTCTCACAGTTGGAAATTTTAACTATTTGTGTTTTGTAATGTTGGGATAGCAGAGCTTCTTCTTTGTGTTTATTTAAAATGATAATATTAGACAGAGCTAGCTAGAGATTCACTTGACATCTGCATATAATAAACACACAGGTGGTAGAAGCATTTATTATACCGATGTATGATGTGACCTGACTTGTGACCTGACTTGTGACCAAAAAGTAGCTTGTTGTTGTTGTTTGTTGTTGTGTTTGTTTTAGGCGCGATAAGTCCCGTATTTTAATATTTATAACTATAAAAAGTAGCTTACCACTATCGAGGAAAAAATCTGCTCGTAAACCTACGGTGTTCCGACAGCATATTATAGCCCTTGAAAGTGAATATTCTAGGCCTTGCGTGTTCACCATCTTCGGCTATATCATCGCTTACCAGCAGGCGTGATAGTGGTCAAACGCTAGCCTAGAAGATATATACAACAAAGAAATATAACAAATACCCAGGTACTGTCGCATGCTGAACTATATAGTTTGGTAGAAAGTATAAGTGCACTGCGGCCGTCTCCAAGAGATGTAGATGTTGAGTCTCTCATAGGGATCACATCTCACATATACATTATATTACCTACTAGCGTAAAGACAAGCCCACTATGGTACCTAACTTACTGGCCCTAAAACCACTACAGTAGAGATAGGTCTTTGTATAATAGTGACAATAGACGATTTCTTATAAAATTATTTTTAGTGTAGTATAAGTGGACCCCTCGATCGTACAGGCCCCCCATTCATTTATAAGTTAAATGTTCTCTTGGTAAGATCCTTAGACTTTATGCAACCTTTTGAGAACTTGGAAAGCCGGTATCAGTCTACTGCTGGACATAGGCCTCTGAGAGCCTCTGAGACAACTGAGATTGATCTTTGGCTCTTCTTTGCCAGTCACTGCCCACCACTTTGCGAAAGCCGTTGCTTCGCCTGGTCACTGGGCGCTCTACGCTACGTACTATTAAGTATTCTGTGTCGCGGTATCAACTCTAGAACCAGTCTACTCCAACGGTGATCGGTTCTGCGGCAGATTTGACCAGCCTACCACCACTTCAGTTTGCTTATCCGTTGAGCTATGTCGAACTCTTTAGTTCTCTTGCGATTTACTTCGTTCCGGATGATCCCGCAGAGAAACAGCGAACATAGAACTCTCTCCATAGCTTGCGGAGCGATTCAAAATTGGTACACTAGCCACAAAATTGTTAGAAGTAAAGTTTTGTTTAACTAGTTGGAGCGTACCTTCTGGTATTTTAATGAAAATTGGAAAGTACAAAAGGTCAAAATCGTTGACTCTAGAAATATCTTATCAATTCTGTTCTTTGCAATGGAATGAAAAAAAAGCAATAGGGTTGGTGAAAAGCGACATTCAGTTTTAATGGTACTTTTTTACGTGCAAGCCACTTTAGTTTGAATATTTAGGGAAAGAATATAGCGGATAAGCTATTTAAAAAAAAATATTGTGTTTGGACATGAATATTAGGGTTTATTTAGATTTTAGTCTACATTTAGATTTATAAAGAGTTTTAATGTATGATATAGATATGATTGATTTTAGGGTTGCGAATGAAATAAATTGTTTATAATGTTATAAATCATTATATATTAATTATATTATATTAGGTACACACAATTTTTTAAAAGTTATTTTAGGGTATTTTATGTAATCTATGTACATTATTCTCGTTGCTTTTGCTTTCTTCAGAGAAAAAACAAAAGGCAAATCCTTTAGTTTATATTAATCGGGTTCCCATGTAGTGTGTATATATTGCTAACTCAATAATAGCCTGCTAACGTAGGGTATCACGATAATACCCAGCAAAACTCTCCATAGCAAAACTCTTCCTCCACGATAAATTAAAACCGTCACCTCTACTGCAAGTACCCAAAAACTTTCACGCTTTTATTTTTTGTGCTACTTTTGTAAAAAAAAATCAATAAATTTTATAAAAGCCATTTACAGAACACAACACTTTAAGCTTTTGAAAAGTTCACAGTTCATACGTGTCATTTATTTTTTGAGGGTATGTCTACACTATGATGTAGATTGCGCTTTTAGTTATCAAGTCGCCACACGCGATTCTACAATCATGGAGCAATGAATGCATATCAAACCCGGGTTTTAACACCTCGACAATACAATTCTGAGCCACTGTGCTTCCGTGTTTTAGGCGCCCTCAGCCTTCCGAGAAGTTAATTTACATTATGATTTGGGAACTGCCAAATAGGTCGCAGATAAGTACATACTATGACTAGGTCAACGAGACCCAACGTAAAGGTGTAACTACATTGATCGTCTGCAGCTCATTACTTACATCTTCAACTTTGTAGGATGATAAATTACCCTATTATTATCATCATCTTCGTTTTAACCTTTATGGCTGCCAGTTGATGTTACCTTTCTATTGGATTATCTACGTTATATTTTTGAGATTTTGTTACGGAGCCGTGAAGAATTATTATTTTCTTCGTTTTGAAGCCACAAAATGACTAAGTGATTATTACACCGGAAATTGGACATCAAATTGAGGGCAGGTATCAGGTAATGGAACGCTAAACTGTAATACACTCAATAGTATGTCCTTTTGTCACCTAATCAAAAGTGCGTGACCCTGACTATTATTATGTATTTTTTATGTGTGATGTCAAATTAATGATTTTTCTTTCTTTCTTTCTTTCTTTCTTTATTTCTTTCTTTCTTCTTTATTAATCGCACGCCATGGACGAATCTCTGTATATTTCAGTCATCTTTGATTTGATGAAGATCAAGTTAGTATCTTTGATTAAGAGATATCACAGCACATGAATAATACAGGAGGTTGTCATCAAATTATTAATTCGATGGAGGTAGTAGACATTAGTAGATAAAGCTAGAAACTAGACGTAAAAATGCACGTTACATATTGTTTTACTGGCAACCAGCGTAGCAATATAGCCAGCATTTTGAAAGACTTGACCATCCACCAGAGGTTTGCTCCATCAGTTATTTAAATATTAGACTAAATGTTGTCATTTAATCAATAGCTTAGCTGCCTAATGACCAATACCGAGGTTACCTTCAAATTATACCTGCAGATTTTCAAAGCCACTTTTCTCTTCACTTTGCCTGCAAAAAGTAGCAAGAAGTGAAACACATGTATTAAGTAAACAGACCTTGTTACGTAGTACCGACAAAGCTGTCCAGGAGTCGACGGAACTGAACCGAAATGCGGTGGCAGAATTAACATACGTTTCCCATGTGAGCCGTCAAACGGTCCCTGCATACTTTCGGGCTTTTGTGCCGTCACTTATACACGTTTCCAAGTGTTTTTACTTGGTGTTCACTTTGTCAGATTTTTTTGTATGAAACTAGATCCCGTTCTGACTTCGTACAGTAGAGCACATACGAGTATGCCTGCGTCTGTTTGCAACAGTTTGTTGCGTCGAGTATGAAACAATCATTGTCATATTTCAGCCATAACACCTTAACAAATTATACACATACACCTTTTTCATGACAACAAAAATCTAAGATAATTTCATTACGTATGTAATGGACGTATTTTGTACACTAATTAAAGCCCCGTAATTCAATTAAATCATGACATGAATAATAACAAAATGTTTTATAAAACCTTCAGATCTTTTGAAATTAAACTTTTTCCTCATTGAAATATACTTTCCTACTCTAATGCGTAATGCCTTATTAAAAAATGAATCTGAAAATGGTGTCGACATAAATTATTAATGATCTGAACTGGTCTGCCATTAGGAGGACTATTACATTTAATTCGATTGAATAAAATGAGCGTCCGATTTACAGTTCTATATTTATAGAGTTTAAATTAAATTTTAACAGCTCTACAATAATTGCAAGTATCATTAACGGCTTATTAGTTTAACTGAGGTTTATGATTAGGATAATTATGGTGGTTATTTAAAAGCCTCTATAAAACTTTGTCTTCAATATTTTTCACCTGCATACAGCTATAATATGTAAAGAACATATTTTAGACTTTTTGTTATTTATTTATTAAAAGCACAAAACAGATCACACTCAAAACATTATAAAATGAAGGAACAGTTGTTTTTAAAGCTGGATAGTGATCCAACAGCATGTGCTTACAGCTATACAAAGTATATACAAATCATACGTGTGTGCTCGTAGCTAATAAAATTATACGAAAAGAAAAACAGGTATAGTGATTTTGAATCATGATTATAAAAGTACAGACTATTATACTCACTACTATTTGTTGTCTACTGTCTCGACCTAGGTTTCGTGCATTAGGGTCTTAGCGATCTTAATACGTAAACTCCCGAGGAAATGTACTTGGACATACACGAAACCTAAGTTGAGTTACAATCAACAACAAATAGTAGTGAGTATAATAGTCGGTACTTTAATAAACAGCTATAACATAACATTTTAGCGGAGCCATAAAGCTTCAGTATGTTGATATTTTCTTGCAGACGTCATCAAGGCGTCAAAGAGAAAGACTAGGTACTGCCTCTAAGCACCCCTATGTGACGAACAACGACCAGTACAAACGTAATTCCAAAATAATTTAATATTAGAGCACATTTCATGATCATCATCAGCCTATATTAGTCCACCACCACTGAGCACGATTTTCGGCTACTCTCATCCAACTATTTCCAGCCGCCTTGCGAAGATCATCGCTCCACCTAGTCTGAGGGCTTCCTACACTACGTTTGCCGATTCGCGGTCTCCACTCAAGAACTCGTTTACCCCAACGGTTGTCGGTTCTTCGGCTAATATGGCCGGCCCACTGCCACTTCAGTTTGCTAATCCGCTGAGCTATGTCGATAACTTTAGTTCTGTGTCGGATCACCTCATTTCGGATTCGATCCTTCAAAGAAACTCCGAGTATAACTCTTTCCATAGCTCGCTGAGTGACTTTAAATTTGTGGACTAGCCCAACCGTAAGTGTCCACGTTTCAGCACCGTATGTCATGACGGGTAGGACGCACTGATTGAAGACGTCTTTAGACTTTTTGGAATTGGCGATGTGAAAACACGACGTTGTTTCCCATATGCTGCCCAGCCCAGCTGTATTCTTCTATTGGCTTCATTCTCGAAGTTGCTTTTACCCAACTGCAGAGCTTGCCCGAGATAAACATACTCCTTAATAACTTCGAGATTACTGCCCTGTACTGCGATTGGTTCCGGACTTACATGCTCATTGAACATGACCTTCGTCTTGTCCAAGTTCACTATGACTAATGCGAGCACATTTACTATGATGCTATTCGGGCTTAGACAGTAATCTTCTTCTAGTTCCTACATAATTGTTTGTCCTAAATACTTACCATATTTTTTGTGATGATGCGGTCGAAGATGGTAAGCACGCTAGGCCTAGAATGGGAACTGGACTCTCAAGGATAGCTGCCGGAACACATTAGACGTTTGGCGACAGATTTTCTAACCCTAGGGGGCTTAGCTGGCCAGGCGGACACTAGATAGTATCCTACCACCATGCGGGGGTTGTTGGTTTCATAACGATGTTTTTCTTCACCGGAGGCGCACATACATTTTTCGATAGAAAAATCCATCGGTGCACGGAGGGGTTTGAACTTGGTACCACGGCATCAAAGCCGACCGTTCTCCCAATTACGCCACCGGGTCCTCAAATAATAATAGCAAATCTAATTTTACATGTTTAGTAAAAACAAGTAATATTTAAAAACCCTATTTAAACACGAGCTCTTATATAATCTACGACCAGAATAAGTCAAGACAAATCCAATGAGCCCAAATACGACGGGTATAACAAGTGTAGCTTAGGAGTTCCTATGGCCACCTTCCAGCTCCATCAAAAAATCAGCACCATGTCATCATAATATTGCATTGTCACGCGATTAACACATGTATGCAAAATTTCAGCTCTATCGGTAACCGGGAAGTGGATCAAATTTAATATGCAAGATTTGATGGCAAACATCGGGACAGGCGAAACTAAGTAAAAGGTTGTAAAAAGGAATAGTGTCATTTTCTTTATGCGATTATAAACAAAATTAATGCTTATTGTTAGTTTTCTACGGTTTAGTTGAAACCCGATCATAATTAATTTATGAATGCCGACATGACCGGCTGTTTGCATATTTATTAATTATGAAAATAACTTCATTATTTTAGCATGGTATACATAAACAAATTATACTCATATTCAGCGATCGCATCCGTTTGAATCCAATCAATATTATAATAGCGGTCTTCGGTCTGGTTTTCTCTAATTTGAAAATATCGAACATGTTAGCAAAGTTCCTGCTATAACTGACGTTTACATTGAGATTAATGAACAGTTACGGTCGGATTAAAGCGTTTTGTACGAGGATTAATATTCACTAGCGCCGTAGAGGAAGCTACGCACAAAGCCGACACGGAAAGGGTATTAAACAGTGGCTTCAATAAACGACCCAATAAGCTATGTAAAGTACGGGTGCATCGCGTCACATTACAACCCCTATGTAAGGTCGGTAGACGCATGCGCGTGCATCGCCGGCCGCGCACGGCATATGCGGAATATTAAAGGAGGAAAGAGAAAAAAATTAACTTGTGAAGCCATTTTCGTCTATCGGCCCCCTCGCCGCTCGGGGCTTCGGTGCACGCAGAGAGAGTCGCGAGCTCGCGGCGTACGAACGCGCTACCCCGCGCTGATTCTCGTCTGGCCGTACACACCGCCCGATATTACACGCGCGTCACCGACAACAATTTGTGCAGCGCTATCAGACTCGACAATAACAGAACTTTGTTTATTGGATTGTCTTCACGTTTCGCAGTGAATTGAACCGTCTATAGTGAAGTGATAAGTTTTCACAAGTTTGATTCTCATGTCAGTGAAAAGTTGTAGTGACAGGAACTGTAAATATTCATCGTGATCGTGATATAAGTGCCGTGTTGCTTGTTACATGACAGGTTTGACATGAAGTTTTGATAGTAATTCAGTAAATAGTTTCACTAATTACTTTCTGGACGAGTTCTTTGGACAAGTTCGACGTTTGATGGTCAAAATTTTGAAGGTACAGTAATAATTTCAGATATACACATACGATTTGAATTACTAGTTGCTATTGAATATTTATGATTATTGCTTTTATAAATTTATCGCTTGGTTTTATACAGTCTGAATCTAAATATTTATTTTTTTAATATTAACATGTTTATGTTTTGACGTATCGTTAATATTTAACGCTGTCACATTTTTTGTTGCTTTCACAAATTGTTTATCTGCCTGTGCCACCTTGTACCAGATATGTCTTCACCTGTCCTTTAAATCAGCTGCTCTACAATAAATGAACTGGACGAATAACAGACGATTTACAGGAAACAATTCAAAAGGTCCCATTTAGATAACAGGAGATATAAAAAATATGGAAGTTATATAACTTCCATCAATAAAATGTAAAACTATGTAAGAAGAGCCGATATAAAAAATTATGTTCCACAAAAAAAACTCACGACAGAGAATAGAAATAAAAAAGTACTCACTCCTTTTCTTTCAATCGAAGCAGTAAAAAACTTCATATGAGCACTCAGAAAGTTTAATGCTTCGAGGAGACATTAAATCATATCTTTTATTTATGAACTAATAACTCTGAGAGAGTTCTAAAATAGACAGTATATAATAAAAAATCTATAGTTACCCCTGATAAATTATTAGTAGACGTTCTTTTTATTGGAGTAACGAATGGTGAGATGAGTAATGGTGCAAGTTTTGCCGATAAATCTCCGTTTCTCGAATGAGAGGGGCTTCCGATGCGAGGGTAGTGTTTGGCAGACCTCCCGTACATGCTAGTTTTGTCTGATACACTTATCTAAACTCTACGATCGATTGTGGGGAAAATATTAAGTGGTGGCTTCAAAGGGAAGATAGAAGATTTTCTGAGGGACAAATAAATGAGATCTAATAAGAGTCTACGTCATTTTGCTGAGCTATTCTAAGTAACTGTTAATTTAGTTAGAGCTAAATTAACATTAACTTGGGCCAGCTCAGTTTTCGTTTCATTATTATAGGCCTACAATATGGACTATGTACCTATACCTAGTCCAATTTCTTTAAAAATACTTGTTCACAGAAATCGGACCCTATATAATGTTTTTCATTACAAAGCAACCTAATAAAATAGAATAACTAATGTTTATAAGTATAAAAGATAAAAATTGTGATATTGACCATCTTTCGTACAAATCTATCGATAAGTTTTGCCTATCGAAAAATTATTGAGTTTCAACAATATGTTATTTGATAGTTGAAAACGATCTGAATTATATTTTTTTTTAATACGATCTACGTAGCATATCGTCTTCATCAAATGTAATATCTGTGGTAACATTACACTGATAGGCAAACAAATCTGCTTGAACGTTATCTCCTAGTTCAACTATTCAGTAAATATTTACTAACACATTTTAGGCAACCAGCAACTCAATACAAAGAATTCAAGTAATAACCAATAAGTTACAGAAGTGCTAATTGTAACGAGGTTCAGTGTACTAATTGAACTCTTTGGTGCAGTTCTTGAGAATGTAGGTTTGTAATAGTAGGTGCCAATCTTTTGAGAGCGACGATGGCGTAACGGATCGATGGCTTGACTTCTAAATCCTAGCTAGGGTGTTCGTCCACAGGTGGTCTGAGCATTATATTGATGTACCGCCTGACTCGCTACTACTAAAAAGTAGCTTACCACCATCAAGGAATAAATCCACCGCCATAACCTTACGGTGTTCCGACACCATACTGATACAGCTCTTGAGAGTCAGAGTATTTTAGGCCTCGCATGTTCATATCTTCGACCACATCATTGCTTACCACCAGACAAGAAAGTGGTCTATATATATTTAGATCTAAAGTTTTATTTTTATTAGTGATCATTTCAGTTCGCTTCATAGAGAAGCAAGCTTATGTGATATTGAAAGTCTTTAAGAAAATCCTCGTTATTGAGGCTCATAACATCGAATGTTAACTTTACTGATAAACATCTAAACACAAAGATTTGGACGTTTTCACTTTTAGATTATAATATACCTAAATATCTATCGTTGCAGATATCCCATATATTATTTTAGACTGTGTATAAATAATACTGACATAAATTTTATTGGAAGTAATACTAACGTAAGTTCTTTGTCTTTTTATTTTATATTCGTTTTTATAACTGTAGAAATTCTAAAGTTCTGAAAGCCTCACATGATTTGTTTTGAAAATTAGTCCTTCACTCCAACTTTTTGTATACTTTGTATGACGACTTTGATTATTTTGTCTTTCAAAGTTACTTGGTCTATGACAACGTCACAAATAATCTTTGTTTCTTTATGGACCTTTTCGAGTGGAGGATAAGGTATCTTGAATATCAAATATCAATATCGACATAGAAATTATCGATAGCAGTAAAAAGGCGTTCCCACGTTGCCGGAAGCAGGGCTGGATCGCCACGCTCCGGTACTTACTCTTTCACTATTGTCCCTTTGTCCGTTCTTAGCTCCGCCAGCCTATCAAAAAGAGCGGCACTTTATACCCATGGATCTAGTTTACCGCACTTAATTCGTATTGCATCATTCGTTCCACACCATTCTGTTTTTTACACCGATCGCTCCGATAGGTCCCCGATAGCGTGTCAGGAATTTGTACAGAATTAGCTACGGGTAAAAGGCGTCAGTCATATCATGATCGTAGCTTATTCGCCAATTAACTTTTATGACGGTTCCTTAATTAATAATTTTCTAGTTTGTCTTACCGTTAATAGCCTCCATTTTGTCGTTACTAAGTTCAAGAACACGGAGTAGACACACCGGCGTAATTTGCATTCTCGCTTTGCTTCAATAGCCAACAGTGTAAAAGACCACCCGCGTAGATTTACCCTCGATTCAATATCTGCTTTATAGTGCAGAGATAGAACTTGAAATCATGATTTTCGTCTCTGTATCTCATACCTATCATTTGCAATAAGGCACTCTAAAATCAGCTCGTGTCTTCTCCGCAAATTTCAATATGCATATACCGAGAAAATATTTTAGAGCGTAGCTCTTATTTGAGATAACATGTAAACGTTAAAAGACCTGAAAATAAAACGAGAGGCTTTAATTGCGGTAAACATTTTCCTTCTCGCCTTAAATAGGAACTGTTCGCCAGATTTTTTAATCTTCGCTCGACATCTCAAATAATACAGCTGCAGCATTCGAATCTCATTAGCAATGAAACAAGAGAAAAAACTCTGGGTAATAAATTTTAGCAAGGCCCAAGTCGAAACATTTACGGTTCCTTTTAATTTGGTTGCCATTGTGGAGGCGTCCCGCTGAGCGCCGCCCGTTGGATTTCTTGCTAGAATTCCAGCTGTTTTAACCATTACTTACTTCTTATTTGTTGATTACGAAAGAAATTAAATGTTACGTACAATTTAAGGGGGAAAATGTTCATAGACTCGTATTTTTGTTCCGACTTGGAGTTAATGTCGCACGTATATTGCCTCTTGGGGTTAGCACGTACACTGCTCGCAATATTTCTGTTTCAAGTTTTATTTTGAAATCAAAAAATGTTGCAGCTATGTTATGGAACTATAGAACACGTCATGTCTTGTATGTTTTTACAAAGTAAATCATTGTTGACTCTTATGTGTCGATGGTTATATAAATATAAATTCTATTGTTATCAGAATTATGTAAGTATGTTATATTATATTACAGTTTAAACATATATTGTATTACATTTTAAAGATATATTATATTAAATTTTAAACATAAAATAAACCCTACATAAAATAAAATCGGCAGGTGTGCGAGACAAGCAGGTCGAACGACACCATAAATCAAAAGAGATTTCGTGATCGGACGAACGGCTACTCTTTCCACATTTCGAAGAAGCGGTGTTTATTTTAAATGATTGAAGCAATTCTGAGGGCTCAACAACGAGTTCCGAAGGCGAGATGGATGACGTTGCATTTCTCGCCGCCGCTTGTGAGATCCCAGCCTTCACTGATAAAATTAATAGTGGTTCCACTATCGATTGCAACTAACCGACGATAAACCAGTTTGAGTGTAGAAAGATACTTCCACATTAATCACCGGGTGGTAATTGAAAGCAGTGAACTGCTTCACTATAAAACAATAAATAACGTATCACAACTGCAAAATTGTAATTCTTAACTGTCCTTGAAAAGAGCATAACTCATTTTAAGATTCAGCACCACGTGTTTGGCGCAGAATCGACACCAACTGCGTCCCAGCTGTGGGGTAAGAACGTGCCGTTTCGGGTCCACATTAAAATTCCCACACATAAAATTGAATGATAAAAAAAGGTTCTACGCCCGACGGCCCCTTTTCTACTCACAACAAACAAGCAGGTAAGCGAATCTTTATGATCTTTACGAAATGAAATATGCGCAATCCAGTAAGGGATTCTACATCTTATTACTGTCGCGTAAAGAGCGACTTTATAATGAAGTTTCCACAGTTTTACACAATATTTTGGCTTGGTAAAACTTTGTATTCTTTCCTTCATCCGCGTCCGGTCAAAAGTGAGTGCTATGTTAAGAGAAAGAAGTTGCATTTTTATATTGTTACGCTAGTCTCCGCAGCTACGTCTGCAGGCCATAGCGTAGCAAACCCCTTTATTATATTTGTTCAGCCTTTATACGGCTTGCTCCATGGACGCTTCTAGCGCTTAAATCAGGAACATAAATATTTATAAACTTATTTTTACATTCATTATTCTTAATGCGACTCAACACGGCGCAAATCCCAGGTGATTGTTTCCCCGTTAAGTTGTTTTTCTTACTTAAAGAAGTTGTTTCATGACTCTTAATAACTAATGTCGCTTCATAAAAATGTTTTAATGACAAATACTTAAACTTAATTAAGATAATAAAATTAGATACCTTGTTTGAAAGTGTTTGAAGTAACTGCATTTTTGTTTAGTTAATCCCAGTTATGTCGTAGATAGTTTTATAATAGACCCAACGTATAGAGTGATAATCTTTTGAATCGTTTAATTTACATTAAAACATAAGCTGGATTTAGCTTAACATAGGCATATATTTATGAATATGATGAAAAACATTTATATAAAAAAAACAACAATAATTCTTCTAAGTTGGTAGTTCTTACGTACTATACTGGTGCGATTAAGCTTTTTCTTTCCTTTGAAAGCAGGTGCTACATACCTGCCGTGAATGCTACAATTTCATTTACAAGCTTGGTGGTCTTTAATCCTTAAAGAAAACATGGTGTCACTTACATTATTGATTTTAAACATTCCATATCAAGTCGAGACTTGAGTTTGATCAAATAGGAGACGCTCAATGAAATCAATCTTCTCCGGCTAGATTCCATTTAAATTTAAACTTAGTCCAAATTTTTATATTCATCTTGAATTAGCTTCTACAAAAATTAATCAAAGAGTCATCATCATCATCATCATCATCATTAACAGCCTGTATTCGTCCACTGCTGGACATAGGCCTCCCCTATGGCACGCCACTGAGCTCGATTTTCAGGTATTTGTTTCCAACCGCTGCCAGCCAGCTTGCGTATATCATCGCTCTACCTAGCTGGAGGGCGTCCTACGCTTCGTCTACCGAGTCGTGGTCTCCACTCTAGAACACGTCTACCCCAATATTGTTATCGGTTCTACGACAGATGTGACTAGTCCACTGCCACTTCAACTTGCTAATCCTTTGAGCTATGTCGATAACCTTGGTTCTCTGTTGGATGACTTCATTTCGAATTCGATCTTTCAGGGATACTCCGAGCATAGCCCTTTCCATAGCTCGCTGAGCGACTTTTAATTGTTGTATCAGTCGCACCGTCAGTGTCCACGTCTCGGCTTCGTGTGTCATTACAGGTAGGACGCACTCATTAAAGACTTTTGTCTTTAGGCTCTGTGGTATCGGCGATGAAAAGACTCGACGTAGTTTTCTATATGCTGCCCATCCCAGCTATATTCTTCTGCGGACTTCTTTCTACACATGATAACGATATCGTCCGCAAATCTCAGGTGTGAGAGGTTTTCTCCGTTGATGTTTATGCCTCGTCCTTTCCAGTTCAGCGTCTTGAACATATCCTCTAGAGCGTTTGTGAATAATTTGGGGGAAATAACGTCCCCTTGTCTCACACCTCGATGTAAAGGGATATGTTCAGTCTGCTGATTTTCTACTTGGACGGTCATAGTCGTGGCGTCATACAAACTTCTCAGTACTTGGACGTATCGCCAATCAACTTGGCACCGTTGCAGGGACTCCAGAACAGACCAGGTTTCATTAGAGTCAAAGGCTTTCTCAAAGTCCCCAAACGCTAGACACAGGGGCTGGTTATTCTCCTCTGTCTTCTGTATAGCCTGCCGCACAGTGTGTATGTCTTCTGGATATGGAGTTCTCCCCGAAAAGAGGACGGAATTGAAAATACGCTGAAGCTGTTGTAGCGTTGGAGTTTCACCAGCTTTTAAGAGCTTCGTTGTAATTCTATCCTCCCCGGGGGCTTTTCCTTTTTTAAGCTGTCTGAGAGCCAACACAATTTCGTCTAGGCTGATATCTGGCAAATTTTCGTTATAGTGGCGGGTTAGAGTGGCTCTAGGATCCTCAATATGGGGTTGGGGACGGGACGCTTGTGAGGTGTATAAGTGACCGTAGAAGTCTTTAACTTCTGAGAATCTCCGGCTTAGAAGCGACGACACTTCCGTTAAATGTGGTCAACTTCGTCAGATGGCTTCGGCCCAGCTCTTGAACAAAGACTTTTGACCCCCGGTTTCGCTCGATCGCTTCTTTAATAGAGCTTGTGTTGGAGTTCTGGAGGTCACGTCTTACGAGCTTAGTGATCTTTTTGTTCAAAGACCGTTGTTCTGACAAAGTGACTGAAGGAGTTTCACGCCGCTTCTGCATTAGCTGCAGAGATTCTGAAAGCTTAGACCTCTTAACGGCACCTCGCGTTTCACAGAATTTCGTTCCCTCTTCCCTGAAGATTTCTACCACTTGGTCGAGATCTTGGTCAATATAAACGTCAATTGTGGTTTCCAGGGCAGCGAATCGGTCAGACCCAACTCAGATTTCAGACCTAACCAGGGACTGGAGCATGTTAGGTCGGAGCGTGGACTTCATTAGACGGACGCGTTCAAGCTTGCAGTCGATATATAGAGTACCTCGGTTTAGTCGATGATCACTGCCGGTGATTACTGAGACATATCTAAATATACGCTTCTTGTCCGTCATAATGAAGTCGAACTCGTTTTTGGTCATTGGTCATTCATCAGAAAAAGCTCCTCTTTTTCCAGGAAGTTGAAGAGCATTTCCCCCTATGATTCCTGCTTCCAATTCCGTGTGGACCTACTACCGATTCGCTGCTTGCTTGTACTCCCACTTTAGCGTTGAGATCCCCCATGACAACGTTGAAGTGAGCCTTTTGGGTGGTGTGCATGGCCTTGGAAATCGGTGAGTATACTTGGATAACCTTAAGGCTATACCTCTCGGTGAGTTTGATCACAAGAAACGCTACCCTTGTCGACACACTGGAGATTTCTAGAACTTTGTCAAAGAGGACCTTGTGGACAAAGAACCCGACACCGCCTTGGGATGGTTGGTCTCCCTCTCTGAAGTACAGAAGATGACAAGATTCCAGGGTCACGGTATCCTCCCCCTCTCTTCGGATATCGCATAACCCTAGAATGTGCCATCTTATGTTCCTCAGCTACTCTTAGAGTTGTGCCAGATGTTCATCAAGCCGTAGCGTGCGTCCGTTGTACGTTGCCAGAGTCAGTCGGTGTTGGCGGCCTACCGTAGCCCGGGGATTCTTAGCACCCCAGGCCCCGCCGTTACCATAACCGCCGCCTTGGCCAGGAATAGCGGGGCGACCAGGAACCGGGGGCCGTTTTGAGGTTGTGTCTGCCATAACAGGAAATACCCATAATCACCTACGCTGAGCGGGCGGGTTGGATGATCGCAGGACGTAACTCTCGCACCAGTGAAGCTGTTGCCCGTCACCGGCCAGTGGTATTTAGTTACGCCGCTTGAAATGGTTATACCGCCATTGGTCGGTTGCCAGAGCCTCGTCAGCTGATCGGCAGGATGCACCACGGGCAGGTGAGGTTGGCGAAATTGTGCTCCCTTACATCCCATCCCAATCAAAGAGTGGTTTTACTTAATGTTGGTTCGTACTTTGAATGAATACGAAGGATTATTTATCAAACTATATAATAAAAAAAAGAAATACCTACTACATAAATAACATACTGGCACATACACGATATATCAAACACTTTAAGACTTTGAGCTGAAATATTTCAGATTAGGTTCCATACGAAAATATTAGGCGTTCGTTGCGTCTTTTTTTTTAAATATTTATTATTACTTATAAAAAATATTTTTGCTTAATGGACATAACTTGGGAAAAACGTAACGCAGGTAACGCAGGGCGCAGTATCAAAGTAAAAATTTAATCGGAAAACAGTATATTTTACATAATATTTTTTCATAGTTTGAAATGTTACCAACATTTTATTTGTAATCATAGTACGCTAAGCTGCGAGTAGCGATTTACTCAATAGCTCGCAAAGCAATTTTGTAAATTATTGTTCTAGAACAAACACATTATCTACTTTTTTTTGTTTGTATCGGTCATAATGCAAAACGATTATGATGGTTCTTTTCGTAATTTCTTTAGCTTATTTTAGTAATAATTTATAGGTTAACATTTATTTCTTCTTAATATTAATATAGGATTTGTAAGTTTTATTGCGTTCCAGTTCTACTAAGTTTTTTTACCTAGTTCCACCATGATTTTTCACATAGGTACGTATTATTAAATCATACTCTTCGGTCTATCTATCAGACCGTTTATACCCAATACTATATTGGTCTGCTATAATTTAGTTAATAGGGCATAAAAAGACGTATAGGATTTAAATGTGAAACCACATCTTGGCCAATCGGCTAGACCAATTCGGCTGAAATGTTGAAAAAAGACAGTTAATGGGGCATAAAACGGCAAAGACTACTTTTTATTCGGCAATCATGTATGGGAGTCCAGATATTTTATTTATTTTTATTTGCTTCGCATAAGCATAGAAATCATTGACCTTAATAATGTAATATGTAGAACTTGACGATCGCTTTATCTATAATTACGTATTAGGCCATAAGTCATAAAAAGTAATACACATTTTTGTGAAGAAAGCGAGCGCGAAAATGTTTATGACTAACAGTTTAATCCTAACTATATATATATTATATATAATATTATAAATGCGAAAGTAACTCTGTCTGTCTGTCTGTGTCACTTTCACGCAAACCAAAACCACTGAACCGATTTGAATGAAATTTGGTACACAGATAGTCTAGAGCCTGAGAAAGGACATAAGCTACTTTTTAATGCAAAAATAGGGTTGTAAGGGGTTGAAAGGGGGGATGAAAACTTGTATGGAAGTATCGTCATTTTAAAAGCTAGAAACTTGAAACTTATTTTTTAAGGCTGTTGATTTGATATAAATAAATATGACATTCAAAGTTTGTAAAAGTTTTACCGTCAAGGGTGTAAAATAACAATAGGGGATGAAAGTTTGTATGGAAATATATAAGGTTTATGTGAATGATCTTCTGAACGGATTTAAATAAAATTTGGTACGCAGATAATCTAGAGCCCGACATAGGACATAGGTTACTTTTTAAGTGAGGGGAAGGGGGGGGGGAGGGGAATGAGGGGAAAGGGAGGAGGAGAGTAAAGTGAGGGAAAGAGGAGGGCGAGGGAGTGTTAGGAAGAGAGAGGGGAGAGGAAAGTGAGAGGGAGGGGAAGGGAGGGAATGGGGAATAGAAAGGGGGAGGGGAGGGGAAAGTGGAGGGAAATGGGAGGGGGAGAGGGAAGTGAGGGGAAGAGGGGGAGGGGAGTGAGGGCAAGAGAGAGGAGGAGGGGAGGGGTGAGGGGTAGGGAAAGGGGGGAGGAGGGATTACTGTGGCGTGGTACGGTGCGGTGTAGGTGGAATACGCATGTGTCTTATTTGTAAAATAATTAGCCTAAATAATTAAAAATGACACCCAAAGACACTATCCCACGCGGACGAAGTCGCGGGTACAGCTGGTGACTTAATAATTATAGTTATGCAATCTTGTAATTTAACCTTAGTGTATTCGATAGTGACGTATTAAGTCATAAAACTGCCAACATCATAACATTCATAAAAATTTTCGCGACGCGAACGCGGGCGAAGCCGTGGGTAACAGCTAGTTACTATATATAATTCCAAATTTCGCCATACAGCGCCACTCGAAATCGCGCCTCTTGGCCTGGGTAACACGCTCAACCGCATTAACAAAAAATAAAGAGTGTAGGTAACACTTAAAGAAACATATCTATACATAAAATTACGCATTTTTCCCGTAGGGGTAGGCAGAGACTACTTCTTTCCACAGGCTACGATCCTGACATACCTCTTTCGCTTCTTCCACTTTAATGAGTAGGTAAAGTCGTATGAATATATTACAAAGAAGTTAATCTTTTACAGCTGGCGGGTGTTTGTTTTAAACAAGGATTTAACATATTTATAATTATTTAACATAATAATTCTAAAATCAATAACATATTGCACCAACATTTTGCAGTCATTTTGCACCAACGCGACCTCACATAAGTCAAGAGAATAATAGTAATTCATAAATGAAATATTGAATAATCGTTTATTTTTCCCATAAAAATTCTCCACGAGAGTGTTTGTCAGACAATTCAGTTTACAGTTTACGTAAGCAGTGTGTGAGCTCAAACATAATTCAGGAGGTTTCGAACGACGTACGGTGTTCCGAATATCAAAACAATATGATGTTATGATAGCAACCCATCCTTGTTTAAAACAAATACCCGCAGCTGTAGAAGATTAACTTCTATGTAATGCTATTCATAAGACGTTACCTACTCTTGGATGAATAGCTGACATTGTTTGCTTACTATATTTTAAAACAATCTTTACTGGTTTCGTAATTTGTGTACCGCTTGATTTACCAACATCTCCCAAGTCGAGCCCGTAAGCCGTTTAACTCGACATCAAAGTAAATTCATCAGCTAATATGAAATCAGTGGATGAAAGCTTGTCATTAAATAATTTTACGAGCTTACAACAGACGAAGGCAGCCGTAAGTAACTCATGTCTTCTCGTTAACCAGTAACGGGTTTTGAATTATACCAGCAACGTTGCATCAGGGAATTGTTTGTGACTTGTGACCAAACGTTTCGATAATTTATATATTTTAAAAGATAACACTCACATTGGAATTTTATGTTCAACATTAAAATCGACGTTGAAACGTTCATGGCGTCGCGTTAATAATTATTCTGTTATTTACAAACATCGTTACTTTTAATTCTTGTGTTTTATTACAGTCTTGACAAACATTATTGATTGGAGCTCAATCAAGTCGTAAAGTGTAAGTGTTAATAGCATAAATGCATAGTATCAAAGTAATTACAAGAGAATCAACTTCCCGAGAATAATTACATTTGAATATCAAAGAAACATTCGTAATTTAAAAACTTTTATCACTTTAAGGTGCGGTCAAGCTATTTAGGTCGTAATGTTACGTACGTAATTAATTAGATTTGGTGAATTAAATCTATATGATGGCCTTATTTGTATTATCGATACAGACTTTAATTTTTTTATTAATAACTAACTCTCTGTGCACCAGGAAGTTGAGTTAGGAGTTAGGAACCATTGATATATCAAGATTTCGTGTAATTGACTTTGTCTGAGGTACAAACGTGCGACCGGATCGAAGTTTACTGCCTATAAAGTCTTTATTGCCCATTGTCGACGATTATTACTTAACCCTCATGACTTATGAAGTAATAAATTCGATCTTTTCATGCCGACCGTGCGTATATTTCCACTCGTGCAAGTTCCGAGTAAATAAAGACCGTTTCTCGAACTGGCGTTCTGTAAGGTAAGAAATTAAGGAGTTAACTTCTAACAAATGATTAATGTCGCAGCCCTGGCTCGTCTGGGCCAAAATTGGATTCCATTTCGACTAAATACGACGCATTTAAGGTCAGTCGCCTCCGCCTGGATCGATAGATTAGAAATGAGCTTAAAATATCCCGCTTTTGTATGCTGTAAATAACTCAATCGTAATTGCGGCACCGATTGTCTGGAATAAGGGGCGGCGTTTGATGCTAATCAGAGTTGTGCCAGGCTCTACACAGTCCTTACTTTTCCGTAGCGGTCTCGCGTGTCAGCCTTTACGGTCAATTATATATTTTAACTATTTACTCCAAAACAAACTAACTTGACAGTCGTAATCGCGTACCTACAGTCTATAAGAGCATAATGGCATTGCATCATTGCATAAAGGATATGAACAGAGAAATGAATACAGCATCTCTTAGAACGACCAATGGCCTTTTGAAAGCCGTGGATGCTCTGTCCCCGCCTTCCGAGGCATAAAGTTATTTTCACAACAAAGCACGCGGGGCCTCTGAGCTCCTTATATTGGACCTCTCTTGAGCCGACCCATTGTAATCTTAATGCCGTATTATATTAATGCGATAAACATCTCCGAGATCTCTGTGCTCATTTTTTGTGAATCATCTCAGTTTAATATTGGCATGAACGTAGACTCAGAAGGGAAACGTTTCTCTGGTTACGTCTTTTATCTCATATCGATCGACAGGGTCGTATCCAATTCTATTAATGAGATCTTTTCAAAATTTTTGGAGTATTATTATCTTGAATTCATAGAAAATGTTAGACGATTTGTCGTCGAACCCACTCAAGTCATTCAACCTTCTGAAATATGAGCTAATATTTTTGATATATTTTTAACATGAGCCTCATCTCTCTTGGATTAAACTAAATATCTATAATTATTTTCTTAAGCATAACGAACTTCATTATTCTCCTGAAGTTATGCTTCAGATACCTCAAGACTGAGTTGATTATACTTCGGGCTTTTTTTAACGTAGTTGTTTATCATGTTCAAATGAACTAACTAAGTGAAATACGTATGCCCGTCAATGTCACACGCTATTAAAATATAAATTACCAGTGACCGTATTAAAACACTTATGTGGGATGACATGGCATGAAAATCCAAATTTATAGAGCGTTATAGAGTGACGGAGAGCAAGGGAAGGCGAGTACAAAGAGACTGTGCCTTGCTTGAATAATTGCCGTATTTAACTGACTACAGATTTAGTGACCCAAGTTGCATAACAATAGGTGTTTTTAGACCGTGGAAGAAACTAAAAAGGCATTGTTAGTCACGCTCGGGATTGATGGGTATTATTACGTGGTTTTACGCGCATGATTGTGGCTTTGAACAAGATAAGACAAATTACCGACAAAAATAGTACCAAATCTGTATTTGTCTTTTGAAAAAGATATATGACTTTGAAGACAGGTTGAAATAGTTGCGCTTTATAGATTGCACTAAAAGTCAGCATTTCGTCTTATTGCCTCTTTCATTTTGAGATAATCACGGTTCCATCTTAGGTCAAATCGATATTTAACACCAGATAAAAATAAATAAGAGCTTGCTTATCAGGATCAACATAAACAAACCAACCTGCCAAGTGCGAGTCGGACTAGCACAAGAAGGGTTCCGCACCACCATATAGTATATTACAAGATAGAGCAAAAAATCCGAAAAAAACACGTTTTTTTGTTAGGGGACCTCCACTTATTTCTAATTTATCTTTATACTGTTTTTGATAAAGGGGCTTTAGTAATACACAGTCTGTAAAATTTGCAAGTGTCTATCTATTACCGTTCTTAGATCGAACAAAAATACCGAAATTAAACACGTTTTATGTATGTTTTGTACGTTTCTTTTACCATCCTAATGTAAATTTTTAATTTGCTTTTATTATTTGTTGTTATAATACTCATCCTGTCTGAATTTTAAGTGTCTACCTGTTATGATTAAGGAGATACAGCCTTGTGATAGACGGTAGGATGGACAGTAAAGTATCAGTAATAGATTTCCTTCCGTTGGTACCCTTTGGGTACGGAACCTTAAAAATTGACAGATGTCGTACTTACATTATTAGCACGGCAAATATTATGACCACCTTTTAAAAGAGACCTTACTTTTCTAATACTCTATGTCTGAGTTAAGAGTATGTATGTGAGTATAATTATGCAAGATATTTATCTGCCAACTTGCCGGTACATTAAGGATATTTATTATTTCATTTTCTCTATTTCAGATCATATAGTTCTGTTTTATCAGTGATTGCCATCATCCACGTCACTGATAGGCAGTTGTAAAACCTAGAGCAACATTGTAGTTTTATAGTCGCAATAACAAGCCAACCTTAGGCGTACTTATAACATTTTCTTATCTTTATCTTTAGTAAGTCAAAGTTTACGCTCGTGACAATCGTTATTTTATTTACAAAGCAGCCAACTATTGGCGTGCAGTCAACATACTCGTATTTCCTATTGCTGGTACCACTAGAGTCGTGATGTATGACTATACACACATACAATAATGGATATTTTTACTGGAAAGGTCCGCATTTTGGTACAGTAGGACTTGATTAATAAGATTGTGATGGGTCGACAACGTGTTGTGTGTGACGTGTGTAATTTTTAGTTTTTATTTTATGATTGTAACAGTTATTGCAAAAGTTTGAAAACTGCAACCATACAACAAGCGTTTGTTTCTTCTTCTTTTTCATTATTTTATCAAAACTTTTTAATGAAATGATGAAGAAGGTATATTTTTCTTCCTAACCCTTGATAATACTTGTGGCAAAGATTGTACATTATTTACAATCCAATATTTTGTTGTACCAACGGAATTTGAAATTTTTTAAATTTTAACAATGTACAAAATGTAGAGTCAAATATTATGTTTCTTTGAAGTGTTACACACTTAATATTTTTGTAAATTGTTAAACACAATCCAAAATTTCATCGTACCAACGGGACTTGAACCCGCAACCTCCGGAATAACATGTTCCGGTGCTTTGCCAATTAAGCCATGGTGCGAAGTAACGTTACGACGAAATTAGTGGATTGCATTTGTTAACCCAATTATGCATTGGTGGCGCCATCTATGACTACTTATTACGTAAGTTAATCATTCGGAAGAAATCATTACAGTTTTCAAATCCGACAAGAGATGTTGCACTGCGTAAATCAAATATTATGTTTCTTTGAAGTGTTACACACTTATTATTTTTGTAAATTGTTAAACACAATCCAAAATTTCATCGTGCCAACGGGTATTGAACCCGCAACCTCCGGAATAACATGTCTTTCATTAGGCACATACATTTTATAATGAGAATGATACCATACAATGAGACCAAACGGAAAGCATACTCTCTCGAACAAACAATAATTTTCCAAATCGGTTAATAAATGACGATGGAGTTCTGAGGTAACAAACAAAAAATTAACTGGCCAAGTGCAAGTCGGACTCGCACTCGTAGGGTTCCGTACCACACTACAGTATTTTATAAGATCGAGCAAAAATTACCACTATCATTTTTCGCCCGCAAAAAATAATATTTAATAAACATTTTATTTCTTATAACACCATCTAACGTCTAACAAAGGAGTTAGGGATCGACATTTCAAAATAACGCCATCTATGGGACGTTTACCTAACTAAGCGTTCATATATGGCGTGAAATGCCGAAAAAAGCACGTTTATTGTATGGGGGCCCTCTATTATTTTTAACTTTATTCTGTTTTTAGTATTTGTTGTTATAGCGGCAACAGAAATACATCATCTGTAAAAATTTCAACTGTCTAACTATCACGGTTCATGAGATACAGCCTGGTGACAGACGGACAGACAGACAAACACACAGACAGACAAACAGACAGACAGACGGACAGCGGAGTCTTAGTAATAGGGTCCCGTTTTACCCTTTGGATACGGAACCCTAAAAACCGGCGAATTTAGAGCAGGCAACACGACAAAAATAATAGTGAGTATAATAGTCAGGCTTTTAGAATCATGTCATGATATAAACTATCAAAAATAAAAATATAACCCGCTTATCTAAGTAGCTTGACAGGTTTGATATATTGATTCGGCTAAGATTCGTCTAAGATTGACGATTACAGTTCGATTCACTCAGCATAATCCTACTATACAATATGCCGTAGATTGATGCTAGGTACAATGTGTTTGCGTCCCGCTGTGTAATTCGCAACTTAGCTTTTGAACGTTCCATTTCTACGTCGACCACAAAGGAAACATATTTAGGGTAAGAGCAAAACTTTGCGTTAAGTACTCGTACCAACCATATTTTAAGTTTTTTGACATGTGACTACAATACGATTTTCATGATGTTTTTGTATATGACTGAGTTCTCAACATGACTATATCATGCAATATAAAATGAAATGAAATACTGCTCGCTGGTCAAGTTCAAATTGGACTGGCGTGGAAAGGCTTTTAAAAAAATATAGAATATATCTATCTGTAATATTTAAGTATTTTTTTATATTATACAAGACTTAGTATTATTATATCTTCTATGACAATACTAATATTTAAGGAGTTATTGTTTCTAGAGATAAAGATAGAGAGAGCATTGCAAAATTCTGATACCTCCCGAGGAGGATTATCTCTTTGTTGTTCAATCAATCTATACTAATATTATAAAGAGAGAACATTTGTATTTTTGTATTTTTGTATGTTTGTAATGATTTGGCTCAAAAACTACTGAACCGATTTAAAAAATTCTTTCACTAATACATAGAATGGACTTTCGGAATGAAAATGGCTATATATTATCCCGTTTAAATCAAAGGTACATTCGTGGAGACCTAATTTGCAACCTAAGTCGTCGAAAAAACGGCCAAAAAAACACGTTTCTTACGAACGCTGCTCAATTGAAAATAGATAGAAGAATATTTTCTATAGAAGAGTTATACAACTTAATAAGACCTACAAAAAAGTCCGCGACAGCATATGTCTATCTCTTAAGGTCGACTCACAGAAACCATTTTAATCTTAAAAATTTTGTTAAAAAATATTACATATCTTCCAATGCTATTTTCAAGTATATAATATTAATCCTTTTCCAAATAATTACGTTAATTAGCTTGGCCACATATTATAGCTTAAAATTGTCCCTTACAGTATATAATTCAAATGAAAGCTCTAGAAGATATCACGAATTTCACATACGCGCATCGCAAAATTAATAAAATATTTGCAGTGAAACCACAGATTAGGTCATAGTTGCTACGAAAATATTATTATAAGCTTAGCTATGCTGTAGATCCCCATCGATCACAATCAATTTGAAGTCAATAAAGTATAATAACATGATCTATTGTATAAAATAATATACATCTATATATATAATAATATAATATTTTAAACCACCCCGACTGATCTATGTATAATCTTTTCATTAAAAGCATTCCAATGACTCTAAACACGACATTAAAATCTGAGCTGTAAGTTGGTAAGGATTTGAGTATTCTGCAGAATCCAGGAGATGTCCTAGCATCAGGTCAATGTTCCATGTTCCTACAATATTGTTGAAGAAGAAGATTTTCGAATTGATCAGACCTATGAAAGTTGATTTCATATCGCAATTAACTAGAAAAAAGCTAGTTTTATAACGATTGAACGAATTTTCATGAATCAAAGCTAAGAACACTCTCGATGAAGACATCTATCAAACAAAAAAAAACTATCAATAATAAAAACAAAATCGTTTCATCCGGTTAGGTGCTAATATGCTACAGACAGACACACAGATACACACGTTAAGCGTATATTACCTCTACTTTTTGCGTCGGGGAACGCCGTAAGGTTAAGGCGGCAGATGTTCTCCTTGGTGGTAAGCTACTTTTTGGTAGATTTAATGATCCCTCTACCATTGTACGAAAACTCATGATTCATGAATGCACATAAAACTTTCATTGGTAGGTATATAGCTAGGATTAGAACCAACGACCGTCGGGTCAGAATCAGGGTAACTATCCTTTACGCCAAAGGGCCGTCCAATATCACTACGTAAGTATTATAAAACAAAGCTCATCACTGCGTCTGTCTGTCTGTTCGCAATAATCTCAATAGCTGCTGAACGGATTTTCCTGCGGTTTTCACTAATAGCCAGAGTGTTTATGAGGAAGGTTTAGGTGCATATTTCGTTAAGGTTTTGTGTAAATTGGTTGAAATATGACGATGATTGTTAAATATGTTCATATTTTATATTCGATGCAACAAACTGATGCAAATTTTATAGGCATATTTGTTCTACCCGCGCGAAGCCGGGGCGGGCTGCTAGTAATTAATAATTTTGGTAATAAACTGATTACGACTTATACGTGAAATGTATCTAAGGTATTCGAAGTTATCTTCTTTATTTGTTCACCTTTAAAATGGACAAAACATGTGTATTTCACATCGATATGAACGTACTACGTACTAGATTTCGGGTCGCGAACTCGCTCTCCGTCCCAATGACCTGCAGTTTTGAATCTGCACTTCGTTTAGTATTGCTTCGACGCACGTCACGTGCGGACGGTAGTTGCCGAGCGGCGGACGAAACGTACCGAACTGGAAAAACCAGTCTAAGTAAGTAATTTAAAGATATGTTGTAGGTAACTAGCAGAATACAATATTTAGCAATTGATTTAGTAAATAATTAGATACAATGTCATAACATTAACAAAAAAAGAAGGATATTATTATACATCCGAAGACAGCGGTCCCATGCATTGGGAGCAAGAGTTACACGCTCCGTCTCGTTCCCTCTTATAACTTAGCGCCGTGCATTTGTAAGTAACAGCATGAGTCGCTCTGCCTACAGTCAAAGAGTGAATGTGCAGATGTATCATTGCGAAATGTTGTAGATAGAATATGTGTGGCCGAATTAGTATTGATTGTGTTATTATGATGTTCAATGTATATTGTGCTTTTAGTGGTTTAAGTTTATTTTAAACCAGTTCTTTAGTCTCAGTTTTATTTTAGAATACGGGAATAATCTTCAATTGTGCATTGCAAGAAACGTAACAAGTTTCTATTTTTAAAGGTATAACGGAGTATGTATGCGTAAACTTTTTTTTTTATGTGAAAGTACTGGCTTTTGTTCGCTTTGTATTAACTTTGGATATGCTCCGACTTGCACCCCTAGACAAAATCCATTTTTTGTTTCCAGTCACGCTAATGCAAGTTCAAAATGTATGGAGTGACATTTATTATTCCGCAACAAAGTTGTAATTCTCATACATTTTGAAGTTGCATTAGCGTGAATGTAAACAGAATTTGGATTTTGTCTAGGGGCCCAGGTTTCGACCTAATACGTAGGTCATCGTCTGGGAGCGGCTAGGATGGCGGCGACGCACGTCATATCGATACGATAAAAATCAGTTGCCGAATTTATGTAGTGTTTAATATCTGTATATTATCCATGTATAATATAGATAATTACACTTTTAGTTAAACTTTTATGCGCTAGTCATACTTAAACTTTACTATAATTTTCCCTATACGATGCACAAAAAAATTAGGTAACGTTATTAGAAAGAGGCAGTGTCGCATCTGCATTCGCTACTCATTAGTATTAGTGTAAGTCTCGTCACGCCCGATCGCGCGCCGATCGGCACGTAAGTTAGCTTATGATTGTTCACCCCATTATATACCTCCATGGTATTTCAGTAAACATTTAGTCTTATAGGTAAGTAAAGAAAACAATTCATCCGCGAAAGTTTTATGTACCTACTATGAACAACAATGATTTTATATCGAATCAAGTTAAGAAACGTAACAAAAAGCCAATGAAATTTTATGATATGTTCGTCTATACCTGAGTCATAGATTAATTTAATAGTTTCTACGTAACATGAGTTTATTGCTGGGTATTCTATTAACTGTTTTTCATCGATGTCAACATAAAAAGTTGTGTAGGTTCGTAGAGTATTATACAATTATTTATTATGTGGTAGAATAAAGACTTTTTTCTTTTTTTATAAATGAGGTACCGTTTGTTGGAACAAACAGGCAGAGTGACAGAGTTACAAACGTTTTAAGGGCCAAAAAGTACCAAAGAAACCCTATTACTGAGACTTCGCTGTCCGTCCGTCCATCCGTCCGCATTTCAAAGGGCAGTATCTCCTTAACCCTAATAGGTAGATACTTAAAATTTTCACGAAGTATGTATTAATTACTATGGCCGCTATAACAACAAATACTAAAAATAGAATAAAGTTAAAAATAAAAAAGATCCCATACAAGAAACGTGATTTTTCAGGCGTTTTATGCTCGACCTTACAAACCGTAATAGATAGAGACTTGAAATTTTCTTATACATAGTGTGTATTAGTTGTATTACAATGGTTGCTATAACATCAAACAATAAAAACGAAAATTAAATAAAAATGAAATGAGGACGCTCTTTACAAAAAAACATGCATATAAAACCATACAAAACACTTATTTTTCAGGAAAATGTTGTTCAATCGGAAGCCTTTTGTTGTGTGCAATATAAAAGCAAATTATTCATCAGAAAAACAATTTAAAATCTACCCTAATAAAGTGCATTTTCCTCACTAGAAGTTCCGATGCTACAGTGATAAGCGATGAGTTAATTCAGAAATCCCTGTGCCACATTTTTAAATCAGAACTGTATAAAAGTCTGTGCGAGTTCCGCGTACTTTCTACCTTTATAAAACGATAGTGTGAAGTTTCCCCACTTACGTGAGATCTAGCAATGGTTTCGAGGTTTCGTCGTGAATAAATAATGAACGAAGTCAGGTGAACTCCCAGTCAACATAAAGACAAAGTTGGGCTGTGTACTCGACCGCTTGTCTTTTGTTATATGGAGGTTACTGTTGAATGCTTTTGATTTGATCATTATATATAGTTTAACAAAATTTTATTTAGACACTTTCCCATTCACCCTATAGTTTTTGTTCATATATATATTGCCTTTATCAAAAGCTTTAATACTTAGTAAAAAAGAAAGTGTTTTAAAATAGTTCTTAGTCCTTCAGATTCAGATTAATTTATTCATACCATAGGTGTTAGGAGATCACTTAGTCTAGTCGAAAAATAAAATAAAAACAAACAAAAATTAATTAAATAACAAAACAAAAATACATGCCAATACTATATTTGTAGAAACGATGATAAAATACTGATATATCATATTCTGTTGATGTGCGTGCGCATAGTAAAAAATTCACTCTCATCATTTTTCTCTAGGGCGGCATAAGAAGTGTAACTTTAAAAATTGCATTGTTCTCATAATATTATTGTTAATGAGTCGGGATCTCCTGATACCAGCTCGCTTCCTGATGACCGGTTCCTATTAGCGCTAATACATATGAAGTAATCTGACAGATTTTTGACAGCTTTTATATGGCGTCATGTGTCAGATAACTATCTCACGCATTATCAGGAACCGGTGAAACTGGCCCTTAGTAAAATTGATGCTAGTATAAAAAGTTCACCTAAGTAAGTGCTACTTCTTGAAGACTCTGATAAAGAAAACTTTACTGTAAAAAAATATATCAGACTAAAAAAACAAGTGCTATTATTATTTGCCTTTTTACATTATGTACATATACATTTGCCTCAAACTTCTAAATATGTACCTACCTATTTATAATATTTACAAGTTGACATGGTTATAGCGTAGTACCGCTAGAAACGTCGAGGGTAAGGACCGGAAACGACCAGTAATACGAATCGAGTCCATTTTATTTTTGATGGATTTATAGTCAAGGGTGTGCACGGACAACTCACATATAGATGGTGCATACATATCTATTAAAACGCACCGCACATTAGTGAATAAGTTTGGTAACCTTAGCAAGGTTTACTGGAATAATTAGATTACAAACTGTTTAAATTAAGTTTTAAGTAAATAATAATAGTTGGTAGTAAAAATCATACTCTTTAATCACGGTTTCAGTTTTGACCGGGTGTTAAACGCTCAGTGAGGACGAATTCAATAAAAATGATTTTATGTTACTAGCTGTACCCTGCAGCCCAGTTTAGCCGTTTTTGCTTTGAGTAACAACTATAATATCATTCACAGTTACATTATTAATAGGAAATAGGATAAAACATTATAAATTATTAAAATATAATTATATTTAGTAATAATTACATTCATAGTTTGAATACAGTACCTACTGCATTACATTTTGTATTTTTTGCGTTTCTGTGTATATTTTTAACTTTAAATAGCCATCTAAACTATGGTGTGCTTATTCATTGCACTCATGGTTGTACTTAATGCAGTATCACATTGCGGTATCTATCAGAGAGTAATCTATTAAAGTCAACGACACGACAACCAACTTACCAGTTGATGATTCGTAATATTGTGAGGTACCTTAAAGTGCTCTTTTACAGCTCTTTCATATTACAGTTTTTTTGAGTGGTGTTTCCTCTAGCGACTAGCTGATGTAAACAACGCATTAGTATTCCAACTTTTTCTGTATGAAGTTATGAATAGTAAAAAACTCACTAAACTCACTCATGTCCTGATTTATATTTTTAATGGATAGTAGTCCTGGTTTAACTATGAAATTAATTTAAATCTTTTATCATTATTAGCGAAAACTAATTTTTTGGGGTTTTCGATTAATAGAATTATTGAGCAAGACAAACGTGTAATAATTTTACGTGAGTAGTCTATGCTTGTTAAAATTATTATGTTATACAGTAATACTACAAAATACAGTCTTAGTACGTAGGGGTGTACTAAGAACGGATTTTTGGAAATTCCACCCCAAAGAGGGTTAAAATGAGGTGAAAACGTTTGAATAAAAGTTTTTGTTTTTAATAAGCGCTACTTCTTGATTTAATTCTTGAGTGAGTTTAATATAAAAAATAATTTGGCAATTTTTTTTATTAAGGTGTTGAAATAGGGGATGAAAATTTGTGTCGGAAGTTCTTTATTAATAAAGTTATACTAATGTAAAATGGTATTTAAGTAGTTTATGTTAAGATATACCTATAAAAACTAAACCTTATGTCCCTTGGTCATGCTATAACTTGAGAACGGAACGAACGATTTGGCTTTTTTTTTTGTTGTGTTTATAATTTGTAAGGACAAGGTTTTTTACGCGGGCGAAACCGCGGGGCACAGCTAGTATACATTTATTATATATTCTTAGCTGTTGCTTGGGGTATTGCTTGCTTGCACTCGATACTTGATAATAGTTTCTAAAAAAACACCTATCTGCAAAACTTGTAAATGTATATGTATAACAACAAACTACACAACGTACTAGTACACCAAACCATTGCAATATACAATATTCACTTTCTTTTACTCTTTTTTCACCCGCATCGGTTAAAGCAGTTTACTATTATTTGATGTCGTAAAACTTTTATTTTCTTAACGAAAGCGAAGTTTAAACGCAGACAAGTAAAATAAAGACTAGTAGTCATTCAGTTTTGTCAAATCAAAAACTTTTAATGGAAAGTTTTCAGAGTTCTGTTCTTAAAGTTTGCGAAGTTTAAGACTGATGTAGGACAATTTCAGCAGTTATTCTAGGCAAGTTATTGTATTGTTTCTGTGTCCTAATGTAAATGTTTTATTGCCGCTCTTAATATTTGGCAGAATTACGGCTGTTTCCAGAAACCAATCTATCAGTCTTTAGTTTTTGCCTGCTAGAAATCTTTTTTAACTCCGACGCAAAAAGAAGGTAAGTTTAAAGCGTGTATCTGTGTACACATGTATGTGTGTCTGTGGAATCGTAGCGATCAAACGAATAAACCGATTTTGGTTTAGGTTTTTGTTAGTTTGATTTGAGAGCGTACTTAGCTTTTTTTCATGAAAATCCGTTTAGAGATTTTAAGGCTTTCAGCTTTTTTTCTAGTTGATGACGCTATGAGACCAACTTTCATAGGTCTGATCAATTCAAAATTCTGTATCCATTTATTTTAATGATATTGTAAGAACATGGCAGCATTGACCTGATGCTGGGCCATCTTCTGGAATCTGCAGAATACTCAACTCCATACTAACTTAAAACAAAGATGGTGGTGCTGATGTTGGGATTATCGGAATGGTCTTAAATAGTCTCAATGAACAGATTACACAGATCAGTCGAGGGTAGTTTTAAATATTTAATTTAATCACTATAAAACAAACATTTATCTATGACAGAATTTAGTGACAACACATTAAAGCATGCTCTCCACGTTATTTGTCATTGGACGTATCTTTATCTATCTATTGTACCTAACCTCACTTTGGACACATTGGCGTAGCAATAACTTGTAAAGAAACAACCGAGGGTTTCATCTAGTATCGCTTTCTAACAGAACAGCTTTTAATTCTACGTTTTGTTGAGATTTACGCGATAATAGTTCAAATTTATATTGATTTTAAGTATTTACTAACTTTATATTCAAATGTATTCATAAATAGTATCGTTTTATTTTGTATTTAAATATTTGAATCAAACATAAAAATATTTTGTAATATACACAAAAGGTGTGAAGCCACTTCGTAGAGAAATAATAAGTTGCGTATGTTCTATGAAAAAGAGCGGGAACGAAAAAAAATGTGTTGCCAGAAGGATATTTTTGATCACTTTACGGGACTTTACGTTACTACTCAAAGTAATGGTTTACTATCGCAAAAGTTCAAATCGTGGAAGTTGTTGGTTACAATGAACTACTACATTTTCAAATCTTCCATGAGATGAATTAAAAACAAAATATATAAACTAGGCGCAACAATAAACAAACCGGTGTCGGGCATAATGTCGGTAATTCAACATAGGAAATAAACCAAAAGTACCAAAAATATGTAATATAATCCATCGCACTGTTGGATTAAGTAAACAGAAAGAGCCGAGAGAAATCGATGCAAACTGTGAGAGGCCTCAGGCTCAATCATACATACTGAATTGCAAGGTCAAGTTGTTTTATCTTAAACGAAATATTAATAAATTGTCTATATTTTATTAGTGACAATACGAAAATTTTAAAATACGTTATTTTTCTTGTCATAATGTTACTTTTGTGTTGCGAAATGTCAGATGGTTATCGGGGATTTTAGGAGAGAGGGGGGTGGCAACACAAAAAGGGGTCGTGGAGTTTTTAACAAGAAAACAGGACGAAAAAGTTATGAAAAAGAAAAATGTGCTGTTAATTGAAGGAATATAGAGTGTTCTTCGA
This sequence comes from Cabera pusaria, assembly GCA_954871355.1. Lineage (NCBI taxonomy): Eukaryota > Metazoa > Arthropoda > Insecta > Lepidoptera > Geometridae > Cabera > Cabera pusaria. Next base: position 12,325,531 of record OX940897.1, read on the forward strand.
TTGAGGGAAATAGAAGATAGCCGCAAAATGGGATGGAGTATCGACTTGTCTTCAAAGGAAGTATCATTGTGTTACCTTACCTTGTTAGAAAAGTCCTGTCAAAATTGTACGATTTTTGTTGTGTTTTGTCAAAGAGTAACATAATATATTTTGTTGTGTTGAAGTGGTAGTGGTTGAAGGTGGAAGCTGGAGTCATGTTCAGTGGCGTGCCATGAGTGAGGCCTGTCTCCAGATGTGGAATGAGATGGACTGGAAATGATGATGTGTGGCTGGAAGAGCCTGGGACTTTAATGGGAAGAGGTGAACCTGATTCATAATTTTCCATCAAAGTATGTAGGTACTGAACGTTTAGGTGTTTGAGTTTTACAATATTGGATGGCAAGAAGGCACTCAAATATTTCATTTGATGGATGAGATGAATGTTAAGATGCAACTTGAGAAAAGATACTTATCATTAAAAATAGGTTGTTTGATATAATATGCCTGACAGTTATAAGATAATTCATGAATCTTTGAAATTTTGAGATCAAAATTTAATAGTAGTACGCCTTAAATAATTTTAATTACTTAAAATAATATGTAGAATAATGGAGTGATTCAGTATGCAATTTTATACTAAAATTCTATATTAAATATCATATTGCAGCTATATATATTATTTATTTTAAAGTGATGATCAATTGAGAGACACCAATGCTTGAGTATATTATAGTCACAAATTTATTATATGAACTCCAATTGAAGTTATCTGGCTTTACATAAATTTACATATGATTGCTATTATTTATTCCGATATAATAAATCAATATTGATCAAAATATAGTTATATGTATAAAATTTTGTACTAAAGATTTTAAACTAACTGATTTGGATGTTGGTGTCGGATATCTCTAATTTTAAACTATCTAAAGAACAACACTGAACAATACATATTGGTATTGGGATTTTTATTTATTTATTGAACAGAATTTATTTATATTTTAACATTTGGATTACTTGTACTGTGCTTTTCTGGCTCAAGTAAGTCGGTTATGAATTTGTAAGCCGGAGTTTGACAATCTCTATGCGAGATAATTGATGATATTCTAAGATGTGTCTTACCTATCGTTGTGCAACAATTCAACTAAATTGGTCTGGGCGTGATCGTGAACAGCGAACAAGTAGATGAGCAGATAATTTGGCATTTGTAATACAATGTTGATATTTATTATATGTATGCTATGTAGAATATTGGAAGTAGCTAGGTATACGTTTTCTTATACTGACTTTGAAACCTGATGTGACAATCTCACTTTCATATTTGAGATATACTTCAGAAAACATGTATGTATATAAAATATACATTTATAATCGAGTACGTTGCAAAGTATAAAAGTAGTATTCGATGATTTATTTGATGATTTTGTAGATGTATTTATGTTATATTGTAATGATTTTCTTTTTTTAGGTTTATAACTTGATGGTATTTGACAGAAATTATATTATATTAGTTAGTATTATTTATTTGAATTAAAGGCAATTATAATGATTATAATTGGAACAAATATGAAACTTTCGAACAGTTTCATTACTAATATTGGAGTTAATAGAATATTTGATATCGACTAGATTCAGATTGCATGGTGGTAGTACACTCCAGAGTCCGCCTGGCCAGCTACCACCTACAATCTCTCCTTCATATTTGAGATAGACTTCAGAAAACATGTATTTATATATACATTTATAATCGAGTATGTTGTAAAGTATAAAAGTATTCGATGATTTATTTGATGATTTTGTAGATGTATTTATGTTATATCGTAATGATTTTCTTTTTTAGGTTTATAACTTGATGGTATTTGACAGAAATTAAATTTTATTAGTTAGTATTATTTATTTGACGTTAAAAGCAATTAATGATTATAATTGGAACAAATATGAAACTTTGAACAGTTTCATTACTAATATTGGAGTTAATAGAATATTTGATATCGACTAGATTCAGATTGCTTGGTGGTAGGACACTCTAGAGTCCGCCTGGCCAGCTACCACCCACAATCTCACTTTCATATTTGAGATAGACTTCAGAAACATGTATTTATACATACATTTATAATCGAGTACGTTGCAAAGTATAAAAGTATTCGATGATTTATAGATGTATTTATGTTATAATGTAATGATTTTCTTTTTTAGGTTTATAACTTGATAGTATTTGACAGAAATTAAATTATATTAGTAAGGTAGTATTATTTATTTGACGTTAAAAGCAATTATTGATTATAATTGGAACCAATATGAAACTTTCGAACAGTTTCATTACTAATGTTGGAGTGAATATTTCATATAAAAAAAAGACCAGTGTCTGGCGGTGTTTTGTCACCGGCTGATTATGATGTTATTTGAGAATTAACATAATTAGATAGAATTATTTCTTACAGAAGTTAGAATGTGATGGTCATTCTTTATCTAAACATAAATATTATGATGTTTACAAAGATTTCTTCTTTACTAATTTTCTTATAAAATTCTAGGTATACTATCCATGCCACTAGGATATAGTATTTGGTTTATCTGTTTTTTTTATGAATGCATAGCAGTGAAAATAATATTGAATATTTCTTCATATAGTGAACTTATTTCTCAGATGACTACTTTTACTTTAATTATTTTATTCTAATTTTACCTATTCTTGGATTCACATAAGAAATTATAGTAACAATTTTATATATAAACTATATTATTTCTTATGAATAAATGAGCTGAAAAATCTTTATATTTGTGATAAGGAAAAATAGTTCATATAAAAAGGGCCAGTGTCTGGTGGTGTTTTGTCACCGGCTGATTATGATGTTATTTAAGAATTAACATTATTAGATAGAATTATTTCTTACAGAAGTTAGAATGTGATGGTCATTCTTTATCTAGACATAAATATTATGATATGAATATTGAATGTTTCTACATATAGTGAATTTATTTCTCAGATGACTACTTTTACTTTAATTAGTTATTCAAATTTTACCTATTCTTGGACTCACATAAGAAATTATAGTAACAATTTTATATATAAACTACATTATTTTCTTATGAATAAATGAGCTGAAAAATCTTTATATTTTCGATAAGGAAAAAAAGACCTGTGTCCGGCGGCGTACTGATGACGGTTGATGTTGATGATATTTAAAAATTGCCTTGAATTAGTTAGTATTATTTCTTACAGAAGTTGAATGTGATGGTCATTCTGTATCTAAACATATATATGATGTTTACATAAATTTCTTCTTTATTAATTTTCTTATAAAATTCTAGATATACTAGTCATGACACTAGAGCAGTGTACTTATTTTACCTTTTTAATGAATGTAAAGCGGAGAAGCTAATATTTAATGTTTCATTATATAATGAACATATTTCTCGAATGCCTACTTTTTACTTTAATTACTTTATTCTGAATTAATCTATTCTTGGTTTCTCATAAGAAATTATAGTAATAATTCAAAATATAAACTATATTATTTTCTTATGAGTTGAAAAATATTTTATATATGTGAAAAGGGTTTGTAGTTCTCATAAAACTAATGATTATTTTATCAGAAATATTTGCCATTTGTGTCTTTTTGTAAAGGAAAATTAGAGATTCTTTAAAATGATGATTCAAAAAATTTTACAATATAGATAAATTCCTTCTTAGATTACTGTTGGAGTTTGAAGTATGAAATGCTGTTTTGGTTATAATTGTGTATTTAATTATGTGGATATATTAATAATAATATAATAAAGTTGGATTAGGACGACTATATATGTATTGATGGTTGTATGTATATAACATTTCAGTCAATTATGATTATTATTTATCTTGAAGGAGTAGCAGTTTATTTTAGTATTTCATTTTAGTATGAACAGTTAAAGATTACAGTATTAGAAAAGAGCATTCATATTTAAATATTACAAATTCAAATTTGTTTTCTTTGTGAGATTCGAGAATTGGTTTCAGTATCTCTTGTATGGAATTCGAAACCAGCGTTACCTCGCTATCACTTGTTAATCGATAAAGCCCGTAAGAGTTGCCTAGATAATAACAATGTGGGACCCGAATAACGTATAGAATTAAATCTTGGTTTTTATGACAACGGAGTTATTGAATACTAAGTTTGGAGTCTTATATTGAATCCAAATTAACTAGAAATTTCTATATTAAAGAACTTATAAATTGAAATTGAGGTTGGCTTGTGACAAGGAATCTGGATGAATTTTAGTATCTCCTGTAAGGGATTTGGAACCAGCGTTAACTTGCATATCACTTGTTAATTGAATGCCCGTAAGAGTTGCGTAGATAATAACAATGTGGGACCCAAGATAACGTTTAGAATTTAATCTATGGCATTTCTTATTTCTCAAGAGATATTTAGAATTAATCTTTAAGCTTTACATAAGATCCAATCGTTAAATTTATAGAGAAGTTTAATTAAATTGGGGAATGCTTTACTCTAATATATTACTATTTGTGTTATGTATGTACTTCAATATGAAATCTTTATCTTTAAATTATCTCTAATATATTATAGTTATAATAGAATTAATGAAGTTATACGTATGTAAGTATTTTGAGAAAGTATATTTTAAAATATGTATGTAACACAGATTATGAAGACAGTATATAATTATATACATATATGTTTATATGAATATTTATGAAGAATTTTAAATATACCATTTATATGGTATTCCATTGAAAGAATTCTAATGTACCATTTCTATAAGGTATTTCTATTACTAGAATTCTAATTACCATTTACTTACGGTGGTTCATTATTAAGAGAATTCAAATATATCAAATCTTAATGATTTTTCTCTATGAAAGATTTTAGAATCTACATATCTTCGATTGGCTAGAAGCCATTATCTTTAGATTGCTAAGAAAGGCAACATCTTCTAATTAATTGGCAAGGTCCATTACAACAGTTGCATTGACAACTATCTTCGTTTGGCAAAAAGCCATTATCTTTAGATTGCTAAGAAAAGCAACATCTTCAAATTAAATGGCAAGGTCCATTACAACAGTTGCATTGACAACTATCTTCGTTTGGCAAAAAAGCCATTATTTCTAGATTGCTATAAAGGGGCAACATCTCCAAATTAAATGGCAAGGTCCATTACAACAGTTGCACTGACAACTATCTTCGTTTGGCAAAAAGCCATTATTTCTAGATTGCTAAGAAAAGCAACATCTTCAAATTAAATGGCAAGGTCCATTACAACAGTTGCAATGACAACTATCTTCGCTTGGCAAAAAGCCATTATTTTTAGATTGCTAAGAAAAGCAACATCTTCAAATTAAATGGCAAAGTCCATTACAACAAGTTGCAATGTCAACAATCAAGTGTCTCACACTTTATCAATATAAAGTGTGAGACACTTCAAAGAAACAATATTTAATCATCGTTTTGGCAAAAGCCAATATTTTAGATTGCTAAAGTAAAGCAACATCTTCATTTAAATGGCATAGTCCATTACTAAAGTTGTTATAACAAAATCTACATGTATGGCAAAGACCATATTATCATATTGCATAATGCAACGTCAAAGAGTGGGTAGTCCACTATAAAGAAGGACTGGATAATGCTATCCCGGGAAGCGCAGGATTGGGGACGCTTACGCACGGGGGGCGCTGGTTGGAGCCTCCCATCCTTCCAATTTTTAAAAAACATTTTATTACAAAGTATTTAATACTTTCATCCTTCCAGTCCTACATATCCTTCTTAAAAAATGTAAACTCAAGAATTCACTTTATAGTCAATGAATTCTTTCTAATACCTTTCGTTTTACCTTGAATCAATTATTTATTCAATTATACTTATACTTTTAATTATACTTAACCTTATATTTATACTTATGATTATACTTATGATTATACTTATATTTATTAATTACTTTACCTTAATCTTATTTAATAAAAGAGTTTGTACAATGATATTAGTAATTAAAAAAAAAAGCGTTTCTAGCTTTATGACTCTAAAAGATCCGGGTTACATTACTCTTCGCAGCGTAGCGGTCTACGATCACTTTGGCCATAGTATTTTTATGTATATTTTCCTTATACATTTGTCTGTTTGAGTGGAGGGGTTAGTTACACTATCTACGACACTATACTATCGATAGATATTGGATGCATGGTTGTAATCAGGATCACATAATAACGGCTATAAGAAGTCAAACAACATTCCAATGCTTAAAACTTGAAAACTTACTTTATCTTTGAAGTCGGTAAGAATTCTTACCGACAAAGTAAGTTTTCAATTTGCCTTTCTTTGCTATACAGTGTTTTTAGGGTTCCGAACCCAAAGGGTACCAACGGAACCCTATTACTGAGACTCCGCTGTCCGTCTGTCTGTCTGTCTGTCTGTCCGCCTGTCACCAGGCTTTATCTCATGAACCGTGATAGTTAGAGAGTTGAAATTTTCACAGATGATGTGTTTCTGTTGCCGCTATAACAACAAATACTAAAAACAGAATAAAGTTAAAAATTAAAGGGGGTCCCCATACAATAAACGTTTTTTTCGGCACTTTACTATAACGCCATCTATGAACGTTTGACTGTATTAATTATATTAATTACCTATGTGTTTAGTTAGACAGTTAAACATTTCCCAGATGATGTATTTCTGTTGCCGCTATAACAACAAATACTAAAAACAGAATAAATTTAAAATTTAAAGGGGTTCCCATACAAGAAACGTGTTTTTTCGGCATTTTACTATAACGCCATCTATGAACGTTTGACTGTATTAGTTATATGAACGTTTGACTGTATTAATTATATTAATTACCTGTGTGTTGGCGTCAGATGTTCGTAAGATGGCGTTGTACTAAATAATTACGCGGCTCCTGTTTTAATAAATGTTGAAATTGAAACGTTAATATAATCTAATATAATCTAATAATATCTGGATGACCGAGCTTTGCTCGCAATTTTTTTTTTGTTGGTCAATCGTGTTTTATGTAAAGTTTTGGCTCCCAATAATTCTCTCACAAAAGAACAAACTTGGAAAAATTAATCATCTCGTCTGGACTCGATCCGTCGGTCTCGGTCTCGGGTCCGTCTGATCACCATCCGATCGATCTTCCACTGAGCTATCATAACAATGTAACTATGGCGAAATTTACCTTCATGTTCTAATTATATTGTTAGAGTTTTTCATTATCTGAAAACAGGGATAAAATAACATTTTCTGAAAATGAAAATCTAGCTAGATCGATTTATCAATTTATTACGTTATTTCTTTCAGCATTTTTTGCTCTATTTTATAAAATATTGTAGTGTGGTACGGAATCGGAACCCTACGAGTGCAAGTCCGACTTGCACTTAGCCAGGTTATTTACTCAATATCTCTAACAGTTAATGTAATTTTTTTCAGAAGTGCCGATAAGACCACGCTTATTGAACATTTTATTAAGATACCTTTAGATAAAGATAAATTCCGTCACCTACACCTATTGAATCGAAAACTTTATACCCTGCATTTTTACCTCTTTGCCAGATTTAAAGGTAGTGTGACAGTAGCCAACTAGTCATTCCTGAGGCGAGGTAAGCCAGTTTAATTGGCCAGCCGTGGCATGTCGTAGTCGGCGTGAAGATAACGTAGGGCTAGTCTGGAGCTAGTTATCGCTTAGCAGTAAAGTACAGGACATTCCTTATTGTTAAGTATAAATAGTGGCGCGTGGGTAGAAGAGCGTCCAAGAGCTTTTGGTGTGATCCGGGCCGATTATTTAATATTTCTTGTGTATCTTTATGGGAAGAAGTTGTTTGAATTTGTTTAAGTCTGACGGAATTTCAAGCTAATACTTGATAAGAGTACGTATCTGCTGGATGGTAGCACGCTAGGCCTAGAATGGGAATTGGCTCTCAAGGACATAAGATGTTTGCCGACAGATTTTCTAATTGGAGAGTGGTAGCTGGCCAAGCGGACACTAGATAGTGTCCTCCCGCCATGTGGGGGTTAGAGGTTTCTGAACGATGTTTTTCCTTCACCGGAAACGGTGAAAAGCGCACAATGTAAATGTATTCATTGATGATTATTGTAGAGATCCTGGTGCACTGACCAAAAGTGGAGAACATTCATCTAAACACGAAAACGCATCACATCTTGTTATATGACCATTATACATGATTACTCGTAAGATTTATCACACTGATAACCCATCCTCTTTATTTTAAACTTACTGACCGTGAGATAACTCGTCGGTTTCTCTAGTGTTGCTATCCGAGATCTTAACAAGCTAACTGACGGCAACTTGCTATAAAAACATTTTGTAACTTGCATTATAAAAAGTTATACATTCGCCAACAACGGGATTGTGTTACTGGTTACTAAGAAAATATAAAATGCTTTATTTATTATCTACTTGTTATTAAAAAAAATTACAGTAGACGGTAATTAGTGATTTATATTTTCATACCCATTAATGTTAAACATATGTATGACCTTAGTTAGAGCATCGTCAAGTATTAGATGAATATTTTGGACAAGAAGAATATAAAGAGATAAGTCATATTTTTACCCGACTGCGCGACGCAAAGGAGAGGTAATGTGTTTATCAGTCTATATATGTATGTATGTTTGTTCCTTTGTGGCACACTAGAGACCAAACGCGTGGGCCTATTTTGATAATTGGCACGTCAATAGATTCGCCATGCTAGCGCGAGTGTCAACAAAAACATAAAAAATTCAAAATGGCGGATTTCAGACGCCAAAATTTGGGGTACAAAAAAATTTTTTTTTTCAAAACCTATCGAGTGGGGTATCGAATTAAAGGTCTTAAAATAGAGATTAAAAGTATATTTATAACAAATAATTTATGATCGTACAAATCGGAAAAAAAACGATTTTACAAGCCGCTTAGTCACTTTCAGAAACAAGTTTGCGGTGCTACTCAATAATCCACATGACATCAACTCTCTAAATGAAATGAGAAGATTACGGAATTTGCCGTCCTTTACTTAACTAAAAAGTGTAAAATAAAACATTAAATTAAAAAATCAAAAAACCCGACTGCGCAAAAAGTGAAGTGTTAAAAAACGAACTGAAAAGAAAAAAACAAGTAAGTCTAGTAGTTTAGACTTCTGTTTAGGGATATCAAAAAACTATACCATTTAAATTCTTTCTCGGTCGATACACTCATAAAATAAATTATACATTGTTATGTGGAATATAGAGACTTTGACAGTCGGGACACATTAATCCCCATTCGTTAAGCCATTAATGTGTCCCGACTGTTAAAGTCTCTATATTCCATATAACAATGTATAATTTATTTTATGAGTGTATCGACCGAGAAAGAATTTAAATAGTATAGTTTTTTGATATTCCTAAACAGAAGTCTAAACTACTAGACTTACTTGTTTTTTCTTTTCAGTTCGTTTTTTAACACTTCACTTTTTGCGCAGTCGGGTTTTTTGTATTTTTAATTTAATGTTTTATTCTCATAGAAACACTTAAAATATATGTGATGAAAAAATGTATGTTGATGATCACAAAAAATCAATTGTATTTCATCTTTAAGCTTAACATGTCAAAAAATATTACGAACAGCTTTAGGAGTTATTGCTGTTATTAATTTTAATTAAAATAAGAAACACTATACGTAAAACGTATAGGGTTCCTTATTTTCAAATGCATTGTTTAAGTATAATAGGTACCTACCCAACCCACAATCCGTATCGTAACAAATATTTAGATCAATTTTACTTTCATCCAATTAGTTCCAAATGATATTGTTGACCCTCAATAACATTTTTACCATTCAAATTTAGCGCCAACAAATTTCTCTAGAATTATTCAAACTCCATATTTTAAAAATACCTTCCAATTTTAGTACCGAAATATCGTGGATTACGGTTCTCGGCACCGTCAACAGCGCATAAATTTTGATTTTTGTCACGTACATGGATACGAAAACCTGGACTAACTTTAAAGGCAACGGTTTTGTAATGTATTTCTGCTGTATCTATTTAGAATGAAGCCGGTTTTCATCCGTTTACGTGGAACCTTTAGCCTTCGGGAGCGCAGCAATGCATTTTGATACTGAGAACACAGAAGCTCATTATGAAAACCGTTGCATTTCCCTAGCATTTACTTTGCTACTTTGTCGGTACATTTACAATACTGCTGCATAAGTTTTAATAACCTATTTACTATGTATTACTGTGCTCAAACAGTTAAAATGGCAGCGATTGGAATAGTCGATCGGGCGACTGCGGTTTGTTTAACTTTAACGCTAGTTAGATTCTGTCGATATCGTCTAGGGACCGAAGTTGGAAAGGAAACCTAAACGACCAGCGGGACTGCGAATCGGGACAAACGATAACTATTTGGTTAAGGGATTTTATTTTACTTTTGCTTTATTTCATGTTTATTAAATGTTTCAAATGTTCTACTGAGCTTTTGAGAACTTCTGGAAGTCAACTAAATATAAACATAACTAAATATCGAAATAAAATTACTAATCTCACGATCATAAACCTAAATGTAGCCCAGTATAATTCGAGGTCTGTTAACACAAAATCAATAGATCAAACAATCTGTCGCTTAATAAAGTATCTTCAAGATTATCTTCATTGCATAAACGACGAATGATAAACATTCCAAACAAATGGTGGTGTGAAGAACTTTGGCTTTCATATAACGCTGTTTGATGGTTGTGTGGCTATGGTTATTCTAATCGATTTTCTGACATGTTTCTCTGCAAGCATAGGTGTGTTCCTTCAAATTGCAGTCTCGTTAATAGATTCAGTGTTTGTAACTTTAGAAGTTGGTCCTTCGAGCGATACTTAGAGATAAATTACGTGAGGTATTCGACAGACAGGAATATTAGAATTTATATTATTCAAAGCACTGACAGTTTGATGTAGCTTTAGTCGTTTCACTTTGATTTATTGGATAGAAAACTATACTGTACAAGAACCATTTAAAGTGCGATAAATTCCTAATTGACAGATTTCTGATTGAGATTGCTTTGATATAGTATTATGTGAAATTATTATAATATAGTAATTTCATCGTACCGACGGGACTTGAACCCGCAACCTCCTGAATAACATGTTCAGGTGCTTTGCCAATTAAGCCACGGTGCGAAGTATCGTTACGACGAAATTAGTGGATGTAATATAACTATAATTATAACTTAAACGGTTCCATGAATGTAATTTATGTTGTCCTTAGATTGATAGTGTAGGAGTAATTAATAATAATGATTGAGTTTTATAAAATGTTGCCAGCTATTATTTCAAGACAAAAGTTCTAAAGTTAGATTTTTAATCCCTATTACTTATCACAACTGCACGAACTTACTGGACGGGAACAGAAAACAGAAGATAAGTGACAGGTCTAGGAGTTTGTGAGTACCTAGTTCGGGAGTCTAGCTTAGTTCCCTGTGTTGCACGTCTGGGCAAAGCTTGCCTGTGTGAGTGTCATGTCAGGATTGTCTGGTCGCGTGCGGAGCTCAGATCCATTAATGTAGTCAGCCGCGTACCGCCGCCAAACAAATTACGGATGCAAACACGTAGCAACACGCGACGGCCTGAAAGCCTTTTGCAAGCTTTAGGAATATATCAGTAGGAGCAAATGTTTTGGGTGCATTTTAACATGCTAAATTTGAGGTGCTGTTTCGGAATCAAGCTCATTTGGAAGGCTTTGAGCTTCAAACGCGAGTCAAGAGGCTTATGTTATTAGACAGAATATGGTTTGTGGTGTACCTACCGTTATTATTATTTATTGTATGAGAAGCGTTATATTTTTAGTGGAGCAAGATTTTATACGTATGTTTTTGTTGTACTACCTATAGTATATAATCTTCTTGCGGCTAATGTTTTTTTTTTGAGTCTGCAATTTATGTTTTGTAACCTGTTTTTTTTCAATGTGGTAATAAGGATTGGTACAAATGCCAAATTAAAGTTTGTAACGGCTATTATCACGTAATAAAAATATTTACCGGAAAATTAACTCCGACCAGTTTTGAACATTCCTGAAGTTCATGAAGAATGCCAAATTACTGGTTTTGATGTACCTACTGTATTACTATTGGTACAAAAAGAACAGAAAATATGAATTATTTAGAGAATCGCAGACGCGTCTGTAAAATAAAAATCTAAAAAAATATATATATTTCGAAACCACTAACATCGTGATCGACCATGATATACCAACACAAGTCGGCGTTTACTTTGTTTTTCTGAAACAAGTAAAAAAACTTTCATTAGGTGAATTGTTTTTGTTTTTAAAATGATCTCGAAAATAAAATGAATAAACCGATAGCTAAATTTGTAACATCGATGGTAATGACAGACCCCTGCTACACAGCCCTTCGATATCTTCGAGTCCCGCGTAATTTGATAAATGTTATTGTTATTAGGTATACCAACAGAGGCAAATTGTTTTACAGTTTACTCAGGGTACCGTTTCGTACCCGTGTTGAGTGTGAGGAAGCAATAACCCTGAGTTTGCTAACCCATTAGGCAATTGGAAGGTCTAGTTATGAAGTCTATTTTATCTATATAGCTTTAAATAAGTTGAAGTAACAATTTCTCCTACGAAAATGTAGGATCTACGAGAATATCGATGCACAACAACGCAATTAGAATTATTTCGGGTTTAATCAAGTCATATTTGAATCGAGTAGGATTATTTATACATAGTTTCACTGATCGTCGCTTGCTGATCTTGCTACCTAAGTACGCCCTTTGAGAAAGTGCAGTAAAACCTTGTTCTAGGCAGTTGACAAAAATACTTAGTATTAGTGAGTATAAATAGTCCATACTTTATTATCATGGATAGAATTATAAATCAACCGGTAACGTCGGCATCCATGCAATTTCAAACATGTTAATTTCTGCAGGTTAACCTTGCGCTATCGGAGAACAGAGCTAGAGTAGTTTTCCACTAGATTTAAGAAAACATCCAAGAAATAATTTACCTTTGTAAAAATAATTCTCACTGTGCCAAATAGGAGCAGCGAATTTTAAAATTCTGCTTAGTAAGTGCCTTATTGTTTTACAATGCCTGAGTCAGTCTGCTTGACTCATACTAAACAGCCAATTCATCACACAGTTTCATAAAAGAAAATACTCGATTAATACCTTTATAAGTAAGTTGATAGGTAACCTCGGAAACGCCAAAGCGGTGACGCTGTGCGACCTATAAATCTCAAACACATAAAAACGCCGGTACACCTCTTACATTTTGTATATTAAAATGTTAGTTACTTCGTAAAAATAACTTACGTACGTAATAACGTAACGTAACTTCGTAAAAAACTACAGTAGACGATTTGATAAAAATGAGGCCAATTGAGTATTCTATCCTCGTACGTAACGGAGGAATTCTGCTGACATGATTTGTGCATTACACTGCTTGTACCTTTCATCTTCCACGTCTTTAAAGATAAATGAGTAGGTATTACTTATATTATTTATATCAGTAGGTCCTCTAAAATCTCCAGAAATATTATTGGATTACAATTGAATAAGATTTATTCAAATAAATTTCAAAATATAGTATTCATGACTATGATTACTTTTTGGTTCTTAGTCAATATCACAGGTTAATCCTGGACAAGAAAGGATGAAATGAATAGTATTATATAGTCATTTGAGAACGTATTAAAACACAGTATAATCAAACAGGCTGCATATGATGATGGTGGAGTGAATTTCGTACTGACATAATTTAGTCGATGATGTGCCAACAACTGATGTAATTTTTTTAGATCTCGAAGTAACCTTCCAGGTTCTTAGTTCAAGATAGACTTTTAAAATAGCATTCCATTGCTTAATGAGAAAATTATAAGAACTTTATTGATAAGCTAGAATGGTGTGATTGAAAAATTGTGAATTGATCCTATACTTAATGCGCACTGTAAATACATCGATCTTTACATGAACATAATAATAAAGCACACCTTTTCGTAGAGCTGCCCCTTGAATAAAAACTAACGGTTATACTCAAAGTTAATAACCAAAACAATGCCTTCGAATTTTCAAACAAATGTCACATAATCTCAATCCGGTACACGTCACTGACATTTTCATTTCACTGCCAACATAACAAGTTAACTGTTTTCGTATATGAAACAACAGAGTACATTTACGACAAGTCGGATCTCAAAACGAATTTTGGAACGAGAGTCAAGTTATACCAGCTCTCATATAATTTAATATGTGTATGTTTGTACGTCTTACCGTCAAGTGGCGGGTCTTTGCAATGCCGTGCTTGAAACGGCTGAAACTTTAGTCCCGGAGGCTGAGGCCTTATTGTGTAACACCTAGTGAAAATCATCAAAACGTAGTGTAGGGCAGATTGTAGCTTCATAAACTATCTTTATGTAACTGTAAAGGTACGGCCATACCGCGGCGTCATGCGATCTGCGGGCGCGATCTCAGTACTTTTCAATTGTTTTATGATTGCGTTTGGTGTGAACCAGTCGGTTCAAATACTACTGCGCTATCTGATCGCCGCCTAGATCGCGCACGCAGGACGCTACAGTGTGTCCGTACCTTAACTGTATTCAAATATGTATCTATTTCCTTCTTTCCATTCATAGGTGATATTGGAGTAAGGCCGATGATGATACTAATAAATGCTCCACGCTATCACCATAGAAATTATTTTATTCACAAACCCGCATCCGATTATATCTTTCATACGATATGATCCATAAGTCGCACTACTAATACATATCTCGCTCTCTTCCTCACCATGAATGAACTCACCCCTAAAGCAACACACTGATATCATCATCATCATCATCATTATCAGCCGGTATCAGTCCACTGCTGGACATAGGCCTCTCCCAAGTCACGCCACTGAGCCCGATCTTCGCCTCTTTGTTTCCAGTCACTGCCCACCGCTTTGCGAATGTCGTCGTTCCACCTGCTAGGCTATTCTGTAAGCTATCTCGACAGCGGAATCCGCGGTGAGATTCTAATTTCGTACTACGAAATTCAATCGTATCACGTTCGTAATACGGTTGAATTTCGTAGTACGAAATTCAAATCTCACCGCGGATTCCGCTGTCGAGATAGCTTACAGAATAGGCTAGCTGGTCACAGGGCGTCCTACGCTACGTTTACCGATTCGCTGATATAATGATACATAATTCCAAATCTTAGAACCTTATCTAAAACGACAATCACCTCTTTAGCAAGGCAAGCTCACGTGCACAGGCACCAGTTACGTCAACCAGTAGGGGAATACGACGTAACATGCTCCTATACGCCTCTACTAATTTCGACGTCTCCTGGGCTCAAGCCTTCTACCTTCGTTCGCCTGTTGCTACAATCTCTAAGGATTCTTCCTTCATACCTTCGTTCGCCTGTTGCTACAATCTCTAAGGATTCTTCCTTCATGCCAATTAATAAATTAAATTTCAGCATTACATCCGCATCTGTACATGTCCAGATGTAATTAGAAAAGGGGTGATGATGCCTCTTCTATTTTAGTAACAATATAGAGGCTCTGTGAAACTCAGTGTAAAACAGCAGTTAAACATTTTACACGTTTTGACCCTTTTGGTTAATATATGTGAGTTAAAACCTTGGTTTTTGATGGGTGTAGTTAAGTTCACTTTGTTACTTGACGTTTTAATATGGCAGGAGGCTTTGTACCATAAGTGCAATGTTTATGAGTTATAAATAGATGCTTATGTAGGTTTACTATGTATAAAGCACCTAGTTGGTTAAGGTACCTATTTACTAATTACTTATATTATACAATCAGGCCGATTTTTCATACGAGGATAATTTATTGTATTAGTTAATCTAAATTACTATTATAAACCATGGATTAGAGCTTAATTCGAACCTAAAATATCTACGCTTAACTTTTTGATTTACTGCTTCATATAACTTAATATTTTTATGTCTCAAGGTAACAGGCGCATTGCCATCGACATCCTTGTCGATGCGCAGAGCAGTGTCTTGCAAAATTCTGTAGTCTGTCAAATAGGTAGATCACTTACCATCAGGCGAGCGTCGTGTTTATCCTGTTACCTTGTATCATACAATAAAATATATAGGTACAAAATTATGAATACACCTAACATTTTCAAGAATGAAGAGATGAATTAGAAAACGAATACCTCGAATATGAATATGAAGTTTTGGTGATAATTATTTATGAATGTCTGTTTGTGTGTATCAGAAAAGCACAAAACTTAGATCTAGACAATAAACAAATTTATTACGATTTTTTTCAGAAAAACATTCATCAATTACTACAGCTTGGTAGCCTGTGTACCCCTTTACATTGATATCGATGCGTCCTGTCATCGCAAATATCTATTAGAGGAAGATGCTAGAAATTCGTATAACTGCATCTCTTTGCGTAACGATCATCGCTCAAAATGACGCACGCTCACTCACGCATCAATTACAAAATGTAGACAAAACCGGCTCAAAGCTACAAAAATATCAGTTAAACAACATCATATACTCTGAAACGTACTGAACTATTGATCGGACGAAATTCAATTCCACGAAATGGCACCACGATCGTTGCACCGACACATCTTGATACGTCCGTTCGGTGGTTGTCCGGTGTCATTCGACGTGGGTACAGCTTACCACCGTACGGTAGTAGGTATAAACTATTCACTGGCTCAAAATAGCAGCAAATAGTTATTCGTTCGTTCAAACGAGCATAGTAAAGTCTCAGTGCAGTCAATGGGGGAGAATTAAAGTCGATTTTAGGTTGTTTTGATTAGGCTTAGTTCTTTATTCATTGCCACTCATCCACATTAAGCTAATGTATAACTATGTAGTACATTAATTTCATTGCTCCTACGTATGAAAATAGTAGTTTATTTTGATTTTAAACAGTGAACATCGCGATCTCACCGCGTGACCTCACTCCCGAGGAAAGCGACTGACTCGCTCGAAACCTAGGTCGAGAAAATTCGACTAAAGGTACGTGAATTACAGCCGGTATATAACAATAATAGTAGTAGTTTAGTCATCTTTCTTCTAATTCCAAATAAGCACAACACTTAAATCTAGACAAAATAATGGCCAATTGCTTGTATAATATTATTATTATTTAAGCTATTTTATAGTATGTTAGTTAAATTAATATTAATGAATCCTAATCTTATTATTCTTTATTATCCTAAATAAATCCTAATTATATATCTAATTATATAATCCTAATTATCCTTATTGAATCCTTAAATACCACTATCATCTTTCACCTTTTCATAGTGTTTGTATGAATGACAAAGTTATATATACAGCGTTTTCTATGCGGTTTGGTTAATGTGCTATATCTCAAAAACTGCTGACTATATCTCGTTCAAACCACTTTTCACCTGAAAATGTTTATTGAGATCTACAGCATATACTTTTTTTAGATTTTTCACTATTTTATTTTAGAAGTTAGATGGAGGGGAAGACACCCATTTTACTACTTTAGATCTGTCTATCTTTCAAACGATCGACTTTGAGAAAAAATCCTTTACAAACCTCAATGTCATTTTTAAAGATCTATCTGTACACGTATAGGATTGATGATTTTTTTATTTATTTTCAGTCTTATGTATGAAAAGCACCTTTATTAAAAAAATCCTTAAAAAAAATAACATTCGACTTGAGAACCTCCTCCTTTTTCGAAGTTGGTTGAAAATGAGACGCTTCATGGAGTTTAATATACAAAGTTTCCCATGGTTTTCAGCATGTACCTACTTTGAATTATTTCAAAACATACAAAGCTGGAATCCTAGCTAGTAACGAACTGTCGGTAAGAACGCGCTCGCTCCTGACTATAGCTGTCAATTAGTTCCACGCTATACGTTGTCAACCACAGTAGTGAATCCTAGGTCTGTGTTGTCCACAGATATAATTTGTATATATATATATATATATATATTTGTGGTGTTATCAACCAAGAAGCTAGGGACCTCACCTTTTTTTTGTCAACATTAAGCCCGTCACACACGTAGCTATAATATATATTATAGCAAGACATATAACTATGTTGTCCTTAGTAAATCTCGAGCGACTACAGACGGAGCTATAATATTTCTACAACGCACCAAAATTTGTGGACAGAGGCATAATTAATATATTATATTATGGTATATTATTATCGCATTCTAGGCCTAGCGTGCTTACCATCTTCTACCGCATCATCACTTACCATCAGATGAGATAGTGGTCAAACGCTAGCCTATAAGATATATATAAAAATAACCGGCGAAGTGCATGTCGGGCAACGCGCTGTGTAGGGTTCCGTAGTAGCCCGTTATTCAATGCAAATCTTGACCCTTTATAAACAAGCAACGAGGTACTTCTTCTATGTCACTTTAAAGGATTTTGTATTTGGTACAAAATTACCCAATACCCAAGTTCAACGACTATTACTGGTAAACTAATAAATTTATCTTAACCGCTATAGTTTTTTCTAGATTTTTCAAGCCCGCAGTTTAGCTTTTAGAGGGGGGGACGCCCTACTGGAACAAAAATTTGCACTTTAAAGTTTAATATTTCGTAAATGGAGCATTCGATCGAAAAATGGTATATGCAACCCTGAAGTCATTTTAAAAGACCTATTCAACGATACCCCACACGATGTGGAAGATGCCAAAAAAAAAAATTCATCCCCACTTCTCATGTAGGGAAGCTACCCTAAAAAAAATATTTTTAAAAATTTTATTTTAACACTTTGTCGGCGTAATGTACATACATACCCCTACAAAATTACAGCTTTCTAGTATTAGCGGTCTCTTAGCAAAACCTCATACAGACAGACAGACAGACGGACATGACGAAACTATAAGGGTTCCTTGTCAGGACTACGGAATCCTAAAAATACCTAATTAGGGCAAAATTCTATCTATAGGAATCTTTATCCTGACATACTAACTGACCGATTTAGAGACGACGCACAGCCTAAACCGCTAGTCGCAGAGACTTCAAATTTGGAGGGTACATTTCTCTTAGTTTGTCTTAGAGGTGTACTCAGAATGTATTTCTTTCTAATTCCACCCAAAGAGAGTTAAATGGGGTAAAAAGTAATGGTTGATTTTTAACTAACACACTAGTAAAACACAAAAAGAATGACTACCTACAATAATAACACACGCTTATCTTTGTTTAACACTGGTCTTGTGAATTACTTAAAAATTTTCAAAAAAAAAATTGTTTTATCCAGCCTTCCCAGTAATCTAAATAGTCAACAAAATCCCGTACAGTATGTTTCTTACAGATGTGGGCGACACTACACTCCGAGCTGTCAATTAGCCGCATTCGCAAGCGCGCGCCTTGACAGCCCTAACAAACTATTCAGGGCTTGAGTTTATTGAGTAAGAATTTCACGAACAGAAAATGTTTATATTTTAGTCTAGTTGCACCCCGCGGGTTTGTACGCGTTAAAAATATCTTATGATTAAAATTAGACAATTCTAGGCTCAGTGTGTTCACTATCTTCGACCATCGCTTACCACCAGGCTGTGATATGGAACAGTACGAGTCTGACTTGCACTTGGCAAGTTTATTATTTATATTTGACTCAATTTTCCCGAAGAGCTGCCAACAATTATAATATACGCTTTTTTATTCCAAGTGTAAAATATTGTTGATACTTACCGTACAATTTTCGGTGTTACCAATTAATTACTTATCATTATATATACTGAGTGATGGTTTTGCTTATGGAGCGCGCTTTTCTGACTCCTCTGTTGCACTATATGGACCGGACTTCCACTAAAGCGGAGATTTGCGGAGACGTCCGAAGTTGAGACGAGAAGAGATGTTTTTCAGCTAGGGTTTATCCATCCACCAAAGCTGCGGTTTAGCTAGCATGCATCACCGCACAGCTTCGGTGTAAAAAACATTTCTTCTTGTTTCCGCTTCTGACACATCTGCACATTTCAACTTTCGTGGAGTCCGGGCTTTACACCGCCCCCCCCCCCACCCCCCCCCCAACCCCCCCCTCCCAAAATTCGGTTATGCAAGTTTGCAACATTATCGAGTGACACCTACTCAAAAACCGCCTATTATTACACTGTTTTTAAATTATATAATTATAGTTGTTTTTTATATAAACGTAATTCTATTCTATTTATCTATTTACTCCTGACTTTCGATATCCATATCATCGAAATGGACTAGTACTTAAACGTATCAGTGGCAAAGGTAGTAAACGCGAGCGATACTTTAAACTGTAATGTATCTCGTTGATGCGCCTCAGTTCATCTGCCCAACTTTACCACCCACAACTACTATTGTAGGTGTCACTTACCTTTGTAGAGCCCACTGCTGGCGTGGGATTTAACAATCCTGTGGACTAGTCGGATAAATAGTTTTGGATTGATGATTTATCTAGAGGTGAAATATCAAGATTATATATTCAAAACTAGCCGACCTGCTCTCTATTATGCTTATTTTTAAATAAAACTAGTGACCCGCCCCGGCTTCGCACGGGTAGAGTATATATGCCTATTGTTTCATCAGCTTGTTGCGTTGAGTAAGATTGAACATCATCAACAATAATCATTATATTTCAAACATTTTACACAAAATATTAGAAAATTATACACTTAAACCTTCCTCATGAATCACTCTATCTATTGGTGAAAACTGCACGAAAATTCGTTGAGTAGTATTTGAGTTTATTTCGAACAGACAGACAGACGCGGCGGAGGACTTTGTTTTATAACAGCGATTTGTTTGTACTTCGTATAATATGTAGTAATATATCTATGACCATGTTAGCTTAGAACTTCGAAACTAGGAAGAAAGAGAGAGAAAAACGACAACATAAATGGCCGACTAAATAGAAAAATATCAGAACGCCCTCTTCATTCCTCTAGTCATTTTCATCAATTGTTATTCCTCATTATTACCTACCAAGTTTAAACGTTTTTGTCAACTTAACTTACCTTACTGCTGGTTGGATTAGCTAGGCAATGTTCCGCCTATTGAAATTAGTTTCAGTAAATTAGAGACATTTTAGCCGCATTATGGCCGACGGAAATACTGTTAGTTTCGGCCTGTTTGCGCGGATATGTTTAGCTTTAATAGGAATTCTGTGCGGATATTTTTGGGTTGGTATTGTAGAGGTAAAGCCTGTTTCGATGGAAATTTATGCTACTTACTAACATACCGTATAAATCATTTTTCTTTTCAATTATTATTTAGTAAACCGATATACGTAACTAAAATTGTTGATATTACTTTCAGGCCTTTTATAGTTAATTTTTTTCCCGACCAATGATTACTCACTTTTATTTTACTCTTAAATATACGTATTACTATTAACAGAAAATATCGTGATCTGCAACATTGGACAAATTGGTCGTGTCGCTAAGATATTTTATCTTCTAATGAATATTTTCTCTTTTTTCAGGTAACATTTGATGATACACAGCTACAAGGAAAGGAGAAGCGTAGGTCAGTGAGTGAACCTTGTCACCTTTGCTGCATTTCACATTGTTCTTCAAAGAGTACTTACTTTGTCTTTATTTTTCTTTTATTATTTTGCCAAGCATAACAGCACCGTATGCCATGACGTACGGTGTGTCGGTGAGCAAAGTGCTCGAGACGACGTGTGTGGGTTGTTACTCTATGTTGATACTCTAGTATAATAAATAGTTTTGAGTGATATTGAAGCACACCTCTAAAGTTCATTAATTCATTTTAACCTCACTTTTATAGAAACGCGGACACCCCAAAACACTAGGGCACTTTTATTATTTTTGATTTAGAATATCCAAACTTATATTATATAGAGAAAACGTTTTCTAACGAGTTCAACTTCTGAGATGTTTTATAACGAAGCAAGTGCATCAGTTCCAATATCGCGAAAAAAATCGTTTGCGCGTTGCAGGATCTCATACATTTACACACACAATGTTTAAAGTAGAGCTATTAAAATCTACGCTAGGGCCATCTCTATCCTACTTATCCTACTAATATAAACTATCCTACTAAATAACTCGCGTTTATAATAAACGCGAGTTTGTAAGAATGTATGGATGTATGTTTGTAACTCTTTCACGCTAAAATTTGATGTAGTAGATAGCCTAAACCCTGGAATAACACATATGATACTTTTTATCCTGATATTCCCACGGAATCGATGTCTACCACAGCTTCTTATTTATAATATTCACAGCATCACACAGCTCTCACATAAAATCACCACAACTACACAATGTATAGTTCGTAACACGATCACAAACTGAATTGAGTAAATAAAACCAATGGCGCTCATAATTTCGGCATCAGTTATTTGGCTAAGTCTCCAATACCATCCAAGCGGAGTCTGGCCTCATATAATATGCGTTTTCACCTCGCCAACACTCGCTAATACTTGTCATGCCGATCAACTGCAACTACAAACGGCCTCGAACCATTGAATAAAGAGGTCCGATGCAATCCACTCACGTAAAAACTACTTACAGACGGACAGACGGTACGTCACATGCATTCGGGTGCAGTCTTTGCCCGCAACTTCAATTTAGTTAAAAGTAGTGGTTGAGTGAGAGCGTGTTCAAACCAGACTTCGGGCGGAGTTCGGACTTTTTCGCAGTAACTTCCAACACCAATGCCAGCCGGTTCCCGAATGCGGAATGTACGCTTTTATTTTGCCAAAGTTATTTGGATGAGAGTTGGGAATGCGGTAGAACTTCATCTAGTATCAAAGGTTAGTAAACAAGATAGTACGGAGTTGTGTAAAGAATCTATCCTGAAAGCTTTCAAAGCTCACGTGGAAACGTGTATTTTCATCACAAGTCAATGCAACGCACCATTATTGCCCCTGGTATTGCAGGTGTTAATAGGCGGCTGTAACCACTTACCATCAGGGAGGCCGCATGTTTGTTTGCTTCTCCATATCTATATAAAGAAAATCCGTTATCACTAATATTTGCATCATAATATTATATATTTTCCATCGTTGGTAAATAATCGTTGCTTCCATATCAATATTAACTGTAAGCATAAATATGAGCTAAATTATACAATTTTGTGGATAAAAAATTATCTACTGACGATTTAAATTGTAAATATCAAAGCGGAAATGTCGTATCACATAATAAATGACCTTCTTTTATCGGTATACGCATTTACATGTATCAGTTTTTTATATGTTGTACAGTAGAACAATCGACATGTGTTTCGTCAGCTGTAACCGCCCTGTTTAACATATAGTTACCGACAAAATGTCCGATTTCACAAACACTTAGCCTGAACTTAAACAATGGTTAACAGGCAATGCTGCTCTCGGTTACAAAGCATTTTCATAGCTGAAAATGGGACAATTATACTGCAAATGTATTTGGTTTATTTATCAAAACAAATAAAGGTGAAACTATATAAACTAGAACATAATCTAAATTGAAAAACGTTGCCCTGCAAGTTGAATTGGAATCGCCATAAAACTTAGAGAAGCTACTTTACAGTTAAACGACGACGAAGCTGTACAAAAATGTAAATAGGTACTTACTTAAACGTTGGTGAGATCGGACCCTAAAAGCCTTTTTAAAACTGTGACATGACAATGATGCGTTAACATCGTGACAATAGCCCGTTAAAGTCGAAATGGGAAGAGAAGACCATTTGAGTAGGCATTCACGTTTACAATGGTTTTGTAGGGTATTAATAAATGATTCTTACGCAAGATATGGCTTGTGCTAGTTTTCTTTAGAGCGTCAAGCCGATGACTCCTTTTTTAAAATCTATTTTGTACAGCCGTATTGGAATTTACAAATTATGGTCGTTGATTTTTATGTGACATTGTTTTTAAGCAGTAGGTTTTTATGTGTACAAATATTTATGCAAATGATTGCACCACTTTATTCTACAACGGCTATGAGATCCAAGAAAATAATGGGCATTCATGCATGGGCTAGATCTAAATCATGAAATTGATCAACCCAAAATGTACCTAAAATAATAAGTAACAATATTAATTACAATCTCTGAAGCTCAAGGTATTTGTGAAAATTTCATCGAAGCAGCAAAGTAATAAAACTTGCACTCATTTCCTGCTTCAAATAGGTAGACAATGTCAATTAGTCTGAAAAGTTTATCTCCACCCCAAACCCTTCAAATAAGAATAAAACGTATCAAAACGTAAACGAATATTACAGCTGACTCTGCGTTCTAAATGGCTAAAGCATTTTGAACTCCCAACTATCCGGCTCGAAGGACCATGTTTGTATAGACGAGAGTTTTGAAGGTGCGTAAAATGCTTAGTCACAACGGAACTTGTTGCCTTTACGAAATTTTTATTAATGATCTCGGACTTCCATGCTGTAAAATGCTGTTACACGTCGTCGAGGTTGCGTGTAATGTGGCTGCGGTCTATTAGGCGATATTTGTTAACTGGGCTTTAACAAGCTGTTTTTACAAGATTTAAGAAATTATACTTCTTTTGGCGCGATAGAGAAAAATGATGAGAGTGAATTTTTACGATGCGCGCGCACACCGACACCAGAATTTTACATCGTGAAGTTAGTTCTAGGTGGTACGATGCGCGCGCACACCGCCACCTAAATTCTACACCGTGAAGTTAGTTCTAGGTGGCATGACTATGTTCAAGTTGTATATGTTATTTCGTAAGAACGTCATATTTAACGTCATATTTTTACGTTAATAAAACCTTTTTTATTTAAATAAAATCTTTTTGATTCATTTTAATATTTATCGTTAATCACTACTGCATTTTAGTTATTTTTTTTCCATACGCCACAGAAGTATAACTTCTAACGCGTGTACATAAGTACACACACGTTTTTTTTTGTATAACTATTGTTAAACTTTGTAAAATAACACAGCCTTTGCTAATTTTTATGAACATTATACATTTGAATCAATTTTTCCTTGATTACTAATAACAACAAAAATCAATAAATACATATGTCATATCCAAAGTTCTCATAGACAAATGACTGAACCAATTTCTATTATATTTGCACGTATACCTGACGCTTTTACCGTGAAATAAAACATAGAAAACCGGGAAAAAGATATTTCTATATTTTTTCTGAGAAAAGCCATATTGTTCTCTATCCGAACTGAGCCAGTAGCGTGGTAGTGATATATTAAGTATAAAACAGGCGTCAGTAGTAATTCCGATAAGCTAGAAGTTCTGGGCTGGGATGGTGTTTCAAGGACTAATTAAGATTGGGTGATTTAGGGCCAACACCAATATATTTACAAATTTTTCCACAGCTCGTTATTTTCTCAGTTATTACAATTTTAGGGTTCGGTGGCTGCCAAAGGGTACCAACGGAACCCCCGGATGTAAACGCTTGATATTTAGACAGAATTATGTATTACTGTGGCCGTTTTAGCAATTCGATACATAAATTATTAAATTCAGCGTATAATCGGTACGGAACCTTTCATGTGCGAGTCCAACTCGCATTTGGCAGGTTCAATTGTAAAAAAAAAACATTTACAGAACTCAATTATTATACGCCGTCTTTGTTTTCTATTGAACTATGTTTCACTATAATTTCATCACTTTGATGGAAAATATATTTTATGTAAATTGTTCCATTTTACATTTTTAGAGAGCCTTATTCTTTTTAGGGTACACCGCGTTAGGAAGATTCCTAACTTCTACAAACACGTATTATAAATGCGAAAGTCAACTTTGTTTATTTGTTTGGGACTTTTTCACAGTCAAACGGTTGGTCTGATTTAGCTGAAATTTTGTGTAGGGACAGCAAGTACTATGGATTAGGCTTAAGGATACTTCTTAAGGCGGACGAAGCCGCGGTCACAGCTAGTTAGTAGCTAAATATGGACCTTAATATTTTTAATATATGAACCGCATTATTACAATGCATTAGCTAACACCGAAAATCGATAATCGATTGAATTCTCACGAAACGCGTCGAAATAGCCAATAAATAGTCATTAAATGTTTTGTCATGGACGTATTTGTGAAGAGAGAATCTCGAGCTTTTTATGTATAAGAAATTAATTCTATTTTTATGAATGTCGCCTACGCCATGCCAGTGATGCAGCGCAATAATATAACAGTGGGGAAACTTCATGCACGAAAACTGATTAAGGCGGCCCGGCCCACCCGTTCTATATTAAGCAATATCCGTTTTTTTCTCATCATGACAATACTAGTACTAGTTTTTTTTTAACTCTAAGATAATAACTCTGTAATTGTTATTTGAAAAAAAAAAACAGACTTATAGTTTCTATTATTTATAATTTATATACATTTATTTTGTGTTTTGTTGTGGAGTTGCCTTGTCTGGAGCGAACCTTAATCACCTGTACCT
Source organism: Cabera pusaria (assembly GCA_954871355.1). Taxonomy (NCBI): domain Eukaryota; kingdom Metazoa; phylum Arthropoda; class Insecta; order Lepidoptera; family Geometridae; genus Cabera; species Cabera pusaria. Next base: position 12,351,808 of record OX940897.1, read on the forward strand.
ACTATTATTTATTCTGTGCTCTGAGTGTCAAGAAAGATATTGTTTATGCAAAAATGTGTTGTCTTGCTGCCGGAACATTGTCACAGAATAATGAATAGTACAAGTACAGAAATTGCACTCCCTGAGAGCAAAAATGCGAGATTAAACCTAGTTACCACGCCGGTAACGTTCATAATGCTCTTCACGCCTCGAGTGCGACCTTGAATTTGCGTCCCAGTATCAACTAATAGTAACTATGAACCGCGTGTTGCGCACAGTAAAATGCACCGTAAGTCCGCACAGCGAGAGGCTGAATAACAACTCAACTCGCGGCCTCTCCTATAGGGTTGAATGTTATTAGATAACTTATTGAAGCTTATAATTGGTAGAAGAATACAATGTAATGAGTATATTTAAAGTGCTACATTCATTTTTAATGTCAAGGTAGGATAAAACTACTACAGTTATACTATAATTAAGATAGTTTAATTTAGATAGTTAAAACTAAAACAACCGACTTCCATGCCGCGCGAGTCAGTTTCAGTTGCAAGTTCGAGACGTTTATCGTCATATCTCTGAAAATACTCATCAGATCTCGATGAAATTACAATGGGACCACCTCGGTACCTACCTATAAGATCTACGTAACCTACCTACAGTAAATAATAAAATAACCTACCAATTTCAAGTAGGTTACAATTAATATTTTGCAAGATGTAATGTCGATAGAAATTCCCTAAAGATCTTGAATGACGTGAATTCCCTTGAAACATGAAACTCAGCTGATTTATACTTACCTACCATTTTATGTGTGAGATTCTTTGCTTTTTACATAAGTACCTACATGTGCAGCGCGACGACAAAATTAACAAATACAATGAAAAAAAGGCAAAAAAAAATGACATTTTTCTATCCCCTTCTTTTATTGTTCAATTGATATAAGTATTAAACTAAAACTAGTATACACTGACCCTGCATTAGAAGGCGGCCACTAGTACCCGGGAGGTCTACTTACAGTGAACAATCTTTAAGGTCATTGACTTTTACGCGAAAAAAAGTCGAAAACTACTACTAAACGACCGGATCGTTACACAAAAAGTACCTAGATAGCCTTACTACCTAGATTTACGTTACTTATAAATAATATTAAGTCTATTAATGTCTTATACCTCTCGAGATTCTTAGGAAGTGTATGAAATGTAATGTCGTCATTCCCGTTGGTGTTTAAGCACCCGTATGCTACGCAAAGCTTTGTAGCCCTTCGTTTAGACATACTGAATAATATTTTTGTATGTTAATATCGTAAGCAAGGAATATAATAATGAGGTAGGTACAAGTAAGGCACGCGGCCGATCGAGAGCGCGCGTGACACTTAACTGACTGAACATGCACCCGAGAGGGTTGCGCGGAGGTACTTGTAGTTTCTAGCTACAGCGCGGAGTGCGACAGGCCTGACATTGTATAGTAATGGCGGCTAATTTTCTTTGATACTGGTAAACTTCTTTTAGTAGTCAGTCGATCCTACTACCTACCTATGGAAATTCATGTAATTTTTTATATAAAATACATCGAAGAAAGCGAGAGTGTTGCAGCCATTTCTTTTGCGGCTACCTTCAAATTTTCATTTATTTCTTCTAACATATTTTATTTTGGCAACTTAACAGAGTTTTCGTTACAAAACTTACATTCTGCCATTCACATACTGTGGCGTTACACTGGATTATAATTTATTGCATAGTCAGGCCATTAAAAAGCTTTCAGTCCTCTGTCGGTGCATTGAATATGCCTTAAGATAAGCCGCAAATAAAATAGCAAGTCTTTTAATGTGAATATTAACTTACCTTATATCAAATAACTTGCCCTTTGATCTGGGGTCTTAATATGCCATTGAATCAATATTAGCAGGTTGGTAAGAATTTAATATTGCAGGTAATAAATATAGGTAGTTATTAATTTTATAGCAAGGTTATTGATAGCTCTTTTAGTATGTATCCACATCAACGCAGTAGCAGTGCACAGGTGGCCAGCCTTTATAGTTATAAACTATATAAAAATAATACAAATACAAATACAAAATTGCTTTATTTCAGAAAGATTGTGTACCCTACCTTAAGTCGTTTTGACTGTGTTGCAGAAACCTGTGTCTTCCAAAAAATATGCCTTATAAAACAATTATTTACAGAAACAATATAGACTTGCAAAGTACATTCTTAATTAATGAAGTGAATGAATCAAGATAGTAAGTATACTTATTAAATCTATAGAATGTTGTGTGTGTGTGTGTGTGTGTGTGTGTGTGTGTGCGAGTTTGTGTGCGAGTATATGAATAAGTTGTGTATGGTAAGTTAAAACTTTTGTTTATTGTTCTTAAACAATTTTTTCCAGAAGCTTTTCAGTGTTTTCATTATCATAGGGTTGTAAGGTTGTCATAATAGCGTACAATAGTAAGCTTTTATTTCCTGATATTTTTAGATCTCTTATTTATTTCTTTATATTTATTTTGATAGCATTTAAACTACTTATGAAGTTACTTCTCAAAACACGCAGACCTAAAATGTTTTGAATACCTTTCCGATGTGTTTTTATTTCATTTTAAATCATAATTAAAGTATGATTCTTGGAATAAATGGTTCCACGATACAAACGCCCTTATTATTTTTCGTTGTAATAAATGTGCGATAAAGTAACCTAAATAATACCTAACAGCAACTTAACACCTAAAAGTGTTATCTCCTGAATCTCGGCCGTTTCGGCCAGACTAATGATTTAAAAATTACGTGTTAATGTTAATGAAATTGTTACGGTTTCTGTTATTTGCTTACCTTCTTTGCGGAATTGTAAAATGTTTAGCGAAAGGTCAATTAACGTTTTATTTTAGAATTTAATCGGGAATTTTTATGGCTGCTGTTGAATGAATACATATTTTGAGTAATTTAATTTGTTGTAGGTTTTTTTAGTCCTTAGTAGTATAATAGAATAGATATTCTAGATTATAGCTTAGATAAGCAAAATCATAACTTGGTTAGATTTTGGTATTAAGTGTGCACGTACATCGATGTTCCAATATTATAAGATGCATACGTACAATATATACATACATACAATCACGCCTCATTCCCGTTGGGGTAGGCAGAGACTACATACTTCTTTCCACATGCTACGATCCTGACATACCTCCTTCGCTTCTCCCATGAAAGTTCATGAGCGCCTTTATACATGCTCGCCGGTTATAGGTACTTCTGACTTGGCCTTTCTTTAAAACGTCTCCGATCTGGTCGTGATACGTTCGCCTAGGTCAGCCTCTACCAACTGGCCCTGAATGGCCATTCGTCTCATAAATCTGTTTCGTCAATCTTTTTTCATACATCCACTCTAGATTTCCAAAACATCTAAGCATCCCTTCTTATATCTTTGTCACTACATCTTCTACCATACCACAACATTCCCTTATCACGCCGTTCTTCACCTTATCCATTAGAGTCACTCCAATTATATCTCAAACTTTTCATTTGTACTGCATTAATTTTACTTTCATGCTTCTTCTGCCATACCCAGCATTCACTACATATGTAAAAAAAAACCAAAATACTCAAAATACCTACATCTTTTTATTCATCTTGACTCAATCACCGTGTTTTACGTTTTGCCAATTTTTTTGTCACTATTATCACCGATTAATACCGTGCCAACTGGTTAGTCCAACGTAAAAAGCACAGAATCAATCACAAACGGTCTTTCTACTTGCATAATATACACTCTACTATCTGATCTGACTATGAAAAACCACTCACAGTATTTTTTCTAAGTCTTCAAAATCTAATCGTACTAATTCTGACCTGTCATGATCATTTTCTTATCATATCAGCTAAATGAGGTAGAACAAGGTAGGCGTGCGTAATCTCCATTAAACGATTGAACGTCTCAAAATGTGATAAAAGTGTAACACTATTAACAGTATGAGTGAAATGTTGAAAGTGTCAATAATGTTTGGAAGAGGTTTTTGCGTCTCTACAATAGATGCAATTTAATGAATGGAAGATCTCATTTAATTGTGAATGTTGATTGAGGCCTAACAAAGAACTAACATGTAAAGCTGGTAAAGATCATGAACCGACAGTAATAATGTGTACAGGTTTGTGTGTAATGTCTTAAATGGAACTTAGTAAAATATTGTTTTATGATTTAACACGGGACATACATCCAATCAAACAAGTACGTACACACGTTCGTTACGAAGTTTTCCATAGCCAGTAGCCGTGAATAGAATAGGTGAAGCAACAGTACAGGCTAAGCAATGGAATTCAATTCCTCATAACATAACATTAGTCTCTTATACACAGAAGTGATAGCTGCCCACACTTTCAGGAAACGAAACAATACAATATGTTTATGGAAAATACCCATACTGTTAATAAAGCGCACTTCTGCCTAAATCCATTAGGTTCTTATGATTACCCGTTGCTCTCAAGAAGGTCGGCGATTAAATACCACCTGCAGTCGAGACTTTAAACTCGACTCATCTAATAATTACAAAAGCTTGACTCTAATGGCCCACTTGCTCTACAATGTATCGTTTAAACTACTTATTTAAATTCAAATACACCTTTATAAGACTTAAACCTGTTCCCAAAATGCATCGATTTGAATATTTATCGCGTTTGTTTACCTAAATAATGAAATCAAAATAAAGAGGAATAGTAAAATCAAAATATTTGACGAATACAATTAAGTTTGATCGCATGAAAGTTAAGTGGTTTCGACGTATGTCCCACTTTTATGACAAAATCTAAATACGTAGAATATTTTTATAACGATGAATATTAATTTATTGTATGCCCGTAGTTAATATAAAGGTCGCAATTTATGTTAAAGAATTATTAGTTTATTGTATTACACAAGATTGAATTTGTTATTCAGTATTAATTTAACGAAAGTACGTTGTAAAAATATATTGATTAAACTAATAGTTGTGATGAAACAGTGGCAACTTTGCTATTGGGGTATTATGAATACCTATTGCATTACTTTACCATACATTGAAAAGCTTTTTTGAAAAACTTAAACACTTATACACAAGGTCGACCACATCATTGCTTCCCACCAGAGTCTTCGACAGGGTAGATAGTTCAACCGTTAGACTAGCCTACATATATATTAAAAAGTTTTTATTCAAAAAGTCACCATTCAAAAATAATTAATTAAGTTGTCTGTCAAAATTTGCAAATCAGTTTTAAACCACTTGCTGGTTATCCGATCCGATTGATCTAAATTTCGGGATATTTATGACAATGCTATAATCTGGTACCATCGAGTTGATCTGATGATAAAGCCGAAATGTAGAGTAGAGACTAGAACTCCCTGATGGCAAATGCTAGTACATTTGAATTTGGGCTAGTACCTACGCTTTGTTGCCTTCACATAAAGGTTGTTTTTAGGGTTCCGTACCCAAAGGGTAAAACGGGACCCTATTACTAAGTCTCCGCTGTCCGTCTGTCTGTCTGTCTGTCTGTCTGTCTGTCTGTCCGTCCGTCACCAGGCTATAGCTAATTAACCGTGATAGTTAGACAGTTGAAATTTTCACAGATGGTGTATTTCTGTTGCCGCTAGAACAACAAATATTAAAAACAAAATAAAATTAAAAATTAAAGGGGGTCCCCATACAAAAAACATGTTCTTAACGCCACCTATCTCATTAGTTTCGGAAAAATGACATAGATGGCGCTAGTAAACGAGCCCCGTCTTTCTAGATCGCGACCAAACCAAAATATTCTTGGTAACATCAATTAATCAAATATATGAGGTTGAAACTCTGTTATGTTTCGTATTGTACGGAACCCTCCCTAAGTGTGCGATAAGAGACGCGATGCTGACTCGCACTTGGCCAGTTTTATTAAACTATTATTTTATGATATAATAAGTAATAAGCGATGTCGTTAATATTTAGACCATAATTTCTGTTATTAGCAAAAACATCGCTTACCGTAGTTAGTCCTTAAAATAACTCAAGTTTGAATTACTCTGGCCGTACATTGGTACCTACGTAATTTTAAAATAAGAATATTTATCGTAGTTCGATACTGTTTGAAAGTTAACATTTTTTGGGCATTACTTTACTGCACTCGTTACCAGATATGGAGTAATCACAGTTCAAATTGTTCCTTTCAAGGTTAAATTAATAAAACGAATCAGAAATTGTACGAAGCAAAATAATTTTCCATTCCATAATAAGAATCTATCCTCCCCATAAAACTACACCGAACTGCTTATTATTGTATCAGGTTTTAATATCAAAAGTTAATAACTCGTCAGTCTGGGAAAATTAATTTAAAGTGCATAGGGCCAGTAATTACGCAGTATAAGACAGTGATTAAAGTTCGATAAAACGGTCCTTCGCCTCAGGCAGAACGTGAGTGGTAGCTATACGTTACGTCTATTAGCGCAACGTGACGGAGAAACGTGTCAGCTTTTGTAAATGGCCCTACCTATGAAGGGTTCAGAATTATCGTTAGTTTGGTGTATTAATTAGGATATTTTTGATTACTCATTAATAAAGCTTATTTCTTTCTAAGCTGCACAAAACTGATGGATAATACAAAAAAAGGTGGGTTGGTTAAAAAATGTTACTTTCCACTATCCCTTAAGAAAAAAAATCATGAATTAATGCATTCTCCCCATTCTGACCTACGGTACTCAGACTTATAGTCTCTGACGAATCATCAGAAATCCGCACTAGGAAGACTTCTAGTGCGGATTTCTGATCTGAAAGACTCATCATCTCATCTCATCAGTCTCTGAAAATTCTGCGCTCCAAAGCTGGTTGGCAGACGGCTACCAGCTTTGGAGCGCAGAATTTTCAGAGTCAAACTATTGGATCGCATCAGAAATAGTATACTGCGTTCCAAAACTCAAATCGCTGACGTTGGTCATAAAGTCGCCGAACTGAAGTGGAACTGGCCGAACATGTATGCCGCATGTTGGACGATTTGTGGGCAAAACTTTCTACAGAGTGGGTTCCAAAGAACGTTAGACGTTGACCAGGCAGACTACGGAATGAAGTGGACACTTTTTGCCACTACTGGACACAAAAACCAATAGACCGTGATGTGTAGAAGGAGGAAAGGGAGACATTTGCCTAGCAATTGGAGACACCAGGCTGATTATAATACATCTTTCACTGAACCACCACCATTATCTCCGCATCTTGGATTTACTTTTAAAAATGCTATTTTTGCATACAGGTATTATACACCGGCAGAATAAAGGTTTGCTAGATCACATTTTAGATGTTTATTTACTGGCGCGTACCTCGGCTAACGAATTAGTCTTGCCCTACCAGTGGTACCCTACCAGTTGACAGCGACCTTAAATTAGTTTTTTATTTGTAGATTTTGTAGAGTCTGTATTATAGTTTTAGGAGTAGTTTATATTGTATATATAGTTTTAAATTAATTTTAATTGTGTACATTAAAAATATTATTTACTTTTATTAATTATACAATAAAAGTAAAGATATCGTATAACTAAAGCATTTATTCGTTACATGATAAAATGTATTTTTCTCGATCCAATAAAATCCTGAAAACCGGCTATAATATTTTGGTGATAAGCATTTTAAGTTAACCAATTCTATTCATTAAATAGATATCATTTAATTAAAGAAACAAATAAGTCAATTATATTTTGTTCTTTTGTGTACTGTAAATGTTTGTTATTTTTTTAATTATTTAAACATTATATATAGGTCTACTCGGTTTAATATCCTTAAAATGTATACATTTATTCACATAAATAGTTATCTAAAAACATTATAATGAACTATTCAATAAACAAACCGTTTTTCCATGAAACTGCGTGACATAAGGCACTGTTTTTATAAAGTAAACAGGTAATTACAGATAAGTAGCCATTATAAAGATAAACACATGACGGTCTACTATTTGCATGTAAATGCGTGTGCGCACAATGTTACCAGAGTTTATGAAAATTGCTCTCAGTAACATACGGCTGATGTAAGGAAATGGTAGTTAAGTGCATTTTACCCGCATCTTTATTGATAAATGCTGCTTTAATACGGTAAAAATTTAAATTAATGCATGGACGATTATGTTAACGTACCTAGTCATACATGTAGGCTTTAAATTTAATTTTGACAGCTTTTACGACTTTTAATGTAACCATCACCGTTAAGAAGACCGAAGAATTCTTCAATTTAATGAACGGCGTGCAGAAATAAATAAATTATGTTTTTTATGCTCATTAGGCAAGCAATTGGTAACTATTTAACCTGATGTTATGTAATGATGTTGTCCAAGATGTAACAAAATGTAATTCCAAGTCCATATTAACAAATCGTAATCCCCCAATTTCAGAATATTTTTTTTATATATAATTTTAGGCTTTTACACTAGCCTGATATATGTCAGAGTATGATGAAATCCAACGCATTGTTTCACCCTTTTCTTTAATATCATGAAAGTACTGACCTGTAATATTTATTGAGACAATAAACATTACTATTTACTTGTATTTATAAGTAAGTCATTATTTGCCGAGCTCCAACAAAAACTGACCCAAAGTATATCAAAGATCAGTTAATCCTAAAACTTACCTCATTATCCATTGTAAGATATTATGTAAATATTCTTGTTTAATGAGAAAACCTGTAATAGGAAGCTTCACGCCGTAACTCGGCCAGGTTTTATTAACCGGCACTTCTCCAAACAAACATTCACCTTTATAGGTACTTAGGGACGCAATTCTCATTTCTTTTCATGAGAATAAAAGCCTTTATACCCGAAACCGCGTCTTAACATTCAATGCTTTAATTATTATTATTTTTTCATTATTTTGCGAATTGTATAGCGTTGCTTTGTTCACAGTGTGTAAAGATTAAAGCGAAGATTGGCCACGCCCTTTAATGATTGTAGGCTCTGATTGGTCGCTCTTTCTCTTTGTAGTTCACCGCTTTGTTTTATCTTGAATTAGCGATTAAGAATTTTCTTTTCGTACGCACGCCGGTGTATGAATCTTATTAGGGTTTCTAAATTAATATAAAATGGTTTTACGTAGTTGCGTCGTTAATTGAGCCATAAAAGAGTGGGTGTTGAGCCTAAATCAGGCAAAAGTACACGCTAATTGCTTGGTCAGGCATATTTACTGTTTCTAATTAGAAAAAAATGATTTTAAATACTCAATAGATCTGAAGTTTTATGTCAACTTTGAGAATATTAAGTTACTATATATTTCCTAATTTCCAGAATAAGGGAGGTGGAATAAAAAAGAAATCAATATCATATATTCCGTAAGAACAAACACCATCCTGAGTTATATTACATAGAACCACAGAAATAGGAATAATAATAATAATAGTACTATTCCTATTTCTGTGCATAGAACGGTGTCAATGTTACATCTTTCGAAATCCTGATATAAAAGTAATTAAACAAAAAATATCCGAATAGTCTGCCAAATTCAATGTTACTTTTGCACAGTTTGTGGTTTATTTCAATAAATATTTCCGGTAAATCCATGACTTGGATAAAGAAAGACGTTTTATCTTCGGGCTTGCCAAGTTTAAATCTGAGAGTTCTCTATCATATTGTTCAACGATTGAAATGATTGAAAGCTAAATTCAGTGCCAAGTCCCGATCTTGGAATCAAACACTTTAAATTTCCTATCAAATTGACTTAAGAAGGAGGTAATTAACGAAATCCTTGAGACAGCACCTATAGGTATATTTCTTATTAGGCTTCCGTACCCACCTACTAATGAGACTTCGCTGTCCGTCCGTCCGTCCGTCTGTCTGTCAGAAGGCTGTATCTCCTTAACGATAATGGGTAGACAATAAAAAATTAAAAAATATATCTGACAACGATATAAATATGTATTACTGTGGCCACAATAACAAAAAATAATAAAAACTTAATGAAATGTAAGGGGTTCCCATACAAGAATCATGCTTTTTCTGCATTTTTCGCTCATCTTATAACATAACGTACGGAACCCTTCGTGTGCGAATCCGACTCGCACTTGGCAGTTTTATTATTTGTATTCAAGTATGTTATTTCAGAATTCAGCGGCATCGTGGTCGTAGGCCGTGGTAAATAATGTAATCAAGTAATATTTTAAAAACCTTTTTAAACACAAGCTTTTACATAATCTAGGACCAGAGTAAGCCAAGATCAAACGAGCAAATCCAACGAGCCCAAACACGACGGTTATAACATGTGTAGTTGAGGAGTTCCTTTAGCCACCTTCCAGCTCCATCATCAGATCAGCACCATGCCATCATAATATTGCATTGTCACGCGATTTACACATGTATGCAAAATTTCAGCTGAATCGAATCCCTGGAAGTCGCTCTAAAATCAATCGCAAGATTTGTGACGGATTAATTAATTCGCTGTGAAGTAGAGAAAAAGCTGGTAATAATAAAAAAAACGTCGATTTAAAATCATGTTTCAGCAATAAAATCCCTTTATTAAACACATACATGACTGTGTTCATATCGCGATCGTTCAAAGATTACAGATATGTATAATACAACGGGAAAAGACTTAAAATAAATTTCCTTCATAGCATCCTCATCATCATCAGCCGGTGTCAGTCCAGTGCTGGACGTAGGCCTCTCCCAAGATGCGCCACTGAGCCCGATCTTCGGCTCTTCTTTTCCAGTAGCTAGTAGTAGTAGTGTTTCATAGCATAACAAAACTATATATATATAACAAAAAAACAAAATACGTACCTAAAACCACCAACCATTGGATTCTAAGATTTTACAAGAGCTGACTTCAGTTACCCCGTATTTTTCTCAGATGCAATTCTTCTTATTCTTTAACAGATATCCAACATTAAACTTTACACTCGGACAGGCAGATAGATGGATACTGTAGTACTTTCTGGAACATATTTTCTCGATATTATTCTTTCAAACCGTTACATAGTAAATGAATTGCGTTTTGAAAGGGAAATATAAATGAAATACGATACCATAACGTTTGCAATATCTTAGAAAGATAATACCGCATTTATCAATGAGTCGTGGGGACCGCATTTTGTAGTCCTTCGTATTATATTGATACGAAGGATAGGATGATAGCTATTTGTTTTCTACGGTAAGCAAATCAATGAACAAAGTGAGTACATTTCTTGAAGTTCAGTTCAGAAGTTCTTTTTAGGGTTCCGTAGTCAAATGGAAAAAAACGGAACTCTTATAGATTCGTCATGTCTGTCTGTCCGTCCATCCGTATGCCACAGCCATTTTATTCCGAAACTATTAAGACTACTACACAGTTGAAACTTGGTAGGTAGATGTATTCTGTGAACCGCTTTACGAATTTTATACAAAAATAAAAGATTAAGGGGGGCTCTCCCTTATACATGAAACTGAAATAAATAAAAAATTCATCAAACAAACTCGTGCAACCATTTTTCCTAAAAAATCAAAATCTTTTAAATGAAGGGAGTGAATAATCTAAAAAATATATATGTCGTAGATCTCAATAAACACTTTCAAAGAAAATTGGTTTGAACTAGATGTAGTTGGTTTGAATTTTTTGGTGGCGAAATATTATAGTTATAAAATACTCTACTGTGTTACAACCCTACGAGTGCGAGTTCGACTTACACTTGGCCAGTTTATTATACTACTAATATTGAAACTTATATTTTGGGTATCACTTGACTTCTAATAACAGACTTTGTTTTACAACCGCTTGCTCGCTTGTTAAACTACACAATATTTACGAGTTTACAAAAACCATTAAACCACAGAATGTAATATATAGCATTTATTTTAGGTAAATTTATTTTAACGAGTACCTAACAACTTTGATACAGACAGCGTTGCAATAACTGAAAAATTGTCACAATTACTTAACAAACCTCTGCAATTCATATTCAAACAAAGTAACATACTGTAAACTGGCAAATGACGTAGAACAATTAAAAAAATCGCATTTGTATGGCGTGCCGCACGCATGTGACTCGACATAACAGATGTAGGTTACTTAAGAGTTATTTCATGGTATAATGAGGATTAACTATCTCTATTCAACCATTATTCTGCCTTTCCTGGAGACTGTAGTTTTGTAAATTGGCTGGAAGTTTGTAATTTGTTGAAAATGTAATTAGGGGCTTGGTTTGTAGTATCTAAAATGGTTAGGTTAGGTAAGTTGGGATAGTTGCGCTATGAGGATAGGAATAAAGTCTGTTGTCGGAGAACGTATGTCGCTGCCGTGGCCGTTTTTATCTTCAGACAACACGATTCGACCTCAGACCGCATCATCACTTATTATTGGGTGAGATTTTAAAGTGTTTGTCTTTTTCTAAAAAAAGTGTTGGTGGTAGCTTCAACGCACACAGGAGTTTACTCCTTTGACTGATCTCATAATTGATTGATTTAAATTTAGATTATTTCAAGTTAAGCAAGGTACGTTGCCCAGAAAAATGTGACGCTTTTGATTTAACGCTTGAATTAATTTCACTCCTCGTAAAATCTCCATACCGGGGGCCTTATATGAAAATCGATTATCAAGCAGTAGACTCCAAAAACTTTATTGTTGTAAGTATAATATGGTAGCGATTGATGACTCACCTGTTGGTAAGTAAAGATGCGGTCGAGAATGGTAACACGCTAGGCTTAGAATAGAAATTGGCTCTCAAGGTCGCAAAACATCAAATATGTTACATTAGATGTTTGGCGACAGGATTTCGAACGGTTGGTAAACAGTTAGACAGACACTAGACAGTGCCTGTACCACCATGCGGGAGCGGTTATCTATACTAATATTATAAAGAGAGAACATTTGTATTTTTGTATGTTTGTAACGATTTGGCTCAAAAACTACTGAACCGATTTAAAAAATTCTTTCACTATTACATAGAATGGACTCTCGGAATGAAAATAGGCTATATATTATCCCGTTTAAATCAAAGGTACATTCGTGGAGACCTAATTTGCAACCTAAGTCGGCAAAAAAACGGTCGAAAAAACACGTTTCTTACGAACGCTGCTTAATTATAAATAGATAGAAGAATATTTTCTATGCAAGAGTTGTATAACTTAATAAGACCTACAAAAAAGTCCGCGACAGCATATGTCTATCTCTTAGAGCCCCCGCACACTGGCCACTTAGTGGCGGCCACGCTTCAGCCACTAGTGGCCGCCACAACCTGCGGACGCGTTTCTTCATACATTTTATATAGAATCGGCGCACACTGAGCGCTTGAGTGGCCGCGTCCGAGCCACAAGCTGCGAGAGTCGAGCGCGCTCGCTACTTGTGGCTGCGTTTTGTCGTTCGACTCGTGCGCATACACGGCCACAGTTGCCGGCTTCTTCCCACCCCTGCGCGCCGCTCCCCAATCCCGTCTCCCGGGTCTAGTCTTGTTGTAAGCTGCGTACTGAATGCACGTGCATGATGTCCACGGATCCGATTCCTCATTTTCATTTTCATCAGCCACTGGTGGCTTGATGCGGCCACTAGTGGCTGCCACTGGTGGCGGCGTGTAGTGGTCTAGCCGAACTACTGGTGGTCGCGTTTAGTGGCGGCGACTGGTGGCCGTAATGTGCGAGGGCTCTTAAGGTTGACTCACAGTAACCATTTTAATCTTAAAATATTTGTTAAAAAATATTACATAACTTCCAAGGCTATTTTCAAGTATATAGTATTAATCCTTATCCAAATAATTACGTTAATTAGCTTGGCCACATATTATAGATTAAAATTGTCCTTTACAGTATATAATTCAAAAGAAAACTCTAGAAGATATCACGAATTTCATATACACGCACCGCAAAATTAATAAAATATCTGCAGTGAAACCACAGATTAGGTCATAGTTACTACGAAAATATTATTATAAGCTTAGCGATGCTGTAGATCCCCACCGATCACAATCAATTTAAAGTCAATATAGTATAATAATATGATCTATTGTTTAAAATAATATTCATCTATATATATAATAATATAATATTTTATACCACCCCGACTGATCTATGTATAATCTTTTCATTAAGAGCATTCCAATGACTCTAAACACGACATTTAAAATCTGAGCTGTAAGTTGGTGAGGATTTGAGTATTCTGTAGAGTCTAGGAGATGTCCCAGCATCAGGTCAATGCTTCCATGTTCTTACAATATCGTTGAAGAAGAAGATTTTCGAATTGATCAGACCTATGAAAGTTGATTTCATAGCGCAATTAACTAGAAAAAAGCTCATAGTTTTATAACGATTGAACGAATTTTCATGAATCAAAGCTAAGAAAACTCTCGATGAAGACATCTATCAAACAAAAAACTATCAATAATAAAAACAAAATCGGTTTATCCGGTAAGGTGCTAAGATGCTACAGACAGACACACAGATACACACGTTAAACGTATATTACCCCTACATTTTGCGTCGGGGAACGCGTAAGGTTACGGCGGCAGATGTTCACCTTTTTTTTTATATCTTATAGTCTAGCGTTTGACCACTATCTCACCTGTTGGTAAGTGATGATGCGGTCTAAGATGGTAAGCACGCTAGGCCTAGACTGGGGAACTGGCTCTCAAGGATAGCTGCTGGAACACATTAGATGTTTTTGGCGACAGAATGTCTAACTTGAGGGTGGTAGCTGGCCAGGCGGACACTAGATAGTGTCCTACCACCATGCGGGGGTTGTTGGTTTCTTAACGATGTTTTCCTTCACCGGAGGGCCACTGTGAGAAGCGCACATACATTTTTCGATGGAAAAATCCATTGGTGCACGGTAAGGTTTGAACTCGGTACCACGGCATCAAAGCCGACCGTTCTCCCGATTACGCCACCGGGCCCGGGCTCCTTGGTAGTAAGCTACTTTTTGGTTGATTTAATGATCCCACTACCACTACGAAAACTCATGATTCATGAATGCACATAAAACTTTCATTGGTAGGTATATAGCTAGGATTAGAACCAACGACCCTCCGGTCAGAATCAGGGTTACTATCCTTTATGCCAAAGGGCCGTCCAATATCACTACGTAAGTGTTATAAAACAATGTCCATCACTGCGTCTGTCTGTCTGTTCGCAATAATCTCAATAGCTTCTGAACGGATTATCATGCGGTTTTCACCAATAGCCAGAGTGTTTATGAGGAAGGTTTAGGTGCATAATTCGTTAAGGTTTTGTGTAAATTGGATGAAATATGACGATTATTGTTAAATATGTTCATATTTTATATTCGATGCAACAAACTGATGCAAATGTTGTAGGCGTATATGTTCTACCCGTGCGAAGCCGGGGCGGGCTGCTAGTTAGATTATAATAAGCTTTCCCAATTCCTGTATTCTGCCTGTTTACTTAACCGGGGTTTTATAAACAATGTTTGCCTTTAACTGAACTTAAGAAGTAATAGTAGAAATTTTGCTGAGATATTTGGCAGTAAAAAATGGCATATTAAACATAGGCATTTCAAACTTTTAGCACAGTCTTGTAACCCTTCATTTCACCCACTTAGGGGTGGTATTTTGAAAAATCCTTTCTTAGTGGATGCCTACACTTCAAAAAGGGTACTATAGGCACATATACCTTATAAAATCAACTACTTGTTAATTCATATCTATCAGAAATGGTTATTGAATGCTGACCAAAAGCTGACCAAAGGTTGAAGGAAGTTGTTATTGTAACGGTAAATATTGGTAAAGACCGGGGTGATCCATCATCACAGTACTTAATCTATCTTTATCACGCAACCTAGTGTTATCTGAACAATAAATTAATAATATCCACTAAGGTAATCTATGGCATATATAACGACTAGAGGCGACACGCGTGTGTATTTCACCACTTTGGTATATTCAAATAACCGGTTACATTTAAGGTTAATTTAGTAATGGTTATATATAATCTAAACGTCAATACAATTTTTAAGCTTAAGATACAGCTGCTGTGGTAGTTTCTACAATTATAGTGATGGCTCTGTAGGCTGCATCTGCCTTTATCAAGGTACGGCCACAACGCGGCGTCCTGCGTACGTGATCTAGGCGGCGATCAGATGGCGCAGTAGTATTTGTACCGATTGGTTCACACCAAACGCGATCTACGGCGATCAGAAAACGATTGAAAATCAGACCTCGAAACGCGCACGCGGACGCAGGACGCCGCGGTGTGGCCTTTAGACTTTTGCGATGACAGTAAGCACGCGTAACTTTATTATGTAGACTATCGGGGTTTCACGCTTATTAAAGTTTTATGAAAGTGCCTGTAAGTATAAAGTACGCTTTTAAGTGCCTGATTTCAATTATTAAGCTATTGTCGTTTAGTTAGAAGGTTTATTGTAATCAGAACGAAGCTGTTTCAGACAGATAACTGGGTGAACTTCTTTTATCTTATCTACGCTATACATTTACAATTTATATCGAATGCTTATAACATCTTTATGAATAAAAATATCTGAACAATGCTCACTGTTCAAATATTGTGCTCTTCGCGCGAAATAATATATCTATAAGAAAGTATCGTGAAGTCCAGTCATAGTCATCAGTTTCCCTGTATTACCTCTAGTCTTATGTATTTGTATACCTCATGGATTCTGATAATGCCTAAGCAACATGCTTCACAGAGTTTGACGACGTGCCAGGTTATGACAGTCGTAAAATAAATTTGGGAAGAATCTGTCATGGATCATTATATATTTCCCGTTGATTCACATGACCTCTGAAGTATTTGATAATGTGTTTATGACTAGTCACTATACGGGAATTGAAATAGGCACTACCTACTCACAAAGCTATTTTTGATTTACAGATAAAATTTAGCAGGTCTTTTACTTAATGAATAATTATTTTAACTTACAAATTAATTGATAATATGTAACTACTAGAGTTTTGAAAAAAGTACCAAGATGTCTGATTCTCTTCTAATTATTACTGTCTATGTTATAAAATAGGAAAACTAAAACATAATTTCCAAACAAACAATAAAAATGTACAATAATGAAGATTTTATTACATTACAAACTTAAATAACTGGCCAAGTGCGTGTCGGGTCACGCACAGTGTAGGGTTCCGTAGTAGCCGTAATGCAAGTCTTTACTTGTTATAAACAAGCAACTAGGTACTTCGTCTTTGTCACTTTAAAGGATTTATGCTAAGGATTTTGTATTTGGTAAACTTTTAAAGTTATTTAAACCGATATAGTTTACCTTTAAAGTTCATGAAATGCACTATTATCACGAATTTTTCCAGATTTTTCAAGCCAGCAGTTTAGCTTTTAGATTAGAGGGGGGGGGGGGGGGAGGGGGACCCATCTAAGGTACAGTATACTCTTTGAAACAACAATATCTTTCCAAATTGGTTAATAAATGACGCAGTTCTGAGGTACTTAACAAACATTAGAAAAATACAGTCTAATTGAGAACCTCCTCCTTTTTTGACGTCAGTGGAAAAGATTAGTTTACCTTTCACTGGTCGCTTTAACTTAGTCCCTGACCCTATATTCCATACTCTATAAACTTTTCTAAAATACAAAATAAACAGGCATTATTCAACTCAGTATTTTATCACAGTATACTCGTATTTCTGTATATATACATATACTATTATGGGCAATGTTTAATGCAATGCTTACGGCCAGCCGCATCAAAATGCTCAATGTTTTGTTTAGTCAGCTGATACTATCGAAAGAGCGGTTCAAGACTGATCATTTGAATATGAATACCTGAGTATCAATCGAATCTGCATACAAAGCTGTCTATGCATGCAGAAATGTTGACTCATTCTTTGCAAATCTCTTACATGTTTTTCATCTACTCCTTGAATCATTTAAAGAGGATGAGAGATGTGTATACAAGCCAATAAAGAACGTAGACTTGAATTAGAAACATAGGTACAGGTAAAGCATCTGAATTAAACACATCAAAATTATTGAAAAAAAATAACTAAACTAGCAAAATCACTTCAAACAAACAAACTTACAACTCTCGGCTAATTTCTCATAGGTCCGTCCGACCATATTTTTGGATTGCCGTCTATAACGTACTCTTATCTCATCTCAAAATGTGCGGAGGTTGCTGTGGCGGTTGCTGCGGTGGATGCTGCGGCGGTTGTTTCTGACCATGCATCACAATCTACACGTGCTGTGCTTTGCTAGTCAACAACGAACGCTGTCGGCCACGCGCTTGTTGGGCAAAACAATTGCTCGTGCAGTGTTCGTGCTAGCATCTGACGTATTGATGTCTGTGCAGTCCTGTACTTGAATAAAATTGAATTTAAAAAAAATCTGTGACAATAAATTTTAACCCAAGTCAGAATCATAGGGAACACACACATACATAATTAATTACAATATTACTAGAATTAATTACGATTTAATTCTTACGTTATTGTCAAAGGAGGTTCGTTGGGAGCTGTACTAGGATACCCTGTGCTACAACTCCTACGATTCATCTCATCCTCCTCTCCATTTGAAATCCTTTTGTGATTACGGTACGATTTTATTTTTGTTCTAGTCATTTATTTACCTAACGAACTTCTGACATGAACTACGAACGTTGGAGAGAGGAATGCCACTTTAAACCCGTAGAGCTGCAACACCCTCTCTCCTTCTGCGTAGTAAGACTTAAAAGGAATGTTTAGACGTTCTGAGGCTTTCAGATAGGCTACGTGTAACTTGTCTGTCAGTCTTCAGGAAATAAACGATGAGGTGATCAAAGTGCGAGTAGAAAGAGATTATGGATAGCGGAAAAACCACAGGGAGGTTTATTAGTAAACTCTGAGATGGACAATATAAAGCTAAAAATGATAATATTATCATAGAGTGCAATATAATACAATATTATATCACGAAACGTACTTAGTTTTTATATGTCATCTATATATTTTTATTTTTTATTTTTATAAATTATACCTATTATTAATTTATTTAATCTGCTAAAAATTTATATAAATCATACAAATTTACATAATTATCTTTAACTTTTGTGTACTCAAATTGTAGAGCATTGTCCAAAGTAGGTAAGGTTCCGTGACATCACTGTCAGGGTCCCATCGGAAGACCAGCGTTGGTCATGTCCATCATGACCAACATTTTGCTGAGCTGGGTCCTGTTTTGCAACATACTGTATTAGCAGTAGGTGATTTATAATTGTTATTCATATTGTTGCGAAATAAATAATTTTCATTTCATTCATTTCATTTCATTTCATTTCATTTCATTTCATATCAGCGTGATAATTGATAACAGTTTTAACGCCAATCCAGCTGCATTTTATACTAAATCGACACCTATCTATTACTATTTCAATAAAGAGCCAGTATTTACAGCCATTGTAGTAAGCCGGTATTGTGAGAGTTACAAGTATTTGTGGAACAACGTAACCTATTCGGATAATAAAATACTTCAAAGGAAAATGTAGTTTTCTCAGAAATTACAGCGGAAGATATTGTGAAAGCTAATAGCACAGAATACTTTATAGTACTACGTACTAATAGGTGTAACGCATCATAAAACATATTTAAGTATTAATATTATAGGATTGCAAAGCTTTGAAGATTATTTATTTGTGATTTATTATATATTATATGATTATTTATTATGTGTTAGGCGACAAAAGGCGTTTAAACAAGATTTTTTTTCTGGTTACCAACTAGACATAAATAAAATATTACAGTTGTATGAGCGTTGATGTGGTCCTTATCAGAATAAACGATGAAGTAAGTATTTGTAAAAACTCGGATATGACACGAAACTCTACTTCAACAAAATCAGAAAAGCAATCACCAATAAAACTGCTTCGATTTGAAGACGCTAAAATACGTATCACCAAATGAATATTTTATGTCACCTACCTACTTACGCTTTAAATAATTCATATTGTACGATGTCGTTCCCTCGATTCGACAGAGTTCGTCCACAAATAAATATTTAACAAGTCTTCACCCCGTAATAACTACAATGAGGGTCATAAACCCACCAGCAAACCTATACATTTAAGATTCATATCGCAAACTCAGTTTATGTTGCGGATTTGTGACCCGTTTAAAATAAAACGGAGATCATAGCCTACGATCTACTACGAGCTACGATCACGATAGGATTTCTTTTTAGTGACTAAATTTAAATACTAATTCGCACACTGTTCTACCTACGTAAATGCGTATCTTGCAAGATAGGGCGAGTTTTATTTTATTCAATTTAAATGTCCGTAATTCACATCTTATTGTCATGGTGGTCGTAAGCTCCAACCGCTTTTCATGATAGTAGAAAATAAAAGCGAGCCCGTCAGAAGAATCATTGCAATTACTCGACTCAATGAACGCAAATCGATTCGGATGCTTTACGACGTCGGTTGACATTGTTGAAAATTTGAAGTTTATAAACTGTTATATTTCGAGAATAAAAAAATTACCCTCGTCTGTCGTCGGATAATGAGATCGACGAGCGACGTGAATAATGGGTAATTTGTTTAGAATAAAAAAGCCTGCAAATGGGCTCAAGGCATATAATAAAACGGAGATATGGCCCTGGTGGGACGGATCGAGAAATGAATTTAGATTACAGGTTAACGCCGTCTAAGTGTGGGTTCGCCGCATCACCTGTACTCGAAAAAACTTGGTCCACAAAAAACTGTGGCTGCTTTTCGAACGTCTGACGTCGAGGCCAAGATGAGACGGTTCAGCGATACTGACATTCTACCGCTTATTATGAATGTTTTCGTTTCACAAAAACTTTGGAGTATTTTCAAGTTCTTAACTGTTTATGTTTTTATGTGCGGCCGAAGTATGAGAAAAGCGTTTCGTTACAATGGGTCTGGTTGAATTTCGATAACAATGGCACTCGAACAATCTTCGTTGTTGTTGCTGTAAGAAACTTAATTTATTTTCATTTAATTTATATTAAAAGTAGGGCACAATTTCTTGCATTGTGCGCTAGTTAAAATGCCTTTTCGACTTTTAACTCGGACGTATTATTTCAATGTCACGTTTTAACTGTGTTTGTACAAAACTTTGTTGCTGTACTAACGTCGAATATTTAATTCTCGCAGCTTAATAAGATAAGTTGTTAGTTACTAGTCAATGTATCTACAGTGCCTAAATACCTATTGATAATTTCAAATTAGTTACTTAAGACTATGCATTAGCATGAAGGAGATTTCTATAGTTCAAGCCAATCGTTTCATGATACCAAACATACAAACATGTGCTAAGTTATGCTAAACACAAGCTCAGTGCTAATGCTATTGCATCCCAGTATAACGTACAGATCAAATAAACTATACGTACCTTTTAATAGCCCTAATATTTTAAAGTTTGTATTTTATTTTCCTATACCATTGCTATATAAAAAGAGTTGTCCTCCCGCAAGACTGCTGGCAGTACATTAATGATGAAAAATAAAACCTTTAGACTAAAATTAATACATTTTAATTGTATGAAAGTACACGTTGCCGTCGGGCTTAAGTGGGTACAATAACCATACGCGTTTAAATCTCAGTGTAACCTGGTACTTGATACAGTAAGAGCGTCTTTTACTATCGACTAGCAAAGTATTGAGTAGATATTTTGAGTATCTTATGAATTGTAATATCATAAGATACTCAAAATATTAACCAAACTATATCGACACATATCTCGATATTTGTCTGACGAAACGGAATTTTGGATGTATGTGGCCGCTCTATGGACAGCCGCGTACATCCAGAATCCGTTAATGTAACCGTTAAACCGAATATAACCGAAAAACCGTTTTCAACCGACTGTCAAAAAGGAAGAGGTTCTCAATTCGTCTGTATGTTTTTTTGTATGTAGGTACTCGTTTGTTACGCGATTACTCCGTTAATTGTAAACCGATTCGAGTGATTATTTTTTCATTCGGTAGGGTACATTTCCAAGGTGGTCGTCCAATTCGTCTGTATGTTTTTTTTGTATGTAGGTATGTTACGCGATTACTCCGTTAATTGTAAACCGATTCGAATGATTATTTTTTCATTCGGTAGGGTACATTTCCAAGGTGGTCCCTTTTTTATTTCATCGAGATCTGATTAGTATCTCCAAAGATATGACAATAAACGTCTCAAACGTATGTGGCCGCTTCTAAGATGCCCTACTGATTTCTCCATGTATGGAGTAAGTTTATAAAAAACGGCAGCTCTATAGGTACCCGGTTAAGATGATAGATGCAGTGGAAACCGTGATTTATAATGGTATTAGAGTTAGCTATGATGATGGAGTAGCACAGTTCGAATGAATCGAAAATATGGCCAATTTGAAAGTTTATGGAACATGAAATGATATGGTGATTGAAAGTTATGTATTATATGTTTGAATGTTATTTATATTATTTTAGAACCTACTAGATAGCACATTATAGTATGTTTTACGGGTTTCGCCTTTACGTTAAAAAATATGATGACGATAGGTAGATCTTATCTTATTTAAAAGCTTGAACTCTAATTTTTAATGGCGTACTACGAATACAGCTGCCATGGTCTTTGTTCTCTTTGTTTAGAATCTAACATTACTGTTTACTACGTATACAACGTTACGTATAATATCGAGTGTGATTTTTGCAATGCATATTATTAAGTATGTAAAAAATAATTACAAACTACAAATCCCGAATTTAAAAAAACTTTAAACGTTTGATTTTTTAATTAGGAACGTAGAGTTATACCTATATACTGTACTTTGTGAAAACTTGAAAAATCAGAATTCCCACACTCCAAATATTATCTAGAAGACAGACATACACAAACACACATGGCAAACCGAACCCTCTTTGAAAGACAGCTTAAAAAAGCGATACTGATCGCGTAAAATTGAATACGCTCCCAATAATAGTCCCTACGATCGCGACATAAAACACGACTTACAAGCATTCAACTTTGCTTCTCGTAACATGTAAGAAATAAAGGTATGTCCTCACTAAGTGTTCGGGCTTTAAGTGTCTTTGGTCGGTGTTTCCAAACCGGTTACACCGGGGAAATAGTTGCCAGTGTGAACCCTGTCCAATGCACCCAACTTGAACCTATTAGTAACAGGCACTTATCTTCTTCCAAATAGAGGTGATTTTAAACCGCAGTGAGTGTATTAAAAAGCTATAGTTACTATGTGACGGATCATGGACCATGCCCGTGACTAAATACGTGCCCACGCGCATCACAGCTTATAATGTACTTTTGAATAATCTCGGGAAGTTCGGGAACCAGCCGTTTTCGGCAGCGTAATTTTGTAATTAAATTTTAACGCACGGTTTAGGAAGACGCCACATAATGCGATTATAATTGAGTTTTGATCGTGTTTCGGATAGACGCCGCGTGGGGTGATTGGAACGTGATTCGGGAGCGGTTTGATCACAGTTATTGTAATACTATGGTATTGCGTACTCTACTTTTGATACACTGCTATATTGATATGGTATAGTTAGGTAGATACTTAATTGAAGAATACTGAGAACAATTTTGTTGTGATGTAACTAACATTAGGTAAGCCTCGTACATAAAGATAATATTTTGTAGGTTTAGGTTAGACGCGCAACTTCACTACTGTAAAAATAATGATGCAGTCTAGATGGTATAGTGCTTCTCAGGAAACTCAGAGTAGATATATATTACTAGGTATAATATATATTCTAAGCCTGGAAATTAAAGGTAGTAGCACAGAATAATCTACCGATTATTTTACTGGATACAATTTTTGTCGACTGTCTTGACCTAGGTTTAATGCAAAAACCGCGTCTAAAGCGTAAGTAAAAGCGGTTTGGAGATAAATAGGAACATTAATTTATTCCACCACAATTAACTGTTCGCTCTAAACGTATACACACCTTTAGCGTTTCGTTGTGGGTGAAAATATAGAGCAAGTCATTATACATATTTTGTATTAAAACATATTATATTTTACTGTACGGGAGAAACGAACCAAATAAGTCAAGTAGGTATAAATAAACGTATCGTACTAAAATTAAAAAAAATACCTACCCATGTAATATTCTCTTTGACATTCATTAGTTTCATAAAAATACTGTAGATCCGAATATAAAATCGGCAAATGAAAGCTCGTTAAAATCACTCGGTGTTCGGGCCAGGATAAAACTTCCCAATCGTTCTTTTTACCGCGTAAAAAAGAGACGGGAAGAGAGCCGTATTTAATCATTACAAGCTCAGCTTTTTTAGTCCGCTGAATTAATTTTTGTAATTTGATTCCATTACCACATTTAAATAAATCCAGTAAGTGCCCGTGGGCCATCCTGTTCTCAGTTAGAAATATGGCCAAGACGGATAGATTTGTTGGTCGTTTTAAGAGTAGGTTAGGTAAGTAATTATTTCATAACTAGCTGTGCCCCGCGGCTTCGCCCGCATTAAAAAGTATCAGTAGTATATTCTTATCCACAATACTGGCTATCACTGTGCAAAATTTCAGTTAAATCGGTTTAGCCGTTAGACGGTAAAGAAGTCCCAAACAAATAAACAAATTGAATTTTGCATTTATAATATTGGTGTTGATTTTTGTTCATTATTATGATGTAAGTAATTTTGAGGTTACATTTCAATTCAAGGGTTTCGATACAAAATTTGTTTACATGCGTGTGTGATTGTAATGTATATGGAAAAGAAGTGACTTCTTTTTCAAGACAGAAAATTTTGCTAGTATCTCCTGTTCTGTGAAAAAAGTGCAAAAAACTAGAATGTTATTATAAATTCCTAAACCTTTTTAATAATTTTATCCGCCGCAATTTAAACTGGCTTTGATTTAAAAATATACCGGAGATAAGCTCTCATCTCATCCGATACACGGATACAAGGTCGCGAGGTCAGTTTTGATTTATTTGTACAATCTTGCTCCTAATATTTTGATCTTGTTTCGAACTTGATTGAGAACGATATTACTTCTTGTTTTGTTGATAATATCTAAACGAGAAACCCGTTATAAACGTGTAGGGTATACCGACCGTTGATCAAAGTTATTGAAGATACATAGAAAGCTGTTAAGCTCTTTGTCGTTCTTGGGTCTTGAACAAACATTCGACTTTTTGTAGGTATAGACTCTACAAGGTTTTAATTTTTTTTAGGTAGGTAACGATCGCAGTATAGTGACTGTTGTAGGTGAAATTTTGTCGCTTATAGAACAAGTGTGTAGTGTCCAGTTTCTCCTATCAGAAAATCAATCTTATTAATTACCTACAAGGTTCAAAGATAGAAGGGGGTTCCTTTTATCTTTATGTGGTATGGGATCCCTGACATCACTCACTATTTTGTACGTCTTATTGTACCCATTTTATCACGCAATGTCAGGTTTAATTTATTTATGGTTTAATATAACATAATATATAATGCTGTCTTTAAATATTCAGTTAATCATAAAATTAAACATGCAGAAAGGTGTTTCAGCAGAATGAAATGGATAATAACAAAATTGTTATTTTGCAGATACTTCTTCTTGTATGGTTTATTTCTATGTATACGGAATCCTCGGTGCGCTAGTTAGACTCTCACATGTCTTCTTTACATTGTATAAAAACTAGGAAGGTGATGTGAATATTTTCAATACGTAGCAATCAATTGTTTAGGATGTATTGAGTTTATAATTATAATAAATGTTAGACCTGAGACGGTAATTATCATCAATATAGAACCTCAAACTATCATAAAAAAGGCAGAAAAAGGACTTAGCGCTGAAACTTATTACTCAAGAATGTAGTATTACTGAACTTGCGGTCGCTCGGGTGTTCGGCACGAATCTGTCTGCCTTTTTTATGATAGTCTGAGTATAGAACTTATTAGCTCTATAACTTCATAGACATTGAAATGCGGATATGTTAGCACAATACAATCATGAGCTAATTCACGAATTAGTTGAAGAAGTTGCCTTAAAAAGAGAAATGACTACATTATTTCTCTGTGCACATGGATAAAATATTATTTTGTTCATTAATTTCGTGTAATTTCAATAAACTGTGTAAAACTTGTCAGGAAGAGATCGCTTTCAGTACATCGCATTTTATTACGCTCAGACTGAGTTAAAATAGTAAAAATAAGATGGTGCCATCTTATTTTTACTATAACAAACGTCAAAAATCAGTCAAACTTCATACAAAAACACCGGTTATAGTTATAATTACGGCAAAAGTAAGATGGTGCAACTCAGCCTTAGTTTTTAACTTTAAATTACTTATCCAATTATATTAAAGAAAACTGTACAAAGCTCGATCTAAAAATACAGCATCCGTAAGTTCCTATAACGCGCCCATATGTTCAATTGATCGAGTTAGGCGATGAATACACGGAATTGACCCACAAACGTAGATGAAGAAATGAATGGCCTAGCTGTGTAGACTGCTGTGCTTTAACGAACTTCGTAAAATATCTAATATCTGCATATGCACTCCAGAAATTGATTTAAACACTTTATTTGGAGCTCGGGAAATGTTTTAAGTATAGTGTAAAGTGACCAGTGAAATTATAAGCCTTGTGAGAAAGCATTTAATACCTACTATAAAAAAATTATATCTGATAAGTTTGACCATCTCGTCAAGTGGTAAGCGATGATGCGGTCGAAGATGGTGAATATGCTAGACCTAGAATGATCTGACTCTCTCTCTCTGATGAGAGCTGTGTACTGCCGCAACACCGTAAGGTTGCGTATAGGCGGCAGATTTACTTAGCGATGAAAGAGACTTAGTCTTTTAAGGCCTATTGAAACGACTAGCCTGCATCTTACAGGACTCGACTATAAAATTAAGAGTAAAGGTTTGAGTTTTTACTAATAAGACTTAGTCGTTGTATTAAAAGACTAATCAACTTAAACGACTAGAGTTGTTTTCAAAAAACTAAAAGACTAAACGACTAAAGTGGTTTTTAAAGGACTTGCGCCTGAGTATTATAGGTACATGAACATGACTAAAAATGACATGACTAGGTAGGTAATCATATATTATGTTTTGATTGAATTATTTTTCAAAAAAATATTATAGGAAATTTATTCACGACTGATGCCCAAGTGCTTTTGTTTCCTAATCGATTACGTTTTTTAGTAATAAGATTGCCAGATTTTGAAAAAGCATGTTCACTAGAAATACTTGATGCTGGAAGAATCATAAGACTACAAACTGACGACTAATAATTTCAGTCGTAGTCTTTAACCTTATAACGTAAAAGGCTAAAAAGACTAAAAGGACTAAAAGCGCCTTATCGCATTGGGCTGCCGTGTCAGATAGAAAATTGAATGTTTTGATAACTCATGAGTAAAATAAAATCGGTAAGCAGCAACATTGTTAATTCTTTTTTAAATTACGATTGTTGTCTATACTTGATTTTTTTAAAATTAATGACACATTGGAAAAGTTTTAAAAAGGGCGGTAGATTTGTTATTTTTAGTGCGTTAATATTTCTTTCTACCTACACACAAATGTTATTTTATTGTTAATTTAATTTGTTTTTTTTTTTTTTTTTTTTTTTTTTTTTTTGTTTATTTACGTACTTAATAATTACATACATTTTTATGTTGTGCCAATAAACCATAAGTTTGTGCTGGCACTCACATTCAGGATCGCGCGACTTAAGTATTATTTATAGCTATTTCAGCTATTTTACAAAATAACACTTGACTTAACTAACTTACTAATAAATTGTATCAAAACTTATTACAAGTTGTTTATATGCGTAATTTTAGTATTTATGTAGGTATGTAGGATGTAGATGTGTGATAAAAATGTTAGGAAGGGTAGTTTACACGGATGCGATCGAGCACGGGCGACCGCTGACGTACTCGTACTTGCGACGCGGACGATGCGTATCGCTGTCGGCAAACTGGTTCTGCGACTTACACCTTATACAGGCTGTTATTTTAAGTTGGGGTGCCGTAATATTGTTTTATTATAAGTCCATCGGTGTTGTGTTATTGTGGTACGTGTTGTAAAAGTAGTTTTTAAGTATACGTTTATAATTGACTTTATTTAGTTTTTCTTGTAGTTTTTGGGGGATTTCGTTAAGGATAGTGGGTATTAAAAATTCAATCGTTCGTCTGCCATAATAATTAGTAGTTTTAGGTACTTTTAGTTTATTTAGAGTTATTTGTCTAGTTTGTATTTTGTGGCAAACTGGAATTTGAATGCTTTTATTATCATATTGTTCAATTGCGAGAACCATGAGCAGTTTTATTTGTATTGGTATTACGTTACAATATTGAAATAAATCTACGATATTTTCTCTGAACTGTTGTTTTATATTTTTTGGTACTATTAGTTTTAGAAGTCTTGTTTGTAGGTTTGAGATTTTGTCTAAGTATGTTTTGAAAGTTCGCCCATAGCTCGTTAATCCGTATGCTATAATTGACTCCGCCAGAGCTACGTACATGGCAAGCAATACTTTGAATGGAACTTTTGATTTGATTATGTAAAACTTCGCTAGTAGGGCTCTTAGTTTGTCACAGACTTGATCGACATGATAGCTCCAGTTAAATCTGTTATCCACCACCAACCCGAGGTAGGTGTGGTGGGTGACTTGGTCAATTGCATCACACGAGCATGTACCTTTTGCAGAGTTACGAGTATGCAGACATGAGTGACTATGGGCAATGACTTTAAACCTATGATTGTGTCGAAGGTAGGTTTTAAGTGTTATTTTATTTTACGATTGATAGGAAGTTTTTGTACTTAAGACTGTAACATATTTCTTTCAAGAGCGATGTTTATTTTTTAATACGAAAATGAATAAAGATATAGAAGTAAAACCTGGTAGTCAAAGCATTTTAGTAAATTTTTGTGATAACACTCCAGAGCCAGAATCTCCAAATAAAAAGTTACTTAACATTGGAGATAATATGGTGATTACTTTGCAACAAACTAATTGGAGGGAGCCTGCAACTCCTTATGAAAGCGAAGGTTAGTTGAGTAATGTTTACCAGACTTTTATTGTTTATGCAAGTTTATCATAAATACTAATAGACTATATTTTCTTCACAGATGAAGAATTCAATAATATAACAATTGAAAATCCTAATATCGATTAAAAATATAATATAGTCGCTGCCAGGTTTCGTTATCTTCTAGAAAATGTGCCAGAACAAAATTTGTATAGTGTATTTCTAGAAATATCTGATGTGATAAAAATTTTGAGAAATAATAAATATTTTATACTATTGTAATGTTATTACTGAAGTCTTCGTATTACTTTATGTTGTACTAGCTGTGCCCGCGACTTCGTCCGCGTGGAATAGTGTCTTTGGGTAGCATTTTTAATGATGTAGGCTAATTATTTTACAAATAGTCTTATTAGTATTGTCTTATGTACATGCGTATCCCACCTACACTGCACCGTACCACGCCGCGCTATTCCCCCCTCCCCCCTCTCTCTTCCCCCACTCCCCCTCACTTCCACCTCCCCTCCCCCTTTCCCACACACATACTTTGAATGTCATATTTAATCAGTTTAGTTAATCAGTCAGAAATCCGTTCAGTAGAACATTCACATAAGCCTTACATATTTCCATACAAACTTTCATCCCCTATTCCCTATTGTTAGTTTTACACCCTTGTGGGTAAAACTTTTACAAACATCGAATGTCATATTTATTTATATTGAATCAATAGCCTAAGCAATAAGTTTCAAGCTTCTAGCTCTAAAAATGACGATACTTCCATACAACATTTCATCCCCCCTTTCAACCCTTTTTTCGCATTAAAAAGTAGCCTATGTCCTTTCTCAGGTTCTAGACTATCTGAGTACCTACCAAATTTCATTCAAATCGGTTCAATCGTTTTTGCGTGATGCAACTCTGTTGCTTTCAAAATCTAAATACCCTAGTATATTTTACGTTATTCCACACATTAATCCCCATTCGTTAAGCCATTATGTCCCGACTGTTAAAGTCTCTATATTCCATATAACAATGTATAATTTATTTTATGAGTGTATCGACCGAGAAAGAATTTAAATGGTATAGTTTTTTGATATCCCTAAACAGAAGTCTAAACTACTAGACTTACTTGTTTTTTCTTTTCAGTTCGTTTTTTAACACTTCACTTTTTGCGCAGTCGGGTTTTTTGATTTTTTAATTTAATGTTTTATTTACTGAACGTGACGACGAAGAAACGCTGTTGCGTTTTAAAACATATTTCGACACCTATTATAAAGAAAATAGTACGCAAGAGCAGATGACGGCAACAGACGCAACCAGTCTAAGCGAATCAGGAAATGTACAGTCGCAAAGTTATAATAACATTTTTTCGTCTGTTTACAAGCAGAAAACTTTCAGAGCGCAAGATGAAGAACAAAAATATTTGTCATTACCACTCGAGACAGAAGACACAGAAATTTTTCTTTGGTGGTCTAACAAAAATATCACTTACCTCGTCTAACACAAATGGCATATGATGTGTTATGCATTCCAGCATCAAGCGTTCCTAGTGAACAAGCTTTTTCAAAATCTGGCAACCTTATTACTAAAAAACGTAATCGATTAGGAAACAAAAGTATTAGGGCATCAATGTGTGCCTATCATCCTGGATGAATTTCCTATAATATTTTTTGTATATAAATCCATCATAAGACGTCCACTGCTGAACATAGGCCTTCCATTTTGACTTCCACAGATACCTGTTTAGAGCGAAATTTAGAAGAAAGAAAAAATAAAAATAATTGAAAATATTTTTTTTTATTTTTAATAAATAATTCAATCAAAAAAATTTATGATTACCTACCTAGTCATGTTCATGTACCTATATAACTCAGGCGCGAGTCCTTTACAAACAACTTTAGTCGTTTAGTCTTTTAGTATTTTGAAAACAACTCTAGTCGTTTATGTTGCTGAGTCTTTTAATACAACGACTAAGTCTTATTAATAAAAACTCAAACCTTTAGTCTTTATTTTAGAGTCGGGCCCTGTAAGATGGAGGCTATAGTCTTTTAATGGACCTTAAAATAAGTCTTTTTAGACACGCCAGCCCAAGGCGATGAGGCGTTTTTAGTCCTTTTAGTCTTTTAAGCCTTTTATGTTATAAGGTTAAAGACTACGAATGAAATTAGTCGTCAGTTTGTAGTCTTATGACTAAAGACTAAATGGTTACAAGACTAACTAGTCGTAAGGCTTTAAAAATTAGTCTAGTCTTTTTAATAGGCCTTAAAAAACTAAGTCTCTTTCATCACTAGATTTACTTCTTGATGGTGGTAAGCTATATTTGTTTGCAAGTCAGGCGGAATATCGATGTGATTCTCCTACCAACTGTACAAATCTTACGCAGTGGTGTGAAAAATTCTAGCAATCAGGAGGTTTGCACAATCGTTTATTTGACCTTGTTACCAGAAAGGCTTCTAGCGTATCTTAAGCTCGCCATATTTTTATTTACCATTATTTAATACAACTAGCCAAATCGCTATACATAAAACACAAAAAAATCAATAAATACCCAAACAAAGTACTCGGAACTGTATATACGGAATTTAATAACAGATGTTAAAACACAATTAACGAGTATTCGACCGTCGAAATGAAATTACAAAGTTCATAACATATTAATTAATAACATCAGCGATGATATGGGTAACAAGGAACGAATTTACTGGCATTAACTCACGAATGATTCGATTGTCGGGTATCATTTGAATTTAGTATTAATGGTATCGATATTTAATTTGATAAATTTAATTGCTTGACGATAACATGCTAGAACACTCTTATCTACCCATTTGGAAGGTATCAAGACGATACTTGTTTATCGGTTTTCTATCGGTTACATTTTGGAGAGTGTGCTATGGAACTGCATAATTTGATTTCACCTTCCCCATTTTATTATCGGACATCCAGAGACAATAAAAGGCGCCACCGATTTATGGTGGATATACCATCTACCCGAACGAAGCGATTTGCATCTTCGGTCATCATGCGAACCGCCAGGGAATGGAATGCTCTGCCTGAGTCTGTGTTTCCGGCTAAATACAATATGGGGGTCTTCAAATCGCAAGTGAATAGGTTGTAAAAGGTAGATACGATACACACTATTATACCACGTAAAAATAATGGAAATAGAAACATATACATGAAAAGACGAATTTCTAATATCGAGCTTGATGTGCATGAAGAACAGAGGAAGGTATTGTTGCTAATTGTTTAAATGGATCTGCAATTATTGCACACTGTACGTGCTACACAAACGCCAGTTCGATTGTGACTGAGGTGAAATTAGGTTCGGGAACTTAATTTATACGGTCCACATTGAGGAGCGGGGTTTTCGCGGGGGTACCCTTATCTCCCTTTTTTATATATATCGATGGATTAAAGACTTTGAATGTTCGATAGAGATCCAAGCCAACACTTACACAACAAGCGTATGAAAAGTTGTCATAGCTGACTTACGAACAAACAACACACATAAACATCCGGGTCTAGAAAAGATCAAGAAAGAAGAAGAAAAGAGCAAAGAAGAAGAAGAGAATTAAATTGAGTACTTTATTATTGATACTTGGGTAGTATTTATTAAATGATTTGGAATGGGTGGCGAACAGGAAATAAGTCACCTATCGAGCACACGGGCATGTTTACTTATAAAAAGACAAGACTTGAAGGAATAAAATCCCCAGTTTATAATAAGCTTCCACTCGCATCTCTCCTAACTTACACTTTTTACCGTCAGCGCAATGTATCTACCATTAATAATTTCAACACCAAGGAAAATACTGTAGAGCCCATAAATATCCGCTTAATGGCAAAGCGTGTAATATTTCCTCCCTCATCTACATTACTTCTGCAAAAATAACAAAATAGTGTTCGTAGATTGCCATGGCTCGATAAGCCTGGACCGCGACTACCACAGTACTCGCTTTGTAGTTGAGAATCTAAAGTAACGTTAAAAATAGTTTATATACTAGTTTCATCTGTTCTGACCCTTGAGAGCCAGTTCTGCCAGTTTGAGAGCACTAGTGGTGTAAGGGTAGATGGCTTGACTTCTAAGCGAGAGGTTGCCGGTTCAAAACCTATCACGGATGTTCGTTAGGAGCACATTATATCGATGTTCCGCCTGACTTGCTACCAAAAAGTAGTTTACCACCATCAAGGAGAAAATCTACCGCCATAGCTTTACGGCGCGGTGTTCCAGCAACACACAGCCCTTGAGAGTCAGAGTATTCTAGGCCTAGCGCGTTTACCATCTGCTACCACATCATCGCTTACCACCGGTACTTTTTAGGGTTCCGTAGCCGAATGGCAAAAAACGGAACCCTTATAGATTCGTCATGTCTGTCTGTCTGTCTGTCTGTCTGTCTGTCTGTCTGTCCGTCCGTATGTCACAGCCATTTTATTCCGAAACTGTTAGAACTACAGAATTGAAACTTGGTAGGTAGATGTATTCTATAAACCGCTTTCCGATTTTTATGCAAAAATAAAAAATATAAAAGTTTAAGGGGGGCATCCCATACATGGAACTGAAACAAAAAAAAAATTCTTCAAACCTATACGTGTAGGGTGTCTATGGATAGGTCTTTAAAAATGACATTGAGGTTTTTAAAATCATTTTTTCTCAAAGTCAATAATTCGAAAGATAGGTGCGTCTAAAGTGGTAAAATGTGTCCCCCCTCTAACTTTTAAAGTATGGTAGGGAAAAATCTAAAAATAATATATGCTGTAGATCTCAATAAAAACTAACAACGAAAATTGGTTTTAACGAGATACAGTCAGCAGTTTTAGAGATATGGCGACCGCAAAGATAACTTTGTTTTTCATACAAACACTATGAAAAACAAAGTTAATTTTGTAGTTGCGAAAAATCATAGTTATGGAATACTTAACTGTGTTTCGAAACCCTACGAGTGCGAGTCCGACTTGCACTTGGCCAGTTTTATTTATCAATAACATCATCATTATCCTATACCTATTAGTCAACTGCTAGAAACTGGCCTATCCTAAAGCGTGCTCCTATTTGGCTTTAAAGAAAAAAACGAACTGGTTTGAAGAAGCTCGTTTCATTTTAGTTTGTTTTCAGACTTGCCATGTCTTATCCTTGCAAAATACAAGAACACCGAAAGTTGTAGGTAAACAAAATTTAGCGCGTCTTATTTAGGACGCTCGTAAAACAAGAGTGAAGATTTTTCGCCAATGAAGTTTTGATCTCGCAAATCTTGTATTTTATGTCAATTATCCTAAATTTCTCAAGCACAAGTTTATTCTTTCAAATATCACAAGAATCCTGAAAATATTCTCTGTGAAAATAATCCTGTTGAATCTCTCATTCCTATTTCAATTATATTTTCCTACATTTCCAGTTAGTTCTCTCCGTTTTATTATTTAACAGAAAACATCTGAATGAACATGATCTCAAGAATTCGATTAAGCTTTTCTACTGTTTCAACATGCACCGTGCCCTGGCAAACTGCATAGAACAAGCTCTTCGCTACAGTTTTCGTATGCTATTCAAAAACTAATCATACCTCGGTGGATTAGGGTCCATCTTTCTTCTTTTTGTGTTTTATCTGGCAGTTCCACAGAGGCTCTGATTTGTTGTCGAGATAGGGAAGCGAATGATGCTCTAGTCTGCCGCAAGGACAGAGTTAAAATAAAACTGCGCATTATTCTGTGTAGATATCTCGTCGACGGCTCTTAATGTTGCAGTTAGTTTGATAAGAATTGCTTGTAACAAGTTAAAAGGTCCCTTTTAACTCTCGGAACTTCTGGTATAAATGACCCGACGTCTTTTGCTGGAATTTTGGATTCATCTAAAGGTTGCGTCGTGTTTTATCTGAATCGTATTTCCACAGACACATTTATTATTACTTGGCATTGAATCATTTGATTTAGCATATTGAAAAGTACCTAACAAGAAAAAATAATACGACTTAAAATGCCGATTGTATGATTTTTTTAGTTTGTTTCGATTCATATCGATTGGGATTATTGAGTAAAATCTCGATATAATTTATAGGGTATCATTATACCAACCTGCTTGTATACTAAAATTTAAATCGCAACAATTAATTATTATTCTGTAAAAAGTTCGTGTATAGTCTTATATGCGTTAATTTAAACGCGTTAACTTAAGTACCTATTTTCCTTATGTAAAGTCGGTAAAAAAGCAGTAAGCTGCAACAAAATACAACAAAGTATTTTGAACTGCATTAAATTTCAGCCGCTAATGATATTCGAATTGAAACTAATCTATTTGCAGAAGTTACCTAATGAAAACTGGCACTCCCTCATTGTGTTCAGGAATAAACAATCGACCTGCTAATTTGGTTTCATTGCAATGCATTTTGGTGAATGCAAAGTTTAAAAGGCTGACAGAATACCAACATCAGATTTTAAAGCGTAACAAGCTGTTATTTTTAACCCCCAGTTCAAAAAGAAGGGGTGTTCTATGTTGGATGTGTGAATTTGTGTATCTGTGTATGTGTGGTCTGTCTGTGGCATCTTAGCACTCAAACGTTCATCCGTTTGAGTGATATAGTCTTTTTAGGGTTCCGTACCTCAAAAGGAAAAGAGAAAGGAACCCTTATAAGATCACTTTCTTGTCCGTCTGTCTGTCCGTCTGTCTGTCCGTCTGTCTGTCCGTCTGTCTGTCCGTCTGTCTGTCCGTCTGTCTGTCCGTCTGTCTGTCCGTCTGT
Organism: Cabera pusaria; assembly: GCA_954871355.1. Classification (NCBI taxonomy): domain Eukaryota; kingdom Metazoa; phylum Arthropoda; class Insecta; order Lepidoptera; family Geometridae; genus Cabera; species Cabera pusaria. Next base: position 12,387,340 of record OX940897.1, read on the forward strand.
CTGTCCGTCTGTCTGTTCGTCTGTCTGTCCGTCTGTCTGTCCGTCTGTCTGTCCGTCTGTCTGTCCGTCTGTCTGTCCGTCTGTCTGTCCGTCTGTCTGTCCGTCTGTCTGTCCGTCTGTCTGTCCGTCCGTCTGTCCGTGTGTCACCACTGATTTTCTCAGGAACGGGTGGACCTAGCAAGTTGAAATTTATACCCGATACTGAGGTTTATAGTCCCTATCGGCTATATAAAAATCAAGGTCTTGAGTCGACACAATAAAAAGATATCGGCAAATTTAGATTTTCGGGAAAACTTGTTAGTATCAAAATTCAACTTTTTTATTTTTCGGAATTTTTCCTTTACTTGTGCTCTAAGACCTTGCTAATAACCAAAATTGACAATTTTAGGTAAACCGGAAGTACCGTTTTGGGTCGAAAACCTATAGGGTACTCTCCGTTGACCTAGAATCATGAAATTTGGCAAGAAGCAAGGTCTTACAACACAAATTAAAGAAAAAGTTCAAAAATAAAAAAAGTTAAAAATTAAAGGGGGACACCAATACATACATAGTAGCGCCAATTAATGTAGACCTCTGAGTTATATGAGCGCTGATACAATTTAGAGGTCTAGCTTAATTGGTTTGTACGGAAGCCTCGGTGGGCGAGTTCAACTCGACTTAGCCGGTTTTATTTTATAGGTGTCTTCATCAAATGTATTCTTAGCTTTGATTCATGAAAATCTACTTACCCGTTGTAAAACTATGAGTTTATTCATAGTTGATGGCGCTATTAAATCAACTTTCATAGGTCTGATCAATTCGAATTTAATATTGTAAAAACTTGGAAGCATTGACCTGATGTTGGGATATTCCCTGGAATCTGCAGAATCAAAAATCGGTTAAGTTTTGACGGAGTTCTAAGGTATCAAACATATTGAGAAGCTCCTCCTTTTTATGAAGTCGGTTTAAAAAGTGGCATCGAACTTTATACAAATTGGATATATATATTTATATATATATCTTTATTTATTGCTAACTTTGTTTTTTTTTTAACCTACTCAATGAGTGAGTAAAGAACTGTAGGGCTATTCTGTAAGCTATCTCGACAGCGGAATCCGCGGTGAGATTCGAATTTCGTAATACGAAATTCGAATCTCACCGCACATACAGATGCCGACGATAAATATTGCACATCGACCTTTAGAAAGAGACAATCGGCTAATTTCGGTTTCGTAGAGCATTATCTCTGTGCAAACAACTTATGTGACGTTTTGTCAGTCGTTGTTCAAGTGCGATAGAGTGCGGTCGCGTCCCGTTCAAAATATATATATATATAGAGTTGTTAACACCCCAAAAATTAATTAATTAATAAAAGCAATTTTGTTTAGATATGAACGATTTTGATTATGATGTTATTCGAAGAATGGTGTATGATTTTCACTTACGATTTAATGAACTGCCGACAATAAAATCATTAATGGCTCAATTATATGAGGCTATTAATTACAATGGTTCTGAAAAGACGTTAAGATAAATACTTCATGAAATGGGATTTCGGTTCACTAAAATGGAAGACAATCGAAAAGTCTTAATGGAAAAGCACGATGTAAGTCTCAAACGAGCGGAATACCTCGATAAAATACGCAAATTTCGCGAAACAGGAAAAAATATCATCTATATGGATGAGTCTTACATACATCTCACACTAAAGGAAAATCTTGGAGTGATGATAAGAAAAAAGGAGTAAAAAAGCATTTCAAAAGGTCAACGTTTGATAATCATTCATGCGGGAAATGAATATCGAAGATTTCAACACAGTTTAGACAATCACACTAATAGACTAGTGATAAATACGGCTGATAGTGACAGTGATATTGATCTCATTGAGAGCACAGATAGTGAAATGGAAGGAATTGAGAATTCGAATTATTATTGTATTTATTAGAATGTCTCATTTTAACAATAGGTATAATGGTGTTTATTATGTAGGTATAGGTACTGCAGCTGTAAAATAAATAAATACGTTAACATGATGTGAATATGTTTTTTAATGTATTTTAGCCCAACCTGAAGACAGCACTTCTAGAAAAAAATGGTGTTTACAAATTAAACAAACGATTAAAAGAAGCAAATCATAATTGTTGTAACAGCTCCTAACAGACACCGGGCCGTTAGTATTTCGTGTGACAGAGATAACGGTCTACGAAGCCGAAATAAGCCGATTGTCTCTTTCTAAAGGTCAATGTGCAATGATTATCGCCGGTATCTGTACCTTTATACTAAAAAAATAACAAATCTCAAGTCCAATTCCAGTAATTAATTATACAGTAACGATACGGAATTCGTTGTGAAATTCCCATCGATTCCAAGATTATACCAGGAAAGGATCAATTAAAATGTGTCCTACTATATCATTTTAGGACCGTAATGAATGGTAATTATGTCGATGTTTTGATTTATATGTCTTTAAATTTAATTTCTTGGGTATTGATGTTGATAAGTAGACGGAACTTGAATTTAACAAAAGGATTGATACTTAAGCACTATTATTTTAACCCTACGATGCAAACTATGTTTGTATCAAAGTCGCATCCTAGCTTCCAAACGGCTGAATTGAATTTAACTAAGGTTACTCGATTGAAAGAGTTCTTAGCTTTTGTTTATTTCTGTTGATTTTTTTTTAAGTTTAATTTCAAGAGTTTTACTGACTTTTATCGACTACTCTAACAAGGACTAAATAAATTGTGATCTAGTATTGTCAAAGAACCCCAAGAGCTTTCGAAACCAATAAGGTCTTACCGTAGGTAGATCAGAACTGATATATTTTCTACATAGATATTAATGCTTGCTGCCATTGCAAATGTCAACTGGAAAGAGATGTAAGACAGCTAGCTGCCTTAGTAGATGGAGATGCAACTAATCTCCATTTACTAATTAATACCTTCTTAAAATATTTTAAATTATCTACGCTTTACGGAAACTATTGTGAGAATTACACATATAGTCTACGGCTTGCCATGAAAGTAAGTTAAAAGCGGCAATAGCTCAATGGCAGGCGTCGGCTTGGCAATCGAGAGATCGTGAGTTCGATCCCCACCCATTGCACTATTACTCACATGAGCCCACTCCAGGCAAAAGCATATTTAGCTTAGTTGGAGGGGGACTACTAGAAATGTGCATCCCACATTGCTTTACCTTTATTACCCAGATGTACCTGATCTCAGCTTCGTTATATATCAGTCTAACATTACGCATATGCACTCGTTTCTTCAAAGTTCTTTGTTGTTCTACACAAAGTTCATCTAAAAGATTTCCCTATAGAAACTTGCAAGAATTCCAAGTAAAACCAGTAAGTTGTTTGAAGTGCAGCTATCGCTGTAACAATCTTTCCCTTGGAAGAATTATTATACCTAATATTACGCCTTCGAGGAACGCGCCAGTCTCGTAAGTCAGCTAGACACACTATATTAATAAAATCAGTATGGACGCTTCAATAAATGTAGGTTGTAAATAAATGTAAATGTAATAAATTGCACAGTTAAAATCATACAATACGACAACATTTTGAGTATATTATGTATTCTAGCAAAATAAAATAGTTAAAGGATAGGTTTGGATTAATTTGATCCGTTTTCTGTTAAAACGTGATAATAATGCATACTTTGTCTATAGGACTATACGTTAAAAGCTGTGGAATTAAATAACCACTTAGTGGCGTTTCAATTTAATAATGAAGTACCGGCTTATGCAGGGTCCACACCAAACCAACGAAGGTGATCGAACGGCGAATGCAAGAAGACGCATCTATACCACAGAAGAGATACTAGTCCTATACAGAGTATAGCTCCATCTCCAACTCTACCTATTCAGCGTGCGTTTTCGTTATTTCAGCGTTCGTTTTCGTTCTTTCAGCCCGGCGTGTACACCACATAATGCAGACCGCACTGAAGATGGCGGGACAAACATGACGCTTTCAGTGATTTTTAGACCACAATTAGTATAGAACCAACTCCTGGAAGTCATGGAAAAAGGCCATTCTCCAACTTTAGGACAGTATTGTGCTCTTAGTAAAGTATAATTTAATGCAACATAAATACATATCTAATCATATCCATTCATAAAAACTTATCATTAGTATCCGTGAATCCAGTACCGAGTATTGTACTACTTTCCCATACTGTTAGTTACTTTGATTTCGGCTAAGATATTCCAAGAATATATTTTATAGATTGGGGTCTACGATCGTAATTAGATAAAGGTGTGTAATCCGGTGTTAAAAGATTTTCTCTTTGTAACGATGGAAAGATATAAACGCGGCTACATGGGTATTGATGTTTTGTATTAATTTGATAAATTTTTAAGCAAGAGATGTGGTTTGTTAAAAATTCAAAATGTTACAAAAAACTCTATTCATGTCATAATTTTTTAAAAGATTGTGTCATTTGAAACTTTGACATTTTTACATATTTTCCTTAACTTGTATATATTTTTAATATTTTGTATAAATTGAAATAATATAAAATCTGTCGCAATGTCACAATAATATTCCTATCTCATCATAAGTAATTAAAATCATGACAATAACTTTATTGAAACCTGATTATAATTATTACTTTGATTGTTTTGGTGAGCTTTTTGTACATTAAATTTAATACGGTACATGTATGTACCTATGTATTTTACTTCTACATATACAGGTAGATAATTAAAGTCGATAATCGAAAATAATTTAAGATCGTTTAAAAAACTAAAAGAACCGACTTCAAACGTCGCGCTAGTCAAAGGAGCCAGTAGCCGAAGTAACTAGTATCTAATCTGTGCCAGTAGTACTCGTAAGTAAATCGTCGAGATAAGTAAATGCATCGTAATACAAATGTTGATATATTAAAAGCAGCTCGGCTGATTTTGTTAAAATTACAATGGAACCATTTGAATCATTTGAATCCGTTCACAATGTTGGCGTCTCCGGAATCTTGAAGACCCCCATTTTTCCGTGCTTTGGGTACTGGTGGACACAGGTTTAGAGAAAATTCTCTATGCCTGTGTCTATCAGTCGCACAACGGAGATCAGGAGACGACCAGGCTCACTGAGTATCTAAGTATCTAGGTAAGGCGGCGGATGCCGCTCAACACAAGTACCCGTTCGCTCAATTGGTGCTACTGGGGGATTTTAACGCCCACCATCAAGAGTGGCTATTTCCAAACCAGTTCACTGACCATGCTGGGAGAGAGAAGCGAAAGCTTGCTCTAGCGTTAAATCTCACCCAGCTAGTGCAAGAAGCAACACGGGTTCCTGATGTTGACGGCCATACGGCTAATTGCTTGGACCTTCTGCTGACGACTAATCCAGACCGCTACTCAGTGTCGGTATCATCACCACTAGGTAGCTCCGACCATTGTCTGGTGAAATCTGTATCAGTCTACTCCCCGCCCGATCTCAGCCCTAGAGGCACTCGGCGGGTGTGGCGATACAAGTCAGCAGATTGGGATGAGATGCGCTCGTTCTTTGCGTCTTATCCTTGGCGACGTGTATGCTTTTCTTCCGACGATCCTTCGGTCTGCGCGGATGCCGTGGTAGATGTGCTACGTCACGGGATGGAATACTACATTCCATTCTCCGACGTATCAATACCTGGCAAAGCTCAACCATGGTTCAGGGCCGACTGCCGACGCGCTGAGGCACTTAAGCAAGAGGCATACCTGGCATGGGCTGATGCTCGAAACCGCAAAGCCAGGGACATAAGCGCGAAGAAGAAAGCCTACAATAAAGCCGCTAAGTCCTGTAAAAAAGCCCTACAGAAGGCTCGTTTTGACCACATTGGCCGTATAGGGACGAAATTAGCTTCGCACCCAGCTGGGAGTAAAGCATTTTGGTCCCTGGCTAAACAATTGTAAATTGTAAATTTGAATGGAAATTCTGCCGCTCTTCACTTCCTCCACTGCTGAAACCCGACGGAACCCTGGCGCACACTGCTAAAGAGAAGGCAAACTTGTTTGCTACTTTTTTTGCAGAAAATTCGCATTCAGATTCTGCTGGCGCTGTACCATCCAGTCTACCGGGATGCAAGACACACATGTCGGAAATACGTATTTGTCAGACGGAGGTCCATAAAACGTTGCAGAATCTTGACGTGAACAAAGCCAGTGGTCCTGATGGAATTTCAGCCATAGTACTGAAAACCTGTGCACCTGAACTCGCTCCTGTACTAACACGCCTCTTTCGTCTATCGATGACAACTGAACGAGTACCAAACTTGTGGAAGCAAGCTAACGTGCAGCCCGTGCCCAAAAAAGGCAGTCGTGCTGACCCTGTCAACTACAGGCCAATCTCGGTCACGTCCATACTCTGCAAGACTATGGAACGTGTACTGAACAACAGGCTCCTGGCATACCTAGAAGCGAACGACCTCCTCAGCGACCGACAATACGGATTTCGCCGAAATCGGTCCACTGGGGATATTCTAGCGTATGCCACGCACATCTGGAGTGAGGCCATTGAGAAGCACGGAGAAGCCATTGCTGTCTCTCTCGATATCTCGAAAGCCTTTGATAGGGTTTGGCACGACAGCTTACTAAGCAAGCTTCCATCGTATGGACTGCCCACTGGTCTCTGTGCATGGATATCGGATTTTTTGAGGAACCGGTCAATTCGAGTAGTCGTTGAAGGCTGCTCGTCCGACCTTTTGGCAATCAATGCCGGGGTTCCTCAAGGATCGGTACTCTCTGCAACACTTTTTCTGCTACATATTAACGATCTCCTGAAGCCCGGTATATTTGGGTACGCAGACGATAGCACTGTTGTAGAGAGCTACATATCTGGAGCATACAGTGGTGCAGATATCCAGTGTCTTCGAGAGGCGATGGTCGAGCGCTTGAATCTGTCTCTGAAGGCAGTCTCCGAATGGGGCGAAGCCAACCTGGTCAGTTTCAATGCAACTAAGACCCAGGCGTGTCTTTTCTCCGCAAAACGGAGTCAGTTCCATCTGACTCCTACTTTCCGAAATGTATCCGTGCTGTTAACTAACCACCTTGAGCTCCTTGGCATTTCCTTTACTCCAACGTTGAATTTTGGTTCGTATATCGAATCAAAAGCACAAGTAGCCTCCAAGAAGCTTGGTGTTCTAGCGAAAGTGAGGCAGTACTTCACACCTGGACAGATGCTCAATCTTTATCAAGCACAAGTCCGATCATGTATGGAGTACTGTTCTCACCTCTGGGACGGTTCGGCTAAATACCAACTACAGGCGTTGGAGGCAATTGAGCGAAGAGCTAAGAGGCTAATCAACAATGACGAGCTCATTAGCAGAAGACTCCAAAGCTTAGAGCATCGCCGCAGAGTTGCTTGTTTATCGGTTTTTTATCGGATACATTTCGGAGAGTGTGCCTCCCAACTGCACGAACTTATTCCCCCATCACCTTTTTTCAATCGGACAACCAGACGTACTGATACACGCCACCGCTACATGGTGGATATTCCATCAATCCGAAAGAAGCGATTTGCTTCCACATTTATCATACGTACCGCCAGGGATTGGAACTCCTTGCCTGAGTCTGTGTTTCCGGAAAGGTACCATCTAGGGGTCTTCAAGTCGCGAGTGAATAGGCATCTTCTAGCCAAGCGTGCTACATCGTCGACCACATCGTCACTTAACACCAGGTGAGATAGTGGTCAAACGCTTGACTATAACGAATAAAAAATAAAAAAAACAATTGACGGAGTAATCGCGTAACATACACACAAAAAAAAACACAGACGAATTGAGAACCTCTTCCTTTTTTGGGAAGTCGGTTAACAAGATACAAATAATGTAGTCGGAATAAATAATTTCAACTAATGCAAACAGACAGACACTTGACCACTCTCTCATTTGATGATAATAGACAATCTAAAATCGTATTGTACATGTCTGAAAGTGGAAGACGGAATGGAAGCAATACAAAGCACTAACAACTGACATATTTTGTCCAATATGCAGCATACAGCCATTGGGAGTCAGACCATTCCAGGATTAGCGTGTTCACCATCATCGCTTACCACCAGGCGGGACTGTGCTCAAACACTAGCCTATCAGATATTTAAAAAAAACCAAACTGCGCAACTGTCTCAACTCGTTTTCTAAAATGGCACTGCTTGTGTAAATTTTATTATCTTATGATTAAACGAACCTTCATGGCAGACACAACTACGCAACGGCCCCCAGTTCCCGGTCGCCCTGCTATTCCTGGCCAAGGCGGCGGTCATGGTAACGGCGGGGCAGGGGGTGCTAAGAATCCCCGGGCTACGGTAGGCCGCCAACACCGACTGACACTGGCAACGTACAACGGACGCACGCTACGGCTTGATGAACATCTGGCACAACTCGAAGAGGAGCTGAAGAACATAAGATGGCACATTCTAGGGTTATGTGAAATCCGAAGAGAGGGGGAGGATACCGTGACCCTGGAATCCGGTCATCTTATGTACTTCAGAGAGGGAGACCAACCATCCCAAGGCGGTGTCGGGTTTTTGGTCCACAAGGTCCTCTCTGACAACGTTCTAGAAATCTCCAGTGTGTCGACAAGGGTAGCGTATCTTGTGATCAAACTCACCGAGAGGTATAGCCTTAAAGTTATCCAAGTATACGCACCGACTTCGGCACACTCGGATGATGAAGTGGAGGAAATGTACGAGGACATTTCCAAGGCCTTGCACACCACCCAAAAGGCTCACTTCAACGTTGTCATGGGGGATCTCAACGCTAAAGTGGGAGTACAATCAAGCAGCGAATCGGTAGTAGGTCCATACGGAATTGGAAGCAGGAATCATAGGGGGCAAATGCTCGTCAACTTCCTGGAAAAAGAGGGGCTTTTTCTGATGAATTCTTTTTTTCAGAAAGATCCCCGGCGGAAGTGGACGTGGCAAAGCCCCGACTCTATGACCAATAACGAGATCGACTTCATTATGACGGACAAGAAGCGTATATTTAGAGATGTCTCAGTGATCACTAGGTTTAAAACCGGCAGTGATCACCGACTAGTCCGAGGCACTCTAGATATCGACTGCAAGCTTGAACGCGTCCGTCTAATGAAGTCCACGCTCCGACCTAACATGCTCCAGTCCGTAGTTGGGTCTGAAACATTCCAGCTGAAACTGGAGAACCGATTCGCTGCCCTGGAAACCACAGTCGACGTTGATATTGACCAAGATCTCGACCAAGTGGTGGAAATCCTCAGGGAAGAGGGAACGAAATTCTGTGAGACGCGAGGTGCCGTTAGGAAGTCTAAGCTTTCAGGAGAATCTCTGCAGCTAATGCAGAAGCGGCGTGAAACTCCTGCAGTCACTTCGTCAGAACAGCGGTCTTTGAACAAAAAGATCACGAAGCTCGTAAGACGTGACCTCCGGAATTCCAACACAAGCTCTATTAAAGATGCGATCGAGCGAAACCGGGGGTCAAAAGTCTTTGTTCAAGAGCTGGGCCGAAGCCATCTGACGAAGTTGACCACATCTAACGGGAGTGTCGTCGCTTCTAAGCCGGAGATTCTCAGGGAAGTTAAAGACTTCTACGGCCACTTATACACCTCACAAGCGTCCCGTCCCCAACCCCATATTGAAGATCCTAGAGCCACTCTAACCCGCCACCATACCGAAGATTTGCCAGATATCAGCCTAGACGAAATTGTGTTGGCTCTCAGACAGCTTAAAAACGGAAAAGCCCCCGGAGAGGATGGAATCACAACGGAGCTCTTAAAAGCTAGTGGAACTCCTACGCTACAACAGCTTCAGCGTATTTTCAATTCTGTCCTCTTTTCGGGGAGAACTCCGAAGACGTGGAGCAAGAGTGTAGTCATTATGTTCTTCAAAAAAGGAGACAAAACCCTATTAAAGAACTATCGACCTATTTCACTCTTGAGTCACGTCTATAAGCTGTTTTCGAGAGTCATCACAAATCGTCTCGCGCGTAAACTCGACGAGTTCCAGCCCCCTGAACAGGCTGGGTTCCGAGGAGAATATGGCACCATAGACCACATACACACTGTGCGGCAGGTTATACAGAAGACAGAAGAGTATAACCAGCCCCTGTGTCTAGCATTTGTGGACTATGAGAAAGCCTTTGACTCTATTGAAACCTGGTCTGTTCTGGATTCCCTGCAACGGTGCCAAATTGATTGGCGATACGTGCAAGTGCTGAGAGGTTTGTATGAAGCCGCGACTATGTCCGTCCAAGTACAAAATCAGCAGACTGAACATATCCCTTTACATCGAGGTGTGAGACAAGGGGACGTTATTTCCCCCAAATTGTTCACAAACGCTCTAGAGGATATGTTCAAGACGCTGAAATGGAAAGGACGAGGCATAAACATCAACGGCGAAAACCTCTCACACCTGAGATTTGCGGACGATATCGTTATCATGGCTGAAACCGTACAGGACTTGGAATACATGCTGACCACCCTTGCTGATTCTTCTGCACGCATCGGTCTCCGGATGAACTTGGATAAGACCAAGATCATGTTCAACGAACATGTCATTCCGGAACCGATTGCCTTAAATGGAGTCCCTCTCGAGACTGTTCAAGAATATGTCTACCTTGGCCAAACCTTGCAATTGGGTAGAAACAATTTCGAAAAGGAAGTCCGCAGAAGAATACAGCTGGGATGGGCAGCATATAGAAAACTACGTCGAGTCTTTTCATCGCCGATACCACAGAGCCTAAAGACAAAAGTCTTTAATGAGTGCGTCCTACCTGTAATGACATACGGAGCCGAGACGTGGACACTGACGGTGCGACTGATCCACCAATTAAAAGTCGCTCAGCGAGCTATGGAAAGGGCTATGCTCGGAGTATCTCTGAAAGATCGAATTCGAAATGAAGTCATCCGACAGAGAACCAAGGTTATCGACATAGCTCAAAGGATTAGCAAGCTGAAGTGGCAGTGGACTGGTCACATCTGTCGTAGACCCGATAACCGTTGGGGTAGACGTGTTCTAGAGTGGAGACCACGACTCGGGAAACGAAGCGTAGGACGCCCTCCAGCTAGATGGAGCGATGATATACGCAAGCTGGCTGGCAGCGGTTGGAAACAAATAGCTGAAGATCGAGCTCAGTGGCGTGCCATAGGAGAGGCCTATGTCCAGCAGTGGACGAGTACAGGCTGTTAATGATGATGATGAAACGAACCGACACGGCTAGAAAAGCTCTAAAATAATCTAGGTAGTAAAGTTAATTAATCTGGAGGTAATAAACCCTCTACTAACTAAACTCCTTTGTTTCAGTTCGCAGAACAATTGATTTTACGTTTATTACTTTCACAAAATGATTAACGTTTCATGTTAAACAATGACAAGCTTTTTACTTAAACGCGGGAATATTAAAAACAATTTATTTTAGTGTGTTGTTCTGAATGCGGCCCATTGTTGAGTCTGTAAACAGCTCGTCTGTGTGATGATGTGGAATTGATAGGGTTACCATTCAATTTTCTTGTGTATTCAATTCTGTTGTGTGAACATAATTGTCTGTGTCATATTTCAGAAGTGCCTTAAGTTATTGTTGCGGGTTTGTTTCATAAATGCGATCCTTGAGTACACATTTGGCATGAATCTCTTTTACAGGTTGCAATTAAATATTTTTATAAGTTTTGATAACTATGGTAATACTATACATGTATTTTTTAAAAGCTTACTAGCAATGTGGGTTTCACATTACAAGTCCCCTCCAACTAAGCTAAATACGAGTATGCTTGTGTCTGGAGTGGGTCCACGTCAATAGTGCAATGGGTGGGAATCGAACTCACCACCTCTCGATCGCTAGGCCGACTGACACCTTAGCCATTATGCTATTGCCGCTCATTATTTAATATATTTTTTTTCTAATCAATAGGCTAGCATTTGGCCACAATTTAACTTTTTTTGGATGACTAAGTAGTATAGAAAGGTAGCACGTTATGCCTAGAATAAGTTTTAAATGCTATTAACCAGGTTTTTTTAAAGCTTTTTAAATACATTCATTTACATTTAGTGTTAATAACGAATCTAATCCACTACATTTTTACACACCTACATTGAACAAAAATACAAGTTACCTTTCTTTTTAAATTAATATAGTAACAATAGAATTTATGTGTGAATTCATCTTATAACGTAAATTCGTAGTTAATTTTCATTATTATTAACTGACCCCATTTTACCCATAAACATCAGAATTATAATATTATTTAACCACCCTGAGCCAAATGGTCAGACCGAGAAGGATTACATTAAAATGAACAAGGACACTTGAAACTACTGAAATATAATACCTGAGAGCCAACCCTAGCCTTGGCTTTGCATGTGTGCGTGTACGTATATATGCAGATACTAATTTCGCTTTCGGCAACGTTCGTTTAACATTTCGGACGCGCTGCGAGTTTTAATTTGTGATCAATTATGCGAGGGCACTGTTATTTATCGTCTTTTTATTTTATTTGCCTTCTCACAGAGGCTGTGGGTGGTCCGATCACGATTTTTTGGTGTTCGACCAATGAGTTCCAGTGATTGGAGCGCAGAGTTAGAAAACATTTACGAGTAACTAGGTGAGTGGGATTTAAATACTTTAATGCTTATTGGTACCTACGTCATCGATATCTTGTACATCGTGTGAGTCTTTTTCAGAGTAAGTCAGAATTGTCTTTGTTATTTTAAGTAACATAATATGTAAGTACATACATTATTTCCAGACTTATGTGCATGCCTTTGACAATAACAGCTTGTTCTTGCCTGATACTGCAAATTAAATTGAAAAACATTTACATATGACATACATGTAACAAGCGTTAAAGTTTCTGTAGCGATAGTTATATATTCATGGTTTTCGTGTAAATATTTGATATTTTCAGACACAGCTGCGATAAGTTAAGCTGTCAAACATCAACACTCGCATAAATCATTACAAACTATCTCTCAAAGCACGTTCACTCCATAAAAACATTCTCTACGACATACCTTCAAAGTGGCACTTTGCTACATTTTCTCACTGTTTATACCCACTCGGTTGCAAATGCACAATTGTCCAGGTGCATGACTCATACAAGTATCACGCTCGGTGCAAATAAAAGTTCACAAACAGCCCAATAAAGTTTTACGTCCATTCTACAAGCTCCCATCTACGTATCCCTGGTGCAAGGAACAAGGGCCTGAGTATTGCGGATTAAGGAGAGGTGTAAGGGGGCTTCACTCCCACCCCACCTCCTCTCTTGCAAGAGACTAGGAGTAGATAATACTATTTAAATGTATGCTATGAAATATTATAAAAGTGACATTTCAACAGCAATTCATTTTGAGTTGAAATATATGTCGCTATAAGGTCAGTAATGAAAAAATCTGTTTCTATTTGCAAGTGTATTATAATATATTTCAAAGACACCTAAGTTTAAGTGATATTTGTTACAGGTCACATGATTAGGATAATTTTTTTTAAATGTATTATTTTTATTTATTTATTTATTATTTCTTTTATACAACTCTAAACACACATTTTCTCAATTGTATTCTACCCTACTCAGTACGCGTGTCAAAAGTAAGCATATCAGCCGTCCGGTCCCCTTACTTTATCTCCCCGGTGGGCCCTGAGTCCGTCCCGCTTGACCAGCCATTTTGTTATGCCGAGCGCATCGAGCACCCCACGACCGGTTAGCGGTAAATTGTTCCAAGTAATGTGATTCTAATTGAGCAGCTAATTCGTAGCCATACACTTCGTTAATTAGCCTAGCCCTTGCCGATAACGCCTTTCGTAATATTGCATTAAAAAATGCTGTTTCCATATTGTTTTCACGATGTACAAATTATTGACATGATTTTTTTTAAAGTTGAGGTTATTGTTTTACGATGTTTAATACACATTTAATAAAATAGAGACAAATAGTTATTTGCTTTAGGTACAGATGTTTTCGAGGAGTCATAAAAAAATCTCGCCGCGGTTGCTATAGGTTACAATAGTGAAATCCAAATGAAAGACAAGGTTAAGTAATAAAATTTTCTGAATTCTAAAACTCTGTTGGTAAGCTTTTATAAAACGGGTAGCAATTAGTAGTTAATTTACAAAACTTATTGTAATAGCCATATCAATTTAATCTCCAAACCCTAAAAAGTTGTACAAACTGGTACTAAACAAACCCCAAACGTAATTTGTAATGCCATTTACTAAAACTATGCTAATACAGTTAGATTAACTTATTCACCTGACGCAGTTATCATTAAAAAAATAATTAGAGAGATATGAAATGCGGCTGCTGGTCTCAGAAAGATTATGAGGGCATAAGGCTAGTAAGTCTTTTAGATATACCTTTACTTACTAGGCTTATGCCCTTGAGCCATAGATTACTCATCTTATAGAGGGCCGCATGATAACGCATTGCAAAACAATGATGTGCAGAGATTTAACAAGGCAAATGGCCTTTTTGAAATTTGATTCATAATTATAGTTAAAATATGAGTCTTTTAATTAGTAGGTAACAAAATAATAATAAATAAGATAGTTTAAAAACTAAAACAACCGACTTCAATTCCCCGCGACTCGTTACTGAAATTGTCAGTAGCGAGTTTGAGACGTTTATCGTCATATCTCTGGAGATACTTATCAGATATCGATGAAATTATAATGGGACCATTTCGAAAACGTACCCTACCGATTACAAAAATAATCTTTCGAATCGGTTCACAATTGACGGAGTAATCACGTAACTTACACACAAAAAAAAAGAAAAAAAAACATAAAGACGAATTGAGAACCTCCTTCTTTTTGGAAGTTGGTTGATAAGTAATGAAAAATACTCTGTTTGATGTCACTTTCACTGCGTCAGGTTTTATTTTCCCTATATCTTCATTTCGTTCCAAAGTAGAAGAAGTTGATTTTACTAAGCATTTTCACTATTATTTTTGTTGTGCCGTATGCGGTATCTAATAAGGAGCTATCTATGTATAACGTTCTCGCTGAGTTCAAAGCTCTGTAGTAATGGCAGATTATCATAAAAGTCACTTATAAGAATTTATGTTACTTTTAATTTAGCTACGGGCTGTTACACAGCCTTTATATCAGCTAATATGATTGATAAGTATTTCTTAGAATTTATCCTACAAGATATTAATAAGTAGGTAGGTAGGTACAAACAATGTGTAGCCATTGAAAAAAATCTACTGTTGTTTGATGGTAATCGATCATAATTAATACAAAATTATCGAACATTTTCTTAATATTTGTCTAAGTAATTATCTACAGGCTAATAATTTAGTTACTTTGTTTAATAAATATTTCTGAAGCGTAATTTTCTTTTAACGTAGAAGACCGTAAAGGTTTTCAATCAGCTCCTATTACGACTAATAACCTCCTTTTATTCTTTGTAAAAAATATTTTATAAATTTAATATCTATAATATAGAGAAGTCTTATAATTGTTGTTGAAGAAATAATGATAAGAATAGGAAGTAGGGTTGCCACATATTCAAAAATAAATTTAATAATATTGATGTTTATTAGTAAAGGAAAAAAAAGAACTTCAATAGTGAGGATTTTGTGACAAGAAGTCTTTTACGGACGTGATAATAGGGATAGGATTGACAATGATTATACATCATTTTTACTTCATTTTATTAATGTTTTTTCGTTTTGCTAAGTAAACCGTATTTATATAGTGCTTGTAAATATAAAACATAACTGTTTTGTTATTAAAACATATTTGTTGTTGATTTTTAGAGTTCCGTACCCAAAGGGTAAAACGGGACCCTATTACTAAGACTTCGCTGTCTGTCTGTCTGTCTGTCTGTCCGTCTGGCTATAAGCTCATTAACCGTGACAGTTGAAATTTTCACATATTATTGGTGTATTTCTGTTGCTGCTAGAACAACAAATACTAAAAACAAAAGAAAGTTAAAAATTAAAGGGGGTCCCCATACAAAAAACGTATTTTTAAACGCCATCTATCTAATTAGTTTCGGCAAAATGACATAGATGGCGCTAGTAAACGAGCCCCGTTTTTCTAGATCGCGACTAAGTAAACGAGCCCCGTTTTTCTAGATCGCGACTAAACCAAATATTCTTGGTAATATCAATTAATCAAATATATGAGGTTGAAACTCTGTTATGTTACGTATTGTACGGAACCCTTCCTAAGTGTGCGATAAGAGACGCGATGCTGACTCGCACTTGGCCAGTTTTATTTTTTATTGAGGCGCGCCTTTGTTCTTAGTCGAATTAAATATCCTGTATAATGGTGACTTTGAACATAATCTAAAACTGCTATGTTATGTGATATATAGCGCTCTTTTAGTTGGAAATAAATTTTTCGGTTTACTATTTATATTATTATTTAAATGGGTATCGCTTGGCCACTATCTCACCTGATGTTAAATGACAATGCGGTCAATGATGTAGCGCGCTTACCCAAAAGATACCCTATTCACTCGCGACTTGAAGACCTCTATGTTGTATCTAATCGGAAACACAGACATTTATAGAGTTTTATGCAATCAGTGTGCTTGCTGGATATGGCTATCTCTAAATGCACGGGTAAAGAAGCGCTGAATATAATAATAATATAATATATATAAATATATAATAATAATATGCTCAGTGAGAATACGGATTTTTAACGTACGGACACACCGCAGCGTCCTGCGTGCGCGATCTAGGCGGCGATCAGATAGCGCAGTAGTATTTGTACCGACTGGTTCACACCAAACGCGATCAGAAAACAATTGAAAAGTACTGAGATCGCGCCCGCAGTTCGTCGGACGCCGCGGCCGTACCTTTCCTGAGCATCTATATTCAGTGCTTCTATACCGGTTCTGCGCCAGAAGAAGGGTTGTGTATTTCGAGTGTAAGTATGTATCATTAGTACGATATTAATTAACCTAAACGGCTTGAAGGATTTCAGCTTGAGATGTGTCATTTAGATCCGTCTTGATTGTGAGAGTGACACTGGGTAAGTACCTATATCAATATAAGACATTTTTATTAACAACAAAATATTTACTTTTTACGCAGTCGGGTTGTAGCTTTTTTCAAAAATTCTGTTGTTATCGACAGAACTTCCTACGGTACTCTTTGTCAATTTACTCCACTCAAGAACATGGTACACACAGCGCGACTTTTCTTTTTCTTTTTTAACCGACTTTAAAAAAAGGAGGAGGTTTCTCAATTCGATCGTATATATATTTTTTCATCGTTCCCTACTGATAAGGATCACGGCACATTTGGTCACGACTTCGCCCGCATAGCCCAGAGCCGATTTTATACAACAATAGGGAATATGCATGATTTTTTATATATTTTTAATTCACTGATTACATCCATTTAACACAGTAAAAAAATCAAATAATACCGAAAATGTTCAAATTAAGCTAAAAAAATAGTTTTAGCATTGAAAAAATATGAGGTATGTAAAATGCTGCCAAATTTTCGCTCGCCTTTGTGACGTCACAGTACACCGCACGGTGTCCATAGATTAAATCTTTTTATTAGAAATAGTCCGTATTCGTACAACAGTGCATAGTATTGCAATGAAAAATATTTAATCTGTGGAGACCGTGTGGTGCGCTGTGACGTCACTTTCTAATTGACAAGTGGTGATGTGTTTTGCAAAATAAAAATTCTTACGCTTTTTTTGAATTTTTCATATAATATTTTAACACATTTAAGAGTATTTTATTTATAAAAAAATGTTTAACAAAAACAACACCAGAACAATAATGATTCGAAAATAAATGATTTCAAGTAAATGTACATGCATATTCCCTATTACTCTAAATATGTACATTACACGCAGATTATTATTAAATCGTTTTTAGGGTTCCGTAGCCGAATGGCAAAAAACGGAACCCTTATAGATTCGTCATGTCTGTCTGTCTGTCTGTCTGTCCGTCCGTCCGTATGTCACAGCCATTTTATTCCGAAACCAAAAAAATTTTTTTTTCTTCAAACCTATACGTGTGGGGGGTGTCTATGGATAGGTCTTCAAAAATGACATTGAGGTTCCTAAAATCATTTTTTCTCAAAGTCAATCATTTGAAAGATAGGCGCGTCTAAAGTGGTAAAATGTGTGTCCCCCCCCTCTAACTTTTAAAGTATGGGAGCGAAAAATCTATAAAAAATATATGCTGTAGATCTCAATAAAAACTAAAAACGAAAATTAGTTTGAACGAGATACAGCCAGCAGTTTTTGAGATATGGCGACCACAAAGATAACTTTGTTTTTCATACAAACACTATGAAAAACAAAGTTAATTTTGTAGTTGCGAAAAATCATAGTTAGGGAATACTTAACGGTGTTACAGAACCCTACGAGTGCGAGTCCGACTTGCACTTGGCCAATTTATTTTAAATCAGATAACAAAATAAGCTAGCTAATGATAAGTAATAAATTCTACGTATAATAATCACTGGATCGTAAAACTCTGGAATTTCACGGACTTTATGCAGTCAAGATATTAAGTCTCACATGTACTGTTATCACACAAATATGAATAATTAATCATATTTGTGTGGCTGTAATATTAATTGATTAAGACGTTTAAGATACGGCCACACCGCGGCGTCCTGCAATCTGCGGGCGCGATCTTAGTACTTTTCATTTGTTTTCTGATCAAAGCGTTTGGTGTGAACCAGTCGGTACAAATACTACTGCGCTATCTGATCACCACCTAGATCGCGCACGCAGTACGCTGCGGTGTGTCCGTACACAATATCCTCTCAATATGCACTATAAAAACGGCGTCGCAAAAAAACATTTTGTGAGGAATACATTTTATATTCATTCGTACATTTGACACTCGCCAAGAGGAATGGATATGTCATTATGCCCATTATTGAGGTCAATTAATGAATCATTTGCAGCGTCATCATCAGATATGGTAATGACATAATTATGAGATGAAAATTAAATGCAATTATTTGTGTCCTACTAAGCGGAAAATTGCGAATATGTTTGTTTTATGGGTTTTTTTTATGGACTACTAGTTGCGTCCTTGTTAAAGTTGAATTTCGTTAAAACCTTAAAATAATGTCTTAACGTATTGTGACCTTAAATTTCATTTGTTTACAGTGATTTTGTGCACTAACGTGGTCATAAATTAACGTGCAGTCACAAATCAAGCAAAAATTGCTAAGTTTGTTAAAAACAAACCGTAAGTTTTTTTTCAATTTTTTTTTTATGTTCTTCCGGATTGAAACAATTGCCGCGCATTACCTTAAAAACTCACTTCTCCCTTTTATAAAATACTACAAAGGCCCCACAGCTTTGCCTACGTTAACTTTTTTATCCAGGTTATAAACTATCTGTGTTACAAATGTCATCTAAATATGTTCAGCCAATATTACGTGGTTGATAACCAAACGTACAAAGATCGGAACATTTTTACGTACAAATTTTGACATTTATAATATTAGTAGGACCAACGTTGAAAATAAACTATATAATTATTTTAAAACAAACTTAAGATAAAAACTTTAGTATGAAATTTGCTATTTCTCAATAACTTCTAAAGCTGACAAAGCTTGTCACAGCTTGCAATCATAAAGATCTCACAACGAATCCATAAACGTGCGAAACTAGTCCAAATAAAATTCTTATGTAGCTACGAGTATCAGTTATTTTAAGTGCTTTAACTCCTATAATATTACTTACACCAATGCGTGTGTGAATAACGATCGTACTGGTTTATTTAATTTCATATTCAATATTGCAATGTTATTGAGAAGGTTTCTAAGTACCTAAGTAACAAGTTTTAAAAGTTTCCATACAACAAGCATAACAGAAAACAAACAAGCCGCGTGTCATAAGTCTATTGTAGTTGTTATTTGTATTCAGGAAATATCACATTTCAAGATAGTTTTATTCAAAGCGTTCCTTTATAGAGACACTTCATTGCGGTCGACTTCCTTTGAGACTACAAAGCGACCGTCCAAATCCGTTAATACGGCAATGAATATTCATGAAAAATAGTCGTAGGCAAGCGAACCAATCACCATTTCATTAATGTGCGTCAAACCATCACCACCCACGGTCGACGTCGATCAACAATCATTTCTTACCCGACGTGACATCTAAAACAAATGGGCCTATTAAACTTTGGACTTGAAGCCGCCAAACTGATCAACATTCGAATAGTTCGTCTTTATTCAAAGGCCGGGGAAATATCGATAAAACCGTTCTATTGTTGCACTATTTGTGAATGAATAATAGTTACCTACAACATTGTGTCGATTGAATGATTGTTACAACTGTTAGCGTTTTGCTGTAATAAAACCTGCATGGTGCGTCTCACCGAGCGGGTGGCGCCTCTGGCGGTGAAAATAGAAGATAGAGCTAAGGAACTCTGTGGTTATAGAGAAAAGAGCGGGAGATTAGTATTGTATTAATTAGAGCGAAAATAAATGCTTGTGTATTAATTGTAGGATTTTTATTACAACACTGTTAATTTTAAAAGCTTAAACGCCAAAGTATTTTGTCTTGTTACCTATTATTTGGTAGACGAGGTCGAAACAATTACTCGTTATGTTGTTTAGTTATCATAAGCACTTTCTAATATAAATATAACAGTAATATTTCGAATATAACTTAATTACTTAAGATATTATTCATCTTAAAAATTTATCAAAGTCACGTGAATGAAAATGTACAAATATCTCAACAAATGAATTTGTGTGATGTACGTGTCGTATTTCGTTTCTCTTACTCCCCTTTTGCCTAATTAGTACAGAAATAACGTCAGAGATTTGTCAACTTCCGAGCCTGTTTAGCATTCCTTTGAGTGCGGTCGAACAAGAAGCCACGTGTAAATAGATCGTTAACTGAGTGTGAAATATCATTCTGAACTCAGGTGGAAATAAAAGGATTTTATATTTTTATACAGATTTAAGAGTTATATAACTAGTAATATGGAATGAAAATCTTACTCATTTAATACTATAAGAATCTTTGTCCTGACATACTGACTGACTGACTGACAGACAACGCACAGTCTAAACCGCTGGTCGAAGAGACTTGAAATTTGAAGAGTATATTTGTCTTACTACGTACGTGTAGAAAGGATTTTCCAAAATTCACCCCTTAAAAGGATGAAATGTGGGTTCAAACTTTGTATGGAGGGACAAGATTAGATAGTATTTTCTATTCGAAACTTTATACAAGTGCTCGAGTAAAAAAATAAGTAAATACGAGTTTCAGGTTTTTTTTTTAATTACACCCCTAAGAGGGTGAAATGGGGTAACAAACTGTGAAAATCAATATTGTTTCGGATTGCGCTGAAATTTGGCATGCAGATAGTTATTACAACGTTAGTTACCTCTGAAAAGGATTTTTCAAAATTCACCCCTGAAGGGGATGAAACGGGGGTTCAAAGTTTGTATGGAGGGACAAGATTAGATAGTATTTTCTATTTGAAACTTCATACAAGTGCTCCAGTAAAAAAATAAGTAAATACGTGTTTCCGGTTTTTTTTAAATTACACCCCTAAGAGTAAGAAACGGGGTAACAAAGTGTGAAAATAAATATTGTTTCGGATTGCGCTGAAATTTGGCATGCAGATAGTTAGTTATTTAGACTTAGGTAATAAATAAGTAAATTACAGACTTTTTCAAAATGCCACCCTAAGAGGATAAATTGGGGTAATGAAGTTTAAACATCAATATTTTTTCGGATTGCGCTGAAATTTAGAATGCAGATAGTTATTATAACGTAGGTATCCGCTCAGAAAGGATTTTCTAAAAAATCCTCCCGGATACGGAACGGGGATTCAAAGTTTGTATGGCGAAATAAGATGAGATAAAGTACGTGTTGTAGGATTTTTTTAATGGGGTAGGTAACAAAGTCTGAAAATTTGGGTTTTCGGTTTTTATAAATATGAATCCCGAATTGCCTTAGTCACGCGATAACATGAAAACGGGTGAACCGATTTGGCTAATTCTTATTTGATGTATTTAATGATAGAATCGTTTTTGCAAGAGAAAAGTTTTAAGTAAACAAAAGAAGTTTTTAACGCGGGCGAAGCCGCGGGGCACTTTTAGTATGATATATGACTATAGAAACACAGTCCGTCTATATTTACTTTAATGATTTACGAACAAGTGTGGTCGATATTGGAAAAAAATTCATGGGAAACAAAAACGAGCGGGACGCTTGGCTAGATGAAGTAATTGCAAATAGAATAAGTTTTGTCTACGTAGTGACACAAAAACAGGCTGTAGAAATAACGGAGATCCGGCAACATGGGTTTAATGACATAATTTTGTTTCATATGCTTTCACTGCATAATTTGTGTTAAATGTCACACATGGATGCAATAAGCACAAGATCTTCTCAAATTGCATACCCAAAAGAAAGCATATTATGCCATCAAATGGAATGTCTACATACATAATACATATATACCGTGATCTTAATCAAACATTTATCTTCTAAGATTGTATTTCTATCCTAGACTTCGCCCTTGTCCACGTCAAAAGTCACAATAATGAACACGCTGAAGCAAACACAAATACCTACAAGTAGCATATGCCCAGCAGCGGATAGAATTAGGTTGAATATATATATAAAGTAACCTTGACCTTAATCAAATATTTATCTTCTAAGATTTAATTTATATCCCAGACTTCGCCCTTGTCCAGGTCAGAACATACTAATAATGAACTCGCTGAAGTAAACATAAAATCAAGTATTTTAGTGTATAAAATGTTGTAACAAACGTATATTATATTATCTTATATACCAAGAAGTTTAAGCAACTTCTTGCTACTATAATATTGCTTGCTACTAATATTTGCATTCAAATTAAAAAAAATTTTGCAACAGCCATCTAGTAGTAGTGTAAGAGTTGAGTTTCTGTCTGAAAAGTTTTGTTGCGAAATGAAGTTGAGTGAAAGTTTGAATGTATGCAATTTTATTTCTCAAAATAGAACCATATAAGTATTTTTCTAACTTTTACAAAACAACTAAAAAACCATAATTACAAGCTAAAGATATAAGTGATATTTCACACGACACTCACATAATTATCTTTATTCTTAACCTTACAAATTTTGTCACATTTTTAGGGTTCCGTACCCAAAGGATAAAACGGGATACTATTACTAAGACTCCGCTGTCCGTCTGTCTGTCTGTCTGTCTGTCTGTCTGTCTGTCTGTCTGTCTGTCTATCTGTCTGTCTGTCTGTCTATCTGTCTGTCTGTCTGTCCGTCTGTCACCAGGCTGTATCTCATGAACCGTGATAGTTGTCGATCCCTAACACCTTTGTTAGACGTTAGGTGGCGTTATAACAATAAAATGTTTATTAATTATTAATTTTTGCTCGATCTTATAAAATACTGTAGTGTGGTACGGAACTCTACGAGTGCGAGTCCGACTTGCACTTGGCCAGTTTATTATATTATATATTTCATATGTTTATTTAATAAGTTAAACAACAATGATAATGCAAAAACATAGATATCACTTATTCAATTAGCTCGTTATATTATAAATTACATAAAATATATTTAGAACAGGTTCAGATTTTTTAAAGAATGAGTGCAGACAACATATCCCTAGGCCCTCTATTTCTATATCAACTGATATAGAAATAGATATATATCATACATACATACATATCATACAGTTGTATGATATATATATACATATCATACAACTGTATGATATTGAAATCCCAGAGGTGTAGTGGGAGAATGGTGAATTTTGGTGCCAGAGGTACCGAGTTCAATCCCCGCCGTGCACCAATGGATTTGTTTATCGAAATATCTACGTGCCCTTTTCATAGTAAGGAAAACATCGTTAAGAAACCCTAACCCCCGCATGGTGGTAAAACACTATCTAGTGTCCGACTGTCCAGCTACCACCCTCAAGTTAGAAAATCTGTCGCCAAAACATCTAATGTGTTCAGGCTTTATAATGGGAACTGGCTCTCAAGGATATCCTTTAGAGCCAGTTCCCATTTTAGGACTAACGTGCTACCATCCTCTACCGCATCATAATTAATATTACATCATTAATATTTCATTCATAATCATAATTAATATTATAGTGATTAAACGCTAGCCGTATGATATAAAAAAAACCAAGATAGGAGAAAAACAATGTATAGTTAAATAAAAGATATGGATATCCGCAAAAAAATAATCATTAAAAACTATTAAAATTAACCTTATAAATCCTTCAAAAATGTCTACATTATTATATCCAACGACAATGACCCTTAAATTGACCAGAGACAAAGGTGTCCATAATGTCAATACAAATACCAAACAACCGTGGCGCCTCTCCGTCTACATTTCTGTTTTCCCACTATTTACATTTTGATAAAAGAGAACCTTGGGTACGCCATATTTCAACTTGGATATCAACGTATCTCCGTGCTTTGCATTTTAAATTCTGTTAAGATCATTTATGGCTTAGCACAAAACGATAATATTTCTGCATTCAAGTGATCTTTAGGAAAGATAAATGTTTTAAATGATTCCTATTTAATTTTGTATGCATCACAATTTTATACTATGGCCTTTTGAAAGATGGTAGATATTGACAAAAAGTGACTATGCAAGTATTACCAGAATGTACTGATCTTTTATCATTATCATCTTTTATTATTGCTTTTATCGATATTTTGAGCCTTTAAAACCGAAAACAACTGCATTAGCTGACGCAGAAGCACAACCCTATTAACATCGGTTGAATGTTTTAAGCTAATAAGCGCAATGTCCCGTGATTTGAATGTCATTTGAGATGTTCGAACTTCAAATAATCATAAAATTGTCTTCGACTACGACTGTTTTTATCATTTTGGCTCTTTTTGGTAAACTTGACTGAGTACATACTCAACTAATGGGATCCAATAATAAATCATTATTTGACCACATTGAATTTTCACACTCAGTTAATATCACATAATATTGCGTAATCACAGCGGCAACCGTAAACATCACGCTTGAAAAAAGAGCATCGATCCTGACTTCCCGAAACTCGATCAAAATTCCCCACATCATGAGGGTATTGTCATGCAAAACCGGAGCAGTGATGCCCCGAGCACAATAAGGAGCCGATAGACTTGGCCAAATCACGTACCACTGCGTGGAGTATGAGAAAACTTCGACATCGGGACGAGGGATTTATTTGTCAACTTTCTTCTGATAAAAGTTTCTTCGACATTTGATTGTGAGGTCATGCCTCGGTTTCCTCCGCAGATAAGTTTCAAGGGCTCCCTTTTAGCTTCAGATTAATTTCTCCGGTATTGACTTTCGAAAAGATTTTATCGTTTTAGGGTTAATATTTGTTTTATCTCAGTTGTGGAAGAGTGCACCCAAGCTGATAAAATATTTGAAAAGTTGAATTAATACAAGAACAAAAAAAACATTTTTTTCGTATAAACCGTATATTTGCTGCAATTTTCTGCTGGAAGGAAAAATAGAGATAATATTGTAGTTGTATTATATTGTAGTTGTAGTCATAATGATTAATTTGTTCGATTCAGGAGTTCTGGAAGTAATGCCTACTCTAAGATTATCTACTGAAAGCTTCTCCTACTAATATTCAAGCTTTACTTCCCAAATATGTTATAATAGAAGATATAAAATGAAATAAAGGAAAGAAAGTAAGGCGTCTCAGCTTACCAGAAAAACCTTTAAAAGAGCGTAATTCCCGCCACGCGAGGCCTATTCATCCCAGCGTTGCGAAGTCAAGTGACTTAATCCTGGAGGTGTCTCCATAAAATCTGTTAGAGCCTTCCCTTAGAGTTGGACAGGAATGAAAGACGATCGGCGACGCCTACCTTGTCTCATTCTATATTTTTTCCGACTTTATACCGTATTTACACGTTATAAGGAGTTTTCTGAAACGGAATTCAGTGAGTTATAATATTTTTTTTATTTTTGTTTCAGGTAAGGAGAAGGCGTTGTACATTATAAATAACTCATATTTGTTATTTTGCGAAACACTGAAATATTAATGAAGGTAAATAGAAGTATGTTAAGACTATAGTTATAAATATTAAAATATGGGACTTATCGCGCTAAAACATTAATTTTATTTAGCTCGACGTTTCGACCAAGTTGCATTGATTGTGGTCACTAAACGAATGAATGTGAATACTAGGACTTTATGAAAGTTTGCTTCAGTATTGTTATACATTATGCCATTTCTTTAGATATCTATTCCTAAGTACGTTTTAGTGAGAAAAAGTTTTAGACTGAAGACTAATTGGTAAAGTTGGTAGAAACCTGTTTTTAGCAACAAATCCTTAAACATCCCATTAATTAGTGACCCATAATCTTAGGAGCTCCCTAAGTCCGTCCCTTACCTAAGTCAGACACGATCACCTAAGAGTCTTAAGATGACCCTTAGATGATGGTGAAAACGAAACGAACACTTATGATGCCGTAAAGGGCCCCGTAAATTTTTGGAACGTAGGTGAAAACGGTCATAAGTCTTATACCATAGAATAAAGACAACATAATCTATGCTTATACTAAGAGCAAAAGTCACTTCCAATGTGTTAGTAACATCTACGTTTAAAATACTTTAGTTACATTGATATTTTTCTTTTATCTCAAATGGTGTTATGATAAAAAAAGAACAAATAACACGTGAGCAGAAAAGCTCAAACAAAGCTTGCGTAGAAAAAAAAACAATATTGGTTTCTTAATTTTAGAAAAGTAACATTAGAGACAATGTGAAACAAAAAGCTAAAAGCCAAGGATCAATTAGCCATTACCCGAGAGTTAAGACATCTGGCTGACATTGAAACCTCACACCAACTACAACATTATCTCTACTCTTCAAGTTAACCAACACTAATGAACACCCGAACAAAGATTCAAACCAGCATTCCTCTAGCGTTGCGTTACATTCGGACTTCATTACGTATATTGTTAAAATACCACGCCGATGGCCCGCAGCTGTTCTTTTAAACACTGGCCAAAAGTGATGGATAGCACCGTTTCCGTTTGAATTTAAAACCGGGGACTTCAGTAATGGCCCAGCATTGTTATTTCAGTCGTCGAAAACAAACGCACGAAGTGACGGTAACGTATTTTATATACCTCCATTTGTCTAGAAGCACATGTGTCTACTGCCGCTGATATATTTACGAGCTATTAGTGCAAGAACAAATATATTTATAGTCCAACTTTCAAGTTCGGATCACAGGCGTCCGTTAACATACGACTGATTTAATACGGCACAGGATCAAACTCGTATAATTAATGTCACATCTCCGATATTCACGTGTTTTCATTATCCTTTGATGTTAAACGATACAGGAGTTTCAGTATGAACTGTTAATTATGCTCCAGAAAGGAAATGTAATACAATAAAGATATTGTCACTTATAAATATAATTAATGAAATGTCGCATTGGAGATCAAAGTATTTACTAAACTGAACGATAGCGATGGATTAATTATTAACTTTACTGAACTTTACAGCTGACTGTTTAGCTTTTGAACTGAACATAATGCTTTACAACTTGGAAACTTTGGCCATTGAAATTTACTTAATGAATTAGATTAATGACCAGCCGCCCTAAGCAAATACGGTTAATAAATTGCTTAATTTTATTAAGTGGTCACATATCGGCTTTGTTTGTTTACAAAAGTACAAGCCGAAAGAAATTCCGAGGGTAGCTAATGGGATATATGCATCCCGCTTGCATAATAGAGCTTTTAAAAGGAGGAAGTGAGAAGGAGGATTGTAATTGGATTCTTCAATGAAACTGGTTGTAAATCACTTCACAGTTCGACCCTCGACGCTACCAGTCCATAATGTGTAAGCTCAGTGAACTGCTATATTAGTCGCGACAAAGAAACGGTAATGGATCCTCATATAAATGCAAATAAACTTTCTAAATGCGTTTTAAATTAAAATAATCCCGAATTTATATGTAAATTGTGACCGCGCTTTGTCCTTCACGGCTACGTTCCGAAATCGATTACGTTATACGGATGCCGGCTTAGATTCCTGGATGACTTAGAATGAAGGGTTTCATTGAAATGCTCCCACCGAACAATTTATTTGATTGTTGATTTATATGACAGTCTGCTTACTAATACAGCCGCTTACTTAACTATAGAAACGGCAGTATATGTGGGACGAAATGTTAAAAGTTCTTGATGCTAGTACATTCAAACACGTCACATTTGAATTTGATTAAAATACATCAATGCATTTTACTTCGTTAAGCTAAGGTTGCCATAATTATTGTTCGTTGAAAATGCAATATTCTTGAATGTTTTGCTGCTAGAGCCTATTTAAACCGTAGTTATGTTTAGTACGTTTTTGATACGATCGTTCACCCGTGAATATTAACTATTTATTTAAGAATGCAAAGAATTATACTCTTACCGGAAAATATTTTGTGGAACGTGGAAAAGGTAAACAATTACCTACTTTAATTTTATCATCCTACTACCCGACTAATATAATAAATGCGAAATATTATCAAAAAACTTCAAGTTTTAAGATGTTTTGATAGCGAAGCAAATGCATCTGGTTCTAATACATACATACCATACATACAATCACGCCTTTTTCCCGTTGGGGTCAGCAGAGACTACTTCTTTCCACATGCTACACTGTTACATGTTACATGTTATACGTTATATGTCATGTGTTATATGTATGTTATATGTTATATTATAAGTTACATCACTGGTTCTAATATCGCGGATAATATCGTTTGCGCGATGCAGGATGTCATACATTCAGGCAAAATTTACGAGAATAACTGTGAAACCTACTCCCGCGCCTTCTAGATGCTTTGATACAGAGTAAAGTTGGTAAGTATAAATGGATGGACTTTTGTTTCTCTTTCACGCAATAACAGCTGAACGGATTTGGATGGAATTTGACGTACAGATAGGTACTTCTTAACCTGGAGGCGAAGATGCAGGGCGCAGCTAGTTATCATATACATATTTCGTAATTTATTAAAATATAAGTTTATTTACTTCATTTTATAAATGTTGTCTCTACAATAAATAAAATGATAGAATATTTTTTCTTAAAAAAAATTGAATTAAACTCTTCACTCAATATTTTTGAGAAAAAGATATTCTACTTATTAGAACAGCATACAGAGCCTAAAACGACAGTGATTAGAATGTTTATGTTTGTGCACGCAAGTCTCAGCAATTACTAGACTGGATGAATATGAATGTCGTTTGAAATCGATTGAATAATAAATAAACTGGCCAAGTGCGAGTCGCAATCGCATACGTAGGGGTGCGATTGAACCTTGAAAATATGGCTGGAAAATCTGCCTGAAAAATATGGTTTTTGTATGGGGATACAAAAAACCTTATTTTCCCCCGCTTTATTTTTAATTTAATTTAGTTTTTATTTTTGATGTTATAGCAACTATTGTCATACACGATCAAATTTTAAGTCTCTATCTATTACGGTTTGTAAGATCGAGCATAAAACGCCAAAAAAAACACGTTAAATTTTTTTTGTTTGTATCATTATTTTATTTTTAGTATTTTTGTTGTTATATTCCCAACTTCGTGAAAATTTCAGGTGTCTACCTGTTACGGTTAAGGAGATATATATAGCCCTGTAAATTGCGGACCGACGAACGAACGGGCGGACGGACATCAAAGTCTCAGTAATAGGGTTCCGTTGGCACCCTTAGAAACGGAAAATAATTAATCATTTAGTAGATTTTAAGAGATCGTTTATAAAACTAAAAAGAACCGACTTCAATGCCGCGCTATAAATTGTCAGTACCAATTTTTAAGTTGTTTATCTCCATATGTCTGGAGATATTTATCAGACCTCGATAAAATTACCATGGTACCACACTTGGGATATCTCCTTTCCAACAAAAAAAGAATAATCAAAATCGGTTCATAAACGACGAAGCTTTCGGCGAACAAACATAAAAAAAATATATTATACGGTCGAAGTGAGAAACCTCCTCCTTTTTTGAAGTCGGTTAATAAAGTAGCTTAAAGTTTTAATATTGCGCTTATCAACTTCTTTATGTCACCGACTCACGAATTTTAATAAATGTAGAATTAACGACGGTTATATTTAACTTTTGAAATGCCACTGTTATCTTAATTTTTATGTGGGTTACCTTTTAGCTATTATCAAACAATATAAAAGCTCGAAAGTTTATGGGACCACCCGTACCCATTTCTTGTTCGTTGACTGTTATTGATATTAACTATGTCTGTTCCTTCTTATGTCGACCTAATTAGTAATGATTAACAACGATTTATGTGCTCGTACAAATACTCCATTCAATTCTCTTGTCTTATGTGTTTCGTTTATCTTTTTTTTTTTGCTACTTACATTGATATCGTTTTAATTGATATATTTACATATGGTGCGAGTAATTTTCTGTTCCTTTAAAATGATTTTTCATAACATTAAAGAATCTCATAGTAACTTTATAAATGTATATGGGATACTCATATTTAAATAACATATTGGTCAACGGACATCACAGACATGGGTATCAAACATACGCACATAAATAAAAAAATAAGCCTGCCAAGAGTGAGTTGGACTCCCGCTGAGAGTTCCGTACAAATTTGTAGACATGAATTACTGCTCTAACTAAAAGACAAAGTTAACTTTGACGGTAGATCCCTAGAGACGGTTACAGCACCAACCGCAAATAATAAGTTTGTAATAGTAAATTAGCTTTTTTTGTTATTAATCTACACATTTACGGTTTTCGGATGTTTGGCTTACATGTGCTGTAAAACATTCCTTCTTGCCAAATTTCATGATTCCAGGTCAACGGAAAATATCCTATTTTAGGTTTTGTTTCCTATGTGAAATCACAAAATATGCGATAAAGCGAGATAAACGGTCTTATATCTTCTAATAGCGATGACTTACAAGTATGATTTTTTCACAGTTGAAAGACACTTTTTACCTGAGTATTCGATCAATTATAACTTGATACCTTTATGCGTTCCTGAGAGAAAGGGTCTTGTCTTAACAGACGTATAGATGGACAGACGCAGAACAAAGTTAACCTATAATTTTGAGCTATGGAGAAAGACCAATATTCCTACAAAGTGAGGGTACCACCTCCTTTTGAACTCTTACCTAAACTTGATCTATCGAAACTAAAATAAAAAACATATAGAAGCATTTAAGGCATATTGATATTGGGGTACTTATCCGTTCCCAATACATTTACTAAAGTGTATCACAAATTTCTTTTAGAAACTACCGACGTAATCTTGTAAATCACTAAAGAGAATGAGAACAAATAGGTTCTGTCTCTATTTCTCTCTCGGAGAAAATGTTACTTACAACTTAATTTTAAAACACGTTTAGGTTTCTTTTGTGAACTCTCAACGGATAGAGCAGCGTCTTGCTTTGTTAGCGAACATTTCTACGAAGTAATACTTATTTTTGTTCGTATTGTTATTTATGATCTAGATATTTGAAGTCTTGATTCCGCGAAATAATGTTTTACTTCAATATCTATATAGCTACCGTATTTTCTTTCAACGTAAAAACATTGTTAGTAATTTGGGATAGAGTGTATATTATGTATGAAGTTTAACGAAATTTATTTCTGAGGAATGTTAGGATATTTTTTAGTACTTCAAAAGGACAAAAAGAACTTCTGAAGAATCACTTCGTTGTCCTTTATTATTCAAAGGCTTTTCATTAACATACGAAAAAAAATCGTACTGAAGTCCAATATTTTGTCTTTAAATGGTACAAGATTAAAACGTGATAGATGAATTAACTAGATCTTCGGTTCTTTACGGATGTAATAACATTTCTAAGCCAGTACAATAATAATAAAATTAAAAGTTTTTGGAGCTTATTGTAAAGACGCTATTTCATGTTATTATCATGTGAAATAAAAAGTATTGATGAGAACAATACAAAATAGCCCAAATTTGACTATCCTTCCAATTCCAGACTCAGGAGTTCTAATCTCTATTTGTCGGCTCCATCATCAGGTCAGCTCGATGGTACCATATTATTTTATTGTCACCAAAGAGATGAAAGTATACTAAATTGAAGTCTAATAAAACGAAAGTGTTTCTAATTCAGCCGCCAAGATTTGACCCGCACAAGACTAACACGTCAAATAAAATAAAAGCTTGTAAATAACTAAGATAGTTTAAAAACTAAAACAACCGACTTCCATGCCCCGTGAGTCAATTTCAGTAGAAAGTTGGAGACGTTTGTCGTCATATCTCTGGAGATACTTATCAGATCTAGATGAAATTACATTGGGACTACCTCAGAAACGTACCCTACCGATTAAAAAAAAAATATTTAAATCGGTTCACAATTGACGGAGAAATCGCGTAACATAAATACAATAATATCGTTTAAAAACTAAAAAACAACCGACTTCAATGCCGCGCTATTCATTTTCAGTACCAATTTTGAGATATTTATCTCAATATCTCTGGAGATACTTATCATACCTCGATAAAATTACCATGGTACCACACTTGGGATATCTCCTTTCGAACAAAAAAAGAATAATCGAAATCGGTTCATAAACGACGAAGATATCCGCGAACAAACATAAAATATATATATATATATATATATATATATATATATATATATATATATATATATATATATATACATATACGGTCGAATTGAGAAACCTCCTTTTTTTGAAGTCGGTTAAAAAAAAACATAGAGACGAATTGAGAACCTCCTTCTTTTTGGGAAGTCGGTTGAAAATACGGCTTTTTGTACTGAATCTTCAACAGTCATATTTTACATTTATTTTACATATATTATGTTGCCTAATATTACATAAACATAATATAAATAAAGAGCTCCTAAGTATTGCATGATAAATTGTATTCAATTTGTCTGCTGACAGTCGCTAAAGCATTTGGGTTACAAATTCTTATATTCAGTATGCACGCGATAAAAATATTGTCGTAGATATTTTAGGCAGGCCCTTCTGGAGGTTATGATAGTAAATACTTAACCTCAATATATCTAAGTAGTAAACATTTGAGAGGTATATTCATGTAAATGAACTTGTAATGATTAAACTACTAAAAAAATATATGAAATTATATTTACAAACTTTAATGCAATTCAGGTATACGTCAAAACTTGCTAGCCTTTTTACGATTCCGTGCCCAAAGAGTGCAAACGGGACCCAAATACTGAGACTCCATTGTCTATTCATACGTTCGTCCGTCTGTATGTCACAGGACTAATGTTTTTTTGGAATCATAATAATTTTGATTTGAACGGAGTAATCGCGTAACATACACACAAAAAAAAAAACATACAGACGAATTGAGAACCTCCTCCTTTTTGTGAAGTCTGTTAAAAATGGGTACTCCCCATACAAAAAACATGTTATTTCTTTTGCTTTTCTCTCAATTTTATGATCCGTAATGGATACTTTGACACTGTCACAAAGTGTGTATTGTCAGGACCAGCTTCACCGGTTCCTGATAGATAGTTATCTAACACATGACGCCATATAAAAGCTATCAAAAATTTGTCAGATTTATTCAGTTTAGCGCTCATCACAATATCGCGTCATCAAGATATTGTGAAACTGGCCCTCTGTGTGTGTTTTGGTTGCTATGACAACAAATAATAAAATTAAAAATATAGGGACGAATACAAGAAACTTAATTTTTTTCAGCGTGGTTTTTACAATGTTTTTTGCAATCTTGTTAAATATTGTACAGTGTTACGGAACTCTTTGTGTGTGGGTCTGACTCGCACTTGGTATTTTTTCGCGTATTTCTGTTATATTCCTTGTTTGATACTATACATAATGCTGCTGACCGTGAAGTCTATGATATCTTTTTTAAAGCTGAAGTCTTAGATAATTCAGTAACCTAGCTATTTATGTTTTAGCTTCTAAATAATACTGTGTTCTTACGGTTTTACTTACACCTAATGGGTAGGCCAGACACCTAGGGGAAATATTTCATTAATCATCACCCCTTAAAGCCGGGAGCAAAACGAATATATTTAAGAACGGCTGAGAAGGCAACACTTTTACCATTCGATTAGGGTTGTCCGATATACATATTTACTTCTTATTTCGTTTTTGTTCATGGGTAGACTGTAGTAGGGAGTAGTTTCATGCTATCTCAACTTGTCGATGCGGTGTAATATTTTTACTTGTTGTACTGTACTTTACTCGTATCAACTTCAATTTCCTTAACGCTGCATTGTAAAAGTGCGTTACGATATTTGGCATATATTACTTATCTATCGTTTTATTGTAAGTACATACAAACGTTTCATTAGTGTCCTATCGCGTAATTTTCAGTTTCTTTTTCTAAAACGCTTTTACAGCCAACAGCTAAAG
This sequence comes from Cabera pusaria, assembly GCA_954871355.1. NCBI lineage: Eukaryota > Metazoa > Arthropoda > Insecta > Lepidoptera > Geometridae > Cabera > Cabera pusaria. The sequence goes on from OX940897.1 coordinate 12,421,606, forward strand.
GTATGGCCACACCGCGGTGTCCTGCAATCTGCGGGCACGATCTCAGTACTTTTCAATTGTTTTCTGATTGCGTTTGGTGTGAACCAGTCGGTACAAATACTACTGCGCTAGCTGATCGCCGCCTAGATCGCGCACGCAGGACGCTTAAAAGATGAAGGAACCCTTTGCGAAAATATTGGTTTCTCTTTTAATTATTAAATGTTTTTAAATATTTTAAAAACGGATTAAAACCAAGCTACACTAACCCTTGGCACATAGATTACATATGAACAATACAATTTTAAGTGTAACATGTGAATATTCCTCGAATATACCAATTACCGAGATCACGTCACAAAGGAAAATACTGGGAATATTAGTTTATTGCAAACAATTTGAATACCCAGTTTTATCCTGGTAAGTGGCAGCCCTACTCCCGGGAACATTCACGTAATCCTGATTCAGTGAAATGACACGAACTTGCAATAAATCTTCGGTGTATGAAACTTACAAATTGCTGGCGTTATGCATATATGGGAACTTTCGGAGGAATTGAGGAGGTGAATTTGGAAAAGAAATCACTATCGAAAGAGGTATTTAAAATGTATTGAGGTTCGTTGACTGACATATTACAACGAATTTGCTTTGTTCGGAGACACCCCTATCATTTATTATTATTTTATTTTTACAAGCTTTATCTCTACTTCACGGCGAGTTTATTTGTCCGTCACAAATCTTGCGATTGATTTTAGAGCGACTTTCAGGGGTTCGATTGAGCTAAAATTTTGCATACATGTTTAAACCACGTGACAATGCAATGTTTTGATGACATGGTGCTGATCTGATGATGGAGCTGGAAGGTGGCCAAAGGAACTCCTAAACTACTCATGTTATACCCGTCGTGTTTGAGTTCGTTGGATTTGTCTCGACTTACTCTGGTCCTAGGTTATGTGAAAGCTTGTTAGGGTTCCGTAGCCGAATGGCAAAAAACGGAACCCTTATAGATTCGTCATGTCTGTCTGTCTGTCTGTCTGTCTGTCTGTCTGTCTGTCTGTCTGTCTGTCCGTCCGTATGTCACAGCCATTTTATTCCGAAACTGTTAAGACTACAGAATTGAAACTTGGTAGGTAGATGTATTCTGTGAACCGCTTTCCGATTTTTATACAAAAATAATACAAAAAAAAAGTTTAAGGGGGGGCATCCCATACATGGAACTAAAACAAAAAAAAAAATTCTTCTAACCTATACGTGTGGGATGTTTATGGATAGGTCTTCAAAAATGACATTAAGGTTCTTGAAATCATTTTTTCTCAAAGTCAATCATTTGAAAGATAGGCGCGTCTAAAGTGGTAAAAGGTGTGTCTCCCCCCCCCCCCTCTAACTTTTAAAGTATGGGAGTGAAAAATAAAAAAAATATATATGCTGTAGATCTCAATAAAAACTAACAATGAAAATTGGTTTGAACGAGATACAGTCAGCAGTTTTAGAGATATGGCGACCGCAAAGATAACTTTGTTTTTCATACAAACACTATTTATTAATTTAATTTTGTAGTTGCGAAAAATCTTAGTTATGGAATACTTAACTGTGTTACGGAACCCTACGAGTGCGAGTCCCACTTGCACTTGGCCAATTTATTTTTTAAATATTACTTGTTTGTTTGTTTTATTACCGCTACGTGTACTGCTTGTTTTATTACAGTATGAGCTTTAGAAATGTATTTTCATTCTTCTTCTTTTTCTTAATCTCAGTCAAGTACAGACTACGATGAATGTTAAGAGGGAACGCGAGTTGCACTTTTTCATACAAATTTATTCCCCCGTTTTCTCCCTGGAAAATGCTTGTGGAGAAAAATTTGTTTCTACAAAAAATCAAGGTCTGCTGTACCTACCAACTAATTAAAAATAGAAATATGACGTATCAAAAATCTTAAAGAGGAGAATATATTATGTCTTTTTGCAATTGGTTGATCACGAAAAGCAAATGAAACCTTGATTTGTTGTAAAAACTAAATTTGTTCTAAAAGCATTTCCAGGTAGAAAACGGGGGAATACATTTGTATGGAAAAGTGCAACCCGTGTTCCCTCTTAATCATTGTGGAAAATAATCGCCAAATTGTGAACAAAACCAATAAAATAAACTAATACTCGCACAAATAGGTTTTTTAATAACAAAACACGGTGAGACCGCAATAATTAAGCCTAAGGGTCCAATTGACTAACATTAAAATTTAACTGTGAAATTTAACTGCCATATTTTAAGCTGCGCATCCAATGAGCTTCAATAATCATGAGTTTTTACTGTAGTTTAATCTAGAATAGACTAGAATACTCTTCAGTTTCAAAGTTAATGTACTGTATTTATTCCATTAGGCCTAAGAACTAGACTATAATCTCAGCTTAGGCGAAATGATGATGCGGTCTAAGATAAAATACATTTGTTTGACAATGAAAGACAATAGAGAAGTGAAACAGAACTTCCATAGAGTTCTTCCATTTTATGCAGACTATGGCAGCAGATGTAACTCTGGGATTTGAAGAGTGGATGTGGTAGAGGATGGTGAACGCCCTAGGCCTAGAATGGTCCAACTCTCAAAGACTGTGTGCTGCCGGAACACCGTATGACTACGGTAGCAGATTTTCTCGTTTATAGTGGTTTGCTACTTTCAGGTAGCAAGTTAGGCGGAACATCGATATACTGCTCCTACTAATGTCGCGTAGACGGCGTAGGTGCTAATAGACTGTGCTATGACAAACTTTCCTGTCACCACTATTGTTCAAAATGCAATAGAACGATACATTACTAAAGAACAGTTAATCATATTTAATCTACTTTCAATCTAACAATGTAAATCACTATAAGGGTGTGCACTCACTCGTCCCAGGAAGTGTTTTGTTTATCTGCGTGTAGATCACTGTAGGTGAACCTTATTATTATCACTCTATGATTATGTAAGATGGATATGTGAAATGTCATACACTGTAGCATGTAGCAGGCGTGTGTGAACGGATTATGCAATTGTTTGTGTTACCTAGGTCATGTTTTTTTTTAAATGTTACTATGGTTCCTTGTGTGATATTATTTCTCCTTTTTTTTTCTAATAGTTAATTGTACCCATAGTCTGTTTTGCAATTTTATTAAACCGACTGTTTACAAAACTGATTAAAATCATTCGAAATTATTTTGGAATATGTGTAGTATTTACCTTACAATCTTTAAATCAAGCTCATGATACCGTCTTAAAATTTAAAAAGATAACAGTAATAAGATCGTTTAAAGAATTAAAAATAACCGACTTCAATGCCGCGCTATTAATTTTCAGTACCAATTTTGAGGTGTTTATCTTCATATCTCTGGAGATACTTATCAGACCTCGATAAAATTACCATGGTACCATATTTGGAATATCTCTTTTCCAACAAAAAAAATAATCATCAAAATCGGTTCATAAACGACGAAGTTATCCGCGAACAAACATAATATATATATATATATACGGTCGAATTGAGAAACATCCTTTTTTTGAAGTCGGTTAATGAAAGGAAAAATAATTGTGTCATTACATTGCATAGATGCTATTTAAACTTACCTGTCACGAATAAGGCATAATAACATGTATACTTACATTTCAGTTTTGTGTCTAAAACAGATCCTTTCTCAATTAATTTAAGGAGCTGTATCATACGCAATGCTCGAATTTTTAACGGCGTAGATGGAACAGATAGTGTTATGTCGCATAGTCATTTGTTCAACGTTATTGCGGTTTCATAAAAATATTTAAGTAAAATACAGGTGCTTGGTAATATTTTTTGCTAATACTAAAACAAGCCCCTTATGTAGACTTAGAATGTAGTTGCGACGATGATAGATGCGAAGGATGGCTTTGGCCATGGCTCGCAATATCCACTAAAAATATTCGTTCATCAAGTTTCGGCATTATTTTTACGTAAGATGTTAATATTAGATGGAGAGGGAGGGGGGCAGGGGGAGGGGTTAAAGTAGAGCCTTGTGAATAACTAAAATGTGAACAAATAACTATTATTTTCTAAACAATCACAATTCACTCGACTACATATTGGTACAATTTTCATCAGATGAGATATTGGTCAAATGCTACCGTCTACCGTCGTCCGTGTACGTCTGCTATTTAAAAATAAGTCAATTTAACTAAGGACTAATGTGTAAAATTCCATGCCATAGCATAAAGCCTTTTCTGAACACAACTTAAAATCTTCTTATGTACCTCTATGCATGTTAATTAATTATATGAAAATACAAGGAAATATAAAAAATATATATATATTCCTGTATTATTATTGAAGTATGTAATTAAAATGGCGTCTAAATTTAGACGCATTGCAGACTTAAGCCACTCTAAATAGCTAGCGTCTGATTCATTTGTCTGCCTGGTTTGTTTCACCGATGAAAAGCAAATAAATGGATTTGTAAACCATTTCTGTTCGTGATATCCTTTACCTTTTAACAAATTTCAAACACGTCAATCTTAGAAATTTAAAGCTGATAGCCGTATTCATGAAGGTTTTGACGAACACATAGCGGTAATTATTACATAAGTAATGCCAATAATGTATTGCCGTTTGATTCCCACTGAAATTAGAACTCCATCTAATAAGAAAAAAGGACCAATATAGCCACACCAGAAAATAAAGATTAGCACTAACTGGTATCTCACTTACTTATAGCTCAAGAGACGCGTAAAATCACATTCCAGAACATCAAAACAAAACGCTGAGGTTGGCTTTCGCTAAGCCGGTAGTAAAGTCTTGTTTCAGCCCTTACCTTACCACCCTCTCACTTCATGCATTTGACCCCTATCACCCACAAACACCCTATATCACCCCCTCCCTTTCTGATTTAGGTGTCTCGCCGTCGACTTTGGAGGCAACAAATTATAATCTTTTAAGACCCGTAATTTCTTGATAAAAGTTAAACAATTAGCTTGACTTTGTTTGCGAATTCCGGGTTTGGATTAAAAAAGAAAATTAAACAGTAATTTTGAAGATAACTTTCTATACAACACTCGAGTAGATTGGTGATTCATTGGTGACTTTAATAAGTCGCCTATTGGTGCAATTACAATAATTTCAAAAATTTTAGGTTTTATTGATGTAATAATTTTATAGGTAGGTATTATTTTTTTCCTATTTCAATATATAACAACTCCGGCGTAGTACCAACAAAAGATACGGGTACCTACCAAAAAAATGTATGTTCGATTGAAACATAATTTAAGATACAAAACAAAAAAAAAACTGTTTCAAATGCCGTGCTAGTCGTTTGCAGTACCAAGTTTGAGGTGTTTATCTCCATATCTCTGGGTATACTCATCAGATCGATAAAATTGCAGTGGAACCAAACGGGAAGCATACTCTCACACAAAAAAATACAAATCGGTTAATAAATGACGCCTTTTTTGTTTAGTCGGATAAAAATTCTTAGTAAAATGAGTAGCAACAGAAATAGAAAAGACATTCTACGCAAATGTCATGCAAAGTTTTTCAAGACACGACGCACGCTCTCAGAACAAAAATTACTAACGTATTCCGTTTGCCACTCACTCACGAAATCCACACTAATCAAACAGGAAGATATTTACACAAAAATCTCCCTTTACACGAACAGAGACTTCGGTATGTGTGTCAATATAGAAATATGCATGAATCTAAGGCATTACGAAACACCGCATTCTCCAAATTGTGGCAGACGTGAGTCGGAAGACAAATTGGGTCCACATTTTTCGTCGGGACCCGATACATCTCATATTGAATATTCTAAAACCGTTTGTTTTGATACTCTTGAATGCTGTTGGGACGCATTTCTTTGTGTAAGATACGCCGAAGCTGTGAAGTAGTTGATATACAATTTTATCACTTGAAACTAAATATCATAAAAACCGCTACCATATTTAGCTAGAGGTTTTATGATATTTAACTTGTAAAATTAAAAGTACTAAATTAACTTGGTAACTTTAAAAATATTGTAAAAAACGAGTAACAATGGCAATTGAATCTATTATTTTTACAATAATCATATTTTATTATTTTAAAGACTATGAAAATGACCCACCTGTAAATAACCACCCAACAAACTGTTCTGTGACACTAGGTACGAGTCGGAGCAGGAGTCAACTGTCTTCTCCTTCAATTACTGTCCTATATCCCCAATCAAGTTCTTGGCCTCGTTCCCCCGAAACTCCATGTTCTTAACCGCGATGGGCACAAATAAATACTGTGGCTCCAACGCTGCGTACTTAAGACGTAAATAGTAATTAAGTGTAATTATCAACAAAAAAATATAACTTCTTACTAAAAAAGGAATGTTAATGACAACTAACTCTCTGCACTAGAGATATCCCCACAGACAGACCTCGGATAACACTACATCACAAGTCTATGGACATCTCTTTGTTGAGGGGGACTTTACATATCACGGACATAACACCCAGACCCGGAGCAATTAATTATCTGTGAATCAAACAAAGAATGTCCCGTGCGACCTATACGACATAACCTTCGGTTTTGTGGACCGTATTACTAACTACTAGACCAACTGATCAGTCGAATATTTCAAATGGAAGGGAATATTTGCCCTTTCAATGTACGTGTATAATCAAAGCTTTGTTTGATCCTAAAGGTTCAACATTATCATAATCATTTTATATTTACAAAACATAAAAATCTACTAATAAATAATCAAAGAATTCAGGAAAGCCGACAAAAGGCACTTAAAAAAGATAATAAAATGTATTATTCAATCTCTTAATAAGAAAAATTCAAAGGATTTCAAAGGTGATTTTTACAAAGAATTTTGTTTTAGCGACAAAGAGCGGGACTGCGCGGGTATTTGCCATCTTTGCCTCTTTGGGGCCAGATCTGGCCCTTTTGAGCTAACTTTAAGCCGTAAATCACCATGTCGTAGAGACCTAAGAAGAAAAAGTTTTAATAAAACGAAACAATATCCTTAAATGCATAATATCGTTCAAATATTTATTTCAAATAGGGCGTTTTCTTTGTTTTTAGGGTTCCGCACCCAAAGGGTAAAACGGGACCCTATTACTAAGACTCCGCTGTCCGTCTGTCTGTCTGTCTGTCTGTCTGTCTGTCTGTCTGTCTGTCTGTCTGTCTGTCTGTCTGTCTGTCCGTCTGTCACCAGGCTATAGCTCATTAACCGATTTCGATTTTCCAATTTTAATTGGAATGTTTCGGATACAACTACGGTTTGGAGTAGGTTCGGTCGGAGCGTAAACTTCATCAATTGGGATCTTTCGGCTTTGAAGTCGATATCCAGAGAGCCTAGTACAAGTCGGTGATCACTTCCAGTATTGAACCTACTGATCACTGAGACGTCTCTGAATATGCGCCGTTTGTCCGTAATTATGAAGTCAATCTCATTTTTAGGGTTTCGTACCCAAAGGGTAAAACGGGACCCTATTACTAAGACTCCGCTGTCCGTCTGTCTGTCTGTCTGTCTGTCTGTCTGTCTGTCTGTCTGTCTGTCTGTCTGTCCGTCTGTCACCAGGCTATAGCTCATTAACCGTGATGGTTAGACAGTTGAAATTTTCACAGATGGTGTATTTCTGTTGCCGCTAGAACAACAAATATTAAAAACAAAATAAAGTTAAAAATTAAAAGGGTCCCCATACAAAAAATGTGTTTTTAAACGCCATATATCTAATTAGTTCCGGCAAAATGACATTGATGGCGCTAGTAAACGAGCCCCGTCTTTCTAGATCGGGACCAAACCAAATATTCTTGGTAATATCAATTAATCAAATATATGAGGTTGAAACTCTGTTATGTTTCGTATTGTACGGAACCCTCCCTAAGTGTGCGATAAGAGACGCGATGCTGACTCGCACTTGGCCAGTTTTATTTTTTATAATTATGTATATGCGACCAACCTACAGGTATCCCTTTCTAACAAAAAAAAAACAAATTCAGTTAACGGATACTGAAGATTTGACAGAGCATTTTTATAATTACTGTATCATCCTATTTTGAAATTTGCTAATACAATCGCCCATTTTCATTTAATAATGAGTCACAAAACCCGACTTCAAACTAGCAACACCGAGCTGCGAGCGGTAAAGGTTTCCCCTCTTGCTTAGTGAGGAATAAAAATAATTCGCTTTTCATTTTGTTTCGTCATCAGAGCATAGCTGTTCAGAGACTGAAGGGCCATCGATGCTGAGTTGAAGAGCCTCAGACTTTATTATTGGCTCGTACTGAATCTGCACACAGGGGAATGAGAAAGGAGGTCACGACTTATTGATACTGCGTACGTGTGTGGTTACCTACTGAGTATAGGTAGATTTATATGCTTGCTTATGTTCCTGCCAAGATCTGTATTACTTCTTGTACTTGCATTGGTTCTTTGAGTTTCGTAGCTCAAAGAAAAATATACTCTTATAAGATCAGTTCGTAGTCTGTCTATCCAGACTTTTTACTGTGAGTTTTAAATGTGATATTAAACTTACATTTGCTGCTGGAAATTTCACCGTGATGTGGATAGAAAATTTAATAAAATCATATATTGTTTGTAACTTGAGGACGGCTGAATAAGTGATTTTACTTTATTTTTCAATCTCAAAAAAATTATTGGTCGTTACTGTCTGTTCTTCGATAGATATTTTTATTTTATTTTTTTTTATTATAGAGCATATTACTTGTTAGTAATACGTCCCTATTGTAACTACAATCTAGCCTTTTCGGCTAATAAGCAATTTTACTTTAGCCTAAACTGTATACATAAACTACACTAAGAATGTGTCCATTGACACTTTTCTTATTGTCTCTAATAAAGATGTATACACATTGTTCAAGTGTTCATACGTATAGCACTATTAGCACTTTATCACTAAACTTTATTTTTATACACTAGTTCGAACGGTTTTGTCCGCTTAAGTCTTCTTACTATGTTTGTATGGTCAAGGAGCTGGATTGCCTCGACATTCACATGATGGTGAAGTCTTTTTTCGTGAGCTTCTGCATACTTTTGGACAATTTTGACGACGGTCTCAATTTTCAGGTCCCGATGTAGATCGTCATTTCTGATGCACCAAGGAACCATTGCGATTTCTCTCAATACTTTATTCTGGAACCGCTGTATAATTGATATATTGCTGTTTTTGGTACAGCCCCATAACTATATACCATAGGTCCATACTGGCATTAGGACTTGCTTGTATAATAATAATTTGTTTTGTATTGACAACTTAGACTGTTTGCCAAGTAGCCAATACATTCTTTTGTACCGTAGCTCTAATTCTTCCCTTTTCTTCTTGACATGTGCTTTCCAGCGCAGCTTGACGTCAAGGGTCATGCCAAGGTATTTGGCCGTATTATGGTAGGGGATTTGGTTCCCGTTGATAATGACTGGGCAATAATTATGTTTTTTGTTACTAAAATCTATATGTATTGATTTAGATTCGTTCAGTTTGATTTTCCAGTGTCTTGTCCAATCGTAGATTTGATCAACAGCTTTCTGGACTTTTTCTGATGCTTCTGCATGGGTACTTCCTACAGCCATTATCGCAGTATCATCAGCAAACGTCGCTATGGTGTTATTTTCTAGCTCTGGAATATCGCAAGTGTAGAGAAGGTACAGGACCGGACCAAGAACACTTCCTTGCGGTACTCCAGCTTTTATTTCCTTGACGTCAGAGTATGAATCTTCATGCCTTATTCTGAATACTCTATTAGAGATGTAGGATTCAAGAATATCTGCAAAGAATCTTGGTAGACTCTTTCGTAGCTTATATATAAGGCCCTCGTGCCAAACTTTATCGAAAGCTTGTGCCACATCTAAGAATATAGTTGAGCAGACCTTTTTGTCTTCCAGTGTCTTTTCAATAATATCTGTGATTCTGTGTACTTGGTCAATTGTGGAATGTTTTTCTCGGAAACCAAATTGGTGTTCTGGAATAAGTTTAGCTTGTTCTAATATCGGCTTCAATCTTTTTAAGAGTAACTTTTCAAAAAGCTTCGACATTACGGGGAGCAGAGATATTGGTCTGTATGACGTAGTTTCATTGGGTGGTTTTCCTGGTTTTACTATCATTATAACTTCAGCTACTTTCCATAAATTAGGCACATATTTCAATCTAAGGGAAGCATTGATTAAGGTGGTTAATTTAACTACCGCTTTTTTTGGAAGGTTGTGTAGTATTTGTCCTGATATAAGGTCATAACCAGGAGCTTTACGAGGACTTATATTATATTTTATTTGTCTAATAATTTCTTTAGGTGTCGCTAGTTTAAAGCTAGTTTCTTCTTCTTGAAGACTTTCATCATCCTGTAGAAGTGAGCTATGTTCTCCTTCATTTGGTTGAAAAATAGTTTCAAGGTGGGTAGCAAATCTTGCTGCTTTTTGCTCGTTACTAACTGCCCATCTGCTATTTATATCCTTTAGAGGTGGAACTTGTGCAACTGGCCGGCTTAGATTCTTTGTAGCTTTCCATAGAGAATAATCCGTGGTACGCTCACTAGTTAAATTTTGTAAATAGTTATTTGTGTAGTCATCATTGTGTTCTTGAATCATCATTGTTATTCTTTTCGTGAGATTATTAAGTTTTCTCTTATCTTCTGGACATCTTGAGTGGTGCCAGATTTTCCTTTGCTTCCGTTTTTCCGTTATAAGGTTCAATATAGATGTTGGATATGTGTTACCTTTAGATTTCTTACTAATGTCTGGTGTATTTTGCCACGCTGTTTGTTGTATGTCATGAATAAATTGTTCTAGTTCAGCATCAAGTTGTTCTGTGGTCTTAAGGGGCACCTTAAGATTTATTCGACGGTCTAAAATGATTTTAAAGCTTTCCCAATCAGTGTATTTGTTGATTATAGTTGGTGCTGTTTCTTTGGTGACAACGCTCTCACTAATTTCTAAGTATATAGGAGAGTGATCTGAGTTCATATCGTAGCTTTGATACGTTCTGGTGTAAGCTGATGAGATGTTCTTTATAATAAAGAAATCTATAAGATCTGGAATTTTATTAGGGTCTGTTGGCCAGTATGTAGGTAAGCCAGATGATTCTACTTGACATTTTGTATCCTTTACAGCGCATAGCAGTTCTTTGCCTTTAGTAGTGGTAAGTCTAGAACCCCAATAAGTATTTTTAGCGTTAAAATCTCCTCCTAGACCAAACCTGTTGCCCAGGCTCTTCAGGAATCTGCTATAGACATCTCTTTTTATATTATGCCGAGGGGGGCAGTATATTGATGTTATTGTTATTATATACGTTCTAGTTTTAAGACATATCGCTACCGATTGTATTTCTCTCGATTCGTATTTGCTCTTTTCATAGTGATTGAGGTTTTCTTTAACAATAACAGCACTACCCCCTCTTGCAGTGTTATCTGGGTGCAGGGCGTTGTATATTTTGTAGCCTTTAAATGTAATGTGAGATTGCTTTGTGAAGTGTGTTTCAGATATTAAACACACGTCAATATTTTCTATGTCTAGGATTACTTGAAGTTCTCTCTGGTGTTTCTGTAACCCATTTGAATTCCATGTCATGATTTTAAGTGGCTTATTCATTTTCTTATTTTCGAAGTAGCTATTTTAGTGCTACACTCTATTTTCTTCAATCTTTCGTCAAATGATAACATAAGCTTTAATATGTCATCTAATTTTTTGTCCGGATTATTATTTGTGTGGGTCTCTCGAGGGGTGTTTGATTGGGCTCCTGCTGCAACTTGAGCGTAGGAAATGTTTGCACTAAATTTCGTGTTTTTAACCGAAAGAGGTTTGTTATTACTAAGTTCACGAGGCTTTTCAGTGCGTACCTCAATATGGCGTGCTGTCGAACTATTTTTAATTTTTTTGTTCCGAAGGATTTGTATCTCCTTGGCTACAATACATCCTCTGTAGTTGGCTGGATGTGGAGATCCACAGTGAACACATTTTGGTTTTTCGTCCTTTGGTTTTTTGCAATTCAGCGTGAGATGTTTCCCTGTGCATTTTACACATCTAGGTTCTTTGAAGCAGTATCTCTGCGTATGTCCATAGGCTTGACATCTCTTGCATTGAGGTACAAGTTGAGTGGTCTTAATTGATTGGATTTCAACTTTACATCCCATTATTGTCTTTAGATTGAAAATATTTTTAATGTCTTCTTCTTTGGAGAAAGTAAGCATAAACATGTTGAGTGGTTGTTTACTCTTCCAACTTAATTTATTGACTGCTTCTATAATTTTCAATCCTTTATTTTGAAGGTCTTCAACAATTTTCTCTGGTTTGCACGTGGAGTGTAGTTTTTTCGCCATAACTCTAATAGGCCTCTCTTGCTTATTTTCGTATGAGTGCCAAACACGGTCACTGAGGCTAAGCGCCTTTGTTAAAGCCCTATACGATTCTTCGTTGTAAGTATTAATTTTAACGGAGTCTCCATTTAGCATTTTAATAGTAAATGCTTCGGGTGGCTGCTGTTTAGACAGAAACTCGTATAGGCTTTGGTAATCTACAACCCCGTCTACTATTATTGGTGGGGGCTGGGGAATTTTTTTCATTTTAACTTGAACTTCATTGTCTTTTTGTGATTCTTCATCCTGAGTGTCTTGGGAGGGTGACATATTCAATTTTCTTTTTTTCCTAGACTTATTTCTATGTCTGATCCATTCAGTTTCTTGGGCAAGCTCTTCCTCGTCTGTGTTATATTCAGCACAGGATTCAGGAGCTTCCTTACTTGGGGGTGCATGTGCACTTGATTCCGCAAGGCATTTTAACTGCTTTTGCAGTATCTCTATTTGACTGGTTAGATCATCGACGAGGTTTTTTAATTTTTGGCGCTCTTGTCTTTCTGCACTGTAACGTTCGTATAGTATACGTTCGAGTTTTGTGGTTAACTCGATTGTTTCTTTTTCCGGAGAAAGCAATGCCATTATTAAAACGGTAAGTGTATACTCACCTTAACAATAAAAGTCAATGTTGACCGCGCACTATAACTAGGTCATAATCGCAAATTGGCCGCGTCTTGACGCAGCGTTGTTATGATGCGTAAGCACTTTACTGTAGGTACGCGGAGTACGCGCGATCGTGAATCACAACTGTTCTCGACAAAAATCGAACGATCACTGACCACCGTGAGTTTCACCGTGGGTTTCCTTTCACTTCAATAAAGACAAAACATTTCTAAAAATTACGTACAAATTTTCCCATCATGATGGGTCAAATTTTATACACGTACATACATATACGTAAAGTTATTCATATATTTTGTACTAATTGTAGATCGGCCTTATGGTACGCATATGCAAAGCTTACTCACAAGCCTGTAGATAGCGATTGCATTGCTCAATTACTCATAATGGACGTGCCACACGATTTATGAGTACACTAATGATGTCAAGCTTTGTCTATATTCGTCTGTTTGTACATCTTAAGTAGCTTGTTAGTTAGTGTTGGCTTTTGTTTCAATATAAAGTACGTAATAGACTACAGACTGTGAAAGTTTTTATGCAATGTTTGTGAGAATCAAGAATCAAGAATCAAAGCATTTATTAAGTATGTAGGCAGTATTAATATACGCACATATACACGTCAAAATCATAAATAATAAAATAAATCATAACCAATTATCAAGTAAACATATCAAAAGCAGAATTTTAACGCTTTGAATTAGAAAAAAAAACAAAGGTAATGAACCATTCAGCTGTCATCCAATCGTTTACGTCAGGATATTAAAATTAATAAATATAAAAATATTAAAGTAGGTTAAAACCAACCATACATGTAACTGTGTGTTTCAGTCTCGAAACAATGACTAAAGCATCATTGTTCCGAGGTTTCAGTACTTCAGACAATTTTATTATAAAAAAATAAAAAAGTGAAATAGTGAAACACAACTTAAAAAAACGCATAGGTTACCGTGAGGTTAAGTCAATAGCTTTAGAGGCTTCTACATAGTTATTGACACTTGTTATCGCAAACGTCTCGTACAGGGAGATGTAACTAGACGGCTGCTATATCTCGTATTATCAGTCGAATGTCAGTCGAATGTCAGTCGAATGTCAGTCGCAGTCATCGATATCAATAAAGAAACCACTGTTGTATGCCTTTTCATTCTTTCATAATCCTTGATACTTTGATAACTTTTATAAGCCTTCAGATAAGTTTTTAATATCGTATAGGCCAGCGCTAGACCTCTATCTCACCTGGGCCCTTATTCAGTATGACCAATGAGATAACTTGCCAAAAACGTGTGATGTTGTAGCGTGCTCTAAACGTGAACGTGTTCTTCAAACGCGCCACGGCACAATATTAGGTCGATTTACCAGCAATAAAACTTCAATAGCAATTCTGTAGCTTAATTTAAAAATAAACATTTAATGTTTTTTATTTTTAAATTATAAATATTTTTTTATTGAAAACAATCAACGGATCCTCTTATAAATGCACTAGTTTTGGAACGAAAGTAAAAACTTCATTCTCAAAATGCCAATTATTGTCAATCATTGCATTGTCATTTTATCAATAACTACATGCGCCCCACAACTTCACCTGCGCTGAAAAGAAATCTATCATGTATCGGGATAAAAAGTATCCAAGGAGTTATACATTATAGTAATGTATATAAACTATCTATTTACCACATTTTACCCAAATCCGTTCAGCCGTTTTTGCGTAAATATTATTAGGATTGTTAATATAAGTTGTACATACATACAATCACTCCTTTTTCCTGTTGGGGTAGGCAAAGAAGAAAAGTAAAGAAGTACCTTGGTACTTCTTTACTTTTCTTACTATTTAATGTGAGTTTTACCTACTCACATAATTTAGGCTATTTTTGTAAATAGTTGAACCTACCCTTAATCCATCTTATTGCAAATGTAATGTTAGTCATCCTTGTATAACTTGTTCAACAAACAGACGCCAATAATGAAAATTGTAAATGTTTTTATGTATATATCATGGTGCACCGCGCATGCGTAGTTTTACGCGCGCTTTTTGTTTAAATTCCTCTATGTCACTTGCTGTCAATTTTACTTCAAAAAATCAAGACGCGCGCGTTACACGCCATCTTACCTCACGATATTATGACAACTCTAAACGCGCTCACTACCGCGTTTGCCAAACTTGATATTGGCATAGAGAATACCTTTGATGCGAATAACGTGGAGATATTGTAACGCGGCACGTTAAGACTTTAAAATGGTCATGCTGAATTGGGAAGTGATAATGCGGTCGAGGATTGTAGCATGCCAGGCCGAAAATAGGAACTGGCTCTCGAGGAAATCTGCCGGAACACATTATAAAAATAATAATAAAAAGTTTATTGATAGCATTTTAAAATGTTGGTACATAATAAACGAGCACTATTTAGGTTTATCAACATAAGGGGTACCTTTGTGAACCTTTTTGCCCTGCACTAGGTCTATCAAGCCTGTATTGCTGGGTCAAATAGCCTAGCTCTTCAGACACTTTTCGCATTAAGTTGGAAGCAATGAAAAAGGTATAAGTAGTTTGGTGTGCAAGAAAAGTGTTCATCTGTCTCTATGTTATGAAACTTATTGTATTTTCAAATATCTAATCTAATATTATGTTGTTTTGTATACGTATTATTCAGAAATGTGTTTGTATGATAGATTTGATGTTTGATGTGTATGTGCTTATAATGGGTGTGTGTGAGTGTATGTGTGTGTGCGTATGTTAGGTTGTATATTTACATAATAATATATGTGTGAGTGTTTGCATATAAGTATTTTACACAATGTATTACTCAATCGATGCTATAAATTTCTCAGAACTAGCTTAGATAACACTTTGACTGCGGCACTTTTTCGCATGTTTTTTATATTTTTTTAATTACATTTTGTAATTTTTTTTCGTAGCTGTGGCATCAAATCAAAACTAAAATCCAACAGCAGAAGGTTACACGCACCCCTTGTGAAAAAATTAATTTAAAAAAAATGTATTATATTTATTTTTTAATTTTACTTCCGATACCAAAATATCAAAAAACGCACGGTGTGTGTTTTTTTTTTTTTTTTTTATTTTTTTTTTTTTATACCGAACTGGGTAGCACTTGATCACTATCTCACCTGATGTTAAGTGATGATGCGATCGATGATGTAGCGTGCTTACCCAGAAGATACCTATTCACTCGCGATTTGAAGACCCCCATATTGTACTTAATCGGAAACACGGACTCAGGCAGGGTATTCCATTCCTTAGCGGTTCGTATGATGAACGAAGAAGCAAATCGCTTCGTTCGGGTAGATGGTATATCCACCATAAATCGGTGGCGCCTTTTAGTGTCTCTGGATGTCCGATTATAAAATGGGGATGGTGGAATCAAATCATGCAGTTCCATTGCACACTCTCCGAAATGTATCCGATAGAAAACCGATAAACAAGCGACTTTGCGGCGATGCGCGAGACTCTGGAGTCTCTTGCTTACTAATAGGTCATCGCTGATGAGTTTTTTGGCTCTCCTCTCAATAGCTTCCAGTGTCTCCAGCTGGTATTTAGCAGAACCATCCCAAAGGTGAGAACAGTACTCCATACACGACCGGACTTGTGCTTGGTAAAGATTAAGCAACTGTCCCGGTGTGAAGTACCGTCTCACCTTAGCCAAAATGCCAAGCTTTTTTGAGGCTAGCTGGGCTCTAGACTCAATATAAGAGCCGAAATTGAGAGTTGGTGTCAAAGAGATGCCAAGAAGCTCGAGATTGTTACTTATCGGAACGGACACATCCCGGAAAGTAGGAGCCAGTAGAAATGGGCTCCGTTTAGCGGAGAAAAGACACGCCTGGGTTTTCGCAGCATTGAACTTGACCAGATTGGCATCGCCCCAATCAGAGACTGCCTTCAAAGAAAAGTTCAAGCGTTCGACCATCGCTTCTCTATGAGACTGGATTTGTAATGCACTGGTTCGTGCGTTGGATGTATAACTCTCTACAACAGTGCTGTCATCTGCGTACCCAAAGATACCGGGTTTAAGCAGGTCATTAATATGCAGCAGAAAAAGTGTTGCAGAGAGTACTGATCCTTGAGGGACTCCGGCATTTATGGCCAATTGGTCGGAAGAACAGACATCGATGACCACTCGAATCGACCGATCCCTCAAGAAATCTGCTATCCAAACACATAAACCAGTGGGCAGGCCGTATGAAGGAAGCTTGCTAATAAGGCTATCGTGCCAAACCCTGTCGAAAGCCTTCGAGATGTCAAGAGAGACGGCCAGCGCCTCGCCGTGGTTCTCGATGGCTTCGCTCCAGATGTGCGTGGCATACGCTAGAAGATCCCCAGTAGACCGGTTTCGGCGAAACCCGTATTGTCGGTCACTGAGGAGATCGTTCACTTCTAGGTATGCCAGGAGCCTGTGGTTCAGTACACGTTCCATAGTCTTACAGAGTATGGAAGTGACTGAGATAGGCCTGTAATTGACAGGGTCTGCACGACTACCCTTTTTCGGCACGGGTTGCACGTTTGCTTGCTTCCAGGACTTAGGCACTTGACCAGTCGTCATAGACAAGCGAAAGAGGCGTGTCAAAATAGGAGCCAACTCAGGCGCACACGTCCTCAAGACTACAGCTGGTATACCGTCTGGACCACTAGCTTTGTTCACGTCTAGATTGCGCAACGCTTTGCGTACTTCAGTCTGACGAATGCGGATTTCCGACATAAACGTCCCGCAAGTCGGCAGACTAGAAGGTACAGCATTGCCAGCATCTAAACGTGAAGACTCCGCAAACAGAGTAACAAATAAATTCGCTTTCTCTTCAGCCGAGTGTGCTAGTGATCCATCGGGTTTCAGTAGTGGAGGCAGTGAGGGACGGCAGAAGTTCTCTTCGATCGACTTCGCCAGGGACCAGAACGCTTTGCTACCCGAGGGGTAAGAAGCAAGTTTGTTCCCTGTTCGGCGTATGTGATCGAAGCGAGCCTTCTTGAGAGCCTTTTTGCAGGACTTGGCGGCTAAGTTAAAGGCTTTCTTCTTTTCGCGTACATCTCTAGTCTTGCGGGTTCGAGCATCAGCCCAGGCTAAGTAAGCTTCATGTTTTGATGCTTCTGCATCTCTACATTTGGCATTAAACCATGGACGAGCTTTGCTTGACACCGGAACGTCAGAAAATGGTATGAAATACTCCATACCCTGACGTAACACTTCTGTCACAGCATCCGCGCAAGCTGAGGGATCGCTCGAAGAAAAACATACCTGCCGCCAAGGATAAGACGCGAAAAAACAACGCATCTCATCCCAATCTGCTGACCTGTATCGCCACACCCGCCGGGTGCCTTTTTGGCTGGGATCGGGCGGGGAGTAGACGGATACAGACTTCACCAGACAGTGGTCGGAGCTACCTAAGGGTGATGAAACCGACACCGAGTAGCGGTCTGGTTCTGTTGTCAGCAGAAGGTCCAAGCAATTGGCTGTATGGCCATCAACGTCCGGTATCCTTGTTGCTCCCTGGACCAACTGAGTGAGGTCTAGCGTTAAAGCAAGCTTACGCATCTCTCGACCAGCGTGGTCAGTGCTCTGGTATGGGTATAGCCAGTCTTGATGATGGGCGTTGAAATCCCCCAGAAGCACTAATTGAGCAGAAGGATACCTCTGTTGGGCCACATCAGCCGCCTCACTGAGGTGGTTTGTGAGCCTGTTTGTCTCCTCGTCTCCGCTGTGCGAACGGTAGACACTAGCATAAAGAATTTTCTCTATGCCAGTGTCCACCAAAATCCACATGACGGAAAGTTGAGGGTCTTCAAGGTTGCGGAGACGCCGATAGCAAATGTCATCGCGGGCATACATACAAACTCCCGCCCTCGCCCTAAAGTTATGCTCTAGAACATAGCCTGGGTAGGCAAGGTACGCCGCGTCAGCTGGACATTTGATCTGCGTCTCCGTGAGGAACAGAATATGCGGTTTTTCGGTCTCAAGGTGGTGGTGGACCGAGAGGATATTGGAGTGCAAGCCTCGAATGTTTGAGAGGTGCACTTGAAGGGAGAGGACGTGCTTCCGCTGTATAACCTTTATTCTGTTTCTGCCTTTCATTTTGTGGGGAGTGAAGTTAGGTAAGGGAAACGGAAGTGGAAACGAGGCGCTAATTACCAACCCGTGATACATATTAGGTCTTTTCACCTATTGGGAACCAATCCTGGAGACCGCGGGGACGCCCGAGCCCCCCCAGAGGTGTCCATCGGGTCCTCTCGTCCGGTCGCCAACCGGCACGATGGCGCACCTCCGGGATTTTTCGCGAGATGGCGGGGCAGCCTTTCATGAGTGGCTGGCTCACTACTTGGGCCCCCAACTATCTGCGGTCGGCCAGCGGAGAACCGTGCCTCGGATCCCGCTGCTCTCCAAGATTGGCTGCCAGGTAAATTGACCTTCAATGTATCACGACTAGCTATAGTAAGCAACGCAACTGTTTCCGACCCGGTCCCCATAATGGCTTCACCAAACATTCATGCCGTAAAGCGACCGCTTGGCGGCATGGCTTTGTCTGGTGGGTGGTAACACGCCGCGGCCTAAGCCTACCACCTGAAAAGTACTGCTCTTTTGGCGCCACCCAGGGGACACGTGTAGGACATCGAGGGCTAAATCCTACGGACGCGAGCAGTAATAGTCCCCCCACGCGAGCAGTAATAGTCCCCCAAAAAAGCAAGTTTTCAGCAGCGAACGAGTTAAGTGTTCGTAGGTAGTTTTTCACTATTCTCTTACAATTCTGTTTGGTTTTTCTTATGATTTCCACATGCTTGCTCACACGATTGTAGAGCATTGGACCTAGAAAGTGTTGGCACTTTTTTCAAGTTAGTTCTGGCATATATTGATGCCGTGAATATCCTGTCCTTCCTACGTCTTTGTGAGCATTCTGCCTGGATTTCTTTGGATACTAGCATGTGCTGTTTGCTGATGACACTCTTAATAAAGAGTTGCCTGATCGATAGTATTCCACATTCCTTGTATAGGTCAGCTGTCGTGTAGCGTCTTGGTTTGAATGTAATTACCTTAAGTAAGGCTCTCTGTGCTCTTTCTAGTTGCATCAGGTGAGTTTTCGCCGCTGATCTCCAAACTGGTATGCAGTATGTCATAATTGATTGTGCTCGAGCGTAGTAAATTAATATTAGTAATTCAAATTTCATGACATGTCTTAGTTGTTTAAAAATTATAATTAGTTTTCTGACGCATCCTGATAGTTGTTTAATGTGTTTAACCCATGTTAGGTTCTTGTCTAGTGTGACTCCTTAATATTTGATATATTCAGTGCATTCTAATATTTTACATTGGCAGGTCATAGATCTCTGCTGATGGCTTGGTGTATTGTTATGTTTAGAGGTTGTTTAGGCTGAGTTAAGTTATTAATTGTGAATTGTATATATTTTGTTTTAGTTATATTGAGTGTTAGCAAGTTTAGCGTTAGCCATTCTGACATAGTTGTCAATCCGTTGTTCGCTGAATCTTGTACATCCATCCAGGATTTGCCATGAAAGAGCAGTACAGTATCATCTGCGTATGTAACAACTTCCCTTTGTTTAGGCTTATATCACACAGCTGATTTATGTATATTAGGAATAGTGCCAATATACTTCTTTGAGGCACCCCAAATTGGATGTTGTCTTCTGAACTCAGATGGTCCTTCACTTTTACCCTTTGGGTTCGACCTGTCATGTAGCTAATAAACCAGTTTAACGCAGTGCCTCTTATTCCAAATGTATCCAGTTTCGAAAGGAGTATAGGGTTGGAGACGGTATCGAAGGCTTTGGCCAAGTCTAGGAAAACACCTATCATCTTGTGACCTTCATCTACTTTAAAAAATATATATTCTGTCATATTTAGAACCGCGTCTTCCGTGCTCTTGTTTGATCTAAAACCGTACTGATTTACGGATAATAGTTTTTTCTTTTCCATAGATTTAAGCCATAAGTTGTTCATAAGTTTATCTAATATTTTTGATAGAGTTGGCAGTCGTTTTTACATTAAAAGTTTATGGCAACAGATTTTCCAACTTAAGGGTAGTAGCTAGCTAGGACCTCCATGCCGGGGGTTTCATGTTTTTTAATGATGTTGTCCTTCACCGTAGGGGCTCTGTAAACTGCGACATACATTTTACAAGAAAAATCTATTGGGGCACAGTGAGACCCATCAAGTTGAAAACATATTATGTGATTTCTTTACATTCATAGACAAATATAATTAAGGACAAAAGTTTGTACTAGGAAGTAAAAAACAATCAATAAATTTAAAATTACCATGAGTTTTTATATAGTATTAAACATTGTAGAGCTATTTTTATGATGATTTTATTTAAATAAAACCGATGTTTTGTAGTCTGCACCTGTCAAATTCTAGTCTATTTTATTTTACGTTGAATCGAAATGAAAAACTTCTAGTCTAATCTATTCTTTGTTGATGGACAAGCTTGGCATACTCATATCGACATATAAGGCTATCTTAAATCCTGATATAGCCGTAACTCTATACTCTACGAGCGCCTAAAAGCCTAAGTCGTTTACCCTGCTTCATAACAACCGTATTTATAAACTAAATCCCTGGATCCCTTTACGTCGCAACATTGCGAATCACAAAGTCTGTGCGATGATGTTACACAAGGTAAATTCTAGGGCAGTGAATTAGTTTCTTTTTGTATTTTTTAACTGACTTTGAAAAAAGATGAGATTATATCGATTCAACTATAGGTATGTTTTCTTTTTTATATTTGTATGTGCCGCTATTTTTCCGCCAATATAAATGTTTTGTTGTTCATAAAACTCACTCACCCTGGGAGGTTCAGTAGGTGGTGGTTACAGGTGTGGTTTTTTTTCGTAAATTTAATCAAGATCTGAATATGGAGTTTGACACTTCAAACTTGCTAATGTAATGCGCGGCATGCGATATCGCTTTTTAGTTTTTTAAACGATCCTAATTATAATTTATTATGTCTGATAGATAAGCAGTTCATTATCATGACTATATCATCTTATTTTAAATGAAGCGGTCTAATATGAAATTGTGCTTGTCCTTGTAGCACCGTGAACATCATAGTCTTGCTTGTGAATACGGAGGCAAGACTTCAGTCACTGTCTTCCATTGGCATCGAATTACCGGGTCGTTACGGCCCGGCGCGATACATCAGCGGTTCGTGACCCACCACCGTAATGTCACCTGTTTTATTTCAATTATTGCCTAAAGTAAGGTACGGAATATACGAATGCCGCTTTGAGATAGCTGCTGAAGGAAGTCGCAAATATACAGCGGATTTTTTGGTTTATATTCCATGTTTTATTTTCGTCTAAAGTGCTTGCAGTAAAATATGCTCGAGGAAACGAATATCTTGTGACTTTTGGTTATGTATGGCTTGTCGTCAAGGATTATGTTGCTTAGCTGGTTGTGAGTGTGTATAAATTTCTTACAGGTGATAAGTTCGTTGGCTTCCTACCGTATACCGTATACTGAATACTACCGTAATTATAGGTGATAGTTTGTGGCAATACATAATACTGGCTGGATAGCCAGTATTATGTATTGCCACAAACTATCAGCTAGAATTTAATTTCAAAGTAAGATTTTAATGTGAAAATATTGTAATCTATGTCATTCAGTATTGTGAAAGTATATAGAGAAAACAAACATTAATTAATAATGAATTCTAGAATAATATTTCAATGTGAACAGTTTCACAAAACTCACTAGAAATAAATTTCGATGTCATTTTAATTTTAATTCTCTTAATCAAATGCGAACAACCGGTTTTCGTAACTTTTATTTCTCTCGTTGGCAACCCGGCATGCTGAATGCATATTGATGATGCTACGGTTAATAGTTAGGTAATTGGTTCGAGGCAGATCGAGGCGAGACGGGGTGCCAATCACTAATTGACTCTCTGTATCGCTTATTCAGAGTGCACTTGACATGACAACGTGACAGAAATGCCGATAGTGTATTGACTGTAATTATTCAGGTAAGGGGTGTTATAAGTTTGACGTGTGTATTTGTGTATGTGTGTGTCTGTCTGTGGCATCGTAGCGCCCAAACGGATGAGCCGATATTGATGTAGTTATTTTTTGTTGGATTAGTGTTTTCATCGAGTGTTCTTAGCATTGTTTCATGAAAATTTGTTGATGGTTGATAAGACTACGATAGTAACTTTCGTAGTCCTTTGACCGCCGACGTCAACTGTCCAAATAAGTTAAGTAAAATCCTGTTACGTCAATGATAATGCAAGAACATGGTAAACTTGATGAAAATGGTGCTGAGAAATCTCCTTGAATCTGCAGAATACTCTTAACTCCTCGTCTGAGATGTCGTGTTAAGGCTCAATGGAACGGTCTCAATGAAGAAATTATACACATACAAATCAGTTGGGGGTGGTTTTAATTTTAAATTTAAGTATTATTATACCAATAGGGTAGCGTTTGACCACTATCTCGCCTGGTAGTCATCTGATCAAATATAGTGAACACGCTAGGCCTAAAATGGTCCGACTCTCAAAGACTTTGTGCTACCAGGGGCCTTATTCAGTATGACCATTTTAAAGTCTTACCGTGCCGTGTTACGTTATCTCCGCGTTATGGTATTCTCTATGCCAATTTCAAGTTCGGTAACGCAGTAGGGTAAGGTTATGAGCGCGTTTTGAGATATCGTGACATATGAGGACGTGTAACGCGCGTGTTTTGTATAATTTACCTATCGTGTGGCATACAGAATACAATTTTTCAATAACGTACCGTGGCGCGTTAAGGAACGTTATCTCATTGATCACACTGAATAAGACGCCAGAACACCGTAAAAATATTATAGTATGTCTACACGATGTTTTTTGTGTCACCTAGAGCGACTCCACATGGATTGTCTACATGATCTAAGTCGCTGTAAAATTATTCTAGGCGCCACATATGTTACCACTATGAAGCTCGATGCTGACAACTTCTAAGCAACTTTCTAGAATGTTCCTCTAAAACTCTAGATACAACCAATATTATTATATTATATTAGCGTCGGAACATCCTCATTTGAATCAAGTATACATAACAATTCCATAGCTGGTAGGAAAATTATATAAATGTTCCGCCTGACTTGCTACAAAAAATGAAGCGTACGTATTTATGCCCAGGTCACGTGTACTGGCGCGAGTTCAACATTTTTTACCCATCCCAAAAAAGTTCACAACGCCGGTAAAGAAGTTTTCACTTCAAAAATATAAATAATACTCTAAACAGCTTTTAGATTAACTCTCTCAATTTACATCAATTAATTTCCATCTTCTAATATCGTCTAAATATTTATTAGTAAAACTATTATAAATGGGCATCAGAGAACCCAACCCTCCATCCTAACTTCTTGTAAAGCGATGAATATTAATTATCACGGCGATTCATCAACATTAATATCCCGATAATTTACCCGACAAGGACATGCAACCTTCCAAAAGTAATGGTTCCGATTCATCCTCATCTAAGAAGAACAGTGAAAATTTAGACCTCTTTGTCATTGTGCCCCCTTGCCATTGTGGCTCGTAGATTGTGAGCTAAAGGTAAACTTTGTTACTGGAGAAGCGGTAATTAAAATAAATTAATTTAAGAAAAATACAAGGTAACCCTTTTCAGGGTTTGTAGATGTCACGTTAAATTTTATTTAACTTATTTGTTTGAACTGGTTTGTACTTTTAAACTTTTCACGCTTAAATAAGTGTCTAATGAAGTTTAAAGTAGATTTTGTTTTATTGTTATATATTTGATTTAGATATAATGTAACATTGATTTTATGAATAGTTTGTACTAAAATTAAGGGAACACTAAACGTAAATTATAATAATATAATTATAATGATTTAGTTTGGACATGCAATTTTTTATTATGCCTATAAATTTCTTCTTTTTCAGCATTAACATAAATGGATTGAACGTAACAGCTTAATATTTACAGGCCCACTGACAAATTAGTGTCTTTCGCTAGTTTTTAATAAAATTGTTAGTCATATATTATTCACACAAGTTTCTAAGTTTTCGCGGTCGCTGACACTATTATTTGTATTATTTACGGGATATTTATCAATTTTGCATGCCGCTGTATCTGTATTAGGTAGACGTCATCGCCCATCAGGCGAGAATCGTGCTTGTCCTGTTACCTTTAAAATTGAAAAACAAATATTCGGAACGACACTGTCTGGCTAGGTATTTCTTAAAATATACTAGTGTTTAAAAAAGCATCTATTTTTTAAACGTATTTATATTTTTTTATGTGTAATAAAATTAAACGTGTATAGTCCTTACATACGAGACAAGTTCACATGTAGCAGGGCTCTATTGTACTGACGTCTGGAAGTGACATCCCCCGGGAAGATAAATGAGCCCTAACAATTACCTAATCCAAGTTCTTGGCCGAATGCAATACCGTATTATGTACATTCGTGGAGTGGAAGTGATGGGTTATTAGGGGGAATGGCAATTGATAACTTATCAAAGAGTTCTTATTCGAATAAATAGACATCTGGTCATATTCTGAAACAACAAGAAGAATAAAATGAGATCTACGCACTCTTCGGCTCTTAAAATAAGAGCGGCTACAGATTTAAGTGATCGTTGCGAGAGGAGGCTCGTTTTTGCAGATGCGTTTACGCGTGCCGTTGGTCATATGCGCAATTTTTTACTAGCTTAGCTTAGACGCGATTAAAAGCTAAACGTAGGTACGCGCGAACCACGAAACTCTCGAAACGTCGAATAATTACGCTGGAATAGTGAACGCTTGTCCCGAATCGATTATTATTAGTCCTAAAATGTATAGCGAGTGTAAGCGCAAACGGCAATATGAGCGTAAAACGCTTAAACCAACGATAGTCAAAAACCGCTCTTTTTACTTCTAAAGCAACATGATTTTTCCCTTATTTTTAGCTAATACGTCGTACGAAACACAGTACGAAAACCAGCGAGTTATACAATTTTAACCTACAAAACTATAAGATTTAACGAATCAATTTTCTAACCGAGAAGTATAGGCAATTCTCGGAATTGTCTGTATAATCGAACCACAAACAGGTATTGTTAGATCATTGCTTAGTCATCAACCACGTTGTGATTTATAATGACGGTGATATAATATATCATATAATGATATTATTTAATTATGTATAATAGGTGTATATACAGTACCTCAAACTAAGCTATTTAAATATCGTAGCTGTTGCTACGAGATCTAACATTAAATATTTTGCTACACAAGCCCTCTACACAAGTGTCGTTATAGACAAATCTGGTAACTTAACGAAACATTTATTCCCCAGATTTATAAAAGAAAAATTAAACCTTAATGTAAACATACATACATAAAATCATGCCTTTTACCGTTGGGGTAGGCAGAGACTACATCTTTCTACATGCTACGATCCTGACATGCCTCTTTCGCTTCTTCCACTTTCATAAGCGTCTTCTGTATTCTTAATGTAAAGATTATAAATAATACTTTATCTTAATCAAGCCTCATTGTTAATACTTTTGATACTACCTCACATAATCGTAATAGCTGCATAGTAACTACTATACTTGTCTATGGTATAATGGTGAATAATCCAAATGAACGATTAGAGAATATCGTGAACATGCGTGGGTGGGGATTAACCTTCATTCGAAATCAACGAGTTGCACGCCAGCCTGGATTAAAATAATAAAGCTAGAATTGGTGAGCGGGTCTAGTGTTCTGTATGCTAATATAGCGTGTTGTAATAATATTAAGTGTACATAATATCAAGCTTATAGAACTGTGACAGTTTTCAATGTGTGTTCTTAGGGTTTGTGCATAAAGAGAACCGCCGTGGCTTTACGATGAACTAACATTCAAAGGTAAGGAAGGAAGGTACCTTGTACCACCCGATAATGATGATGGTACTTACCAAGGTATTAAACATTTTAAGTCGTATTGGCAATGACAGAACAATGTTCTTAACACAACAAAAACCATCAACACGCGCGCCCTCAATTTTTACGACGGTTTCTACAGATTCTAGAGCCTCTGCAAACCTCAGACTATATCAGCCGATATTTAGGTAGACGTTCTTCGTACTAATTAGGAATCCGACCAAACTATCGACCGATAGAAAGTCTGTGTCTGCGGATGTCTGCTCTTAATCTGTTTGCTGGATTTATTTGAAAACAACTGCATCGATTCTATGTTGAAGTTTTTGAAGTTGGTTGGAAAAAAAACTGACTCTAGGTACTATATGTTGGCTGTCTATAGATAGCTAGTATAGTACACATTTGTATGTATGCGTATGTTCAGGTATCTTATCATCAGATGATTTTGTTGGCGACAGCTGTCTACATTTGAAATATGTATTCGCAATTACAATAATTCTCTGAATCCATCCATCTTTCTTCGAGCTTTTGACCAATCTTTCTGACATTTTTTTCAGTTCAAGAAAGTAAATAATTTCAATTCGACGGTTACAATGAATTAATGTTTTCCAATTGTTCTAAGTGTTATTTATCAGATTATCTCGAAGAAGCACTCGTTGTTCTCTGATTTTTTTCGGACTTCAAAAAGAAGGAGGTTTTCAGTTTGTCTGTATGTATTTTTTTTAATGTTCACTGATTTTTCTGTTAATTGTGAACCGATTACCAAAATTATTTTTTTATTCAAAAGAGTATCCTCCTGACTCCTGAGATGCTCCTATTGTAAATTCATCGAGATATGATGAGTATCTCTATATGGAGATAAACACCTTAAACTTGTTACTGAAAACGAACTTGAATTTCATATTTACATTTTCACATAGGTAGTTGTTATTTTAACAGAACCCTAAAAGCTCTATCTACGTCGGCCATTATAATACCGCCAGTCAAGTGCCATGCCTCTTTACAACGAATTAGACTACGCAAACAACTTTGATAGATCTTTATCAACTAAATACTCGAGAATATTAAGTAGTGAGCCGGTACCTTTTTTGGCATTAGCTATGAATAGACTTATAAATTATAATGTAGATTAGATTTGTTATTCGGCGTGAATCGTTTTGTGTCGATTATGCGGGCGAAATGTTGATTTCGTGATTCGGCTTAGTACAAAGTTAAGCTGATCAGATAAGCTATTTCATTGCTGACTTTAAGATTTGAAATACCGCAAAGAAAAAGTTCTTACAACATGTTTGAAGATTTCATATATACGAAAAATTAATCAACATTTTCACAATGGATACGATACACACTTTTTTATAATTTCATAGCTTTTAGTGGACATTTTCCTGTGTTTTTTTTTATTTCTATATATATATTTTTATGCGATAATCAATAGTTTTAAGACTTGGAAGTTTGTTTGCCATTCGCCAATGTTATATAATAAAACCTAGATGATACAGCTATTAGGGCCGAATTGAAACAAAACATTGTTCCGTAGATATGTAAATATACAACTAATAGAATTTTATCGTGCTGTCAAATCTATAGTGCAACGAAATGCTATTGGTTATGTAGCCCTCTCCTTTTTTGTGGAGATTGGGCGATAAAATTGCGACTCCAGTTTCTATCAGTTAAAGATAAAACTGAATTGTGTAGCCTTTAGCATATATTTCCCGTGATACTTTGAATCCTACTCATCATCATCATAATGATGCTTGTATAAATCCACTACTGAACATAGGACATAGAGCTCTCCCAAGCAACGCCACTGAGCTCAGCTCTTCTTTTCCAATCACTGCCCGTGCCCAGCGCTTTGCATGTCGTCGCTCCATCTAGTCACAGCGCGTCTTTCGCTACGTTTGCTGATTCGCGGTCATCTACAAGATCAATCAACCCCAACGGTTATTGGTCCTAAGGCAAATGTAACCATCAATCCTAGAGTAAATATCTTGTTGTTATTATATGAGTGTTCAAACCTTAAGCCTTAGACTTAACTACTTAAAGCCTACAATATTATTAATCACTTAAACCTAGCACGTCAACTTCTAATCGTACATGTACAAACATAAGTTTTGAAGTTATTTTGATAGACATCGTCATCCATTAAAACCATTACTTGATCTAAAATGCTAATGGAGCGCCGTCTGGTAGATATGAATAATGAAACAACTGATGGCAATCTGACTTTTGCTATCGATGTATTTATGGAGGTGAAGAAATTTATGTTTTCTTTTTTATTGGTGACCAACCTTACAGTTTACGTCGATAAATTTGGACTAAAGCTCTTACCACTACACATTTTGGAATCTTATGACTGAATGTTACAATAGCTACGCTGTTACCTCAAATAGTCAGTTGTAATAAATAGTAATTCATACATGTGCCTGTTTTTAAGTACTATCAATTGGTGTTAGTCGCAAGTGAATATATTGTATCTTATAGCGTGCTTTTTCGGAGACCTCACTTCACTCACTTCACTTTAGATGAGTAAATGGTCAATTGCTTGCCTATTCGATACACAAAGAGCCAAATACTGCTTGCTATTAATCGGGAGAACGGTCGCTTTGATACCAGAGGTACCGAGTTCAAACCGCGCCGTGCACCAATGTATTTTTCTGTCGAAAAATTTATGTTCGCTTTTCACAGTGGCCCTCCGGTGAAGGAAAAACATCGTTAAGAAACCGACAACCCCCGCATGGTGGTAGGACACTATCTAGTGTCCGCCTGGCCAGCTACCAACGTCAAGTTAGAAAATCTGTCACCAAAACATCGGATGTTTTCCGGCAGCTATCCTTGAGAGCCCATTCTAGATCCCATTCTAGGCCTAGCGTGCCTACCATCTTCGACCGCATCATCACTTACTAACAGATGAGATAGTGGTCAAACGCTAGCCTATAACAAATATTTAAAAAAAAAACAAACGCACAGGATGATGATGATGAAAAAAACTAAATAGGAAAATCGAGAATGCTGTTTACTTCTTTACATAGTATAAAGCAAACTCACTGCCTGCCGGCTGTCCCTTCCTCTGCACGCATAGATCTTTTAAACAACGCAACGGATTTTAATGCAGTTTTTATCACTA
The DNA here is from genome assembly GCA_954871355.1 of Cabera pusaria. Classification (NCBI taxonomy): domain Eukaryota; kingdom Metazoa; phylum Arthropoda; class Insecta; order Lepidoptera; family Geometridae; genus Cabera; species Cabera pusaria. The sequence goes on from OX940897.1 coordinate 12,451,510, forward strand.
GTTACAGTAATACAAGACAAGAGGAAGGTGTATAACCAGGATTTATCGCGTGCAAAGCCGCAAGGCGCAGCTTGTTAACTATATGTCATTCTAAACCAAATATTTTAAGTCCATAGCATTACCTTAATCCGTCGTCTACATTATGACATCAAACTGTCAAGTAAATTGCGAAGTAACATAAAATTACATATTACGTCGGAAATAGTGAAATTACAAGTTATGCGGCGTAATTTGTGTCCCCACGGGATTTCCAATGTAATTGATAAAGGTGCTTGGTGGTTGTACGCTTGTCATGATGACATAATTTTTAGAAAATATCTATATTTATACAGGCATTGTACTGTTTTGAATGGTTTATTTAGATGTGACTGTTCTACATTCAAAATCTATATATCCAATGAAATTATTTGTTTGACATAATCACTAGAGCTCTTAAGCAATTTGGATCGTACACCAGTCATCTACATTGAAATAATGTCACTTAGTACCTACTATTATTTATGCTGTGGTAATGTGTAGTTACGTTATATACATATTTTTATAGCACAATGTGACCAAAACCCGCACTTTACGCACGCTTTTCCGTTACTTGAGTAGTCGATTATTGCACGACGTTAAGCACCCTCGATGCGCTCGGGTGCCAACTTCACGCCGCGCAGTAATCTTCTATTTGACGAAAAACTGTAGCAAGCAAAGTGCAGGTTTATGTCACACTGACAGCTATAAAATAATATTAAAACCTTTTATTTAACTTGCCTTGTTTATAATGCATGAATTCTTTTCTTTGATAGGATTGTAAAATTTTCCGAATACTCGTGTCATCAGAAAGCTAACAAGCGGTTGCATATTTCTATCTTTAATCATCTGATTATCGATTATCTATTTATCGAAACCCCAAAAAAAGTGAAATTGATAAATTATGTTTTCATAGCATTATTTGTACTTGTTAAAACAATTACTTGTTTGACTTGTTCAAATTATCTTCCCAACTATAATTAAAGAACCAATTGTCTTGTCAGTTTGTAAAGGTGTTTGTCCATTAAGAGAAATGTGACTTTTATTGTAAGTCAATACTCCCGTATGTGGGTGGAGTCCTTATAATGGACAATTGTCGCTAAGTCAGGGTTGTAACAAAGCTTTGGAAAGATAATAAACCGAATATTGAACATGTTATTTTGCTTGCAATACATAATGACTAGATAGATCTAGATATATATTTTTTTATTCCGGATATACAAGCACCTAATCGCTATCTAACTCAATTTTACGTGATATAAATTTCTATATATTTTTGTTACAGATTTTCAGAATGTTTCTGCATACATATCCTCTAGAGCAATACGTGGCTTTAAAACAAAATAATAGGTTTGCTCTTGTACAGCAATACATATCCATGAATTAATAATCCATTTATATAAACGTTTGTAACTCTGTCACTTTGTCACTCTGTCTGTTTGTCTGTTAGGAATACATCATTTGTGAAAATTTCAACTCTCTAACTATCACGGACGGACAGACAGACAGACAGACAGACAGACGGTCAGCGGAGTCTTAGTAATAGGGTCCCGTTTTACCCTTTGGGTACGGAACCCTAAAAACAGAACAAAGTTTAAAATTAAAGGGGTTCCCATTAACATTGGTGTTAGAAGTTCGTTAAATATTCGTTAGATGGCGTTGTAGTTAATAAGCATGTTTAGTATTGACACGGTAATAATATAATATTATATAATATTATACTGCGGTTCGGAACCCTCCGTGTGCGACAAAAGTCTGACCGCACTTGGCCAGTTTTATTTAGTTTTCCATATTGAGTTCTAAAAGCTCTGTATCGACAACCCTAGAGCTTAGGGCAGTGTTTGGTCAAACTCTCACGACTGACCGGTGACTCAGTCTCGTCCATAATCACTTGACATATGCCTTCCTTGTTGTGTGACGATATTTTTATTCCTATTATATTGTTTAGTAATTGAGCTATCTTTACTATCCATTATTGCAATTGAACAGAATTACAGAGATCAGTAGAAGTAAAGTGAACAGTAGGAGGTAGACTATTTAAAATTGTAGAAACTTGAACTACTCGACTTACAATTTATAAAAATTTTAACCCACTTTGAGAAACGGAGGAGATTCTCAATTCGTCGGAATCTGTTTTTATGTAAGTTCACCGATTACTCAAAGCCGCTTATAGCGATTTAGAAAATTCTTTTTTTTGTTTGGAAGAGTATTATTTTCCAGGTGGTCCTATTTAAATTTAATCGAGATATGTTCAGTATCTTCAGAGATATGGAGATAAACACCTCAAACTTGGTTTCGAAAATGACTAGCGCGGCATTTAAAGTCGTTATTATATTTTTTTCAATTATCGATCTTAAATTATTATGTACAGAGTAGTTTCGCATTAAGAAATTATGAGATTTTGATACATCTAAATAAAACTGAATCATTAATAACTGTGCATGACAAATGTCTTTAATTAATTTATTTTTGTTACAGATCAGAGGATAAGAACAGAGTTGCTGTTTAAACATGTCATAAGGTAAAACATTGATTAGTTGTCATTATAATATTATTTTTAAACATTATAATATAATCATAAATCAATAATTATTTAACAACTACTCATTAATTATCAACAAATAAATAACATCTAACCAAAAACTTTGCCATAAAATTGATAGGCACTTGAATCGGTATTAAAATACTTTGTAATCAATGTTAGTTCAAAATCTCCGAAACAAAGTATCTCCGATACACAAAGAAAAGTAGGTCAATATCAGAAATCTATAAATCAAAATAAGCTGGAAAACGAATCAAACTTAATATCCTTTAAACCTTCGGAATACTTGAAGATTTAGCCTTGAACTAAATTACAAAAGTCGTCTAATTGCTAACTACTATTACGACATAAAATACCAAAGCCCCAGTTACCTTAAACTTAGGAACTGAATGAACCTTTCTAAAAGTTCCTAAGTCACTGTCGCGCCATTAACTAAGGCGCAGCGCACACTAAAGCCCGCCGCGGGCGTATGTCACCCCGCAGATTATGCCATAATCCCCTTTCTCTAGACTAAGCTGCTTTCATTGCTTTGCTGGACGCTGCCAGTCAAGTGCCGCTCGAATATGTTTTTGTATCTGAGCTTAAAACAGTCTTTAATGTGGAGTTTTAGAAGTAGAGATATAAGTCGATGATATTTTAAGCTCTGGGCATTGAGACCCCGTGATTTTTCTTTGGTTTAATGTTACTTAGCGGAGATGACAGCGAAAATTAAATATATATATATCATTTCCATTAGGATCATGATATGTACTGTGATCGGTATGCGTTAAGTTTTTCGTTCAGTTGTGTTTCACTATGTCACTTTTTTTTAATATAACAATTGTCTGTAGTACTGAAACACACAGGTACGTGTATAGTTGGCAACCCTACTTTTTTAATGTTTTAATAGTCTGACGTCAACGATTGGATGACAGCTGAATGGTTCATCGTATTGTTTTTTTTTTAAATTCAAAGCGTTAAATTCTGCTTTTGCTATGTTTACTTGATAATTGATTATGATTTATTTTATGAGTTTGACGTGTTTATGTGCGTATATTAATACTGCCTACATACTGAATAAAATCAAAGCATTTGCTTTGATTTTATTTATAGGCTAATGCCTCCTCTACACAATGGGCCATGATGGGCGATTACACGCGAGCACGATCGTGTAGAAGGGCTACTCGCCTGTAGTCGCCCATCATCGTCCTTAATCGTCGTCATGATCGCGGCGATCGGTGACTTGTCGGTTTTTCGGGCACGCATCAAAGGGAATCGGTTGTAGTTGGATGCGCGTGCCTACACGATCGCCGATCATTCATTCACCGGAGGACAGCGAGCCGATATTTAAAGTGAGTACCCTACCTAGATACCTATAACTATATTTATATAGTATAGGTATTTACTTTGTTCTATTACGATGAATGCTCAAACACCACCATCTTCTCTTCATCCATTTTTTTTTCACAACTTTTCGTTCAACTACATTGATAAAATGATTGTATCCGGAAATTAAATTAATGGTAGCTGCAGCTATAACCTCCACGTCCATCTTGAAGGCTTGCCGCTCAATAAATGATCACGGACGATCGTGTGGATGCTTGCACAATGATCGTGACGATTACCTTGCCGATCACAGACGATCAACGAGTGTCGATCATGGCCGATTGTGTAGAGGAGGCTTAACGTTTGACCAACATCTAACCCTTTAGTATGTGATGATGTGGTCAAAGTAGGTAGAACGCTAGGCCTAGAATGTGGACTGGCTCTCAAGGACTGCCCAAACTTTGTTGGCGAACTAGTGTGTTAAGCGACAGATTTTGCAACTTAAGGACAAACTCTTATGTACAATGAAGTCATTAGTGTGCCTCTCAAATTTGATTGAAATCCGTCGATAAATAACGCTACAGCAAGCTTCCAACTTTTTCCTCACTTAATTAAAACTTGATTAAAAAAGTAGTTTAAATAAATCAAGGAATTTGCTAATTTTCGTCAAAGTTGGTTAAAAATGCGACCTGTAGACGACAACTGCAGACAGACGGACAAAAGCATTTTTGACCAATCTCGAAACTGAGACGCTTCTCTCGCTCGGTCAAATATAGCCAGCTATAGATGGTGTTTTATATATGTGACTTTCGCAGAGAGATTTTCATGTCAGTACTCGATTCAAACTAACTTTGTAAATAAGTTGAAAACTGACAAAGTTCAGCAAGTTTTACCGACACAAAAGTTTACTAACTCTAAAAACATGAATTAAGTGTTTTCAAACACGCTATATTTTATATTTAGGACTGTGATTAGATCCAAGTCGTTTTTTTTCATCAATCCCTCAGTGAGTTTCGTTTATCTGTCGCAGTTGTAATTAAAAGTAAATTGTAAGGATTATACAGCAAATGACTCTGTTTTTTATAAAAAAAAAAATTATTTCATTTTTTTTTTGTATAAATTTAATCATTAAATTTATTTATCAATACTTTCAGACGAAAATACATTTAGACACCAATTTTCAATTACTTTTAAATACGCTTTTAAGCTATTTTAAAGCCATGTATTATTTCCATTCAATATTAAACGAAGCCGCTTTTATTTGAATAAATACATACTTTGAATTCAACCGAACAAGCAATTTCAATTCGGCTGGAACAGCATTTTGTAAGATAATAGTAAAGATATTGGAGCAGGCTAGGTGCCAATCACTAAAATAAACATTCTAAGTGAATGGGTAAAGAGTTTCGCTGAATTTGGGATCTTTCAAATTTCATTTTGGCATCTAACTGACCATTCTGAGAAAGGTATGGAAGGGTCTATATTTTCAACCTTTGATCTATTCGACAGTCAACCAGCTGTCAATGTTGCAAAGTTAAGTCAATATTTGTCTTATGGCACTGAGCTATGTCACGGTAAGACGCCGACAGCCTCTCAAGTCTATGACGAAACTTAAAGTTTGTACAACCCCAATTGACATTCGACAAAATCTAATATTGAAAGACTTGTATTCAAAGAAGGATCTGTCAGCATAAACGTTTTGAAGGGGAACATTTTCAGTAAATTAGTAGGCCAGTGAGACTCAATATCGATGCTATGACTTAAAAGAGTGATGCACAAATTTTGACGAACCAAAGATTTGCATGCCACAGTACCTACCTGTTATAGACAGACTTTATCGTTTACCATAAGACGACTGTATTGTTCAATATAATAGCATCGAATATCTACCAAAATAAACTTCAATTTATCACTCAAACCAGATCCAGACCAAATGGTTTCCAATTAACAGCTGTTTATGCTTAGTCGGTTGTGGATTCACCATAACGTACGTATTAGATAAAGACAGGGCATCGTATCAGTTTCGAATGTCCCATACTAAGGAATAGACAGATGCATATTGATTTTAGACTAGTCTTGAGCTTCTTTGAAGGAGAGTAGATCACTGTGTGTGTTATTGTATTCTGTTCTCAAATGGTATTAGATTCAGGATTCAAGCTGATCAAATCAAGCTCTTGAATGTTTACTGAGTATATGCTCTTTACTGTTATATTGTAGGTTTCTACAGATCTGCGTTACGTGATGTAACCTGCGACGGTGTTTTCTGAAAATTAAACACCCATTTTGATCTATAAATTAGAAACAAACACTTCAAACATTAAAAATTCTAAGTCTAAAACGAAATCACTTAATCGCCCTAATCTTAGTGCTGGCTTCGCTCATAGCTCGCTCATATCAGCAATTTCAATGACATATTCCTTGAAAATCACATAGAATCTTATACAAAAACGTCAAGTTTGTAATCGATGGAGAACTAATGCGGGTTTAATGTGGGTTCGAGACGTGTCTCGGCATAGCAGCCCGGGATTACGGAATAATCCTCTTCTTTGTATAAGTCAGTGCTCCTTTAGCTGGGACGTTTTGCTAAAATCGTGATTTGTTGTGTTTACTTAGATTTCAGGATTGCAGTTTCCTAAGTCACGATTTATGTCAAGGGAAGTTTGAAGTCTTTGAAGAGACTGACAAATAATACCAAATTAAATTCTGTCCAAGGATAGATTGGTATGCTGGCTAACATTAAATTTCACTACATTGTATGCACCAATCTATGTTGTTTTTTAAATTTTTATCACCAAGCTATGTATCTGTATGTTTCTAAATATGGGTAAATACTTTCTATAAAATAACAAAGCTAAGAAAATATCTTCCAATTTGTAAATTGTTAAACACAATCCAAAATTTAATCGTACCAACGGGACTTGAACCCGCAACCTCCGGAATAACATGTTCCGGTGCTTTGCCAATTAAGCCATGGTGCGGCATGTTATTCCGGAGGTTGCGGGTTCAAGTCCCGTTGGTACGATTAAATTTTGGATTGTGTTTAACAATTTACAAAAATATTAAGTGTGTAACACTTCAAAGAAACATAATATTTGATTTACGCAGTGCAACATCTCTCGTCGGATTTGAAAACTGTAATGATTTCTTCCGAATGATTAACTTACGTAATAAGTAGTCATAGATGGCGCCACCAATGCATAATTGGGTTAACAAATGCAATCCACTAATTTCGTCGTAACGTCACTTCGCACCATGGCTTAATTGGCAAAGCACCGGAACATGTTATTCCGGAGGTTGCGGGTTCAAGTCCCGTTGGTACGATTAAATTTTGGATTGTGTTTAACAATTTACAAAAATATTAAGTGTGTAACACTTCAAAGAAACATAATATTTGATTTACGCAGTGCAACATCTCTCGTCGGATTTGAAAACTGTAATGATTTCTTCCGAATGATTAACTTACGTAATAAGTAGTCATAGATGGCGCCACCAATGCATAATTGGGTTAACAAATGCAATCCACTAATTTCGTCGTAACGTCACTTCGCACCATGGCTTAATTGGCAAAGCACCGGAACATGTTATTCCGGAGGTTGCGGGTTCAAGTCCCGTTGGTACGATTAAATTTTGGATTGTGTTTAACAATTTACAAAAATATTAAGTGTGTAACACTTCAAAGAAACATAATATTTGATTTACGCAGTGCAACATCTCTCGTCGGATTTGAAAACTGTAATGATTTCTTCCGAATGATTAACTTACGTAATAAGTAGTCATAGATGGCGCCACCAATGCATAATTGGGTTAACAAATGCAATCCACTAATTTCGTCGTAACGTCACTTCGCACCATGGCTTAATTGGCAAAGCACCGGAACATGTTATTCCGGAGGTTGCGGGTTCAAGTCCCGTTGGTACGATTAAATTTTGGATTGTGTTTAACAATTTACAAAAATATTAAGTGTGTAACACTTCAAAGAAACATAATATTTGATTTACGCAGTGCAACATCTCTCGTCGGATTTGAAAACTGTAATGATTTCTTCCGAATGATTAACTTACGTAATAAGTAGTCATAGATGGCGCCACCAATGCATAATTGGGTTAACAAATGCAATCCACTAATTTCGTCGTAACGTCACTTCGCACCATGGCTTAATTGGCAAAGCACCGGAACATGTTATTCCGGAGGTTGCGGGTTCAAGTCCCGTTGGTACGATTAAATTTTGGATTGTGTTTAACAATTTACAAAAATATTAAGTGTGTAACACTTCAAAGAAACATAATATCTTCCAATTTACTCGTAAATAGGTACCTACTATTTACACCTTTGAAAAGAACCGATGACAAAAGCCGTGCGAGCGATTTGCTATTTAAAGGGATGCTTCATTAAACGGAGCTTAATAGCTTTGAAGGTATTCGCCAGATCATTATGAAATTTAGAGAAGATTAATAATAAGCAGATTGATAATAAGAATAATATCTTTCTTGCCCTAGCAACAAAGGTATTATTGTTGTTAGGTACTAAAAAAAAACTTTAGCCGGCAGCTATCCTTAAGAGCCAGTTCCCATTATAAGCCTAGCGTACTACCATCCTCGACCGCATCATCACCTGCCAACAGGTGAGATAGTGGTTAAACGATAGCCTATATGATATAAAAAACTTAAATTAACACCTAAAGCAATTTTTACACACACAGACACACTAAACTTTTAGTATATGCTATCTAAATTAGTCCACATCACGAACGACATAAATTGTCCACGTATTTCCAATATTTGCGTTTCGGTAACAAAAAAAAACAGTATTTACATAAAAAAACAAAGCTTCTCTTTTTATATTAAAATGTCATTAATATAAAGGTACATACTTACTTACCAACATTAGTAATACGAATATCCAGATCGACCAGTAAAAAAGTTATTGAAACAATATCCTATCGATAACAAACTGAAACAAAATACGAAGGTCATAGATTAATGTCGTGAAGATTCTCACGAAGTTAATTTTATGACAATAATAGTATTAAAATGTATCTTATACATTTTAAATGCTCGATTTTTGAGATGATACCATAAGGGCAGGGATTGTAGCCACAGTAAAAAGTTCTGTGTATTAGTATTTTATTACATTTTGAGCTTAATTCACAGAATTTATAAAAATATGAACAGTAAGCATTAAAATGATCAATTTATTTGAAATCTTTTTGATGTCATTCCTTATAGCGATTCAAACATTATAGGACCTGAGGTAAGGGTACTAAATAAGTCAGAAATTGCAAAAAAAACTCCCATACATTTTACATGAGATGAAAAGTGAGAATTTTACGGCAATGATTGTTTTTTTTTGTAAATACAACGGAAGAGGTTCCTGTCCTTATAGTCCCGTCTCACAAATCCACTCTGTATTTGGATATAATTTTTAAAAGTCTTCTCCTCTTACACACGTGTGTGTACACAATGCACAATTCAGAGAATATGTTATCTATATTTTGTTAGCAGCAACATGTTCGTAGAAATAACAAACGCTGTAAAAATATATTTGTTCTAAGCCTTTGCAGACGGAGAGATAAGGTTAAATTTAATTACTAGAAGAAATAACTACATTCTATGCCCTTTCTAAATTCTTTGGGATGGTGTCATAATTCCAACATACAATGCACTTCACATATACAATACAACGTCGTAATAGTGTGGCAATAGGTTTTCAGTATATTAAAGGTTCAAATATTAATATTATATTATCTGTGACAATGGATACACATGGGTTTTCCAAAATTTAATAACATTTTCAAGAAAACCTCATAGGAGGACATAGGCGTGACGTCATGCGCTGTGATTAGTTTTTCAATTAAAATGGCCGATTGCAGTATTTAAACGTTTTATTTTATTGAAAATCTTAATAATCTCATTTTTTATATAAAGCTAAACTAGTGTTTTAAATTGTTTTCCCTAAATTTCCCCTAAAATCATCAAATCTCCGATTTTTTACTGTCGTCATGCCTATTGCTTTCAATAGTTTTTTACTGTTAAAGTATGGTAACGATAATAGAAATACAAGGGCTTATTTTGATTAGAAAATTTGTGTCATACGTTTTATTAAGTGCATTAATATGCAACAAATCTTCCATGTGTAATTGTTAATTATTTTTTATTTTATAATTATATAGGCTAGCGTTTGACCACTATCTCACATGATGATTCGGTCGAGGATGGTACCACGCTAGGCCTAAAATGGGAACTGTTAATTTTTTTTCTAATTGCAATTTTTTAACTATAATATTACTTACCGAACAAAATAAGAAATCGATTAATGATATATTTTGTTTTGATTCGTAAACATATTGAGCAGTTTGTCTTGAACTGTTAAAAATTTGTTTGCCTCGACCCCTACGAAAACATCCCCTTCTGCGTTTGCGGTTGTTAGAATTTTGTTATTCTTCTTGGAACAAATAAAATTGTTGTGTAGTTTTGTATTAGCTCTGTGAAGTTAGTATAAACAGTAGTCGTTTTACCTCACTGCTTTGTTATTTTTAACGAGATATTATTTATTGTTAAAGGATAGGTCATTTGTGGCTGTTTGCTTTGCTTGAATGAAATGTGGAGAAACTTTAGCATAACAACATAATTAAATGTGGTTTATTTACCTTTGATTCATCAAAACATCTCATTTAATAAGCTTTTTTATGTACTTGTTATTTAGACAAAGTCAGCTCAGTAAAAAAAATACTAGCTCCTTTTAGTTTTAGTATTTGCATTACTTAAGTAAATCAGATTCGAATGCCTTATATAAAAATATATCTGATGATGACTTAACTTTGTAACAGTAAGGAGCCCATATTTAATTAGCCATTAATGCCAAATATTCTAATGCTATAAGAATCTTTGTCCTGACATACTGACTGACAGACAACGCACAGCCTAAACCGTTGGTCGTAGAGACTTGAAATTTGGAGGCTATATTTGTCTTAGTACGTAAGGGTGTACTAAGAAAAGTTTTTTCCAAAATTCACCCCTTAATGGGATGAAATGCGGGTTCAAAGTTTGTATGGAGAAACAAGATTAGATAGTATTTTCTAATCGAAACTTCATACAAGTGCTCCAGTAAACAAGTAAGTAAATACGTGTTTCAGGATTTTTTTTAATTCCACCCCTAAGAGAGTGAAATGGGGTAACAAAGTGTGAAAATTAAGATTGTTTCGGATTGATCTGAAATTTGGCATGCTATATAGATAGTTATTACGACGTTAGTTCCTTCTGAGAAAGGATTTTCAAAAATTCTCCCCTGAAGAGGATGAAACGCGGGTTCAAAGTTTGTATGGAGAAACAAGATTAGATAGTCTTTTATATTCGAAACTTAACACAAGTAATTAAGTAAGTAAATACGTGTTTCAGGCTATTTCGAAATTCCAACCCTAAAAGGGTGAAGTGGGGTAACAAAGTGTGAAAATCAATATTGTTTCGGATTGCGCTGAAATTTGGCATGCAGATAGTTATTTTGACTTAGGTATCTGCAAAAAAGATTTTTTCAAAATTCACTATTCAAGGGGATGAACCGGGGGTTCAAAGTTTGGATAGTCATTTTATTCGACATTTTACACAAGTACTTTTAAAGAACTTCTAACTACTTCGTAAATAAATAAGGAAATACGAGTTTCAGACATTTTCAAAATGCCACCCTAAGAGGATGAAATGGGGTAACAAAGTCTAAAAATCAATATTGTTTCGGATTGCGCTGAAATTTAGAATGCAGATAGTTATTATGAAGTAGGTATCCGCTCAGAAAGGATTTTCTAAAAATTCCTCCCGGATACGGAACGGGGATTCAAAGTCTGTATAGCAAAACAAAATGATATAAAGTACGTGTTGTAGGATTTTTCGAAATGGGGTAGGTAACAAAGTCTGAAAATTTGTGGTTTTCAGGTTTTATAAATATGAATCCCGAATTGCCTTAGTTACGCGATAACGGTTGAACCGATTTGGCTAATTCTTATTTGATGTCCTTATGTTTTTACAAAAGAAAAGTTTAAGTAAATAAAAGAAATTTTTAACGCGGGCGAAGCCGCGGTGAACTTCTTTAACGAGAAGTTTTATTATAATTACTGAATTCTGATTTGAGTTCAGAATGTCGAGAACTACCTACCCACTGCTTTGCAGCACATGTACACCCGTGTTTAGTAAAGGACATTGGCTCGGCACGAGAATGGTATTCTACTCATAAAAAACACAAGTTTTAGAATACATACTCGTATATGTACACATATTGTCTCAATAGAATCATTCTAGGTTTGAAAATTAATTTCATAGTTCTAGAAATTATTTTTTAATATTGAAATAAACAAGAAGAAGGCCGAGGGTAGGAAATTGAAGTTCCGCAGTCTCAGCGCTAGCGCACAGCGAAAGTGCGCGTTACGACCACTCCCTTCTAGCAATCAGGTTACTGTAACGAAGTTTATTTTAAACTGATTTAGTAGGTTACCAGTAAACTTACCGCTTTATATTATTTTGTAGATTTTTACTTCTAAATAATTACCAGAGCAAGACATTTATCATATATATCATGTTTTTGTTGTCTGAAAACGGTCGAACGTATCTAAAACACTCTCGATTATCACCTATCAAACAAAAAATAAATAAAAATGTTTTATCTATTTGGGCGCTACGATGTCACAGACAGATACACAAATACACACGTCAAACTTATGACATTCCTTTTTTTAGGGTTCCGTACGCAAAGGGTAAAACGAGACCCTATTACTAAGACTCCGCTGTCCGTCTGTCTGTCTATCTGTCTGTCTGTCTATCTGTCCGTCTGTCACCAGGCTGTATCTCATGAACCGTGATAGTTAGACAGTTGAAATTTTCACAGATGATGTATTTCTGTTGACGCTATAACAACAAATACTAAAAACAGAATAAAGTTAAAAATAATAGACGGTCCCCATACAAGAAACGTGTTTTTTTCAGCATTTCACGCCATCTATGAACGCTTAGTTAGGTAAACGTCCTATAGATGGCGTTATATTAAAATGTCGATCTCTAACTCTTTTGTTAGGCGTTAGATGGCGTTTATTAATTATTATTTTTTCCTGGCGAAAAATGATAGTGGTATTTTTTGCTCGATCTTATAAAATACTGTAGTGTGGTACGGAACCCTACTAGTGCGAGTCCGACTTGCACTTGGCCAGTTTTTTTAGCGTCGAGGTCAAAAGTGAGATAGAGTTTCTCACATACCATTTTCTCGCTCAATCTAAAACCAAGATAATTGTTATTTTCGTTTGGTGTTCTGAAATACAATTACAGTATGTATCTACCAATTTATTACATCGTTGGAGTAACATTTCTTTTTAAACTCATGGTTCAAGGAATCCAACAAATAGATTTTTGTCTAAGTTATAGTAAGTTATTTATTTACTGAAAAGGTAAAACGTCCTTTTAATAATTAATATTTAAGCACAGTCAGTAGTGCACATAAGAATACTCGGCTGCTTTTAGGAGTTAAACTAAAACTCTCAGAGAAGTTTAGGGTTTTTTTTATTCCAATCTAATAAACGAACTTAACCATAACACTGCTGCATTTTAGCATATAATATGCATGTTATATTTGAGCTTTACTTTTTTTGATAAACATTATCATATATTAAGTGTAACAGTTTTATAAGTTGTTGTAACACGTTTTATGTTTTCCCCTTTTCTCCTAAAAAAAACTATAAGAAGTCAAACAAAGTTAAGAAGTCCGTAAGTGTGTGTGCGAGTTTCAGTAGGCCAGCCAAATATAGCATTTGTTTGGTCGGACTGTATATTTGCCTCCTACTTCCGAGATAGTGTTACCAGTTATTCGTGTATAACTGTACATCTACGATTTTCAAAAATGCATAGTAGGCTATTTTCAAAATAAACTCTCATACGCATATGTACCAATTACAAAACTAAACATAACAATATGAATAAAATTTCACGGTACTATGGTCCATGCCCAGCCCACAGTCATGTGAAATTTTATTCGTGCAAGGTTGTCTGGAAGCGATGAGCGATAAGACTGCTCATTTAATAGGAATAATTTGATTAAACCTGAGTATTTTCTCTTTTTTAAGTGATAAACAATTAAGTGTTTATCTTTATTTCTATCTAGATGATATAATTTCCTTGATAATTAACGTTTTAGATTTACAGTTATCGTAAGTTTTAATCATGATTATAAAACACCGACTCTCGGACCACCGACATCGGACATGCACGAAACCTAGGTCGAGACAGTCGACAACAAACAATAGTGAGTGTAATAGTCGGTGTTTAATAATCAATTAACGTTTTCTTGCTTTATGTATTTTAATTTTAATTTTCGAAAAGAACGCTGGCAACACAGAATTTGGAGCGTAAGTTACTGAACATTGCTCAGTCGTATAAATAACTCCGTTCTCAATGTTTGACAGTGTTCTGCAATAGCTGACATCTGTATTGAAGCTGGCGGTCGCCACTGATAAACCCTTATTTATTTTATTGCATAGACGCCTGCGCCTTTGCGCACTTTATAAGTTACCAATGATAGGTTTACGAGAAAGCTACCATTCTGACTGTTCTGATGGTCAGGGGTTTGTATGGTAGCCTGTTGCGTAGGCGATTGATTTACGCCGATTGTGGTCGACAATGCGACTTTACTCTGCGTAAGGAGACAGCGGGTAGGTTTATTAAGTCTTGTTTGTCTTATCTTATTCTTTATTTCGGTATTTTATTTAACTGAGGTATTTTCTTGAATTGTTGGAAAATTAATTCTTGTTTGTTACTAGGTGTATATGGTCAAATATCTTATTTTATTATTAAAGTTCTTAATCACGCGAATTTTTCTCGCTTTTTGCAGAGATGACCTGATGCCAAAATTTGATTTTTTTTCAACTCCTTTTGAGGATCCCTTTATATCCTTTTTAAAAGCTCACCTACGTTATACCAAGAACACTCGTTCAAAATAACATGCTTTTAGACGCAGAACATGGTCTGTTAGTCAGTGAGTCAAGGTATGGCCACACCGCGGCGTCCTGCGATCTGCGGGCGCGATTTCAGTACTTTTCAACAGTTTTATGATGGCGTTTGGTGTCAACCAGTCGGTAAAAATACTACTGCGCTATCTGATCGCCGCCTAGATCGCGCACGCAGGACGCTGCGGTATGTCCGTACCTTGTGTTTTTTTATACTAATGGGCTAGCGTTCACCTCCATCTCACCTGGTGATAATTGATGATTCGGTCGAGGATGTCAGCACACTAGGCCTAGAATGGGAATTGGCTTTCAAGGACAGCTACCGGAATACATTAGGTAGATGTTTGGCGACAGATTTTTTAGACACTAGACAGTGTCATCATACCCGGGATTCTTGACGTAGATATTAGTTTTAAAAATTAAAAAACATAAGGATCTACTTTTTGATAATAGGTATCAAGACAAGATGCTCGCCTGGGTCGTTAGTCTTTGCATACGTAGCAACTAATTTCAACCGATGATCGTCGCTAAGAAAAGAGATGCAAATATACAACTGTCTAGCTCTATCTCCTTCTATTAGACGTTTGCAATGACAGGGCGCATCCATATAAATGTAAGATTTCCAAGTACTATCAAGGTAGTAAAACTATGACGTCTATCTTTAGCAGATGTACAATCTCACACGCCACGTAATTTCACCAAAATGGCGTTAAATATAATACCAAATGTTTAATATTAAACCAACACCTAATTTACGCTATAGTACATTAAAGTATAATGTACTGTGATGTGTGGTGATTATACCCTTACCTACCTACCTCATCATTATCATCATCATTAGCAGCCCGCATTAGTCCACTGCTGGACATAGGCCTCTCCTATGGCACGCCACTAAGCTCGATCTTCAGCTGTCCTTTTCCAACCGTTACCAGCTACCCTGCGAATATCGTCACTCCACCTACCTGGAGGGCGTCCTACACTGCGTTTGCCGAGTCGTGGTCTCCACTCTAAAACACGCTTACTCCAACGGTTATCGGTTCTGCGGCATATATGTCCCAACCTACCTACCTAATTCAATCGTAGAAGAAAACTTTGCTGAACAATAATTAAACGCTTGCACATTTTTTTTTATATGTCATAGGCTAGTGTTTGACCACTATCTCACCTGTTGGTAAGTGATGATGCGGTCGAAGGTGGTAAGCACGCTAGGCCTATAATGGCAACTGGCTCTCAAGGATAGCTGCCGAAACACATAAGATGTTTGGCGACAGATTTTCTAACTTGAGGGTGGTAGCTGGCCAGGCGGACACTAGATAGTGTCCAACCAGTTACCACTATGCGGGCATTGTTAGTTTCTTAACGATATTTTTCCTTCACCGGAGGGCCACTGTGAAAAGCGCATATAAATGTTTCGATAGAAAAATCCATTGGTGCACGGCGGTTTAGACTCGGTACCTCTGGCATCAAAGCCAACCGTTCTCCCGATTACGCCACCGGGCCCTCAAAATCCTCATGTCATTATTATAACGTAGTCCGATTAAAACTAATTTCAATATTAAAGTACTCAGACGAAATGAATCAGCATCACAATAACGAATAATCGTACACAAAAACCAAATCGTATTCGCATTGAAAATTAGGAAACACTCTTACTGTAATGAACGAACGGCGACGCCATTAAAATAGCAGATCATAAATAATTCAGGCTCGGGTTTGGCGTCGTTTCAAGACATTTCCACATTAAATTTCATGAGAGGTTCATTTTTCCGCGCGTACAGTGCGTCCTCTGCAAACTTGAAACTTTCGTAGTCAGTCACTTTGCAATGTCGCTCAACTTTTGTTGCGCTTTTGTAATGCTTATACGCAATTACGGAAGAGTTATGAGCTGACCGGTATGTATGTAATATTAATCTATTCTCTCATAACTTCTTAATTTCTTATCAATAGATAAATGATAGTGAATGAGGAATTAATGATATCGACCGCATCATCATTTAACAACAAGTGAGTTAGTGCTCAAACGCTTCCGTTATACAATATAAAAAAAAACAACGGGTTCCACTCCGGGAGTGCCGGCAGAAGTGAAAACTTGAAAACGTCATTTCACCTCTCGCAAGCCCTGCCCTGCGCTGCATGGAAGAAACCTCGCGCAAGCGCCCTGCGCTCCGTCTTACAAATTTTCGTCTTACAATCAGTTCACGTGACCCTGACGCAAGTTTAACATTTTTTACCCATCCTACAGAATAATGAATAGTACAAGTACCTACCCATCCCAAGAAAAGTGCACAGCGCCGCTAAAGAAGTTTTACACTTCAAATTAAATAGTAAAACATTTAAAATCAACCTTATTTTTGGTAGCAAAATAAACATTTGCAATTAGTTTTCAATGTGCTCTAAATATAAACAAACAGTCGTTTCTACTAGAATTACAATAGTCTGTAATAGTCGATATTACGCTGTGAAACATTTGAAGTTACTAAAACTGTCGAGTGTGCGTCAGACATATCGGCCGTTACCACCGAGCTGCCGCTGGGGCTGCTATTTCACGACTAATTGACCATTTTGTCCGATTACCGAAACCACTGGCTGTAATCCACTGGCATAAAACACATCGGTGGTTATTGGCACTGCAATACATGACGCACCACAGATTTTCTACAACTATTCCATGAAAAAATTAAAAACGTCGTAGTATCTGAGAGTAGTAGTGAGGGAGATGTATATAGCGAGTTCATCTTCGACAACATCATCGCTTAACATCACGCGAGATAGTGGTCAAACGGTAGCCTATTAGATATTTAAATATATATATAGCTATATATTTATATACATATATATATATATAATTATAGTAACAAAGATCGCGTCAATGTTGATAAACTTTAAGGAACCAATTCAGTATAGGAATGAAAAAGTCAATTACAAATATAAATAGTATATATCCAAAATGTTTGACAAGTCCTCCGAATAACAACGTAAGAGTGTTAACTACACCAATCGATCCATCGTCGATTACAGCCATCGAACGTAATTGTTGGTAAATCATGAAAGAGATTGAACGATCGACGTCGATTGACAGTTTCTATCAGTAAATAGGTAGTTTAATTTGAACTCTAATCGATCGATACAAAAGTTCCTTCCAATACATTTGGGTATTTCTATCAATACCTCATTCGGTTTTGTTGATGGTATGAACCTAAAAAACATAAAAAATTGACTTACTGCAATTTGTTGTAGTTACAGTTGTAGCTTTAAAAAAGTACTGAAATCTTATTTTCTTGCCAGCAACCTAATGTTTTACACGATTTATTTTAAATAACAACGCTGCACTCAAACAATTCAGCTTAAACATTTGCAGTCGCCGAGACAAAACTCATTTTGTCTTTGTTCTTGCCTTAGCTGGACCAGACACGACTTCTTTTTTATCATTGAAAAACTTTGATTGATACTTGTGTTGATAGTTGTGCACGGGCGAAATTAAATTTATGTATCTACCAGTATCTTATAGGTCGAGAGATGACGGCCAAATTTCATTGCGATACATATGATGGTAGGTGTCAATCTTTTAAAATTTTAGCTATGTCTGATTGCATATTTTTGTAAAACGTAACAACAGCAGTTCTGCTTGTGAAAAACATTTGAGTGAGGATATGTTTATGTGCATTTCCTCATCCCCCCCACGAAAATTGACAGATCTCGCGCTGAAATCTATTCAAATACTTATTCAATTATTGCAAACATCTTAAAGAGTAAAGAGAGAGTAAAGGTACGGACACATCAAAGCGTCCTGCGTGCGCGATCTAGGCGGCGATCAGATAGCGCAGTAGTATTTGTACCGACTGGTTCACACCAAACGCGATCAGAAAACAGTTGAAAAGTACTGAGATCGCGCCCGCAGGACGCAGGACGCCGCGGTATCGTACCTTAAATAATTACACTTAAGACATGCCCAACACATTAAACGCAGCGATGCATATCATGCATTACTTTGCTTTACTTTGAATTTTTTTTTTTTTTTTAATTTATTTATGAATGCAAGATACAAGTACAATTTCTTAATCTAGTTTCTGCCAAACTGCTGAGCAGTTTGTCGGCAGATGATACTCTCATTCCTAAATTAAAGTACCTTGATCTAAACCTACATAGCTGCATTGTGACTTTCATAAACTAGTGCTATTTATATATATAAAGAGACACTATGCTTACATTTACACTTAAATTATTTAAAAAACTATAACTATATAATCACGTAAGTATATAATTATTAATGATTATCTAAATGACTAATGTACCTATGTATAGCGGTCTACATACCTACATGTACAATTCTAATAACAATAGTAGTTGAATTATCTTACATTTTTAAATTTCTTCAGCAGTATTTAGTCTTTGTAAGTATAATTTCTTTAGAGACTTCTTATATGAGTACTTAGTTATATGTTTAATTTCAAAACCTTCAGGTAAGTCGTTCACTAATCTCGGCACAAGATATTCCCTGGTACGCCTTCCATAATAATTACATGCTTTAAAGTTTTGTACAAGTTGTGGCTTGGCTGCACTGCGGGTGGCATAGTTGAACATTCTTTTTTCTTTGTACGTATCATTATTAAACTGTTCTATTAAAATTAAATAATTGACTTTTAAGTCAACCGGTAATATCTTACATATTTTAAATAACTTATTATATTCCTCATTTAAATTATCTTTTATATTTTTACACACTAATCTTTTAATAATTCTCAACTGTATATTTTTAACCAGCTGTAAATACGTAGGGAACGTAAGTCCGTAACAATTTAAGCCGTAACTGATAACAGACTCGACTAGCGCGTGGTACACACTATACAGGGTGCCTCTGTTAAGTATATTACACAACTGATAAAATTTACCTAATATTATTCTAAGCTTATTGTTAACATTGTTTATGTGTACTTTCCAAGAGAAATTATTATCTATAGTTAATCCTAGATATTTAATTGTTGGTACTTCTTCTAAACTACTACAGTTACAGTTATCCCCATTTATATGTAGGCAGCTATAAGAGTGCCCGGTTATATGTATATTACCTTTTATGTTTTTATTGTACGGAGAGTATAGTCGAATCACTTTAGTTTTATTAATATTAAGAATAATTCCATTATCGTGAGCCCATTTTACTATATTATCGAAATCTATAATAGAAGAGATAATAGTAATAGAATAAGAATATGTCGCTCTTTCCGTGACCAAAAAATCGCCTGAATCTACACCCTCTACAGTGTACTCCATGAATGCAGCAAAAATGCATTTTGAGCATTTTTGGTCGTCATCTCTCGTATCTCGTTCACTTGTGGAACGCAGACAAAGACACGAGTGCAGTTACATTTTTGTTTGAATGTCGCGAGGGGAGATAATGTGACTCGCCGATTTAATTTTCCATTATTTTTGGCAATTTTGTTCATTACTTTCCCCTCTAGCCTAGATTCCATGTTATGACTTTCGACATTTATTACGACGTAGCTATTAAGCTGGGTATCCACTTAGGTTCGCCGTGGTTCGCGAACGCGTCCGCTCCGCAAACCAAACCTAGTGGATACGTCGTGTTCGCGGAGCGCAACTGGAGCGCGATCGGTTCACGGCGGAGCGCTCTGGGAGCGGTTTTTTGCGCGGACACAAAGGGGAGCGCTGTGTGTTCGTGGACGCGAGCGTGGCACTACGCAGTGTTTGTGAGTTGTTTGTGAGCACACAATGTTCGCAAACATATAGCGATCCGACTGGAGCGCAGACGTTGCAGCCTAGGTGTGTACACTGTAGATGTTCAGGTTCGCGTAGCTCGGAGTGTTCGCAAACCACAGCGAACCTAAGTGGATACCCGGCTTTACGTGCAGTATTTCAAAATTATGATCAGCATATTATTCACGTCTATAACGCGGTTGATTTTTAGATAAGTTAAATGCAGACTAATATTATAAAGGGTAAACGTTTTTAAACGAGTTCAACTTTTGAGATGTTTAATCGCGAAACAAGTGCATCAGTTTCAATATCGCTGAAAATATCGTTTGCGCGATGCAGGATCTCATACATTTAGGATATATTTACAGGAGAGCTATTAAAATCTACGCTAGCGCCATCTTTGGGTATTATTCTAATATTATAAATGCGAAAGTAACTCTGTCTATCTGTCTGTCTGTTTGTCTCGCTTTCACGCATAAACTACTGAACCGATTTAAATGAAATTCGGTACACAGATAGTCTAGGGCCTGAGAAAGGACATAGGCTACTTTTTAATACGAAAAAAGGGTTGTAAGGGATTGAAAGGGGGGATGAAAAGTTTATGGAAGTATCGTCATTTTTAAAGCTAGAAGCTTGAAGTTTATTCTTTAGGCTGTTGTTTCGATATAAATAAATAATTCAATTCAAAGTTTGTGAGGGGGAAGAGGGAGGGGAAGGGTAGGGTAGGGGGAGTGGAGGGGAGGGTGGGTGTAATTGAGGGGAGGATAGGGGGAGTTGAGTGGGAGGGGAGCTGGAATTGAGGGGAAGGGGGAGGGGAGGGGAGCAAAGGGGAAGGGTAGGTAAGTGAGGGGAAGGGGAGGGGAGGGGAGGGGGAGGGGAGTTGAGGTGGAAGTGAGGGGAAGGGGGAGGGGAGGTTATGTGAGGAGCGGAGGGAAGGGGGATTAGCGTGGCGTGGTGTGGCGCGGTGTAGTTGGGATACGTATGTGTCTTATTTGTTAATGCTACCCAAAGACACTATTCCACGCGGACAAAGTCGCGGGCACAGCTAGTACATTATATAACGCTGGATATCTTCTTTCTTTGACTTCAGTCCAATTCACATACCGCAACTGTCCCAACCGATATTCCAAACTAGCTAGCACTGAATATCATGCCAGAACTCGGCGAGCCATTTAGTGACATATCTTTGTTAGGTGGGTTATTTGAGCTATGGACGGAGGCACAGCCGGCAACCGAAGCAATTTCGATCCAATTTTTTAGGATGACAATGCCCCCCCATTATCTATTTTATTAACCCACTTCACAAAAATGAGACTTTAGACATTGCTTTACACAGCCATACCACCAAGCAAGTGGTGTTACTAGATTGGTACAAGTTTGCCCAACAAATTGTATTCTGCCAGTTCAGTAAAGAAGGACCTCAAGGAGATAGATAGATAGATAGATAGAATACGCTTTATTGCACTTAAATAACTTAGAATTACGTACAATAATGATTACATTTAGGTACAGTACAATCGGCGGCCTTATCGCTTTTAGCGTCGTAATCTTCCTGGCAACCGTGGTTTGATTAGAGACACATTTATAT
The DNA here is from genome assembly GCA_954871355.1 of Cabera pusaria. Taxonomy (NCBI): domain Eukaryota; kingdom Metazoa; phylum Arthropoda; class Insecta; order Lepidoptera; family Geometridae; genus Cabera; species Cabera pusaria. The sequence goes on from OX940897.1 coordinate 12,473,644, forward strand.
AATACAGATGGTAGGTGTGCATGAGAAGCAGCAATATATTATGATTTTAAAATGATCAACTACAAATAAAATAGCATACGTAAAATTAATAAATACATAGTTAGTTACATATACATTATAACATTCTAATTTCTACATGCTATAAAAATAAATAGATAGGCATATATTATAATAAATAAGTACATACAAATACATAATACATACAAATACATACCCAAATATAATACAATACATACAAATGAATTAAGTAGAGATAAATAAATGTAAATAAACAATTTATTAGCATAGCAACATCAAAAAATAACTTATTATTAACACTGAGATAGGTAAAATTATAACCCGATTTTTGAACATATTCAAGGAAGTAGACAACCGAATATCAACTGGTAGCTGGTTCCAGAGACGTGCTGCTACAACTGTAAAAGATTTGTCGTAAAAGGAACTCACATGTGGTGATATGCTTAAAGTCAGGTTTTCTGATGACCTCAAATTGTGCTGCGTGGAACAATGTAGAAAATGAAACCGTTGCTTAAGATAGTGAGGAAAGGAGGAGAATAAAAAGTACACTGTAAAGAAAAGAAAGAATATGTGTATTCCGGCGAAGGCGTATAGGAAGCCACTTGAGTTTCTTGCGAAAATGGAGACCTCAAGATGTTTTCATTCATCATCATCATAGTCAGCCAATTTCCGTCCACTGCTGGACATAGGCCACTTCTATGGTACGCCACTGTTTTCATTCACCGCGGAGGGTAAATGTGAAAAGCGCACATAAAATTGTCAATACAATAATCCATTGGTACACTGTGGTTTGGGATCTCTGGAACCGACGTTGACGGTTCTCCCGTTTGAGAGATCCGTCGACTTGGATGTTGTTGAGGTCTTTGTAATTAAACACCAGAGAGCCCTCAAAATAACTAAAGTCACCTTGATCAATAGTTGATTCGGAGGGTGTACAAAGCGCATTATATTGCTCCAAGTCAACGTGTAGTGGTGATCCATCATCTTTCTATCAAAATTCGAAGTGACAGAAAGTGGATGAGAAAATGATTGATGTCGACCATTCCCTATTTCGGCGTTACTATTACGGTTAATTCGATTAACCTTATATTAATTACTAGTTTGTGGGTGCGTCATGCGTGGTGATTTTGAAAATGAATGAAAATTGTACTTAAAGGATATTTATGAAAATAGAACGAAAGAGTTTAAGCTAAAAACATCATAACTCTGCCACGTCTACGTATACATAATTTATTGTAAAAGTAAATAAATATTTAGTTACGTGGTTATTCGCATTTCGCAGTCATCATAGCGTTAAAAACTGTCTATCGATTGATTATAATTTTGAATTGGAAATGTTAGATGCAAAATAGGATAGAATATTACTTGAATAAACGTATCTTGAGTATAATTAATTTTAACTAAATACTTATGACTCACGTACTTAAGAAGTTTGAAAGTCGATGACGAAATAGGAAATACAATTTTGCATGGAAATTCAAAATTTTAATTGAGTCTTCTTTAAGAAAAATGTATTATTAGCATTCTTCACACAAATCCAGCATATGCCTATCGTGGTACAAAATCGAACCTAACTACACCTTGCCAATAAAAACCAGACCAGTCTTCTTAGCTTCAGGCGATAATATAGATTAACGCATATAGATAAATTCATACAGACATACACACCTTTCATATACGGTTAATTAAGGTAGAGATAGTTAAGAATGGCGTTGTCTAGATACATTTTCTAGTACCTGCACACAATGATTATTTTCAAATGCGCTCAGTCCACGCTCCGTTTTTCCGTAAAATGTAGGCTGGCACCGTAATCTAGGTATCGCAAGATCAGGAAGTAATTACGACGATAATGGATTTACAATTCAATTTACTGTTAATCCCACATAAATCCCGTTAAGACAGAACCTTTGATTAATTCTATTATAGTATGTAATCTGTCTGCGAATAGTCTTACAATTTATGTAACAACAGATTGGGTCCCGTTTATTGGTCTAGCGCTTGTAGCGAAAAGCAACTTTAAAGTTTGTCACACACGTAGCTAAAATATATTATACAGCAAGATTTTTTATACAATATAATATAGTATAGGTATCGTGTGTGATGGATTGCTATAATATAAGATATAGAACAGTATATTAATAGATATTATAGCTACATGTATGATATTTGTCAATTTTGGTGAGACAATAAATAAATTGTTACTAGAGTCGCATTTCGCAGCATACACAAAACACTAACTCACACAAAGTATTTTACGTTTTACAACTATATTCGTATTCATAATATTCACTTATTTCATGTGATCAACGAATAGTATTCCTATCTATATCACTTATCCTCTCTGTTTGGTCTTTATGACTATGACTCGACTTGTATAATAAAATAGAGCATGAATACTTTTTAACGCGGATCACTGGGCGAAACTATTGTATCATATTCCCGTATTCACAAACAAAACTATGATGTCTCAAAGTGCTCACGAACGCATAGGGTCATTCAAACTAATACATTATTATCAATAATTATAAGTGAAAGCCAACCACTATGCGTCAAATTCTTCTTGAATACGGGGGATGCTTCATATCCTATTCAAATCAAATATGGAGAATAGTTCATCTTCTGTTCAAATGAAAATAGGAACATTCACGTCTAAACGCTCTATTTCATAGGAGATAGATACTATGGTGGTAGGTATAATACACAAACACCCAAAATCCTAACATTTGCTAGTCGGCTTGCTAGCATTTTAATCCCTATTCCGCTTTTAGCTTTGCCAGTGGTTCACGGGTAGTCCGTGGTTAGTTCACTGTCAGTCGCGTCGTCTGTCGACAGCTTTATATAGCTTTGCCGTGGACAGACGCTGTCAAAATGATGAAAGAACTCGTCGTGGACATCTCTGTTCTTAAAGTTCTGAAGAAATTCCTCAATGATTCCTTTTTTAGTTTATGGCAATAACGATGTCATGACTTATTTTTAATTTATAGAGTATCACCATTACATTAACATACATCTATGTATGAATATTACAGTTTACTCGTTGCCACATTTAAACAATGTGACTATAACCACATCTTTACTCATGCCTTATTGATCGAAATGGTCGAGGTACTGGATTGCTTTGATTTCCACATGGGAATGAATTTTTGTAAGCTTTAATAATGTTATTTATTAAATTAATTGGTTTTAGAAAATGTTAATACTTTTTTTTATAATATATTTGATAGGCTAGCGTTTCACCACTATCTCACCTGATGGAAAAATATGATGTAGTCGTGGATGGCGATTTCTACATTTTACTAGAACATTTCTTCACGTGTATATTAATTTATTAGAATTTAGACCAAGCAATGCTTACGCGTCGCAGTTCGCACTCATGAGATCGACAAGGGAATTTTGTCGTAGACTAAATGTGTCTGGTATATTCTATCATTTTCCTCACGATACAGATTACAGATGTAATTATCCCCCTCCCTCCCTCCCCCCTCTAACTTTTAAAGTAAGGGAGTGAAAATTCTAAAAAATATATATGCTGTAGTGTCAATAAGCACTTTAACGATTTTTAGATATAGCAACCGCAAATATAACTTTGTTTTTCATACTGTAAGCACTATGAAAATCATGTTATTTTTTGGTGGCGAAACATTATGGTCGGAGTTTTGACGGGAACGTGGAAAAGTGTGTATGATGTCATTGTATTTTTTCCTAAAACTTGTGTTCTTCCGCGTGTTAATATGTAATAAATGTGGATTATTAACCATTAACCGGTGAATGTGTGCGAGTGTAGGGAAACAGCACAATGTTGAAAAACATGCTATTTGCGTTCTCACCAAAATTCCACTGAAAATCTTCAGTAAACACCACATCTTTACTGAAGGTATGACTTAGACTAGACTTTTACTTGACAACTGACCTGAAATGTGACTTTGACCCATCTCTACGACTAAAATTCACAAAAACTTGAAAAATTTCAATACTTGACACTGGCTAAATACACTAATCGTGTGAACCTATAACCCTATGACCTATGACTGTGAGTCCAACTTGCTCTTGGAAAGTTTTTTCTTACTTGATTATGTTATTTGTACTTTTTTATTATTGCGACCATAGAAATACATATTTTGTGAAAAAATTAAGTTTCTATCTATTACGGTGCAAAAGATCAAGAAATGGCCGAAAAAAAAACACGTTTCTTGTATGGGGTTTCTTGTTTAGGACCTTTAATTTTACGCTTTAATTACTAACTTTATTTTATTTTTAGTATATTTTTGTTATAGCGCCCAATATATACCTACTTTGTGAACATTCAAGTACCTATCTACAGTCCCTATGAAAGGCGGGCAGACGGACGGACGGACGGAAAGCGCAGACTCAGTAATAGTAATAGGATTCTGTTGGTACGTGTTGGGTTCGAAACCCCTTAAAAATGAAGACGCATTTGTGCGTTGGTCATCATCATAATCAGCTGGTATTAGTCCACTGCTGGACATAGCCCTCTCCCAAGACACGTTACTGAGACCCATCTTCGGCTCTTTTCCAGGCACTGCCTTCTGTTTTCCGAATTTTGTCGCTCCGGGGCGTCCTACGCTACATTTGCCATTACATTATTTATTACATTTACATTATAAGTACAGTAAAAAATCGCCATTGTCAACAAGCGCCGTATTCATAGAGAATAATAACTTAAAATAACCCTATCCATAGTAACTGGGCAAGATGACGAGTCCGTGTTCATACAGCGTTACGCTCGTTAAACCAAGGTAACTTTAGTTTTCTGCGTATCCATTTATTTTAACACCCTGTAATCGCAGTACATGATTATGTAGTAAGCAATCTTATGAAGTCTATCGTCTATTTACTTATGCACGAATTTGTTTCTATGATCTATTTATTGATACATACCTGATATGGTTATATACATACTTGTATATAGTCTATACATACCTGTATATGGTTTTCTAAATATATTGAACATAGGTATATGTGCAGTTAAAAAATAAAATGCCATACATTCGCTGGGAAATATTTGAATTTTGGGTGATATTATAAAGTTTTCTATTATGCATCTTGATCGAAACTTTTCAAATGACGTCCAACTATCTACGCAAACGACGAAACGTGTTTCTTCATGCGTTTTATGATCGATATTACAAATCGTAATAGATAGATAGAGACTTGAAATTTTCTCAAATTGTGTATTACAATAGTTGCTTTAACATCAATTAATAAAAACTACATTAAATAAAAAACTAAAGGGGTCTCCATACAAAAAACTTATAATTCCGGCAAATTTTGTTCAATCAGAACCCTACGCGTGCGCACTTGGCCAGTTTTTTATATTTTTAGACACATGAGTAACCGGGTATTTAACCGGGTAAGCTGACGCTGCAAATTGAAGGAGAGTAAGTAAGTTTTCGTTCTAGTCACGCTCGTGTCCTTAAGTTTTTTTGTGTCTTAATGTGCCATTATAATATACCTACGAAAATCGCTATAAATAATGCGTTATCCGTATTGAAAAAAAATCTCACTGAAATTGTTAGCTTTAAATTAAAAAATGTTCACTCGGGAATATAACTGTAACAGTATATTTAATCTGTGGTAACAGCTCTTACTGTTTCAGTAACAATGTCTGCAAACTCCCGTGTGACGTCCCGTGTGCCCGTAGTTCATTACTATGGTGACTTGCAGAGCCATACAATAAGGTTAATGGACTTCTTCAGGAAACAGCTAAGGGATTATTAAAAAAGGGCATGATATAATTTTAGCATATGTTTTTGTAGAAGTGGAAGGAAATTATGAAAAAAGAAAAGTTGAATAGTTTTGATTGAATTTTCTTATAGATTTAAACTAATTCTAAGAATTTCTTTATTCAACAATAAATATTTGTCACGCAAGCCGATAATGCAAGTGAGTGTTGCCAGCTGAGGTAAACTACTTTCCTACAATTGCAATTAATAAAATAAATATTTCAGATAGAAACTTTTAATTAAAAGATATAAATAACTCTTCAAGTATTAAATAGCGCCCAAATAACTAAGGAATAAAGTACCTATTTTTACACTTCATTTTTGCATTATACATCGTGTCTACTCTAACTCGATAGAAATATGACATAGCACTTTAACTTGTTGACTTTGGAAACAATAAAATGACACCGAATTTCGACCCCATTCCAGCTGTAAAGGACTGTAAAAGAAAAACACACTCATACACTCAAGAAAACTAAACCCTCATTCTAACGTGGTGGTGTAATAAAATTAATGACCTCAACATCCCATAAAAATAAAGTAAGTAACATTAACACCACACCCAAATGAGAAATTACCCGTAAAGAACATCAAGCTGTCCTGTGATAGACCTTTACTCCTTAATTTGTAACGTGTCAAAGTAAACAGATTGATTAAATTATTTACAAAGCCCGTGCCCACTTTAAGTTGAGTGGATTCATTAGCACACGTGACTTGCAGGAGGTAAAAGCTAAAAGCCAATGTCACTGGACGCACCCACAAACACTGTTATCTATAACACAGTAGATAAACTTCTAAGAATTTCTATTACTTAGGCTATGTAGTAAAAAATGTGTCAGAAAATACATAGAATATAGATAGGTGCCTACCATCGATGTATATGTACCTCTGGTTTACATGTACCTCGATGGTGCCTACAATATAAATAATTGACTTTTACGATCCAGGTAATTCTAGTGTGGGATCCAGGGATCTAATATATAGTGTAAATTAGTTTAGAACGTACAATACAATTAGTATCTTATTACCGTAAAGTTTACTCGTGAATAAATTATACATTCAATTATAATTTCAGAAGCTACAACACTTAATCCTGTGTAAAGTGATCATTTCTAATGTAGGCTGGGTTAATAGGTATGACGTTTTAGCTAGTAGGTCTTGGAGAAACAGGCGCAATGCAGTGCAACCAATCGACAGGGTAGAGGGTAAAACACTAAATTGGTATTATAGATTATTGTAAATTCTCTGAATATAGGCAGACATTATCGCATAGAAATAGCAGGGAATACACAATACGGTATTAGACCAGAGTCTTCTGCTAGCTCTATAGAAGCATAGACCTTAAACTTGACTTACGTCACTAAAGCTAAGTCACTGACTATCACATAAACAGTAGCTTTATGCCCCCTATTCCGCCGACCACATTAAAAACAGCTACCCGAGATTCACTGACTGCATTACTCTAATTACGTTTTTAGACCCGTACTTTTATTTGTTTGTTCTTTCTAGTCTTTATTACCATCATAAACGTTTAAACTGCCCAAATTGACCCATTTCGAGAGTCGAAATCTCCATAAAAGGCTGTAAATTGAAATAAAAATTCTCTACTAATTAATAATAGTGTAATTTAATAAAGCGATAAAAATATATGCCCCTGTCGGGTTGCTTTTAAAACTTCTAGTCGACGACAAAGTTTCGGCAAGTCTCGACAGCGGTGAATTTGTTTAAATAACTTTACGGTCTGGCGCGTTTAACTACAATACTTTTCGAGTTATATTCTGTTACTTTGTAAGCAAATTTTAGACTAAGTACAGTCATTCCAGGCATGAACGGGATTTCCTTGTTTCACAATAACTTGATGATTAAAAGCCCTTGCAATTAAAATATCTCGTAGCATAATTGGACTCGACCCTCTTTAATAAACGTTGTAAGTCAATTATGAACAAAATGTCTATATTTGATATAGGCAATTATATTAAAATCCTATTTAATTAACAGATCATGTTACAAGGAACAAGAATTTCCATTCCGCAGTAACAAAAGGCAGGTGTTATAAAATACGAGTATATCTAGATACGCCCTGATTGGACGTCCGTCGTATCGACTGGTGCAATAAAATTGGCCCCTCATCACACCATTTCGTAATTGGATCATAAAACTCTGTAAAATTATTGTACCCAGTTGTAGTGGTTCGGTTCATGAACATTTTACTCGCCCACTGGAAATGTCTCATTGTAATATACCTTTGATGGGTTCATAATTTGGATCCACACGTTTTATTTCCTAGCAAAGGCATGATAAAATGTTTTAAAGTTTTTTAAGTTGTTTTGTATAACCGTCAAGTGCATGTCATAAATAATTATAGATGAGGTTTTTGTGTACAAAATGATGAGATTTTAGTGGCCGTAAAAATTTTACTAGACTTTTTGGTCATAGCAAGTGGTTAATAAATTAAGTAGATCACGCTTGGTTTACTTATAGCAATTTAAGTATTCTCAAGTGCATATTTATAGGTAATAAATAGTTTTCCAAGCTTGCTTGTTAACTTGACAAGTTATATTCCGTATTATAATGTAAGTATATAACATATATAAAATTAAACTATTATTTGATTGATTTGTATCCAGTGTGCGAGTATTTTAGCTTTATGAAATGATTCGTGAGCTATTCAAACTTGCAAACTTTTTCAACTAGAATCACTGATTTATTTTCGATTCAATTTCGAAATGTCAAAGTTTCCAAACGTTAAATTGGCAAAGATCCGAATCGAAAAAGCCACTCTTCGAATTCGAATTATTATGCCTTGCTGGTCAGATTATCTTAAGGCCCTACCTCTGGCTTCTGGTCTTTTACCCTTTACTAAATTTCACAACATGGTGTAACATCAGATAAGAGCAACCAGTAAACTTTATAGTATAAGATTTAAATTAAAAATGTAAAGCCACCCCCGACCGATTTGTATACTATGTATAATTTTGTTCATTGAGACCATTCCAATGAGCCTAATAACAACGTCTCAGACGAGAAGTTGAGAGTATTCTGCAGATTCAAGGAGATGTCTCAGCATTAGGTCAAGTTTACCATATTTTTGCAATATCATTGAAGTAACAGGACAGGATACTGAATTTAAAATTAATAAATTTGATTTGGCTAATGTAAGCTACGCTAAACAGACGGCAGGAGAGTGACGGGTAAGTACCTACTACCTAGTGCGCAGAAGCGCCATTTTGATTTTTTTGACGTCCGCGGTCATGGGATGTAAGGGAGCACAAATACCGCCTCAGTGCTCCCAGCCAACCTCACCGGCCCGTGGTGCATCCTTTTGACCAACAAACAAGGCTCTGCCGACCGACAAATGGCGGATTAACCATTTATAATTATGGCGTAGCTAAATACTACAGGCCGGTGACGGGCAGCAGCGTCACCGGTGCGAGGAGCTACGTCCTGCGATCGCCAACCCGCCTGCCCAGCGTGGTGATTAGGGAATATTCCTCCCAATGAGCCGAAGATCGGGCTCATTGGCGTATCTTGGGAGATGCCTACGTCCAGAAGTGGACTAACACAGGCTGATTATGATGATGATGATGACGTCCGCGGTCAAAGAAGTACGAGTCTACGAAAGTTGCTATCGTAGTCTCATCAACCAAAAAAGAGTTGATAATATTAAAACGGCTAAACGGATTTTCATGAAACAACGCTAAGAACACTCTCGATGAAGATACCTATCAACCAAAAAAAATAAATCAAAATTGGTTTATCCGTTTGGGTGCTACGATGCCACAGACAAATACACAGATACACAGATACACAGACACACAGATACACACGTCAAGATTACAACACCCCTTCTTAATGCGTCGGGGGTTAAAAATCAGACCAATACACTGGTGACGTCCATCCTAGTATATTATTATCAGTTAACAGACTGATTGATGTCAAAGGTCAGCTGCCGTGCCGTCACTATGAATCCTTCTATCAGTGCTCGGATAATTTACATTTATCATACTGAGTTATTTTGGAATTAAACACATTCATCATAGTAAATTATTTTGTTTTTTCTACAAAATGCAGCTGTGTTTAAGGCAATGTTTTTTGTTTATCTTTCATTATCTAGACCCGCTCTCTACTGCAATTCGAGACGAATGTATGTTTCGTAATACAAATGTTGTTAAATGAAAACTTAATGTTATATATACTGCCTAAAATGATGCATATATAATATATCTATTATAAGCAATAATGTTTCTAAACAAAATCTTTTACGATTTTGTCGATTCTTTTTTAGAACAAGTTTATAACTAACTAACCTAACCTTAATAAGATATACACAAATAAATTGATTATACACAAACAAAAATTGTCGTCTATGATGGAAAAGTTGTTGAAATGCAATCTACTATTATTCTTGTTTTATTATTAAAATCGGAAAATATTTCGTATATAAAAGAGCTGTAAGAACCTAGTTAACTGCTGTCTCATGGAATAATATGGATAAAAGTATGCCATATTTTTTTATTATTTTGGTATTACGTATGTATGGACAAGCCGCTTGTCACAGGCGTCTTAAAACCTTGGAGTAGGTAAGTCTATTTCCTTGTACCACACAGTCACTCATTCCATATCATTTAGAAGGACATGCAAAGGAAAACGTTCAAGTCCGAGCAATCTAAACACCATGATGGCTTCAGTATCTTGTTATTTCTCCGTTTAATTTAAATATGTAAATTTTATTGGGCATAATACAGGCTGAGGACCCTTGAATTGCAAATGAATGTGACGTTACATTTTATAGGCTGGTGGCCAATTCGCCTCCTCGTTTTCTTATAGATGACGGCGAATTTCACTTAGAAATGCAAACGATTTTAGTGATATTTTTATTACACATACGTTTAACACACACATGTTTAACTATACACTGACCCTACGGTTTGGTCTATCAGCTTCGGTAGCGATGGCGATTGTGACATTGAACAAGTTTAGTAGGCCTAGCGTGTTGTTTGACCATCGTTGACCATATTGTCACTTATCCACAGATGAGTTAGTGGCCAAACGCTAGCCTTAATACTGTTACAAAAACGACAATAAAAGTTAGAATGTTATTAAATTAAAATTTATCAAAATTGTTTATTTTATTTAAAATACGTTACAATTTACAAATTGGCCCCGAAACCCACAAAACTAGGCACTGTAAAAGGTTTAACATTTGACATTTTTTTTCTTTTTAAAGCTTACTAGCAATGTGGGTTTCACATAGTGCACATAGTGCGTAGTCTTGTTAGCCCCTCCAACGAAGTTTAATATGCTTGTGTCTGGAGGGGATTCACGCTAATAGTGCAATTGGGTAGGCATCAAAATCACGAACACTCGATCGCCAGGCCGACGCCTCACTAAAACCGATATCGATGGATATTGTTGTCCAGTGGATTGTTTATATTAAAAGATTCAGTTAATTCCATGAATTGCAATTAAAAAAAGGTAGTAGGAACCTAGCTAAATTTATAAATTACAGTAAGTTTTAACGACTCGCACAAATAAGTAGTTATGTAAATTAACGGAAAATCTTTCGCGTGGTATGTGAAGTACGTATATTAACTTCAAAGAGTAGTTCATGAAAATAATATACGTAAGATTAATTACGTCGCGGAAGATATATCTTATCTTTCTTTAATTATTGTCACTGGTCTCAATCCAACTCATCCAACAACAACAACAACCAACAAGCAACTGATCTCTTTCGTTAGCGCCACCAACACCGCGCCAGTTTGATCGAGGTCTTAATATGTAAGTTTTCAAGCGCTGACTCACTCACGTTACATTAGTGGAATGAAGTTGGCCTATATAAGGTTACTGTCTAAGTTTGTGACTACCTGACGTGACTTGGCAATATTCTCTCGCGTCTTTTAGCTTCACGGATTTGTTCGTGAGGATAGAGAATAAGTAAATTGGTTCTTTTTATCTAAATCGCTTTTTGATGCTCATAGTATGTTGGGTACGTTGAATGAATATACTGATTTTTTATCGCGGATATAATTTATTATCAGTTATCTGGGTCAATTTAAATTAAAAAAGGTTTTACGCTTTTACATTATTCTAAGTTATTGCACATGCAGACAGTTGTTTGTGTTGATCTCTTACAAGTAATTATTATTGTTATGAAAAAGTTAACCTTTATTTATAACAGATTAACATGAGTTGTAGGTGAACTCCTAAATGTCAATAATAAATAAGGCGCTGGCCAGATAGAATAGACGTAAGATGAGAACGTGGTGTTGTATAAATTGACTTCTATACAAAATGTACGTATAAGAAATACAAAACATAATGAATTGAGAGAACTCTCTTCTGTCTGGCTTACGCCTAGGTATGTCCTATTTCACGAAGTTCAAGTTTAGCGTTGAGTAGTAAAGTTAATGGCAAGTTAAGACTTACGAATCTAGCTATTATACTCTCAAGTAGCTTTACCCAAACATTGCAACAACTGTAATTTTTAAAAACCGATAACATTACTGGAAATGAGCCTACTCGAAGCTTTATTTGAAGTTATGATGAAAGAAAACGTAAGAAATAAGACTAATAAACTGAGCTATGTATTATTCTCACGCTTATACGCTCTTATGTAAGAGTTGAACCTCTATCATTTTCGCGATATAAAGCATCCACACGATCTCAGCTGCAGAACAGAGTCGACAATATTATTATGTCTTCATAGACATAAAACAGTCTTCATAAACTTCTCAATGAACCAACCATTTTCCCAGAAAGCAATTTGTCGCTAAGATGAAAAGGGAGATTTCTTAAAGCCTAATTTCGTCGTTCACCTACGAAAATATTTTCCCTTTTGGATAAAACGAGCCCGACACAAATCCTTAAAAATGTGTTATTGGAGTCCCTACCGATATTAAAGGCGGTAAAGTCATGCGTACACCTTCAGAATATCTGGATCGTGTGAGAATACTTCATAATATTATAGGTAAAGATTGTGTTTATATTCTTATTATACTGACGTTATGAGAGGGTTATCATCGTAACGCAATTTTGTTTTTCGAGCGAGAGCCTCAAAGTTTGCGCGTATCCTGATATTAGAAAACTTTTCTCCTCTTATAGGATTTTATCAATATGTGACGTGGACTACGTGGAGATATGTTTATTGGATGTTTTAGTGTGAAGGAATGTATGTAAAACATCGCTATTTACAGTTTAGAAGACCAAGAAGAACAAATGATTAAATTGGTCTTTGAAGTATAGAAGAAAAACTTATAGAACATATAAAGACTTGTAGTTCGATTTTTGCAACTTTAATCACATATGACGTCCTCCTTAAATACCTACACAAGTAAATAATGCAAATTATCCATAACAATGCATATTGTCAACATCTGTAGTAAATTCTGACATTCCTGACACATCACAAAGCCTCTCCCAATCAAGCGTGTTCAAAGTTTTAATACAATTTGACATGTTCACCGCACACTTAATTCGAAATCAAGAGATTTCTACAAAGTCGCATCATTAAAATTCAGTCAAGCTAAGAACGTAATTACAGTCTTGTTGGAATACGACAGTATCTTGGATGTCAAATAGGTAAAGTTAAAAGTATATTCTTTAATTTTGTTAAAAAAAAATATAAAAAGAAGTGAAATGAAATGAAGGGTTAAGTTTTACTGTTGAGAGAAGACGTGGTACTCTTATTTGTCTGAGAAAATAAAAAGCCTTATAATTATATAGATTTATAAGTTCACTTATAAAAATAAATAACCTGTCGAAATCGAATCGATAAAAATTCTGTGTTCACTCCGTTAAGCCCAGCTACTAAAGTAAAATTGGGATAAAAAACGTCGTAGACTAGTCGTAGGTATTTTGGTGAGACTTTAGGGAATACACCCTTACAATTTTGTATTTTTAATAAACCCACTGAATTAATAAGTTACGCAAAATAAGAGATAACCAAAAATGTTATTACAAAGCCAGACTTTGCTTTAATTTAGCAAAAATAGAGTTCTTAGCTACTGAATACATTAATTCCATATGTTTCTATTCTCTAGCTAAGCAATTACGTCTCAGTTTATTCACGTTTTATTATACAAATTAGGGTTGGTATAGTTTCATTTCATAACCTCCACAGAATAAGCTGGGAGTATTTGTTTTACGAAATTGAGTGTGTAATTGTTGTTGGAGCAACAAACAAATTCAATATTTGTCGAGCATTGCCTGAATCAAGTTATTCATGTTTGTCGTCGGCTCCTGGGCTATGTTGGTGATCTTATTTTTTCTTCGTTAAGGCGGTTAGAGTTCTCCAGAGCAAAAATTTATGCGATAAACAAATAAAAATATCAATTAACTAAATTTATTTTTAGAATTGCTTTGTCATATTTCCGGCAAAAACATTATCTAGCAATTTACGGACTACTAATTAAGTTGAATATTCTTAGATCTCTGGCACCCTTTGACTTATTAGGTTTGCTATTTATTTTTGTTCGTGAGGAAGTTTCATGCCATGCAAGTAGGTCTCATCTTGGTCTATATTTACTTCATTGATTTCCTCTCAGCTTAACGTAACTCATACTAGTTATCCGTTGCGTGCGTGCGTTTCGTATAGGCTGCATTCCTAACCCTGTTGCCATAGCCTACGATTTTTGTTACTACAACAAACAATTCGTTTAAGAGCTACGATGACGTAGACAGACACATATATACACAGATACACACGTCAAACTAATAACATCCCTCTTTTTCTTATATTTTATTATAAGCTTTACCTGTATGTTTGTAACCGACTTCTTTGGGCGCGATTTTGACCCACTTTAAACGGCCAGATTTCATTCAAACTTTGTAGATTTATCGAGGACCGATGACAATACACTAATTTGATAAAAAAATATTCCATTTTTAAAATAAAAAGTAGAAAATAAATAATAGTTAAAAAAAACTAAAAAACACGCTTTTTATAGAAAACCGAACTAAAAATATAAATTAAATTTTAATAAATTTAAATTAAGAATAGTCTTAAAAATTTCAATAAATATAAATTAATAATAGAGTGAAAAAAATATATATTTTGTTTAAAAAAAGCGTGGGGTGCTTTTAAGATATTATCAAAATGATAATCACTCTACTCATATCTTTGTAATCGTGAGTTTGCTACTTCCGCAGAGAAAGGTCGCGTTCGCGTTGCACTTGCTCTAGTCCGCTCGGGTAAGGCGCTGACGCAGCAGCCTACTTAGCCATCGCGAGTGTATTGTTTATACGGTCACCGCGATGACCCAGATTCGCGTAGTGAGTGAAACACGTACATTTTGTGTAAACAAATGTTAAGGCGAAGCTATTTATAATCATGGCTTCTCCTGCTAAGATAACTTTAACAACCGAGACAGAACAACTGTTATACAATCGTTTTGAAGACGAAAGAAGACAAAGAATAAAATTAGAAGATCTTGTTAGCGACCTAAAAAGTCAGATACACGAGCTTCAGTGCCATCTGAAGCATGTTCGGGAGCAGTATGACACTGCTCCAACTCAACAGCCCAGTAATGAGGAACCTTCAGCATCAGTTCAGTACGAGACTGACGAAGAAGAACTAGCGAGAGAAACCGGGTGGGTGCGAGAAAAGAGTAGGAAGAAAAGGAAGTTGCTAAAGTCTCCCTCCCCGACGCAAGATGATCCTCCTAGTGAGACCACCAAGGAAAAAGTAAAAAAACCTCCCCAACCTCCACCTATTGTTGTGGAGAACGTCCGAAACTATCAGGCGTTTTACGACTGTTTGCTCACGAGCGCCCCGAGAGACGCGTTCACCATAAAAGTATTGAATGGAGAATGTGCTAAAATAAATGCACGCGATGAAGACTCATACAGAGCTATTACAAAATTGCTGTCAGATGGAAACTTACACTGGCATTCTTACGAGAATAAGCAAGATAGACCCATAAGAGTTATGGCCAAAAATCTACATTCTACGTGCAAACCAGATAGAATTGTAAGTGATTTGACTCTCAACGGGTTTAAAATACAAAATGCCGTCAATAAGCTTAGCTGGAAGAATAAGGAACCGCTAAATATGTTTCTACTTTCATTCGAAAAAGAAGAGGATATAAATAAAATTTACAACATTAGAACTATCTTAGGATGCAGAGTGGAGATTGAACCTATTAAAACCTCCAGACTTCTCCCTCAATGCAAGCGTTGCCAATCATATGGGCACACGCAAAAGTACTGCTCTAAGGAGCCAAGATGCGTGAAATGCACGGGCAAGCATCTGACCAGAGACTGTAAGAAGCCAGCGGATTCTAAACCTAAATGTGTTCACTGTGGTGAACCGCACCCTGCTAACTATAGAGGGTGTATAGTAGCCAAAGAACTCCAAAGCTTAAAAAATAAGCAAATAAAGAAAAATGTCGCACCTTCCACCACGCCGAAGGCTTCAATTGTAAATAAAACCAAAAAGTCCATTGCGGTACAAAACGTAACTAAAAGTATCACGTACGCTCAAATAACCAAAGGAACTCAGCAGCAGAGATTACCACAGCCTCAAATCCAGCAGAAAAGTTCCAACATCGACGAGAAAATAAATCAAATTTTGTCTCTTATGACCTCATTCGATAGCAGGTTGAAAAAACTGGAAAATAGCACTAAAATGGCTACAGCAAAACATTCATCATGAACAAGTCACTAAAGATAATGGCCTGGAATGCTAATGGACTACTACATCATCGAAATGAGCTACAGGTAGTCCTAAACACAGAAAATATCGATGGTGGATGGTCTCTGAATCACATTTTACACGTGAATCCTACATCAAATTAAAAGGTTATAAAACTTATCACGCACTGCATCCCGATAATACTGCAAGAGGAGGCAGCACCATCATAATAAAGGATAACATCTACCATTACGAAACACATAAGTTTGAAGAACAACACATTCAAGCTGTAGCTATTCAACTTAAAACTAAAAGATATCCTATAACATTATCATCAATTTATTGTCCACCGATCCACGCGCTGAAAGTTGAACAGTACAAAAGTATACTGAAAGCACTAGGCAACAGATTTATACTGGGAGGTGATTTTAATGCTAAGAATACCTACTGGGGATCAAGACTTACTTCAACTAAAGGTAAAGAACTATTAACAGCTATTAGAGAATGTAACTGTGACGTTATATCTACAGGAAAACCAACTTACTGGCCCACAGACCCTATGAAGATTCCAGATCTCATAGATTTTTTCATTTATAAAGACATATCACTAAGCTTTCTTCATATTCAGGAAGGTTATGATATGAATTCTGACCACTCACCAATATTTTTAACTATAAGTCAAAATATTATTGAGAAAGAAGCCAGTCCTTCCTTGGTAAATAAAAATACAGACTGGGAAAGCTTCAAATTAGATTTAGATTGTATAATTGACTTGAAAACTTCATTGAAATGTCCAAATGAAGTAGATATAGACTTGAAAAAATTTATCACTGACATTCAACTTTGTGCCTGGAAAAATACGCCAGAATACAAAAAGAAAATCAGAAGTAATTATTATCCTATAGAAATAAGAGATTTGATTGTTTATAAAAGAAGACAGCGAGAGCGATGGCATATGACAAGATGTCCTAAAGACAAAACGCTATTGAACAAGCTAACAAAAAAACTTGGAAAGATAATACAAGCTTTCAATGATGAGTCTATGAACACTTACTTGAGCCAGCTGACAAGTGATCGTTCAACTAACTCTTCATTGTGGAAAACAACTAGAAACCTCAAAAAGCCAACTCTGCAGGTCCCACCTATAAAAGAAACTGACGGGAGTTGGGCCATCAACAATAAACAGAAAGCATTTCGATTTGCACAACATCTACAGTTAATCTTTCAGCCTAATGAGGATACGTACCATGACCTCACGCTAACTGAGAAAGCCCAAGATGGTATCGAAATTCAACTTACAACGCCAAGAGAAGTATATACTGAAATAAAAAAGCTTGGAAAGAAAAAAACGCCGGGCTATGATTTGATTACAGGAGAAGTACTACAAAATCTGCCTCGAAAAGCGTTAGTCAAACTTACTACACTCATCAATGCATAATTTAGACTTCAGTACGTGCCCGACTTGTGGAAAATAGCTGAGGTGATTATGATCCAAAAGCCTCGTAAGCCACCCCAAGATGCAACATCATACCGACCAATTTCTTTGTTACCAATAATATCAAAGTTATTTGAGAAACTGCTTTTAAAAAGGTTAAAACCTATCATAGAAGGTAGAAATCTCATTCCTGACTACCAGTTTGGATTTAGGAAAAAACACTCCACTATAGACCAGGTTCATCGAATTACCAACATCATTGAAAACGCACTAGAAGATAAGAAAGTTTGCACCACAGTCTTCATAGATGTAGCGCAAGCATTTGACAAAGTTTGGCATAAAGGGCTCATACACAAATTGAGAAGTATGCTTCCGAAACAGTTCGCAGATATTCTAGAGTCTTACTTAACACAAAGGATGTTTAGAATAAGACAAGATGACTCGTTCTCAGACTTAATGCAAATAAAGGCTGGCGTACCACAGGGCAGTGTTCTAGGTCCGGTCCTGTACCTATTATATACCTGTGATATCCCTGAGTTAGAAAATAACACCATTGCAACTTTCGCGGATGACACAGCTATTATGGCTACAGGGGTCACCCATGAAGAAGCAGTCGCAAAGGTCCAGACAGCAATCAACACCATAGTTGATTGGACAAAGAAGTGGCGAATAAAGCTTAATGAAACTAAATCTGTCCACATAGATTTTACAAATAAAAGACCTAACTACCATCCGGTATTCATAAATAATCAAGCAATACCATACGACTATAAAGCAAAATATCTGGGTATGACTTTAGACGCAAAGCTAAGCTGGAAGCTGCACGTCAAAAAGAAAAGAGAAGAATTGGAGCTCCGCTACAAGAATATGCACTGGCTCTTCGGAAGACATTCTTCCCTGTCTGTGAATAATAAATTATTATTGTATAAACAAGTCCTAAAACCAATATGGACTTATGGTATCCAGCTATGGGGCTGCACCAAACAAACCAACATACAGATAATACAAAGATTCCAAAATAAAGTACTCAGGAGTATTGTACGTGCACCGTGGTACATCAGAAATGACGATCTTCACCGGGACCTAAAAGTGGAGCACGTGGCTAAAACAATCAAACAGTTTACTGAAGCTCACGATCGCAGACTTCACCATCATGTGAATGTCGAGGCCATCCAGCTCCTCGACAACACGGAAATAGTGAGAAGACTAAAAAGGGTCAAACCCTTCGAGTTACATTAGTGATACTTTATCAAGTGAACAAAGTGTAGTGATAGTGAACGCGAACGCTATAAAAAGAACACAAGAACAAAGTGTCTTCCCCTTAATAGAGACATTAAGAAAAGTGTTAATGGACACATTCTTAGTAATATTCTAATAGTAAATTAAGTGAAAATAAAATAACTCATTAGCCTAGTTGTTATAAGGCTAGATTGTAATTGTAGTGAGATATCTGCATCAAGTAGATAAATCATTATTAAAAAAAAAAAAAAAAAAAATATCTTTGTAAATTGTTAAACACAATCCAAAATTTCATCGTACCGACGGGACTTGAACCCGCAACCTCCGGAATGACAGGTTCCGGTGCTTTGCCAATTAAGCCACGGTGCGAAGTATCGTTACGACGAAATCAGTGGATTGCATTTGTTAACCCAATTATGCATTGGTGGCGCCATCTATGACTACTTATTACGTAAGTTAATCATTCGGAAGAAATCATTACAGTTTTCAAATCCAACGAGAGATGTTGCACTGCGTAAATCAAATATTATGTTTCTTTGAAGTGTTACACACTTTATATTTTTGTAAATTGTTAAATCCAAAATTTCATCGTACCGACGGGACTTGAACCCGCAACCTCCGGAATGACATGTTCCGGTGCTTTGCCAATTAAGCCACGGTGCGAAGTATCGTTACGACGAAATTAGTGGATTGCATTTGTTAACCCAATTATGCATTGGTGGCGCCATCTATGACTACTTATTACGTAAGTTAATCATTCGGAAGAAATCATTACAGTTTTCAAATCCAACGAGAGATGTTGCACTGCGTAAATCAAATATTATGTTTCTTTGAAGTGTTACACACTTTATATTTTTGTAAATTGTTAAACATTAAACCGGAACATGTCATTCCGGAGGTTGCGGGTTCAAGTCCCGTCGGTGCGATGAAATTTTGGATTGTGTTTAACAATTTACAAAAATATAAAGTGTGTAACACTTCAAAGAAACATAATATTTGATCTACTCATATCTGTCAATAAAATATTTATAACGATTGACACCATGCACCTCACGCTTTTTTAAAATAAAATAATTTTTTTTATTCACACTATTATTAATTTATATTTATTGGAATTTTTAACACTATTCTTAATTTAAATTTATTTTTTATTTTTTAGTTCGGTTTTCTATAAAAAGCGTGTTTTTTAGTTTTTTTTAACTATTATTTATTTTTATTATATGTGAAAAGTATTTTGTAGTAAATCGTTAAGGTTACTGTATGAAAATAAAAATACTTGCTAAATATTAAGAATTACTTTGATCAGAAACGAATTTAAATTTAAAAACCGTTTTTACCCCATGATGGTAATTTGTCCGTTATGTCAAAAAAAAAAAATCTATGTATAATTTTGGCAGACCACGAAGTAGAAACTTTTGAGTTAAAAATAATAAAATAAGCTATGTGCATCGTATACATCATTTTATAGTTATCTGATATATTACTGGTGATGATACAATTATTTTTCTGCGAGACTCTTTCAACTAGTCTGAAATCCGTCCGGTATTACCCCAAAGCACCTTACTTTCTATCAGATGACTGATTTCATGTCATAGATAGCTCTGCCCATAACTTGGACACAGCGGGGTAGTCAGTGTATTTAAATAGGTAGAAATTATATCTGTAAATGTTATTTTATTTAAGCTCGAATGCATAAATAAGACCTTTGGGAAGTCATAAATAGATCGCTGCAAGACAAAACACCTGGCTTTGTAAAATATTTTTATTGACTTGAATGACTACTGTGTAATGTATTCAATAATATTTCATGAATAGAGAACGTGTAATAACGAAACGACCAATATTATTTTATTTGTTAGGGTAATTATTCAACGCTAAAACTCAAAGCCAATAGAGGTCAAAAATAAATAAAGGTCATTTGCAAGCTTAACTTGCGTTGACAAGGTTTAGAGAGAGAGAGAGGGAGAGAGAGTAAGAAGAATATGTGGAGAAGTTTCTTTCACTGACTGCACAAAAAAGGAGGAGGTTCTCAATTTGACTGTTTTTTTTATGTTTGTTACCTCAGAACTCCATCAAATCTTGACCGATTTGAAAAATATTTTTTTGTTTGAGAAATTATGCCTCTCTTGTGGTTCCATTCAAATTTTATTGACGTATGACAATTATCTCCGGAGATATGGAGATAATCAATATAAACAAATTTGAAACCTTGATGACATCTTTATGACTAGTGGATATTTTCACTATCGCGGCATGTAAAGTCGGTTTTTTCGTTTTGTAAACAATCTTAAACTATTTATATATCCCACTAGCAGCCCGCCCCGGCTTCGCACGGGTAGAACATATATGCCTACAAAATTTGCATCAGTTTGTTGCATCGAATATAAAATATTAACATATTTAACAATCATCGTCATATGTCCACCAATTTACACAAAACCTTAACGAATTATGCACCTAAGACCTAAACCTTCCTCATAAACACTTTGGCTATTGGTGAAAACCGCATGATAATCCGTTCAGATGCTATTGAGATTATTGCGAACAGACAGACAGACGCAGTGATGGACATTGTTTTATAATACTTACGTAGTGATATTGGACGGCCCTTTGGCGTAAAGGATACTTACCCTGATTCTGACCCGAGGGTCGTTGGTTCTAATCCTAGCTATATACCTACCAATGAAAGTTTTATGTGCATTCTTGTATCATGGGTTTTCGTGGGATCATTAAATCTACCAATAATTAAGATATTATGTTTCTTTGAAGTGTCTCACACTTTATATTTTTGTAAATTGTTAAACACAATCCAAAATTTCATCGTACCGACGGGACTCGAACCCGCACCCCCCGGATTACACGTCCAGGTGCTCTGCCAATTAAGCCACGGTTCGATACATCGATACGCCGAAATTAGTGGATTGCATTTGTTAACCCAATTATGTATTGGTGGCGCTATCTATGACTACTTATTACGTAAGTTAATCATTCGGAAGAAATCATTACAGTTTTCAAATCCGACGAGAGATGTTGCACTGCGTAAATCAAATATTATGTTTCTTTGAAGTGTCTCACACTTTATATTTTTGTAAATTGTTAAACACAATCCAAAATTTCATCGTACCGACGGGACTCGAACCCGCACCCCCCGGATTACACGTCCAGGTGCTCTGCCAATTAAGCCACGGTTCGATACATCAATACGACGAAATTAGTGGATTGCATTTGTTAACCCAATTATACATTGGTGGCGCCATCTATGACTACTTATTACGTAAGTTAATCATTCGGAAGAAATCATTACAGTTTTCAAATCCGACGAGAGATGTTGCACTGCGTAAATCAAATATTATGTTTCTTTGAAGTGTCTCACACTTTATATTTTTGTAAAGCCATCTACCTAGCATCAAGGATGGCGCTATCGTCGTTACCTTAATCTGAATCTCGGAAGCGGCTCCAACGATTAAATAAAATTTAGTACACCTACAGGGGATTTCGGGGGCGATAAATCGATCTAGCTAGGAGTCATTTTCAGAAAATTTTGTTTAATTCGTGTTTTTAATAATCAACTTTATTGATAATCAACTTAAAATATGACTCTTACCGACATCTATTGGCGAGTAGAAGTACTGTGTCAGTAAAGCAATTAAGGCCCATTTAGACGGGGAGAGTTTCTCGTACGTTTCCTTACGAGAAACCACTACAGCTACTATCACAACCACTAATCGCTATAACACAATCGTATCAAAATGTTTACATACAGGCAAGAACTAAAATCTCGCCTACGATTATGTCATACGAGATTCGCATATGACTTATCGCTAGGCAATAATCGTATCTTCGAGACGAGAAGAGTTATTCTACTTTGGTGAAATCAGGTCTTAGTTGGCGTTAATGTTCGTAACATGGCGTTGTACTGAATAAGGACGCGGCTCGTGTTTTAATAATTGTTTGGATTTGACACGGTAATATTATATAATAATATCTGGATAGCCGAGCTTTGCTAGCAATTTTTTTTTTGTAAATCGTGTTTCATGTAATTTTTTGGCTCCCAATAATAGTCTTCTTACAAAAGAACAAACTTGGAAAAATTAATCATCACGTCTAGACTCGAACCGGGATCCTTTTGATCGCCATCCGAACGATCTCCCACCGAGCTATCGCAACAATGTATACATATTCTAATTATATTGTAGGAGTTTTACATTACCTGAAAACAGGGATAAATCAACTTTTTCTGAAAATGAAAACCTAGCTAGATCGATTTGTCAATTTATTACAAGAAACGTGATTTCTTTCAGCATTTTTTGCTCGATTTTATAAAATATTGTAGTGTGGTACGGAATCGGAACCCTACGAGTGCAAGTCCGACTTGCACTTGGCCAGTTTATTTGTTTGATAGATGTCTTCATCGAGAGTGTTCTTAGCTTTGATTCATGAAAATTCGTTCAATCGTTATAAAACTATGAGCTTTAATCAACTTTCATAGGTCTGATCAATTCGAAAATCTTCTTCTTCAACGATATTGTAAGAACATGGAAGCATTGACCTGATGCTGGGACATCTCCTGGACTCTACAGAATACTCAAATCCTCACCAACTTACAGCTCAGATTTTAAATGTCGTGTTTAAAGTCATTGGAATGCTTTTAATGAAAAGATTATACATAGATCAGTCGGGGTGGTTTAAAATATTATATTATATATATAGATCATTATTATTTTATACAATAGATCATATAATTATACTATATTGACTTCAAATTGATTGCGACCGGTGGGGATCTACAGAAATGCTAAGCTTAAATAATATTTTCGTAGTAACTATGACCTATTCTGTGGTTTGACTGCAAATATTTTATTAATTTTGCGATGCGTGTATGTGAAATCCGTGATATCTTCTAGAGTTTTCATTAGAATTATATACTGTAAATTTTAATCAATAATATGTGGTCAAGCTAATTAACGTAATTATTTGGATAAGGATTAATATTATATACTTGAAAATAACCCTGGAAGTTATGTAATATTTTTTTACAAAAAATTAGAAATTAAAATGGTTACTGTGAGTCAACCTTAAGAGATAGATATATGCTGTCGCGGACTTTTTTGTAGGTCTTATTAAGTTGTACAACTCTTCCATAGAAAATATTCTTCCATCTGTTTTCAATTGAGCAGCGTTCATAAGAAACGTGTTTTTTCGACCGTTTATTTGTCGACTTCGGTTGAAAATTAGGTCTCCACGAATGTACCTTTGATTTAAACGGGATAATATATAGCCTATGTTCATTTCGAAAGTCCATTCTATATATTAGTGAAAGAATTTTTTAAATCGGTCCATTAGTTTTTGAGCCAAATCACTACAAACATACAAAAATACAAAAATACAAATGTTCTCTCTTTATAATATTAGTATAGATATAGATAGGCTAGCGTTTAAACACCTGGTGGGAAGCGATGATGTGGTCAAAGATGGTGAACACGTTAGAATACTCTGACTTTTTTTTTGGTAGGGTACGCTTCCAAAATGATCTTATTTAAATTTCATCGGTAATCTAAATAAATAATTAAATCGGATCTGGTAAGTATCTCCAGAGATATGACGATAAACGTCTCAAACTTCCTACTAAATTGACTTGAAATTGTCGCGGGGCATGGAAGTCGGTTGTTTTAGTTTTTAAACTGTCTTGATTATTATATATTTCAACATCACAAACTATGTAAGAAAGTGGCAGTATTTATTGTATTTGTTTATTTTGCAACACCAATGTTATCATTCCCGTACATTTCTTTATGGAGATTCGCTCTGAAGCCTTAATGGATTTCCAATATCTTTCACGTATTGAGGTATAAATTCAGACCGATTACGTCTGCAGATAAAACTGTGAGATTATTTTGTTGCGCTAAAATGAACATTGAATGTTAAACTAAGTTGCTGGATAATAATAAACAGTTCATGTGTATGTTTTTATCCAACTTCCAAAAAGGAGGACGTTCTTAATTATTATTGGTTTTTTTATAATTAATTCATTTAATTCAGAAAAATTAAATTCCATATTGTTGTTAGTAAGATAAAGTTCAAACTTATAAGTAATGTTAGTAAAAAGGAAAACATAAATTTATAATTATTAAACACAATGCATGAGTCAGTGCATCACTGTTTCACTAGCTGCACCAGCGGCTTAAGCTTAATTCGTCTGTATTTTTTTTAGTGTATTTTTTAGAACCGCATTCCAAGAAGGAGGAGGTTCTTAATTATTCTGTAGTGTATTCTATTTGTTCCCTTTTGTATGTTCATATATGCGATTAATCCGCCAATTCTGTTATTGTTCCGCTGGGGCTGACAATTTTGGTCTTGAAAGCCCCCAGGAAACGATAAAAAAGTAAACCCTTTTTTACAGTAAGTGTTCCAATAATATCACACCTTTTTACGGTGGTTCAATATTCCTTTTCCGATTATTTTTATGTAATCGATACTTTTTAATTCGTTCGATTCTTGGGTAGTCAAAATTCTGTATAGCAATAATAACTTTTAGTTTAATCATATTTCGTATACGATTTCGCAGTACCTGTTACTTTAAGTTGTGAAAAAAGGTGTAAAACGCGATCACAATTGAAAGATACTAATATTTATTTTCTGGAGCGATAATCGCCCATTCCAAAAAGGATGAGCTATTTGGAAGTCGGTTGCAAATGTTACGTTATTATGAAGACGGTAAAATATAATAATAAAACTAGCCAAGTGCAAGTCGGACTCGCACTCTTAGGGTTCCGTACCACAATACAGTATTTTATAAGATCGAACAAAAAATACCACTATAATTTTTCGCCAGCAAATAATAATAATTAATAAAGATTTTAAGATTAATAAGTTTTTTAAATTGTTTTGAATATATTAAAGACATCCCATACCTAACATAAGAAAAAATATAAAGATTTCATTTCTTATAACGCCATCTAACAAAGGTGTTAGGGATCGGCACTTCAATATAACGCCATTTATGGACGCTTAGGTAAACGTCGAAAAAATACGTTTATTGTATGGGGACCCACTATTATTTTTAACTTTATTCTGTTTTTAGGGTTTCGTAGTCCTGACAAGGAACCCTTATAGTTTCGTCATGTCCGTATGTCTGTCTGTCCGAGGTTTTTCTAAGAGACCGCTAATACTAGAAAACTGTAATTTTGTGGGGGTATGTAAATAAATGACGCCGACAAAGTCGCTGAAATAAAATTTTGAAAAATATTATTTTTTAGGGTAGCTCCCCTATATGAGAAGTGGGAATGAATTTTGTTTTCATCGTCTACCCCATTGCGTGGGGTATCGTTAAATAGGTCTTTTAAAATGACTTCAGGGTTGCTAATACCATTTTTCGATTGAATGCTCCATTTACGAAATATTAAACTTTAAAGTGCAAATTTTTATTTTCAAAGTTCCAGTAGGGCTCCCCCCCCCCCCCATCTAAAAGCTAAACTGCTGGCTTGAAAAATCTGGAAAAATTCGTGCATTTCATGAACTTTAAAGGAAAATTATAGCGGTTAAGATAACTTTATTAGTTTAGCAGTAATAGTCGTTGAACTTGGGTGTTGAATAATTTTGTACCAAATACAAAATCCTTAGAATTAAATCCTTTAAAGTGACAAAGACGGAGTACCGAATTGCTTGTTTATAACGGGTAAAGACTTGCATTGAATAACATGCTACTACGGAACCCTACACTGCGCGTGGCCCGACACGCACTTGGCCGGTTATTAGTATTTGTTGTTATAGCGGCAACAGAAATACATCATGTGTGAAAATTTCAATTGTCTAACTATCACGGTTCATGAGATACAGCCTGGTGATAGACGGACAGACAGACAGACAAACAGACAGACAGACAGACAGACAGTTATTTGCTTTCTTACCAAAATTCCACTGAAAATCTGAAGGTATGACTTAGACAAGACTTTTACTTGCAAACTGACCTGAAATGTGACGTTGACCCATCTCATGAAATTTTGAAGATTTTCAATACTTGACACTGGCTAAATACACTAATCGTGTGGAGCCATAATAAAACTAATTGCATAAAAATGTGGACTAAACTAAGTACCTACGTTTTTTTTCGCGTAATCGCGTAACAAAAGGGTTTGATTGCTCCGCCAATTGTGAAGTGGTAAAATGTTTTTTTTTTATTGGTAGGGTGCATCTCCAAAGTGATCGCATTTAAATTTTAAGCCAACAATATAGGTCGAGCTGCATATACTTTAATTTACCTTTTATAGGGCTCCGAACCCGAAGGGTACCAACGGAACCCTATTACTGAGACTCCACTGTCCGCCTGTTTGTCTGTCTCCAGGCTGTATCTCATGAACCGTGATAGTTAGATGGTTGACATTTTCACTGATGATATATTGCTGTTGCCGCTATAACAACAAATACTAAAAAGAGAACAAAGTTAAAAATTAAAGGGGGTCCTATAGAAAAAATGTGTTTTATATTATAACGCCATCTATGAACGATTTTATGACTTGACTTGACTGAGTTTTTCAACTTTTTTATGACGCGACCGCCTTTGTATAAAAAAAAAATTCGCGACCCCTTACATGCACTGTTTATAATCTATATTTTGTTATATTGCTAGCTTCTGCCCGCGGCTTCGTTCGTGTGGCCTACAGGGAACAAATTACATATTTTTCTTTTGAAACAAATATTATAAGCACTCTCAATCACAACACCTACAAATGCTCTTTAATTAATATTTTCTTTAAAAGTATATTTTCAAACTTTGTTTTTTTTCTTTTACTGAGGCTTTGCAACTCCCCGCGACCCCCTTCGTAGACCCCCCAGGGGGTCGCGATCCACACGTTGAAAAACACTGGTTTACCGTATTTATATTACCTATATTACATATATTACCTATCTTAACACCTTTGCGTTAGCGTTCACAAATTGGTTTTAGAAGTTCGTTACATATTTGTTAGATGGCATTGTTGTAAATGAGCATGTTTAGTATTGACACGGTATTTATATATACTCGTATCGATGTTAAGACTATGTACTTAATTTTTCCGGAAAAATTTGTTCAATCGGAACCCTACGTGTGTGAGTCCGACTCGCACTTGGCCAGTTTTATTTTAATATCTTATAGGCTAGCGTTTGGCAACTACTTATATCGCTTGGTGGTAAGTAACTATTTGGTCAAGAATAGATTCTAAAATGACTCTCAAGGGCTGTGTGCTGCCGGAACAACGTAAGGTTATGGTGGCAGATTTTCTTCTTGATGGTGGTAAGCTACCTCATGATAGCAAATAAGACGGAACATAGATATAATATGCTCCAATCACCAATGAACAAACACCCGTGCTAGGATTTGAACCAGCGACCGCTTGCTTACAATCAAGCCATCTATTTTTCACGCCAACTGATCTCTCATAGTTAATCGTGATACTACATAAAAAGATTATACCGACTCGCCGCTTATCCGGGCTCTATATTTCACTACACATTATGTGTAACACGACGGGTCAATTGTAGGTCAGTTAACAATTAAAACGTGACAAGAATATATACTTGCGTTAAGTAATCCCATCTTGGCACGACAATAAAATATTTATCGATTGCATTATGGAGTACAGTTGCGTGCAACAATGTTTACAAGACTGAAAGTTAACTTACTTATATATATAGTTCCGGTAAGCTTTGGTGTCTGGGAGCCTATCAGAAGACCTGCAATATTTTAAATTTCGTCTTACAAGGGTGTTTTCTTTTCTCTGAAGTAACAAGAATATTATATCGTTTTAAAACTTTACAACGTTGTAATATAATATATAAGAGTATATATAAATATAGAGTCATATTCTACTACTGAAATGTTTGAGATGTTTATCTCCATATCTTTGAAGATACCCATCAAGATCTTGATAAAATGTACTAAAATCTAGCATTTTAGTACTACTATTTAGTGCTCTGCCCTGCGACTTTGCCCGCGTTAAAAAGTAGTCTATGTCCTAATCACCTAATACTGGCAATCCCTGTGCAAAATTTGAGCCAAATCCGTCGAGTCGTTTGACTGTGAAGAGGTCCAAACAAACAAACATTTATGATTGGTGTTAGTAACGCCAATAAGAGATAATATAGGGTATTATCTCATGATAATATAGGTACCATAATAATTCAGAAAAAAAAGCATAATGGTAATAGTTTCCATCAATCATGATATTTTTTTTATTATTTAGGAGAATACATTATAAACCTAATATAGTATAATACCTATATATAATGTTGCTTATTTTCATCAAACTTAGATAGGTAAAGTGGCGGATTAGAATGGTATTTTTAAATAAATAAACAACAATTACGAGCTCCAACCTCCATATTCATTATTTAATAAAAAACAATTTTCTAACAACGGAACAAAACAATCAACATCAATCAAACACCTCTATTTATAATAGAAAGTCGAATGCGAAAGTCAGTTTGTTTACTTTTTTGTTTAGGACTTTTTCACGGTCAAACGGCGGGACCGATTTAGCTGAAATCTTGTACAAAGAGAGCCAGTATACTATAAATTAGGCTATAGAATACTTTGTAACGCGGGGGAAGCCGCGAGGCACAGCTAGCATTATTTATATACAAAACCGAAAATAGCGTTTTTTCGCTTGAAGTGCCGCCGACATAATATAATTGTTGGCTTTGTAAATCTTGATGTTCATTGTCACTTATCCATTCACCAGTACAAATGCCAGTGACCCGGGTAACACGCGCCTTTTCACCGTTAATATTCCCTCCGAAAATATCCTGCATAAATTATTGTCAATCAAATATTCATAAAAATATATTTGAAGAAAAGGATCCGTGAAATTTCGGACTTTCAGAATTCGTAGATGATTCGACACTTCAAGCTTTGCGTATGAAAATATAGAGATAGGCGGTTGAAGATACAATTTTCTGATCTTGCATTACAGAATCAGAGTAAAATTACTAAATTAACTTATTGCCCAATATAATTAATTAATTATACATGTAGTTTAAGACCAAGAAGATTTATACTCAAGCAACGTTTTTAGTTTATACATAAGTAGATGGCCCCGCGGCTTTGCCCGTGTTTAATCCTTCCTCTAAAATCATTTTATCTGTTGCTAAAAATCGCATTAAAACCCGTTGCGTAGTTTAAAATATCTAACTAAGCGTACGCAGAGCGACTTTGTTTTATACAATGTAATAAAGATTATCTACAAACAAGAAAAAGAGCTTACCGTGGTAAGATGATCATGATCAAGGAGAAAATCAACTTACAGCGTTCCAGCAGCGCACAGCCCTTGAAAGTCAGAGTATTCTAGGCCTAGCATGTTCACCGTCTTTGACCACATCATCGCTTTCTAACAGGCGAGACAGTGGTCAAAATCTAGCCTATCAAACATAAAAAAAAACTATAAATACCCATGTCAGTCAGTCCATAGAACAAAATACTAAGTATATTTACATGTCTAGGAGTATTTACTAAAACTCATTCACATTCACAAATGTTGTTGTGTATTATCAAATCATCTTGTTCTCTGGGTGGTAAAGCCAACTCCTACTAAAATACCGATATATTGTAAAACTGTCATAATTCCAATAAAAAATTCACGTCATAAACATTATTTCACGCCAATTAAAGCCTTATTATCTTTAATTCCACGTCATTACATTAATCATCATCAATCATGAGGCGATAAAATAATAAGCGTTTTCATTCTCTATGCACCCCACATCGTCTCATTATGGGTAATGGCGTTTTTGTAGGGCACATGTGCACAAGCGGGATTAAGTATTACAACTTATAGATAATGGAATTGCTTGTACTGGGATGATTATAGATTTTTAACCGCTTTTATAAAAAGGTGGAGGTATTCAATTCGCGTGAATGCAAGCAGATTTAGAACCATTTACTCTATATAGTATTTATTTATATATTATTACAAGTACCTACAATTTAATAAACTAAATATATTGACTAAGACTAATAATTAAAATAAAAACTACAAATAAAAAATGGAATTTAGGTCTATACCGCAGGAGAAGAAATTGTATAGGGTTATCAGCATTTTTATAGATGTGGGAACTCATCAACAGCCGACTGACACATATATAAAAATGTGCATACCCATTTAACTATCGTAACCTATTTTAAATTATCACCACTTACCAAAATTAAAGTTTTTTTTTAAGTTTTTATAAGACTATATTATAATATTTTATTTTAGCTTAGTACATTGTTATGACAGCTTGCCGGCGATGCCCAAATTGTTATTTTAAAATATACGCTATATATCTATCGTATACTTTACGTATACGGTATACTTATATTTGATTTTGTAGTGCAACGAATAGGTTTAGAACTTACGCAACAAAGCCGCATAAGCTTCAGTATCCAGTGACACGCATGTCTGAACTCTTCCTGTTTTCTTTCAATACGGCGTGAGCACGAAGCGATAAATAGAAAAAAGTTGGAGTCTTGACTCGATCACTGTTCCGTATACGTTTTTTTAAAGTACATTTAAGAATTATTTCAGTATATTTCATAATGACACTTAATAGCTTAAATAATTACAACATTGTATTAGTGTTAATGTTTATTTCAATCTAGATAAATATTTTTGACTGATTAAAAAAAGATAGCGTACTCAATTTGTATGAATATTGCTTGTTTCGCAGATCAAACAGAGTCGCGACAAATCCGATTTAATATTAGATATAAGCTATAACTTAAAATGTGCTATGGAATTAACTGTAATAAAATAATATACTTGGTATATTATTTGTACTATTATTTTTTCTGTGGTATCACTAAATAACATTGTAAACAATTTTAAATATGCCATTGCAGTAAAAAATACTTACTTTAATCACCGTCTACCTAACAAATTACTATCAAAGCGTTTTATTAAAATTTAAATGTTAACGGATCCCTAACTTTAACTTTATCTATAGCCCCATTTTCATTGCGCTGTTACAATTTATTATTACAATTACGATGCTATTAGCACTGTTGCATGTTTTTTTTCACCCCAGTATGCGTAATATATTCCTATCACAGCAAGGGAGCGAAGGGGAGCAAAAATGTGCTGATGATATCATGCACCCTGCAAACAAAGTGCAATCGTCTTTCTTTATAAGATAAGTGTATTGGGTCCATTATCTGCTTAAATATTTCGTTAATTTGATATTTGGACTTTCTTATTAAATGCGAATAATTCTAATTTAAGAATTATAGAACTGATTAAGTGAACGTTCAACGCGACTAACTGAAAAGGTTTTAAACTATGTACCTACTTAATAGAGAATGTTATTAAGTAGGTATATAGTTAAAATATACAAAATATTTACCTTTCTGCGAATAAATGCCTTATGAGTAACCATATTTACTCTTGACTACTTACATGCTCTTAACCTTTGGGGCATCTTTAAAAACGCATTTTCTCACGTGTAAAAAACGTCAATCAAACAATAAATAAGAAATATGCCAGCAGAAGTCTTCAACAGACAACAAAAAAATTAAACTCTGACAGCTTGCAGAGTCAAAGTTCCTTTTGAAGTTATGAACCAAAGTTATTGTTTATCCAGTAATATAGTGATTCAAAGTTCTACATGTGGTCTTGCTGTTTATCCTTTCCCTACATCTAAATCATCATCAAGTTGTGAACTCGTAAACCGCTGACCGCCCGGACGATGCAATTTGCCGCCCTGCGGAGATTGTCCTCCAAGGGTTATTATAGATACCTACTTGTTTGTATACATTGGTGTTACTAACAATGTTATTAGATACGGAGAGAAAGTCGCTGTATACTTGGCCCCTTTAAGAAAATATATTAACTACAGAGAGGAAAACCAAGTTACTTCTATCCCTTCTAGGTTACTGATACATGCTCGGTACACAAATCAACATCAAAGTTAATTTTAAATTAAGTTTCGTGAAGATTTTGTCAAGATTTCGGGAAGATAACTTAAATTATTGAGACACTAGCTGTGCCCGCAAATTCGTTATAAAGTATTCTGTGATAATATTAATTTTAATATCTTATAGGCTAGCGTCTGATTACTATCGCGCCTGGTAATAAGCGATGATGCGGTCGAAGGCCTAAAATTCTCCTATTCATTATCTGTGTGCCCAATTTCATCCGAAATTTGAAAGAGTACATACTAAAATTGGTACTTTGTAATTGAATTGTGATGATAAAAATAAAAATGCTAACATACACAAATGTATTAATTTTAATTTAATTGTATAATGATTTGTTTTTAAACTTAAAACAAAAACAAATTAAATCAAACAGTGCTTTAATGTATCTTATCTATTTTATTAAGAATAAAATATACCATAAAACGCGCTACAGTATTTAATTCATAACTCAATTCTAAGTCCAACTAAATTCTTTATGCTTGAGTAAATGCAAAAAGCTTTGATCTTATAGTTATGTTTGTAAAGATAAATGTTATTGCTACCACAACATGTTTATTTTTGTAGTTTTCTGATGTATCTTCTCAATATAAATTGTTAGGTTATATATATACAAGTTTTTCCTCGTATAAACTGTCATCGTCCGAAACGCTCGTAAACATCTGACCGTGTTATTTGTCGCTATGGAAGGAATATTATCGCAGACCCCTTTTTCCGGGCCCTTAAGGCATAATTTTTGTGAAATAAATATATTAAACTCTGACAGACACACCTCACCGACTTTTTACTTTCTTTATCCAAAAGTAAAATATCCACTGGTATCTTGCTATCGCTCTTTCTTGATCCAAAAGTTGTCTGAGAGATAATCGCTTTTGTGGAAAGTGCCGCCCATCGCACTAAAAGTGTTAAGAGTGTATTGTAGATTTAATATATTGTAGATTTTAATTGATATCATCATCATCCTATCTTTGTCCACTGCTAGATATAGGGTAGTACTATTAAGTATTCTGTGACATAGGCCTCAACTATGGCACGCCACTGAGCTCGATCTTCAGCTCATTGTTTCCAACTGCTGTTAGGCAGCTTGCGTATAATCATCATTGCTCCATCGAGCTGGAAGGCGCCCTACAGTACGTTGGCCGAGCCGTGGTCTTCATCCTAAAACTAATTATTAATTGATATACAATAACGAAATTGTTGATAACAGTAAACTTTACAAAATTATATTTACGTTATATATAGCCATTTGTAATGTAAGCAGATTCTAATTATTTTATTTTGAAACTGGTTGAACATGGCTTGGCAGAGTCAGACGGAAGTGTTCGTTTTGATAATATAACGCAATAGTAATAAGTAACACTCATTAGTAATGAGTACGTACCTGTGTAGTCTAAATTGGATATAAATTCTTATATCTTACAATAACGATAAAAAATAAAAAAACAAAATATTTATTTCTCCCAAATATTGCCTCTATAGGATTTATCGTCAAAGATCACAAAGTATTACCAAGCAAGTATGTTAGGGCGTGTCCCGTAATCTCCACCTTAGCGAGCACATCATGTAAATACCACCTATGTCTCTATACATCCTGTATCCTTGGTCGCCTAGCAACAACTAATGGCTCACCCTCACGACACTAGTTCACGGACACTTATCGTTATCGTAATAAATTGGTCTGGAATTCTCGCAATAACTTTCTGGGGATACGCAATAAAAATGTTGATGCGGTATCCCTTAGTGATAGAGCGTCTATGAGCTTTGATGTAGTACTGTGTATTTACATAATCGTTCCGGTCGCCCGCAACTTGTCCCTGTAAGTTTTTGATTCCCTCTTCTCCTGTCTTTATTGTTATTTTATTAATAAATGCGTATTTGCTCACGTCTAGACTTCTATTCACGTTATCGATTGAAACGACAAGAATATCAACGTTCCTGGAAATCGAAACCGTTTTATTCTATTTGCACAATAAAGGGAAGCGATCCCCATATTTGCGTTTATCTATCGCAATATTGCACCCAAAACCAACAGAAACGTCGAAATGTGCCATAATATAAAATGTAAACACGGAGCCGAGTCCCCGATTTATTACCCGGCGACTGATGATGATATATCGACGTCGGCTGCTGTGTTGATCGTCACTTACCCTACCCTTATCACGGAGCATGTAATTTCGGATTCATTGCCCTCGGGCCGACCGCGCCGCCCGCGTCGACCACTTTTATTAAAAGAAACATATTTCATATTCTACATTTTTTTACGTCGTGTAGGCTAGCTTTTAGCCACTATATCACCTATTGGTAAGTGATGATGTGGTCGAGGATGGTAGCACGCTAGGCCTAGAATGGGAACTGTCTCTCAACGACAGCTGCGGGAACAAAATAGATGTTTTAGCGACAGATTTTCTAACTTGAGGGTGGAAGCTGGCCAGTCGGTGGGCTACTGTGAAATACGCACATATATTAAGGATTTTTTTTTTATTGCAGGGCATGAGAGGATGAGCCATGGAATCACGCAGCGCGCCGCCAAGCCCCGACGAGCCGGGGAAGGCGGTGTTCGACTCTGGGTGCGGACGTTATCCTCATCAGCCTTCTCTGCAGAGAACGTTCGCCAGCTGCCGTGAGACGGCGCGCCCTAGACCGCATCATCGCCATGCGGCTTCAGAACCGGCACAACCGGACGATCGCGTACTCATAACTGCCGAAGTACACGACTATCCTTCCTCTGAATCTGGAATAGCAGCGGACTGCCCGCATCCACATAATAGCAACGCTGACGATAGCCCGTCCTACAATATATCCGATTACGAAGGAACTTCCAGTTATAGCCTCAGGCACACTCCAGATTACCACCATACGATAGACTGTAAGCACCGACCGGTAGATTATAATCGCAGTCATACTCCAGATTACAATCACGGTCATGGCTCGGACTGCGATCGAGGGCATCGTTCGCAAACATCTCGGCGGCCTCATAGGAAGCACAGGCGGGAAGAGGATGACGGAGCTCAATCGCTCGATGAACGATGCGCTCGAGATTTAGATGAAATTTTACCGGCTAGACTTGCGGCCGTTAATTTATCTAGGGAACCGCCTCCACAAACTTGGAATAGGAGTAATATTGCAGCTACGATGGAGCGATTCGAACCAGTAGATTACTCTTATGCCTACTATGATCACCATTTATCGATGCCTTCGTCGTCGAGGAAGTCAAATCGTCAACGTGGTCGAGGTGGTATACCGCGCGAACGCACTTCTCGTCACAACTACGTGACGAGGTATGGCACCGAGGAAAACATTTATGAAGAGATCACAGACGGCTCGAGGACGTGTCCCAAGCATCGATATGTTCCAAGGCAGTCCCTTGTTTCATTGGATAGGAGTGTTGTTGAAGAAGAGGTACGTAGAGTAGAATCAAGGCATAAAAGGATCCTTGGAGAGCTGAACCTAAGTGTTGAAGCGATGTTGATGCCCGAATGTGAATCGCCAGATTCGGAGCGAGCTGAGGATAGAGATAACATTGAAGAGTTATTACGAGTGGGTCCAACGGATGAATTGCTGTCGCCAGCGAGTTGTAACCCGCCGGATTTAGATAGTGGATTCAGTGGAAGCAGTAGCGGCGCGAGCTACGTGGGCAGCTTGCGGCGGAAACCCACTGGATCCGTGCCTCACTTGCCCGCAGTAGCCTACGGAACCCGAGGGGCCGGAGTACGCATCCTAGGAGCCGACGAATGTGGCGCTCGGTGCAGGGATGCGACGTCACCTCGAAGTTCTAGCTGCGGAGATGCCAAAACCAGCGGTTTCTGGAACAAAAAGACATGGAAGAAAATATCAGGATTCTCCAGTTCGAACAGCATCAACAAGGCTGGCCTCACAGGTGGGTAACATTTACGGTAGTCCTTTATTTGCATGCTCTAGCTGTCAAACAAATGCAAATTATGCTTTATATAATAACATACTATTATTTAACTTCTGTATTTAGCTCAAACAAAACGACATAAACAAAAAACATTCGTCATATAGGCCACAATTTTATAAATCCATCACACGTAACAACAAAATAAAATCTAGAACAAAAATGCACGAGTATAAAGTCCCATTCTCACATAAAACGTGAATGAATCCGAGCGGTATCAAGTCATGAAAACCCTGAGAGCATCACTTCTTTTTTATTTCGCCCGCTTTCGTCCGCCCATAGGCGTTTTTCAGATGGACGCGCGCGCGTGGCTCAATGTTTGTCGTTTTCATTTTGGTTTGTTTGTTTGTTTGTTTTGTTAACGGTACCGCGTTTTGCATTGCAGGTCTGCTCGTTAGGTACACTTTCCGGCGTAAGTCCGGCTCGCAGGGCTCTCAGGGCAAGCGGCGTGCCGAGCCCGTCAAATGCGATGCGTGCCTCTCTCAACGGTGCTAGCCGCACTATGGTAAGGGTCCCACACACTTCACACCTTGCTGGCAGAAAGTACAAACATTCAACTAAAATGCATCATCATACATTTACATGAGTTTGCCTTTCTTGCTTTCTACCAGTAAATATTATTTTGTTTATTTTTATCTTCAGTTGGCAAAAGCGCGTCCATAAAAAATTCATCGCTCAGTTTCTCTGCTGAGGATTTCCGATTCATTTTATTTTTTTGTTTTTCGGTCATAAATAAATCATTACAAGACTTACCAAGTAAATTTATATGTTAAAATGTAATATTAAAGTGAAAGGATCGCGTCGCGATGCGGTCGGGTCAGGCGATTAATGAAGTCAATACAAAGTTCTCTCATTAAGGTATCTCCGATATTACTTCTGCAACTTCGGCTCGAGATAAGTATTGTTCCGCAAGAACCGAGACAATAGCGTGAGCTACCACTTAATTAAGCCCGTCGATAGGGTATAAACTATAAACAGGCGGGAACTTCGGATTAATCCGCCAAGACAAACACTAATTATGCCTCGGCGGATATTTATTAGATAGTTTAAATGAAAATGTCTTGGTTACAGATGAGTCCTGTAGGCCAAGCAGAGCTAAATCCAGAACATCTACTATACCATACAGGTTAATAACATTTTCCTTTTATGAAATACTAACAAGCTCATAAATATTTAGCATCCTTCGTGCTTTGTTAAAGTTTTAAAATGAATACATCGAAGCCGGGAGTATAAAGTTCGTATCTAATATTTACTTTTCTTTGTTATAGCTACTCCAACGGAAAACTGGTGGTGCCGCTGGATTCCCTAGCACAAAGCTGAGGGGTCGAGACCCCTCGTGATCCCCGCCTCGAATTCTTTGGAGGGTCTGCTTAATGCGAAAGGATATCGGTAGACATGCAAATAAATCGATTTGTAGGGAGCAAGAGAATGCTTAGGCGAATATCTAATTTATGCATCAGAAAGTGAAGCTGGTATTTTTTAAGTTCCTAGAGCATATATTTAAATCGACCGAGGCGCACTTATCAGATTTATTAAAAGCTGGCTTCACTTTTACTAAAATTAGACGCAATTTTTTCCGTGAGTGCTAAAAAGATTAATGTCGAAGTAAATGTGAAAAGGAAACATTCCATTTATCGAATGGCGAGAAATTTCAGTTACATCAGTCTTAAAGACGACTATTTTAAGCAGCTGTTGTACATAGAGTTGAATGTTAAGGGAAGGTATACGTCGAAGTGATAGAAAAGCCTAACTAATTAATTATTTGAATCGTTACGACGATCGTTTCATAGAAACGTATGACTACACCGACTTGGAAAAAAGGATGGCACTATATAGTATGAACTCATAGTCATTTTAAAGATTCCGACATTTGATTATAAACTACCGAGTATTTATACTCACTACTATTAGATGTCGACTGTTTCGACCTAGGTTTCGTGCATGTCCGATGCACTTCCTCGGGACTTTACGCAGCAAGATCACGACGTCAGTGGTCGTCGCCTAGCCTAGGTCGAAAATCCAGGTAGAGACAGTTAAGTAGACAACAAACAGTGGTGAGTATAATAGTCGGTAGTTTATAATCATCATTCAAACTCACAATAAGTATAAATCAAAAATTTCGACAGTTTTATGTGACGCTGGACGGTGTAGGATTTGATGCTTAAAAATAAGTGGCTGTATGAAAAGATGTACTGTTAATTACATTTTAGTTAACGAGCTTCATATTCCTTTCAGAACGACACTAGAAACTTTTTGTTACTTGTACTTTCAACAAACGTTTTGTCTATAGTGCCATATTTTTTTTCCTAGTTAAATACATTGTTGTTACTTATCAATTTTTAGTAGTTAATAGGTGATGAAAAGGCTGATATCAGGTGAATCGGATTTTGTATGATAAAGGATGCTGCCATTTTAGTCAAATGATTTTTGGACAGTTTTTTGAACCATTTTCTACATCTTGCGCATTGAGTAATTGTATATTTTAATAAAATTAATAAAATAACTAAGATTTAAAGCTCGTTATTTAATGAAAATATTTTTGGGTTAATTGTTATTATCTACACAGTCGCTTTATAAAAATAATATTTAAGGCTTCTAGAAAAATGTTTGGAGGTGGATATTCGTTTTTGGCTACAAAATTGCCAAGTTTTATTTTGAAAATCTGAATGTACGTATTGAGTGTGTCCTTCTAAAGTAAGATTATTCTACGTTTGCATGAAAATGGGTAACTTAATACCAAGTTTTAAAAACTTTTACGAAGTTCTGTAATAATATTATGTTGAAAAATTGGCATCTAAAGAATAGTAGGTTTTAAAGGTCCAATTTATTTATTATCTGGTCTGTGTAGTAATATATTTGTTGCGTAAACTTTAGTGTAAATTTTTTGAAACATCACTGTTAATAATTGTTAGAAAATAGTTGTATATTTTGTAAATAATTAAAAATGGTGCACTTTTTGGTTACATCCTGTACATAAATACGTATATGTTTACAATCACTTATGCATTTAGTTTTATTTAATGTGAGACAATGTTATTCCAAAATAATGTAAGAAATATATTAAAAAACATTTTAGTCCAGCTATAGATAATTTATCACGACATTAAATATATCATACATGATTTTTTGGATTCAAAAATCAATCATGTAATTTCATTACAAATATATTCTACTCGTTTTCAGTGTCACAA
This sequence comes from Cabera pusaria, assembly GCA_954871355.1. NCBI lineage: Eukaryota > Metazoa > Arthropoda > Insecta > Lepidoptera > Geometridae > Cabera > Cabera pusaria. The sequence goes on from OX940897.1 coordinate 12,513,744, forward strand.
ATTATATTTTTTATTTTTTATATTTTTGTTTACACTTATCCTAAACTTATCAACTTCTGTACAAAATATTTTTCATCAACATCTGTAAAATCTACAATATTTTTCGTATATTCGCTGAATGAGGTGGAAACATACGACATATTAAAATCATTGTAATGTAAATAGTTAAGCATCAATGTTTGTTTTGTCAGTGAAATGGTCTAATATTACCGCCCTAAGATATCCGACTGATAAGACGTAAATTAGTCTCAATGTTAACATATTTCTTTGTCTGTAATTTAGTGATCGTGTTCAAGTCAAAAGAGATTTTTATTAAATAAATCGTGAAAAATGGTTTGCTTTTATTATTTGTAGGACACCTTTCCCTTTATTTAGTAAAGGTAGACAAGAAGAAGAAGCTAGACGTTTATTAAGAGATAGTAAATGCGTTAGGTGTTGGACAATTGTCCGATTCAATTCAGTTAGCAAAAATGCTAACTTTTTTTTTAAAGGATAAAGGTAACAACTCACGAGGCTCGCCTGATGGTAAGCGATGACGTCTACCTATTACAGATAACTGGTGAGATAGTGAGATTTTTATTAAATAAATCGTGAATAGTTTGCTTAATTTATTTGTAGGATACCTTTCCCTTTATTCACATAAGATACACAAGAAGAAATGATAATAGAAATTTAAATAAACTGGCCAAGTGCAAGTCAGATTCCCACTCATAGAGTTCCTTCCATAACACAGTAGTTTACAGTATATTATAACTATAATTTTGCCACCAAAAATGTACTTTGTTTTAAATAGTGTTTGTATGAAAAACAAAGTTATATTTGCGGTTGCTATATCTCAAAAACTGCTGAATATATCTCGTTCAAAGTAATTTTCGTTGAAAGTTTTTATTGAGATCTACAGCATATGTTTTTTTTTAGATTTTTCACTACCTTACTTTAAAAGTTAAAGGAGGGGGGGGAAACACACTTTTTACCACTTTAGAAGTGTGTATCTTTCAAATGATTGACTTTGAGATAAATGGTGTTAGGAACCTCAATGTCATTTTAAAATAACCGGCCAAGTGCGTTTCGGGCCACGCACAGTGTAGGGTTCCGTAGTAGCCTGTTATTCAATGCAAGTCTTTACTACTACTAACTAACTAGGTACTCCGTCTTTGTCACTTTAAATGATTTATTCTAAGGATTTTGTATTTGGTATAAAATTATCCAATACCCAAAATCAACTACTATTACTGCTAAACTAATAAAGTTATCTTAACCGCTATAATTTTCCTTTAAAGTTCATGAAATGCGCTATTATCACGAATTTTTCACGATTTTTCAAGCCAGCAGTTTAGCTTTTAGAGGGGGGGGGGGGGGGGGGACGCCCTAATGGAACAAAAATTTGCACTTTAAAGTTTAATATTTCGTAAATGGATCATTCAATCGAAAAATTGTATTTGCAACCCTTAAGTAATTTTAAAAGACCTATTCAACGATACCCCACACGATGGGGTAGACGATGAAAAAAGAATTTATCTCCACTTCTCATATACGGGAGCTTTATTTCAGCACTTGGTCGGCGTTATTTATTTACATACCTCCACAAAATTACAGCTTTCTAGTATTAACGGATTAACGGTCTCTTAGCAAAATCTCGGACAGACAGACAGACAGACAGACGGACATGACGAAACTATAAGGGTTCCTTGTCAGGACTACGGAACCCTAAAAACCTATCTATAGACTCCCCTCCCCGCACGTATAGGTTTGATGACACCATGTTTTTTTGTGTCAGTTCCATGTATGGGGAGAGCCCAGCACTCTTTAGTCTTTTATTTTTTAAATTTTTTATTGAAGTCGTAAAGACCATAGTCTTACCATAGACCAAAGAAGTTTCGGAATAAAGTGGCATATAAGTGTGATATACGGACGGACAGACAGATACACAGACATGACGAATCTATAAGGGTTCCGTTTTTTGCCATTCGGTTCCGGAACCATACAAACTGATACCTGGTGAGATATTAGTTAAATAGGTAAAAAATATCTATTTTATGTAAAGAAATACCACAAATTAATTCTTGGTAACTTTTTTGAGGTATTTTTCTGTAAGGTTCGCAATAAAATACGTAGACATTTTGCCAATAACAAAGTACCATGAATACATTGAAAACTAAGATGTAAAAACAACACAGTTGATTTTGTTGACTGCCGATGAGGTGTAAAACGCTTACGGATTGGTTTAGGTAAACTTTGTGGAAAATTTGGTGAGGCTTCGACTTCCAATTTGGAGGTCACGCGTTCAAATTACTCATTAATTCTGAAAGCATGGTCTTGCAAGTGTTTTAGGATGAAAGGAGACGTCAAATCCTGGTTTAGCCAGATTCTACTTTTGACCATCTCTTCTGTGGACTCGGTGAGGAACTAGCCTCTAATCAGGCGTAGGTGGTATTAGTACTACAAGTGGGATGCTAATGGAATATTAGGTTCGTAGAGCATCCCACTTGCAGTGTAATGCCACCCGAGCATGAATTGTAGAATTTGTAGGTAGTTTAGCTTGGGATAAAAATAAGATAATGGACTGTTTCTTTGAAGTGTCACACACCTTATATTTTTGTAAATTGTTAAACACAATCCAAAATTTCATCGTACCGACGGGACTTGAATCCGCAACCTCCGGAATAACATGTTCCGTTGCTTTGCCAATTAAGCCACGGTGCGAAGTATCGTCACGACGAAATTAGTGAATTGCATTTTTGATCACTATCTCACTTGATATTCAGGGATGATGCGATAGACGATGTAGCACGCTTACCTAAAAGATACCTGATTATGTCAAGACTAGTTTTAATTTAACTCATATTTAAATGTTGTAGTAAGTAAGTTACTCTACTAAGACGCGAGGGAGTTACGGTTGAATTCTGCGCCAGTCAAATCAAATAATAAAATTATAATAAAGTAAAAATCTTTTCTTAACACAAGCTTTTTATCAGACTTTTTATATATACATATTATGTACTGAAAAGTACTTATAATAACAATTTACTAGCACAAATTTAACTCCAATAAGGAGTTCCGGTGGCTACAGACCAGCTTCAACATCAGACCAGCTCGATGGTACCTTATCATTGCATTATCACAAAAGATACGCAAGTATACCAAATTTGAGTCCAATCGAACGGCAGAAATGTAACATCGTGAGGTAGTGGTCATCCCCTACCCATTTCTGCATGAATAAAGCTTCTAAGATTTGACCTAAAAATACTAACACGGTAAGTTCAATTACAGCTTGTACAAATAAAAGTTTTTTTTTGTAAACCACTTGTCGTAAAAAAAACAATCAAAATAGCTTGAGATCTATAATGCCACAGACAGACACTTAGATACGTTCACCTCATAAAACCTCTCTTTGTTTTATTCGGAGGTAGGTAGGTAAATAAAATATGCTCCTTAATTTTTTGAAACATACTTTATTACATAATGTAATAGTTGATGTACCGGATCTGTTTTCAATTCATCTTGTTTATTAATCACTAGAAATACAATACTTGCTACATATATATATATATATAATATATATATATATATATATATATATATATATATATATTATATATATATATATATATATTTAGATAAAGCTGTTATAGGAATATAACATTGAATGATAACAATATAATTATACATTTACAGTAAGCGCCTAGACAAAAAGTATACAGAAGAGTGCTACTGAAAGGGTCCCCAAGATACTATACAGGCTATGCCTAGTTTGGGACCCGCCGCTAAAGGTCGATGTTGCTTTTTGTGTGAGCTATTTTAATTTCTTCTATGTAATTGGCATCTTTATGTTAATTGTTTACCTGTGAAATAAACTATTATTTATTATTTGATTTTAGTGATACGTATATCTAATCTGTCAATAAAGTACAACATAATGCAATAGACAAAAAATTATAATTATGGTATAATAATTAAATATTCGCTGAATTTGACGATATTACAAAACATTCATCAATGTAGATGCTGACAGCTCCCTTAAATACTGCGAGTTAATTTATGGTTTTAATACTGTCAGTGGCGGATATCGATTGTCATTGGAGGATTACAAACAACTGCGGCTACTGGATGGTATTTGCTAGCTTTAGTAATATCTAGAGCCAGGTAGGTGGCATGGGATTACATAACTTATTTAAGACAAAATATATATATTTTTTAATACAGATAATCAGACACGGACCACTATCCAATTCCCAACACGTCTTTGAAGCTGGCTAGCACAGAATATCATACCGGAACTCAGCAAACCAATGCAACAATTCAAATCAAATCAAATATATTTATTAATTTTACAAAAATAATGGAAAATTATACATTTTATTAGCACAATAGTTGACATAATATAAAAATGTTGCACATAATATAGCTAAAGCTGCATAACTCTGCGCTAGACTGAAAGCCTGTATTGCAGATATATGCTCCCCCTATATAAAATGACAATTAATTAATTATTATATTGTATATTACAATATACAAAACAACAATTTACATAACATTATTTAATTTATAAGTTGATTCAAATGCCATGCAGTGTTTAAGTTCGTGCATGAGTGTTAAGTATGTACTCGTATGTGTGTATGTTTCAGCATGTGAGGTTCTATGTTTAAAGACCGGGAAAACATTATTTTTACGTCTTTTGGAATAGGTGCACTTGGATAATGACAATGGACCTAGTTTGTGCTGTTTCACTAAAAGCCTTACGATGAAAATCTTCCTAACTGAGAGTACATCTAATTCTTGATATAGTTTAGAGGTAGGGTATCTGTATGGGAGAAAATTACTTACCTTAAGAATGGCTCATTGAGCTATTGACCCCATGACTAACACTTTCGGGCTTACTTAATATTCCATCTTGCTTAACGCGATGATTTCGATCAGTTAGGTAGTCTGTAACGTAATGGAGCCCTGATGTGGATGGAACCTAAAAGAGGAAATATGAACACAGACAATATAATATGAAAGACGGGTTATTACAGTTATATTACTATAGATTCTACCATACTCTACGATACTTATCTAACACTTAGAGTTTATCACTGCTCTTCTACAGAAATCCTCTATATAGACCTTGTGACGTATATCAATTCATTAGCCAAAGTCTGCATCTTAGCTTGTCGCAGCTCCTCACGTATGAACATCATTTGTGACGTATATCAATTCATTAGCCAAAGTCTGCATCTTAACTTATCGCAGCTCCTCCCGTATGAACATAATTTGTGACGTAGCTGTTGGTGAGCCTTCGGACCCATGCCGATGGTCAGTTGAGGGTCTATGCCCGCTAGCTGCTGGTCGAATCTGGCTCCCACATCAGCTTCCAGGACGGCAGCATCTATCATCATTATATCGTATTCTTTGCTCACGTTAAATTATGTTTCCCCTTTTTGAAACATTTTTCAGTACATTTCTTTTCCCAGACTGACTTCTTTGTTTTTTTTTGTTCCCATGGCATCGTGACCCGTCATAAAGAAACAAATCGTTTTAATACAAAAGAGTATATGTATGATATATGAAAATGTATGAGGTCGTTAAAGATACGCCACAAGTCATTAAACAGTCGGAGTTCTGATCCACGGATACCTAACTTCTCCAGTTTCTCAACAAGCAGTGGAATAGACACAGTGTCGAACGCCTTTGCAAGGTCGATAAATATTGCAAGACATTTATCGCCTTCGTCCAAACTTTTAACAACAAATTCCGAGAGTTCTCCCACAGCGTCAGCGATTGATTTGTTTTTCCTAAAGCCTAAATTGCTGTGTTGAAAAAATAGTATAATAAGTAATAAGTTCAAGGTATGGTTTTATTTAGTATATGTTCAAATTTTTTTGAGAAAACTGGTAAAATAGAAATAGCTCGGAAATTACTTATGATATTTTTTACTCCGCTTTTATGTATAGGGATAATAATTGACCTCTTTATGGCGATATACCTCTTATGAAGGCTTTGGGGAATCGACACGTTTTTAATGATATGTTGCAAATATGGAGTATTAGTCCTGACAGGATTTCTTTATTGTCTTTAATAACTCTTGAAGTTATATTGTCTATATCTGCAGTATTACTAGTTTTTAGAGAATTTATTATTGTAATGATTTCATATAAATCTGTATCAAGTAGTGAAAATGATTGGGATGAAATAAATTCTGACATATTAGGTGATGAGGTGTGGTAAGAAATTGGAGTAATATTGCGAGCTAAAGTTCTCCCAACAGACGTAAAGTAGTTGTTAATTAGATTTGTTGTTTCTAGGGGCTCGATGATATACTCAACAGTTCCTGTGTACTAACTATATTAGTCTTGCGATATGTTATTTTGTTTATGACGCGCCAAAGTTCTTTAGCATTTTTTGCTTTCTTGATTTCTGAACGTTCAAATTGTTGTTTTAGCCGTAGTAATCGCGTTAGGTAGTTTCTGTATCTTATATAAGTGGTTCTTAAAGTATCATTATTATTGTCTTTTTTTAAGCTTTTTTGTGCATTTTGTCACGATTCCTCATACATCGCACCAGACCTGGGGTAATCCACGATTTTAGAGGGGTTTGTCGTCGAGAGATTGGCATGGTTATAGCATTAGCCTTTATTATATCTGATACCATACTGCTAAGAAGCCATGCAGCCTCATCACATTCGTCAGAGGCAATAATTATATTTGAGAAGTTTGGACTATTAAGCTGTTTTTTTATTCCATGGTAATTCAGTTTATTGTAACAAATATGATGCCTTTTTACATTATTTTTGGTGTTCAAAGAAAAAAGAATAGTATCATGGCTGTTTTTTATAATCACAGTGATAGAATTATTATTAGATTTTAGTAGTACATGATCTAAGCAATCATTGGAACGTGTAGGTAGATTATGAGTCGGCTTGAAGCCCATGGACAGAGATGAAATCCAGGTAATTATTAGTATGTCTAAATAAGGAATTAGGATTAATGTCACCAATTACAATAATAATATTATATTTGACGAGGGTGGTTAAAATATTATCTAGAGAATTGAGAAACCTGTCAATGTTTACATAGGACGGGGGTCTATAAATAAAAATTATAGCAATACTGTTTTTGACAGTCGTTATGACGCAATTTGCTTCACAAAAGTCAGGTTTATAACTATTAAAACATATGTTGCTTTTGGTATGAACGACAAGTCCATCATTTTGATTATGTAGCCGAGTTGACGTGATACTATTATAGTTGTCCACCTGTGGTATTAAAGGATTACAAGACAGCCAGCATTAAGTGAGTACACTCACATCTGGCACGATTACAAATTTTTGTAATAAAGCAAAGAAATCATCAAAATTACGTGACAGGGATCTTATATTTTAGGTTATTATATTGTCTTTGTTAGTTTTTATATAAGAGCAGCAGGCTTCAGGCTCACATATGTGTGACTCAGAAATATACATAGTATCTAAATTATCAGCGATGTCGTAGACTAAATTATCCATTATAAGACTTTAAGTTAAGACAGTGGCTCAAATGTACCATGAAACAGATTTCCCTGTTGGAAATCATGAGACAGTTAAACAGCGCAAGAACTTCGTTGTGAACGAATATAGTTGATATGGTAACCAATTATACCAATGTAGCATAGTCCAGAAGGAACGGTAGAGCAATAATAATTATGTGTCGGTGGTAGTATCCAACTCATATGACTGAACGATCGAATAAAGTAATGCGAGTGATTATGAAATGTGTATCGATTTGTATAGAGTAATGTGTGTTTATGGTTTGAAATTAAGCTTTGCTTATGTGTATATAGTACAATTATAAGGAGTATGAAATATACATATACGCAAAAAAGCTGAGAGTTTCGCATTACATTTTTATATGTTACTTTTCTTAAATAATATACTTCTATGAGTATGAATATAAAAAGATGCAAAGTGATATATATGATATAAAAAGATGAAGATTTGTGCGCAGAGCGCAGATCTAGTCATTTAGTAGTCCGCAATCCGTCGATGTCAGACTCCTTGTCTACACGTATTAGAGGTGAATAATAAGGTATATAAGGTATAAGGTAGACCACTCCATTAGAAGTCCAGCAATAAAAGAAGTCCTAAGACTGCAAATTCTCGAGCTAAATAGAACAGTCTCTTGGACTTAGCTGTTAACAATGCAGATGCATAAACAGGTTTATTTGGTCCTTTGATCTTCATGTGTGATGAGTTTAATTTTTTATCAGACTTCTTCCCTTTGTTAAACTTCTTCACCGCACTTAGCACCTCTTCCTTTTTTATAGCAATAGTGAATTCAATGACAACTGGCCTGTCTGAATCTTTTTTGCTTTAATTCTGAATATGTCCTTTATATCAGATTTTTGAATGTCTGTATTCAAAACTCGTCCCAGTTGGACCACATCGTCGCTTAGCTGGGGGTTTGTTTCAGTTGGTTTAAATGGGTCAAGCTTGGAGATATTGCGTATCTCTATGCAGGTAAAGCGGAATCACCGATTTAGGTAGTCTACTTGTTCTTCCAAGGATTGAATATATTTTTCGTCATCTGCCCGTTCATTTTTAAGCTGCGCTATTTCATCAGCAAAAGTGTCCTGTCGAGTGGTCATGAACTCAAAACTCTTCGTGAAATCCGCGAGCTCTGATCTAATGGAGTCTATCTTAGTGTTAATCGACTTTTCAATTGATTTTTGGAAAGCGCTAAGTTTTTTGTCTTGTTCATTTGTAAAGTTTTGGAATAGGATACGCATCTCTGCAATAACCGAACGATTCTCGCTATCGTCATCGTCATCACTTTCGTATTTCTTTATACCTTGTCGGCTAAATTTTTCGGAAGGTTGTTTATCCTGGGTGGCACTAGAGCACGGTTGCATGTCAGTAAGATTTCTGGACCCGGACGTGGTGGTTGAAGGCATTAAATTTGAGCCCGGAGTAGACGGAGGGGTACGTCTTAGCGGCATAATGTGATAAGAACCGTGACCTGTATTTTTTATCTGAGTATCAGCAGTAAAGATGTAGCTGTTATATATTTCTCAGGCGTTATAAACCAAAGGCGTTTGCCTAGTAAAATTTCACAGTCACTCGATTTATAGTGTAATGAGGGTACCTGGATAAGAAGACCGGCATAGGAGTCGTAAAATCGTAATTGATTTGCAGATTATTCACCAAAAACAGAGGTTGGCTGGAAGCACTGAGGTGGTATTTCTGCTCCCTTACATTCCCGAAGACAATTTACTTATATGGATCATATTTATATTTCATCATTTATTTATTTAATGTTGTCGTGTTAATAAGTGTAAATAAGTTAATAGTATGTTCGAAATTTACAAGCATTTTGGAGGGTAGTTGGAATAATCTCCATCAATACTTTATATGCGGTGGACATTGCGTTAGCGGATCGCGCCAATAGCACGTTGTTCTCATACCTGCCGAACGGTTCCTTACCTTTTAACCGTGGTTCCTGTGACCCCTTATTTTACTCCAAAGTGCTGCCTGTTGTGTAATTTTACAACTGCAACACCATGAGTGCTGTTGATGCGTTGCCGAAATCTTCGCATCTCTAAAAACTCACGCCTCTATAATCTTTAAATATCACTGAAAATCGGTATGCACCACAGATAATAGGCGTAGTCAACGACCTGTTTTAATTATCAATAAAATACACGGCTAAATCACACGAAAATAACCTACCTAATTTATATTTAACCCTCCAGCTTCCCGCTGTGAAAGTTCCTCAATTTGTTTTTTAAATCGCTGCTCCCATTCATTAAAAGCTCTCATATTAAACCCTAAAATACCACATCAATGAGTATAAAATTTCGCTGTATAGGGGAGGTTTCACTGTTCTCCACAATGGCTTAATTGTTTAATTGCCAATAAAAATAAAAACGGAGCATTCGTTAGTTACAGCTGCCGTCAAAATGATTTGCCGGCTATTTGAGTTTGGTATTGATATGATCAATTTTTATTTAGATCTATAATACGCTACGAAGTAAGAAGAAAAAAAAATTATAAAAAAAAAACTTTAAAAGTAGTCTATGCAGCCTGCATTTTAGGCATTGAAGTCAGTCAGTAATAGGGTTCCGTTGGAGGTAGGAGGTGGTTTGCAGGAAGTAGAAGCATATTATAACATCCGCCTAACTTGCTACCCCCTAAAATTGATGTCGGTTAATGTACCATTCCTACCAATTTCTCACTTATTTAGATGATTTCATTGTTAATGTTCAAAACAAAAAAATCATATCTCAGAAACCTTTCCTTCAAGAGGGGGGGGGGGGCTCTGCCCCTTCCCCAGACCCCCTACCCCCTACCCCCCCAAGTCAAATACTACAAGTGTTACTTTTATGTACAATTATTATTAGATTGTAACAGAGTAAGTAAGTAGTCCACGATGCATATGTCACAAACTCACTGAAAACATTTCTATGATTTATCTCACCCTCACAAATTTGTCAACATATATCAGCATTTAAAAAAAAATCCGCATACATGACACAACAGGAGAGAAAGGAGACAAAGCCTCACGCAACATCAGCCATCCGTATGGTATGCCCAAATCCCATCGCGCTATATTGATATTAATTGGACGACACAGACCGCCCTATTGGGAATGAACAACAGATTAATAAAGGAATAAAGGCCAATCTCGATTGTAGGTATTCCCTCAGAGAATTTTTGAGATACGCGTCTAATAAATCTTACCGACAAAGGATATGTTTAGGGTTTCGTACTTCAAAAATAAAAACTCTTAAGATTATTTCGTTGGCCGTATGTCTGTTTGTTAAGACTCTTTTCCGAAAGAACGTGTACACGTGACCGTTTGTAGGATGTGTAAAAAATGTATGTGTAGGTTTTCGGCCTCTTGAAACTACTTATATAAAAAATCTAGCTTCTAAGTTAACACCATAACAAAAAAGTTAATATATGAAATCAATCTTTTAATTCGTAAATAATCGAAATCTGTAGTGTAATAATTGCCTTAGAAACGATATTTTAAAACAAGGTGGCACAGCACATTGACGGACAACTTACCAAACAATATAGTATGTGCTTAAATATTTACATTTGTAGTTGTTAAATAAGCCGTGATATTTTAGCAATTGGGAGGAACCAGATTTCAAAAAAAGTTTGTATACACAAATATTATTTACTTGCATAATAAAACTTCAGATTAATATCTAATACGGGACCCTTAGTGCGCGAGTCAGAATAGCTCTTGTCCTGTTTTTATATATTAGGCCACACTTTTTCTTTCGATTCGTAACGCGTATTTGCTTTGACGAAATTGAATGCGTGAGCGATGTCTGAGCTATTGTCATTAGTTTGGACTTCAAAGGGCTACGTTAGGTAGTTGTATATATTGTTTTTGCTTATTACGTAAACATAGTTTTTGTCAATTGAATTCCAATACATAAGCTTCCATTGTTAAAAATTTAAAAAAGAAAACTAAAATCTGCGCTGGTATTAAGGATCATTTTGAATGAAACGGAGAGTTCGATATAAAGGTTAAAACATTTATTCAATAGGAGTCTGCGCACTAGCGGACGGAAAGACAGGGCATTTTGAATTTGCCAACGTAAATTCGTGCGTATCCTATGAGAACAAGATTCCATACATTCCAAAGGTCAGCGCTAACCGGCGAACGACCGACCGCCTCGATAGGAGGATTTGACGCCATACTACGAACTTAGAAATCTGTGTCTTGTTACCATTACCTACGTACTACGATGTCAAATTTAAAATGCCTTAAAATGCCCTGCCTCGCCATCTACCGTTGAGCGTTGGCTTTTACATAAACAAACAAGTATAAAACTAAAATTTTGAATAAACATCCACGACAATGTCATTTCGAAAATTAACGTCATAACATCTATCTAAGAACCACCACTGATTAATTATGAACCGATACGAATTACACCCGAACCCATAACTGAAAACTGCATCAAAATCGGACTAGTAGTATTGGAGAAAAATAGCAACATGGATTTGCACACATAAACAAACAAACAAACAAACATCCTCTCACCCCAAACGCATATACAGTCTCCGTTCCGTCGTAGGTAAAAAAGTAATGTGATACCTGATAATCATTGAACTTCCTTTCAGAGGTTATATGCCGATATTACATAATTTACAGGGTGTGGCATTAAAGTAATGGATATTTTTACTTACACTTAACTTTTATTGAAATTCTGAAATCTGTATATAAAAGGCATGTTGTATCAAAATCGTTATTGACTGACTGACTGATCTATCAACACACTGCTTAAACCACGGAACGGATTGCGCTGAAATTCGGCTCGAAGATTATTATTATGATGTAGGTATTAGCTAAGAAAGGATTTTCCAAAATTCACTCTCTAAGGTACGACCACACCGTGGCGTCCTGAGTCCGCGTGCGCGTTCGTGATCTGATTTTCAATCGTTTTCTGTTCGCCGTAGATCGCGTTTGGTGTGAACAAGTCGGTACAAAAATACTACTGCGTTGATCGCCGCCTAGATCGCGCACGCAGGACGCCGCAATGTGGTCGTCAAAGTTTGTATGGACAAACAAGATTAGATAGTATTTTATTAGAAACTTCACACTACTTCTCTAAATAAAAAAGTAAATGCATGCCTTAGACTTTTTCGAAATTTAACCCTATATATATCATATGGTTTGACGGGTTTCATAAAAAATGAATCCCTATTTCCCTTCACGCCATAACTTTAGAACGAGTGGACCCAATTTGGCAAATTCTATTTGTGTTTTTATAAAAGAAAAGTTTTAAAAGAATGAAAGTAGTTTTTAACGCGGGCCAAGCCACGGGTCATATAAAAAGTAGCAACTTTTTCTTATGGCATTACTTATTTCGAATCCAATTTTCGTTAAAATACTCAGAAAAATGACAATAACATCAAAATAACAAGACATGTTGTGTTATTGTTGTAATGTGTTACTTGGTAGTCGTTGGCTTACCATACCTTACCTCAATCACTATCTTACCACGACACTCTTTCACTAAATTGTAGACAAAATCATACCACAGATTAACAATTGTTAACTAATTAATTGAATTCAATTAAATTCTTATTAACACGTATACTTTTTATGGCGTAAAAATAAGATAGTGGATTCTTACGATGGGTGCCGACAACGACAGAATTTCATATCGATATAACTAAAATCTATTAATGTGTTTTCACTGAGTATTTTCAATTATTAGAAACAGTCGTCGTGATCGATATCAATTTTAATAACTGTGAATGTTTTGAAATGTTTTTTCTACAAATTAACGAACTTTTTTAAATTTATTTATGTCATATTATGACAAAAAAATAATATAAATTCTTAAGTGCGTACACAAATAAGTACACACACCCACGTTTTTTAGGTATAAATGGACGTCTTTGAAGATAGTATGGTTTCTAAACGTATATGAGTGTATTTTGTATGTCGAGTCACATACATACAATCACGCCTTTTTCCCGTTGGGGTAGGCAGATACTACTTCTTTCCACATGCTACGATCCTGACATACGTCCTTCGCTTCTTCCACTTTCATGAGCGCCTTCATACATGCTCGCCGGTTATAGGTTCTTTTGACTTGGCCTTTCTTTAAAACGTCTCCGATCTGGTCGTGATACGTTCGCCTAGGTCGTTCTCTATCAACTGGCCCATTCACACTCGTCTCATAAATCTGTTTCGTCAATCTTTCTTCATACATGCTCTCTAGATGTCCAAACCATCTAAGCATCCCTTTCTTTATCTTTGTCACTACGAGTACATCTTCTACCACACCACAACATTCCCTTATCACGCTGGTCTTCAAATTATCCATCAGAGTCACTCCGATCATACTTCTCAAACTTCTCATTTCTACTGCGTTAATTTTACTTTCATGCTTCTTCTGCATTACCCAGCATTCACTACCATACATGAGTGTGGGAACCAACACTCCCCTATGTACAGTTACGGTATCCTCCTCTTCGGATTTCACATATTCCCAGAATGTACCATCTTATGTTCTTCAGCTTCTCTTCGAGTAACGCCAGATGTTCGTCGAGCCGTAACGTGCGTCCGTTATACGTAGCCGGAATCAGTCAGTGTTAGCGGCCTACCGTAGCCCGGGGATTCATAGGACCCCTGCCCCGCCGTTACCATGAACGCCATCTTGGCCAGGAATGGCCAGTCGTTCTTTTTAGACACGTTTTGGCTTCGCATAAAGTTATGTAGTGCCCCACTCACTTGGTTTGCTGCCAAAACTCTTCACTCAATATCACTTTCATACTTACCATCCCTCGTAAACTTAGAACCCAGGTAGAAACTCTTTCACTTGTTCCACTCTTTCTCCACATTCTCATTCTTCTTTCTCATGTACAGTCACAGAATAAATAATATGGTACAGTATAGTAAGTCCCACACTTACTTACTGTTTCGTCCAATTTTACCATAGCTAAACAAGATACTTGATAGATAAACATATTTGTTCTCATAATTTGTCGGATATTATTTCTTGTTTAGACAGTCTAATGAGTGGTAAAACAAAGTACCATATTATGTTGATATTTCTTAGATTTCTGGCTTTTGTTAGTACAACGTATAGTCAAACAAAACTATTGTTATTATGTAATGTATATGTCGTATATTAATATATTATATAGCTACATATAGTCAAGCATATTAATCTATGATATAGCTACATTGATTTTGTGCAACATTCATATGTATTAATATTATCACAGAAATATTAATAATCAGGGAGATTGATATTTCTGTGAATAATACCTAAATTAAAAACCCCCGGTTGATTTATGTATGTATAATCTGTTCATTGAGACCATTCCAATGAGCATGAACACTGCATCCCTGCTGTTAGTTATTGAGGAGCTGAGTATTCTGCAGATTCCAGAAGATGTTACAGCATCAGGTCAAGGTTACCTACGTTATGTTCTAATAATACGATTAAAGTAAATGGATACGATTTTAAAATTGATAAGATGTATAAAAACTACATTATTTTATTTATAAAATATTAAATCGTTTTAAAAGTAGGCAAGCTAAGTACTTAATAAATAAAAACTTCTTCAAAGGTAGGAAAAAGAAACAGATTAATATTTTCCCACACACACACTCAAATAATTTATCATCGTACAAAACGAAAAACCGACTTCACATGCCGCGATAGTAAAAGTATCCAGTAGTCATAATCATATCATCAAGGTATACAAATTTGTTTACATTGTTTATCTCCATATATCCGGAGATGAATATCAGATCTCGATAATATTTAAATGAGACCAAACGGGAGGCATAATCTCTCAATAAAAAAGATTTTTTCAAATCGCTTAAGATTTGACGGAGTAACAAGGAGTAAACAACAAACAAAGTTGAGGTAACAAAGATAAAAGAAAAAAACAGTCGAATTGAAAACCTCCTCCAATTTTATGAAGTCGGTTATAAAATACCAGTCGTCATTGTTGCGTTCCAACCTTCAAAGTAATGCGAATTAACTTAATATAACAGAAATAACCAGCATATTGTTATTAGGCATATGAAGTTTACTCAAAACATAAAGAGGGAACTAAAATACCTAAACAAATACACCCTACGACCACTAGTGTTTACCTCCCATAAACATAATAGACCAAACGTTCAAGAGTTTACCCCAAAAACCATGACGGAAAATTAATATGCGCAATATAACTAACTATGTATAATATAACATCTAGGGATAACTACGTATAATAGATGAATTCGTAACGATAAACACCGCGGGGCGTTTGTTTTTGTTCAGTCTCCCAAAGTTATGTAAGGAAGATACTTTTATACAACGATCCGACGTTTTGGAATACACATTTAGTCCTATATTTAAAAATGTAAATTGGAATGTATGTTGTAATTATAACGATAATTATTAACTTTACTATCAGAAATGGGTAAGAGAAATGATTTCAGCTTCAGTTATATATTATAGGGAGTTGTTGGGAGGTGGAAAAATAATATTAGCTTCAGTTCAGTATAGGGAGGTAAAAACTCTCCATAAAAGGGAAATTTAGTAAGGCAAAGTACTATAAAGAATAAAAGTAATGTAAACAAAATTATTTCTTATTTAAATGAAAAAAAATGTTAAAAACAATTTAGGACGTGTTTCGAAGAGCACTGAACAATTAACAAAACACAAAAGACATATTGACTACGTGGAATTGCTTCCATGATAACATTGTTTGGGAGTCAGTATCACCTACAGAAAGGTAATTTTGCCTTCTAACTTCTGTTTTGAACTTGTGTCTTCATTAGCCGGTTTTCGGTACCGGTCAGTATGGAAGACAATTTGAGATGTTGTGCTACGTGGATTGGACAAAAGTCAGTCGTCACCTAGTCTCAATACTGTCTTCCATTTCCAGACAAGCACATTTCCATCTATTAACAAATCGTCAATTATAATCATCATTATAGTCGTCAAGATCAAAAGGTGAGGTCAAAAAAGGGTGGTCAGCCTTCACGCGGCATGTGAAATCAGCCTTTTTAATAGTTAAAAACACGAGAGGCAAGATTCTGTTGCTCAAATCTAAGGTCAGTATTTGACACAACATCGTGAGTGGTACGAAAAAATTACAGATTCACTACATACGATCGCATCGTATCGGATCGCTTTGATAACAAAAGGTACTATCACACTAACTTGGACTTGAGTAAACATTATCTGACTCGCTATAGTCCGACCTCCATTCCACGAGCTAAATTAGTTTTTAACACTAACACCAGGGTAATAATAGTGTTATGAAACCTTTCCGTGCCGTATTTTCCAATTACTTTCACGGAGGTTGTTGTAATAAGAAAGGAGGTACTTACACTCAATGGGTTCTCAGGATCTTACGCGATAATTAAGGAAGGCCCTTGATTTTTTTAGACTTAGTAATAGCTGTATGAATTAATTATTTTCTGTTATTTGATCTTGATATCTCGTGTCAATACTGTAAGAGTATCGTTCAATTGTTATACTGGTAACTTAATTTATTAATAATATGTTAAAATACAAGCAGGATGCTTGCCTGATGTTCAGCAATAACGTCTGCCTATAAAAACATAGATTAGAATAGAAATACCGTTTTTTGAATACCAACACAGTAATATAGCATACACACAACTTAAAGTCTATGATGATATTACAATGGGTGGTCTTATTGCTCAGAACAATCTCTTTCCGACAACCTTTGGATAGACAGTACTTATCGTAGCAGGACTTGGCTGGTGGTGCAGTGCGCAATACATCAATGTATCATCAGCATCATCAGCCTGTGTCAGTCCACTGCTGGACGTAGGCCTCTCCCAAGATGCGCCACTGAGCTCGATCTTCGGCTCTTCTCTTCCAGTCACTGCCCACCGCTTTGCGTATGTCGTCGCCCCACCTGGTCACAGGATGTCCTACGCTACGTTTGTATAGTACGATAGCAAATTAATCTATCAATACAAGCAATACATAAAAACCTATCATCATTATTATCAGCCAATTCCGTCGACTGCTGAACATAGGCTTCTCTTACAGCACGCTACAGAGCTAGATCTTCAGCTACTCGTTTCCAACCGCTGCTTACCAGCTTGCGTATTTATCATCACTCTACCTAGCCGGAGGGCGTCCTACACTACGTTTGCTAAAAGACTTATAAATTAAGTGAACAGAAACATAGTGGCACCCAAAATTTTGGACTAACAGAATTTTGTGCGTCACCGCCCTGCACCCACTACTCTGAGATAGCTAGATGTTGAGTTTCATATGCGCAGTAATGTCACTGGACACTTTAAAACATTACAATTTCTTTTACTATGAAAACAGTAGATTTAGTAACCGATTTCACAAAAAAGGAGGAGGTTCTCAATTCGTCGGTTTTTTTTATTTATGTTCACCGATTACTCGAAGATGCCTGAACTGATTAGAAAATATTTTTTTTCTAAGATTACCATGGTCCCATTTAAATTTTAACGAAATCAGTCGAGCCGTTTTTAATATATTATATCAACATTTGTATTACGATACATTTCTATACCTCGAGATGACATGATACACATGCTGGCTACTGGCTACTTTGACTAGCGCGACGTTTGAAGTCGGTTCTTTTAGTTTTTTAAACGATCTTAAATTATTTTATTTCAATTATAACTCGTTGACATCAGCTAAAAGATACATGAACATTGTTGGGCCTGCTTTACTCGAAATTAAATATACAGCCTAAAAACAAATATTGCTCGAACAATTTTTAACTTTAAATAAATATTATACTTAGACAACACAGATAACAGGAAGCAATTATAAACCAAACTTAAGATTTATTTGGCCAACAAAACCTGCCATCTCCGAGTGATCATTATCCCTGTTGATATCAACATAAATACAGTAAGTCCCAATTACATTTGTTTGATGTGCCTTATATAAGAAGGCTCCCGAAATTCAGTCGTCACGGAACAATTTTCATTAGGAGGGAAATACGTGACCGTATTATTAAGAGGGAACAGCCGCTGTTGTGCTCTTCTTTAAACTAAAAAACTTTGCTGTTACACAAGTTGAGTATTCACGGAGTGCGATTGGCTTTTGTTTTTTTGGGTAGGTACCTATGTGTTCTTGGGCGGTGGGTATCTGTATTTTTTGTTCCTTATGATAGAAGGCAATGGGGCACGCTTGTTGGATGGTGAACGATAGCGTCCGGCCAGAACAGAATCTAAAATTATATAATTTTGCGCGTCACTGCACTGCGTCTGTTTAACGGGAGTTATTATCTATTTGTTCTTATTGTTCAACCAAAATAGACACGTATTTATATATAAATACATGTATGTAACACACTGTACATAATACACTATATTGTGTTAAATGCAGATTCGTTTTTCAGATTGTCAATTATGCTTCATATTCTTACATTTCTATTTTATACTTGGCAAAGTAGTACAGTTTCAGGCGTCATAATTATTAACTTACACTTACATGTATGTGTTAGTTTAAAATCTTGAATATGTAATATACTTGCGAAGTTGTAGTTTTTAGGGTTCTGTACGCAAACGGTGCCAACAGGACCCAATTACTGAGACTTCGTTGTCCGTCCATCCGCCCGTGTCCGTCCGTCTGTCTGTCAGAGGGCCGTATCTTCTAATAGTAAGAC
Source organism: Cabera pusaria (assembly GCA_954871355.1). Classification (NCBI taxonomy): domain Eukaryota; kingdom Metazoa; phylum Arthropoda; class Insecta; order Lepidoptera; family Geometridae; genus Cabera; species Cabera pusaria. The sequence continues at coordinate 12,532,870 of OX940897.1, forward strand.
AGTTGAAATGTTCACAGAGTATGTATTACTTGGCCGCTATAACGACAAATAATGAAAATTAAATTAAAAAATTAATGGGATCTCCATACAAGAAACGTGTTTTTTAGGCAAATTTTATTTAATCTTATTTGTTGTACTACTGTTGTACGGGACCATACGTCTACGAGTCCAACTCATACTTAGCCAATTTATTTATTTTTTTATTCACTTTCATTTGTAATTTTTGTGAAGTTGACGCTGAATAAATTATTTTTCTTTCTTCTTTTTTTGTTTTGTGTTGGATATGGAGCATGTCAAAGTAATGAATATAAATGTTCTAGATTGTCATATACATACGGTACGTATACTTAGTACCATTGTTTATAATTAGGCGCTGGTATAGCATTTTAGCCACTGCTAAATTACTTAGCCAACATTTCACCAAATAAAAAAATAAAAGGGTGAATAAGTAATGAAAGTAATCCATGAGTTGCTTCGCTCACTCACATTGAATTCCACATTCATCCTAATTGCAAAACCTATGAAGACCGAAGCTGAGCCGAAAAGCTTTGCCCTGAAATTTTAATTGTACCGCAAAGAGCAAGCCTTCCCGGCGACTGTAAGCACAAAACAGTTACCAATGTCGCTACAAACATACTACTATTGAATTCTTATGACTTGAATACAACTGACTATTGTGAGTAGACCTCGCGCATCCAGGGTCCCCTCGTTATTCAATACTTTATTACAAAACAAAGGATAAAGTATTTTATAAATATATTATATTTGTAGTGGTAAGACTTCTGCTAGTCCGCCTGGGGCGGTACCACCACTTTGCCAATTAATTTTCAGCCGTGAAATAGGAATGTTTTTCGGTTGAAATGGCAAGGTGTCCAGTGAAATTACAGGGCATGTGAGACTCAACATCTTTATCGCAGTGCAGTGACATGCAAAAATTCTGTACTGTCAGAATTTTGCATGCCGCTGTATCTGTCATAGGTAGACGTCATCGCTTACCATCAGGCGAGCGTCGTGCTTGTCCTATTACCTTTTACCATAAATATATATATATATATATATATATATATTAAATGTACATATAAATATAAAGAATGAATAATTACTATTAATAAAACAGTGTATTTATGTACTACTTTGTGAGATCAAATCTTATAAAAAAACAGATTAGCTAATAAAACATTCTGTCGACATACACGTTCAAGATAAAAACGAATCAAACTTTAGTTTAACAAAGCCCTATGTATGAACGCTTTTAATCAAGACATTTATTTTGTAACGGTTGACAACTGAAAAAGACATGGTAATCTTGGTATAGGAGAACTAGCAGAAGTTCTAACACTACCCATATAATTAGTGAACATTATGTACTGGTGAACAGTAATCACTGCAATACCGAGGCGTTGAACCACAGTTTGAAATTCGACAATAAATTAAACAGTGCTCGCAACTTGCGACAGAAATGTGAATTGTTTTACTGTGCCCGGTGACTTTTTGTTCTAGCCGCTATTCGTTTTAGCGTCAGATGTTTCGAAATAACTTTAAAGCGAGTTAAAATATGTATCATTTAATAATTATGTGCTTGGTTTTGTAAATAAAAGTAGTAAGCGGTAAAGGCCTTGGTAAGTCCAACGAGTAACGCAACGTCAAAGCGTTCGGTAAATTTTCTTCACGCAAAATAACACAGAGTCTGGACATTCAATTCGCGAGAAGAGAAAAGTGGAAGGAGCGTGATCATTTGCCGTGGAGTAACTAATAATGATCATTGATGTCTACTGTTTACTGATGAGTCTTGTTTTGAGTTTCAACCGGATTCACAACGAACGCGCCTTTGGAGAACTTCAAGCAGAGTCAGCCGTCTTCGGCACCCTTAGGAGATCCACTCATACCAAGTAGGACAATCAACAATGTGTGTGTGCAGGATTTTGTCTTGGCGGACGAACCCAGCTCGTTTGGATACAAGGCAGCATGACTGCACAAAAATATCACGAGGACCTCCTCGTGATATTTAATAGAACCCGTTATTGTAACACAAAATGGAATGGTTTCGGCCGCTCTACGACATTCGGGTTTTGGATTGACCGGCACAGTCGCCCGACTTATCCAGGCCGACTTATAAACCCCAGGCATGATGACCTCATTCCCCAAGATACCATACCCCATCAAGATATTGACAACCTAATTTTAAGTGTAAACAGTCATTGCCGATGTGTGACTAATGCCAGAGAGAGCCGTACTCAGTATATATTATGTTACTCTTTGGCCGTACTGATCCTTGGCAATTATCTTAAATAAGATTTTTAATTTTTAGAAAATTACAAATTTTATAAGAAGGAACAAGTTTTGTAGTGAAAACTTCTTTAGCGGCGTTAAAAACTTTTTGGAAGGGTAAAACATTTTAAACTCGCCTATATCGACATCGCGTAAGTTACGTTAAATTCACGTTTTCGAACATAAAACATTTTAAAATGATCGTGAATTTTAAGAATCTCATGATGAAACTGGAAAGACGCGTTTCCTAGAAGTTATGATAGCTCTCGCTTTAAACATCTCCTGAGTATACTTGGTGCGGAGGCGGTACACGTGTTGGAAAACTGCGTTGGATTCAGGAAATTACTCTTCACTTTATATATGTGAAATAAGCACTAGTAAATCTAATACTATAAGAATCTTTGTCCTGACATACTGACTGACTCACTGACTCACTGACTCACTGACTCACTGACAGACAACGCACAGCCTAAACCGCTGGTCGTAGAGACTTGAAATTTAGAGGGTATATTTGTCTTAGTACGTAAGGGTGTACTAAGAAAGGATTTTCCAAAATTCACCCCTTAAGGGGATGAAATGGGGGTTCAAAGTTTGTATGGAGAAACAAGATTAGATCGTCTTTTCTATCCGAAACTTCACATAAGTGCTTCAGTAAAAAAATAAGTAAAGACGTGTTTCAGGTTTTTTTCGAATTCCACCCCTAAGAGGGTGAAATGGGGTAATAAAGTGTAAAATCAATATTGTTTCGGATTGCGCTGAAATTTGGCATGCAGATAGTTATTACGACGTTAGTTCCCACTGAGAAAGGATTTTCCAAAATTAACCCTCGAAGGGGATGAAACGGGGGTTCAAAGTTTGTATGGAGAAACAAGATTAGATAGTCTTTTCTATCTGAAACTCCACACAAGTGCTTCAGTAAAAAAATAAGTAAACACGTGTTTCAGGTTTTTTTTAATTCCACCCCTAAGAGGGTGAAATTGGGTAATAAAGTGTGAAAATCAATATTGTTTCGGATTGCGCTGAAATTTGGCATGCAAATAGTTATTACGACGTTAGTTCCCACTGAGAAAGGATTTTCCAAAATTAACCCTCGAAGGGGATGAAACGGGGGTTCAAAGTTTGTATGGAGAAATAAGATTAGATAGTCTTTTCTATCCGAAACTCCACACAAGTGCTTCAGTAAAAAAATAAGTAAACACGTGTTTCAGGTTTTTTTTAATTCCACCCCTAAGAGGGTGAAATTGGGTAATAAAGTGTGAAAATCAATATTGTTTCGGATTGCGCTGAAATTTGGCATGCAGATAGTTATTACGACGTTAATTCCCTCTGAGAAAGGATTTTCGAAAATTGACCCTCGAAGAGGATGAAACGGGGGTTCAAAGTTTGTATGGAGAAACAAGATTAGATAGTCTTTTCTATCCGAAACTTCACACAAGTGCTTCAGTGAAAAAATAAGTAAACACGTGTATCAGGTTTTTTTGAAATTCCACCCTTAAGAGGGTGAAATGGGGTAATAAAGTGTAAAATCAATATTGTTTCGGATTACGCTGAACTTTGGCATGCAGATAGTTATTACGACGATAATTCCCTCTGAGAAAGGATTTTCCAAAATTAACCCTCGAAGGGGATGAAACGGGGGTTCAAAGTTTGTATGGAGAAACAAGATTAGATAGTCTTTTCTATCCGAAACTCCACACAAGTGCTTCAGTAAAAAAATAAGTAAACACGTGTTTCAGGTTTTTCTTAATTCCACCCCTAAGAGGGTGAAATTGGGTAATAAAGTGTGAAAATCAATATTGTTTCGGATTGCGCTGAAATTTGGCACGCAGATAGTTATTACGACGTTAATTCCCTCTGAGAAAGGATTTTCCAAAATTAACCCTCGAAGGGGATGAAACGGGGGTTCAAAGTTTGTATGGAGAAACAAGATTAGATAGTCTTTTCTATCCGGAACTCCACACAAGTGCTTCAGTAAAAAAATAAGTAAACACGTGTTTCAGGTTTTTTTTAATTCCACCCCTAAGAGGGTGAAATTGGGTAATAAAGTGTGAAAATCAATATTGTTTCGGATTGCGCTGAAATTTGGCATGCAAATAGTTATTACGACGTTAGTTCCCACTGAGAAAGGATTTTCCAAAATTACCTCGAAGGGGATGAAACGGGGGTTCAAAGTTTATATGGAGAAACAAGATTAGATAGTATTTTCTATCCGAAACTCCACACAAGTGCTTCAGTAAAAAAATAAGTAAACACGTGTTTCAGGTTTTTTTTAATTCCACCCCTAAGAGGGTGAAATTGGGTAATAAAGTGTGAAAATCAATATTGTTTCGGATTGCGCTGAAATTTGGCATGCAGATAGTTATTACGACGTTAGTTCCCTCTGAGAAAGGATTTTCGAAAATTGACCCTCGAAGAGGATGAAACGGGGGTTCAAAGTTTGTATGGAGAAACAAGATTAGATAGTCTTTGCTATCCGAAACTTCACACAAGTGCTTCAGTAAAAAAATAAGTAAACACGTGTTTCAGGTTTTTTTAAATTCCACCCCTAAGAGGGTGAAATTGGGTAATAAAGTGTGAAAATCAATATGGTTTCGGATTGCGCTGAAATTTGGCATGCAGATAGTTATTACGACGTTAGTTCCCTCTGAGAAAGGATTTTCCAAAATTAACCCTCTAAGGGGATGAAACGGGGGTTCAAAGTTTATATGGAGAAACAAGATTAGATAGTCTTTTCTATCCGAAACTTCACACAAGTGCTTCAGTAAAAAAATAAGTAAACACGTGTTTCAGGTTTTCTTGTAATTCCACCCCTAAGAGAGTGAAATGGGGTAATAAAGTGTAAAATCAATATTGTTTCAGATTGCGCTGAAATTTGGCATGCAGATAGTTATTACGACGTTAGATCCCTCTTTGAAAGGATTTCCCAAAATTAACCCTCAAAGGGGATGAAACGGGGGTTGAAAGTTTGTATGGAGAAACAAGATTAGATAGTCTTTTCTATCCGAAACTTCACACAAGTGCTTCAGTAAAAAAATAAGTAAACACGTGTTTCAGGTTTTTTTGTAATTCCACCCCTAAGAGGGTGAAATGGGGTAATAAAGTGTAAAAATCAATATTGTTTCGGATTGCGCTGAAATTTGGCATGCAGATAGTTATTAATTACGACGTTAGTTCCCTCTGAGAAAGGTTTTCCAAAATTCATCCCTGAAGAGGATGAAACGAGGGTTCAAAGTTTGTATGGAGAAACAAGAATTGATTGTCTCTTATATTCGAAACTTCACACAAGTAGTTTAGTAAATAAATGAGTAAATACGTGTTTCAGGCTTTTTGAAATTCTATTCCTAAAAGGGTGAAGTGGAGTAAAAATGTCTGAAATCAATATTGTTTCGGATTGCGCTGATATTTTGCATCCAGATAGAAATTTTGACGTAGGTATCCGCTGAGAAAGGATTTTTCAAAATTCACTCTTCAAGGGATGAAGCGGGGGCTCAAATTTTGGATAGTCATTTTATTCGACATTTCACACAAGTACTTCTGTAAATAAATAAGTAAATACGGGTTTCAGACTTTTTCAAAATGCCACCCTAAAAGAGTGAACTGGGGTAAAAAAATCTGAAAATCAATATAGTTTCGTATTGCGCTTTATTGGGTTTTTCGGGTTTTAAAAATATGAATCCTGAGTAAATAAAAGGAGTTTTTAACGCGGGCGTAGCCGCGGGGGACTTCTAGTATATATATATGTATATATATATGTTTATGTTTGTTCGCGGATAACTTCATCGTTTATGTTCATAAATCGATTTTGATTATTATTTTTTTGTTTGAAAGGAGATATCCTAAGTGTGGTACCATGATAATTTTATTGAGGTCTGATAAGTATCTCCAGAGATATTGAGATAAACATCTCGAAATTGGTACTGAAAATGAATAACGCGGCATTGAAGTCGGTTCTTTTTTAGTTTTTAAACGGTATTATCTTCTAATACTATAAGAATCTTTGTCCTGACATACTGACTGACTCACTGACTCACTGACAGACAACGCACAGCCTAAACCACTGGTCGTAGAGACTTGAAATTTGGAGGGTATATTTGTCTTAGTACGTAAGGGTGTACTAAGAAAGGATTTTCCAAAATTCACCCCTTAAGGGGATGAAATGGGGGTTCAAAGTTTGTATGGAGAAACAAGATTAGATCGTCTTTTCTATCCGAAACTTCACATAAGTGCTTCAGTAAAAAAATAAGTAAAGACGTGTTTCAGGTTTTTTTGGAATTCCACCCCTAAGAGGGTGAAATGGGGTAATAAAGTGTAAAATCAATATTGTTTCGGATTGCGCTGAAATTTGGCATGCAAATAGTTATTACGACGTTAGTTCCCACTGAGAAAGGATTTTCCAAAATTAACCCTCGAAGGGGATGAAACGGGGGTTCAAAGTTTGTATGGAGAAACAAGATTAGATAGTCTTTTCTATCTGAAACTCCACACAAGTGCTTCAGTAAAAAAATAAGTAAACACGTGTTTCAGGTTTTTTTTAATTCCACCCCTAAGAGGGTGAAATTGGGTAATAAAGTGTGAAAATCAATATTGTTTCAGATTACGCTGAAATTTGGCATGCAGATAGTTATTACGACGTTAGTTCCCTCTGAGAAAGGATTTTTCAAAATTGACCCTCGAAGGGGATGAAACGGGGGTTCAAAGTTTGTATGGAGAAACAAGATTAGATAGTCTTTTCTATCCGAAACTTCACACAAGTGCTTCAGTAAAAAAATAAGTAAACACGTGTTTCCGTTTTTTTTGTAATTCCACCCCTAAAAGGGTGAAATGGGGTAATAAAGTGTAAAATCAATATTGTTTCAGATTGCGCTGAAATTTGGCATGCAGATAGTTATTACGACGTTAGATCCCTCTTTGAAAGGATTTCCCAAAATTAACCCTCGAAGGGGATGAAACGGGGGTTGAAAGTTTGTATGGAGAAACAAGATTAGATAGTCTTTTCTATCCGAAACTTCACACAAGTGCTTCAGTAAAAAAATAAGTAAACACGTGTTTCAGGTTTTTTTGTAATTCCACCCCTAAGAGGGTGAAATGGGGTAATAAAGTGTAAAAATCAATATTGTTTCGGATTGCGCTGAAATTTGGCATGCAGATAGTTATTAATTACGACGTTAGTTCCCTCTGAGAAAGGTTTTCCAAAATTCATCCCTGAAGAGGATGAAACGAGGGTTCAAAGTTTGTATAGAGAAACAAGAATTGATTGTCCCTTATATTCGAAACTTCACACAATTAGTTTAGTAAATAAATGAGTAAATACGTGTTTCAGGCTTTTTGAAATTCTATTCCTAAAAGGGTGAAGTGGAGTAACAATGTCTGAAATCAATATTGTTTCGGATTGCGCTGATATTTTGCATCCAGATAGAAATTTTGACGTAGGTATCCGCTGAGAAAGGATTTTTCAAAATTCACTCTTCAAGGGATGAAGCGGGGGCTCAAATTTTGGATAGTCATTTTATTCGACATTTCACACAAGTACTTCTGTAAATAAATAAGTAAATACGAGTTTCAGACTTTTTCAAAATGCCACCCTAAAAGAGTGAACTGGGGTAAAAAAGTCTGAAAATCAATATAGTTTCGGATTGCGCTTTATTGGGTTTTTCGGGTTTTAAAAATATGAATCTGATTTGTCTTAGTCACGCGATAACATGAAAACAGGTGAACCAATTTGGCTAATTTTTATGTGATGTCTTTAATGATAGAATCGTTTTTACAAAAGAAAAGTTTTAAGTAAATAAAAGGAGTTTTTAACGCGGGCGTAGCCGCGGGGGACTTCTAGTATTATATGAATCATAAAGTATTAACTAGTACTTATAGCACATAATAATTAATAGTAATCTTATAGTACTCAATTATTAGTACTGGTATATATAATTAATTAGCTATTATAATTTATGATGATTAATGAATTGCGTGTAACTTTTACAGTAGCTGCATGCCAAAGCCTTACTCAGCTGTCAGGATATAGGGAGTTGGCAAGTTTGTATCAATCTAGCAACAGTCTCTGTATGGTGATAGAGCACTACCTAGAATCCGCCAGGCCAGCTAATAATCTCAAGTTGGAAAATCTGTCATTAATTATTTCGTGTGTTATGGCAGCTGTCCTTGAGAGCCAATTCCCAGTCTAGCCCAAGCGTGTACCATCCTTGACCGCATCGTAACTTACCAATCGGTGAGATAGTGGTCAATCGCTTGTTGATTATCCAGACTAATATTATAAAAACGTTTGTAACTCTGTCACTCGGTCTGTTTGTTACCTAATCACATCTAAATGGTCTGGAATAATCTGATCATACTGAAATTTTACTGTAGCATCCACTTCCATGTTTAATTGATTTTCGATCTCATGCAGCTGAATAACAACTTATAGCATTCTCTTATACAAGTGTATATAGTGTGTATAAGTGATATCTACCAAGTGGTAGATATCACTTTAATAGCTTGTGAGATTTCACAGTTCCCACGTAGTACCTACGTAAGTTATGCGAATTACAACCGCATAGTTACAACTGTTGCCAAACTTGGAGGTACTACTGATTGCTTTACCGCAAAATGCACCACCACCTCTGAGATAACTTAAAATGTGCGATAAAAGAGAGACTCATTATTTGGACTGAATTAAGATCTACTGATCACTCTCTCAACAAAATTACGATTAGGATCAGTCATTGGTTATTATAGAAATAGCATGCACTAGTTGTATTCCTAACAGCCCTCGCAAACCACAAACTAACATCTTTCGGCAGATAGCTTGGTTGGTTTATTTTAACAATATGAAGATGTATGGAAGTGTGCATGTGCACATATAATGTTATATGCGATTAGATATTGTCCGATTTCTAATCGGTCTTCATACTTATTAAGAAACCAACGACACTATCGACCGATAGAAAGTCTGTGGTCTGCGAACCACCTGACCCATGTATATTCAGCAAAGAATTGAGCACTTTGAATCAAATTCATACATCGATAAGAGGAATTCGATGTTTATGACAAATTTACTCTTATATCGTGCATATTGTAAACGTTATGAAGTCACTCAATTATAGTGGAAGTACTTCAATCTGTCGTGAGTTATTTTCATAAATATTTTAAGATAAAGATAAAGATAAAGAGATAAAGATAAATGTATTTGCAATAAACATGTGGACATTGCAAGCATGCTTGCAGAGATCTTATTGTATGGTTAGCGTTATACATGTTTTACCTTTTAAAGGCGTACAAATAAAGAGATGGCCGTCAACAATCATTATTCATTATACAAATATTCAATTAGTTACATAAAAGATTTTAAAAAAGAAAAAGTATAATTGTCATACATTAATTTTGTTAGTACCTTTAAGGCGTCAGTTAGTAGGTACATTACATTATTTATTTATTTTAATCTGTATTACATAGTCACATTTGGATTATAAAATTGTTTGTCATTAAAGAAGTCATTTATTGTATAATAGCATTTATCCATTAATATTTTTTTAAGTATATTTTTAAATGCGTGTGCTTGCTTTTCTTTTAGAGCTTTGGGGATTTTATTGTATATTACTGGACCCATGCATACTATGCTCTTACTCATAATTGTCTTTTTTGCAGATTGCAGCTGCAGTCTACCTTTGTCGCGTCTATTTCTCTGTACCGTCTCTGACAGACGTGGAAATAATTGAGGATTTGATTTTACAAATAGAGCCGCTTCTAAAATATAAAGTGACGGAAGTGTTAAAATTTTATGTTCTTTAAATTTAGGTTTACAACTGTCGGTGATTTGTAGGCCAAACATAGATCTAATACAACGTTTCTGTGCCTTGAAGACCATGAGCGAGTTAGTCGAGTTTCCCCAAAAGATCACTCTGTAACGTAATAGTGAAGCAGCCAAGCCGTGGTACGAAGTTATTACAGCATCTTGTTGAACCACACGATTGAGTTTATGAAGAGCATAGACAGCACTACTCAATCTTTTACATACAGTTTCTGTATGAGCTTTCCAATCAAGTTTCTTGTCAATTGTTAAGCCTAAGAATTTAGCAGTTTGAATGTCATTAATAATTTGATTTTGGTAATTTATATTGATGTCAGCTATAAAATTAGATCGTTGCGAGAATTGCATAATATTTGTCTTATTTAAATTAATTTTTAAATTATTATTATTAAGCCAGTCTACAATTGAATGTACAGTTTTATTTATTTCTGTTTCATAGTTATCTTTATTCTGACAGGGAATCGTAACCGTGCTATCGTCAGCAAACAGGGTCATTTAATATTGAGTGGACTTGGGTAAATCATTTATGTAAATAATAAACAGGAGTGGTCCAAGTACGCTACCTTGTGGTACTCCATACTTTACCTCTCGTTCTCTTGATGTATAAATATATTCGCGTTTTGTTTTAATATTAATTTTATTCAGATTTGTTACTTGGGTTCTATTGGTTAAGTATGATTTTATTAAGTCTAAGACATTACCCCTAACTCCGTAGGCCTCTAGTTTTTTTTTTAGTATGTCGTGGTCAACTTGGTCAAAAGCTTGGGTCATGTCACAATAGATCGCGCTAACAGCTTTATTTTTATCAACATTAGGCAAAACTTTATCTAAAAATTCATAGACTGCTAAATTTATTGTTTTACTTTTTCTAAATCCCTTTTGTTCGTCACATAGAATATTATACTTTTCGAAGTAATCATTTAATTGCAAGTAAATATATTTTTCAAAAATTTTTGACATAATAAGAATCAAGGCTATTGGTCTGTAGTTATTAATCGAATCTTTATTATCTTTCTTATGGAGCGGTATCATTACGCTCTTCTTTAAAGCTTCGGGGTATGTACCTGTAGTGATGCAAAGGTTTATGATATAACTTAAGTGAGAGCAGATATATTCATTGACGCGTTTGATGATTTTAGTCGCAATTCCATCATAGCCGACACTGTTGGTATTTTTAGTGCCTTTATTATTTTAAATACATCATAAGGCAGACAGGGATACATAAACATGGAATTATTAATGTTTTTTATGTGTTGCGTTGTATTATACCCTGAACCTGGTATCGGTGTAATTTTATCCACAAAATAGTCATTAAATAAGTTTGAATTTTTTTTTGGGTCAGTTACATATGCATTATTAAATTTTATTCTGTCGATTCCTGTTTTAGGTAAGTTTTGTCTAATATTATTAATTATTTGCCAGGCTGTTTTTGATTTGTTATTTGATATTTTAATTTTATAGTTATTTTGGGCTTTTTGGGTCAAGTGAATAATTTTTTTATATAGCTTTGAGTATTTGTTATAATTTAATTTATTTGTTATTGTAGGTTTACGTCTAGATATATAATGAAGCAGTCTTTTTTTTTTGCTACACATTTTCAAGCCACGTGAGATCCATTTTACTTTTTTATTTGTTTTTATTGTTACGAGTTTATAGGGAAAACATAGTTCATATAGCATTAAGAAAGTTTCTATGAACGTAAGCCTTCATAGGTTTACCACAGTCACACTTATATTGTATCTGCTTATTTAAAATTCCAGATAGACAAGCACTTTACCACTAACTCACCTGATATTAAATAAAAATATGATTCAATATATAAATTTGCTTGTCTAGAAATAGACGACGGTATAAGTTATAGGCATTGATTGCAAAGGACACATTGCGCTATAAGCCTCATCAGTCTTCAAAGTTGGCAACGAACTTCATACCAGCACTCGACGAATTGTATGGCGATATATCGCTGTTCAGTGGGTGGTTCGAGCCATAGCCGAAGCTTACTCCGTTTGGTACCACCCATTTAGCACCACCCAGAGATCACGTGTAGGATTAAACCTACGGACAAAGGAGGCATCATCATGTGCATGTGGGTGACGTAACCTTCTTTTTGTGTAATATTTGATCGTCAGATTTATTAATAACTTGATCCCCGATAGAAAAACTGCAATTTTCTAAAAATAAAGGTATTACAGAATTAAATTAAAATGTATCCAAAAATAAACAAGCAACATAGCGTTCCATTCACGATTCCTGTTATCCATAGAAATGGCGGGGCATTTGTTGAAGAATCTAAAATTTAAGTGTCGTCCCACATACCTCCTACCCATCCATACTCCGTATTTGATCTGGCAGTGAGCCAGCAATATGCCTAGCTGGAAAAACTACGCATCTAGATATTGTATATTTAGGTAGATCTCAGTGATATTGTCATAGCTAGGAATAAAAGAAACGTGAGGAAAATTTGGATGACTTGTTTGTTCTGAATTCGAGATATGGAATAATGAAATGCAAAGAGTGACTTTTTTCTGTAGCAAATATTGATAAAATAAAAGAATCTTTCGATACCAACATAATAAACTAAGAATTCTAATGTAAAGCTTTTCATCTTTAGAGCTTAGCTAACAAAATTAAAAAATTTAATTAGTAAAAATTACAATATTTTTAGTATTCTCTGAAATAAATATCGTAAATAAAAAAATGCCACCGCGCCCTAACAGCAATAATTATATAGAAATAAATCTTATCTAGGTAAAAGTTTTAAGCTTATTGATTGTTGAAATTAGCTTTGTAAAGGTACGACCACACCGCGGCGTCCTGCTATTTGCGGGCGCGATCTCAGTAGGTACTTTTCATTTCAATTGTTTTCTGATCGCGTTGGGTGTGAACCAGTCTGTACAACTACTTCTGCGCTATCTGATCGCCGCCTAGATCGCGCACGCAGGACGCTGCGGTGTGTCCGTACCTTAAGAAACTGTATTTATCAATGTACAGGAACGTGCCTTTATCTATTTAAATAAAAATAATGGGGTATTGTTTAGTTCTGTTTGTTGGTAAGTGAATTAAGTAGACCGGACCGCGAAGGCGCAAAAAAAACCGAAATAGTTTTCGATAATTTTAATTTAATTAAAAATTACAATATTAAAATTAAACTTAAATAGGTCACGATCGGTCGAAGTGTGAACAGAAAGTATCTCTCAAGTCCCTCGTTCCCACCGGTGTTCGGACGATGTCGCAACGCGGCGAGTTTCCCGGTAATCGCTGGGTATGGGAACCGATGTTGCGAAATATGCAGGTACTTGGTACTTGGTGCGCAGGCTCTTTTCCGCAACTAGGCCGTATGTCGGCCCTTTTTGCGTGTAGTTGGTTGCGCATCAATCCAGCCATCCGATGTCTGCGATGAAGGCCAGCAGCTCGCAGATGCCGGTGCAGGCCTCTCGCATCGTCGTCGGGGATCCGAGGAGTGTCCGCCGCTGTGCCGCCACGCTACTGCACTCCAGTAGCACATGCGCGGCCGTCTCCTTAGCCTCCATGCATCCTCTGCACAGAGGGCTGTCGGTGACACCTATGGTAAATAGTTGTTTGTTTAGTGAGCAGTGTCCTGTGATTATTCCGACTATTTGTCGGAGTTTCACGCGTTTAAGGTTCAGCAGTTTTCGGGAGTATCTGGAATTTAATTCCGGAAACGCCTCCTTCGACTGTCTGCATTCCTTTAGACGTTTTTTTTCCTTATTTTTCTTTTTTTTACCTGCCGTTGGAGTACCGCTAATGCCGCCTGGATTATACACCGTACATTTATACACTTATTTACGATTATACACCATACCTACACATTCCGCTTGAAAGATGGAGTTGAGCATGCCCAGGGGTGTTGCTGTGTGGATGTTGAGGTCGTCCGAAAACGTCCCCGCGCCTGATCCTGTGTTCATTTTAGATCCGTCTGTGTAAATTCTCACTTCGTGTATGTTTGAATTGTCACTAGGTTCTTCGTGTAGTTGTATGGTGTAGTGTTTGGTGAAGTTAAACTGTTTGGGTACCTTGTCATACACTGATTTTATCAATATGTTTGTTGTCGCAAATTCTTCGATAATCTGTGTGTGGGCTGCATGAGTTCTAAAAGATTCAGTGCTTTTAGCCTATAGGCAGAGGCTGCTGCCTCATGTTGGATCTGTAGATGTATAGGGCTTAGGTCCATTAGGGCCTCGAGAGCTGTGGTAGGTGTGGTTCTAATGCAGCCCGTTACTGCTACGCATGCCAATCGCTGAAACTTTTGTAGTTTATTATTGTATGTGCTTAGTTTGGTTCTGTGCCACCATACTAGGGCGCCGTATGTGACGGACGGTCTTATAACCGTGTTGTAGAGCCATAGGGTTATCTTTGGGCTGAGACCCCATGTTTTGCCTAGCATCCTTCTGCATTGCCAGAAGGATATGGTAGCCTTTTTTATTTTGTTGTCAATATGTTTTGCCCAGTTGAGTTTGCTGTCTAGGGTGACGCCTAGATATCTTACTCGTACCTCGTCATACAACCTAAGTTAGGTTTCAAAAAGGTAAGGCAGCGTGTAGATCCCTAGATTTTTTTTGTTTGTAAACATGACCAGTTCTGTTTTAGCGGGGTTCACGTTTAGTCCGTATTCTATGCACCATTTTTCTACGATCTTGAGTGTATTGTTCATGAGGTTGCAGGTTACGCTTGCGAAGTGTCCTGGTATTAAAATGGCCAGGTCATCTGCATATCCGATCGTTAGGAAGCGTTGTTCGTTTAGATTTGGTAATTAGGTCGTTTGCAACCATGTTCCATAAGAGTGGTGAGAGGACACCTCCTTGGGGGCAGCCTTTGGAGACCATCCCTTTGGTGGTGCCCGTTACCTCTACGCACACCGCTCTTTGTTGAAGCATCCATTAATGATCCAGTATACCAATGTATCTTCCACTCTGTGCTTATTCAGTGCTCCTTTGATACTGTAAAAGTTGGTCTTATCAAAAACTCCTGCTATGTCAATGAAGGCGCCTAGGCACATTGTTTTGTTTTTGATGTTACGTTCTATAGTTTTTACCACTTGATGCAACGCAGACTCGACTTTCCTGAGCTGTAGGCATGCTGTTGCATGTGAAGTGGAACTGTTGTCAGCGAGTTGTCTCTAATGTGTCGGTCGCATAGCCTTTCTAGTGTTTTCAGGAGGAACGATGTTAGGCTAATGGGTCTGTATGCTTTGGGGTCTGTGTAGTTGCCTTTGCCTGGTGTAGGTATAAATAGGACTCTGACTTCGCACCATCCCATGGGTACGTATCTGAAGGCGATGCATGCCCTGAAGAAGTTAGTTAGTGTACCTATTATATATTCAGTTCCCCATTGAAGGAGGCCTGGGAATATACCATCGACGCCGGCTGTTTTGTATGGCTGGAATGTGTTTATAGCCCACTTAATTCATTCCTCCGTTACGACCCGTCCGGCTACGTCCCAGTCATTATCGTTTGGGGCTGCTATGTCACCGAGCTCCCATGTGACGGTATCAGTGATTAAGCAGTCTGGAAAGTGGGTTTCCAGCAGAAGGTTGTTGGTTTCGGATTCTGTTTTGGTGTAAGTGGTGTCGTGGCGTTTCAGTGTACCTATCATGCGATTTGTGTCTGCGGATAGGATTTTCCTGACTCTATTCGCCTGTGTATTAGTTTCTATGTTCGTACAGTAGTTCCTGAAAGATCTACGACTTTTGCGTCGCATGCGTTTTTTGTATGACGCCTGAGCTTTTTTGTATTCAACCCAGTCTTCTTCGTCATAGGTGTTCATGGCTCTGTTGAAGAGTTGTCGTACCTTAGCTCTTAGTCTTTCCAGGTCACTTGACCAGCCCTGATTCCCGGTGCCGGGCTTAGGCGTGGTTAGGGGACAAGCGACTTCGTAGCTCTTGGTAAGACAGTCAGTAAGGTGTGTTACGACCTGTTCTATGTCTTTAGTGTTGGTTGTGGCTGTGGTCCACGTGTGCCGATTTAGGTGGTTATCCAAATGGGATTTGAAAATTTCCCTATCGATTTTACGGGGATTACGTCTTGGTGTTGGTGGTGTATTGTTTATGATAAGTTCATACC
This sequence comes from Cabera pusaria, assembly GCA_954871355.1. Classification (NCBI taxonomy): domain Eukaryota; kingdom Metazoa; phylum Arthropoda; class Insecta; order Lepidoptera; family Geometridae; genus Cabera; species Cabera pusaria. The sequence continues at coordinate 12,549,022 of OX940897.1, forward strand.
TGATCCATCTATGGTCCGAGCACGATGACTCCTCAGATACCCTCCAGATACTGATGATGTCTTGGGAGTTGCTCGTTACCAATGTCAGGTCGATGATGGTGCGGCATCTTTTGGTCACAAAAGTAGGTTCTGCACCTATGTTGGCTAGAGAGAGATTTGTAGTAAAAAGGAAGTTTACCAGGTCTTCTCCTCTACTGTTTGCTGACGGCATTCCCCACAGCGGATGGTGGGCATTGGAATCAGTTGCTATTATAAGTGTAAATTTGTTTAGTTCGCAGTATCTTACCAGGTCGGTGACGTCTTTCGGCGGGATGTCCTCGTCAGCAGGTATGTATGCTGACGCGACAATCACCTCCCTTCCTTCACCATTGAGCCCCTGGAGTCTGGCGGTAACCAGATCCCTGGAAAGGAACTCAGTAAGGGGCATTGCTGTCATGTTTCTGGGAATGTATATACAAGCTCGGGGGTTAGTGCTGTTAGAATCTGTGAGTAACTTACCCCCTAGTCTATTGAGACCACACACACGCCCCGCCCTGATCCACGGCTCCTGGATTATAATAATAATATAATAATAATAATAAACATATTTATTTTCTCGTCACAAAGGTACAGTTTACTTATTTAACATAGGATAATAAAAGTACGTGAAAAATAAATCTTTAAACTTATACTACTTTGTGAGAGCTGGCGCCTGATGTAGGTTTTTGTAAAAAACCTGTATTACAGGTCGCCAGGCTCCCTCGTCTTATGTACATAATTGTAGATTATTGTGTAGGTTAGTCCTCTGTGGGAATGTGGGGGTGAATAAACATTATTACCATATAATTTAAACTTAGTAGAAGCTAGAACAGCAGTTAGAGCCTTTATATCTAAAACAAGGTTATAACGATATCTTATAATTATATATATAGTGTATATAAATTATATTATTTATGTATATATAAATATTTATAACATAAGTTTGTAGATGCGTAGTGTGTGTGTGTGTGTGTGTGTGTGTGTGTGTGTGTGTGTGTGTGTGTGTGTGTGTGTGTGTATGTGTGTGTGTGTATGCGTGTGTGTGTATGTGTGTGTGTGTGTGTGTGTGTGTGTGTGTGTGTGTGTGTGTGTGTGTTTGTGTGTGTGTGTGGTTTTGTGCGTCTGTAACAAGTGTAAGAGAGTCAATTAGGGATACGAATGGTACTTCTTGTATTTGCGAAAATTCAATTTAGTAAAAGCTTATACGGCAATCATTTTAAAATCTTCAGAGCAGATTCGGTTTCCTGGTAAGTGAGAGATTTGAGATACTTGGTTACTACTTGTTTGCAGTTATGTGTGGATATAGGATAAATGTTTAATTTTTTGTTTAGTTGATTGTACAAATATGGGCCAAAAAAGCATAAAAGTTTTGACTAAGTGATAAGCGAAATGGCTGGGTGGAACATACGGTACCTTTCCTGCGCTTGTTTTTGTTTAATTCCGGGTCGTAATGTAGGCAAGTGCTGCTTCATAATTATATGTAACATGAAAGATTGCCTGACTGTGAGCAGGTCCCATTCTTTATACAATTCTACAGTTGGATGACGGAAAGTTAGTCCACCTCCTACTTTTAGTATGGCACGTTGGGCTCTTTCGGCTTCGATTAGATAGGATTTAGCTGCACCGCCCCAGGATATAATGCAGTAATCCACTATGGACTGGCAAAGTAATCAGTACAACATCAGTACAACATTTTCAGTATTTGGCGATTAGCTACGTGTCGAAGAGATTTAAAAATATAAATGAGTTTACGGAGCCTGGGTACAAGAGCTTCTATTTGGGGACGAAAGGTCAGTGTTTGATCAATTACAATTCCCAGGTACTTAATTTTGTCGTTACGTTCGAGAGTTGTACAGTGGCAATCTGAAGGATCAGAACCACATACAATATGAGCTATGATTGAATATGAGGGCGGAGGAAGTAGATTGGTCTTTGGAGCAAAGGTAATATATTTAGTGTGAGGACATTATTTTGTAGCCATTGGCTAATCTTGTTGAATGCGTTCTCGGCTGCTTTGAATACATCTTTCCAGCTATCACCGCTAAAAAGGAGTGCAGTCAGCGTACGTTATAATTTTGCCACCATTAAGATGTAACTGACAAAGTTCATTGATGTAGATCAAGAACAGCGTCGGACCGACAATACTCCCTTGGGGAACTCCATATTCTACGGCAAGCTCGTCACTCAGCCAGTGCTCAATCTTTACCCTTTGTTTTTGTCCACTCAGATAATTTTCGAAAAGTTTTAGGGGAAGACCTCTAACACCGAGTCTTTCCAGTTTTTTCAAAAGGTATGGGATTGAGACTGTGTTAAAGGCTTTGGCAAGATCAAGAAATATCATGACGCACTTCCTTCTTCTATCCAGATTGGTGACCGCCAAGTTAACGAGTTCGTGAACTGCGTCATTGGTTGATAAACCTCTTCGAAAACCGTATTGGTTGGATGAAAGAAGGTCATTTGACTCTAAAAATGTTGATAGCCGACAGTTCATGATGCGCTCTAAGACTTTAGATAGAGTCGGTAAAATGGAAATAGGCCTATAGTTGTTGACACAGTCCCTTTCGCCACCCTTGTGTATGGGCTTTATGAGAGCAATCTTAAAAACAGAAGGGAATACGCCTGTCGAGATAGCGAGATGGTAGATATGAGTTAATGGAGACATAAGAAGATGAGCATATCTTTTTAACAATTTTGACGAAATTAGGTCGTGTCCTACAGCACAACTGTCTCTCAGGGAAAGAATGATATTTAAGACTTCTGTTTCGTCTGTCGGCAGCAACAAAAAGGAATGTTTGGGACTTTGAGGATGACGCTCAGTACTTGAATAGGATCGTTGTGGGTCCGAGATGTTTTCAGCCAGTAACTTTCCGAAGTTTTTGTTGTAGTATATCACTACTCCCTCATTCTGGGTTTTGTGTAAAGTCGTAGAAGAGTAGCAGTAATCATCAATGTGTGGAATATATTTTGCCGAACGAAGCCAACATTCCGAAAGAACTATTATATCGCATGCTATGCCGGATCTTCGTAAAAGTGTCATGAAGCTGTTTAGGTTACAAATAATGCTGCGAATATTCTGCGAGATTATATTAAGATCGCGATGACCGGGATATATATGGCTTTTAATATCATCTAAGTCGCATTTGATTGCCTCAGCAGTTTGCACTGAGTCCAGACCAAGATTTATTGTATCAATATCATCCATTTTACTCCTGAATGTAAAATATTGATATATATATCAATGTTATAACAGTCACTGTAACTACGTGACTTCGGTAGCCTATAATTAAGTTTTTTATGTAATCTTGGATCTGGTGAATATGCTGCTTCAGGACGTAATTTGCGACAGGACAATACAGGAGTAAGTTTGCAGGAAAATGAGACATGAAATGTGTTGCATATAAAAGATTGTTTATGTGTGGTTGGTGTGTATTCAGTGTACGTGTGCGTGTAAGTAATGAGTGATAAGTATAGATATATAAGAATGTTTGTTGGTTCTGTTTTAAATATTTCTGGTTTTGTAATCATTGACATAGTGGTTATTATGTATTTTACCGGAAATAACGCGTACGGAAACAATGAAATGTATGTGTGACTTATGATAATAAAAATACAAGATAAAATAATTATTACTAGTTCTATGCAATTAGCAGGTAATAAAGTAATTATAATTAACATTTTAAGCACTAGATCTAGTCATTGCTCCGTGTATCGTAAGTTTTCTAGGTCTTCTTCTTTAGAGATTCGGATTTTTGGGGAATCTCCTGATTTGCGCAGGAATATGCGACCAAACGAAGTCCAGCAATATGAATATCCTTGGTTCTTGGCAAATTCCCTCCCTATATAGAATAGCCTCTGATCTTTTTGTGTCAAATTCTCGGAAATGAACACCAACTTTGTAGGCCAGCCAGCGTTAAGAGCATTTGTGTTTAGTTTATTGCTGGAGTGCTCTTTTTTATATCGCTTATTAGAGATCAGGCAATTATCCCTCGCGATGACAGTTGTGAAATCAGCCACAATAGGTTGTCCTGCTGCTTTAGTGTTTGTACGGTAAACATTTTTAATTTCAAAATCCTTCAATGGAACGTTCAGCACTCTAGCCGTGGAGCTAATTACTTTACGCAGGTCTATCTTCGTCTCATTTACTTCATGTGGTATGTTCCTGATTTCAATACTGCAGGATCGAGCATCTTTGTGCATTCGTTCTAATTTATTCTCCAGTTGTTCCGAGTATTCCTTACTAGACTTAGCTCACTTTTGAGAGTCTCGATCTGAAGTAATGCCAAATCATATTTACTTGTCATGTTGTCTACAGAAGTTTTCATGTCCGAAATTGAGCTGATAATCCGTTCATTTTTCTCTTCTTGTCTTCTTTGGAGCTCAGCGAAGAAATCCAGTATATCTGCTTTAGATATATCTTCTCGGCTGTGAGAATCACCTCGTCTACGTTTTGAGGAGCTACGTGAGGCAAGGCTGTTTAGGGAAGAGGCACCACTGACCGTAGCCTCCATGCCAATTTCAGGAATATTTGAATCCGATGGATAATGTTGGAGAGAGGATACAGACGTATCTGGCTGAAGCGGTGATAAGAATGTATCCAGCTGTACCGGCTTTCCCTTCGGTGGAGTACGGATAGGGGACATTTTCTTCGAGTTGGATATGTATAAATTAGCTTATATATTTATATTGCCGAGAACACCACTAGAGCAAATAGTAGAATCAGTTTTGAGTGTTGCTTTAATGTTTTATGCCGGCGTTAGGTCAACGGGTGTTTTGCTTCGTGATAATTCTCAGTCACTTTTTAATAATGAGTAGCGGGTACTTCAAGATTTTGCTCACTGGATACAAACAACAACAAATTTATTTGATAGTTTTAACACCAAAGCACTGCGTGTATTATAAATTTACTCAGTTATTTATTTAAAAAGGTCACTATGGCACACAATTAACAACTTTACAGTGAAAAATTGAAGCTAATTCCACACTTTTAGATTTATTGTTATGGGAGCTTTCGACAACACGTCCACCTTACACAAACGATTAGGGCGAGGGTCTCACTCCTGTTGTTGGCCTCCAGTACTCTGCGTAGGTAAGCCGTTGCAGTGAGGCTGTGCTGGAGGTTGCATTGTAGGACTCCTTTCCATAATATAATTAAATTTTATTAATAATATAATTTTGCCTTTATTAATATCACGTTATAATTGATGCGAAGTAAATTATAAAAGCGAAATCTGACAGTCCGACAAACGGCCATCAGTCCTCTTTACAACCCAGATAAGTTTCTGTAAACATTTTTGCATGCTACGGAGTTATGGACCCGACCTCAATTATTCTGTTATATATTATATATTGTCTATAAGTTTATCAACCTTTGCTATTACTAACGAAAGAATTAGCTCGGCTTACATAGTGTTCATTTTGCTCATCATAGTTATCATATTTATCATATATATCATAGTTTTCACATTGTGCCTCCAGTACTAAAGTACCTAACTTTTTATATTGCTTTTATACTACTTTAATGTCGTTTTATGGTCATTTTAAATTTTAAATGCATGCAATGAAATGTAAGTGTGATAATTGCCTCATATGGGTAGGTATTGTATTCCTAATTCTGACTTACATTATATCATGATATCTCAAAAACTATAAGACTGTTTTTCCACCAAAATATAACCTCGTTCAAGTCTAGAGTGTATAATTTTTTACTGAGCAAGCATCGCTCTACCTCGACTGCGTCGTTGCTTACCACCAGGTAAGGTAGCGGCAAAATACTTGCACAGTTTGCGTTACAAAAAACTTTCAGTGCTGCAATTTTGCAGGTCTTTAAAACAACTGATAAGAAATAATATTGAGATTATTAACGTTATAATATACTTAGGGATATAATTATTTATCAAAACATGGGGAAAACGGGTAAACATTTTTATAAAATTCCTATGGGGTGAAATCGTGAAGTTGTAATACTTTGTAAAAATATTCTTAGCAGTCTTTTATTTGCCATTTCTAACCTCTTTTCCAGCTGCTTTTAAATAGGTAAAACTTTGCTACGTAGCTCCCGCTCATCAAATATACACTCTCATATGCCGTAACTTTACAAATACCCATTTAAAGTTCTGTCGACTTGCCAAACCACCAAATTAGTTCACATAAACGGTAACATTCAAGTGCTAAAATTTGGGTCAAAAGCTGGCTTGTATCGTTCGGCGTTCAACGTCCAAATGTCGCACCTCATTTTCTGTCACTTAGCTCCGCTCATCGTGAAAAACATTTTCACTGAACTGCCTCTAATAATATTTGAAATATCAACCTTGTATCATACAATTTAATGATCATTATTCTTTGTAGTTGGAGAGGTAGATATGTTGTGAAGAACAAAGCCTTTCTGAACGCTCTGTTCTGATGAGAAGCGAGAGGACTGTTTTTAAGACTCCTTAATGCCGACGTATGAAAAAAGCTACAAAGGTTTTTAATATTCAAACGTTGTAACACTTTGTGTGGAGTGTCGGAGTGAAGGGCAGGACGAAAGGACGTTTTGGACCTCTGTTCGTGATACTTTTTCATCCAATTGTCACGACCTAACAATGCGGCTAAAACGAGGGGTAGAAAGGAGGTCTCGACTTTTAGGATAACTTTCATTGGTTTGGATTAAATAATGATTTTTGAAAATATATAAATTGCACAAAAAAGTTGGAAGAGTTCTATTTTTTAATTGAAGATAGACAAATAATTATATAACTGACTAGCTGTACCCGCGACTTTGTCCGCGTGGAATAGTGTGTTTGGGTAGCATTTTAATTATTTTACAAATAAGACACATGCGTATCCCACATACACCGCACCGTACCACGCCACGGTAATCCCTCCTCCCCTCTTTCCCTACCCCCACCCTCCCCTCCCCTCCCCCTCTCTCTTGCCCTCACTCCCCTCTCCTTCTTCCCCTCACTTCCCTCTCCCCTCCCCTTTCCCCCACTTCCCCCTCCCCTCCCCTTCCCCTCACCTCCCTCCTCCTTTCCCCTACCTCTTACCTTCACTTCCACCCCCTCTCCTCCCTCCCCCTTCCCCTTCCCCTTCCCCCTCCGCCTTTCCCCTCATATCGAATCAACAGCCTAACAAATAAATTTCAAGCTTCTAGCTCTAAAAATGACGATATTTCCATACAACTTTTCATCCCCCCTTTCAACCCCTTACAACCCTACATGTCCTTTCTCAGGCTCTAGACTATCTGTGTACGAAATTTCATTTAAATCGGTTCAGTGGTTTTGGCGTGAAAGTGACACAGACAGACAGACAGAGTTACTTTCGCATTTATAATATTAGTTAGGATTAGGATGACATTGATAAAGCTATAGGCATTGGACGATGGATATTACGCGTAGCTGTATCTACATAACGCACAGCGCACTATCTCGAGCACTCTATCAAATTGGCTTTACCGCATATCAAGCTGGAATTTTGTCCCTTATATAAATATCCCTTATTATTAGTAAAAGTCTGTGTGTTAATTATTAACACACATACATTATTAACAGTTAATATTTAAAAGATAAGATAAAGTATATAAATAAACTAACATCTGCACCACTTTTGTATGGACTAATAAATGCTCTCTCAATGTTCTCTTTTGACCTTTACACCTCAATCGGAGATCTGCATAGCTTACCTAAAGGTTCATCATGCCACCATCTCATGCTCATGACATCATCTCATGCTCATGCCATCTTCTCATGCTCTTGTACCATCGTCATCTTCCCCATGAGCCTATTCTAGTCCAAGTACTATTTATCTCTCCGAATGGACGCCACTAAGCCAATCTTCGGCTACTCTCATCCAATTTTTGGTAGTCACCATTCGAAGATCTTTGTTCCACCTACTCTGAGGGAGGGAGTCTTAGCTACGCTTGCTGATCAAAAACTTTTTTGATCCATATCCATGTATGTCGTGTATACAATACCAACTTATCATATGATGATTTTTAGCCCTTCTCAAAAATAAGCAAAATGTTCGTTTTTCAAACTATAACAAATAAATGAAAGCGGGAACTTGATCTAAAATCAGAAGGCAAATTTACTTCAAACTTGTACCGTAAAAAGTTCTTATTGAAACTCATGGGTTACATTACTGTGGCACCGGTACCAATTCTAGGATAAAACTGGGTTACCTATTTACTGGATACATAGTTGTTTGTAAAAGAGTTGTGTTAAAAGAGAGTAGGTAAACCCATTTTCCTAGTTATTATTGAGAGACTGAAACAAACGACTTTCTTCAGAGAGTTTTATTAATGATTTTATGAACAGCAAAACGCTTGTTTGATGGTAAGCATTGTCGTTTGATTTGAACTAAGACTTTGACAAAACTCTTAATACCAAAATTATGCACGTGTTACCCTGTGCTTGCTATCAGATGTTAAATAATAAATGCCAAGTCTGTGCAAATTACTCAATTGGCATATTGACAATTGGCATAAGACCGCCCATTGTGCCATTAATAATGTTGAGTAATTTTTTTTTACTTTGTAAGTTGGTGACAATAAAGAGTAAAGTTACGGCCACATCGCGGCGTCCTGCGATCTGCGGGCGCGATCTCAGTACTTTTCAATTATTTTCTGATCGCGTTTGGTGTGAGCTAGTTGGTACAAATACTACTGCGCTATCTGATCGCCGCCTAGATCGCGCACGCCGGACGCTGCGGTGTATCCGTGACCTTTATTGTATTGTATTGATTCTACATGACGTTGGTTCTTTACAGTACGAGCACCTGTAAATATGAATATCAACGACATCATCAGCCGGTGTCAGTCCACAGCTGGACGTAGGCATCTCCCAAGATGCGCCTCTAAACCCGATCTTCGGCTCTTCTTTTCCAGTAACTGCCCACCGCTTTGCGTATATCGTCGCTCCACCTGGTCATAGTACGTCCTACGCTACGTTTGCCGATTCGCGGTCTCCACTCTAGGACAAGTCTAAAAGATATGACCAGCCCACTGCCACTTCAGTTTACTAATCCGTTGAGCTATATCGATAACTTTAGTTCTATGGCGAATTACTTCGTTCCGAATTTGATCCCGCAGAAAAATACCGAGCATAGCTCTCTCCATAGCTCGCTGAGCGACTTTAAATTGGTGGACCCACAGATATATGAATAATACATTTGATTTTCTGTGGGTGGCCCAGTCGAACTGTGAGTGTCTACGTCTCGGTTCTATATATAATATAGTATAGGCGACGAGAAGACTCGACGGATTTTTCAGGATGCTGCCCAGCCTAGCTGAATTCTTTTCTGGATTTCCTTCTCGAAGTTGTGTTTGCCTAGTTGGAGCGTCTGCCCTAGGAAAACATAATGCGTAACAACTTTGAGTGGGGTTCCATTTAAGGCAATCGGATCCAGAACAACGTGATTGTTTTGGTTTTATCCAAATTCATCCGGAGACCTATGCGACGAGAAATATCAGATAGGCCATTCAACATCCTTTGTAGGTCCTGCAGCGTCTACCATAATGACGATGTCTCTCAATGAGTATATCTCTCACTTACGATTTGCAGATGACAAGTATGCCGCTGATGTTAATGCCATTATGAATGCCGATATGAATATATTTTTTTGAATTAAGAATCTATTTGTGCAAGGTGGACTTAAACTTTTCGGATAATAAGTCAAGTTCTTCCTCAATGCACAACAAATATAATAAAAAAAACCTCCCTTACCCTTTTTCTGTCATTTCCATTTGGTTAAAATTATACTTTCCACTCCACCACGATAGATTTAATATTCTACAGCTACATTACATCGATATTTTATCTTCCCATCGCACGCCCATGCAACAAATAAAATAAACTCCACCACACTGGCCACCCCACTGTCAATCACAAAAAAAAACCGCGAACAGACAGCGTCACTTCCGGTAAGTACCGCCGGTCGACTTCCGGTATCGACCCCGAGCGGACGCTGCTATTGACCCTCTATTATAAAGGCGGGTGCTCTTTCTATGCTGATATTTTTACAGCGTACACGTAAAGGTAATTTATCGTTTTTTTTTAATCAGAAAAGCGATTGACGTCTGGTGCAATTTCAGTTTATGAAATGTCATGGTTTGTAGAGCTGGCTTCATGATTATCTGGAAATGTCAGGCGTCAAAAACCTTGAGATATCTATCATTTCTGATTTACTTACCTCAGATGATCCCAAAGAGTTATAAATACAAAGAAAATACGAGATCGATTGACATAATGTGATATAATAATATATGTTTGCAAAGTTTGCGCATTCTATATCTTACTATGTTTTTATTACAATCCCAGTGATGGTCAGAAATTAAAGGCAGTTTTCCTAGAACTTTAGGTACAATGGAATCGGTAACATACTACAGGTATGATCATTATATGGATGTTTAACCTGACTTGCTACCAAACTAGCTTACCACCATCAAAGAGAAAATCTGCTACCATAACCTAACAGTATTCGTATTCCGGCGTCACACAGCCCTTGAGAGTCGGAGCACTCGCGGCCAGCCTTTTCACCACTTTTTACCTCATCACCACTTACCACCAGGCAAGATAGTGGTCAAACGCTAGCCTATCAGATATAAAAAAGGTAATCTGCTCTTACGGTTTATGTCCACTTTCGTGACGTATCAACTATTTGCTTTCCATCTCAGATCTTTGTGTTTAATCTTTATTCATCTGCGCCAAAACCGATAGAAGGAAAAATTATTGACGGAACTAAATTAAATACTGTTCTGCAAAAGCAAGTAAAGGAGACTTCACAGTGTTGTTACAAACACTTCGACCAACGAAATATCAAGGAAGTGGGCTCAAAGGAAACAATATCCAAATTACAGGTTGGTAACGATACCGATAACAAGCTGCCCTGCAACATCTGGCTTGTAACAACTTGAGAAGATATTGTAGTAAACAGTTGTTGAACTATGGGAAAATAGTATAATTATTTTCCAAGGTGACTTTTCCGCGAACTTAAATTTATTAACTTCCGACCCAAACAGAAGGGGTGTTAAAAGTTTAACGTGTGTGTCTATGTGCGCGTGTCTATCAGTGGCATTGTAACACCCAAACCAAACGGATGAAACGATTTTGATTCAGTTTTTGTTTGTTTGATAGTGTCTTAATCGAGAGTGTTCTTAGCTTTGATGCATGTAAATGTATTAAGCCGTTTTAAGACTAAGAGCTTCTTTCTAGTTGATTACGCTATGAAATCTACTTTCATAGGTCAGATCAATTCGATATTCGGTAATCTTTTACTTCAACAATATTGTAAGAACATGGTGGCATTGACCTGCTGCTCGGACATCTCCTGGAATCTGTAAAATACTCAACTCCTCGCCAACCCACAGCAGAGATGTCGAGTTCATGCTCATTGGAATGGTCTCAATTAACAGATTATACATAGATCAGTCGCGGATAGTTACATTTTGAGATTAAGTTTTAGTTAAGGTACGTTTTTATAGGATTAACACATGATTTTGTTTTCAATATTTGATAACTTATTGTGCTCTATAGAAACTGCATCGTAGTTCTTAAATGTGCCCAATTGATTATTTTGAGCACGTTATTGCAGTTACATAAACATATTATCAGAAGGAAGGTGAAGATATTTGCTCTTTGCGAATTGGATAAAAAGCAAATCGTTATCCATCGCCTAATCTCATTAACTTTCTCATTAACTCATCTTTCTCATTTACAAAAAAATACGAATTTACGAAACTAGTATAATATGTTTAATCTTAGAAGTAGTAACAAGATTTCAAATGCTGCGCTAGATATTTTCTCTACTAAATTTGAGGTATTTTTCTAGAGATATCTCTAGAGATACTTATCAAATCTCAATCAATTTAAAATGGGACCAAACTAGAAACATAATTTTTAAGATTTTTTTTTAAATAACATAGTTCGGAGTTAACAAACATAAAAAATACAGGCGAATTAAGAACCTCCTATTTTGTGTGAAGGCGGATAAAAAAAAAACACGTAATAGAAATCATTAGCAACAGTAAACTTTGTGTACTGTATATTTAGATAACATCCGTGTGCTGAGATTTCAGCTATATGCCTGAAGCGCGGCAAACATACAAGTACAGCTTTGGGCCGGAAACTTCTGTGCCCTAGGGGTCCGAAATGTTCCTTAGTCCCTACATATCGTTTTTAGTGTCATTGACCTTTTGTGATAAGGGTATAATTTAAGTTTGTGGAAATAGCAAAATAACTATCACGGCGATTATCATTTTTTTTTGCTATGGTTTTTTCACAAGATGTGTTTTTGATGATTAGGGTCATCAAGTGGCATAGATCAATCAAACTGTTATTTATTCGATATAAAAAGGATTTTCTCCTTTTATTTCGCTGTCATATTTTTTTCAGTAGTTATTTTTCATGTCAATCTAAAATAGTAGGTAGGGCTTTGTGCTGCCGGAACACCTATGTAGATCGATTTTCTCCTTTATGATGTTACTTTTTGGTAGCAAGTTAGGTGGAACATAAATATAATGCTTTTACCACCTCTTGTAGACGAACACCCATGAATGCATGTATAAAAATCCATTGGATCACAGCTAGGCGTTGAACCGGTGATCCCACAGTTCGAAGACAAGCTATCTATCCTTTACGTCAATGAGCAGTCTAAATCTGTTGATATGAACCCATTGATATGAAACATGGATGAACCCGATTGAGTTATTTTATTCTTTCTTATTATGCGTTTATAATATTTTGCAGTACATACACGTGAGATATACATCTTGTAACGCCACCACACAATGTAATATCTACTAAACACATGAACTTTATAAAAAAAATCTTGTAACAATGTTAAAATTCTTGTCACTCACAACTCATGTCGTTTTGTTCGACAAACATATCCTCACCTAATTTAAATTATAAAACCTGTACACAGATCCCTGGGTTACCCTTTAAAATAATTTTGTTTAAAAACAGGACATTGTCCTGCAGTTAATATAAACGGAATTAATTGCTAAAAAATGGCTCAGAGAGCGCTTACGTCACGTAGGAGCCGAATCGCCGGGGGTCGTGTCATGCCCTCGCAGCCTCTATAAGTAGCTACAGTGAGTATACAGTAGACGAACTTAGAACGAATAAACAGATACCCTAACATGGTAGGGCAGGACCTCAGGTCTTGGTACGCCATCGTGAGAGATATGATTATGATTTGAAATCAAATAAAATCGTGCATGCGATTGAAAAATATTTGAACGTCTGTTCTTTTTAGGGTGTCGTACCGCAAAAGGAAATAAAACTGGCCAAGTCGAGTTGGACTCACCCACCGAGGCTATAGGTTTTATAGGTTTAGTGTCGAAAACCTATAGGGTACTTCCGGTTGACCTAGAATTGTCAATTTTAGTTAAAAGCAAAGTCTTAAAGCACATAAAGGAAAAAATAAAAAAAATAAAAAAAGTTGAAAATTAAGGTAATATTTGGTACTCACAAGATTTGGCGAAAATCTAAATTTGCCCATATATTTTTATCGTGTTGACTCAGAGCCTTGATTTTCATACACCTAACAGACACGGACAGACAGACAGACGGACAAGAAAGTGATCTTTTAAGGGTTCCTTTTTTACCTTTTGAGATACGGAACCCTAAAAAGTGAATTTACTATTACAAACTCATTATTTGCGGTTGGTGCAATACAATTTTTATTGATCAAACTGCAACGTTAAGTTTGTCCATTAACTTAGTTTGACAAAGTACGGAAGCCTTGGTGCGCGAGTCAACTCGCACTTTACCGGTTTTTTTTACTTCTTATTGTCATTTCAAGTTCTTTATACAGGTAAATGCAGCAATGCAACATTGCTGCATTAATTTTGATTTATACAATAGATATTGATTATTTGGTCTCAAAGTCATTGTTATCAATGTAGAGACTATTAGGGATGGGTTGGTATGTACTTATATTTGGTTTGGTTTTAATCTTAATTCGTGAAATCTATCACTTGCAATATAATCATTTTATACATACAATTATATTATATTTTTCTTCACTGAAAACGTTGAACATTTCTTACTGCTTTTACAACTGTGGCGTAAGCGTCGCCGCTTAGCTGGAAATTAACAAGCCTCCCGACCTCTTTTCTACCAAACAACTTGGCTGGAAAACTCATGTACTTGTATCTCTATTACATACTTTTTACAGGAACCTCTGGTATTACCAGCAGTGGAAATTTCCTTCCTATTATATTTCACTGATTATGAAAATTCCTTGTAGATAGATATACATGTACATACATACATTTAAAAGTCAACGTTTACTCTAAAATTGCAAACCAGGAGAAAATCGCGATGCGAAAGGTGCGCTTTTCTTCGTATCTTTGTCATTCCAGACGTGACTTTGATTATCCAATTTAAAAATGCCCTTCAATCGACTTGGATTTTAAAATCTCAATCATCCGATGTCAGTCATCAGGTCACTACACTGCCAATCCTCCTGTAAGCCTTGTGCAATAGCCACGTTTCTAGAATAATAAGCTCTTACAGAAACTCTTTTTCCCTATGTGCTTTCGACAAGTGGAAAAAACACCCAGAGATGGACCTAGGAAAACCAGATGCCAAGTTCTTATTGCAGCCGGGTCAAAATCAATATTGAAATTGGTTAACTCAAATCCAGAAATGGCATTTGGCACTTGTTTTTAATATTAATTATATATATAATAATAAGCTACTTTGTACCATCTCTTCTCTATATATTATAATAAAGTTAAATAAACTGAGTCTTTACATTGAATATTTTTCAGGAAGAATATGTACTTCCTGTTAAAGATATGCTACTAAGCCTAAAATAAAATAAAATAACAGTTTTTGGAATTATTGTCAGTTTATAATGATTATAATTTTACTTTTATTACAAACGCCTAAACATAGGAAGAATTCTGATATAGCAACACTGGTAACCCCATTTTGCAAGACAAAGTCGAAAGCCCCAAGATTTAGAGTAGATAAAGAGCCCATATTTTTCTTGGGTCGGCACAAAGAAAATACCGTGCTCTCTTCAAATATTATCTCAAACAATTTCCATGGAACACACAAAGAAAATATTGTGTCAATTTTACCTCATTAGTTTCGATATTATTACGGCGGCAGAAAAACTCTAGGCACCTGAGGTAGCTATTATACCTGAAATAGGTTTAAATACATTACATGTAACAGTTCCAACCAAAGGGACCTGTAGGTTATTACGTCTTTGAAGATTGAAACTTGTCTTCGTTTCGTACCTATGTGTTTCATTTGATTATGCAATAACACGACTCTACAAAAAAAAATTCGTTCTTTGTCCTAAAGTTTATACTATTATTTTCCAGTTAGTTATGCACAAAAACGAAAAGAAAATACCTTTTTTCGGTATAAAGTTTGCTTTTGTGATAGTTATAATAATAATACTCATTTTTCATTTTTTTCATAAATTTTAATTGATTTTAATATTTTTAAAAAGACCGCGCGGTGAGAGTGGGGTATTAACGTTTACACTGTGCCGCTAGATGGCACCCGAGTGATAAACAACCATCAGGTGTTATTTACAAGCCCAGAATAACTTAAAATGTCATCACGATATGCTAACAACTTACTATATGCTTACAAATTTTAAGGCCATGGGCTGCAGGATGTCATTAAAAGTACATATGCTGCATGCTCATTTGGATAAATTTAAAAACAATATGGGAGCCTATTCCGAAGAGCAAGGAGAACGTTTCCATCAGGACATCATGAATTTTGAACAACGCTATCAAGGCCAATACAATGAAAACATGATGGGCGACTATATTTGGGGTTTATTGAGAGAAAGTAGCTATGAACATAAAAGAAAAAGTAAAAGTGTGCACTTTTAAGTTATTTTCCACTTTTCTGTAAGCTAATTTGATAGTAAAACTTAATAAAAATAATAAACATTTTTTTTTTTCAATAGTTTTATTTTCAATCAAAAATTAAAATCCGAGATTTTTAAAAATTTCGTTCAATCAGCCTTCTAAGCACAAAAGCAAAGTTTTTCATGCCATATATTTTTTTTCCGTCTAATTACGACCTAAACTACCGAAATTTAATGCTTTGCAATCAAAGTCAAATTTCATGTTGACCCGTGTATAATTTTCGCAGTGTAGTAAGTTTTGTTGTGTGTTTTGTAGTGAGGATACATTACCAAATGCAATAAAAGAGGCAAAAAGCTCATTGAATGGTGGTATAGACAGAATGAATTGAAGAGATTAAGAGTTCATCCAGATAAATATTACTGGTAGTTCTGGGAGAACAGAAGACCTTGCGTGCCTTTATAACCATGGAATAACCGACGCTTTTCCCTTTCCCCTAGCTTAGCAAAGCCATTTCAGAGTTTGTTCTTTTGCCAAAAAAATAAGGGTTATAAGTTTCAGCGATTTACTAGCAGAGATTTTAGATTTACAGATAGCGTTAGCGTTTCCTTGGTCGTAGGAGTTTGAATCTAGTCTACGAGTTTATCTTATGAAGGCTAAAATGACTGCATAGTCAGATTGGTGTAAGTAGGTAAACAATTTCCGAAAAAATTGAAACTTCAAAATTGAAAATTGTTACAGCAAACTTCACCCCCTTCCTCCCCCCCTCCACTCCCCTACTTTGGTATATTTTTCGCTACTTCTTATATATAGTGAAGTTCTTAGTGTAGCTCTCAAATTTGATGGAAATCGGTCGATAAATAAAACTAGAGAAAACTTGCCCCGTTTACCCCACCACTCCCCCTTTTAGATTTTTTTTTGCAACATCTTGTGTAGAATTAATTCTTTAGTGTGCTTCTTCAATTTGACTGAAATCCAACTATAAATAACGCTACAGCAAACTTCTTCCTTTTCCTCCCTTATTTTCCCTCTAAACCAAAAAACGGAATAAACGAAAATTCTTAAATAAATCAAGTAACTCATGTGCCATGTCAAAATGGGTTGAAAAAAGCGACCTATAGGGGGGAACAGACAGACAAACTGATTGACATCCGTATATAAGCATTTTTCGCCAATCTCGAAACTGGTACGCTTCGCTCGCTCGGTCAATAAGAACGTTTGTAATTCTGTCACTCTGTCTGTTTGTTACCTAATCACGCCTACACGGACGATTGGATCTTACTGAAAATTAGCAGGGTAATACTTTATAGCATGAGAATGAACATAGTCAAGAATACGATACGATTTTTTACAAATAACTTAAAAAACCTTAGATCACAATTTGATTAATTATTGACAGAGCAGACACACAGACAGTGATAAAATTCGACGACGATTCAGATTATATAACCACTTTATCGCCTGGTGGCAAGCAATGATGTGGTCAAAGATTGCCTGGAATAATCTGACTTTCAAGGGCTGTATGCTGACCAAAGTTGACACGCAACGGGTATCTTCTAGGAAAGCGTGCAAAAATGTGAAATGCATCAATAAAAGTAAATAACTAAATACCTATATATATATATGTAATTTAGTACATATATATATGTATGGGCCAGTTTCACCAGTTCCTGATAATACATTAGATAGTTATCTGACAGTTGACGCCATATAAAAGCTGTCAACAATTATTTTCTGCTTTTCTTTTTTTTTATACTGTTTTTTCTTTAAAAAAAAAAAAAGATTACACACAATGTGGGTTGCACATTACTAGTATTCTTGTTAACCCCTCCAACTAAGCTAGACATGCTTGTGTCTGAAGTGAGTTCACGTCAATAGTCGACAATTTGTCAGATTTCTTCATATTAGCACTATCAGGAACCGGTGAAACTGGCCCTTAGAGTCATAAATCTATGGTAATCACACACTTGTCTATCGTACAAAAAAATAAAACGGGTTTAACATTAAATTACCAATTTTAAATTTATCAATTAAATAATTAATTGATAAATCAAAGAAGACAATTTCTGTCACCAACGATGGGTCGAAGCTCTCAAAGTCTCAAATAATCACAATAGCGTTAAAGCAAATGAGCTGTTTCTTGATTTATATCTACCACGAGGATGCCACCAAATTCCATCAAAAATATGCAACGAATTAAATCAGAAATGGAACCCGTCTATTTCGACTGCGACTGGGTGGTTCGGCCCACCAAGACTAATTTACAACATTAATAAGGCGTGAACATCGCCTCACACGTGGCGGATGCTACGCAATATATCCGAACCTGTCATGTTATGCCAGCTTTTTTTCTTTTTTTGCTCAGCATACAAATCGGTGTAGAGTTGCAAACGTTGGGAGTTATTTTTAAGGATTTTTATAGGACTTTGTTCACTAGTTAGCCTATATCCATTAACTCGGAAAAAGTGTACTTACAATGTTTCGGACAGTAAACATAGTTTAGTGAGTAGAGATACACGATTTTTAAACAGTCATTAACTCTGATCCTAAACAGTTGCACCAATGCACTTAGTTTTAAAAAGTCGGACGAGTAAATACTATACGACATGTGTACGTAGGTAAGTAAGTAGTTATCAGCATAATTTATTATTAAATTAGATATACATTTATAAATACTCAGTATTTATTTACATACATACATACATTTTAAGGGCCCGGTGGCGTAATCGGGAGAACGGTCGGCTTTGATGCCGTGGTACCGAGTTCAAACCGCCGTGCACCAATGGATTTTTCTATCGAAAAATTCATGTGCGCTTCTCACAGTGGCCCTCCGGTGAAGAAAAACATCGTTAAAAAACCAACAACCCCTGCATGGTGGTAGGACACTATCTAGTGTCCGCCTGGCCAGCTACCACCCTCAAGTTCGAAAATCTGTCACCAAACATCTAATGTGTTCCGGCAGCTATCCTTGAGAGCCGGTTCCCATTCTAGGCCTAGCGTGCTTACCATCTTCGACCGCATCATCACTTACCAACAGGTGAGATAGTGGTCAAACGCTAGCCAATAAAGTAAAAAAAAAAAATAATTACCTGCATTCTTATGCAAATATGCTTAGTGACGAAACTGTACCATTATTACTTTACACACAGAGCTCCGATTTTTAACTTTTGTACTCTCAAGTTTGCAATACAACGAAACACTTTGTACTTAAAATTGAGTTTCACGAGAACGAAATTAGTTCGTGTGTCGTGTGTGATCTGAATCTACGGTAGTGTCAGTGGCGTATGGCGTCATGCAGTCTGGGATAGTGTACAGTACAGTAGACTTGAATTCTTGACATACATTATATTTATTATTAAGGTACGGACACACCGCAGCGTCCTGCGTGCGCGATCTAGGCGGCGATCAGATAGCGCAGTAGTATTTGTACCGACTTGTTCACACCAAAGCGATCAGAAAACAATTGAAAAGGTACTGAGATCGCGCCCGCAGATCGCAGGACGCCGCGGTGTGGCCGTAACTTTTTAAACCTGCGAGAAAATACTTATAATTAAATACCAGATTTTAAAACACATGTAGTTAAAGATGCTTTAGTGAAGATACTTTATTTCAAACGTTAATCTTAAAGTTTAATGTGCGTGATAAGATGTTAGATTTTCTCCCATTTTCTTTCTTGTTAAATCCATTTAAATTAGAATTAAATGAAAATGTAACGAAGACGTACATTACATACAGTAATTTGTACAATAGCTGTAATAAAGCTAATAAGTTTTTTTTTAGTAAAAAGTGGCAAGTATAATAGTAAAGTAAAAGGTAGGTAAGGTGCATTAGATCTATGACGATTACTTGAAATCAGAGTTTTTTTTTATAAATACTATCAAAAGATTTGTTCAACTTTGATATATAGTGTTTTTTTGAGCCACTTAATTATCGTCATGTTTAATTGAACATTGAACTCTACAGAATTGGGTATATCATCTGTGTTACAGCCTATCTGGTGTGTAATCCGCTTACAAGTCGTTTGGAACCTCCTGATTTAAATAAATATTATGATTAGATTTATAGTATTTTTAACCGCGTTTGAAAAACGGGTTGGAATAATTGTTCTATGTGATTGGGCTAAATAGCATGTCCAGATCTTCGGTTTACTGCCATGTAGCGTTATTCTAGCTTAGACCGTAAAGCCTTTACAACATAATTTTTTGGTTGCGAATAATCATAGTTATAGAATACTCTACTGTGTTACGGAACCCGACGAGTGCGAATCCGACTTGCACTTGGCCAGTTTTTTAGGATAGTAGCACATACCGGGTATCCACTAGAACAATATAGAGACAGGTCACTGAAAAGTAATCTTGAATCCAATATAGACACTGTTATTTGTACAGCATAATTGTCAATGTGAGTTCATCAAATTATTACAGCTTAACAAAAGCTTTCGAATATCGCTAATGAAACATTCACCTGACTACCAGCGCAGCACGCTTTTGTGTCCTGAACAATCATACATTACTGTATAGTAGATTATCAATGCCTAAAAGTTTAATTGGTGTCTACGCTGAATTCAGACTTATTCCTGATATTTAAAACGTCGATGTTCTGTGTGTTCATATTCAAGAATTTGAAAGTGTTTTATTCTTTTACGTTAAAAAGTAGGATCGAATAACGTTATTTTTCCAAATTCAACTCTCATAAAATAACTTTGATGGTAGGTAAATTCTTACATACAATAAAAAAATTCACCGTAACGATTGGACTCGAACCCGCACCTGCCTAGACGCTGTACCAATTGGTTAGCTGAATTCAGCTACAGTACGAACCTATCGATGCGACAAAATTACTGGACTGCATCTTTTCAGTCAGTTCTCATTCTAAGCCTAGCGTGCCATCTTCGACCGCATCATTACTTACGTTAGTAAGTGAGAACATAATTATGAGATAGTATTCAAACGCTTTAGTCTACGTAATAAAAAAAGTTTGTAATATGGGTTCATAATTATTAGTTTGCTTTTTAGGGTTACGTACCTTAAAAGGCAAAAAGAAACCCTTAGAGCATCACTTTATTGAACGTCTGTCTATCTGTCTTTCTGTCTGTCCGTCTGTCAAAACCCTTTATCTCCGGAATGCTTATTATTGGTGCATTACATTTTCTATGTACGGAAGCCTCGGTGGGCAAGTCCAACTCGACTGGGTGGGTTTTTCATGTATCTATGACCGTAGATAACTTAAATATTAACCTACTAGTTCCATTAGAGTATATGACCACTGGTCAATTCACTATTGCCGCTGCAGCTATATATATCAAAGCTTTGCTGCAAAACATCATAATTAATTTATGTTCAATGGCAACAAGCATTTCAACATTCTGGGACATCAAATTAATTACCAGCAACATGTGAATCGGACCACCCGCATTTTGTGTGATACAATTCATTCATAATATTGTCCACGAATCCTTGTATTTTATGTTTTGAATGAATTGCATGAATTCTTAGTACACTTGTTTACAATAATGATAATATGTTATCAATTATTATAAATTTATAAATGCATGTAGTTTATATACTCGTAGATATCATAATCATAGATTCTATTTTTATTTAAAACTTCTTACTATATTAGTAAAAAATACATACAGACGAATTGAGAACCTCCTCCTTTTTTGTGAAGTCGGTTAAAAATAGTTTTTATCTTAATTTAGTTTTAAGTTGTGTATATTTGCTATTTATTTGTAAATATTGAATTCAGTACTACAATAAATCATCTAGGTTAACTGCAAGCCTGGTTTCGTCAGGTATTATATATAAATAAAGTATGTACTTATTATGTAATATTTTCGTAAATACCAAAATTTGATGATCAAAATATTCAATCTAGTAAGTTCTTTGTTCCTGATATCTATAGTTGGGTACTGCTAAAATGTTTAACTTGGTCTTCGGTAGTCTCTCACACTACTTATAGATAAAAGACCTGCAACCCCACAGTAAGTTTCAGAATGATTTTAAGTATAATAGCTAATTACTAAATCTCTTAGCAATTGATTGGATTCATCTGGTTGGCTTTGCACAAGAGTCAAGATATTATGGTCAAAACGTATAAGTTATTGTAAGCAAATCGTTGTACTGCATTTTTCCATTTTAAAGCAAGTGCCCTTTCATCTTAGACACTATCATCACAATCTCAACTTCTCAATTTATCACCAAAAAATGGTTTTCATTAAAACTTTCAGAATTGAAATAATGGCCAAAGTAATTTATTTAGTAAGCGAATTTACCTATTTCGTTTTATCAACTTAAGTAACGTTTTTACTAACCGTAGCAAGTTTTTATTAAATTTGTAATTTGCTAAAAAAGCAATGTTCTTTTTGAGTTCACAGTTCAAATAACAAAGTATACTAACAAGCAACGAAATAGACCTGACAACGGTTAACCTTAAAAATAAACCAACCGGTTGATAATACATCTTTGTTGAGAAAATTGCTTCGGAACTCATTCAATTATTACGGGTGTTTATTCTCCTTTGCCACAGTAAATACAGTGTGGTTTTTCTTTGCAACAAATACAGGTCTTTTAGTATTACAATATTTGTATTTGTATTGTAACCATTTTCGAATAACAGTTTTAGGAGCTGTCGGTGATACACCAAACACCATCCAAAAAATTTGTAAACTTATTGACGTACGACCTCTGTATCTCTATATCTGTCCCTCCTTTTTTCTCGCTATTTATTCCATTTCATGACGGTGGTTCAGCGTTACAGTTCTTTTTATTTCTCGCTCCTGATCTTTCCACTTCGGTCTATTCTCGACATCAGTTTCTGAGTGTAGCTTATATCCCTTAACATCACGGTAAATATAAATAAAAATCATATCTATTATTTTTCTTTTTCTAAATTGTGTCATTTCTAAAAGACTGTTTTCATGGCTTCTCCTTTTGTTTCTTTTTTCAATTCTCTAATTCGATACAAATATATTTAAATGTTAGATATAGATAATACCTGTATCAAATTGTAATTTTACGATCTACAGCAACTAACATTAATAAGTAAAATCGATACAAACCTAAGGCTATACCTCTACGAGCTAGAGTATTGTAACAATATGATCGTCAAGGAATATAAAAACTATGAACGAGTCTCCACGCGGCGATTCTATCAGTACGCAGAACAATCATTACATCGTGTAAATTACCCGACGATATTAGAGCGACTCGTTGCGATACACTCACTCGTGGAGATGGAGCCTAAGCAAACGAATTTAATTTCCCCAAGAGAAAGTATGAACTTATCGGACTAGAATTAATATTGCATGATAATTAGAATTTGCTTTAGAGTTGTACTACTGTTATTTTCTTTCTACGGCTAGGGAGGATAACTCCCACCCCACTTGTTGTTTAGGATAGTGACCTCTCTATGTTTAATCTGCTCTTCATTGAATTATAGCAGCTGCTCTGTTTTCTCTCAATATTGACGAAGATCTTCTAATAATAAAGCGATAATAGAAAAAACACCGAGCGTTTTCTTATTTACGCTTCACCCCATATCTGCGCGGTAGATTCCATTTGTCGCGTTGGAAATTACTAGAATATTATTTAAACAACAGAAACATTTAAGAATTAATAGCAGTTACACAGGTGATCGAAAATCTGAGTGCAGTACATTCGTTTATTTTTATCCGACAGCTTTCAAAAGATAACATAGATAAAAATTAAGATAGTTCAAAAACTAAAACAACCGACTTCCATGCCGCGCGAGTCAGTTTCAGTAGCAAGTTTGAGAGGTTTATCGTCATATCTCTGGAGATACTCATCAGATCTCAATGAAATTACAATGGGACTATTTCGAAAACAAACCCTACCGATTAAAAAAAGAATCATTCAAATCGGTTCACAATTGTCCGAGTAATCACGTAACATACACAAAAAAAAAACAGACGAATTGAGAATCTCCTTATTTTTGGGAAGTCGTTTGAAAACAGACAAGGACGGTGTGGATATATTTTTACCATATGCATGTCCTCTACATAATAAAATTTTATGTGGCTATCGTCTACGTTTTTTCTTTATCAAGTGAAGTATTAAATACATAATATTAAATTGAAAGTTATTACAATCGAAAGTTTTAGAGTATGCAGGCAACACCCCAAGGTTTCTTCTGGTTCACTTCACTTCACTTTTCCTTTGTTTTTACTCCGACGATGTTAAGTGACGATGTTGCACGCTTGCTCAGAAGATACCTGTTCATTGGCGATTTGAAGACCCTGATTGTTATATATTTGCAAGGAATGGAATTCCTACGTTCGCATCGTGAAAAGAAAATTTCTATTGAATAAAATTATATAAAATTCAAATAATATACGTCTGGTTGTCCAAAGTGTCTTTACTATTTAAGCAGTTGTCAAAATTTAAGAGAGTTTGATAGGATTTGAACCCACACAACCTCTGAATTTAAAGTTGGTGAATCTACAGAACTCGGAAGGAAAAACAAAAATAATTTTAATTGATGAGTTTTTATTGTTGGGATTTTATTACCTATCCTTAAACACACTAAATTGGCAGTTCTGAGCACGTGAAGCCACGGTACGCGTTTCAATTGTAATAAAACCCGCAAAGGTTGTTGCATCCACTTCGCTATAATATAATTTGCAATATAACTTTATTACAGAAAGCAACATGCTGTTTGAAGTACCAACGTCCCACAGCTATATTATTAAGTAGAACATTGCAACTGTGGAATAACACCTGACGATATGCAACGAAATAAAAGTTATATTTTCTGTTATTTTGTACTTTACTTGGCACATAAATTGGTATACAGCCAAGCGAGTATCAAAAAAGGAACGCAAGCGAAGGCGAACGAACGTTAGGTAGGCTTTTCGCTATGAACAAAGCATTATACCTACTTGGTATGTGATTAGAAGTTTTAATAATTCTTCTGCAATCCAATATCTTACCTTTGTCTGCTACGTCTTGCATACAAATTAGTGACGTAAGCGAAGGCGAACGAACGCTAGGAGTTTTGTTATGAACAAAACATTATACCTACTAAGATACTAAGATATAAAAATCCTTCTGCAATCCGATATCTTACCTTTGTCTGCAACGTCTTGCATTAAAATTAGTGACGTAAGCGAAGCCGAACGAACGCTAGGAGTTTTGCTATGAACAAAACATTATACCTACTAAGATACTAAGATATAATAATCCTTCTGCAATCCGATATCTTACCTTTGTTTGCTACGTCTTGCATAAAAATTAGTGACGTAAGCGAAGGCGAACGAACGCTAGGAGCTTTGCTATGAACAAAACATTATACCTACTAAGATATAATAATCCTTCTGCAATCCGATATCTTACCTTTGTATGCTACGTCTTGCATAAAAATTAGTGACGTAAGCGAAGGCGAACGAACGCTAGGAGTTTTGCTATTAACAAAACATTATACCTACTAAGATACTAAGATATAATAATCCTTCTGCTATCCGATATCTTACCTTTGTCTGATACGTCTTGCATAAAAATTAGTGACGTAAGCGAAAGCGAACGAACGCTAGGAGTTTTGCTATGAACAAAACATTATACCTACTAAGATACTAAGATATAATAATCCTTCTGCAATCCGATATCTTACCTTTATATGCTGTACGTCTTGCATTAAAATTAGTGACGCAAGCGAAAGCAAACAAACGATAATCGTTTGGCTATGAACAAAACATTAAGCCTACTTGGTATGAGATTAGAAGATTTAATAATTCCTTCGCAATCCGATATCTTAACGTTTTCTGCAATAACTTGCATTAAACATAAAAATTAGTGACGCAATACAACAAAGTACACACAAAGTGCTATAATTCTTCACAAAAATGTACGTACACATAATTATAAAGTTATTTATTAAAAAGGATCTTTCTTTCAGTGTTTACTCTGTTAATTTAGAAATGATAAAATAATCAGGAAAAAATGTACAGAGATTTGCTTATTACTTATTTATAATAATTTTTTATACATTTATACAAAGAAGTATAAATATACTCATAGTTTTGAATGTAACGACTAAAAAAAATTTACTTGTATCATGTAAAGTAAGGGAGTAGGACTTGTAGGTAAGCATTTTGACATGTTGTTAAGAAATTACTTTATTTAAAAAAATGTTTAACCTCCTTATTCAAAGCAGTCTTTAAAAAAATCTCCCTATTTCAACTCTATTAGCAATCTAGATCCAAAACAGCTAAAACCGATCACCGCTCGTCTAAAGACCGGTGAAGAATCACCATTAAAAGCCTTTCTGCTCCGTCCGAAGCCCGTTGGGGGTATTATTTCATCAAACACCGACAAAAAAGTCCGTACATGACTCTCGACGATTTTCCCATTTCAGTGCCATTCGGTAGCGAGTAGTGGATTGAACGCGTACGGATGGAAAAGGCTTGTTGAAAATTTACATATGTTCGAATAGATGCGTCCCTCACTCAGCTAGGGCAATCAACTCTACGCAAACACTGCCCTCCTATTTACATTCATGTTTTTAAATAAACAATTTGTAATTGACTGTTTAAAAATTCTATAAAATTGACGTGGTTTTATTTGTCTTGTTGTCGCTATGGAAGTGGGGATTTTTAATTGTTTTATGCAAACAATCAAACAGTACATTTATCATACGACGTATTCTAGTTTAAATTCATTATAATAGTCTTCTTAAATGATTTTTTTAATATTTCTCTATAGGTAACATACTTTTTACGAGATCTACTTTATGGGAAAAAGTTTGTGGACTGTGTTCATACAAAGGACTATTTGCTCAATAGATAGACATTATTTTCATAAAGTTAAGCGCCCACCGCTACGCAAGCTACGCACTCGGCGAACTGCTACGATGCTACGCGATTCCGATTGTCAGGAAGCATGGCTCTTCATTTCTATGCGAATTTTTATATGGCTATACCATAAGCTATAATACATTCGTGTATTACTATTATATCATGAGTTTCACATCCAGGTTTTTCATTGTTAGGTCATTATATTATAGTGACAGGTCGCGACTGCTCACGACTGGTAGGTGGTGGTCGACACTGGTAACCTAATAAACACCAAACTTAGTACATGGACGAACAGAAGGAGTTGGCAGGACGAGAGTATAACTAGCCTAAAGCTGAAGTGGGCCAAAACTATTAGAGATTGGCCCAGTAATGGGATAGCGATGGATAAAATAATAAGTGTATGGATAAAAAAACTCTGTTGTATTGTTTTCTATAACAATTTCAAATTAATTTCCAGAGCCAGTTCCCATTCTAGGCCTAGCGTACCGCATCGTCACTTACGTTAGGTTACCTGTTAAGGTGAGATAATGATCACACGCTAGCCTATAATAAATAAAAAAAATCAAACCTACATTTGTTACAGTCGCAACGCTTAATAATTTATGATATTACAAAACGAAAAAACCGACTTCACATGCCGCGGTAGTCAAAGTACTGGCTCGTTATAATCATGTCATCTAAGTACTCAAATTTTCTTATATTGTTTATCTCTATACCTCCGTAGATAATTGTCATAGCTCGATTAAATTTGAATGGAACCAAATGGGAGGCATACCCTCTCAAACAAAAAAAAAATTAAAATCGGTTAAGATTTGACGGAGTTCTTAGGTAACAAACAAAAAAAAACAGGCGAATTGAGAACCTCCTCCTTTTTTGTGAAGTTGGTTAAAAATATATACTCATCGACTCAAAAGGTCCTAATACAATATTGAAATAAAACTAGCCAAGTGCGAGTCAGCATCGCGTCTCTTATCGCACACTTAGGGAGGGTTCCGTTCAATACGAAACATAACAGAGTTTCAACCTCATATATTTGATTAATTGATATTACCATGAATATTTGGTTTGGTCGTGATCTAGAAAGACGGGGCTCGTTTACTAGCGCCATCTATGTCATTTTGCCGAAACTAATTAGATAGATGGCGTTTAAAAACACGTTTTTTCTATGGGGAGGACCCCCTTTAAGTTTTAACTTTATTTTATTTTTAGTATTTGTTGTTCTAGCGGTAACAGAAATACACCATCTGTGAAAATTTCAACTGTCTAACTATCACGGTTAATGAGCTAAAGCCTGGTGACAGACGGACAGACAGATAGACAGACAGACAGACAGACAGACAGACAGACAGACAGACAGACGGACAGACAGACAGACAGACAGACAGACAGACAGACAGACAGACAGACAGACGGACAGCGGAGTTTTAGTAATAGGGTCCCGTTTTACCCTTTGGGTACGGAACCCTAAAAATCTACATCAAGTACTCTCTGTTCTTAAACAAATGGCCTAACATAAAATACATTGCTAAATAAGCGGAAAAAAAAACGATCCAGTCATTGGCATTAACTCAAACACGAGCTATTTAGCAATAATCGGGCATTCGGGTTGGAACAACAAAATGTCGATTGCTCATAGCCATACATTAAGTAAATGTTCAGAGCTAAGCCCTTGACTTTACCGATGCGGTCGTACGGAATACATATAAATAGCACCGTCGTAAGGGTCAGTGCAGTTAAATGCAATAAAGATAGAGTAATAGTTACTGTTGTTGCAAATCTTGATCTTGATTGATGATGATGATGGATGAGATCTTTTTTTTATATATCTTATAGGCTAGCGTTTGACCACTAATTCACCTGTTGGTAAGTGATGATGCGATCGAAGATGGTAAGCACGCTAGGCCTAGAATGAAACCTGAAACCTATTAAAAACTAATAAACTGGCCAAGTGCAAGTCGGACTCGCACTCTTAGGGTTCCGTACCACACTACAGTATTTTATAAGATAGAGCAAAAAATACCACTATCATTTTTCGCCAGCAAAAAATAATAATTAAAAAACATTTTATTTCTTATAACGCCATCTAACGTCTAACAAAGGTGTTAGTATATTCCCACGGCAAGTATACCTTCACTTGATACAGTTTTTATAGTAGCGAATTTGAGATTCTGAACAAATATGGATAGCACAGTGGTTTTATCGTCCTAGAGTTAAAGTTATTGATAACGAGCTGAGCCACGCCGCTTCGCTTGCGTTAAAAAGTATCCTATGTGTTAATCCAGGTTACCTATATCTATCTGTGTGTTAACATCTTACTAGCTGTGCTTAAGTTAGTTAAGTTACGGGATGTTTTTTTTATATCTTATAGGCTAGCATTTGACCACTATCTCACCTGTTGGTAAGTGATGATGTGGTAGAAGATGGTAAGCATGCTAGGCCTAGAATGGGAACTGGCTCTCAAGGATAGCTGCCGCAATACATTAGATGTTTGGCGACAGATTTTCTAACTTGAGGGTGGTAGCTGGCCAGGCGGAAGCTAGATAGTGTCCTACCACCATGCGGGGGTTGTTGGTTTCTTAACGATGTTTTACCTTTACCGGAGGGCCACTGTGAAAAGCGCACATACATTTTTCGATGGAAAAATCCATTGGTGCACGGCGGGATTTGAACCTCTGGCCAACCGATCAAAGCCGACCGTGTTCCCGATTACGCCACCCCTCTTGGGTACGTTTTCCGAAGTCAGCTTTACATTTTCACGCAATGGGATGGAAGATGGATTGGATTATTTTAATATATGCCAAAAATACACAGATTTGAGAACATCTCATCATCACTTTATAAATTATTTTTAACATAATATAAGCAAGCAGAAATATTTTAGTAAAATTACCGTAGAACTACAGACTACGAACTACGGGCGGACCTGTAGAGCTACGACACGATGCTGATAATTTCTATCACAATTCATAAAAATACATAAGCATCAAACTTTTTGCCAAAACATAGCTTATTTTTCACCTAGGCAGTTGTTGCCAAAGTACAAAGTAAGGTTGCCAATAAACATAACGTACATTCATTCGGCACCCGGAGATTACAAGAGTAAATGCAATTAGTATTGTCGTTCGGGTCATTACATGAGTGATGAGACGTAACTGAGTTATGTTTGATCGATTACTGCGTATGCCATGTGCACCCTTCACCATAACTTGACATAGTCATAAGTACCTATAGGTGTGAAAGTCGTACCTACATACCATATGGGTGAACGGTATACCACAATAAATGAGTACTATTTTTAAGTTTTTACCCGACTACAAAAAGAAGGGCTATGATAAGAAGTCGCATAAAATTGTCTGTATTCTTTCGCATTTACATGTTTTTCTTGACTCAAGAAAACCTATTTAGTTTGTGTAAAATGTAGATACCTATTAAAAACTAATAAACTGGCCAAGTGCAAGTCGGACTCGCACTCGTAGGGTTCCGTACCACACTACAGTATTTTATAAAATAGAGCAAAAAATACCACTATCATTTTTCGCCAGCAAAAAATAATAATTAAAAAACATTTTATTTCTTATAACTATGGGACGTTTACCTAACTAAGCGTTCATAGATGGCGTGAAATGCAGAAAAAAAAAACACGTTTCTTGTATGGGGACCCTCTATTATTTTTAACTTTATTCTGTTTTTAGTATTTGTTGTTATAGCGGCAACAGAAATACGTCATTTGTGAAAATTTCAACTGTCTAACTATCACGGTTCATGAGATACAGCCTGGTGACAGACGGACAGATAGACAGACAGACAGACAGACAGACAGACAGACAGACAGACAGACAGACAGACAGACAGACAGACGGACAGCGGAGTCTTAGTAATAGGGTCCCGTTTATCCCTTTGGGTACGGAACCCTAAAAACCAACCAGTGCACTCTAGAAAGACGTGCAAAATTATGCTATGCACATGTTTACGCTACGCTCGCCACAAGATTGCATTTTCTCTGTAAAAGTACTTTTGTAAGATCGAATAATCTCGGGACCGCACGTCCAAAGACGTCAGAGATGGAAAAATTGGCTGGAATGGGTAAAAGCCAGTCGTTGTTGGATCAGAATATCGTATATGCTAATGTTGGTCTAAAAACTGTATGTGGTTAAGTATGTATGAATGTTCGATAGAAAAGAACTGTGTATTCATTGGATTGGTGACATTTATATGGGATCATCTGAAGATATTTTGAATAAGTTATTGTGTACTAACTTTTTACCAGGTAACTTTCAGTGCCGCGCAAATGGTTTTTAGTCGGTATTCTATCTATATATATATAGATGTTTCATTCCGTTTCTCCCGAGATTCGTTATATACCTACGATATTGATTACGATTTGGACTACTCGGGCATATCAACATTATCGTGACTCTGCGGTATTATGTCGTAAATTTAAGGTGACGTAAGTAAAAAAATTAAAGGAACTGAGTTCTTAGGCTGAATTGCATTGCATCTTACTTTAACTATAACAAACGTCAAAAGTCTGTCAAACACCATATAAAAACAACGGTTATGGTTATAGGTACGGTTAAAGTAAGATGGTGCAACAGACTTTATCTTTTGGTGAATTAAGTCAAAAAGTAGAATATAGAAATAATCCCTGAAAAAATAAAGAAAAACTACGAAATGAAAAAAATAGCTCTCAATAAAAGCAACTGAAGATTTTCCGTAGCCTCTCAAAGACGACGCAATTAATAACACTACTTGGAGCCATCTCTCCTCACTAATAAACACCTACCTAATTATTAACCGCACAAAAAGGCGACGTAGAATATGAAAACGCTATGAGAGAGCTCAAAAAATTAAGCACCTTGGCTGTAGCGTGGGTCAACAAAGATAATTTGCCCGCAATAAATTGAAGGAACGAAGCCTGGTTAATTACTACCTGACTTTGTAGATAGAGAACAGGATGAGATTTAGGTAGAACCGCTTGGTAATTACTAATTAGGTTGGTGTGGAAACGTGGCTTGGAGTAAGTACTCTTTTTCTCACGCTTTGATATTAGTTCTATTTGGTGCAGCACCACAAAAATAACATACTTATAGAAAACATGAGTTTTGTCAGATTTACGATGCCCTGACATTAAGAACTTGCGTTAATTCTAAAAGCCATCGGTTGAGGCTCCAGGAACTAACATGTTTTATTTTAAGAATATGCCCCATTAAAAGAATCTGACATAATTTGGTTCAAT
This sequence comes from Cabera pusaria, assembly GCA_954871355.1. Lineage (NCBI taxonomy): Eukaryota > Metazoa > Arthropoda > Insecta > Lepidoptera > Geometridae > Cabera > Cabera pusaria. The sequence continues at coordinate 12,580,906 of OX940897.1, forward strand.
GCAATAAGTTTCTTTACTCAGCGAGTGTCTAAAGTCTTTAACCAGTGCGTCCTACCTGTGATGACATACGGAGCCGAGACGTGGACACTCACAGTCCGACTGGTCCACCTGTTTAAAGTCGCTCAGCGAGCTATGGAGAGAGCTATGCTCGGTATTTCTCTGCGGGATCGAATCCGGAACGAAGTAATTCGCCAGAGAACTAAAGATATCGACATAGCTCAACGGATTAGCAAGCTGAAGTGCAGTGGGCTGGTCATATCTGCCGCAGGACTGATAACCGTTGGGGCAGACTTGTCCTAGAGTGGAGACCGCGAATCGGCAAACGTAGCGTAGGACGTCCTGTGACCAGGTGGAGCGACGACATACGCAAAGCGGTGGGCAGTGACTGGAAGAGAATAGCCGAAGATCGGGCTCAGTGGCGCATCTTGGGAGAGGCCTATGTCCAGCAGTGGACTGATACAGGCTGATGATGATGATGATGATGACTCAGTGAGTAGGTACCAAATATGTATGACTTACTGTGTAATTAGCTGTTATTCGCAGAAACAACATATTTTTTTCAAATTACTAAATAATTATTAGCAAAGGGCTTTCGTTCTCGATTAACTTCTGGGGAAAAGCAAACAAAAATCGGTGGGCACAGGCTCGACGAGATAAGCGGCCGAAGCGGCATAATGGCGACTAAAAAAATTAGCGCTTGCTCATTAGTACAAGGCCGTTCTTTGCTTAAATTACAGGCTGATGTTTTAATTAAGACTAAGAATGAGAAAAGATAATAAATAGCAATAATAGTGAACACAAAAAGATTATTTACTTATATAATATTCTTTGTAGTCCTATTATTCAAATAGATACAGATATTATTATCTAGGTACCTTCTTAAAATATGCATAAAGGTATTCGATTTTCTATCTATGTTTTATTTTAATAAATCGGCTTTTTAGTAAGACCGTGCCTTATAATTTAAGTTATAACTTTAATTGTTTATGCATATAAACTGCGCATAATATAAATAAATACCTTTTTTCTAGACGATGACGCTGTGATCAACTTCTATAGGTCTGGCCAATTTGAAATTCGGTATTCTCTTACTTCAATGATATTGTAAGAACATGGCCCATATAGCCATTTTTGGGAACATGATGTAACGGTTTCGACACCAAGTGTTTACACTGATTTATTCTGGACATATAATCTCGTCGCCGTTTCATGTTGGAGTAGTCGCTGCAACTAAAATTGGGGAAGAGTCGACACAGTAACATGTGGTTTCGCCGTGTCGTAACCTTGTCGTAACATTGTTACCAAATTTTAACCAGAGTACCCACACATCATTCATTCAATCGCTAATAACCGATCATTCATTGACATTGACTCGTGAAGTGACGTGAATTATTAAAATAAAAAAGTTAAACCGCCAGTCCGCCATCATATCACCGAGGTAAGTAAACAAAGATGTTGTTTTTATTGAAAATTATGCTTTTTAATACTCTAATCTTAATGGGAAATGAAATTCATCGTGTAATTTAGTGGGAAAGGTTGAAATTTACCAACGCGCCACATTAGTATCATAAACTTGACCATTCCGACGAAAATACACATTGTTTTTTTTAAATAATATTTTCATATTCTATTATCAAAAGCTTGTATTTGAATGCAATAATAAAGTTTAATATTTAATAACAAACTATTTTAGCAGCAATAAACCGTAAAATCAATAAATAATAAAAAAAATATTTTGTTAAGTGTAAAATATTCTCGTCACAACTAGTCACAAAGTTACGACATTGTGTGGACATGTTACGTAAAGTCGTCACAAAGTGACTGAATTTTTAAAATGGACTATCCTTGATTTTTTGTTTACAGGTTCTCAAACTGTAGTAACGTCTGCCAGACAAAATGCCATATTGCATTGTTTTAACAAAAGAAGGCTCTTCTCAATTGATATCCCTTGTACCTAGTACGTGGGTGAAAGACAACGTTCTTTATTGGCCGCGATCAAAAAAAAACAGCGACTTGGAGCTTTTAAGACGTAATGAAAATACAGTGCCAGCCGAAAATTGGAAAAAAATAAAATGCAAAGTAAAGGTCACCGGAATCGATACTTTTGCAGAAGGACTTAAATTAGAGGATGAGAGCCATTGCTTTGCTAACTTTATAGAGAAGACAATACAATTCTTTCATCATCATCATCAACCTGTGACAGTCCACTGCTGGACGTAGGCCTCTGATCTCCCAAGATGCGCCTCTGAGCACGATCTTAAAATGAAAATAAAAAATAATCTTTAAATTCTTTATTCAAACAAAATTAATACATTATATTGTTTAAGTTATAATTATTATTCATTTACAGATGACGATACTCCAGACACAAAAAAATATTCCATCAAAGCATCGAAAAGAGTGACTGTACTCTCTGACGTGAAAATAAAAAACAAGATCTTGGATTTAAAACACGAGTCCAAAATTATGAATATCAGTTCTGATAACTTACATAATGTACTGTGCAGCAAAGGTACAAAACTGATTAACTACGAAGATGCTGACAAATTATCTTCTTGATTGATAGATGATGGAGACGAGACGAGATGTTAAATTATAAATTTTTATTGTTCATATTGCTCTATTTAGGTTTACTAACCAATACTTAATGCGTACAAATATGTAACTTTATATTATTGATACAACTTTATATGACTGCATATTAAACTGATTAAGCGGATTTGTTATTAAGTAGCTCTTTTAGATTGATGTAGATTATGAGTGGCAAGCAACTAATGCTAGCAAAGTTATAGTGCAAGTGTCAGTGATGATTTTGTGACTTCGAAATAAACATTTTGACTTCTTTTGTTTTCATTTTATTATTACCCCTAACGTTGTCAATACAGGAATAAATACCATCTGGGAGTTGCAAAGCATACATAAAAGCTTACACTTCACATCTTGGAAATTATATTCTCTTGATTCTTCTGCTTCATAATCAAGTGATGTTGCATATATATTGATATGCGAAGATTTGAACGGTCGCTCAAAAAAATCAAATTTGTTTCTGATATTCTTTCCAACGATTTTAATTTTGTCATTCGCAGCAATGGCATACTTCATTTCAACAATGTCATTATGTACACTTAAAAACCATTTGTCCCTAATGTTTCTAGACAACTGGTAATTATCATTCATTTTAACAGTAGTAAATACTTTTTCACCTGTTGCCAGGAAACTTTCATATTTTGCTACCGGATAGGTTTGGTTACATTTTTTGTTTTCAATATTTAATTTTGAAAGCTCCTGTATACGATTCGCTACTTGCTCTAAAGGTTGATTACCTTTTCGTAACAGGTTTTTTATTCTAAATAGCAAGCTTTCAAATGGATATGCACTTAGAGAAGGTAAAGAACCAAATCTTGAGACATCATTAACAATATGACATAAATTGTGAATGTTACTGCTTACAGAGTCTAGACCATAAATTTCTGCAAATTTTTCGATGTAATTATTAAAAAGTTTTTCAGCTATGTGCCGGTAAGATATATAAGCATCAGAATAACATATGGTGGTAGCACAAAATAATGTCAAAAAATGTTGATATACTTCAAATGACAAATAATCTTTAAGCACAACTGGACCGAAGTACAACAAAAAGTTTTTGAATTCAGTTGGTTTCCAAAAATGAAGGGAATTTAGTTCTCTCATCCGTCCTTGTTGTATCTCAGTTGGAGTTGTTAATTTTATTTCCATAATTTTTCTTGAAACATCCTGTATTTCTCTTGCTGACCATTTCGTTTGAAAATTAAAACTTCCATTAGTCCACCCCAGTAAACATCTTTTCATCACACCCAAATCTAGTAGATGAAGTGCATCTGCAATCGTAAAATCATTTACTAAATCTATGGGTAAATCTTCAATTGCACTTTTTTCTTTGTGGTGATCTGGATCAAGTCGATTTTTGAATGAATGGTCGGTGCGCAAAGGCATATCCGTTCTGGGAAAACTCATATGTCGACCTCTTCTGTCGAATTCACCAATGATTGCGCATTTCATACACCCATGGTAACTATTAAACCCCACAGTACCTGCAATAAAAAGAGCAATGGGCGTATTGTTAATTAATCTGACCTGATATGATAACCAACAGTTGCATTAACTTGTAATTTATAATTAGCTATAGATCTACACTAGGTCTACATAATTAGAATTGAAATAAGGTAACCGTTTTTTTGTTAATGATTTTTTAAACTCACCTTTTATAAAGCATCTTGCAGGTGTATCACATATAAAGCAACGAATCTTTAAAATAATAAGTTGCTTTTGTATTAGTAATCCATCTTTCAGTAATTTTAATAGCTCGTTTACAAATGGACGCAAAAACATTTCTAGAGGCGGTTTGGTACTTCCAAAGTATATAGATACAACTAATGGAGGCATATACATGCAATCTATTTTGCACAGTATTGGCCAAAATTCGTTTTTCGTACTTTTGGCTATAGGTAAACCATCTATATTAAATGTCAAAAATATACATCTTGGTAATTTTGACATACTTCGGGGTAAAACATCTTTTAAACAATTTTCTAATCCATAGTACCAATATTTCCCATTGCCCAATGGCAAAATATTGTTAGATCTCGGCGTTTTTAAAAGACTTCTACTATCTTTTGGTAAAAACATATTGAAATCTGTGTTTGGATGATCTTTTAGAATACCAATTAATTCGTTCAAAGCATTGTGAGGAATTTGGTACTTTAATGCCCATTGCTGAATTTGGTATCTCACGTTTATGGCATGTGTTTCATTATCAGAATCAGATGATCCATACTCAAGTGTATCTGCGTCACATTCTTCGGCTTCTGTTGCGTATTTGGAAGTTTGCGGCACCTCATTGGTATTACTTATACTATAAGAACAGGGTCGAGCAGTCGCAACAGGGTTCTGGTGCTCGAAGTTTGATACTTCAGCACTAAGCTCTTCAGTAGGAAATACTTCAGCACTATTTTCCGGATTTAGCGGTGAATACACTAGAAAGTTTAACAAAATGATGAGTATCTGTCACAATAGGTACAGCATAATATCAGACAATATTATTAATTACTAGCTGTGGCCGCGACTTCGTCCGCGTAGGATTTAGATATATCGCGATGGATCCGTGGCCCGCAGTAAGATGAAAGCCTATGTGTTATTCTGATGTATCAGCTACATTACCGTAAAATTTCATCATAATCCGTTTAGTAGTTTTTACGTGAAACATCCATCCTCACAATCTTTCGCATTTATAATATTTAGGGTTAACTTACTTGTGTTATTTTGGTTTGTTAATTCGTTAAATCTCCTGTAAAATGTTGAAGTCCATCGGAATCTACGTGATATTTTGGGCTGTTTACTAATTTTTTTCATTTTTATAAAACGGTAAACCGACAGTTAACACAAGACACAGTTTGAGATCGACTGGACCTGGTGATTTCCATTTATCCATGTTAGTGTTATAAGTATTCCGGAACATTGTCGTAACGTTACTGCACATGTTACTACCCAGTTACTATACATTGTTACCAATTTTGAGCACTAGTTACATACAATACGCGAAGTGTGTAAAACGTGTGTACACATTTTTTTCTGTAACAAGTCGACATAGCTCCAACACAAACTTACTAAAACTACTTCTGTCACTTTGTTACTAAACGGTTACAACACATAGAAACGAACCCCCACACAGTCGCAACGTGTCGTATCATTTACGAAACTGATGCGACTTGTTACAACTTCAAAAATCTGCGACCAAAAATGGCTATATGGGGGTAGCATTAACCTGATGCTGGAGCATCTCCTCCCTCCTCCTCACCAACTTACAGCAGAGATCTTGTGTTTGGGCTCATTGGAATGGTCTCAATGAACAGATTAAAATAGACAAGGCGGCGTGTTTTTTTTTTAAATTGAAGTATTAAATATGTATAATAATTATTTGAATATTAGTTCTGTGATTACCATTGAAATATAATTAACCAACATAGTGACATTGAATGCACATTACATTAGCAATTTAGCATTGAATATAGTTGCGTATATTGGATAATCCTATCGAACAAAACTAAATTAACCAAATCCACGTGTGTGAATTATATAAAATATTTCGCTCCATATCTTTGATGTTGCCATCTACAGGATCTCGATAAAAATTATATGGAACTACACTTGCAGCTGAACTTAACTATGGTTATAGGAATAATTAAATAAATCAGTCAATGGATACCAGGACTTTCAGGTTACACATAAAATCGTATAAGCAGTTAACTTATAGTAATACACGAAATAAAAAAAATTTATGTACTCATGCAACGATCCGCGGAAGGGCACTGGTGAACTTTATAACAGGCTTTTAGGCACCGGTGTCTCTAAAATTTTGGTCTGATATTTTTAAGCTTGCCTGTAAATTCTGTAATACAATTTAAGAACATTTTGTGAAAGAAAATAAATTTTATTATCTATTATAAATCGGCAATAAAATGAATAAAATTTAGGAAAACACACAAGAAACAATCAACAACGTTCACACAAATTTAACAAATATAACTCCTTCTTTGGGCAGTCAGTCTACTTCAAAGTAGACTCCTTATTTTAATGCTCGTAGATGTTAAAAGTTATGTCCAATTACAAATTTGTCAAAGAACAAACACCACGTGCTGCGAAAATAACCTTCCACAGAGATGAAACCAGCGTTCCCTTTATTTAGAAAGTTTATAGCAGAATATTTTATTCTGGTGCGATTCTCAGTATTTTACAATCTCGCATATTTTTAAAACTCTACGTGGAAAATATATAAAATTGAGTGGACTTTAATTTAGTGAGTAAAATAAAATTCTAAAACCTTGCTTAGAATGTGAAATAAATTTGAGAGTTTTTCATTTTTTCGGACCAATATACATAGATATATTAAATATATGGAAATAAAAAATATATGGTGAAAAATGTGGAAAAACTTGATAACATCGCGTGTCTTACTAATTAAATTGGAACATAAAAATAAACCATTTAAAACATTTGTAAGTAAAATCTTCAATTTTTTAGTTCACTCATATAGCGAAAATGACAAAGATTTTTTTTTAACCGACTTCTCAAAAAAGCAGTTGGATCTCAATTTGACAGCACTTTCTTTAGGGTTCCGTACCTCAAAAGGTAAAAAAGAAACCCTTATAAGATCACTTTTTTGTCCGCCTGTCTGTCTGTCGCAGGAACAGGTGGACCTAGCGAGTTGAAATTTATACCTAATACGTGTATGAAGTATATGGTCACTGGGTTGGGTTGGGTTGGTTTGGTTGGGTGTATAAAAACCAAGGTCTTGAGTCAAGACAATAAAAAGATATGGGCAAATTTAAATTTTCGCGAAAACTTGTTAGTACCAAAATGTATCTTAATTTTCAACCTTTTTTATTTTTCGGAACTTTTGACCAAAATTGATAATTCTAGGTCAACCGGAAGTACCCTATAGGTGTTGGGTCGAAAACTTATATGTTACTTCCCGTTGACCTAGAATCATGAAATTTGGCAAGAAGCAAGGTCTTACAGCACAAATTAAGGAAAACATCCAAAAAATAAAAAAGTTGAAAATTAAAGGGCGTCCCCATACATACATAGCATACGCCAATTAAGGTAGACCTCTGAGTTATATGAGCGCTGATACAATTAAGAGGTCTAGCTTAATTGGTATATAATAATCTGGGCTGTAGGATGAGGTCTAGCACCAGTCAATTATGCCTCATTTCAACATTTTTAGGCGGCTGGTGACTTACCATCCACAAATAGGGCCCGCAAAATGGCAAGCCGTTATATTGGCGCCGAGGGGCAACATTGGCGTGGATTATTATTATTATTATTTATATAATTTCTCAGGTCGTACACGCCCGGTCTTTTGAAGGGCATTGATGGAGCCGAAGCCAACATCGAGAGGCCCTTTAAAATGTTCACTTAAGTACACTCAAGTACAATCTGTGGATGGATTATTATTATTCTAATTCGTCGTAGCATATTAGAAAACTTAAATTCAAAATGTAAATTTAATTAATTTAATGCACTATGTAGTATGTACTTATATAATCTGTTTATTGAGACCATTCCAATAAGTCCAAACTCAACATCTCTGCTGTAAGTTGGTGAGGAGTAGAGTATTCTGCAGACTCCATGAGATAGTAAACTTTAAAATTACAGTTAAATATTTCAGTTAGATATTTTATTTATAACTCCATGAGATATCCAGCATCAGTTCAATGCTACTATGTTCTTATAATATCGTTGAAGTAGGAGGATACCGAATTTCGAATTGATCAGACCTATGCTAGTTGGTATCATAGCGTCATCAATTAGAAAAAAGTTCATAGTCTTGTAACGCCTGTACGGATTTTCATAAAACAAAACTAAGAACACTCTCGATTAAGATGACTATCGAACAAAAAGAAAACTAAATCAAAATCGGTTCATCCGTTTGGGAGCTACGATACCACAGACAGACTCACAGAAACACAGATGATACACAATGTCGAACTCATAACACCCCTTATTTTTGTGTCGGGGGTTACAAATACAAAAAACAAGATAAAGCACCATACACACACGCTGAGGGAGACGAATCTCATTTCGCATCTACGCTAGGGCGGCCCTCTATTGGCGCACTAATGCAACGTGCATTTTTAATTCATGTCAAGTGTCCCGTGCCCGGGTAAGAGCGCTACCTGATCGACGCGGGCTTAGTGTATATGCTACTTTATGGCTTTATGAAGGTAAGTACAAATTTCAACTTTTCATGACTGACATTTTTGCCGATGTAAAAATTATTGTATAACTGTATTTTCAAGAATCATAAGCGGGCTAATATGGATTAAACTGTATAAGCATTCATTAGGTATGCAGGTACTGGTACGGAATATGAATGTATAATATAGGGTGGTACCGAAAAAAATAAATGGGCATCACAAACATATTCTAAAAAAAATTTGAAAACGGCGTTGGGAAAAGTAAGTAGGAACATTATTACACCTTACCAGAGGAATAATTTAAGATCGTTTACAAAACGAAAAAAACTGATTTCAAATGCTGCGCTAGTCATTTTCAGTACTAAGTTTGAGTGTCATCTCTATATCTCTGAGAAACTTATCAGATCGCGATGAAATTACAATGGGACCACTTTGGTAACTTACCCTACCAATTAAGAACCCAACTAGCAAAATCGTCTTACGTTTCTCACTTTATAAGAGTTCTGAGCTTATAGTGGTCTCTTATCTGTTTTCGTCATTGCTATCGCTCCTATATTAGTCTCTGACAAGCCGTTACAGGCTCTAATATGCCTGATCTTAATACCTTGTCTTAATTATGCATATAAGTTTAAATTTACAGTGCCGTTGTAAGCCACACTCTCCTAAAAAAACATTTATTAAGACTTATCACACTTGAGATAAATTAGCTCTCATATCCACATTTTCTAAGCTCATTTAATTTTATTACATATTTTCTAAATGCTATTGTAAGAATGTTAGACTAATATCAGCATGCAATATGTAAATATTGATCTTATTCAAAACTATTATAAGATCAACAGCAGTGGATAGGCACAGTATTAGAGTGATATTGAATCATCATACTTACAATAGAGAAAACGAGTCTAATTTAATAAAGTTTGATCTTAAATCGAATTTGTGACTAAAATTATGAGAGTAACATTTGATGTTGACTATCATATTTCACCAAAAGTATTTTAGTGCGGTCACATAAAATACCATTTCACATCACAAACGTTCACTCTTAAATGAAAATAAGTGTTTTATGTCAATTCAAGGATTTCTAAGTTATTCCAACATGGAGTCATGTTGGAATGATCTAAATGCGCTTAAAATAGTCTTATAGTGATTCTAATAAATGCAATACTAATGGCGTCGCTTTTAATACAAATTAGCAAATCAAATAATTAAACAAGAATACTAAATACTATATATTGATGAAGCGCACGAGTTGTGAAGCATAAACTAGGGTCTACTTTACAGTAAATAATATTTTCCAATACTAATACTTATCGAAAAGCATAATACGAAACACTTGTTAATAATGTAAAAAAAAAAAAAAAAAAAATGGTACGGGTATTACAATATAAATTATTAAATACCTTTATCCTTACTGTTTTCGATTTCTTTTTTATTAGTTGTAACTTTCAAACAAACACTACACCAAGTTTTTTTACGATTGTGTTTGATCTTATGTAAAATCAAAATAAACTTTCTTACGCTCACAGGACTCTTAACGTCAAAACAATGTAAGCCTATATACGCTTAAATTAGTTTTGGTAAGAATAATTTAAGTGAAAACAACATTCAATAAGACTGATATTAGAAAGATATAAACAAATTACGCTTATAAATGGTGCCCAAATCCAGGCTTATACGACGATATAAATACGGTATAAGAGCAAGAAAACAGTGGTCTAGAGATTATTTTAAGTGTAGTTTTTGCTGGTTGGGAAAATAATCATTCGAATCGGCTTACAATTGACGAAGTAATGGCGTAACATACATTAAAAAACTGGCCAAGTGCAAGTCGGACTCGCATTCGTAGGGTTCCGTAACAGTAGAATATTTTATAGCATTAATTTTTCGCCACCAAATTTTTTTTCATAAAGTTTGTATGAAAAACAAAGTTATCTTTACGGTCGCTATATCTCAAAAACTGCTGACTGTATCTCGTTCAAACCAATTTTTGTTGTTAGTTTTTATTGAGATCTACAGCATATATTTTTGTAGATTTTTCACTCCCATACTTTAAAAGTTAGAGGGGGGGGGGGTCACATTTTACCACTTTCGACGTGCCTATCTTTCAAATGATTGACTTTGAGAAAAAAGTGGTTTAAGGAAGCTCAATGTCATTTAATGACCTTTCTATAGACACCCAGGACGTATGTATGGGTTTGATGGAAAATAAATGTTTAGTTTCAGTTTCATGTACCCTTAATATTTTTTATCATTTTTGTAAATCGGTTAAAAATAATTAAATTACTTATCTATAAGGGCTCCGTTTTTTTTCCATTCGGCTACGGAACCCTAATAACATACAGACGAATGCTAAATTTTAATTAATTCGCACGCTAAATTATATATTTATATATAACGACCTACCATTGCGATAGTAAGTCAAAATCTGTCAATCGTTGCACAACAAAACCGCGTTTTTCTTCTTTTTTGACCCTTTTTCTTTAGATTCCTCGTCAGCTGCTTTTGCCTTTGGAATTAAGAATAAGAATTAAGACGAATTAAGAACCTACTCTTTTTTGGAAGTCGGTTAAAAATAATTAAATTACTTATCTCTGACTTCGTTAAGACTTATCGAAAAATTACAATCATGCAAGCCTAAGAAATGTATATCATAGAAATATGATAACATTTACAACATCTTAATTTAAACAAGATAAAGAAAACACTTTCACCGCCGTAATTATGAAACACATTATGAAGCCGTACATCCTAATTAGCCGACATACGAACCGCTACGTACTTCAGTAGATACTATCTGGTATTCTGTGTAACGAGAACTCCAGCAAATACGTAGAAAATACTGATCAGCACCAAGTTTTAATTAAAAAAGTTGTGGAGAGAGTTTTTTCGTATGTCGGCACCGTGAACTAACATTGTTAGTCATCCTTGAATTAATGGACCTTAATGCTGCCTACGCTGCTGCTAGACCCTGGTTTTGGATTTTGTTAGTATATAATCCAGATGGCGGACCCACGAACTTTTAGAATATCAAATAAGTAAAAGCTAAAACTCATAATTAGTTCAGTATTTATAAAACCGTGAGAGTATCATTATAACTGAGCTGCTACATGAATATAACAAATTGTTTATACAGCTATTTTACCTCTGGTATGAACTATTCACAGTTACTTCATTATTGGTGTTATACTATAGGAGGTACCGATAAACTAGAGTTAAGTATTCGTATACGGTTATAACTGTGCACCGCAGTTTTACCCGCGTAAAAGTATCCTATGTGTTATTTCAGTGTCTAAGCTACCTTCACACCAATTTCAAACCAATTTTAAATTTTATTTCAGCGTAATCGGTTCAGTAGTTTTAGCGTAAAGAAGTAACAAACATGCACACACATTTTCGCCTTTATGATGTTAGTAGGAAGAAGGGTATACCTAGTACATAATTATATGTACAACCTTTCGCATTTAACAATGGAGATGTTAACGCAGGGCGTACCCCCCTGCTGGCCATATAGCCATTGTTGGCCATATGAGCGTGCGTAACTACGCTGTATTTTTAATATTGTGTGCATGCTTCAAGCTAGTGTGCGAGATCGTTAAAGTGAGTGATTTGTGTGTGTGCAATGCGTGTTTACCTCGCGCCCGTAAGTATCGGCAGAATAAAATGTTTGCGGATTACAACGTTAACATCTCCATTGGTAAATGCTCGAAGTGTACAACACATACTCAGAGATAACTGAACGGGCATAAAAGTAATACCTACTTAATTTTTTTTTTATATTATAACTTAATAAACTTTATTTTAACAACTTAAAAATAATTACCTAATGACAATATCAAGATTATATAAACTACAATAATAATATCTATACTATAAATAAAAGACAGAACCTAGGTCGCTACCTGCCGGTAATGTTCCCAAAAAGCTAGCGACGTTACCTCGTTGTATAGCTAGGCTTATACGTTGGCCGAGGTAAGCGCCAGCTCTTTGGTCACGGGTGATGTCAATTAGGCGTCTGGACAACACCTTAACAAAACCTCGGGCATCTCGACCCCACGGGCCCATTGTTTCGACCGCAAACGGAAGAAATATGTATCCATCACCAATGGTAGCATATTTCCTCCGTTTGAGGTTTTCTGCAGCATCCGCTGCCGCGCCCGCTGACCGTGAGGTCCCGCATATATGGGACGCCGCTAATGTGTCAGCACATGTGGCGTCCCACACCAATGGTCTTCTTCGACACCATGGCACCAACGTCATACCGTCGGGCCTCTTACCATCGTCACGTGATATACCGTTCGGCTCTAATATGGCCGGCACGTTCACGGTGGCAAGGGCCCGACGGATGACGTCGTTTATTGTGGCGTGGCGTGAGAGACGCCCTGCACTGCGGCGGCATGACAGGCCGTGGTGGCCTAATCTGTCCACTTCACTGCCGCAGTGACAATTGTGAGGTTCCGTCCTAGAGATGCCCAGACTCAACCTTATGGCAATAGAAAAACTTTCATTGTCCATTAGGGTACCAATGTTGGGTGAAGGTAGTGCTTGTAACCAATAACCAGATTCTCGTTCGCGCGTGGCAAGGAGACGAGCCCGGACTTTAATATCAACACTTTTGTCTAAAATTTGTTTTTGTACAATTTTACAAAGGGGATCGTCCCATTGCCTTTGCGAACTAAGATTTTTTGGTAGATCCTCACTTGGACAAGCCAAAGACCAGGCCGTTCTACCATCTTCCAAAGAGTCTATTGAAATTTGTGATGCTGAATTTGAAATTATTCTCTTAAAAAGAACCAAAACACTGTTGGCAGAAGATAGAAAGGCCGGTAATGAAACTTTGGAAATTTTGCGGATGCCAATGCCTCCAAGCCGAACAGGCAACATCTCTATGCCTGACACCATGCAATATCTGGAAGTGAACAATTTAGAATTTGGGTTAAAACATTTTTAATCGCGTCATCCAAACTTAGTAGTAACGAAATGTGGTTCCAAAGAGGGCAACATCGTAGTATATACGTAAATTTTGGCACAAAAAGACAAAATCGAATTAGATGAAAAGCCATGTGGTTGTGAATTTTAGTGAGACGTTCAGACGTATCTTCAAATTTTTGACGTTGTTCATCGACAAAATCTGAAATAACAAATAACCTACTTAATTATTCGTCGCCGTTATTAATAAAGGTACGGACATGCCGCAGCGTCCTGCGTGCGCGATCTAGGCGGCGATCAGATAGCGCAGTAGTATTTGTACCGACTGCAGTCGGTTTTCTGATCGCATTTGGTGAAAAACAATTGGAAAGTACTGAGAACTAAGAGAACGCGCCCGCAGATCGCAGGACGCCGCGGTGTGGCCGTACATTTAAAGTACGAACACTAACGTTCCATCTGTCTAAGAGGCCAAGCTTTTCAGCCCATAAACAACTTACCTTTCTTGGGTAAAATTTTAAAATTGTTCGATAACGTCACTGACACAGATAGCCTGTACACCACTTTAGTCCACAAGCTCAGTAGCAAGTTTTATTGATTGTAAATACAGACTGAATACCCGGCCGACATGAGTCGATTTCCCTTCAGTGACAAACCCACACTAACAGTGTTTAGACACTGCGATGAAGTGTCAGTTGACAAGGTGCACACTGCAGTCGAAATGTCAACAGCGCTGTATGTACGCACACAGCCTCGACGTCCGTGCCGACGTTATAGCTAGCCGCAGAACAGACGAAATGTTTTTCCATTCTAATATTCTATGCGGCTAGCGTAGGAAATTGTAGACCAAAACTTCGGAGCGAATTTGGGAAGATATTATTTTAGCTTAATGAAATTGTAGTGTAAACGAAAGGATACCTTTATATGCCCAGCTATGGGTGAAATAAGGCTGATGATGATAAAAATTGAGAAGTTAAAATTACAGGGAAATGTGAGATCAAAATGACGGAGTATGAAAATAACTAGTTACCTATCCATAGTTTAGCGTGCGATAGTTTCTTGCATTATCGCTTATGCAGGGTACACTGACTTCACTACTAGACTGAGCTGCACGAACGCTAAAAACGCTATATAGAGGGAGATGAGTCCATAGCATTGAGAGCCAGTTCCCATTCTAGGTCTTCCGTGCTACCATCCTCGACCACATCATCACTTACCAACAGGTGAGATAGTGGTCAAACGCTAGCTTATATGACATATAAATAATTTATGATCGTACAAAACGAAAAAATCGATTTCACATGCCGCGGAAGTCAAAGTACCGGCTAGTTATAAATCATGTTATCTAAGTATACAAATTTGCTTATATTTTTAATCTCCATATCTCCGGAGATAATAGTCATAGCTAAATAAAATTTGAATAGGACCTAACGGGAGGCATAATCTCTCAAACATTTTTTTATTTTTTTTCAAATCGGTTCAAATCGGTTTGTTTGAGATTTGACGGAGTTCTGAGGTTACAAACATTTAAAAAAAGCAGTCAAATTGAGAACCTCCTCTTTTTTTGTGAAGTTAGTAAAAAAAGATGAAGCTTGAATACGCTTGAATAGAGGCGTCTTCTTCCATTCGCCTGCCGCTCGCCTTCGTTCTCTTGGTGTGTACCCAGCTCAGGCAAGTGTGACGCGTCGAAAGGCAAGTTTCTATTCTATTTACTTATACTGTAAAAGTAAAAGATGTTATTATAATAATGTTTCTATTTACATTTGAAAAATACAATTCTGATGATATGATTCCTATTGTGAGTGAGTTAGTTAAGTGAGCTCTATCCGTTTCTTCCTGTGGAGGCTCTAACAGAAAACAAAACATTTATCTCTGTCCATAGCAATAAGGACAAAAACACATCTCAAAAGCTGGACAAATGAAATGTCTCCTCAGAGGAGAAATTCATAAAGAACTTTGTACTGACTGATGACGGCATTTATGCTCATCGATGCAACAATTTTGAAAGCATCAATACTATACCTATTGAATGTGTAATACTGTATATGTTATATTAATATGTTAGAGAAGTAGTGTTGCTAATATCATAACAATGTCATCTTGATTGGAGACGCATGGTGGTAAGACACTATCTAGTGTCCACCTGGCCAGCTACCACCCTCGAGTTAGGAAGTTCTGTCGCCAAACATGTAATGTGTTCCGGCAGCTATCCTTGAGAGGTAGGTCCCATTCTAGGCCTAGCGTGCTACGATCCTCGACCGCATCATCACTTACTAAGAGCTGAGATAGTGGTCAAACGCTAGCCTATCTCATATTAAAAAAAGAGAAGATGACTTACATTCGTATTCACAAACAAACACTATGTGGTCTCACAGTGCTTGCGAACGCATAGTGTCATTCATAATATTAATTTAACTACGTAATATTAATTAGTCTTCGGCTATCAAATGCGTTAGAAATTAAGTTATTATATAATGTATTATTAATGTTTAGAATTTTAACATACGTGTAACATTACTTAGTAACGAAAAATGTGATCGAATAAGTATGAACACTAGCCCTAAGTTAAGTTACTGAATGCTCTATGTGTACACAGGGTGGTTGAAGAGCGTTCGTCTGTTAGGTAAAAATTATTTACTTTGTAAGCTAATACGGTTAATGCTAATGCTGCCATAGGTAATTTAGCCAAAATCCCCTAAATAAAAGTTGAATAAAATAAAAAAAAGTTACTGCGTTTAATGTCTAGAGGACCTAAGTATCTAGACAAACCTCTGTAAAGTTTACTGGTACTTTTTAATGGAAACAATGTAAATTACTTATTGATGAATAAATAAATAAATAAAAAAAACGAATACATTAAAAACTACTTATGTCAAATCCATCGCTATGTGTTGGACAATTTTTTTATGAATACGGCCGTTACTCTACTAGTAGCTTTTTGCAAGCACGAATTCATTTCAATCTTTCAATGCATGTCTATGTATATTTTTGTTCTACCAAAATATGGGGGCACGGCAGTCGAAGTACATAGAATTAATGTTTTAGCGCGATTTTAAGTTGTAGTATTTCCCTACCTTTATTATATTTATATACTTATCTGTATCTATGCTATAATCACGGTATGACTAATCAGACATTAGATCTACCTATGTTAGAAATGTGTGATAATTAAAGGTACGTGTGGGATCTCCATTTCGCTATTAGAGTAATGGCACAATGAGTTACATAACGACGCTAACAGTTATTTCCACCACTCACAGTGCCACGCCACTCACGCCACTCACAGTCCAAGTTTAATATTTTATTGCGGCTGCTACGAGTATGCATGAAAAACGAATTTAAACATGTGCGTGGAATAAACCTCGAAAGGTCACTTTTAATATCCACATTTCTAGATTTTGATATAACCAAGTCTTCGTTATTAAAAATGTAATATATTTAAAAACGAGTATTAGAGTATGGTAACGTAAATAATAATATCTACCTCTATGGCTATGCGTGAACTAAGAAATTTAATCGCTGCGATAAAAGCTAATAAAAAAATAAGCTGTGCTGTGTTTTATGACAGGTTCTTGAAAAGATGCTGCGATACAAATTGCAATCACATCATTGTTATCACATTTCGATCCGTGTTTAGAGCAACAAAACGACTTCAACATCTAGTACACAATCTAGTCAATTTAAATTACTATCTAAAATATCCCTCTTTAGAAATTTCAAGAAGAATACGGTTTCCTACATCAACGTTTAAATAAACGATCTTCTACTCCCACGCTCAAAGATCTTTAGTCCAGCTCAAACACGGAAAATGAACCTAAATACGTGTATTTTTCTTCCTTAAACACATCTCCTTTATAATACGCTTGTTTCCTAATCCACAACATTAGATATAGCGGGAGCGTGAGACTCAACACAAACGATGAATTATTGCGTGTCATCAATTACTGGACAGACACGACGGTCAGGGACGAAGATGGGTGAATTCTGGATGATACTCGTTTGCATAAACACTATGTACGAGTACAAGCAGGAAAATTGATATGATTATTGTCAAAGTAAATTTAAAGACAGTGGAGGATAAATCTATAAATTATTAAACAAACATCATACCAAATATTGCCGTGCGTAAAATAACCAATCAATATTTATATTTTCAAATGTTGAAATTAATGAAATTATATACCCACAAAACATAATTGAGATATTTTAATAGGCTGAAAACCTCATTATGACCTTAATTTTTTTTTATATAATCATAAAAATTTAAATTAAATAAATACAATAAATAACAGGAAAATCTTACAACAGAAAATATTTTAAACATAAATGTTAACTCCTGCTAGATTTGAACCTGTAATTTGTGTACAAATAGTTCTCAACAGATGGCGCTAAAGAAAAATGTTTGTCTTTCCCTTTGTTGTTGGTGGTATTGTATTGAATCCTGCATCGCGCTATTGATATTTTAACAGTTTGGTTACATGTATAGAATTTTGTTTTGTGCTTCAAATGTACTTGCTTCGGCAGTACATATACTAAAATTGGAACGATACAGAGAAGATTAGCATGGCCCCTGCGCAAGGATGACACGCAAAATCGTGAAGCGTTCCACATTTTTTGGCTATGTGAGCGACTAGACGATGCGTGCAAAACTTTTATAATAGGTAATAGAATAAGTTCCAAATTCCAACGACACAGTAACGTTTTCAGCCTGTAGAGACTGTCCTCTTCCATCATTGAAACAATAGGTATAGATTTAACAAAAAAATGCTAAGTTTAGGTACAGTAAATTAATGAAAAAAAATGCTGACTTTTACTTTAAAAAAAAGTTACAACACTTGTTTAAATAATAAGGATTGTTTAAAAACTAATTTAAAAAAAAAAAATTATGCCGCGCGAGTCAATTTCAGATATTTATCGCCATATCTCTGGAGATACATATTAGAACTTGATAAAATTTTAATGGGATCAATTTGGATATTAACTCTACACACGACAAAAATAATATAATATTTCAAATCTTTTAAGGTTTAGAATTGCTGGATTAATCGCATAATAAATATATAAAAAAAACATACAACAGACGAAATGAGAATCGGTTAAGGGGACGAAGCTCGTTGCGCGAGGAGCTTGCGGTAGACGTGGCTTCCAGAAGAAGGACATCAAACATAATATCTAACTGGTCGAAGCATTTTCGATGGCAAAACCCGTGAGTGTAAGTACAATTATGTGTGATTCTCACGATACATTGATTAATCAAACATCCTTTTTAGAAGACGGTTGAAAAGACATGAAAACAAAATCATTTCTCTCTAATGATCCTTCCTTCCAGTATTCAACATCTATGGTTATTATTGTAAAGCTGTGTTTACACCGTCGCCTTAGAACCTGGAACAACACCGTTGTATGCCATTGTATTGCCAATACACGGTGCATTGTCATGCTTCTAATGATAAGGCGATAACAATGGTTCCTTATCGTTAGTACATTGAGTACTAAGCTTAATTATCGTTTTAACTAAATTAATATTTGTTTTCATCCAGCTAATGGCCAGTTAGGATATAGCTATGGCATAATTAATCAGCTTTCCTATTAATATTTGGTCTGCAAATATTTTAATGGGTAGGTAGCTATAATTATTGGTAGGGGCAGAGTAAATTGCTAAATTATGTACATGTGTAAGCGATGGAGTTATGTGGTTTTTCCTTTATTTATCAAACTTGATAGGTATATTTTTTGCAAGTTCTGATGATCGCCAACAGTTTTTGGCTGCTGCACTCAATGATTACTACTAATCTGGATAAAATTTAAATGGAAACCACCTTGAAGATGAACCTTACCTATGAAAATAACGAATAATTGAAATCGGTTCTTAATTGGCTGAGTAATCATTAACATACATAAAAAAAAACATACCAATTAATTGAAAACCTCAATCTTTTCGGAAGTGGGTTGAAACTGTAAAGGTCTCATAGATAGATAGATAGATATACTCTTTATTGAACACCAAAAAACTTAGTACCAAAACATTTTTGTTAAAATAGTGTCAATGGGCGGTCTTATCGCTCAAAGCGATCTCTTCCAGACAACCATGCATGGAGGGATTTAAAATAGAACATAATGGATGGCGGTGGTCATAAAACTATTTTGTAAAATTACATAAATATACCTACAATAAATACCTATATTATTACATATAAATATAAATACTATTCATATACTACATAATATAGTACAATAAAATACATTATATATATATAAACATACATAAGTACATGCATATTATCAGTGATATAAGATAAACAACTAGCATCAGATTACTCGGAGAGATAGTGTTCTTTTACGTGACTTTTAAAAGCGTCCAGAGTTTGTATACGTCTAATTTCTATAGGCAAAGAGTTCCATAGACAGACTGCGTTAACAGTAAAAGAATGACCATAGAAATTCGTATTGTGCGAGGGAATTTTTAACCTTAAGTTCTCTGATGACCTAAGTGTGTGTAGGGGATGGGATAGGTAAAGGTATTCGAAGCGTTCATGAAGGTAGCGCGGAGAAGCAGGATTGAAAAGGATAGAGTAAAGGAGTGATAGTATATGGGCATCCCGGCGACGGCGAATAGAGAGCCACTTAATTCCGAATTTCCGAATTTTAATACCGCTTTAAAGCGGTATTCGGAAACATGATCGTATTTTCGTAAGCCGAAAATAAATCGTATGCAAAAATTTTGGAGTGGCTCAAGTTTATTTAATTGCTCTTGGGTCAGATCGAGATAGCAGACGTCAGCGTAGTCTAATATAGGTAACAAGAGAGTCTGTGCAAGTGCAATTTTAGTGGTAGTGGGTAAGAAGTTACGCAGCCTACGTAAGGAGCCTGCAGAAGCAAATAATTTGCGACTAGTTTCAGCTAATTGGGGGCCCCATGATAAAGTCCGATCGATAAAAATTCCCAAATTTTTCACTGTGTCACTAAAAAGTATAGTTATACCTTCGAATTCGACACGAGGTAATTTGCCCCATTCTACTAGGCTGATGTATCGAGGACTACCCACAATAATTACTTGTGTTTTCGATGGATTAATTTTTAAGCCGTAGGATTTACTCCATTCTGAGATTCGGTTTAAATCGTTGTTTGTAGCCTCTATAGCATCAGAAAGATGTTTCAATGATGCTTGGCAGTACAACTGAAGATCATCTGCATACAGGTGGTAGGATGAAGTTAGATTGTGTGATATAGAGTTAATAAAGATGGCGAAGAGAGGAAGAGATAACACGGCACCTTGAGGTACACCGGCAGAAGTGTCACACTACGAAGAAAAACTTTCTTCGAAACGAACCCGTTGCCGGCGACCGTAAAGGTAGCTGTGAAATCAGTCAATTACTGTTGCAGACATGTTATTAGAGCGAAGGATGGCAAGAAGGATATCGAAATCAACAGTGTTAAAAGCATTGCTGAAATCTAAGAGTGACAATACAGTTAGCTGACCGTTATCCATCCCCAGACGAATGTCATCGGTGATTTTAACTAGTGCAGTAACTGTACTGTGCCCTGGTTGAAAGCCAGATTGAAATGGATTAAGTAGGTTATGTCTAGTGAGAAAAGAGCTAATCTGATTATGCACCAGACGCTCAAGGACTTTAGATAGGTAGAGAAGTATAGGAATGGGACGGTAATCAGTGAAGGCTTTAGGATTTGTTTTTTTAGGTAAAGGAATTAATTGTGCTTCTTTCCATGCAGAAGGAAACACACCATAGGAAATACAATAATTTAGAATGTGGCAAAGGGCCGGGAGGATAAGGTCAAGGATTGGGATCAACATATTACGACTAATGCCATTGCTCCCGACGGCTTTAGAGGTAATTGAGAGCATGCTCTTTCTAACATCGCAAACAATAAATTGACGTAAATCAAAGAGAGGGTGGTCATGGGGTACGACATTGGGAAAAGAGTTTAGAGTACAGGCTTTAGTAGAAGAATCAATAGTTGTAGATGAGGAGAAATGTTGATATAAAAAGTTGATATTAAAATTTTTTGGAATGGTTTCTTGGTGCGATGGTGGCCGGATCTTCCTCTTGAACAGATTTATAGATATGGCGTCTCTGAGCATCCCTACACACCAGGTTGCAGTGATTTCGGATCTTATTATACCGCGCCTTATTGTTCTCATTGGAACGAACTTTGTATTTTGATTTAGCAACTGCTTTTTTATGTTTAAGGACCTTAATTTCATCTGTAAGCCACGGTGCTGGTGTATGCTTAATCTTGATGGGCCTGATAGGAGCATGCACATCGTATAGCTGCGTAATCAGAGAATTAAACACCGCCACTTGAACATCAATGCTATCGGACTCCATCACAGGTGACCAATCGATATTATCAGCATCAGACAAGAATGCTTCACGATTAATACCACTAAAATTACGTTGCAGAATAATTGTGGGTTTGGATTTAGGTGGACGAATTTCGTAGGATAAGAATATTAAGTCGTGATATGAAAAAGCATCCGCTGAGCACTGGCCAAACTTAGCAACATGCTGTAAGGAAGAGACAAGTAAAAGATCAAGGAGAGAAGGAGAAGTATTAGGAAAATGGTGAGTAGCACTCATCATCATCATCATCATTATTAACAGCCAGTATTCGTCCACTGTTGGACATAGGCCTATCCTATGGCACGCCACTGAGCTCGATTTTCGGCATTTATTTCCAACCGCTTGCAGCCAGCTTGCGTATATCATCGCTCCACCTAGCTGGAGGGCATCCTACGCTTCGTTAACCGAGCCGTGGTCTCCACTCTAGAACACGTTTATCCCAACGGTTATCGGTTCTACGACAGATGTAGCCAGCCCACTGCCACTTCAGCTTGCTATTCCTTCGAGCAGAAAGGTCTTATATTACAGAGGAATTAACAAACCATATCACGTAATTAACTTTCACTCTTTCGCAACTCGGCACAAAAATTAGGTAAACATTTGGGCACCTGAACATTCAGAGTTTCAATTTGTAATGTAATGTGTAATGTCACAGAGTTGCTAACTTTACCGATGATTAATGTCGGAAATGCTTGGAACGTGTACAGAAAGTTGAAATTCTGGACGAATGAGCTGGTTATACAGTATGTGTATAATATTAGCCTATACAGGTTGATTTATGGATCTAAAGGCGGAGACTGAATTGTAATATTTGTTTGTGATGTATCGAGTTTTTGTAACGCATTACACTGGTCAGTCAGTGAACCGAACCGCTCGATGTGAGGGCCAGATTCTTCACACATTCCTCAAATTATTCGTGAATTCCTTTGAAACGCGTTTCAGCCAAGTGAAGTATTGAGTTAAGCGCTCGAAGCCAGCAGCAGTTTGTAATATCTTTGCCGTTTATATATGGTCGTTTTGTAACTTAGTTCACCTCGAATGATACACAATACACATAATAGGTTCTTAGTTTAGGAATAGTGAATATATTATTAAGGTAGTTCAAAAACTAAAACAACCGACTTCTATGCCCCGTGAGTCAATTTCAGTAGCAAGTTTGAGATGTTTATCGTGAATCTCTGGAGATACTTATTAGATCTCGATGAAATTACAATGGGACTACCTTGGAAACAAACACTAACGATTAAAAAAATAATCATTCAAATCGGTTCAAAATTGACGGAGTAATCGCGTAACATACATACAAAAAAACATCTTCTTTTGGGGAAGTCGGTTGAAAATAATAATAATCCTAATCCCAACTTCCAAACTAATATTATAAATGCGAAAGTAACTCTGTCTGTCTGTCTGTCTGTCTGTGACACTTTCACGCCAAAACCACTTTGGTACACAGATAGTCTAGAGCCTGAGAACGGACATAGGCTACTTTTTAATGCGAAAAGAGGGTTATAAGGGGTTGTAAGGGGTTGAAAGGGGGGATGAAAATGTGTATGGCAGTATCGTTATTTTAGGAGCTAGAAGCTTGAAACTTATTTTTTAGGCTGTTAATTTGATATAAATAAATATGAGATTCAAAGTTTCTAAAAGTTTTACCCTCAAGGGTGTAAAATAACAATAGGGGATGAAAGTTTGTATGGAAATATGTAAGGAATGTGGAAATGTGTTAATTTTCTACTGAACCGATTTAAATGGAATTTGGTACACAGGTAGTCTAGAGCCTGAGAAAAGAGACAAGACTTTTTAATGCGAAAAGAGGATTGTAAGGGGTTGAAAGGGGGGATAAAAAAATGTTTGGAAGTATCGTCATTTTTAGAGCTAGAAGCTTGAAACTTATTATATTTAGGCTGTTGATTCGATATAAATAAATATGACATTCAAAGTTTGTGAGGGGGAAGGGGGAGGGGGAAGGGGAATGAGAGGTGGAAGTGAGGAGAAGGGGAAAGGGGAGGGGGATGGGAGGTGAGGGAAAAGGGAGGGGAGAGGGAAGTGAGGGGAGGGTGAAGTGGAGTGAAGATAGAGGGCAGGGGAGGGAAGGGAAAGTGGGGGGAAAGGGGAGGGGGAGAGAGAAGTGAGGGGAAAGGGGGTGGGGGAAGAGAGAAGTAGAGGGGAGGGAAGGGGTGAGGGGGAGGGAGAGCGGAGGGGGATTTGCGCGGCGTTGTACGGTGCGGTGTAGGTGGGGTACGCGTGTCTTATTTGTAATATAATTAGCCTAAATATTTAAAATGCTACCCAAAGACACTATTCCACACGGACGAAGTCGCGGGTACAGGTAGTTAAAATATAATTTTATTTATTCCTCATCACAAAGTAGGTAAAAAACTATCTAAGACTAATTAGTAAGTAACTGATGAATTCATGATTTATTATTGCATCTGATATTATGGTGTTATCTACACTGCCAACCGACTTCCAAAAAGGAGGCGGTTCTCAATTCGTCTGTATGTTTTTGTATGTATGTTACGCAATAACTCCGTCAATTGTGAACCGATTTGAATGATTCTTACTTTAGTCGGTAGACTACACTTCGGAAATGT
This sequence comes from Cabera pusaria, assembly GCA_954871355.1. NCBI lineage: Eukaryota > Metazoa > Arthropoda > Insecta > Lepidoptera > Geometridae > Cabera > Cabera pusaria. The sequence goes on from OX940897.1 coordinate 12,605,524, forward strand.
ACACCGTAGCGTACATTGGTCCCATTGTAATTTTATTGAGATCTGATGAGTATCTCTCAATTTTCTTATGTTCATCCTCATTCTATAAAATATCTCCTTGTTTTTCAGTAAGATCGGATCGTTATTTTAGGCGTGAATAGGTAACAAACAGACAGAGTTACAAACATTTTTATAATATTAGCCTGGATGTACATATTGTATCTATTATTTATATTATACTAGCTGTGCCCGCGACTTCGTCCGCGTGGAATAGTGTCTTTGGGTAGCATTTTTCATTATTTCGGCTAAATATTTTACAAATAAGACACATGCGTATCCCACCTACACCGGACCGTACCACGCCACGCTAGTCCCCCCTCCCCCCTCTCCCCCTCACCTTTCCCCCACTAACTTCCAAAAACGTTTTCTCTTTATAATATTAGTCTGGGTTTATTAAGACAAATTTGCATGTCAGTATCAGCTAATAAAAATAAACATTAATAGTGAGATATAAAGTGGGGGCTATAAAGGGGGCTATAAAGTGGGCTGTCAGCGATCCCCTCAAAGCGCATATATTAGAAGTATTTAAACCTAGTGTATACAACTTGTCCTAGAGTGAAGACCGCCAATCGGCAAACGTAGCATAGGACGTCCTGTGACCAGGTGGAGCGACAACATACGCAAAGCGGTGGGCAGTGACTGGAAAGGAAGAGCCGAAGATTGGGCTCAGTGGCGCATCTTGGGAGAGGCTTATGTCCAGCAGTGGACTGACACCGGCTGATGATGATGATGATCATCTTTAGCATAGAAAATTACAATCACGTTATTTATAAAGTGATTGTAATTTTCTATGTAATGTTATAACTCAACACGAGCCATCTTATCCCTTTCAATAGAAGAGTAAACAATAAATAATGGACAATGATGACGATGTGGATGTAGATACGACCTATCTACAACAACGGCAGCGTAAGTTCTGGTCCCTATAAACCCATTCCATAATAAAAATTACGCGCACCTAATTTTTTTTGTTGGCAAAATGTTTTTATCGTTTCAGGAGAGACGTAGGATTTTTACTGGGTCGTTGCTTTTGCTTACCCCTATACGAAATCTGGCTACGCCCATGGGCATGGGTGAATAATTTGTTCACGGGTAATAAATCTAGATATAGCTCGTAAAACCCGTATAAAATGTCGAGTATTTAAATTAAACGTATGATAATTAAATTTTAACGTCCAATTGTTCCATTGAGCTCGTTGTAGGTACTCATCGCGCTGTGACGATGAGTATAAGCTGTAAAACGTAATGTTAGCTGCTTTGACTATTTCATCTACTTGTTTAATTGTACATCTATCAAATCAAGTGTTGCAACAGACAGACATTTCTGCAGACCCAGTGAAGCCTTTAGAATAGCGGTCTTCATATTGCCCGCGTACTTGTGTTAGGATAGTGGCACTATGTAGGTTTGAATTTCATTATAAGCGGCAATAGCCCAACGGCTAAGGCGTCGATCTGGCGTTCGAGAGGTCGTGAGTTCGATTTGATCTCCACCCATTACTCTATTGACGTGGACCCGTTAAAGTAAAGGAGAAAATGAAAGAAATTCTTCTTATGAATTATTTTTGAGAAATATTTTAAAAGGTATTGATTATTCAGCAACTTCAATGTTCAATATTTCAAATATTTTAAATGATTTACTATATCAAATAAATAACATCGACTGGTTAGTAGTTGTCTAATTTTCTATATTAGTAAATATAAAACCAATAAAACCTACAGGCTGTTTTAAAAATCTCCATAACTCGCACCAAACGACCATTCCATGCTCAAATCAAAACTTGCATAAAATATTGATCTCTCAACTCGAGCGGAATTGCGGGATGGCTATAACGACACATTATTGCCTAAATAAGGAGCCGTACGCCTCATAAAAATCAACTTCCACGAATCTGCAAAATAATCAAAGTATTATTGGCTCGTAAATCTTTATCGTCTCTTTCGACGGCAACATATCGCTACGAAAGTGTGAATATTTTGTGAGCTTCCCATCGACTTTTACGACAACTGCGTCGTTTTGGTGACCTTAAAATATCACCCGGTATTACGATAGTCATGGCTATACATTTTAGTGTCTATGTCTAGGTGTATCATAGATGTTGTTGCTTATATTAAAAGTATCCATGTTATGTTATAATAGTTGTGAGGAAGCCAATATACTGATACTGATTATGCGAAATATGAATCGTAAATGAGTCACCACCGAAACCTTAAACGACTGTCCTTGTTTTTTGTATTCTCAAATCTAATGTCGTTCAGGGCCAGTTTCAGGGGTTAAAGAGTCCCTGATCACTTATTAGGAACTATTCTGCCAGATAAACTACAACTTGTATATTACATGTCAGATAACTATCTGAAACTTAATTAGGAACTGCTGAAACTATCGTCTTTGTAATCGTGTACAGATTACTTGACAATAGTAAAAAAGATGTGCGCTTTTCACAGTGGCCCTCGGTGGCCCTGCATGGTGGTAGGACACTGTCTAGTGTCCGCCTGGCCAGCTATCACTCTCAAGTTAGAAAATGTATCGCCAAACATGTAATGTGTTCCGGCAGCTATCCTTGAGAGCCAGTTCCCATTCTAGGCCTAGCGTGCTTACCATCTTCGACCGCATCATCACAGGTGAGATTATAGTGGTCAAACGCTAGCCTATTTGATATAAAAAAAAGTAATCAACATAATTATATGCTAATCATAAAAATAAGCTAAACTGATCAGTTCCAAATTGTTTACTAGCTTGTTACTAGCAGTTGAAAGTTATATATCTGAAGTATCCTATAAATGGATTCGTTTATTTTACAACAAAATTGATAACGTACCTACCAGAGAATCGGTAATTGCACTGCAATAAAGCCAATTCAGATGTTACTCAAATTCAACGTCAAAAATATTGTCAATATTTTCAATATCATTTTATTTTTATTGAGTTATGAATTTTGTTCATTGTAGCAATATATTCATTTGTATTTTTCATTGGAACGCGGGTTGGTAATATTCGCCAATATTTATTCATAACTCACAATACCATGTAGTTTGTTCAATTTTTGTATTGTACTTAGTTACCAAAAATGTAACACACACTAATTTATGGGACGTAAAATATAACGACCCTAAAATAAGTAAAAATTACGTAGGACACATAGTTTTGACTATAATAATGTAGGTACATGAGTGATACCTCTAGTGTTGCAGTTGTTCATAGGCAACGGTGACCATTGCACTTCCCATCAGGTAGGCTGTTTGCTCGTTTGATACCTATTGCATAAAAAAGGTAGAACCTACTTTTTATTATAATTGTCAAGACCTCTGTTAGCATAATACTCGCATAAAAAGAAACGCCTGTGCTGTAATGCACTACGATCGCTTTCTACGTCTAAGTTGACCTGTATTTTCTTAATTATTTTATTCATGCAGATCGATATGTTTAATCCATAAAGGCACTACTAATACAGGGCGATTTGTTTTTAACACAGGTGCCAGGAGCATTATATCGATGACTCGCCTGAATTGTTACCAAATAGTAGCTTACTACCATCAAGGAGAAAATCAACCTTACGGTGTACTGACAGCACTTACCATCAGGCGATATACTGCTCAAACCTAACCTATTAGCCTATTTATTAAAAAAAATTGCAAAACGGGGAGACTGTAAGCTATTTAATATAGAATTTTATTTAAGACTAGCAGCCCGCCCCGGCTTTGCACGGGTAGAACATATATGCCTACAAAATTTGCATCACTTTGTTGCATCGAATTGGTGAAAACCACATGATAATCCGTTCAGTAGCTATTGAGATTATTGCGAACAGACAGACAGACGCAGTGATGAACTTTGTTTTATAATACTTACGTATTGATATTGGACGGCCCTTTGGCGTAAAGGATAGTTACCCTGATTCTGACCCGATGGTCGTTGGTTCTAATCCTAGCTATATACCTAACAATGAAAGTTTTATGTGCATTCATGAATCATGAGTTTTCGTACAGTGGTAGTGGAATCATTAAATCTACCAAAAAGTAGCTTACCACCAAGGAGTACATCTGCCGCCGTAACCTTACGGCGTTCCCCGACGCAAAATGTAGGGGTAATATACGTTTAACGTGTGTATGTGTCTGTCTGTAGCATCTTAGCACCTAACCGGATGAACCGATTTTGTTTTTATTATCAAGAGTTTTCTTAGCTTTGATTCATGAAAATTCGTTCAATCGTTCTAAAATTATGAGCTTTTTTCTAGTTAATTGCGCTATGAAATCAACTTTTATAGGTCTGATCAATTCGAAAATCTTCTTCTTCAACGATATTGTAAGAACATGGAAGCCTCCTGGACTCTACAGAATACTCAAATCCTCACCAACTTACAGCTCAGATTTTAAATATCGTGTTTAGAGTCATTGCAAAAAGCTATTATACATAGATCAGTCGGGGTGGTTTAAAATATTATATTATATTATATATATAGATGAATATTATTTTATACAATAGATCATATTATTATACTATATTGACTTCAAATTGATTGTGATCGGTGGGGATATACAGCATAGCTAAGCTTATAATAATATTTTCGTAGTAACTATGACCTAATCTGTGGTTTCACTGCAAATATTTTATTAATTTTGCGATGCGTGTTTGTGAAATTCGTGATAACTTCTAGAGTTTTCATTTGAATTATATACTGTAAAGGACAATTTTATTCTATAATATATGGCCAAGATAATTAACGTAATTATTTGGATAAGGATTAATACTATATACTTGAAAATAGCCTTGGAATTTATGTAATATTTTTTAACAAAAATTTTAAGATTAAAATGGTTACTGTGAGTCAACCTTAAGAGATAGACATATGCCGTTGCGGACTTTTTTGTAGGTCTTATTAAGTTGTACAACTCTTGCATAGAAAATATTCTTCTATCTATTTTCAATTAAGCAGCGTTCGTAAGAAACGTGTTTTTTCGACCGTTTATTTGCCGACTTAGGTTGCAAATTAGGTCTCCACGAATGTACCTTTGGTTTAAACGGGATAATATATAGCCTATTTTCATTCCGAAAGTCCATTCTATGTATTAGTGAAAGAATTTTTTAAATCGGTTCAGTAGTTTTTGAGCTTACTCATTACAAACATACAAAAATACAAAAATACAAATGTTCTCTCTTTATAATATTAGTATAGATAGGATGTAGAGTAAAAAAATCTGCATTTAAAATATTAAATATTATCTCCAAGAGACAGAACCGAACTCGGTTTATAAATAATTTAAGATCGTTACAAATCGAAATAATCTGGCCAAGTGCAAGTCGGACTCGCACTCGTAGGGTTCCGTACCTCACTACAGTATTTTATAAGATCGAGCAAAAAATACCACTATAATTTTTTGCCAGAAAAAAAATAAATTAATAAACATTTTATATAGGTATAAAATGTTTATTAATTTATTTTGTGGTATAGGTACCACAGTGTCTAAAGACAAAACTCTTTAACCAGTGCGTCCTACCTGTGATGACATACGGAGCCGAGACGTGGACACTCACAGTCCGACTGGTCCACCAGTTTAAAGTCGCTCAGCGAGCTATGGAGAGAGCTATGCTCGGTATTTCTCTGCGGGATCGAATCCGGAACAAAGTAATTCGCCAGAGAACTAAAGTTATCTACATAGCTCAACGGATTAGCAAGCTGGATTGGCAGTGGGCTGGTCATATCTGCCGCAGGACTGATAACCGTTGGGGTAGACTTCTCCTAGAGTGGAGACCGCGAATCGGCAAACGTAGCGTAGGACGTCTTGTGACCAGGTGGAGCGACGACATACGCAAAGTGGTGAACAGTGACTGGAAGAGAAGAGCCGAAGATCGGGCTCAGTGGCGCATCTTGGGAGAGGCCTACGTCCAGCAGTGGACTGATACAGGCTGATGATGATGATGATGAAACATTTTATTTCTTATAACGTCATCTAACGTCTAACAAAGGTGTTAGGGATCGACATTTCAATATAACGTCATCTATGGGACGTTTACCTAACTAAGCATTCATAGATGGCGTGAAATGCCGAATAAAACACGTTTCTAGTATGGGGACCCTCTATTATTTTTAACTTTATTCTGTTTTTAGTATTTGTTGTTATAGCGGCAACAGAAATACATCATCTGTGAAAATTTCAACTATATAACTATCACGGGTCATGAGATACAGCCTGGTGACAGACGGACAGACAGACAGACAGACAGACACAGACAGACAGACAGACACAGACACAGACAGACAGACAGACATAGATAGACAGATAGACAGATAGACAGATAGACAGACAGACAGACAATGTTTAATACTAAGTTTGACGCGTTGATCTCTCTATCTCTGGAGATACATATAAAATCTCAAGAAAAATACAATTAACTTAAAATATAGAGTATATTTATCCCATCGGTTAATAAATGAGGGAGTTCTGAGGTAACAAACATAAAAAAATACACATAAATTGAGAACCTCCTCCTTTTTTAAAGTTGAATAAAAACAGGCATAAATTTTAACAAAAACATGTTTTGTAGATTGTAACGAATAAATGTTGCTATGGATTGCCATCTATACCTACCTACAAATTTATCTTAATATGGACACAGACTTACCCAACCTACCACACGTCAATCAATCACCATGTTTAACTTTATGACAGACAGACCTACCTGCTTCAATAAACCTCTCCAACTCAAGACTTGAAATAAATCGTAAATTTATGTATGTTACACAGAATCAATGAATGTCATCTCTCAACCTTCGGTAGACCCAACGACTTACAGACCTTCAGATTTCAATATATCAACTCCCGCTACGTATTTCTTTTTAAATAGCCTCAACGGTACGGCCTAATGAAATTTACGGGCAGGCAGTAACGTCTCAATTTCCACAACCCGGTCAGCCCTGAGCCTTTTCATCTCGTAGATTAATTTTAAATTAGATTAGAATAACATTCACTGGGCTTGTGCTCTGTCATTTCGCTGTCGTGTATTGTGTAGACGGTGAAATGGGAAGCTATGAAGGTTGTGCAAATATTTACAGTATTTAAATAATTTTATGTTATGTATGAGATTACTACAGTAAATACTTAATAGAGTCGCAAGAGTAGAGAGCAAAAAGAACTGTCGCTGCGTTACGATTAACTAACATTCAAAGGTAAGCAAGAAAGGTACATATCTACCTAGTAGCACATGATAATGATAAGAAGGTACCTACCAAGTATCAAACATTTTTAGTAGTACTTATAATGACAGCAGTGTTGTCAATACAACAAAAATATTAAATTAAAACGTCCGACGATCGACGCGAACTCAAATTCAACGACGGTTTTCTTTTTACACAGACTCTATCAATTCTATGGTAATTATTTACTGGTATTGGATTTATTATGATAAAACCATTGTTACTACCTTTTAATTAAAGTAAAAGTAAAGATCAATTCGAAGTAAGTGTAGTTGAACCAGAGGGAAAAACAGTTTATTTAACAGTAACCTAACTAGCGATTCTAGCAGCCTATGCTAATTGTGTGTAGTTAATTACACTCAATTAACCTCTTGGATATTATACAGACCTTGCGTAAACATATTCTTTCTATTAATCTACCAATAAGACAAATTATAATGTAATGTGTTTAAAACACGGATTATGTTTATCCGCTAGCAATCCTTAAAAGTCCGTATTTAGGTCAGATAAATCATGAAATTTGGCAAACATCAAAGTCTTGAAGTACTTATAAAGAAATATATCTGAAAACCGTACATATGCAATGTAATAACTAAAAAAAGTTAATTTACTATTACAAACTTATTATTTGTGGTGGAACAATACATTTTCTATGATCGAACCACAAAGTTAAGTTTGTTCTTTAACCTAGTCTAAGAAGTTGGTACGGAAGCCTAGGTGGGCGAGTCCAACTCGATGTAGCCGGTTTTTTATGATAATAAAAGTAACAGGACAAGCACGACACTCGCTTGATGGTAAGCAATGACGTCTATCTATTACAGATACAATAGCGTGCAAATTCTGGATATTGGGGATCACTTTCTCGAGACTGAATGGCTAATTAAGCATAATTTATTTTTAAAAAATATACATGATAAGTTTAATAAATCATTTTTTTATTAATATATCCATACCATAACTAATAATTAGAAACATCACTCTATCTGATTTATTAAAGGTAAAAATAAGCCTATTAATCAAATTACCCTTAAACTTATGTATTTAGTGCTATTATTTATTCTGTGAAGGGTCAAATTTACAAGACAGTTTTAGACCTGTCGTCATGTATGGACCTGATTGTTAGACCACGAAAAAGTTGGATGATAAGAGAAGAGATTGCATGTAGCGGAGATGTTGAGATGGATGATGGAAGTGTGTCACAAAAATTGATAAAATTCAGAATACGTATATAAGAGGAAGCGTGAAATCACTTTCAAGCTTCCTCTTATCAGTTCATATCATCAGTGACAGAAAAGCTAAGAAGCAATAGGGTATCTTAGTATGGAAGATTGTTGATGTTATGTTATGAGCAGAAGCGAAGTGACTAGAAAGGCAATGGACATGAAAGTAGATGGATATATAGGCATAGAAATACCGAAGAAAGTGTGGTTGACCATATGGTGGAAGATATGGTTGTAGAAGAAGTGGATTTCATTCTCAATAATTGGATAGATAAGTAACAAAAACTTAAATCCATTGTCTACCAAAATACGTGCAATCTATTGTAAATGCATCCAGGGTGGAACCGTTGAAATATTCGCGACCGCCAGATAGGAAATCGCAAATTGAATAGAAACGTTGTTCGGGCCAGACTGATGTAGCCTTTGTTACAGGTTCATACTCTTTCGCTTTGATACCTGCGGAATGGAAATCGGAAATAATGGAACAAAGCAGTACGTGTTTTACTGATGTAAGTTTATAAACTTATTAAGAAGTGACGGCTGATGAAATCTTAAAGTCGGTCTAACAACGAAGTCTAAAAACGAAGAGGATTTTTTCAAATGCATGATAGAGAACTTGACCACTATCTCATCTCGTGTTAAGTGATGACACGGTCTAAGATGGATTCGTGTTTGTCTCGAATTGGATGGCGGCAGCGAGGTTAGGGCGCAGAATAACTGCATTCAGTCCAATCAGTCCGATCATCGAATCAGGTGGTATAAGCATTATACACCTGTATCGATGTTTCGCCTAACTTGCTACCAAAAATTAGCTTACCACCATCAAGGAGAAAATCTGCCGCCACAAGCTTACGGTGTTCCGGTAGCACAGCCAGAGATTCAGATCATTCCAGGTCTAGCGTGTTCAACATCCTCGACCACATCATTGCTTACCGCCAGGAGTCAAACGCTAGACTATCAATATAAAAAAGTATTATATTTTATTTATTAGAAAAGTTCGCCCATCCTATAACTAATTACTGAGCTTCTGATCATAGAATAATACTTGTTACTAGGTTAGTTAACAGTTCGGGCATGGGGGATAAGCATCCAAAAGCTTAGCAAATAAAATTACCAACAAACCGTTCGTCTACCTAACTTTTAAGATTTAACTAGACAATATCATCAAGAAGAAACCGTAATGTCACCAACTATACTTAAATCCTAAGTCCGCAACGTAACATCAACGTTTCACTTAACCTCGTCGGCATTATTACGGGAGCATAAACGGTGTGATAAACACTCGCGTATTTATCCACGTGTGATACGCGTGTATCACCCTGATACGCAGCTATATAGTACGAGGCTTGTACTCACGGGTTACGATTGTAGAGTTTTGAAAATCAAAGCTAACAAGATCATTGCTGAAGGGATTTGGAAACTAACAAGACCTTAATATAAGGTTGAAAACCTAGGCCCTGCCAAAGGTTCTCATAACATCCTAATTGTGATGATGATGATGATGATCCTGGTTGACTTTATTGAAATATTTTATGAGACTCGTTGGCGTAAAGGCTTGACTTCAAGCGAAAGGTCAACGGTTCAAATCCTATCACGGGTTTCGTCTAAACAGGGGTAGGAGCTACAGACCTAGAATTTCACAAACGTAGCGAAATCCTAGATCTGTGGTAGGACCATAATTATATTCCTATCCCTATCGTAGACATATCTTGTTATGTTCTTTTTTACAAGCTTTTATTTAACTTGCAATGTATGTATGTATGTATGTATGCATGTATGTATGCATGTATGTATGTATGTATGTCACTATGTATATTCGGGTGGAATCTTGGAAGCTAAATTAGACCCACTTCCCGATGTCCGATTGGACTCAAATTTGGTGTACTTATGTATCTTCGGTGACAATACAATGATATGGTACCATGGAGCTGGTCTGATGATGGAGACGGAAGGTGGCCACGGTATCTCTGTGTAAAACAAAATAACCCCACCGAGTTTGGGCTCGATTGATTCGTCTTGAAGAGAACTTTACGCCTAGATGATATCCAGGGTCTGATGATGAAGCTGGAAGGTGGCCACGGCATCTCTGTGATAAGTCAACATAACCCTACCGAGTTTGGGCTCGATTGATTCGTCTTGAAGAGAACTTTACACCTAGATGATATTTAGCGACTGGTGATGAAGCTGGAAGGTGGCAACGGCATCTCTGTGATAAAATAACGTAACCCCAGTGAATTTGAGCTCAAATGATTCGTCTTGAGGAGCACTTTACACTTAAATGATAGCCAGCATCTGATGATGAAGCTGTAAGGTGGCCATGGCATTTCTGTTATAAAGCAACATAGCCCCACCGAATCGATTGATTTTCCTTGAAGAGTACTTTACCCATAATCACATCAAATATCCGTGGAATATTTTAAAACATCATGCCTTCTCTTAAATACTTAGGTATTATGTAGGTAGTCGGTATCTATACCTATCTACTAAAAAGTTAAAAAGTAAATTATAAGTAAAAAATATTCTAAAAACAAGCTTTTATCTGGGACAATGAACTAAAATGTTAAAAATAAATTCTAGTAAGTATTTGGCGTGTAGGTACTTACCTATATTTTTAAAAGCTTGAGGCACTGAAGTATAGTAATTACGTAGCCTGAAAAACGGGTAGTGCTTCAAGGTTTTAAAAATATAGGTAAGTACCTACACGCCAAATACTTACTAGAATTTATTTTTAACATTTTAGTTCATTGTCCCAGATAAAAGCTTGTTTTTAAAAATATTTTTTACATATAAGTTATTTAATATCTTATAGGCCATAGCGTTTGACTACTTTCTCGCCTGGTGGCTTACCACCACACCGATCGAACATATAATCGCTTACGATGATGTGGTCGAAGATGGTAATCACGCTGGGCCTAGAATGGTCTGACTTTCGTTAAGTATTGTTAAGTATGATTGTATGATTTCTATTAATCTATATATGGCAGCCGGTGCTGGGCTGCTATAAAAAGCCGTTTATACGGTGCTAGTCGCTGGCGCCTATTTTATTGGCATATCAGCTGGTATCGTATAAATCAGCCTTTATGGCGTTCATTCAATCATTTATGGCGGCAAATTTTGATGGTGGTAATCTAGTTTTTGGTATCAAGTCAAGATACGGCCACACCGTGGCGTCCTACGTGCGCGTGTGCGGGCGCAATGAGATAGTGCAGTAGTATTTGTACCAACTATTTCAAACCAAACGCGCACTACGGTGATCAGAAAACAATTGAAAATCAGATCTCCGCGGTGTGGTCGTACCTTCAGGCGAAACATCAATGTAATATGCTTAAAATAAGTCTACGTTTCCACTCATCGTCTGTAAGATATTCCCAAAAAGGTTAAACCTAATCTTCTTAGATACTGCAATCGTATACAGTGAGTAGAATAAAGCCTTCAGTAACACGTCACGTGATGCGAAGTGTCGAGCTTACAGTAACCGCTATCTGCGGCGTGATGCTGATGAATACGATAAGCAAGTAAGGGTAGGTGATAACCGTTTACAACCTCGCTCAATGGCCGGATTCTAGTTTTTTTCGCACATTTTAAAATAAGCCTTTCTACGTATTTTGATATGGTTAAGGATATTTTAACTCCGGACGCAAAAAGAGGGGTGTTATAAAATTTGCACGTTTTTCTGTGGTATCGTTAACAAATGTACCACTTTTGATGCTGTTTTTTGTTGGATAGGTAAATTAGTCGAGAGTTTTCTGCTTTGTTTAAAAAAATCCGATCTGCCGTTTGAAGATTAAAGCTTTTGTATAGTTGATGTGGCTATGAGAGCCTCTTTCATTGGTTTGATCAATTCAGAATTTCGGTATTCTGTTATTTCAATGATATCCGAAGAACATGGTAACGTTGAACTGATGCTGAGGCATCTCCTGGGATTTGCAGAATACTCAACTCCTAAACTCCTCACCAACTAACAGCACAGATGTCGTGGTTAGTCTCATTGTGAACAACAGATTGTAAGAAATTTCCAAGTTTTACAAAAATAACGTCATTGTGACCAACCATTCATAGTAGTCAACCAGCTATCCATATGGTGCCTGATCATTTTCGCGGTACTTCGCATATCATCATGCCCCGTTGGTGTAAAGGTGGTTTGACTTCTAAGCGAAAGGTCGCCAGTTCAAACCACGGGTGGTCTTCACAGGTGGTAGAAGCATTATAACATCGGTGTTCCTACTGACTTGCTAACAAAAAGTAACTTGCCACCATCAAGGAGCAAATCTGACGCTGAAATCTAAGGTTGTCCTTACAGTGTTCCGGCAGCACAAAGCCATTAAGAGTCAGAGTATTCTAGAAGTTCACCATCTTCGACCACACCATCGCTTACCATCAGGCAAAATAGTGGTCAAACTCTATCAAGATATAAAAATAAACCATCTTCTCTAAAAGTTAATAGGGAAGCTTAAATCTGCATTCCCTTCAGAGTTGTGCGCCGTTAATTGAGGCAATAATTCCAGTTAGACAAATCGACAGCTATATTAGAAAGTGTATGCAATCATCGCCTGATTATAATAAAGTGCCCAAACTGCAACAGTCTAATTCATTGTATGTTTTTTTTATATATACAGTGTGGAAATTAAACTCAGGCCCTGGAGGGAAACTACTTTAAATCCTTAAGCTAGCTCATTTTACTTAAAGGAGACATTCCTTTATTTTTGAAAAGAAACAAATCTGCATTAAAAGATTTTTTAAAACTCGCTTGCTTCGCCCGGGACTCGAACCAACTAAAATTAAAAAAAAATAAACACTTTATTTTAATATACTAATCGGTAGTATTAATATTCAGGATAAAGTTTCTCTAATAAACATTAGGTCTTAAAAATAAAAATAATCGTTAAATCTAACATCAACTTTATTTTACTATCAATTTTGTAACACTTAAATTATTTAACTGATAAATTGTTCGAAATGAGCCCCTGTCGTTCCGGCTACACAACATTAGTCGCCGTTGAAATTCATTTCTTGTAGCCTTGTAACTTCTCCACTGAACGCCTCGGATCATGTAAGAAGGAATGTGCATAGAGGTATTACCACCATTGAACAATTTTCTTATCGAAGATTTCAACAAGGTACTTAACGATAAATTAGCAAGCGTGTACTTCATACGAAGTCTTTGAGTGTTGGGGAGATAACAGAACTGTTACGTGTCTTTTACTTGTTAAAAGTGAACAGTAACCAAACATTTTTTAGAGAAACTTTATCCTGAATATGAATACTACCGATTAGTATAATAAAATAAAGAGTGTTTATTTTTTTTAATTTTAGTTGGTTCGAGTCCCGGGCGAAGCAAGCGAGTTTTAAAAAATCTTTTAATGCAGATTTTTTTCTTTTCAAAAACAAAGGAATGTCTCCTTCAAGTAAAATGAGCTAGCTTAAGGATTTAAAGTAGTTTCCCTCCAGGGCCTGAGTTTAATTTCCACACTGTATATACTTTATAGGCTAGCGTTTGACCACTATCTTACCTGTTGGTAAGTGATGATGCGGTCGAAGATGGTAAGCACGCTAGGCCTAGAATGGGAACTGGCTCTCAAGGATAGCTGCCGGAACACATTAAAGGTTTGGTGACAGATTTTCTAACTTGAGGTTTGTAGCTGGCTAGGCGGACACTAGATAGTGTCCTACCACCATGCGGGGGTTGTTAGTTTTAACGATGTTTTCCTTCACCGGAGGGCCACTGTGAGAAGCGCACATAAATTTTTCGATAGAAAAATCTATTGGTGCACGGCGGTTTGAACTCGGTACCACGGCATCAAAGCCGACCGTTCTCCCGATTACGCAACCGGGCCCTCAAACAATATACTATGTGGGATTTAGTAAGAAATACACCTTAACACAATCCATAAGCCCAAAAGGTATTATACCGTACATATATCTGAGTCAAATTTTTCATACAAATCTAATATAACCGCAGGTAGTTGTGGAAGCCCAGATACAGAGGCATTGTCGTTCTACCGCCAGCGGCGCATTTGTTATTCCATTATGGCCCCTTATTTAATACCCCGTGATAAATATTACCTTACCTTGATGCTGTGAAGTCAGTAGGGAACGTTAAATACGTCGAAGTTATAATTTTTGAATGAGTTGGTCATGTAAGTGCACACTTCTGTTAGTATTTGTTAGAGGTACAGTTCAGTTCTGTTCTATTGGTTTTTAGGGTTCCGAACCCAAAGGGTATCAACGGAACCCTATTACTGAGACTCCGCTGTCCGTCTCTCTGTGTGTCTGTCTGTCTGACTGTCTGTCTGTCTGTCTGTCTGTCTGTCTGTATGTCTGTCTGTCTGTCTGTCTGTCCGTCTGTCACCAGGCTGTATCTCATGAACCGTGATAGTTAAGACGGTTGAAATTTTCACAGATGAATTATTTCTGTTGCCGCTATAACAACAAATACTAAAAACAGAACAAAGTTAAAAATTAAAGGGGGTCCCCATACAAAAAACGTGTTTTTACTATGGCGCCATCTATGAACGATGGTAACCAACAAAAAGGTCACTGACCTTTGTATTGACGTTCACATGGTGGGTGTTACAAGTTCGTTTGACATTCGTTAGATGGCGTTGTAGTAAATAAGCATGTTTAGTATTGACACGGTATTTATATATATCGATGTTGAATCTATGTAGATACTTAATTTTTCCGGCAAATTTTATTCAATCGGAACCCTACGTGTGCGAGTCCGACTCGCACTTGGCTAGTTTATAAATTCTACGGAGTACGTTACCTATACATTTTTGAGATAGGCATAATTAAAAAAAATACATAAAAGGTCACGTCTTTTGCAAACGATATTTATGTTCTGGGTATCAATCTGTAATTAGATGGAACTTAAAATTAAATTTATATCCATAAAAGTTTCTATCATAATTTAAAATCGTTTTTATAACTGAACTAGCTGTGCCCCGCGGCTTCCCCTTATAGCCTAATCCATAGTACTGGCCATCCCTATACGAAATTTCAGCTAAATCAGTCCAGCCGTTTGACCGTGAAGAAGTCCCAAACAAATAAACAAACTGACTTTCACATTTATATTATTGGTGTTGAGAAAAACCGGCTTCAAATGCTGCGCTAGTCATTTTCAGTACCAAGTTTGAGGTGTTTATCTCCATCAATCTGGAGATAATCATCAGATCTTTGCAACATTTGAATGCGATTCCGTCGTCTATTATGACGGAGTTATGCCCAAGAATACGTAATGAAAAAAATATTAACATAATTGCTTTTTAGGGTTCCGTAGCCGAATGGCACAAACGGAACCCTTATAGATTCGTCATGTCGGTCTGTCTGTCTGTCTGTCCGTCCGTATGTCACAGCCATTTTATTCTGAAACTGTTAGAAC
Organism: Cabera pusaria; assembly: GCA_954871355.1. Classification (NCBI taxonomy): domain Eukaryota; kingdom Metazoa; phylum Arthropoda; class Insecta; order Lepidoptera; family Geometridae; genus Cabera; species Cabera pusaria. The sequence continues at coordinate 12,621,354 of OX940897.1, forward strand.
TACAGAATTGAAACTTGGTAGGTAGATGAGATGGAGATTCTGTGAACCGCTTTTCGATTTTTATACAAAAATTAAAATTTAGAAGTTTAAGGGGGGCATCCCATACATAGAACTGAAACAAAAAAAAAATTTCTTCAAACCTATACGTGTCTATGGATAGGTCTTCAAAAATGACATTGAGATTCCTAAAATCATTTTTTCTCAAAGTCAATCATTTGAAAGATAGGCGCGTCTAAAGTGGTAAAATTGTTGGTCCTTTCTTACTACCTAACCTACCTACCTAACCTAACTTTTAAAGTATGGGAGTGAAAAATCTAAAAAAAATATATGCTGTAGATCTCAATAAAAACTAACAACGAAAATTAGTTTGAACGAGATACAGTCAGCAGTTTTAGAGATATGGCGACCGCAAAGATAGCTTTGTTTTTCATACAAACACTATGAAAAACAAAGTTAATTTTGTAGTTGCGAAAAATCATAGTTATGGAAGTCCGACTTGCTTTTGGCCAGTTTATTTACATTAAACATAAAGCTTGTCATCTGAACGTACTCTAAACCTCCTTCTTTTTGATAGTCGGTAAAAAATTCAAAAACCAATATGTCAGAAGCGTGAATGAGTTTTTGGTCTGAAAGATAAAAGCACAGAGTAGCCAATACCTATTTGCTAAAAAGTTGGAGACTTAAACTTTCACCAAAACTCAGTAATTACGTGTACGACTAAGGACTTTTGCAGAGACCAGAGTTAATAATTTTTTTTAAATCCAGGGTTATGCAAAACGATCTCTGGAAGCTGGCCTTAGTATCTAGATGTCTCTAGGTTTTTAGGGTTCCGTAGCCGAATGGCAAAAAACGGAACCCTTATAGATTCGTCATGTCTGTCTGTCTGTCTGTCTGTCCGTCCGTATGTCACAGCCATTTTATTCCGAAACTGTTAGGACTACACAATTGAAACTTGGTAGGTAGATGTATTCTGTGAACCGCTATCCGATTTTTATACAAAAATAAAAGTTTAAAGGGGGGCATCCCATACATGGAAATGAAACAAAAAATTTTTTTTTCTTCAAACCTATCCGTGTGGGGTGTTAATGGATAGGTCTTCAAAAATAACATTGAGTTTTCTAAAATCATTTTTTCTCAAAGTCAATCATTTGAAAGATAGGCGCGTCTAAAGTGGTAAAATGTGTGTGTCCCCCCCTCAAACTTTTAAAGTATAGGAGTGAAAAATCTAAAAAAAATATATGCTGCAGATCTCAATAAAAACTAACAACGAAAATTGGTTTGTACGAGATACAGTCAGCAGTTTTAGAGATATAGCGACCGCAAAGATAACTTTGTTTTTCATACAAACACTATGAAAAACAAAGTTAATTTTGTAGTTGCGAAAAATCATAGTTATGGAATACTTAACGGTGTTACGGAACCCTACGAGTGCGAGTCCGACTTGCACTTGGCTAGTTTATTTTTTTAATATATCTTATAGGCTAGCGTTAGACCACTACCACGCCTGCTGGTAAGCGATGATGTGGTCAAAGATAGTGAACACACTAGGCTTAGAATACTCTGACTCTCAAGGGCTATGTGCCGCAATAAACTTACGGTGTTCCGGCAACACCGTAAGGTTATGGTGCCAGATTCTCTCATTGGTGGTAGTTAGCTGCTTTTTGATAGCAAGTCAGGCGGAACGTCTATATAATATGCTCCTACCATCTCTGGATGAACACCCGTGCTAGCTGTTTAGGAAGATGTGCTTTGAGATATTACTGTAAGTATGGCGTACAAAATTACATACTTACGAGGGCCCGGTGGCGTAATCAAGAGTACGTTCGGCTTTGATGCCAGAGGTACCGAGTTCAAACCGCTGTGCAACGATGGATTTTTCCATCGAACAGCCAGTTCCCATTCTAGGCCTAGCGTGCTTACCATCTTTGACCGCATCAACACTTATCAACAGGTGAGATAGTGGTCAAAACGCTAGCCTATAATATATAAAAAAAGCCAGTACGGAGCTCTGTATATGCCTCAGTATCTAATCGTTATTCTATTTCAATTCTAATTTCTACCAAATGTCATAGACTCTCAAATGTCATACATTTTATATAACTTCACAGTTTTCTTACAGTATAGTCTACTGCTTTACTTTCTCTAGGGTCAGATTAAAATACGAAATAAGAAAGAGTTTCCTCGTAAAGATTGTTAAGAAAACGCAAGACATTTGAATACTTCCCTCCAATTTGGCGGGGAATAAATAACCATAATGAGGATAGATATTTTATACGAAAACATTTCTACACTTTAAAGCTTTTTCTTTTGGTATTTTGAATGAAACCCTAGGTATAGGGTAAAAAAAAAATCGTAGGCATGACCAAAGTCAATTACTTTCAAAGTCAAGGACTTTTTTATTAATCCTAATCCTAACTAATATTATAAATGCGAAAGTAACTCTGTCTGTCTGTCTGTGTCACTTTCACGCCAAAACCACTGAACCGATTTAAATGGAATTTGGTACACAGATAGTCTAAAGCCTGAGAATGGACATAGGCTACTTTTTAATGCGAAAACAGGGTTGTAAGGGGTTGAAAGGGGGGATGAAAAGTTGTATGGAAGTATCGTCATTTCTAGAGCTAAGAGCTTGAAACTTATTTTTTAGGCTGTTAATTCGATATAAATAAATATAACATTCAAAGTTTGAGAGGAGGGGGAAGGGGAAGGAGGAGGGAGAGGAGGGGAGGTGAAAGTGAGGGGAAGGGAATGGGGGAGGGGAAGGGGAGATGAGGGGAAGGGGAAGGGGAGGGAAAGGAGAGGGGAAGGGGAGGTGAGGGGGAAGAGGGGGAAAAGGGGAGGGGAGAGGGAAGTGAGGGGAAGGAGAGTGGGTGAAGAGAGGGGAGGGGAGGGGAGGTGAAAGCGGGAAGGGGAGGGGGAGAGTGAAGTGAGGGAAATGGGAGGGGAGGGAAGAAGAGGGGGGGAGGAAAGGGAACAAAAGGGGAGAGGGGTAGGGAGAGAGGGAGAGGGGATTAGCGCGGCATGGTACGGTGCGGTATAGGTAGGATACGAATGAGTCTTATTTGTAAAATAATCAGCCTAAATAATTAAAAATGCTTCCCAAAGACACTATTCCACGCGGACGAAGTCGCGGGTACAGCTAGTAAGCTATAATCAAGAAAATTGGTACTGCTGTTTGAAGACCATCTGCTTTTTTTAGGGTTCCGTACCCAAAGGCTAAAACGGGACCCTATTACTAAGACTCCGCTGTCCGTCTGTCTGTCTGTCTGTCTGTCTGTCTGTCTGTCTGTCTGTCCGTCTGTCCGTCTGTCACCAGGCTGTATCTCATGAACCGTGATAGATAGACAGTTGAAATTTTCACAGATGATGTATTTCTGTTGCCGCTATAACAGCAAATACTAAAAACAGAATAAAGTTAAAAATAATAGACAGACACAGAAAGAAAAAAAACCCGTTTCTTGTTTGGCGTATGAAAAAAGAACAAAAAACCGAAATGCGTGAAATAGATAGGGTATTGCTTTTGAGGCTTACTTACTTTACAGTTGTACTATTAAACGACTATACCAAAAGGAAGAGGTTATTTGTTACCTCAGAACTCCATCAATTCTTAACCGATTTGGAAAATTCTTTTTTTGTTTGAGTTAATATGATTTTCGTTTGGTCTCATTGTAATTTACTTGAGATCTGATAAGTAACTTCAGAGATAAGCACCGCAAACTTGTTACTGAAAGTGACTAACGCGGCATGTAAAATAGTTTTTTTTTTCGATTTGTACGATCATAAATTATTTGTTATAAATATATTTTGAATCTCCATTTTACCTGACCTTTAATTCGATACCCCACTCGATAGGTTTTGAAAAAAAATAAGTTTTTTGAACCCCAAATTTTGGCGTCTGAAATCCGCTATTTTGAATTTTTCAATTTTCAATGTTAAATTGAATGTTTAATAATAATCTATTTTGTTTTCATTTTATAGATATTTATAGATAATTTAATTTAGTGTTGAGTGGTTTTCATCCGATCCGATATTAAAATGATAAATAAAATATACCAACAGAAAGACAAAAGCTTTAAAATTGTATTTAGTTCTCAGCAAAATTGAAACATTCACTTCAACAGCTATTTTCCATTAACACTGCACCAATTAAACCGTTATAAACTGAAAACATTTAGGTATTTCGATGATAAACTGATACTCGTGAATGGAATAGAATCGCCCTGCAATCACATTAGTGAAATTGTATTTGAATGCGAGCCCAAGTCGCCGCAATAAAATGAATTTCATTTTTTTGAGTGTGCCCGAAGCCGTATTCTAGCTGTTTATTTATCAAAAGTGTTGATACTTCTGCCCAGTGGTGATAGACTACTTACTCATCCAAGAGGGTTAGGACTGTTTACGTGTTTATTCTTGCATTTTGTAAATTCTATGTTTTTCAGGGAGCAGAAGAAATGTGCTATGTATAGATTTAGGTAGGTAGGCAACTAGGCATTTGTTTTTAACCGCGTTAGTTTTCAGGCTTAGGATCTAGTTCACCAACTTTTGGACTGAGGTTTAGTCAACTCTAGTTTCAATTAGACAATACGTTAAATACCAGACCGCAGTGTGACTAAATAGCATGCAAGTCGTAGGCATATAAAAAACAACAAAGCAAGCTGATTTATAAATACCCCATATAAACAATGCAGAAAGTGTCCCAGTGTATCTTCGAAAACATTTTTCGTTGTCCCAAAGCATAGATAAAAAGTTTTCTTGCGTATTGTCTTTATCGGTACAAGGCACCTACAGCAAGGGAGCATTTTATCTCTTCCACTACATGCTCCGCTTTGAAGGGTGTTCGTGCTCTACGATTGATACATTGGGCCACCCTTCCGTCTACGTGATGGCATTGATGTTATATTTGTCGCAGTTCATGTCTCTTTTGAAATATTTGGGAGTATTTTTATGTTTATTTTTCGAGCTAGGCTAGTAAACTAGCTTCGGTGAAGCTAAGATAATCTATAAATAAATTATAAGTAAAAAATATTTTTAAAAACAAGCTTTTATCTGGGACAATGAACTAAAATGTTAAAAATAAAAATAAATTCTAGTAAGTATTTACAACCTTCCTATTTACTACCTACCTAAGTATTTAAGAGAAGGCGCGATATCCGTGGAATTTTAAAACAATTTACAAAGATATTAAGTGTGTAACACTTCAAAGAAACATAATATTTGATTTACGCAGTGCAACATCTCTCGTCGGATTTGAAAACTGTAATGATTTCATCCGAATGATTAACTTACGTAATAAGTAGTCATAGATGGCGCCACCAATGCATAATTGGGTTAACAAATGCAATCCACTAATTTCGTCGTAACGTTACTTCGCACCATGGCTTAATTGGCAAAGCACCGGAACATGTTATTCCGGAGGTTGCGGGTTCAAGTCCCGTTGGTACGATGAAATTTTGGATTGTATTTAACAATTTACAAAGATATTAAGTGTGTAACACTTCAAAGAAACATAATATCGGGAAGTGGGTCTAATTTAGCTTCCAAGATTCCACCCGAACATACATAGTGACATACATACATTGCAATACACTGCAAAACATTGCATTACATTGCAAGTTAAATAAAAGCTTGTAAAATGGTGTTCTATTTTTGACCTAAAAAAGTGTGAAATTCTAAACCTATATTCATTTAATATTTTAACTCTATTACTACTGCAGGAGGGTTATGATTTTGACCGGTATGTATGTATTTTCATTTGTTTTCTAAAACTCTCTTGTGCATACAGTTAAGTTCTTATAGATTCTCTACTATCGTTATTATATTAAGGCTGGGTTGCACCATCTTACTTTAACTATAACAAACGTTAAAAGTCAGTCAAACTCCATACAAGTATACAAATACAAAATACCGGTTAGGGTTATAGTTACGGTTAAAGTATAATGGGGCAACTCAGCCTAAGAGTGTGTAAATGAATGTGACACATTAATAAATAAATTATGCGCGACACGAACTTTTGTTCCCGCCAAGTGCGCGGTGTTGCGTATTATTGTAAAAAGGTAAAGGGAAGAGCAGCAGCGTCACCGTTGCGAGGAGCTACGTCCTGCGATCGCCAACCCGCCTGCCCAGCGTGGCGATTAGGGCATATCCCTCTCAATGAGCCGAAGATCGGGCTCAATGGCGTACATTGGGAGAAGCCTACGTCCAGCAGTGGACTGACACTGGCTGGTTATGATGATGAAAGGGAAGAGAGGCATGAAGTCTGTAAAAGGTAGACCTTTTACAAAATGACTATAATACGCGTATATTTCGTATTTTCTTCTGCATTATATATGTCCACGATATTTACCATCGTTTTCGTAGAAAATATCGAAAATTGTTTTTGATTAGGTACTCTTCACAGAAAAATAATTAATTCCTTTTGCTAGTTTGAATTTATTTTATTTACATTTGACTTAGAACACTGTTATAGAAAATATGGGATCATGATAACAATGTTTAAAAGCAATAACGCGGTCTAAAAATAAATGCTTTTAGCCCCTTATATAATATACTAGCTGTGCCCGCGACTTCGTCCGCGTGGAATAGTGTCTTTGAGTAGCATTAACTAATAAGACACATACCAACTACACCGCACCGTACCACGCTACGCTAATCGCCCTTCCCCCCTCCCCTCACTTACCCCCCACTTCCCCCTTCCCCTCCACTCCCCCTTCCCCCTTACAAACTTTGAATGTCATATTTATTTATATCGAATCAACAGCCTAAAAAATATGTTTCAAGCTTCTAGCTTTAAAAATGACGATACTTCCATACAACTTTTTATCCCCCCTTTCAATCCCTTAGAACCCTCTTTTCGCATTAAAAAGTAGCTTATGTCCTTTCTCAGGCTCTAGACTAGCTGTGTACCAAATTTCATTTAAATCGGTTCAGTTATTTTAGCGTGAAAGACAGACAGACAGAGTTACTTTCGCATTTATAATATTAGTAAGGATAAGGATAGCTGCTAGCTGATACCAGGCTGATAACTGGTTCACGTAGGTACACCAACAATTTAGTAGCCTATGTTCATCCTCATGCTATAAAGTATTACCTTGTTAAATTTCAGTAACATCGGATCGTCCGTTTAGGTGGTTTAGGCGTGATTAGGTAACAAACAGACAGAGTGACAGGGTTACAAACGTTATTATTATAGTTTTAATATAGTTTTTATATAAGTATGGAGAATTTCCTTCTATCTCAGTAGATCCATTGTCCAGATCCATCAGGGATCTAGTGAGATATTGTTTTTTCAGTTTTCTCATTTTCATCTAAAATTTTGAATTACTTTGTTTGTTAACGGTTTTGTTTAACTTTACGAACTAAAATCCAGTAAAAAAGTTCGTTCAATATTTTGCATTAAAACCTCTATTGTCTATTTATTTGTCATTTAGATAATTTCAAAGAGCCAATGTTTATTTAATTTTTATTAATCTTATACGTTTTATTACCGTGTCCAAACTCCAAAATATTGTTGGCATTGCCGCGTTGAATGGCATTACTTAACCTTTGCGCCAAACGAAGCGGCAGGATTTTGGTCGAGACACTAACAAGACGGTAAGATTTGCTACTGAGGGGAAAGCGGGGCTAGTTTTAACGGAGGTAAGATTAACAAGCTGATTCCTGCCAAACGTGAAGTTTAAAAAATATGATACTCGCTTTAGAAACACTATATACACAGCTGAACGTGTCCTGACTTGTAAGTTGCCAACCGGCCGTCACTTGTAATAGTTGTGCGCAACGACGAGCGAACTTTTTGTGCTTTACAATAAATTGATTTAAGATTTATTTATTTGCCACATCAAATTTTAGATCATCCTGAATCGAGCTATATTTTATTGACAGGAACACTACATTATTAGTTTGTAATTATTTAAACTAGTTTATCTTCTGTAAATGAGAAAGTAAAAAAAGTTACCTTGGGGCTTAAATTAATAAATTGAGTAGGGTAAGTATTAACATGTTTAACCCCGTATGAATTTGGTATTACCCGAGTGTTTTTTATAATAGTTATGTTTTTTTTACAGAATAAGAAACTACAAAAGGAAGACTACAAGGTGTCCACGTCTCAAGAATTATTTAAGCTGGCAGTAAAAATCAGAAAATATAGAGATGTTGCTACTGAATACGATATTTGTCATGTGACTGCTGTGTATTATTATTTGTAGGCTTAAAAACTTCAAAACTGTCAGTGATAAATCATCATCATCATAATCAGCATGTGTCAGTCCACTGCTGGACGAAATCCTCTCCCAAGACACGCCACTGAGCCCGATCTTCGGCTCATTGGAAGGAATATTCCCTAATCGCCACGATGGGCAGGCGGATTGGCGATCGCAGGATGTAGCTCCTCGCACCGGTGACGCTGCTGCCCATCACAGGCCTGTAGTATTAAGCTACGCCATAATTTGAAATGGTTTACCGACATTTGTCGGTCGACAGAGCCTCGTTAGTTGGTCAGCAGGATGCACCACGTGCAGGAGAGGTTGGCTGGGAGCACTCAAGTGGTATTTGTGCTCCCTTACGGCCCAGTGATAAATAAGTAGCTTTAAAATATAATTAATTGTTTTAATTGGACACTACGAATTATTTGGATACTTGACTTAACCTTACTTATACATATATCGGTATACTAATTACTAGTTTTAATCATTTTTGTTTCATTTTTATATGGTGTCTTTGGTATTTAATATGTAGTTTTTAGAAAGATGTTTGTTTGCTTTTACGAGCGAAATGTTATTGAATACATCTAGGCTGAATACGCAAAAAAAATATTTGATTACATGTCATCTTGTTATATAACCTGTATTCTCAATAAATGATTTGATTTGATTGAAAAATTTTATTTTACCTCATTGACACTCTATAGCACAGGACTGTTAACACTAAAAAGTTAATGTAACTTTTAAATATTAAGTTTAAAGTATTTGTACTTATTTTTATAGACTAAAAAACTTTAATTAGTATAGATTAATTAGTGTAGATTTAATAGAATCTACATAATATTTTCTTTCCTATAATAAAAAGTAGGTTCTGATTTGTTCATTTCAAATAAAAATCTTTAATATGAATGAGTTTTATCTAATTATTTGATAGAATTTTAGCCTCTCTTAATAATTGCCACTTACGTTAATACTTACCCCAGATACGGGGTATGTATTAACAAGTGATTTTATTGCTTTTGATGACTCTGTTTCTAAAAGCACTTACCTCACTGATTGTTTCTGTTACTAATATTGTCAAATCTGACTAACTAAAGCATGCTATGAATAAAAAGATCCATCCAGACAAAAAAGTCCATTATCATTGAAAATATATGTACGTATTATATATAAGTACGTATTATATATACGTATTACAACATTTGTTAGAACCAGCCCCGCTCTCCCCTACTTGTATGTTAAAGCTTACAAATATATTTCATTACAATTTTAGCGCTGTTTTGTGGGTTGCACATTACTAGTAGTCTTATTAACCTCTCCAACAAAGCTAAATATCAAATATGCTTGTGACTGGAATGGGTTCACGTCAATTATAGTGCAATGGATAAGGATCGAATTCACGAAGGAACGTCTCGATCGCCAGGCCGACGCTTTAGCTATTGGGCTACTGCCGCTTGAATATATTATGTTTAATGTTACAAAAGATATAAAAGTAATACATAGTATTTTCTAATGTTTTACTAAGGTAACAGAGTTTGTTCGACACAAGTGTATAAACAACCTAATTACTGTTCGAACCCAACTATTTCGAAATGTTATCGGAACAGCCAGGTAAAGTTTAAATTTAATTCACACTGTATGTAGGTCGATCTGGGAACACAGGAACCACATCGGAGATTTGCTAAAACAGTTACCTAGGAGTATAGCTATTGTAGGTAGGTTGCTATAGTATTCCTGCCCATTGTACCGGCTAACTATAACAGGATTTGGACTAAGGATGCATAATTTACGTACACGTACCCAGGATCTAAATTACCTACCAAGTTGTTGGATTCTGGTGTTAGCATTAAAATCGGTACTGTTATTTTGGTAACTGTGAATTTGCACAAGCGTTTAAATTTTATTGATAGGTAGGTACGTAACGAGAGCTGAATAAAAATTTACTGCTCTGAACAATGGAAACCTACCTAACCTAGGTGAAGAAAACTCGTGAACATTTTTCATGGAAAGCAAAAAAAATCTTTAAATAAATTCATTATCTCATTTATATCTAAATAACTCATATCTCTTCCTCAGATTCGTTACGACATACATTATGATTTTTAGAACAAACATTTTAAGTAACTGAATTACATAATTACAAAACGAAGACAAAAGTTTATTTAGCAATTACCTGGAGTTTATAATATATGATAGGTCACATATACTTAATTAAGATAAATTGAACCCAAAATTATTTTTGCACATTATTATCGAAAAACCTTGAGTATCCACTATTTTTTCGCGTTTTATGATAATTTAAGCTGTGTCATAAGAAACTGCTGGAGCATTTCGTATAAATATATCATACGTGAATAAAGAGTAAAGAATGTAAATAATTAAATTTTGATTAGGTTCGGTAAGGTTAGGTTCATTAATTACCCTCCCGGTGTGTTCTCACCTTGGCGTGTTGGGGGGCTCTAGTAACCGTGGTTGGGGGACCACGGAGAAGCTAAGAGGAACCCGGGGCCATGCCAGTCTGGAGGAGCTAGAGAGAAGGACATCTCCACCGGGTTATCCCCCAAACACGGGTGTGAGCGGTACAAGTAGGTCGCAGTGTTGTATGGGCGGCACTAAGACTGAGGCGGGCTGAGATGCAGTATAGGATGCACCGCAACTGAAGGCGAGGGCCGCTGCAGGAGAGGAGTGCTGGTATTAAGTACGTTGGCCTCCCTACTTTCCGCGACCTCGACGGGGCCGCCACTGTTAGATGGCGGACGCAGCGGGGTTGCAGAAAAGAGGATTGTCGGTATGGCGATGCGCCGCTCACCCTATCTTTTGCGACTGAAGTGGCTGGCGGTGGGGCCAATGATCTGACCTACCGCAGGGGACCCAGGGCTTAAGACATGGGGTCGTCTGGCACCCATCTGCTGGTGTGGTCCTCGGGAATTGAGGTTGCGACGTACCTTGTGCTCTGGTACGTCGTGACGAGGGGGCAGGGCCGAAAGCCTGGTGACCTCCCGAGGACGGGTCCTTGCGGACAAACGCCGTCGGGGCTGCGGATGAGTACGAAAGCGTACCCGTAGCCCCGACATTCGGCGTCGAGAGGGAGCACCTTGGGGTTTTAGTCTGTTGGAACCGCACATAACCACTTCATTGACCCTACAATAAAGTGGTAACTCGACCGGGTTTTCCCAAGTAAAAAAAAAAGGTTCGCTGCTTTTGAAGCTAGGTGCTTTTGGGCTCAAAGGATAAGTGCTATGAACGTAAAAATCAACAACATTCGAGCATGTTTGCGCGATATAAGTAAAAAAAAAAAACAAAAATATTTTAGCATATTTTTATTTATAAAACCTCGAGAATCCCTTTTTTACACAAGCTTTTATTTCACTTGCAATGTATGTATGTATGTATGTATCTAGGAAGCTAAATTAGACCCACTTCCCGCCGTTCGATTGGACTCAAATTTGGTGTACTTATGTATCATTGGTGACAATACAATGATATGGTACCATGGAGCTGGTCTGATGATGAAGACGGAAGGTGGCCACGACATCTCTATGATAAAACAACATAACCCCACCGAGTTGGGCTCGATTGTCTTGAAGAGAAGTTTTCACCTAGATGATATCCAGGGTCTGATGATGAATCTTGAAGGTGGCCACGGTATCTCTGTGATAAATCAACGTAACTCTACCGAGTTTGGGCTCGATTGATTCGTCTTGAAAAGAACTTTACACCTAGATGATATTTAGCGACTGGTGATGAAGCTGGAAGGTGGCCACGGCATCTCTGTGATAAAATAACGTAACCCCAGTGAATTTGGGCTCAAATGATCCGTCTTGAGGAGCACTTTACACTTAAATGATAGCCAGCATCTGATGATGAAGCTGTAAGGTGACCATGGCATTTCTGTTATAAAGCAACATAGCCCCACCGAGTCGATTGATTTTCCTCGAAGAGAACTTTATCCATAATTTCATCAAATATCCATGGAATATTTTAAAACATCATGCCTTCTACTTCTATGATATCTACTAAAAAGTTAAAAATAAATTATAAGTAAAACATATTTTTAAAAACAAGCTTTTATCTGGAACAATGAACTAAAATGTTACACTGAGGCACTGAAGTATAGTAATTACCTAGCCTGAAAAACGGGTAGTGCTTCAAGCTTTTAAGAATACAGGTAAGTACCTACACGCCAAATACTTACTAGAATTTATTTTTAACATTTTAGTTCATTGTCCCAGATAAAAGCTTGTTTTTAAAAATATTTTTTACATATAATTTATTTTGTTTCACTTTTTAGGGTTCCGTAGTCCTGACAAGGAACCCTTATAGTTTCGTCATGTCCGTCTGTCTGTCTGTCCGAGGTTTTGCTAAGAGACCGTTAATACTAGAAAGCTGTAATTTTGTGAGGATATGTAAATAAATGACGCCGACAAAGTGCTGAAATGAAATTTTGAAAAATATTTTTTTTAGGTAAGCTCCCCTATATGAGAAGTGGGGATGAATTTTTCTTTCATCATCTACCCCATCGTGTGGGGTATCGTTGAATAAGTCTTTTAAAATGACTTAAGGGTAAAACCATTTCTCGATTGAATGCTCCATTTACGAAATATTAAACTTTAAAGTGCAAATTTTTGTTCCAGTAGGGCGTCCCCCCCCCCCCCTCCAAAAGCTAAACTGCTACCTTGAAAAATCTGGAAAAATTCGTGATAATAGCACATTTCATGAACTTTAAAGAAAAATTATAGCAGTTAATATAACTTTATTAGTTCAGCAGTAATAGTCGTTGAACAGTTGGGTGTTGGATAATTTTGTACCAAATACAAAATCCTTGGAATAAATCCTTTAAAGTGACAAAGACGGAGTACCTAGTCGCTTTTATATAACGGGTAAAGACTTGCTTTGAATAACAAGCTACTACGGAACCCTACACTGCGCGTGGCCCGACACGCACTTGGCCGGTTTATTTTTAAATAATGCTGGGGTTCTTTGTAAAAATGTGTCTCAAGTAAATGTGTAAATGTAGGGCCAAAAATGTAGATACTGAAATCTCGATTACGTTAGGTTAGTTTAGGTTGGTAAATTTTGTAACTTGTTGTTTTATGATTTAAAAGAGATGATTTCGTTTTAAGAGATGATAATGCAATTATGAACGTAGAAATTAATTAAATTCGAGCATTTTTTTGTTGTTAGCTAAACAACACAAAATAAAATGCATATATTTAATAAAAACCTCGAGAAATCCGCTATTTCCTCACGTATTTAAATTATTGAAGCATTTTCGTAAAAATGTATCACACATTAATAGAGGACAATGAATGTACTTAGATAGTTAAATTTTGATTGAGTTAGGTTAGGTTAGCTTAGTACATTTCGTAACTTGGTGTCCTTGTCAAAAAAAAAGATATTTCGTTTCGGGAGGTGATAATGAAACAACGAACTTGAAGCTCTACGAAATTTGAATATTTTTGCGCTTTTAATTAATAAACTGAAAATAATTCTTGCATATATTATTTTTTTTAAACCTAGGAAATTCCGTTTTTTATTCACTTGTTATTAAGTAATTTAAGCATATTCATAATAAAACTGCTGGAGTACTTTGTAAAAATGTGTATATAGGGCCAAGAATGTAGATACTGAAATCTCGATTAGGTTAGGTTAGGTCAGGTTGGTAAATTTTGTAACCTGGTGTTTTAAGAATCAAAAGAGATGACTTCGTTTTAAGAGATAATAATACAACTATGAACTATGAATAATAATAATACACATTCAGATTATTCATCTTAGCGAACCAGTTTCAGAGACCGCTGGGACGCCTGTGCCGACGCCCCCCCAGAGCTGTCCATCTGGGCCTCTCGTCCGATTGCCAACGGGTACGATGACGCACCCCCGGGAGTTTTCGCAAGGTAATATAATAAACAGTATTCTGACTCCATACTAACGGTCGGAACGTGCGTCATGCCTACGCGTCTCGAGTTCGGTACACGCTCGGTACACAGCTCACGATAAATGTGGTTGCGCCGCAGTGATGAACGAACCGTGTGAAGGTACAGTCGTGTAATGACGGTTTAAACAGTAAGCGTTCGAATTGTGAATATTTGATTGATTGAGAATATAATAATATATAAATATTATACTTAATATGGCACAACGGAATTATAGACTATATTTTGCTGTTTATGTGTGCTGGAATACTTCAATAACGCACCCTGAGATAACATTTTTAAAGTTACATGAAAGCTCCGAACGGTAAGAGTATAAAATAATGTTTATATACCTACTAGTACATAATTTTTTTAAGGTGTATATTTCGCTTTTTCTACTACAGGATAAAATACCTAGATTAATAAATAAATAAATGGATAGAGTGAAAAAGTAACACACGAGTAACCTATAGTCTAAGCTCGTGTTAAAAATAGATTAGTATTTAGGTAGTTTCCTAGGCTAGACTATCTACTTATTTATGTATTGAGCTACTTACGTATATTATTGAATTCGACAAAATAGCATTATGAATTGTTAAACACAATCCAAAATTTCATCGTACCGACGGGACTTGAACCCGCAACCTCCGGAATGACATGTTCCGGTGCTTTGCCAATTTTGGATTGTGTTTAACAATTTACAAAAATATAAAGTGTGAAACACTTCAAAGAAACAAAGCATTATGAAGTTATTAAAAGAGTAATAAACGGCAGGTACCTAAGTAATAAGATTTACATTGTAATTTACTTTTCGAGTAACATATGGAAGTGTATAAAATATGTACCTATTTTTATATTTTCACAACAAATTTCATTTTATTAAATAAAAAATATAATATTACAATCAAAAAACTAGAAAGATCGTCAAGTAGGTACATGCAATTATAATACTGAAGGCGGGCAGCCCTATCGCACGTGTACGTACCGCGCGGTGCCGTCGGCTGCCGCGTCACGTGAAATGTGTGACACGTGAATACAGGTCCAAGAATGTAGATCATGAAATTTTGATTAGGTTAGGTTAGTGTTTAAAGACTGAAAGGAGATGAATTCATGATTAAAGATCGTTTAAAGAAACTAAGAACCGAATTAAGGTAATAACTGACTTTATCATTGTAAACAAAGGTATGATGACAGGACGCTGTTCCGCTCACCGGGTCAACTTCGCAGTATACTTCGCTCACCAAAAGACAAGGAGCCTTTGTGTGGACCAGGAGTTTACAGAATTCCTGTCATTGTGGAAAAAACTACATTGGCGAGACAAGATGCAACAACTCCACCAGGATTACTGAACATATTCGCAGCGTCAAAAACATTGACGTAGACCGGTCGGCGGTGGCCGAACATGCCCACATCTCGGAATCTCGGCACTACCTACGTTTCGACAAAGCCTCCGTGCTATCATGGAAGAGGTTCTATGTTCCCCGTAAGGTACGTGAGGCTAATGAGATCCGAATTTTAACTGTGATGGGGGATGGACGATACTGCCGGCATGGAAACCAGTGCTAACCGCCAACACCAACAAGACCTGGACTTATGAGTCTGACACTATTAGTACGTTGTTTAATTGCTTAAGGAAATAGTAATTTTATGCAAAGAAGTGGAGTTTTAATGAATGGGTGACTAATTAATTACTAAGAATATTTGCAGCATATTAGAAGAATAACAATGATATAGATTTTCATACGAATGTATTAAAAGGGGTTTCAGGCAATACAAAGAGATGATGCTAGGAAAGTGAAACGCGTTACACCGCATATGAGTTGGTGTTTAGGTAGGTAGGATACCTTCGAATTTTGACGGTTCACAAATTGATACGCTCTATAATTTTTATTAAATTATATAAAACGCAAGAGGATATGCGTTAAAATGTTGAGTTGTCAAATTAGCACAAGCCCAAGTACGGGAAAATGTTTAAAAAAAATCAAAAGAAGAGAAAGTTGACATAAAATGTAACATTGTAACTTAATAAGCAATTTTTCAAAAAAAATAAAACCGACTTCATAACCACAAAAAGGCACTCAAAAGCGAAAAATAATTTACTTAAAATTATTATAAGCGTTACCCACTTCTCTATTTGAAGTCGGTGCCAGCCAAGTCTAATAGGTAGTAGATAGATAATACCTACATGTATCTACCTACTTACTAACCTACTCGTACATGTACCTACTACTTACGGTTTTATTTTTTTTGAAAAATAGCTTATTTTACCCTTTTTAGTGCAAAAAAAGTTTTAATGAAATTACATGCATCTATTAAATTTCGTGTCTGGGCCGTTATACACTGACGGATATATACTTTTTGAAAATTTCAAGTATGTACCTATAACGGTTAAGAAGATACAGATCTGTAAAGTGCGCACATATAGACACATGGACGGACGGACGGACGGACGGACGAACAGACAACAAAGTCTCAGAAAGTGTTCATTTGGTAGCCTTTGGGTTCGGAACCCTAAAAAAATTTACTTTAAATGCCGCGCTAAAGTGAAAATATTCACTAGTAATAATGATGTCATTAAGGTATCAGAGGATAATGTCCAAAATGGCCCTGTACAATTAAAGCATCTGACACACACGATAATTCATTGTATATTTTATTACAATAATTCCAAATACTTTTATAACACGGACTAGTTGTATTCCAAAATGAATATTAAAAAGTATTATTTGCGATTATTAACATTAATTGCCGCCATATGGCCAACAGAGTACTGAATCACTCTACTACGTTATAAGAGGCACATCCCTATATTGTGGATACCCGAATTATGAAAGCACTGTGTAGCCAACCTAACAACGGAAAGTATTATTTACGTAGTAACTATTATATAATATGTGGTTTTATGCTTATAATTTTTTTTGCTGTGTTGATTGGTACAAAGTACGTTCATAATTCTGAGTTATTTAATTATGTATGCAGTGTCGCGGGACTGAAATGGCCGCCATCTTCGCCAAATGTCATGTCATGTCAAAAAATATTAGGTATGTTTAAAAAAGTTTGCACCCTAACAAGACTTTGCCCGGTAGAACATTCCTGTGAAGACAAATTATTTATATTTATATATAATTATTTATTATAATTATTAATATATAATTATTTATTGAGGGCCCGGTGGCGTAATTGGGAGAACGGTCGGCTTTGATGCCGTGGTACCGAGTTCAAACGCCGTGCACCAATGAATTTTTCTATCGAAAAATATATGTGCGCTTCTTACAGTGGCCCTCCGGTGAAGGAAAACATCGTTAAGAAACCAATAACCCCCGCATGTTGGTAGAACATATCTAGTGTCCGCCTGGCCAGCTACCACCCTCAAGTCAGAAAATCTGTCGCCAAACATCTAATGAATGTGTTCCGGCAGCTATCCTTGAGAGCCAGTTCCCATTCTAGTCCACTTCTCTATCTTCGACCGCATCATCACTTAGCAACAGGTGAGATAGTGGTCAAACGCTTGCCTATAAGATATAAAAAAAATTATCCCCACCTTTATTTCTATCTCGCTCACAGTTACCGTAAGAATATCTTATATGCAATAGCAACCTCCATTGTGTATAATCTTCTTGGGACTCTTTTACTAAAACTATACATTCTCCTCTCCATGTTTGAGGTATTTATCTCCATATCTCTGGTGATACTAATCAGATCTCGATAAAATTAAAATGGGACCATCTCGGAAACGTATCCTACCTAATAAAAAATGAATCATTTGAATCCGTTCACAATTGATGGAGAAATCGCGTAACATACACACAAAAAAAAACATACAGATGAATTGAGAACCTCCTCCTTTTTTGTGAAGTCGGTTAAAAAGAAGAATCATCAATCAATCAATCAATCAATAACCATTTATTTATGAATTATTTGTTATTAGTGTTGAATAACTTTAGAAGTAAATTAGATAAGTGGTATCTAGGACCATATAAAGTAATTGAAGACTTAGGATTTAATGTAAAAGTAATGTTAATGTTAAACAATAATAAGATTTTTTATGAACCTGTATCATCAAATATCCATTTCATAAAAATATATATTTAAAAATAGGAATAAGCTGTTTAGGCAGTAGTTACAGTTATATTTGTATTAAGTTGTTTATTAGTAGGAATACAGGAATATAAGATGTTTATTAAATTAAGTTAGTACTTTAGTGTTTTTACTAATTAAAGGGTTAAAATCTCTAATGTTGTTGTTAATTGTGTAATTTTTTTTCTTCATCTTTAATTTTAGATTATTACAGTAGGACAAAGCAGCAAGCAAAATTATGTAATAATACCTAATACCTACTTTTATTGATGTAAACAAACGAATGATGTCAAAGAAGCAAATTAGTTGAGCTCAGAATGCTGACTTGAAATAGATAGATAGATAGATAGAATACGCTTTATTGCACTTAAATAACTTAGAATTACGTACAATAATGATTACATTTAGGTACAGTACAATCGGCGGCCTTATCGCTAATTAGCGTCGTAATCTTCCAGGCAACCGTGGGCTGATTAGAGACACATTTATATAATACAGATGGTAGGTGTGCATGAGAAGCAGCAATATATTATGATTTTAAAATGATCAACTACAAATAAAATAGTATACGTAAAATTAATAAATACATAGTTAGTTACATATACATTATAACATTCTAATTTCTACATGCTATAAAAATAAATAGATAGGCATATATTATAATAAATAAGTACATACAAATACATAATACATACAAATACATACCTTAATATAATACAATACATACAAATGAATTAAGTAGAGATAAATAAATGTAAATAAACAATTTATTAGCATAGCAACATCAAAAAATAACTTATTATTAACACTGAGATAGGTAAAATAATTTAACCCGATTTTTGAACACATATTTAATATTTTGTCGCGTGCACCTTTTATGAATGAACTTAGCATATATGTTCATATTGTAATGATGAGAATTTGTAAAATTAATTATTGTTGTATTGTATAATTTTAAAAAAAAGCTAGTTATTAAAAATTATTTTAAGAAAAGCCGGTGATGTAGGGTGTGAGTACATGTTTAGGTGATAAACATGTATAACGAAAGAATGTGACATTTCAAATGTAGCGCGTACTATGTGATAATGTTTAGTATATAAGATAAGTATCTTTAAGTATTTGGGTTAATCAATATAGATATGTCATTATGTAAAGACTATACATTGTTTCTCTTACCCCGGTCCCCCAGTAGTAGACCACACTACAGTCTGTCCAATATCCAAACTGACAATAACAATAGTGACGTGACAGTGATAGCTCCTCGGATGTCAACGTCAAGCTTCCGTGTACGTCCGAGCAGAGACAATCGTCACCAACTCCGCCGGCCGCTCCCCGCATGGCTAGGCAGTTACGTGCCGAATCCTATCGCGCGAGGGACGTGAGGTAGGCCTGACTCCTGTGAAAAAATTTCCGAAACGAGTCGGAGTAATTTCGATATCTTAACCCGTGAGTGTAAAGCCGTTTTAATTTACTATATGTGTTATTCTCACGATAATTTCCATACAGATTTTTTTCTTTCAAGACGGTTATTCTATAAAACTGAAAGATAACCAAATCGGCTAGTAAAATACAAAAGGAGCTTCATAATCCCTACATAAAAAAGGCATAACCTCGTAAGTCCAAAAATTGAGTAAGGCATAAAATTTAAACATCGTTAACAGATCCAAAGTACGGTAGCTAATAAAACCGTCCTGGGCTAAATCCCTATATTTCATTGATTCTACGCGACTATCAGCTACGTGGGTGCGTAATAAATGTATACATCTTTTTAACAGCGAGCCCTGAAAGAATGGTAATTGTCCTCATGGCATCTATATAATCATTTAGCTGAAGCCTCAAATTTGGCTTAAAGTGTCTATTGTTTTTCTTTCTGACCGGCTGGCTGTAATCCGTATCATTTTATTAAATCATGTTTGGGGTAATATTTTGACAGAAAAGCCAAGTTTTACAAAATTAAAAATTCATTAAGGCGATAGTTTACGGTACTCGTATTTTAAGTGATGATGCGGACGAGGATGGTAGCACGTTACGCCTAGAATAAGAACTCTGGCTCTCAAGGACTGCTGCCGAAACACGATGTTTATCGACTGATATTCTATTTTGAGGGTGGTACACTAGACAGGGTCTACCACCATGCCGGGGGTTTCTGAATAATGATTTTTCTTTATCAGAGGGCCATTGTGAAATGCGCACATACCTACATTTTTCGATATCTATGAGTGCATGGCGGTGATTCTACTACCTCTGGCGTCAAAGCTGACCTTCAGAAAACCCAGTGCCAACAAAGTTTTTAATAGAGTGTTTAGTCGGATCTTTCATTTTGTGCAGACAATATTTGCAGTGACGTCACTCATAAGCGTATAATTGACGACCTGTATGTGTATTGTAACCATTCTTAGAGAATCCGCAGTACTGGCTTATGAAAACAAAAATAGTAAGCTTTGTGGTAAACAAGTGGTAGGTTGGAACAAACATGTGAGCGCTGCTCACAGGGAGGCCAGGTACAAATTACAGATATGGAATTGGAACGGCAAGCCGACAAGCGGCGATATGTATAACCAAATGTGTGAAAGTAGAAAAGTTTTTAAAGCTAAGTTACAATGGTGTCAAAAGCACCAGGACCAGATCAAAATGAACATAATAGCAAGCCATAGGTCAACTAAAAACTTTTCTAAATTCTAGAAAGCCACTAACAAGCTTAATTTGAAACCTGACCTGCCTGCGAGCATCGAGGGCCAGTCAGAACCAAAAGATGTCGCTAACCTGTTTATGGACAACTTTAAATTCGAGTCACCTCTTTGTCCAACCCGTGTGCTTGATACTCGGACCATCGATGGAATGGAATGCGGTGTTAGGTAAACCTAAGGTAAAAACACCTAAGGAAGTTAGAAGTACTATTCAGACCATGAGTAGAGGAAAACGTCCAGGACACGATGGTTTGAGTATTGCACATCTGCAGTGCGCGGGACGCGGGAGTCCATCTAGCGCGAGTTCTGTCTATGTTCTACTCACTATGTATTTCTCATTGTCACTTGCCGACAGATCTAATGAAGACCATTGTCGTGCCAATATTGAAAAACAGAACGGGTAACGTTTCTGATAAAACCAATTATCGGCCCATTTCACTAGCTACCATTATTGCAAAGGTACTGGATCGCCTGCTGGACAAGCACCTCACTAGGCATTTACACCTGTATCATGGACAGTTTGGTTTCAGGACGGGTCTTTCGACGGAAAGTGCGATTTTAGCACTCAAGCACACCGTAAGATACTATGTCGAAAGAAAAATTTCTGGATATGCCTGTTTCCTTGACTTGTCCAAAGCCTTCGACATGGTGTCTTACGATGTGCTTTGGAAGAAGCTTAGAAACACCACCTTAACGCCGGAAGTGTGCTCTGTTTTCGTACGCTGTCAACCACGGCCTACGCTATAATGTCAAAAAAACTGAAATTATGGTGTTATCTAAGGGTGGAAAAGGACCGTGTTATGTACCTCCTGTTGAACTGAATGGTGCCCCACTTAATCGGGTAAAACAGTTTAGATACTTGGAGCATATATTGAGAGAGGATCTTAAGGATGACGATGACATTAACAGAGAGCGTAGAGCGTTGACGGTGAGAGCTAATATGTTGTCCCGTAGATTTGTTTCTTGCTCTGAGGAAGCAAAAATTACACTCTTTAAGGCGTGTTGTCAAAGCTTCTACGGAAGTAGCCTATGAACAACATACACGCAGAAAACCATCAACGCTCTACGTGTTCAATATAATAACGCTTTCAGAATGCTGATGCGGCTGCCTAGATTCTGTAGTGCGTCTGGTATGTTTGCAGAGGCGCGCACAGATGGCTTTGCTGCCATCGTACGCAAAAAAGTAGCGTCTCTGCTATACAGGGTACGGGGCAGCAACAACAGCATTCTGAGGGCTATAACAGATAGGTTTGACTATCCTATCCTTAGTCATCAAATTGGGATCCTCATAAAATAGTGTCAATTTCTGAATTTAAATGCATAATTTTAATTATATAGTTATTTTAAATGTTTGTAATTTGTATTTTTTAATTAGTTTGACATGTAATTTTATTTAATAATAATAATCTGATTATAATTGTATGTAATTAATGACTAACAATGTATTTTAATTAAGACTTATGATAAATACCTACTAACCAAATGGATCTATGTGTCTGAACAATAAATGAATTGAAATCTAATTGATTAGTGTTTATGCCGTTAATTAATTCAATAATTCGCGTTCCTTTCAACACCAAGATATTGTCTCGACGAAGACTACAGGGCTACCAGAATGCTACTAGCTCGTAGCAGCGTTTGTCGATACAATTTAAGATGTCTCGTGTTAAAGCAATACACGTGTCGAAAAAGTATTGAGTTTTCTGCCATTCCAGCACGCTGTCTGCTACGCCTTATCGTTCTAGTCTTATTGTCAGGCCAATTACTGGAAGAACGGTAATGCACTCAAAAAGGTACTATAAATACTCTATTGAAATCAAACAATTTCTTTATAACCTTTAACGATATCTGAGATACGAGTAGGTTCCAGACTTGATAAAAGCTTATTCGAAAATCTTACAAGCCCTGCATTTTCTTCTATTTAACCTGACTAAGTTAATCTGAAGTATAATCAGTTTCGACGTTAATCTCGCTCAGCCAGCCGAAAATTAAGGCATAAAAAGATTTAACGGTCTGCTTCTCGTCTTCAATTTGCCTAATTCATATGGGACAGGTGGAATTCCAAACCACGCTTGTTAGATGCAATGCAAGTCCGAATAATTGGAAAGTAGAGTTGTAAATTTTTGTATTTATTTGAGACATAAAGTACAGTACTTAAGTAGTACCCAGCGGTAAACATAATGTACTTTGAGCTAAAGAGGGAGTATCGGCCAGTCTTTACGTAGAGTGTCGTCTCGAAGTGCATTATTTACCGCCTATGTTACTCTTATTAGAGTCATACTATGTGTTAATGCAAAATTAACATGTTTTAATTGATGTCATCTGTTGTTCATGTACTCATTATCTAATCAAGAAAATAGGCCTTTCGAATACGCCTAGCGACATCTAGCGGTTCACGTCATTAGCTTTATCACACGATTTACTATGCCATTCATAAATCAATAGGACGTAGCATAGATAACACAAAGTCAGTACAAATGTATTTCTCTATTCATTCATAGAAAACGGTCGAGTGAACTATTGTAAAATTATTGGTCGAATGAGATGTTCTGTGAAACATTCATTCGCCCAACTCTCTTCGCTATTCAGGGCTCGAGCAGAGCACACGTATCAGAAATACAACAAAATCAACGTCCATGTGGATTTTATTCAGTTCCCCGGATAGTTCCCCATTTCAGAAGAATCAGGACAAACTTCAGACGAACCCGCTGAGCCTGCGTGGTCGTGCTACCTTTGAGGGGAGGAAGTACGCAAATTAACGCGCAGCGTGACCTTCGCACCCGGGCGCAGCGCCATCACCGCGACGCTGCCAACGGCTCCGCCACCATTTTGGTGGCCCATGAGTGGACCTCTCTCCGTCTAACCGTGTTGCAGATCAGTGATAAAAAGGGCGACGTGAGTTGGCAACGCCCACGCAATCGACCGAAGCCACGACATCAGGCACCGACCGACTGCAACTGCAACATCGTCAAGTGACAACGGATCAAAAAGGCGAGCGCAAACGGACGTGCGCTTCGTAACTCAGATCAGAAGATTCATCAGAAAATTCAAGATTCAGAAGAAAGTGAGGTTATGAAAATACTTCACATCACCATCAGTGCTTCGTTGACGTCACGGCATACGTATTTCCGCCGCGTTCATTCAGTCACGTCAGACTGACGTATCCGCTTCAATCTTTCGTTCAACGGTAGTCGCCGATTCATTTGTGTTCTGTGGACTTTTCATTAGAGACTGTAGTTAGTCTGTAAAAATATCGTTCGTCAATTAGCTGTGGTTCAGTGCAGTGATAGTAAATTGTTGTTATTGTAATAAGTTTTATCTCGTTTTGAATCGTAAATATGGCAAAGAAGGCCACTTCGCAATTCAAATCAAAGTGTAAACTTGTTGTGGAAATGAGTGATTTGATTGAATCAGATAGGGATAACGCTTCGCCGGCGATAATCTCATGTTTCAGTAAGGCCGTTACCGATGCGATCGAGCTTTTTGAGGCAGTGCTTGCCCAGGAAGAGGAGATAGAAAAGGAAGAGTTCGTGCAGTTGCGAACCCAGTTCAGAAAGATTAATACGATCGCTGGTAAGGTAAGAGGCGCGACCTGTGGGACGGGTCTCGCCACTCCCACGCATCAAGGATCAGTTCAGGTGAGTGCAAAACTACCTCTTATTTCGTTACCGAACTTCTGTGGTGAATTCTCGGAATGGTTGAGTTTTTCCGATTTGTTTGAATCATTAGTCCACAGACGTTCAAACTTATCAGACTCAGAGAAACATTACTATCTCAGAGCATCAGTAAGCGGTGAGGCGCTATCAATTATACGCCACCTACCTATGGACGGTCAAAATTATGAAGTCGCATTCAATTTGCTTAAACAAAGATATGACAATCTTAGGCTTCTCACAGATTCATATATTGACAGGATATTGAAATTGCCATCTATTCAAGATACATCAGACATCAGAAAGGAGTTGTACGACCCACTCAGAGAAAGTACTCAGGCACTTCAGACACTTAAATTGCCGGTCTCAGAATGGTCGTACTTGTTGTTATTCATTATTTTGCAGAAGCTGTCGACTAGGCTCAGGACATTGTTTGAAGAGCGTTGTGGGAAGGAGACTGGAGGCTTACCCACGTTTAATCAACTGATGGAGTTTTTGGATGAACAATGCAGGCTGCAGCTCACGGTGACAGACGCTACTCTCCGTCAGTCAGTTCAGATGCCAGCGCGTCAGCGGCAAACTCCATGACCCGACTACGCACGTCAGCGAGCGGGGCGCAGGTCACCTCTCCAGAAAGTGCAGGCGGCACAGGCGACTTCAGTACCTCAGAAGAAGCCAGCGCAATCAAATCCGGTGAATCACTCATGTATTTATTGTTCCGGATCAGGTCACAGTCTTTATAAATGTACAGATTTTTTAGAGCTTTCACCTAAGCTTAGGAAAGGCTGGGCGTGGAGCACAGGGTTGTGCTTTCGTTGTCTGAGAGATCATCTCAGCAAAGACTGTCAGCAAAAGAATTGGTGTAAGCATTGCCACCAGGACGGCCATAACACTTTGCTGTGTAATCAGCATACCAGGAAGGTCATTCATAAGGATCAGAGGGTAAACTCGCCGAGGCAGGGTGAGACCTCAATGACTCATGTGCAGACGGCACCCAGACGTCATTCTCCATCATGTCAGTCTAGAAATGAAGTTGTCTCAGGTCGTATCAGTCCAGAGCGATTTTCGTCTATTCAGAATCAACCGCGACGTAGACGGTCTCCAGAAGCGACAGCTAGACTCGCTAATCAGAGATATGAGGAGCTGCGTTACGGCAGGCGTGGTTCGGAATGACGCCAGGAGAATGTCGACACCACCATATCGAATAATCTTTGTCCCACAGCAATAGTATTAATCAAACATCACCACGGTCATTTTATCAGAGCACGCGCACTGTTGGATACAGGAGCGGGTGTATCAGTTATCAGAGATTCATTAGCTAAAAGGCTAAAGTTGTGTCGACAATCGGACACATGCATTGTGTACGGGGTTGGTCGTCAGAAGGTACAACAACCAGGTGAAAGGGTGAAAATAGTGATCAGACCAGTCAATAAACAAGTACCTATAGTCAGTACATCAGCCATCGTTATGTACCAACTCACTGGTGACATACCATCAGTATACCTTGAGGCCAAGAAGATATCTCAGACCCATCAACTTCAGTTAGCAGATGAAGATTTCGGCACACCACGTGATGTGGATTTAATACTTGGCACTGATATATTAAATTATGTGTATGATGGAACCCGCATTAATATCAATTCCAGGTTGGCGGCATATGGAACGTGCTTTGGATATGTACTTCTCGGTCA
Source organism: Cabera pusaria (assembly GCA_954871355.1). Taxonomy (NCBI): domain Eukaryota; kingdom Metazoa; phylum Arthropoda; class Insecta; order Lepidoptera; family Geometridae; genus Cabera; species Cabera pusaria. The sequence goes on from OX940897.1 coordinate 12,647,572, forward strand.
AATAGAGGAGAAGAATCATCAGCAGGAAATCTGTCATGTTCAAGCATCAGAAACAAGCTCATCATCAGTACTTAACTACGGTACGCAGATATCTACGTTGGAACAAGCGGTAGAAAAATTCTGGAAGCTGGAAGAGCCTCCAATGGAACGGGTCAATAACCCCCTACATGAGGTATGTGAAAAATTATACAATGATACTACAGTCAGACTACCTGATGGTAAATATATGGTGAGGCTACCATTACTCTCAGACAGGCGTCAGCTAGGTGAGTCACGCCATATTGCTATGCAAAGATTTAAGGCGTTAGAGCGAAAATTAGATAAGAATCCTGTCTTTGCTCAGAAATACCGCCAATTCATGAAAGAATATCAAGACCTAGGGCATATGTCAGAGTCGAGTTTTGACGGTAATTCAGAACATTACTTCATACCACATCACGGTATTTTCAAGAAAGAGTCAGACAAAATTAGAGTTGTATTTGATGGAGCTTGTAAAACATCGAATGGAGTTTCGATTAATCAATGTCTGCATTCAGGTCCGCCACTTCAGAACGACATAACAAAAATACTCATTAATTTCAGGCGCTATCAGTATGTCTTTACCACTGACATAGAGAAAATGTTCCGCCAAACGTACATTCATCCTGATGACCGAAAATATCAACTTATTTTATGGCGTAGTCTAACGTCAGACCCAGTCAAGGTATTTGAGTTAAATACCAATACCTACGGACTAAGATCTAGCCCTTTTGTTTCTATCAGAACCCTTTATCAGCTGGCAAACGACTGGGAATCGAAACATCCAAACTCTGCGGCGTCAATGATCATCAGGAACCAAACATTTGTGGATGATATTTTAGCTGGAGCTAATTCACTGTCAGAAGCTCACGACTTAAAATTAGAACTCATTCAGGTCATGAAAAGCGCAGGTTATGAGCTCAGAAAATGGTCATCAAATCACCCACAATTATTAAAGAACTTGCCAGGAGACCACTGTGAAATACCTCATCAGTTCGATCAAGATGATAAGAGTTTTATTAAGGTACTTGGCATTCAGTGGGATCCGAACTCAGACTCAATATCATATTAGATCAATATACCTACAGGGCGCGCTATTACTAAACGAAATATACTTAGTACGATAGCTAGGCTGTATGATCCCTGTGGATATTGTAACCCGGTCATATTAAGATTCAAGGTCTTACTTCAAACATTATTTATCGATGGACTCAAGTGGGATGACCCGGTATCAGAACCAGTTTGTAAACAATGGGAAGAAATGATAGCAGATCTTCATTATTTATCATACCTGAAATTACCGAGATGCATTGTAATTTCACAGGCCATTTCACACTCACTCCACGGCATGGGAGATGCTTCAGAAGTTGGATTCTCAGCGTGCATATATCTACGGTCAGTTGACTCATCAGGCAGAGTCAAGGTTCATCTAGTCATGGCAAAATCAAAGGTTGCACCTAAGAAGAATCGTATCACTATACCCAAGCTGGAGCTTAGCGCCGCCCACTTGGTATGTAAACTACTGAATCATGTAGCATCATCACTTGAAGACTCAGTCACATTAGACAGCCTCAACGCATGGTCAGATAGCTCGATAGTCCTCACATGGTTAAGGTCGCAACCACATCAGCTTCAGACATTCGAATGTAACCGAATTCAGCAGATCCACAAGTCAGAGCGAGAAATAATATGGAGACATATAAATGGAAACTACAACCCTGCGGATTGCGGTAGCAGAGGTATATCAGCTCAGAACCTACTCAATCACAAATTGTGGTGGTAACCACCCTGGTTACACGAGGAAAAGGACAAATGGCCTCAGTCAGTCATCAACACACCGGAGGAGATACCCGGATTCAAGAAAACTATTCATGTTACTACTGTAGTCCAGCCGTGGGACACAGATTTATTAGAGAGGACTAGCTCATTCAGTAAGTTAATAAATGTCACTGCATTCATTATCAGGTACATCAAGAATCTCAAGTTACCCAAGGATCAGAGGAATCTCAGTAAAGTTTTATCTCTGGAAGAGACACGGAATGCAGTGAAATATTGGATACAACGAATACAATCGTCATCATTCAGTTCAGAGATCAACTCACTAAAGAAGGGCAAATCAGTATGTACTTCACTTCAAAAGCTAAGTATTTTTCTCGACGAAGAAGGATTTATTCGAGTAGGAGGTAGAATCAAGAGATCAGAACTACCCTATGAGACTCGTCATCAATACCTCATACCGAAGGACCATCGGTTTGGTCAGCTGCTCATCGAACATTATCACAAGAGTTATTGTCATGCTGCGACGACGGCACTCATCGCTATCATCAGACGATCATATTGGATCACTTCGGCTCGACGACAGGTGTCTCGAGTCATTCGGAAATGTATGACTTGTTTCAGGTTCAAACCAACGGTTATTCCACCCCCGTTCATGGGTGACTTGCCGGCAGATAGAGTGTCAGCAGCGCGAACGTACGAGGCTGCGTCAACCGACTTCGCAGGGCCTTTCTGGGTAAAGGCCAGCACACTCCAAAACGCTAAATCGGTCAAGGCTTATCTTGTCGTATTTGTATGTACAGGGACTAAGGCTGCGCATGTAGAGGCTGTGGGGTCTCTATCAGTCGAGTCATTCGTAGCAGCGTTCACAAGGTTCGTCAGTCGCAGAGGACTGCCATCGATCATCAGGTCAGACAATGGAACTAATTATGTGGGGACTCACAACCACATAACAGAGGTAAATGAATTTCTATTACATAACCATTACATAACCACTGCAGGAGCAATTCAATCGTCAGAACATCAATTGGATTTTTGCGCCACCGACGGCGGCTCATATGAATGGGTTACATGAGGCATGTATCAAATCAGTAAAGTTGTTGCTCAATAAGGAAATCGGTGACACAATACTTACCTTTGAAGAATTTTCAACCTTACTGGCTCGAGTAGAGGCTATACTTAATTCTAGACCGTTAGTTGCAATGTCAGAGGACCCGTGTGATTTAGACGTACTCACACCTGGTGATTTTCTCATAGGTCAGCCACTGGTAGCGGTACCAGAGTATGTATGGAAGGATACTAAAATGTCACGGTTATCACGGTTTCAAGTCATTCAGAAAATGTCACAAAATATATTCTCTAGGTATCAGAAAGAATATTTAACTTCATTACAACAGCGTAACAAATGGTTCAAACATTCAGACAATGTAAAGATAGGTGATCTTGTACTAATTGTAGATGAAAACGCTATACCACTGCACTGGAGGCGCGGTAGGATCATTGAGGTTTTCCCAGGTAGGGATAATGTTATCAGATCTGTCAAATTGAAGACTCAATCAGGAGAATTGATAAGACCTGTAGTCAAATTATGTAAGTTACCTGTAGACATAGAATAAGTATTCATAAGCGGTCAATCAAATGTTCAGTGCGGATCAATTTAAACTTTGTTAATTAAGGTTTTTATCAGATAAGAGTTCAATTCAAAGTTCACAGAGTTCATTGTCAGTAAATTACAATTCACATAGTTGTAAACATAATATTATGTAACGTTGATCAGAGTAGGACTCGATCGTTCTTTCAGGCCCCCCGGGCAGGATGTTAATGCAAAATTAACATGTTATAATTGATGTCATCTGTTGTTCATGTACTCATTATCTAATCAAGAAAATAGGCCTTTCGAATACGCCTAGCGACATCTAGCGGTTCACGTCAGTAGCTTTATCACACGATTTACTATGCCATTCATAAATCAATAGGACGTAGCATAGATAACACAAAGTCAGTACAAATGTATTTGTCTATTCATTCATAGAAAACGGTCGAGTGAACTATTGTAAAATTATTGGTCGAATGAGATGTTCTGTGAAACATTCATTCGCCCAACTCTCTTCGCTATTCAGGGCTCGAGCAGAGCACACGTATCAGAAATACAACAAAATCAACGTCCATGTGGATTTTATTCAGTTCCCCGGATAGTTCCCCATTTCAGAAGAATCAGGACAAACTTCAGACGAACCCGCTGAGCCTGCGTGGTCGTGCTACCTTTGAGGGGAGGAAGTACGCAAATTAACGCGCAGCGTGACCTTCGCACCCGGGCGCAGCGCCATCACCGCGACGCTGCCACCGGCTCCGCCAACACTATGATGAAAACAAATATACTGTAAGTATAATAAAGTTATAGTTCTCATAAGCGGATGACGTATTCACCTGCCGAAGTAAACCAGGTATCTACTATTTATCTTTTTTTTAAAAGACAACTCCCCTTACCCCTATTATCCCTATGGGGACTTTACAAGCATATATAATACAATTGTATATAACACAATTACACCCATACTTAGAAAAATTGTCTGTGGATGACACAATAGTGTCCCGAGTGGGAATCGAACCCACGACCACTGGTTTTGTGACCAGCGTCACTAGCCACTAGTCCAACTGGTTAGTCTGTGTTTTGTGATCAGTATTAAGTTAGACAAATCTACCTTTCCGAAAAGTACCACTCAGATTTTCATGATTAATACGTCTTGATGAAAAAATAGAAAGCGAAATAAGATAAACCTTTCTTAAAAAAACTCAAGAGTCTTCTTTTCTGCCTAAGCCATATTACTGGACCTTACAATCTTACATAGCGACCTTTTCAAATCTAAGCACCACATACCTACAAAGATGAAACAACAAATCGCAAAATCTAACAAAATCGACAAAATTAGTTAAACCATTTCGTGTACACAAAAAACATGTGAGCCCACGATTTACGATATCACTAAAGTTTCAGTAAAACGCGCTGTATATCTTCATTTAGGGCGAGTGGCGTACCTGAGGGGTGTTTGTTTTGCAAATTATTAACATCGCTCTTGTAGGGTGACCCATCGTAAAGGTCCTTTCAATTACGTGGTCACGTGTGTAATACACTAATGATACAGTTTCGTGACCGGTGTTCGGGTTTAGTGTGCCATTTGCGCCGTTTTCGAGGTGTAAATGGAAGTTACATGTCGACAGGGACGTGATGTCATCTGTCTACTGTCAGTCTGTAGGCGTTTCGTGAGTAAACCATAGATGGGAGGATGTAGCGGAGTTTTTTTGTCTGTAGAGTAAGTGTGAACTTGTTTCGCCTGTGGTTGGATGAGAGCAAAGACCGGTAGGTGTGTAGCGTTTCGGTTTGCTCTGGCGTTTTAAGAGGTGTGTTTTACATTTCTAGTAGTATGCTCATTCGATATTAATACCAAACGTTTATTTGACAGATGGGATGTAAGGGAGCACAAATACCACCTCAGTACTCCCAGCCAACCTCACCTGCCCGTGGTGCATCCTGCTGACCAACAAACGAGGCTCTGGCGACCGACAAATGGCGGTATAACCATTTCATATTATGGTGTAGCTAATTACTACAGGCTGGTGATGGGCAGCAGCGTCACCGGGGCAAGGAGCTACGTCCTGCAATCGCCAACCCGCCTGCCCAGTGTGATAATTAGGGCATATCCCGCCCAATGAGCCGAAGATCGGGCTCAGTGGCGTATCTTGGGAGCGGCCTACGTCCAGTAGTGGACTGACACAGGCTGATTATGTTGATGATGATGATGTTTAGAAGTTCTGCGATATGAAATTTGAAATTTACAAAGGGAAGGATGTAATCATATGTCAATATCAAAACAAAAATCTATCGTCTAAAAGGTGTCATCGATCAGTGACGTCATACCTCATTATACTGGTTTGTTTTAGCCTAGTTCAAGGTTTTATACCACAAATAATTTAGAGCATTTTCAATTGAGCCATAGCCAAACTCTTTATAACCTTCATTTTATTTTTACCATCTTATCATTTTCTTTTTACCACAATTGGGAGAATCAGGATAATCAGAATTACTACTAAAGAACACTATGGAGAAACTTACTGCACAATATTATCGTATAGGCTAGCGTTTGGCCACTATCTCACCTGTTTGGTAAAAGATGATGCAGTAGAGGATGGTAGCACGCTTGGGCTAGAATGGGAACTGGCTCTCAAGGACAGCTGCGAACGACAAACACTAAACTGTGTCGTACCACCATGCCGGGATTTTTTCAGACCTGGGATGTCACTAAGATAATGAAATCCTAGAACTGTGGGAGGGCCACTATGAAATTCGCACATAAAAAGAAAAATCCCTTGATATACGGCGGGGATTTGTACCCGCTACCTCTGGCGTCAAAGCCGACAAATTCTCCCACTGCGCCGCTGGACCCTCAAAATAATAGCATTAAATTAAATCAAATTACATTTGAAACATAAATATTCTAGATGAATTGTATTATTAGTCACTAAAAAAAATTTTCAAATTACACGTTAAAATACGAACACATTTATCTCTAGAGTGCCTCAATAATAATTCTATGTTTTGGGTCCTAGCAAAATTCATCTTGCGCCTCCCGGGTCAATGCGATTCTGTTTCCACGACGTATGTATATGATTACATTATACCGTTAGCTTGCTTGTCCACCACTGAATATTTCATGTCCACTCTACACATATTACCTGCAACAGTAACACCACGTCACTCAGAATTATATTACAAGGACCTGTCGTTTTAGGTACCGAAGAATGAATACATGAAGAGCTAAATAATACGTTTTGATTGTGAATGTCACGGTGGTTTTGAATTCGATTAGGTATTTGCAAACGGGATTATCTTAAGATAAATTGGATACGCAAAAACATCATGTTGCAGCTGTAACATGAGTAATGGGCGCAACGTAGATATATACCACAATAATAATTGATTCACTTAATTCGGAAGCGTTCTTTAAGATCTTGACAGATTTTGACATCGAGGACTCGTCTCTATGAGTTGACCGGTATGTCATCTTTACAGTACAGCTTGCTCTCGCTCATGGGTCAGTAAGGTTTCAACGCAATAATCTTACGATAAACGTAAAAAACGTAACGTCTTGCATAAATGCACCTATCATCCTTGCCACACCAACCCGTGTGGATAAATGATGATTAATGGAACATAGAGCAGCAACCGATCTTCTTATTGCACGTGTCAACTTACTGAATAAAAAGGTGGGTGGTAGTCTAGTGGTCTACCATAAACTTACTACCTTACATATGTCTGGAGCTAAATATTTACTTAGAACCACGTACAAAACTACCTGCCTATACTACAGCTAATAGGTAAGACTTATTAAAAATAAATCAATATGTCGCAAGTATGTACTATGAAAATATCTAACACACGCATACCGAGCGCATTTTTTCCCTATCCTACCCGACCCACGAAAAAACGATTTTATTTACGCAAACTTGATATTGGTTTTCTATTCTGTTGATTCGTCTAAAACAGTTCGAAAACATCAACTTGGTACTTTAACGTCAACAGAAGGGTTTTTTTCTACAAAGATAATTTTGATCTGCACCCTTCATTTTACAGATTCCTGATAATATACATAATTTGTAGGCACTTATATATTATGAAATGTTTAGTCAAATGCGACAGGGAATCGTCAGCGACACAGGAAATTACAATCCTAATCAGATTATTCCGACCGAATGCCGACGAGTGACGCGTTTTGAAACGTGGTTTGGTTTCAATTTACGACGTTTAGACGAATTTAATTTAACATTTTATAACTTTTCAGCGAATATTTTGGTTACATTGTTATCTTTCTACCTTGCTCTTCTTTCTTATTTACTGAATATAATCGTATTCACTCAAAACTAAAACCTTTATCAATTTCTTACCCCCGACGCAAAAAGAAGTGAACCGATTTTGATATAGGTTTTTTTTTGTTTGATAGGTCTTAATCAAGAGTCTTAGCTTTGATTCATGAAAATCCGTTTAGCCGTTTTAAGAATAAGACACAGACTAAGACATGAGCTTTTTCCTAGCCGATAACGCTATGGAATCAACTTTCATAGGTCTGATCGATTCGGTATCCTCTTACTGAAATGATATTGTAACAACATGGTACCATTGATCTGATGCTGGGGCATCTCCTAGAATCTGCAGAATATTTAACTCCTCATCAAATTACAGAATAGATGTCGTGTTTGGGATCATCGGAATGAACAGATTATGAACGACGTAGATCAGTCGGGGTGGGGTGATTATTAATGTTGAAGTGATATTGAAATTTTGTATTTAATTATTTTAATGAGTTATGCGTTTTAAATACAGTTACACTATGTCAATAATACCTGTTAGACGCCAATCTCAGAATACAAGAATAAACGCCAATAATAATTTATCTTAAAATTCAATAAAGCGTATTTCGTTTTAGTGGGCAGCACTTAATCCATAAATATAATAAAATGCCTAAATATATCTGCATCTAAGCTGTGCAATATAAAACATTTTTGTCTGTCAGCTTTATCACGGTATGTCAGAGGCTGCTATCTCACATTTCCAGAAGATATATTACAAAATATATACAAAATTAGACCGCTACATCCATGGACGTAAAAAAAGGGTTCACAATATTTATCTAGGGCACATTATAGCGGCAACATTCGAATAACAAATGCTTGGGTTTGGGAGTAACAATATCTCGAATATGTCATCAGGCCAGTGTTGCTGGATTTAATGTCCTTGTAAGGGTTTAAGTTAAAGAGTTGAGCTAAAAGGATTATTATTGCCTTATAAGTATGCCTTATAACATAGAATACTTAAAAGCTTATATTTTTCCATCTTACTAGTTTTCATAGAAATATAATAGAAATATAGGAATCATCATCATAATCAGCTGGTGTAAGTCTGCTAGGCCCCTCTCAAGAAACGCAACTGAGCCCGATCTTCGGCTCTTCTTTTCCAGTCACTGCCCACCGCTTTGCGAATGTCGTCGCTACACTTGGTCGCAGGGCATCTTACGATAATAATATTAATAGGATTATTAGGCCTTTTAACGATTCAAATGTACTTGCTAAAGCATGTTATATACAAAGTTTTGTTTTAAAAAAATTGATCTATAATATGTCTTATCGGAATGGTCGGAGAATCATCATTAACTTTATGTGAATACTTAATTTATTTTTTTACTGCAGATAAGCATGCATTTGACCACATCTCACCTGACGGTAAGTGATGATGTGATCCAGGGTGTAGCATGCATTATCTAGAAAATACCTGTTCACTCTTGACTTGAAGAAACCCAAGTTATAGCTACTCTGAAATAAGTCAGCTGGCAATGAGTTCCTTTCTTTTGCGGTTTGCGACTATGAAAGACGAACCATAACGCTTAGTTAACGCTTGCTGGAATTTTCACCATGTATGGATGCCGTTTGTTAATTTGCCTTGTTGTCCGATATTGTGGTATTCTATCACACACTCACCGAAATGTATCCTATACTTTGAGTATTCACCTACTGAATACTCAAAGATCCTGTAGATCACGGATAAAATTGCTACTCTACGCCGATGCTCGAGACTCCGAAGCTTGTTTTTAACCAACTTAACAATAGAGGAGGAGGTTCTCAATTCGATTGTATTTTTTTTTAATGATTGTTACCTCAGAACTCCGTCAAATCTTAACTAATTAGAAAAATTATTTTCCTGTTTCAGAGATTATGCGTTCCGTTTGGTCCCATTCAAATTTTATCGAACTATGACAATTATCTCCGGAGATATGGAGATAAACAATATAAGAAAATTTGTATACTTAGATGACATAATTATAACTAGCCAGTACTTTGAATATGTGAAATGACCATGTGAAGTCGGTTTTTTCGTTTTGTACGACCATAAATTATTTGTACCTGTTTCGCCAATAATCATCAAATATCTAGTGTTGCAAGTGTTTTTAGGCGACGGTGGCCGCTTCTCATCAGGGTTGCTTGTTTGCTACCGTTATCATAAAACAAAATCATTAATTCAGTTGAATAATGTATACGACGAGTCGAAAACCTTTTCTTTTTAATTCCTTCGGTTAACATTAAATATACTAAATTGTAAAGTAGTACCGACTAATATCTCTGTTTATGACACACTTCATATTTAAATGCTTTATTATTTTTTAAAGATAGTGTCATGAAAGGCTGTAACATTTTATTCCTAACTACCTACCATAATCTACCTTGAGCTTTTCTAAGTTCCTTCGAACCCTCAGCCCAATTTATTTTACCCTCGTGACAATTTGACCTTCAAGGGCAATTTCTGAGCGATTTAGTTTTTAGGGACCTATATATTTTTGGGGAAAACTAAATTTTTGCGTTGTACTCATAGGCACTCTGGATCAAAATTTTTGTGTGATATAGGGTAACAAGAAAAGTATAACACTATTTTTTATTGATGGTAAACGGTATGTTCTAACTGCTGCAGTGTCTTTTATCGTTTTCAATTAACCAGTTTCAGAGACATACTCACACCTGTCGAGTATGCCCTGTAATTCCACTGGATTTAACTTTCTTTTAATTCGAAAATATTTGCTTTCCACGGTTAAATTACCGCATTAATATACGCATAATAAATGCGGACAAGCATTAAAAAATACAAAATCCTATATACTACTAATAATATTCATTAAGTCATCAGCCTTTATTTGTAAATTCTAAGCCTACTTGAGACTTGTTTAATTAATGTTGCATACAACATTATCAATATCAGCCTATGGTCTAAGACCGAGCACACCCCGGACACTCGCTAAATCTCCATACAAACTAGCGTTTTAACGACCGACAGTGTGACATCGACACAGACACTACACACATGTCGTTTTTCTATACGTGCATTTGTGTGCGTGATGTCTACGAAGTAACTATTATATAATCACCGTATCACAGATTATATAATAGTTACTTTGTACATACGTACTGACCGTATGAATATTTTTTGTACACTTACCCAAAAAGCTTTTAACACTCAAAATATTAGTCGCTATTTCGTAAACCATCGTCTACAGAAACATTAAATCACAACACTTCAACAAGCAAAGAGAATATAAATACTACGTAGGTACTTACATCAAGTTCCTAATTGCTGTGTTATAAAAATGTTTTACCGTGAAAGTTTTTTTTTATATTTTACAAACAAAATGTTATTTACGCACGAGTATATATCGTTGTTTTATTTATGAAAATGAATTCTAAAATACGAATATATAGATAGGTATATAAGTATTTATAATATACTACAAAATAAGAAGGAACCTACGTAAATTTGAACCTCCGGTGTCTACTGGTCTTAACATAAATGTATGAAGTTGATGTTCTTCTCCTCGAGAGTAGTACCTATTGTTCTGTAGCCGTACGCGTGTAGCGTCATTGCTCAGACTGACGCCTCGACAAATCAAAATCGGTGGCGGGGTGAGGAAGCCCTGACTTGGTGGGGGGACCAGAGAGTCCGTTCTATACTTAGTATTATTATCTTTTCTATGACCAAAGGCTCAGTAGCACGGACATAGTTGAACAATATCCAATCAGAAAAGCTCTCCTGCTAAGGCTTCGTCAGCCGATAATAGGACTTTATTGGACTTCCAATAGCATTGTTTTAAACTATTAAGTCTTTTTACATTGATTAACATCAGCGGATGCGTTGGACGTGCGTAATCTGGTTATCTTCACTTTAGCAGTTAAATCCATTTTGACTTTGTCCCGTTGAGTTCCGTGGGCTATAGGAAATGAAGGCTAATTGAACAGGACTTAAAGCTTGTTTGGGATTCAATGGCGTTTCTAATTGATGATTTATTATCAGTCAGAATATAGGAAGACTTACCGCCGGTTTCAATATTTGATTTTACTAGATTTTGTCTCACTACACATTTAATTTTAACTTTACGCTCATAGAAAAAATGAATCAAATTCTAGTTAGTGGAAATCCAGGATTGTGTAGAAAGAAATTTTACCCAGATTTGATATCAATATTTTATGTTACTTATTAAGCAAATCACCTCAAAATAAAAAATAAACTTGCGTAGCACCTGAAGTCAATCCCTAGAACGTTATAATACAATATTATTAGATAGATATATTATATAACATACTATTTGTTATACAATCATCATACAGATATAAACAGCGGTCAATCAACAATACACTAAAATACATACAAAGGTTTTCACTACCTCGAATTCCTATTTTGAACAGAAAATAATTTGCCAATGAAAATGAATACCTGTAATTGAAGAGTGGTCGATTAAATGCTCCAAATAGTAAATACCATCGGTGAAATGTTTCAATCCCCTGTTACGTAAAATAAACCGTTTGCGAGTTTCCTTTTGATTATTTTGCTTTTGCATTCGGCGATTTAACAAAGGCTGCTTCACAAAGACGAGTAGCACACCAGAATATATCAACATGTAACTGGGAGGACAGTTACATAGGTTCAGTTATACTTCTTCTATGTAAGATATTAGACAATTGATAAGACTTGGATTGACAATATGGAATGGTTGGGTTTGTTGACGCACACAGGAAGAGCGTTTATGAGCGTGTTACGGAAAGCTCAGACCTACAAGTGACCGCTGAGAAGATGCAACGTTTTTATATATCTAAAAAGCTGGCGTTTTACTTCTATCTTGGTACTGGTGGTAAGCAACTAAGTAGTGGAAGATGGTAAACACGCTAGGCCTACAATGGTCTGACTCTAAATCGCACGTCACCATCATCATATTTTGTAATGAGGCATAATTAGCGGGTGCCGTACCTCATCCTATTGACCAGTAATCCCATCAATCAGCTCAAATTAATATCATCATGATATAATACCATCCTTTATAGTGATCCATATCTCTCTCTCTCTCTCTCTCTCTCTTTCTCTCTCTCTCTCTCTCAACAGACCATAGTTTATAAATAAACAGTGTAAAGGGCCTCTTGATATTGGCTTCGGATCCGTCAATGCATTTTATGAGACCGAGGCGTATTATGACCCTTGATATGTATAGTAATAAAAATAAAGTCTCGCTATAGAATTAGTAAACGTACACATACATTTTTAATTAAATAAATAGCTAACAGGGCCTTTGGTACAAGTTTTTGGCTTCTAATCCGGCGGTTGTGGGTCATGCCGTGCTAAAATCTAATGGTTACAGATTTTGAAAACCCTCGATCTACAGCTCAAAAGTCGAGGAGCTTTCCCTTGTGCGTCAGATTGCTTCAGGTACTTGTACTATTATTGACCGAGCGAGCGAAGCGTCTCAGTATCGACATTGGCTAAAAATTCTTTTGTCCGGATATTTGTCTGTTCTCACCTACAGGTCGCATTTTTCAACCAATTTTGACGAAAATTGGCACACGAGTTCCTTAATTTATTTAAAAGTATTTGTCGATCGCGTTTTTGATTGGGGGGAAACTAGGGGGAAAAGGGGAGAACTTCGCTGTAGCGTTATTTATCGACGGATTTCAGTCAAATTAGAGAAGCACACTAAGGACCTTATTCTACACAAGATGTGGTGGATGGAAAAGGGGGGGGGGAGTTGGATGTAGCGTTATATAATTATGAAAGTTTATATCTATCTATACCAATCTGACTACGCAGTGCTCTATACCTTCACAAGGCAAACCCGTAGATACCAGATTCAAACTCCTAGGACCAAGAGAACGCGAGTAATAGCTAAAAATTATATCCCAATTTTTTGGCAAAAGCCCAAACTCAGAAATGGCTTTGCTTAGCCAGGTGAAACGGGAAAGTGTCGGTTATTTCATGGTTACAAAGACACGCGAAGTCTACTGTTCTCACAGAACTACTAGTTAAATAAGTGCTTCAGGACTCCAAAGCTCCAGTACTGCTCGACTGTTACACGTATCCAGTGCGAGGATAACTCGTTAAATTTTTAATCCTGTTCTATATAAATCTGATTGAAAATGCACCGTAGCACGGGTCGTTACTTTCGTACAATGTCGGGAGACAATATTTTTTCATAGTGTGTAACATACGCTCGAAATATTTTCGATCTGTAACAATTGTTGTTTCGTCCGATCGCGCATGGCGGCTGTTTGTGTTAGTGCTCTCTGGTTCACTGCTCATTGGTATTTTGAGTATAAAATGTTTTTTGTGGGAAATATATATGTATTTTTTATTATTGATATTGTTCAGAAGAGATGGGAATAGGTAGAGTAGGTGTATTGCAAGTTGCAACGCGAAAAAATGTGTTGAATATTTCGAGTCTGTGTTTTTTAGTTAAGAACTACTTTGGTTTTAACTCTTTGATTCTGCTAATATAATAAAATGCTACATAATAATTACACGTAGAGTTCTTACACCTAATTTTTATGAAAATGCCACAAGCTAAGCCCTGCGCATACGCTATGATGATTTTACTTTCCGCGCGATTAAAATTACACAGAAAGTATTTCCAGACCTCAGACTACATCAAGTAAAGTCATCCAGCTAAGAGCTTATAATAACTTAAGTACTTATAATACTTGACACATTAGCGGCGTCCCACATATGCGGGACCTCACGGTCAGCGGGCGCGGCAGCGGATTCTGCAGAAAACCTCAAACGGAGGAAATATGCTACCATTGGTGATGGATACATATTTCTTCCGTTGGGGTCGAAACAATGGGCCCATGGGGTCGAGATGCCCGAAGTTTTGTTAAGGAGTTGTCCAGACGCCTAATTGACATCACCCGTAACCAAAGAGCTGGCGCTTACCTCGGCCAACGTATTAGCCTAGCTATACAACGAGGTAACGTCGCTAGCTATTTGTGAACATTACCGGCAGGTAGCGACCTAGGTTCTGTCTTTTATTTGTGGTATAGATATTATTATTGTATATAGTTTATATAATTTTGATATTGTCATTAGGTAATTATTTTTAAGTTGTTTTAAATAAACGAGTTATTTGTTTGTACATAGCGATCTCAGATGAGAATAACTTAAGCATAAGTTTCATCAAACTTTATTTCTTCTTTTAAGTGTTAAATCGAAGAGGAAGCCATTATGCCACACTGCCACAGATAAGTATACAGTTACTACGTAAACTCAGCAAAGGAAACAAAAATAGAACATTCTCATTTCTGATGGTGATAACCATCCCTGACAGCGCTTGGCAACAAAAAAAATATCTTCCGCCATTCGCTCTATAGCCAATTGATAAATTGCTGAAGCGAGGATAAAAAGGATTAGCAAATCGAGCGGATTATCCAAGAGGGATGCCCTGTGCTTAATCCCCCTTCAACTAAAATACGGTACAGTTCTTCGGATATTTTAGTGTAGATATTGATTTTGGACAGTATAGAATACGATTTATTGCGTTTGTGGTTCTTGCTTTAGGTGAATGATACATTTTCAAAGTTGATCAGTGGTGTTGATGTTTGATGAGTGACAGTCAAAGTAACTCTGTTACGGTCTTATGGTATGGGACGGGATTAAGATTTTTATGGTCAAGTTGGTCTCATACTCATTAAATGTACCTTGCCTCATTTCGTCCTGCGCCTTGGTACCTAACTAATGTAGTTTTTTGCAACAGAACTCAATGGAGTATTACACCCATTTTTGAAACGTGTCTCAATTAGATTCTATAGTGTTAATGAACCACTAAAAATTCATAATATTTTTATTAAATCGGTACAAAGATGCTTTAAATTTTGCATTTTTAAATTTCGCGCGTAATTTGACGAAAACGTTGGACGCAGTGGACGTCATATTGCTTTGTGACATCAAGGTACATGTAAACAGAAAGTACCTACATCATATCGATGCCTTGTGGTAATGACGCCAGCGTGCTAACTGCTAGCAAGCAAATGCAGTAATATCACATGAGTAAAGACTTTTCTTTACTCATGTGGTTAATATGATAGTAAATTTGACAATTGAAATATCTAAGTTTCCTTAGCCGTATGAAGTAATAACATGGCGACACAGAATAATGAATAGTACAAGTATGGTGACTACTATTAAATAGTGTTATTAAACAGATTGAAAATGCTGAAACCTTTGAATTGAATTTAATAATTCATTTTGCTATTTTATGAACTAAAATTACCGACCCTTTCCGACTGCTTTTTGCCTAATCTATCTCAATAATATATTTTTAGATTTTTTCTCATATAAGTAGAGTAAAATACCCTATTCTGAGTACGAAACATCATGTTCAGAATGCGTACGTATTACGTGATCTAAACCAAAAATTGACGACACCAAAGATAAAAAAAATAGAAGAAAACTATCGGCTCCCAGGAATGTATCATAAAAAAGCATTACGCCAAGTCTGTCTAGAGATTTCCTGGAAATCCATTCCAAGATTACCATATTGCTATCCTACCTCGGTACAACGTCTACTGTGCCTATCTACTAATATGTTATATGGGTATTACTATACAAACATATCCCTTATCAATATATCGTCTCCCGAGTTGCAAGGATGTATTGATGAGTAAATAACCTTAATGATGTTCATCGAGAAAACGTATACAAACCTGACGCGACGCCATCTACCCGTCTGCGCCGGAAACTGCCGCGTTCAGACCTCATTGAATCGTATGCGCAATTTGATTGAACGTTTCGAAGGGCCTGTTTCACAGCGGTGCTGTTAAGGTAATACATTAATCTCTATCAAAGCTAATATTATAAATAATTATGTATGTTTGTTGGCTTTGATCAATAGGGCAACATTTTGTACTAGGTTGCAAATGTTGTTGAATAGAGCAAGATAACGAGGGAAGAAATTAGGTGCAGCTAGTGATATATTTATAGATATTAGATAGTGATATAGATCTTTATTTATAGCTATAAAGTCTCATAACACTCACATTACTAACGTCAAGCCATGGACTTGCGGTATATACATAATGTTGAATTAAGGACCTGCCTTGTTACAGCGGCGCTAAAAATGAATTAACTGATATTTACTAATCATTATATTCATCACGAACTAATCGGGCGTGGTTCTTGTATAATACGCTCTGTAATATTTATTAAGAAACATTAATTTGAAAGGGCTAATAATTAAGACAGTTAAAAAACTAAAACAACCGACTTCCACTTTCAGTAGCAAGTTTGAGACATTTGTTATAATATATCTGAAGACACTCATCAGATCTCGATTAAATTAAAATGGAACCACCTTGAAGATAAACCCTGTCTGTAACAAAAATAATCATTCAAATCGGTTAACAATTTTCGGAGTAACCGCGTAACATACAAATTACAAACATTTAAAAAACCTACAGACGAATTGAGAATCTGCTTCTTTTTGGAACTCTGTTGAAAATAATCAATAAGTAAGTAATCCTGCAGACAGTGACCTTAATTCAGTTTTTTATTTGCAGATTTTAAGTAGTCCGTATTATAGTTTTAGGAGTAGTTTATAGTATAGTTATTACTTTTTTATTTTATTGTGTTATTCGATATTTGAATAATTAAAGTTATGTCAAAGGTAATGTTAACATAACAAAGTTTATTTTGGCCCAATACCAACTTGTGATGTACTACTATTTCGCCTGGTGATAAGCCTCAGTCGTATATAAAATTGCTGTAAAGTATCACACGGTATCTTCGTCTTTATCGACCTTAGAATAACTTAGTTCGCAACAAGCCCATTTCTGAGTTTACAAATTCAAATATGATAAAATGTATACAATCAATACAACTCCTCCGAAGCATAATTTCAAACGCTTGTCAACTTATACTTTTGAGGCTGGCGGCCCTCCCTGCCCTTTGTGAGGATCGAGACGGTCGGTTATGAAGGTAATGAAATATAATGATATCGCGCATCCCTATCTTTGAAACTGACCTTTCCGAATAGAATGGAAAGAATATCGTATATTCTACGATGAGAAATGAATAAAACGGAAAGGAATTTAAAGGTTGGGTCAAGAATATTTGATTCTGCATACTTAGAAGTAAATGGTAGGTGTATACTTACATAGATGTATATTATGTATGTAGAGATATATGGAGAAAAAGCTACAACTTTTGTGATAAAAATAATAAGATAGTTTAAAAACTAAAACAACGGACTACTATGCCCCGCGAGTCAGTTTCAGTAGCAAGCTTGAGACGCTTATCGTCATATCCCTGGCGATACTTATCAAATCTTGATGAAATTTTATTGGAATCACCTCTGAAATGTACCCTACCGATTAAAAAAAGAATCGTCCGAATCGGTTCACAATTGACGGAGTAATCGCGCACATACTTAAAAAAATTTGAGAACCTCCTCGTTTTTGGAAGTCAGTTGATAAAAAAAAGTAACGGTCAGTATTCATTACGTATTTGTTATTCCTTTATTCATTTATTATTATTCTATAGTCTTTTTTATTAATATTTATCACAGAATCGATGCAAATTTGTTTTATTACGTAATTTAAATTATACTTTTACGCTTTTTAATTCGAAACTTATCACTAACAATTTTTTTAAATACAAGTATTGTTTTTTAATATCGTATAGGATAGCGTTTTGTCACCTATTTGTAAGTGCTAATGCGGTCAAAGATGGTAGCGCGCTAGGCCTAGAATGGGAACTGGCTCTCAAGGACGCCAACTGGCTCAACAAGGACGCCAACTGGCTCTCAAGGACGCCAGAACACATAAGATGTTTTAGCGATAGATTTTCTAACTTGAGGGTGGAAGCTGGCTAGGCGGACACTAGACAGTTTCTTGCAACCATGCCGGGAGTATAGACTTTCTTACCAATGTTTTCCTTCACTGAAGAGCTGCTGTAACTCAAAATTACTTAGGTATAGGTACATCCTTATATTAGTTTGAGAACTTTATAGTTATTATGTTTAGTAAAAAACTCAAAACAATTACAAAAATATATACTTAGGTATACTAACAGTAGTTTAAGAACTTCGTTATTAAGGTTAAATAGAAAGTTCACTTATTTTTTGCTTTTCAGTTTTTTCGGCGGTTATGTTTTTGTTAAAATGTTTTATTTTATAATTTTTTGTGGCCATTATCTACTATGTTAAAAGCAGGCGTCATTGATTACCCCTGGCCTAGACAAACGTTATATACTTCGAACATTTATGCTCTATAATAATATTAAAAATAATTTAAGACCACTTAAAAAACTAAAAAAACCGACATCCAACGTCACGCTAGTCAATTTCAATACTAATTTTGAGGTCTTCATATCTCTGGAGATACTGAACATATCTCGATGAAATTTAAATGGTACCACCTGTAAAATATCATCATCATCATCATAATCAGCCGGTATCATTCCACTGCTGGACATATGCCTCTCTCAACACACGCAACTGAGCGATTTTCGGCTCTTTGTTGTTTCCAGTGTTTGTTGACATACATTGATGATATGATAAAATAATGATACTTTTATCCATTATTTTTGCTTTTTTTCAAAACGGCTCGATGGATTTCGTTAAAATTTAAATGCGACCCCCTTGGGGTATACCCTTTCTAATAAAAAAAGAATTATCGAAATCAGACTACTTTGTAAAAAGTTATGCGTGGTCATACATAAAAAAATATATATACGCATCGACTTGATAACCTCCTCCGTTTTTTTTTCGTCGGTTAAAAATGAATTATATAAATAATGAATAATAATGAATAATAAATAATTAAGATAGTTTAAAATCTAAAACAACCGACTTCCGTGCCCCGCGTGTCAGTTTCATTAGCTAGTTTTAAGATGTGTATCATCATATCTCTGGAGAAACTTATCAGATCTCGATGAAATTACAATGGTTCTACCTCGGAAATGTACCCTATCGATTAAAATAAGAATAATTCGAATCGGTTAACAATTGACGAAGTAATCGCGTAACATACATACAAAAAAAAACATACAGACGAATTGAGAACCTCCTCCTTTTTGGAAGTCGGTTAGTAAAATTATGAGAATACAAAAACGTTTTAATCATAAAGTTACCATATTAATATAAACCAGATTTAACATCCAAGCACTACAAATAAAACTTAGGTAACTTGAAAGGTTTTCTTGAAAGAATATCACAATTTATTTTATACGGTTTCGTGAAGGGTTTCGTAGAATTTCTAGAAAATGTGTACCATAATTCTACCAATTAGTGATACATGTGGCTTATTACATATAATATGAATATTAACACTAATTAAGGCCCTACGTAGTCCCGGAGCACTTTAAGGAACAGCTTTACTTTACTTTGAAACCATTACTTGGTACTTATTTTCAACGTACGGACGGCGTTCAGTGATAATAATTACCTTTCAGGAAAGGGTTTCACAAGGTTCTTTCATATATAAACTGGCCAAGTGAGAGTCGCATTCACAGATGTAGGGTTCTGTTACGTACCACAGTATATAATATTAAAATAATTTTGAACAAAAGTTGCCCAAAAAAACACGTATCATGTATGGGGCATTCCTTTACATTTAAATTTAAGTCTTTTATTTTGAGTATCCTGTAATTAGTACCGTACCTAAAGGGTTCCGTTGGTACCCTTTGTGTACGGAACCCTAAAAAAGTAATTAATTCCGAATACTTTAGTCGTTAGAGATCAAAGAGCAACAAAATAGGACTTTTAATGAAACGTCAACTAGTTCTATTAGTTCTTAAAAAGTTCAAAATTGAACTAAATTTGTAAACATATTTTATGCACAATTTCGTGCTCACACGTATCGGTTGATAACCATAAAAATGACAAGTGAAGTAACAAAAATTCGCGAGGTTACACAAGGTTTTAAGAATTTAGATGCACGAACAGATAAATTCAGGCATCCAGACTAATATTATTAAGATAAAACGTTATTAAACGAGTTCAACTTTTGAGATGTTTTACTACGAAGTAAGTACATCAGTTTCAATGTCGCGGAAAATATCGTTTGCGCGATGCAGGATCTCATACATTTAGGCAATATTTAATGGAAAGCTATAAAAATCTACGCTAGCGCCATCTCTGGGTTTTATTTTATCTTAACTAATATTATAAATGCGAAAGTAACTCTGTCTGTTTGTCTCGCTTTCACGCCAAAAGTACTGAACCGATTTTTTAATGCGAAAAGAGGGTTATAAGAGGTTAAAAGGGGGGATGAAAAGTTGTATGGAAGTATCGTCGTTTTTAAAGCTAGAAGCTTGAAACTTATATTTTAGGCTGTTGTTTCGATATAAATAAATATGATATTCGAAGTTTGTGAGGGGGAAAGGGGAGTGGAAGGGCAGGGTAGGGGGAGGAGAGGGTATGGGTAGGGAAGTGGAGGGGGAGGGTACGGGGGATTGAGGGGGAGGGTAGGGGAATTTGAGGGGGGGTAGGGAGAGGGGAGGAACTGGAGGGGGTGGGATGTGGAAGTGAGGGAAATGAGGATGGGTAGGGGGAGGGGGGAGGTGGAAGTGAGGGGAAGGGGAGGTTAGCGTGGCGTGGTATGGTGCGATGTACTTGGGATACGTATGTGTCTTATTTGTTAATGCTACCCAAAGACACTATTCCACGCGGACGTAGTCGCGGGCACAGCTAGTGAACTTATAAGTTCCATGTAGTAAGTACTACGGAACCCTAAAAAGGTGTTATATTATTTTCTTCTAGATTATTATGTGATTGCTGTGTTTTTAATATACTTAGGTCTTGGTACTATTCATTATTCTGTGGTCTTAGAGACCTTATAATATATGCGATAAGTCCCATATTTGCTACATACCACAGAGACTTTAATTAAGTTTTGCGGTAGAAAAGTAGACATATTACGTACAGTCAAGAACACTTCAAATTAGCGACGAGAAACTTGTTAGGATTTTCCCAACAGCTAAAGCTAAGATTCAGGTAAGTTTTCCACATTTCCATTTTAATTGCCCTTTTAAGTTTGTATTACTTTTAATGTTTACTTGATTTTTCTGCGTCTGTAAACCCGCCGACCGCCTTATTCATAATTATTATAGCTATAATTAGGATTGTGTTTCTAAAAAGTTAATTGATCCTTATTTTATTTCTTGAGGAGCTTATTTTATATAGCGAGAAGATTTTTGATACTTGATGATTCTTGTTACCAATAATTAAGATAGTTTAAATACTAAAACAACTGACTTCCATGCCCCACGCATGAGTTTCAGTAGCAAGTTTGAGACGTTTATCGTCATATCTCTGGAGTCTGATCTCGATGAAAATTACAATGGGACCACCTCGGAAATGTACCCTTACGAGAATCGTTCGAATCGGTTCTCAATTGACGGAGTAATCGCGTAACATACACACATACAAAAAAAAACATACATACGAATTGATAACCTCCTCCTTTTTGAAAGTCGGTCGAAAAGTGACTTACCACCTTCAAGGAATATAATATATGTGTCAATAAACTTCAAGGTGTTCTTCGCACAGCGCTTGAGAGTCAGAGTACTCTAGGCCGAGCGTGCCATCTTCAATCACATCACCGCTTCCCACCAGGCGAGATAGTGATCAAACGCTAGCCTTTAAGATATTTAAAAAATAACAACGGGCTGCACTCCGGGGTGCCGGCAGAAGTTAAAACTTGATCACGTCATTTTTGAATATTTTGGAATGACACCTCGTGCAAGCGCCCTGCGAATTTATTACGAATTAATTTTACGAATTTTCGATCAGCCCCCGTATCACGAACCTCGACAGTTGATTATTGAATGAACGAAATGAACTAAATGACGGGGCCGCAGCTATGTAGCCTGTATAGCTCCATCTCTGTCGTAGATGGATAATTAAAACGATCTGACATTAAAATAGCAATAATAATATGAGAAGGATAAAATTATACAATCACTTGTATGAGTGAGCGAGACAGACAACTTTTTTATCCTTTTCGCGTATGCGATTTTATTGTTTGCCACCAGCTCTAACGGCGCCTATTGGCTTACACCAGGTGTCATATATAACCCGACCAAATTACGTTGTTCATTTTATCTTGTAGCTGGAATATGTATCACGTGTTCATCATTTTAGTCGGGTTATATCACTATAGCTATTTCATGGTATACGCTAATGTCTTCTCCATTTAATTTTCCCTCCACGATCTCTGTCATTTCGTTCATTTCAATCCCTATCAAACTTCGTGACAGGCCAGCAGGACACGTGACCTGTCGCGAGGTAACATTTTTTTATCCATCCCAAGAAAAGTGCACAACGCCACTAAAGAAGTTTGCACTGCAATAATAAAATGTTTATGAAACTTTTCAACTTCTTGTCCCCGTGCTAGAATTATCCTAAGATTCTTCATAAAGCGTACGAAGACACGGGTCATACTTACAAATAATTTATGAGAGCCTCCACCGGTCCCTTCGGATTGAAAAATAGCCGTATCCAAGGTATTTTCTGTACAAATTAGCTACCTAAAAGCGATCGTGTTTCTGGAAAAATCTCATTATCTGACAGACATTGCTCTTTTTCAGTTTAGGCGGCGTTTATACGACGCTGTTTGATGTAGATTGTAGAGTTTCTTGAAAACTGAAATGTTTGGTTTAGACAATCGTTTACGGAATGAACTGCAGTAAGTGATATTTGATGTTAATTTTTAATATTACAAAAATATAAAGTGTGAGACACTTCAAAGAAACATAATATTTAATTTTCAATGTTTGTCAAACTAATCGATATTTATTTTAATTTTAAGTAGCAATATATCATTTGACGCAATAGTTGTTTTTTGTGTGTTGTTTTGTGTCATGTTGTTTTTTTTTGTACTTAACTCTTTCAATATTGGCACAGAATAATGAACAGTACAAGTAATATTGGTTAATTCAGCCGACTCGTTTAATATTTTAGATTGAAATGTCCATACAGTATAGGACAAGCAATGTTACAATTTATAAAAATCTGTTCTCAATTTGAAATATAATATAAAGATTTTAGGGTACGGCCACACCGCGGCGTCCTGCGATCTGCGGGCGCGATCTCAGTACTTTTCAATTGTTTTCTGATCGCGTTTGGTGTGAACCAGTCGGTACAAATACTACTGCGCTTTTTTTTTATAATACTTTATGGGCTAGTGTTTGACCACTTTCTCACCTGTTGGTAAGTGATGATGCGGTCGAAGATGGTAAGCACGCTAGGCCTGGAATGGGAACTGGCTCTCAAGGATAGCTGTCGGATTACATTAGATGTTTGGTGACAGATTTTCTAACTTAATGGTGGTCTGTCTGATCGCCGCCTAGATCGCGCACGCAGGACGCTGCGGGTTGTCCGTACCTTTATTTGGCCAAATGACGCATTGCTTCTTCATATTATAATATTTGCACGGTTATTAATAATAAAGCTTCATTTAAAGTTACCCTTATTTTGATTACGATACAAGTTAATAATAAGCCCAGAAAAATCTTGGCCTTTTAATTAAATCTCAAAAGGCATGTTTCGCCTACAGCTTTTATTTGTACAAGCAAATTGGTTGTAACAAAGGCTCTTCAAATTGTAACAGAATATTTTGTACATATCTGATTAGGTTTATCATATAATTATTATAAATCTACCTAAAATTCACATGTATCTAGTGTTTAACCGACTCTTAAAAAGAAGGAAGTTCTCAATACGTCTGTATATTTTTTTGTAGGTATGTTTGTTACTCGATTACTCCGTAAATTCCCAGCTGGTCAGCATTGAACAATACCTATATCGAAACTTGACGAACCAATTAGCGACTAGCGACATGTCTTTCTTGAAATGGTGGTTCAAGCCACCTTCTACCAGTGACCATCATCATTAATAATTTGTTTTGATTGTTGTTAAATCAGTCTGTGCGCTCTGCACTACTTGCTTACACCCTACAAGGGTCATAATGTTCTTAGAATTCGTAGATCATTAAGGAATAATAATTGTAAATGTAACATATGATTGCAATAAACAATTGAGTATTGAGTATTGAGTATCTATTTAGTTTAGCACCACCAAGCGATCAACGTCAACATATTCTAAATGTGTATAGTTGGTACCAGCTTGATCGACGGAATAGTTTAGGACTCCAAGGCAGTAGTCTGTTTTTGTCGAGATCAAAACTTTCACCCGTGTATAGTCAGGATGGTTGCTAGTATATTAAACTAAAAAGTGACAATAGCTCAATGGTTAAGGCGTTGGCCTGGCAATCAAGAGGTCGTAAGTTCGAGTCCCTCCCATTGCACTATTGACGTGAACCCACTCCGGACACAAGCATATTTAGCTTGAAAGGGTTAACAAGACTACTAATGTGCACGTACTAATGTGTGTGTTGTTTTTCATAGTGTGTGTATGAAAAACAAAGTTATATTTGCGGTCACAATATCTCAAAGACTACTGACTGTATCTCGTTCAAATCAATTTTTGTTGAAAGTTTTTATTGAGATCTACAGAATATATTTTTTCTAGATTTTTCACTCCCTTACTTTAAAAGTTAGAGGGAGGGGGCACACATTTTACCACTTTAGACGCGTCTATCTTTTAAATGATTGACTTTGAGAAAAAATGATTTTTGGAACCTCAATGTCATTTTTAAAGATCTATCCATAAACACCCCACACGTATAGGTTTGAAGAAAAAATGATTTTTTTAAGTTCCATGTATGGGATGCCCCCCCCCTTAAACTTTTATATTTTTTTATTTTTGTATAAAAATCAGAAAGCGGTTTATAGAATACATCTACCTATCAAGTTTCAATTCTGTAGTCTTAATAGTTTCGGAATAAAATGGCTGTGACATACGATCGGACAGACAGACAGACATGACGAATCTATAAGGTTTTTTTTTTGCCATTCGGCTACGGAACCCTAAAAAGAGTATAGCTTAGCTTCCAATTGTATTGAATATCACGCTATAGTCGTACTTCCATCGTAGGTACTACCTGACGTACATATTATATCGTTACATGGTGGATATTCTATCTATCCGATACCATCTTATACCGTATCGTCATTTGATATCCTGCGAGACACGAGAGAGCTTCTTTGGCGAAAAGAATAGATGGCTTAACTTCTAAGCGATAGAGGTGAGTCTTGATCATTTTATCTAAAGTTCTAGGTACTCACGGTATCAGGTCAAAACGTCGATAAGATAAGCCTTATATGTGTGTAGCACTCACCATCAGAAGTAGATCAGAAGCTGCTTGCTTCTTCTGCTGTATAAGTCTTTAACATGAAATCCTTTAAGCTCTTAAACTACGAATTCCAATACATATAAGCAATGTTACCCACAAGTGCAAAGAATATCTTATACCAGATTACAAAAAACAAACGAGAGTCATTAATTTCGTAGTTAGTAGTCGTTCGTAAGGTGAAGCACAGTATCAAATATCTATACATACGAGTACGTAGATAAGTAGTTGGATAAGAATAAAGATATTGCTTCAGCCACTAGACGCATAGCAGTTGTATATGTAGACTTTATAGATAACCACGCATTTTCATATAAGAGGTTTGTATCTTATTGCTTTACCTCTATAACATGAAATTCTATATATTTTCAAACTCAATTTCCCGATATAAGAGAGCCAACCCTATCTACCAAAGAGTTCTCACTCTACGATCTTCACAAGTGATCCTTCGAATTGCGAATTTTGTAGCGTTACCCTGCTGGAGCCCGTTCTATCAGTTTCCGGTACATCAAACACGCGATGCTTTGTTTCACGGTGTCGGCAACTTTCTCATACACGTAGATGAAGAATAATGATAATTGGTAGAGGGACCCTCGCGCTCATCTGAGGTTCATCGCTCATGAGAGCCCGGCCCGGCGTAATCGGGAAAAAGGTCGGCTTAGATGCCGAGGTAGCGAGTTCAAACACCGCCGTGCACCAATGGATTTTTCTATCGAAAAATTTATGTGCGCTTTGCACAGTGGCCCTCCGGTGAAGAAAACTATCGTTAAGAAACCACCACCCAACCACCAACCAACGCCCGCATGGTGGTAGGACACTATTTAGTGTCCGCCTGGCCAGCTACCAAACTCAACTTAGAAAATCTGTCGCCAAACATCTAATGTGTTCCGGCAGCTATCCTTGAGAGCCAGTTCCCATTCTAGGTCTAGCGTGCTTACCATCTTCGACCGCATCATCACTTAGCAATAGGTGTGTTAATATTAACAAAAGTAGGTATGTGCAGTGTATTGTCAAATTTCTGTTTTCATTTTCAAAAATCAGCATTTTGTAGCGCAGAATTTACGAGCCAGAAAACGTCGTAATCTCACTTAAGTGACCTCGCTTCTGATGAAAGTCGTCGGTCTCTGAAAATCTGGATCGATATAATACGACTAAATATTCTTGACTTACAGCCAGTGTAGGTATTTAGTTAATAATGTTACCTCGTCAACTTATAGTCCAATATAAAGAAAAATATTGCGCTAGTATCATTTTTTCAACATCAATTGTCTTTGAAGCTGAGGCTCTCTACCATTTTTCTTACATCTATGCTTTCTAAGGATCCTCGCTTTCGCGGTGTAATAATATTTGTGCGAAGCTGATAACAGCGTTGGATTTCTTTGTGGATCGTACGTGTGCAGAGTAGACTATCAAATATTGTTCTGTTACCTATCTATTCTAGTTGTAAAGCTTTTACTTGTCCGCCTAAAGCGGCACTACCCATATCAATTAATCAACCGTTAAATAGAAGTGTGTTTGGTTCGTTTTACAGGAAAAAATGCGCAGTAAAATTCATCATCATCATCATCAGCCGGTGTCAGTCCACTGCTGGACGTAGGCCTCTCCCAAGGTGCGCTACTGAGCCCGATCTTCGGCTCTTCTTTTCCAGTCACTGCCCACCGCTTAGCGTATGTCGTCGGTCTACCTAGTCACAGGACGTCCTACGCTACGTTTGCCGATTCGCGGTCTTAACTCTAGGACAAGTCTACCGCAGCCGTTATCAGTCCTGCGGCAGATATGACTGCCACTTCAGCTTGCTAATCCGTTGAGCTATGTCAATACCAATCTAATAAATTGTCTCTTATAAAAAATCCTCTCAAAGAAAAACTCTAGATAAGTATCTATCGTCTATGCCTAAACCTGAATACAAGTTATTTCTTCTATCGTGCAAGTGTGGAACAAGCAGTGCTGTTTGATGTTCCATGATATCATGAATATTCAGTGGAGAACGAAACCTGTCGATATATTGTATCGTGCCTTTTGTTTCTATGTAGCCTTACAGATACATACAATCACGCCTTTTTCCCGCTGGGGTAGGTAGAAACTACTTCTTTCCACATGCTACGATCCTGACATACCTCCTTCGCTTCTTCCACTTTCATGAGCGCTATGCTTGATACATGCTTGCTGGTTATAGGTACTAGGTACTTTTTACTTAGCCTTTCTTTAAAACGTCTCCGATTTGGTCGTGATACGTTCGCCTAGGTCGGCCTCTAACGACTGGCCCATTCACACTCGTCTCATAAATCTGTTTCGTCAATCTTTCTTCATATAAGATTATTTATTTTATTTTTTAATTCATTCAGCCTTATAGATAGTAAATTATATGTAGGTATGTACATTTACTAGGCTGCGAGTCAATAATAAACGTGAGATTGGTATACAAATCTACTATAACTACCGAAGTAACTCATATGAGCTTACAGTTAAGGGTCCTACTATGAAATTCAAGTGAACATAAGAAGCATATCAAAGCGAACCAAGTCACCGGTGATCAGTGACCCGTTGTTAATCCAATTAGCCACCGCTCCCCATATTATCCAATTAAGTTCATTGATTTTAGTGTAGTAATGTAAGGATGTACTTTAAATTCGAGGGAGTGTTCGAAACCTTAAAACGTTGTAATCCCACAGAAGTAGCGTATACAAAAGGGGACGAATGGTTTGACGTTTTCTATTTGCTTACTAATTTAACCCATTATGGATAAAACGTATGCCTGCTTTGTTTATATATTAAATACTGATTATCAAGTAAATTTTTGATAGTCAAGTCAGGTGGAACATCGATATGTATATATGTATAATATACTCCTAAAGCCTGTGGATCGTGCTAGGATTTGATCCGGAAACCTAATAATCATTATCATCATCAGCCTTACTCTATACCAGCCTTTACTGGGCATACGCCACCATCCGTTATTTCACTTGTAACGATATTTTGCCAACCGCATCCAGGTGTGACCCGCAAAATGAATTCGGCCATCGACCCATCTTGCTGCCGGATGACCAACATTTATTTTCCCTGACACTGAGCCGCCACTCTGTCAAAACTGTACTCCACCTGCCAAAATATAAAATAACGTCAATAAATAAAAAAAATATTACCTTTATAATTGTATAATAATATCCTGTCTACCAATATCATAAAGGTAGACATTTGTGAGTGTGTAAGTATGTTTGTTACTTCTTCACGCTTAAACTACTCAACGAATTAAGCTGAAATTTGGTATATAGATAGCCTAGACCCTGTATATATAAATAACACATAAGCTTTCGTTTCACTTTTCATCCCGATATTCCCACGTGGGCAAAGTCTACGCGGGTAAAACCGCGGGGCACGGCTAGTCTTAATCTAAATATTCAAATGTTCGCCACGTTTTAAACCACTTAGATTAGGCAACAGGCTTTAATGGATTTATTTACAGACTTTAATGTCACATTTAGGCGCTTTATGCAACTCAAAGGAGAAATTGCTCTGAAACGGAATCTACTTGTTTGCTTTTTTAATTTGCTCCGGCAGATCGTTATTTTACAGGGATTGGAGGATTACACTAGGCTCTGAGCTGAGCTTACGCCTGTTGAAAACGAACTGTACCTTTTAGTGGAAATTTAATTTGCCATCCGTCAGGTTTTTGCAACAACGGAATTACAGAAGGCTTATTCATTATACGAATACAAAAGATATTTTTGGAGATCAGCTATAAAACGAACAATAAAAAAGTTATTTAGGTCTAGCCTTTGTAAGAGGATCTTAGAGAAAAATCAGAAAAGGGTCTGAGCATTTTTGTGTTATTGTTCACTGTAAGTACATTGGTACGCTCTCAAAATAATGTACAGGTTTATTAAATCTTAGGTAATTAGTGTAAATCTCTACGCAACATTCTATCACGATTTTCTAAATCTTTCGATACTGAAATGATTTTCCAATGACGGGTTGACAGAAATTCAAAACTCTAGCATTGTTTGCAAATTATGAACTGGCAGTTCCAAGCTTCTTGCGTATATCCTATTATCACACTGCATCCAGAGGCAAACGCTATCTGTTGCACTATAAAACTATAAACCAATGATTTTTTTATATATATACCTACGCAAAGGCTAACTTTGAGCATTGTTCAGCTACTCCAAACGTCACAATAATCAAGACTACTAAACCAAATTGGATATTAATACAAGTTCTATTTACTGCCAAGCTCGTCACAGCCCGAGGTCAGCTGAAACTTGGCTTAACATGTTTAACCACGTTACAAACTACCCGCAGAGTGAAGTTTTCCGCGTCGATATTTGTAACGCCTTAGAGAATAGTGGCTGTTTTTGCGTGAGCCGTGTAGATGGTAGGGGTAATAGTAAAGTTGTAAGTGTGAACAAGTGAAGCTAACTGTCATTGTCATGGCTGGCCTTTGTATGGCAACAGGGCTAACTTAATCCCCGGTTCGCTCATGTCGCCGCCGCGCAATTCAGTTAGCCAACCCAATTTGTATTTGAGCCATATTTTAAAGTTGGTAGGCAAGGACCCTGAAAATAGATTAAAAACGGCCATCAGCATTAAAACACAATAAGTCTTGAATATACGTATCCTGACATAAGTTTCAAGATGAATTGACGGTACTTTGCGTTCACATATACTTATACTTATTCATAAATGAGCTGCAGACGTCCACATGTAGAAAGCAATAGGTATGATATGTCTTATCTTGTAGAACTTGTGAAACACAAACATTACGATAGACTTGGGAAATACTAATTGAACATAGAAATTCAATAATAAAATGTTCACGTACTTGGCAAAACACTTCAAGTAATGTTACTTGAAGTTTAGGGACTACGAGATTAAAATGCATGCACAAATTTGTTACACACATCTGTACAACAATCCATTTAGTATTTGAACGGATGATGTAATATTAATCATAGGTTCCGGTTATCAGTTCTAATATATTAATTATAAGACATGTCAAATGACTATGTAGCCTTTATAGCCTTTATAGGCTACATAGTAATTTGTCAGTCAGTCCAGCTGTCTGTTTATACTGACAGCTGGCCTAGCCTCATAATCATTGCATTATTTACTGACTACTTATCAATTAGCACTATATTTCAGATCTAGTACTCATCATAATATCACAGTCAACCAATCAAATGGCTCCACACCATGATAAGTGCGAATCAGACTCCAGTAACGTTTTAAAATACTGGTCAGAGACAAGCACTTCACTATCCCAGAACTTATCGTCGCATAACACCAAGTTAGATAGTGGTACGTACACAATAAAACAAAATAAAAAGAAAAGCAAGTCTAATATTGTTTTTCAATTCCTTTTATTTTAGCACAGATATTTACCAGGCCTCGGCTGGCGTAACCACGCTGGTAGTAAATAAAACGGATAATATTAATAAAGGCCTGTTCATAATCACCAGAGACTAAAGACCGGGCGTAATAATGGATTGGGAGCCGGCAACGCGGTTGATTATATTGCTTTGGAAAGTTTTTGTTAGGACTTTGTTTTTAGGTGTAATCTTTTTGCTGTTTACTCGCGTGCGGTTTTATGATATATGGGAGTAACCTCAGAGTAACAATTACTAAAGTATAGAGCGCGCCTGTTAGTCCGCCACCTTGCTGCGAGTTGTAAGCAGATGTGCTATAGCTACGTACTTACATTGATATATAGGTCTGGCGTAGGGATGCCTGCAAACGCCCGCGCGCTTATCGATGAAGAGGGTGACACGTGACGATGAAAAATGAACATGTTTTATTATACATTGAGAGGATGTGATATATATTCTGTAATAATTATTATTTTGGCAAAATAGTCAAAAATATTAATCTTAAGATACGCTTTTTTTTCCTACGTTTGCTCAGTCATTATATTATCAATGCACGAAATAGATAGTATTAATGTACGTAATAGTACCTAAGAGCACTCAAAGGTATATTATTGTTATGTTATAATAATACTGAAATCAATGCCAAATTAAACAATACAAAATTTGACCTGAGAAAGAAATGCCTAATAACATACTAGCCTGTTTTTCACTCTATTTGTATAACATACCTAACATAAAGCTAACCACACAAAAACTCAACATAAACATTTTAGATTAGAATATTTCCTTAATTTTACTTCACTTGAACGTAAAAAATGCCTCGACATAATATCGACAGCCGTACATCACTACTTCAAGCGCCACTAGTGAAGTGGCGGGCCGTGTAATGGGACGCGACGCGCAGCCGCACGCCTCACGTGAACTTCACCCCCGCTATCACATAATATTAAATCCGTCTAAAAGTATGAAAAACTAACTATCTTGTGAATCGTAATGTTACATTTTATTTTCGTGTGTTTTCGTGTGTAGTTTTGGCAAGTTTGCACCGCGCGTTTTATTATTTTTCCACCAAAAACAAAATAAATTGTGACTGAACGTACTTCGCTCGAACTCAGAATGTGGCCTGTTCGCGCTTGCCGGTGGACAGCGACGATGTTCTGACCCATGCTTACTTTTCGCGCCCGAGTAGGCGCGCTCTATACTTTAGTAATTGTTACTCAAAGGGAGTAATCTACAACTTTTCCTAGATTTCTGTGGTTTTGACGTGATTAGCTAATGATATTTTGCTAATTTGGTTGGTCAAGGTCCATCTTTATACTCGGTGCCAGCCCGTTTGGAATACAGATTGGGATAATTGCGCTACGGAGATTGTCGTACGTTAATTTCGATGGATACTGTATTCTTCAACTTACAGACAAACACGACTGCAGTGTCATTTAAGTGAGATTTTTTTTGTGAGATTTGAGGGCCTGGTGGCGTAATCGGGAGTACGGTTGGCTTTGATGCCAGAGGTACCGAGTTCAAACAGCCGTGCACCGATGGATTTCTCTATCTAAAATGTATGTGCGCTTTTCACAGTGGCCCTCCGGTGAAAGAAAAACATCGTTAAGAAACCAACAACCCCCGCAGGTGGTAGGACACTATCTAGTGTCCGCCTGGCCAACTATTACTCTCAAGTTAGAAAATCGGTCGCCAAAATCTAATGTGTTCCGGCAGCTATCCTTGAGAGCCAGTTCCCATTCTAGGCCTAGCGTGCTTACCATCTTCGACCGCATCATCACTTCCCAACAGATGAGATAGTGGTCAAACGCTAGCCTATAAGGTATTTAAAAAATATATAGTAATTAAGTGTTAGTCTATTCGGCATAAAAAAATGAAGCATCTAACAAACATACAAATATTCTATGTCTGGCATTATAAAATAACAGTTTACAATGTTAAATAAGATTGAAGAAAATTTGCCCAAACAATATGTTTCCGTACATGTAATATTTATTGGGACCCCCTTAAATTTTGAATTTTATTAATTATTTATTATTTGTGGTTATAGGGGCCATAGTAATAAGTAGGTACATGTTATGTCTAAATTTCAAATGGCTACCTGGAGATACAGAGAGTCCCTCTGACAGACAGATAGACGGATGGATGGACGGACAGCGAAGTCTCAGTGTTAGGGTTCCGTTTGTACTCTTTGGGAAAGGAACTCTAAAAATACAATCGAATTGAGAACCACCTTTTTTAAAGTCAGTTAAAAATGTCCATTAGTTGAGTTGAGTTACTTACTCTAATAAAAGTTTAATAGGTACGATATTTTCAAAGTTTCCTCCGGAATCGGAATTTTATTTTCTGAATGATATAATTGAAATATTGACGAAACAGATTTATGAGACGAGTGTGAATGGGCCAGTTGGTAGAGGCCGACCTAGGCGAACGTTTCACGACCAGGGGCCTGATTCAGCATGACCATTTTAAAGTCTTAACGTGCCGCGTTACAATTTTTCCACGTTATTCGCATCAAAGGTATTCTCTATGCCAATATCAAGTTTGGCAAACGCGGTAGTGAGCGCGTTTAGAGTTGTCATAATGTCGTGAGGTAAGATGGCGTGTAACGCGCGCGTCTAATTTTTTGAAGTAAAATTGACAGCAAGTGACATTCTGGAATTTAACCAAAAACAGCGCGGAAAACTACGCATGCGCGGTGCACCATGATATATACATAAAAACATTTATTCTTTTCATTATTGGCGTCTGTTTGTTGCACAAGTTATACAAGGATGACCAACATTACATTTTCAATAAGATTAACATTTGCTTAACATCAAGCAAGCGTTTGACCACTATCAGTTGAGATAGTGGTCAAACGCTTGCCTATACAGCATGAAAAAAAAAAAAAAAAAAAGATGGACTAAGGGTAGGTTCTACTATTTACAAAAATAGCATAAATTATGCGAGTAGGTAAAACTCATATTAAATAGTAGGAAAAGGAATAATCGGCCAAGTGCGTGTCGGGCCACGCGCAGGTTCCGTAGTAGCCTGTTATTCAATACAAGTCTTTACCTGTTATAAACAAGCAACTAGGTACTCCGTCTTTTTCACTTTAAAGGATTTATTCTAAGAATTTTGTATTTGGTACCTACAAAATTATCCTGATGGGATGTAAGGGAGCACAGGGATGTAAGGGAGCACAAATACGACCTCGGTGCTCCCAGCCAACCTCACCTGCCCGTGGTGCATCCTGCTGACCAACAGACGGGGCTCTGGCGACCGACAAATGGCGGTATAACCATTTCATATCTATGGCGTAGCCAAATTCTACAGGCCGGTGACGGGCAGCAGCGTCACCGGTGCGAGAAGCTACGTCCTGCGATCGCCAACACGCCTGCCCAGCATGGCGATTAGGGCATATCGCTCCCAAGGGATGCATGCATGAAATGGAAAGTCATAATAAGCCGCGGCCCCCAGTTCCCGGCCGCCCTGCTATTCCTGACCACGGCGGCGGTCACGGTAACGG
This sequence comes from Cabera pusaria, assembly GCA_954871355.1. Lineage (NCBI taxonomy): Eukaryota > Metazoa > Arthropoda > Insecta > Lepidoptera > Geometridae > Cabera > Cabera pusaria. The sequence continues at coordinate 12,682,336 of OX940897.1, forward strand.
CAGATCAGGGGGTGCTAAGAATCCCCGGGTTACGGTAGGTCGCCAGAACAAACTGACCCTAACAACGTACAATGGACGCACGATTCGGCTGGACGATCATCTGGCGCAGCTAGAGGAGGAGCTGAAACACATAAGATGGCACATTCTGGGGTTATGTGAAGTACGAAGACAGGGAGAGGACACCATAACCTTAGAATCGGGCCATCTTATGTACTACAGAGAAGGAGATCAGCCATCCCAAGGCGGCGTCGGGTTTCTGGTCAACAAGGTTCTCAGTGACAACGTTGTAGAAATCTCCAGTGTGTCGATCAGGGTAGCGTACATCATAATTAAGTTAACCAAGAGGTACAGCCTCAAGGTTATCCAGGTCTACGCACCGACCTCGACACACTTGGATGACGAGGTGGAGAGCATGTATGAAGATATCTCCAGTGCTTTACACACCACCTCCAAGGCTCACTACAACGTTGTCATGGGAGACTTTAACGCCAAAGTGGGAGTACAAACTTGCGGCGAATCGTCTATAGGACCCCACGGATTTGGGAGTAGGAATCACAGGGGACAAATGCTCGTCAATTTCCTCGAGAGAGAGGGGCTTTTCTTGATGAACTCGTTCTTCAAGAAACAGCCCCAAAGGAAATGGACGTGGCAAAGCCCCGACTTTGTGACTAAAAACGAGATTGACTTCATCATTACGGACAAACGGCGCATATTCAGAGACGTCTCAGTGATCACTAGGTTTAATACTGGAAGTGATCACCGACTTGTACGAGGCACTCTGGATATCGACTTTAAAGCCGAGAGATTCCGATTGATGAAGTCTACGCTCCGTACGAACCTACTCCAAACCGCTGTTGGGTCCGAAACATTCCAATTAAAATTGGAAAATCGATTCGCTACCTTGGAAACCACAGATGACGTAGACCAGAAACTCGAAGAAGTGGTGGAAATCCTCAGGGATGAAGGGACGAAGTTTTGCGAGAGCAAGCGTACGGGCAAAAAGTCCAAACTCTCGGCAGAAACACTTCGGCTAATGGAAGAGAGACGAACAGACCCTTTGTCAGCTTTGTCAACTAACCTGGCGCGCAACAAATCCATAAAGAAGCTGGTACGACGCGACCTCCGATTCTCTAACACGCTCTTGATTAAAGAATCAATTGAGCAGAATCGGGGGTCGAAAGTGTTCGTCCAGCCTCTGGGTAGAAGCCACCTCACAAAGCTGACAACGTCAACCGGGAACGTCGTCGCATCCAAGCCGGAGATTCTGTCGGAAGTTGAAGACTTCTACGGCAAGCTCTACGCGTCGCATGCTTCAAGGCCCGAACCCGATACTGAGGATTCTAGAGCCACCTTAACCCGCCACTTCACAGAAGATCTGCCCGAAATTAGCCGAGACGAAATCGTGATGGCCCTTAAACAACTCAAAAATGGAAAAGCCCCAGGAGAAGACGGAATCACAACGGAGCTTTTAAAAGCCGGAGGAGCTCCAGCAGTTCAACAGCTTCAGCAGATATTTAATTCCGTTCTTTTTACTGGGAGAACTCCACAGGCATGGAACAGAAGCATGGTGGTTTTGTTTTTCAAAAAAGGAGACAAAACCCTATTGAAAAACTATCGCCCGATTTCGCTTCTGAGCCATGTCTACAAGCTGTTTTCAAGGTTCATCACGAACCGTCTTGCGCGAAGACTCGACGAGTTTCAACCTCCGGAACAGGCCGGGTTTCGAAGCGGTTATGGCACCATAGACCACATCCACACGGTGCGGCAGATTGTACAGAAGACCGAAGAGTATAATCGGCCCCTGTGCTTAGCATTTGTGGACTATGAGAAGGCCTTTGACTCAATCGAAACCTGGTCTGTTCTCGAGTCCTTGCAGCGTTGCCAAGTCGACTGGCGATATATCGAAGTGATGAGATGTCTATATAATGCCGCAACGATGACAGTACAAGTACAGAACCAGCGAACTAAACATGTCCACCTGCGTCGAGGAGTGAGACAGGGGGACGTCATATCCCCGAAACTGTTCACTAACGCCTTGGAGGATATGTTTAAGACGCTGGACTGGAAAGATCGTGGCATTAACATCAACGGCAGGTACATCTCTCACTTACGATTCGCAGATGACATCGTCATTATGGCAGAGACGCTGCAGGACCTACAAAGGATGTTGAATGGCCTAGCTGATTCTTCTCGTAGCATCGGTCTCCGGATGAATTTGGACAAAACCAAAGTCATGTACAACGAGCACGTTGTTCCGGAACCGATTGCCGTAGATGGAATCCCACTCGAAGTTGTCACTAAGTATGTTTACCTAGGGCAAACGCTCCAACTAGGCAAACATAACTTCGAGAAGGAAATCCAGAGAAGAATTCAGCTGGGCTGGGCAGCATTCGGAAAACTCCGTCGAGTCTTCTCGTCGCCTATACCACAATATCTAAAGACAAAAGTCTTTAACCAGTGCGTCCTACCTGTGATGACATACGGAGCCGAGACGTGGACACTCACAGTCCGACTGGTCCACCAGTTTAAAGTCGCTCAGCGAGCTATGGAGAGAGCTATGCTCGGTATTTCTCTGCGGGATCGAATCCGGAACGAAGTAATTCGCCAGAGAACTAAAGTTATCGACATAGCTCAACGGATTAGCAAGCTGAAGTGGCAGTGGGCTGGACATATCTGCCGCAGGACTGATAACCGTTGGGGCAGACTTGTCCTAGAGTGGAGACCGCGAATCGGCAAACGTAGCGTAGGACGTCCTGTGACCAGGTGGAGCGACGACATACGCAAAGCGGTGGGCAGTGACTGGAAGAGAAGAGCTGAAGATCGGGCTCAGTGGCGCATCTTGGGAGAGGCCTATGTCCAGCAGTGGACTGCTACAGGCTGATGATGATGATGAAAATTATCCAACACCCAAGATCAACGACTATTACTGCTAAACTAATAAATTTATACGTGACATACCCTCACAAAATTACAGCTTTCTAGTATTAACGGTCTCTTAGCAAAACCTCGGACAGACAGACAGACAGAAAGATGGACATAACGAATATATAAGGGTTCCTTGTCAGGACTACGGAACCCTAAAAAGGAGTGATTGTATGTATGTACAACTTATATCAACAATCCTAATAATATTTACGCAAAAACAGCTGAACGGATTTGGGTAAAGTTTGGTAAATAGATAGTTTATATACAATACTATAGTGTATAACTCTTTGGATGTCTTTTTATCCCGATACATGATAGATTTCCTTTCAACGCAGGTGAAGTTGTGGGCGCATGTAGTTATTGATAAAATGACAATGCAATGATTGACAATAATTGGCATTTTGAGAATTCAGTTTATATTGTCGTTCCAAAACTAGTGTATTTATAAGACGATCCATTGATTGTTTTCAATAAAAAAAATATTATTATTTATTTAATGTTTCTTCGTTTTTAAATTAAGCTACAGAAATGCTATTGAAGTTTTATTGCTGGTAAATCGACCTAATGTAAAGATAAGATAGAAAAATAAAGAAATGTATGAAACCGTAAAATTACCGATGGAACCGGAAGTAAAGTTTATGAACGAATGGCGTGGAATCGAAAACTGAACATAGAAAACATATTGTTTGGCATACAGAATACCATTTTTCAATAATGTGCCGTGGTGCGTTTAAGGAACACGTTTACGTTTAGAGCACGTCACAAAATCACACGTTTTTGGCAAGTTATCTCATTGGTCATACTGAATAAGGGCCCAGGGGGCTAATTCAGCATGACCATTTTAAAGTCTTAACCTGCCGCGTTACAATATCTCCACGTTATTCGCATCAAAGGTATTCTCTATGCCAATATCATGTTTGGCAAACGCGGTAGTGAGCGCGTTTAGAGTTGTCATAATATCGTGAGGTAAGATGGCGTGTAACGCGCGCGTCTTGATTTTTTGAAGTAAAATTGACAGCAAGTGACATTGAAGGACAAAAAGCGCGCGTAAAACTACGCATGCGCGGTGCACCATGATATATACATAAAAACATTTACAATTTTCATTATTGGCGTCTGTTTGTTAAACAAGTTATACAAGGATGACCAACATTACATCTGCAATAAGATGGATTAAGGGTAGGTTCAACTATTTACAAAAATAGCCTAAATTATGTGAGTAGGTAAAACTCATATTAAATAGTAAGAAAAGTAAAGAAGTACCTAGGTACTTCTTTCCTTTTCTTCTCTGCCTACCCCAACAGGAAAAATGAGTGATTGTATGTATGTACAACTTATATTAACAATCCTACTAATATTTACGCAAAAACGGCTGAACGGATTTAGGTAAAGTTTGGTAAATAGATAGTTTATATACATGCTATTATGTATAATTCCTTGGATACTTTTTATCCCGATACATGATAGATTTCTTTTCAACGCAGGTAAAGTTGTGGGGCGTATGTAGTTATTGATGAAATGACAATGCAATGATTGACAATAATTGGTATTTTGCGAATGAAGTTTTTATTGTCGTTCCAAAACCAGTGCATTTATAAAAAGATCCATTGAATGTTTTCAATAAAAATAATATTTATAATTTATTTAATGTTTTTTGGTTTTTAAATTAAGCTACAGAATTGCTATTGAAGTTTTATTGCTGGTAAATCGACCTAATATAAAGATAAGACAGAAAAATTAAGAAATGTATGAAACCGCAAAATTACCGATGGAACCGGAAGTAAGGTTTATGAACGAATGGCGTGGAATCGAAAACTGGACATAGAAAACATATTGTTTGGCATACAGAATACCATTTTTCAATAATGTGCCGTGGCGCGTTTGAGGAACACGTTGACGTTGACAGCACGCTACAACATCACACGTTTTTGGCAAGTTATCTCATTGGTCATACTGAATAAGGGCCCAGATCGGAGACGTTTTAAAGAAAGGCTAAGTCTAAAGTACCTATAACCGGCGAGCATGTATGAAGGCGCTCATGAAAGTGGAAGAAGCGAAGGAGGTATGTCAGGATCGTAGCATGTGGAAAGAAGTAGTCTCTGCCTACCCCAACAAGAAAAAGGCGTGATTGTATGTATGTATGTATGTAGTATGTATGTATGTATGATATAATAATTCTGTAAGTCAAAATGTCTAACGATACTCGTTGGATAAAAAAAAATCTTAACCGGTTCTGAAAACATATCAGTGAAACAGAAAATTTCCACCCACTCGCCTTGTTAAGTGTCGTTGACTTAAAATTATCACCATAATTAATTAAAAAACAAAACCATTACACCATGAAGCCGGCAGCTCCTAATCTCACTTGAAACTAGTTTAGGCACGCCCTCTTTCATGCGGGTAATTGGATGGCCGGCTAGAAACTAACAAATGATTAATTACTATGCACCAGCATGCACTGTAGTGCAACAATACAGTGTATGCTAATATACCGTTAAGCTCGCTTTAAGCTAATGTGCTTAACTGGTAAATCATATTTCAGAGGTGTTGTTACCTACTTTAAGCTTATAGGCCTTGGGATATGACGATATAGCCAAATTTTGTGAAATAAGACGCTAACTTCGATAACGATAATAATTTTGACAGATTGTTAACCCCCGACACAAAAAGAGGGGTGTTATAAAATTGACGTGTGTATTTATATGTGTAGGTAGGTGCTACCTGTGATGCATGTGTCAATCTGTGGCATCTAGCGCCCGAACGGATGAAGCAATATTGTTTTTTTTTTTTGATAGGTGACTTAATCGAAAGAGTTCTAAGCTTTGATTTATAAAAATCCGTTTAGCCGTTTTAAGACTATGAGTACTTTTCTAATTATTGACACAATGAGGATTTTAACACCCACTATTCAGTTACCGCCACATGTTTTACCTTCATTAATCGAGCCTTCATGAACAGATACCTCGTTACAATATGCAATCAAAATTACTAATAATGTTTTACAGTCCTTGTACAATAGCCCGCATCTGCTTACTTGCATGACTGGAAATAGGCGTTCCCTGTTAACTGCCTCATATTTTACTGCTTTTAAATGACTTTGACCTTTACTAATAAGGTGGCGACGTTCTACAGCCAAAAATATTGCACGTTTATTTAATGATAGGGTTTCAAACATCAACGTCGAAAGAATCGAAACTCTTAAAAGATCATTCGAAGATAGATAGATCATACAACAAAGAAAACTCATCGCACACATAAGCAGATGCTATAAAATAAATATTGCTGTTTCGCAGTTCGTTAATACCCGAATATTTTCCACCCATCTCCCACCCTCTGATAAATAGTATTTATTGTGACTAAACCAATTAGAAAATCGAATAAGGTCGACGCATAAATACTTGCCGTACTTCGCAAAGCTACAAGCATATACTTAGTATTTTTATGGAATAAAGGAGCTTCTGATTACATCAGGGTTCTTTCTACATTAGTGACCTATCACCAATCAAATTTTTATACAGCCGTTCATTGTTGAAAGGTGTTACAAACATTGTAACTCACACATACACACACACACTTACAAACTTTCACATTTATAACATAATTATAATTTATTATAGTGTGATAGGAACCTCTCTCCAACATTACCGGAAAATCTAAACGAAGATCCTTGTGTCTTTCTTTTCCTGTGGGAAGTTCGGAACCCTCTCCATGCTAGCTCACTCACCTTTGTCCGGTATGTGCTTCAACATAAGCAATTCTGATGGCTTACATTTGATAAAATATGTCATAAATAATGCTTCTTTTAAATTTTTTTTTTTATCTGATAGGTTACCGTTTGACCACTATCTGGCCTGGGTATAAGAGATGAGGTGGTCGAAGATGAGAAACAAGCTAGGCCAGGTTACGTAGTGCTATTAAGTATTCTGTGGCTAGGCCTAGAATGGTCTGACTCTCAAGAGCTGTGTGCTGCCGGAGCACCGGTTATGGCGGCAGATTTTCTATTAGATAGAGATAAGCTACTTTTTGGTAGCAAGTCAGTTGCTACATCTATATAATGCTCCTTCCACATTGTAAACCTTTGTTGAGTTCTAGTAAGATTGACGTACAGTAAGTTTAAACTAAGATATTTTTTTAAATGTATTTATAGCATTCACATAATACTTCATTGTTAATTGCAATAATTATGCTACAAATATACAGATTAGTAAGGATGTATAAATAAATAATTTCAACATAAATTCTTGTAACAAGGGTTCTTGTAGGTCATCGCAACTACACATAATATATAGGCTAGCGTTTGACCACAGTAGTGGTCAGATAAGATAGTAATCTTATCTGTTGGTATCATCGACGTCCTAGCAAATTCTAGGATGGTTGGTATGCTGTTGGTAAGCGACTATGCGGTCAATGGCGTTAGCACCCTAGACATAAAATGGGAACAGGCTCTCAGGGAGAAAAAGGTTACGTTGACACTTTACAATTTTCCCTGGCACTGCTTAATCCCATTTCATCTACAGATAACGCACTACTAATTTATGAGGCGATTAACGTCATATTTTGACAGTACCCAAACGAGCTCAGATGTCCTATCCGACTACAGGTTAATCTTAGATTAGAAGCTAGTCGGCTAGCCACTGGATTGTGGCCATCCCTGACTGACACTAGTCCTTGATGCGGTTTAGTTAAACAGTAGGTAGCAAATGGCTGAGCTACAATTACTCTAATTTTGGTTAACTTGTCATTGTAATAGACACGTTATTGAACTGCAAATAGGTCTAGATTAGATATGGATCCGTCTTTTAATATTTCTAGGTAAGAAAGTGCCAGATGAGCGTGAAACAAAAGAACCTGTTTATTGTCTTTCCGTCGATACCTTTCTAGAATCTTCTTGAGCGACATGTCTACACAATGGTGATAATGATGTATTTGATTAATTTGGTCTCTCAAAGCCTTTTTTTTTATCAGTTCCATTTGGATCATGATATGTACTGTGATCGGTATGCGTTTCTCTATGTTGTGTTTCACTATTTCACTTTTTTATTTTTTTTATATAAAAATTGTCTGAAGTACTGAAACACACACTTACATGTATGGTTGGTTTTAACCTACTTTAATTTTTTCTAAATATTCTGACGTAAACGATTGGATGACAGCTGAATGGTTCATTACTTTTTTTTTCTAATTCAAAGCGTTAAATTCTGCTTTTGCTATGTTTACTTGATAATTGGTTATGATTTATTTTATGATTTATGATTTTGACGTGTATATGTGCGTATATTTATACTGCCTACATACTGAATAAATGCTTTGATTCTTGATTCTTGATTCTTTGTGTTGACGGAGTTTACTATAATACGAGATATAATATGAGAGTTCTGTTAGCGCAAAATATTTTTGGCTTTACTTCTAAACCAGAGGTTGCCGATTCAAATCCTAGCACGGGTGTTCGTCCACAGATAGCCGCCGTATCTTCGGTATTCCGGCAGCACACAGCCCTTCGAGAGTTAGACCATTCTAGTCCTAGCGTGTTCACCTTCTTCGACCACATCATCGCTTACCACCAGGCGAGATAGTGGTCAAACGCTAGCTGTATAAGGGCGCAAGCGTCTTAACTTATTAACCAGTTGAGATACATAAATAGCATTCGTTTTTCTGTTATAGATAAGTAAACTGTTACATATATTACGGTTGAAGAGTATTCCAGAATCCGTTACAAGCCATATTGTTGACAAAGTAAAAGAAGTTTATTGCACATTTTGTAAACAGACTTAAAATGATTAACGGTTTAGAATTGACTTGTATATTATAGATTTAATAGATTTATTTTATTATTATTATTTATATATATTTGAAGTAGTCTCTGCCTACCCCAACGGGAAAAAATACATAAAATACACAGATAGATACATATTACATACAGATACCGGCGATAAATATTGCACATCGACCTTTAGAAAGAGACAATCGGCTAATTTCGGCTTCGCAGAGCCTTATCTCTGTCGCACGAAATACTAACGGTCCGGTATCTATTAGGAGCTGTTAAAACAATTATGATTTGATTCTTTTGATAATTTTTTTTATTTGTACTTATACACCATTTTTTCTAGAAGTGCTGTCTTCAGGTTGGGCTAAAATAAATTAAAAAACATATTCACATCATGTTAACGTATTTATTTATTTTACAGCTGCAGTACCTATACCTACATAATAAACACCAAAATACCTATTGTTAAAATGAGACATTCTAATAAAAACAATAATAATTCTAATTCTCAATTGCTTCCATTTCACTATCCGTGCTCTCAATGAGATCAATATCACTGTTACTATCAGCCGTATTTATCACTAGTCTATAATAAATAATTACCTCCATTGTCATCCTCATTTTTTTTTAATGTCTCGGCACCTGTTGCAAAATATTTATAGATGATTTTGCGTGACTGACCTCGTAAAGGTTTCCCTTCTTTTCCTAAAGATGTCATAGTACAACTTTAAAATTATTTTAATTTGGGGGTGTTAACAACTCTATATATATATTTTGAACGGGACGCGACCGCACTCTATCGCACTTGAACAACGACTGACAAAACGTCACAATTCACATAGTTAGTATGCACAGAGATAACGCGCTACGAAACCGAAATTAGCCGATTGTCTCTTTCTAAAGGTCGATGTGCAATATTTATCGCCGGTATCTGTAAATACCTATCCATATTTAATAGCAAACTCAATTATGTAAAACTAATTAAGAAAATGTATCTCAGACAAAATCGAACAAACAAGCATGGGAATAGGGTGTCACCCAAATTCTGACGAAGGTAAAGCAGATGCACATACAAATATAATGCATTATAAAATTTGTAACAAGATTTAACCCTACTTATATCCAAAGTATTGTTTATTTTATCCATCTATTTAATAAAACCTCCATAAACTAGGGGTGCGAGATTGCTTATTATATGTATGAGGGAGCAAAAATTATCAGATTTTTGCTGATAAACTGATAGAATCTGATTCTGATATATATTTATAACCTTGCTATATAAATTAAAAATAAATTGAATTAATTTATCATCATGATTATCAGCCGGTATCAGTCCACTGCTGTACCTCCCTCAAGACACGCCACTGAGCCCGATCTTCGGCTCTCTGTTCCCAGTCACTGCCCACTGCTTTGCGAATATCGTAGCTCCACCTAGTCACAGGGCGTCCTACGCTACTTTTGCCGATTCGCGGTCTTTATTCTAAAACCAGAAAATAATTTTATTGCAGCAGTTGATTTGCTATTGAGTTGATATTTTACTAAAATACACTTGAGAAAAACGGAAGTTACCAGTACCCTTAGTACGAGTTATCATACCAAACTCGATATCGTATTTCGAACAAATTTTGTATGAAAAACAGTACAGCGCCTCTAGTTACTACACTTCACTAAATTTAGACCAATCAGCTAGGCTATTCTGTAAGCTATCTCGACAGCGGAATCCGCCGTGAGATTCAAATTTCGTACTACGAAATTCAATCGTATCGCGTTCGTAATACGGTTGAATTTCGTAGTACGAGATTCAAATCTCACCGCGAATTCCGCTGTCGAGATAGCTTACAGAATAGCCTAGCAGGGAGCAAGAATAAGTCGAAAACTATGTGAGATCTGTCAAAAGCGTTTACGATAAAAACTCGTACTAAGGGTACTGAAATCTACAAATATCTCGTAATGTAATATATACGTAAACTATAACTCTTGGGTATCAGAGTATTCTAGGCCTAGCGTGTTCACCATCTTCGACCGCATCATCGCTAGCTACCAGGTGAGATAGTAGTCAAACGGAATAATAGTATAATAGTAAATAGTAGTCAAATCTTATGTATGAAAATCACTTGCTGTTCGTTAGTCTCGCTAAAACTCGGGAACGACTGGGCCGATTTGGCTGATTTTGGTTTTTAAATGTTTGTCATAGTCCAGGGAAGGTTTAAACGGTGAGAAAATTTGGAGAAAAACAACAATTTTAATTTTCCTATATAAACTGTTCTACCTACTTTCCTGTCAAACATTTGACATTCCTCCCTTCGGTACGGTAGGGTAGACTCTGTTCCACTCTCGAATTTAAATTTTTAAAGCACGTATTAAATTAAGGGGTTTGAATTGACAACATAATACAGTAGAAAAGATAATAACACTACGTAATAATACATCCACATTACTCGGATTATCACGTAGGTATAAAATTTTTAAATATTTTGAATTTTGATGGTTGTCCCAGGTTGTTATTGATGGTTCGTTCAGAAAATGTTATCATTGTATGAACATATTTTGATAGTTTTCATTATGGCTTCCATACCTACATGGGTATTCGCTATTTGTGTATAAAAACCGATAAAAACATAATAAAATTAAATAATTAAGGGGGTTCCCATACAAGAAACGTGTTTTTAAGGCTTTTTATGCTCGATCTTACAAACCTTAATAGATAAAGACTTGAAATTTACTCATGGTGTGTATTGCAATTGATGCTATAACATCAAGTAATAAAAACTAAATCAAATTATAAATTAAAGGTCCCCATACGAGAAATATATTTTTCCAGCAAATATTGTTCAATCGGTACCCTGCGTGTGCGGGTCCGATTCGCACTTGGACAGTTATTTATATTCGCGTTATGAAGTTCACCGGGTCAGCTAGTCAGATATAAATAACCGGCCAAGTGCGTGTCGGGCCACGCGCAGTGTAGGGTTTCGTAGTAGCCTGTTATTCAATGCAAGTCTTTACCCGTTATAAACAAGCAACTAGGTACTCCGTCTTTGTCACTTTAAAGGATTTATTCTAAGGATTTTTTTGTATTTGGTACAAAATTATCCAACACCCAAGTTCAACGACTATTACTGATAAACTAATAAAGTTATCTTAACCGCTATAATTTTCCTTGCATGTTCATGAAATTCGCTATCATCACGAATTTTTCCAGATTTTTAAGCCAGCAGTTTAGCTTTTAGAGGGGGGGGGGGGGACACCCTACTGGAACAAAAATTTGCACTTTAAAGTTTTATATTTCGTAAATGGAGCATCCAATCGAAAAATGGTATTAGCAACCCTTAAGTCATTTTAAAAGACTTATTCAACGATACTCCACACGATGGGGTAGACGATGAAAAAAAATTCATCCCCACTTCTCATATACGGAAGCTACCCTAAAAAAAAATATTTTTCAAAATTTTATTTCAGCACTTTGTCGGCGTCATTTATTTACATACCCCCACAAAATTACAACTTTCTAGTATTAACGGTCTCTTAGCAAAACCTAGGACAGACAGACAGACGGACGGACATGACGAAACTATAAGGGTTCCTTGTCAGGACTACGGAACCCTAAAAAGTAACACAGCACAGATTATTTTACATTCTTTTGCCCTGCAGTGGCGCGCGAAGTGGCTCGTGCCATGACGTATCCAAATATTTCGCATTTTCATATTGATTTTATTTCATTTTCATTCCTTGTAGTCTTTTAATATAAAAAATAAAATAATAATCATTTGTTTTCATTACATAAACACATTCAGCCTGCTTTATTATTTATTGACAGGCTTTACATCAGGTATAGGACTTGCTTAGCCCCGTCATTTTATCGCTTCACAAAAAAATATTTATGTAGGCCATCATATTAAAAGCTTACATAACAGAATAGCTTCCATGGTATAATCATTAATCTCTATGAGTGTCACAGCAATTTTCTGACCTATATTCGGCTGCTCAAAGTGCCGGAAATACTCGATAAGAGGCCTATACCAACAACATTATAGATAAGGAAGTACTACAACTTATGTGCACTTTATTATATTTTATTTTTATTCTATCAGGACGTGCAGTAATGGATTGATAGATACCAAAAGATCTAAGTATTTAAAGTTGAATTATTCAAGTTAAGTATTTATACCTACCGACTACAACTTAAGTAGAATTTTCTTACTACTTAAGTATGTTTGACGACGAGCGAGTAACGAATGTAGGTGAATGAAATGAAATGAATGAAATTAAGGTATTATTAGCTGAAGTACGAGTAGGACTCGCGGGGGTTTCTAAATTAATTAATAAACATGGTTCAGAAAATACTAACGCATGAAAGTAACGCACGATATTAGAACCTGTAACCTACTCCATCCCTTTATGTCGTGCGCAGAAACTGAGTTAATTTTCAGTGCTCATAGGTATAGCAACGCATCATAATCATAATCATTATCATAATCATTATCATCTTTATTGGTAAATATTTTTACAGGTCCATCGGTTAATTATTTATAATATAATAAAAATAGAAGTATACAAAATATATAATATAGAAGTATATAAAATATATACAAAAAAATATAAACAATTATAGCAATATTCAAATTAAATTCATTATTTAAATCGATACATTTATTATTATTGCGATGATTTAGATTTAATACGAAAATCCAAAAATTCCTGGTAAGAATAAAATGCATGCTGGAGAAGCCAGCATTTTAATTTTCGTTTATACGACCAGAAGCTTAGAGCATCGAGAACAGAATCGGGTAATCTGTTGTATACGTCAGGGCCCATCACGTGAATAGTTTTAGCCATCTTATCAAGCCTCCGCGAGACACTTACAAGTTTGTCTGCATGTCGTGTGTTGTATCCATGCGATTCTCCACGTTTCGTGTACAGTGTCAAATTCTGACGTACATACAGCCCTACCTGGAGTACAAGGAGACTAGGAAGGGTCAACACTCCAAGCTTGATAAATGATGGTTTGGCTGATTCATTGCGGTATGTATGCCATGATCCTAACAGCTCGCTTTTGAAGCCGAAATACACGCAACCATTCAGCAGCACGTCCCCAGAACTCAAGTCCATACATCAGTAGAGATTGTACGCTAGCAAAATAACAGAAGCGAATAGCCTCAACAGGAAGGGTAGATGCGACCCTACTCAGCGCAAAACAGGCCCCACCTAGTCTCCCACACAGCTTATCAATGTGGGACTCCCACGTTAGAGTAGAATCTAAGTGGAAGCCCAAAAACAATGTTGCGTTCACTTGCATGATTGCCTCACCTTCAGGTTTGACTACCAGAGGACGTCGCACACGGCCTGAAAGGTCGAATATCATGAATTGAGTTTTGTTGACGTTTAGTTTCAGACCGTTGTGCGTAAACCACTCTAACAGTTCGGATGCTACAGTGTTTAAGCGCTGGGACCTGTCACTATGGCCGCTATATCATCCGCATACATAAATACTTCTCCTTCTGTGGTGGCCTTTGGCAGGTCATTTAATAAGAGGGAGAATGCCAGATTCGAGAGTGAGGACCCCTGCGGTACACCGACGTCATTTGTCATACCGTCGGATTTTATTTTGCCGTTATCTCCAAAGACATATTGCGTTCTATCTGTCATGAAGCTAATAATAAGATTGAGAGCTGGACCCGATATGCCACAATGAGCAAGTTTTCTGGCTAGTGTGCCATGATCTGCGACATCGAAAGCTTTCGAGAGGTCGCAGAAGAGTACAGCCACTTCCTTCCCTTTATTCACGAGCGCGCAGAATCCGGCAAACTACTTCTCTAGTTAGCATAGTAGTTGATCGCCCCATCTTACCATAAGTTTGCACATTTTGTCTTGTGAAGACTAGAGGAAGGTAAGGTACTTACTTATAGCGTCCTACTTTAATTTCTTAGATGTTACTTACACTAGCTTTTTCCTGAACTCAATATATACCTTTAGGCAATTTGTTTACATGAACAAAGTTTAGAAACATTTCTTTGTACTATAATATATTCTGTGACATTGCCGTGACGTGGTCCTTATCTGTTCATGTTTTGACTACAAAGAAGCTTGTGACATCACAATGTAGAGCCGCAGGGCTGATAACTAAAATAGGTAAGCCTGTACCTACACATGTCTCCCTAAACTAAGAGTAATTAAAGCATATTTTAGTTTTGTATCCATCTTTTTATATCTCTTTGCATCGTTACTTAGCAAAGTGGCTACTTTGCTAAGTAACCTACCTACGATATTTTTAATTTATATTTCATCATGAAGATATTGTCTATATTATTCTTCGTAATTCTTCACAGATTTACATTTAATAGCTCGAAGCGAATCAAACCCATGTCATAATTCAAAGTATCTAGTAATGAAGCAAACATGGTTCACGCTCACCGGAACCTAACTCTGCCATTTGAAAACCACATCAAATATTATTCACGTCCAACGAACTGGGTAATGGAAATAGACAGTTGCTTAACTTCGTACAGTTTGAAATGATTTACTTGAACTTAAACTTAAACTTAGATCATAGATCAAAAGCGGGATGTTATATTATTTGTCATGATCATAATCAGCTTATATCTTCTGATGTAAGCTGAACATCATTACAGGACATAGGCAACCCAAAACATGAAACTAAACCTGACCTCGCGACTCATCTTTTCTAGTCACTGCCTACCGCTCTGCGTATTTCGTCGTTCTACATGATGGATATTTTTTTTTATAGATTACTCGCAATGTGGGTTGCACATTACTAGTATTCTTGTTAACCCCTCCAACTAAGCTAAATATGCTTGTGTCTGGAGTGGGTTCACGTCAATAGTGCAATGGGTGGGGTGGGGATCGAACTCACGACCTCTCGATCGCCAGTCCGACACCCTATCCATTTAACTTATCACAAAATTACCAAGTTCAATAGATATACTATAGATATATAGATATAGCCTCGGCGTCAGCGTACTTAGCTGGCCGATATGTCATCGATGAAAGTTAGATCTCTCCACGAAAAAAATCTAAGATTTTTACACGAAGCCATTGTGTGAAAATGTGCCAAAATTCGTTTATTGGGTACTGCGCCCGAAAAAGTGTCTACGTACGACTCTACGCTAAGCGTGCCGAGATGTAAAATACATTCTTAATTTAACACTATATTTTAGCCTACACTGTAAGTTCGTCGCTTGGTCTCTATAGTCACTATAAATGTGACTGCAACGTAAGAAGTTGCTTGAACTGTAGACTTTAGCGGCAAGCAAGCAGGTTCTTGAAGGCCTACTTAGCTACGTCAAAGCTTGTGTACTCTGTCCGTTTGATCTTCGTACCATGAATTATGGATAGCTACCCGTAGCAAAGCTTAGTGTCAATGAGATCACGCGCACCCGCTTCCATATTGGATTATTGCGAATAAATGACAAAAATGGTTTTCGATATCCCGAATATTGGCCGACGTTTGTAAAATGCGATTTGCAGCACGTACGCCGTTCACTGTGTGTGATTGGAAGCGAATTCATTAGCTTTCATGACTTTGATGGTATTCCTGTTTATGTGGTGTATTCGCGTCCATTTCAGCTGATATATCGAATTATAATGCCCCTGGTCATCGGAGTGCATTGTTAATGCCTGCCTGATACAAAGCCTGAAATTCGAGACTGCTATCAGGATTTTGGTTGGTACTGTTAGGTTATTGTAACATGAACGCTTTACGAGTACGTAGGTAAAAGTCATGCCATGTTGTCGATTTAAATAGAAAATACACAAAATTTTCTTGTTTAATATATCATTGCCACGGATGAACTGACCCTAGTAGGCACTAGGCAATCTAATTAGGTGATTAGAAAGACATGAAATAGATAAAAAGGTTGATCAAAATTATGGTTTATTCCCGTCCACCCCCGAAGACTGCCCCCACGGGGGGTATACCTATTTATGGTAGTTCGACCAAGTTTTTATCTTTACATGTAATTACTGCACATAAATGTTGTTATATTTTCTTATATAAAAAAAGTATTAAAATTATAATTTACACTAGATCTATTGCAACGGATTACGAGTTATGCATAGCAATTACTACAATAGAACCTTCTAGACTTATTGTAATTCATCTATCTCAAAAATGACTTTTTGCAATAGGACTTCAAAAAGCACGTTCCATAGAACAAACCAGCAGTCCTATATTTTCTTCACTACTACCAACAAGATTGGCTTGGCTCAGCCTCAAAAAAATAAATTGCAATATAATTTAGACAAAGAACATATACACGTGTCAAATTAATTTCTCATCTCTGAAAGCTATACCACCATCCTATCTAATCAAACGGCAGCATGCATATTTTGCTTTTTTCCTGTTTTACTTAAAATGTTATTTAGACCAGAAGATTCGGTCGAATAGCCTGCAGCAATACAGTACAGTAGAAAACAGTGACTTAGCTTAGCATACTTGTAAAATAATGAAGCACCACACCTAGACTAGACACTAGAACATCCGAATTGAGATAGTTTAAATACCACTAGATGATGCATCGTGCTCAGTGACGTGCAATTGGAGAGGCGTATGCTCAGCAATGGACTAATAATGTAGGCTGTTGATAATGGGATGCTGTATTGTATAAAGCATCCAATGTAGTTGATGGAAATGGTGCCCATTTTCTAAATTATATATAACTAGCTGTACCCGCGACTTCGTCCGCGTAGAATAGTCTTTGGGTAGCATTTTTAAATATTTAGGCTAATTATTTTACAAAAACGACACGCCCGCACACCGTACAACGCCGCGCAAATCCACCTCCCCTCTCCTCCCCTCATTCGTAGTATCGTCGTCGGTACTGCCTATCGGCCTCCTTGGCTAAATGTAGACATATTTCTTGACGCATTGTCTGAGTCGGTTAATTTTTTCTCGGGCTGTGATAATTTAATTGTCCTCGGTGATTTTAACATAAATATCATGATGACAGCAAAACTAAAAATTTTAATACTTTACTGCAATGTCTAAATTTGAATCAACTGGTTACGTCACCAACACATTTCACTGTTAATTCTCAATCGCTCATTGATGTGGTGTGCACTGACTTGCATGCGAGACAAGTCATCGTCGAACCGGTGGCACTTCTTGGCCATTCATTTATCACATGCGGGTTTCACATAAAGAGAGAAAAGTTGGCACCTTATACTACCACATATAGACCTATTAAAGATATTTCTCTAGATTTATTTAATACTCATTTAAATCGAATTTGCTGGGATTCATTATACAAATTAGACGACATTAATCAAATGGTCGACCTCTTTAATAGCATTATTTTACATCTGTTTGATATCCATGCACCATATAAGACAATAACCAATAAAGATCACAGGTATCCATGGGTTACAGACAATATAAGGTTCATGATGCGTTTGCGTAACGAAGCTCTCACTTCATATAGACTAACTAAAGATAATAGTAAACTTATCTATTACAAAGACTTGAAATCTCTTGTAAGCAAATCGATGTTTTTTGAAAAGGTGGCTTATTATAATTATAATATTAATAACAAAATTTATAAACCCAAAACTTTATGGAAAAATTTAAAATCTACACTCATACATTCTTTTGAAAATAAAGAAATCCCCGCTCATTTTAACGACCCAAATGTAATAAACAGTCATTTCCAAGACGTTCCTGGAAAGTCAGACATACAAATATCACAGTTGACCTATTTTGAATTCAACCACTTTAATATCGATAACATATTATCAAATATACAATCACAGCTGACACTATATATAAAATTGTAAAAAGTCTTAAGTCTTACGCAGAGGGCTATGATCATATTACATTAAAAATGTTACTTCTCACTCTGCCAAGCTCTATTGAAATTATCACATCCTTAATTAACATCTCAATTAATACCTCTACTTTCCCTGATGCGTGGAAGATTGCAATTGTACGGCCTTTACCCAAAAACAACTGTCCAACAGTCCTGAAAGACCTACGGCCAATCAGTATCTTACCATGCATATCTAAGATTATGGAGAAGGTGGTTTGCCAGCAGCTAACTAGATTCCTAGAAATTAATAACATACTGCCAGAGCTACAGTCAGGTTTCAGACAAGGAAGAAGCACATCGACGGCCCTTATTGATGTCACTGATAATATTATTGCGTCACAAGATCAAGGCATGTGCTCTTTACTTGTGCTACTGGACTTTTCCCGTACTTTTACGCAATAAATATATCGCTACTGATTTCTACATTAAGCTATTACGGATTTGACTCATCAGCTATAAAGTGGTTTGACAGCTATTTAAGTAACCGTTGGCAACATGTCGAGTTAAAGCAAAGTTCTGGTGCTGTTTTAAATTCGTTTCCGACTGAAGTAAACAGAGGTGTCCCGCAAGGGTCCATTCTGGGACCAATTTTATTTATTCTCTACAGTGCCGATATTATTAATTGCATTAAACATTCTAAGTATCACATATATGCGGACGACATTCAATTGTAGATCGATTTTGCTCCAGAAAATATAGACACAGCCATACACAAACTTAAAGGTGACCTAGACAGGATAGTAAAATGGTCTACAAACAATTGTCTCTTACTTAACCCAATAAAAACAAAATACAGTTTTAGGCACTAAACACAAACGATCCCTGTTGCCACCTTCTATTGAGATAACCTTAATGGGTGAGAAAATTGAAAGGGTATATGTGGCGCGCAACTTGGGTCTGAAGTTTGATGTTAATCTGCGATTTGAAGAGCGTATCGCTGAGTCTGTAAGAAATTGCTTTTACATGTTAAAAACTTAATATAAGCTCAGACCGTACATAAGTGAAGAACTCCGTATACAATTAGTAGAATCACTAGTACTTTCAAAGCTTAATTACGCTGATACTGTATATGGCTCTCGTTTACTAGCTAGAACCTAACGTCTTGTACAGAGGGTGCAAAATGCATGTGCAAGATTTTGTTTCAACATTCCTACCAGAAGTCATGTGACACCCTTTCTAAACAAAATCTATACCCTTGAAATGAAATCGCGTCGTAAACTTCACCTTGCCTCTCTACTCTTTGGTGTCATTAATTTTAAAGAACCCATATATTTATACGACAAGCTCAATTGGATTTCTCAGAGGAGATCATGCTCTCTTAGGTATGTCTCCCAACAGCTTTCCACACCGCATCACCGTTCAGTCAACTTTGGTGGCTCTTTCCGCTACTCCGCTAGCAAGTGCTGGAACAACATTCCACCACCAATTAGAAACATAAAAACCTTAAGTTTATTTAAACACAAATTAAAACAGTACTTGGTAGCCGAGCAGCGGAAACATGGAGATATAAATAAAGATACAATACAATACAATGCAAAAACTCTTTATTGACACCAATATATAAACAAAATAAAAAAACAAAATTGGCATAACTTAAATTAGATGTACAATGGGCGGTCTTATCGCTAAGAGCGATCTTTTCCAGACAACCTTTGGATGGATCTGAAACCTATGATAAGCATGGACGGTGGCATGATATATATATATCAGGTAACATAAACTAGCATTACATATATTAACTTTATAATATTAACATAAATATATAATTATATATAATTATATTATATTAACATAACATTACTTAGATCTACAGATATTCAATACATACATTTTTTTTTTTTTTTTTTTTAGGTGTGAAAACACATATCAACAAGTGCTCTACATTTATTTATTCAAAATAAATATATAATAGTGATATAATTCATGCATTTTAACACATAAGTAGGAGCATACTTCACCTGCCATTCAGAATATATCCTCTAGAAGTACTCCAGAGATCAAAGTGATAACACTTCACTTCATCACAATTTCACTATGGAGTCTGCACTATCTTTTGGTGATCTTATGGCGGCGTTTAACAAGCGCATGGAAGTGTTTGAGGCTGATCTGCAGAAAGCCCAACCAGCCAGCAGCACTGCAACAACTTTGGCAGCGGACTTCGCAGAATTCAAAAAATTCACTGCAGAAGTTCTTCGTGGCTTTCAGCAACAACTGGAGATGTTGTCGCACGAAATGGACCACCTCCAGATGCAGAGTCGGCGGAAGATTTTACTGTTCCATGGAGTCAAGGAAGAGAAGCAGGAAGATACGGCTACACTGGTAGTTGGTGTGTGTAAAAGTAACTTGAAAATTACTGATTTTACAGCTGGCGAGATAAATCGTTGTCAAAGGCTGGGCCGTAGTACCTCCGATAGACCCAGGCCTATATTGGTCAAGCTCAGAGACTTCGAAGTGCGGAATAAGATGTGGTCCGCCAAATCATCCCTGAAAGGCACCAGCATCACTATTTCGGAGTTCTTGACCAGATCTAGGCACCAGGCGTTTATTGAAGCAAGGCAGCGCTTCGGAGTGTCCAAATGTTGGACCCGGGATGGCAACATCCATATCGTCGGTCCTGACGGTTTACATCATCGCATCTCCAGCATTTGTGAGTTGGACAATATCAAAGAGGCGGAGGCTCAAAATGTGCCCTTGTCATCAAAAGCTCCGGCTGCAACGACAAGTCGCACTGCATCGAGAACCCGGCGTACAGCAGCCAAAAAGTAATCAGTTTTTTTTGTAACTCTGCTCAGGTGTGACTTAATTTTTCTTTTTTTTTTTTTTTTTTTTTATACGTTATAGGCTAGCGTTTGACCACTATCTCACCTGTTGGTAAGTGATGATGCGGTCGAAGATGGTAAGCACGCTAGGCCTAGAATGGGAACTGGCTCTCAAGGATAGCTGCCGGAACACATTAGATGTTTGGTGACAGATTTTCTAACTTGAGGGTGGTAGCTGGCCAGGCGGACACTAGATAGTGTCCTACCACCATGCGGGGGTTTTGTTGGTTTCTTAACGATGTTTTTCCTTCACCGGAGGGCCACTGTGAGAAGCGCACATAAATTTTTCGATAGAAAAATCCATTGGTGCACGGCGGTTTGAACTCGGTACCACGGCATCAAAGCCGAACGTTCTCCCGATTACGCCACCGGGCCTTCTTGCTTAGACATGTAGGTAGTACGAAAGCTTTCGTAAGTTTTATTAGTGTGATGATAAACCCTTATTTAGGGTTTTTTTCTTTCTTTCTAAAAGTACCGTAAACAGCAAATATTTCAATCCACATTATTTTTTATTGCAGTTGTTGAATGTTGATCACAGATTACTATCATTACTTTACTCTATGACTACTAGTTAGTTAGTTTCTTAGTTTATGGCTTCTGTGGCTTGTTGTCTCTATGATTACTATTGTTGGTAGCTAGATATTTGACTTTGATAGTTAAATATTTGACATTAATGTCAGTTTCTTGTCTTTTATTTTTGTACGTTTCGCTCATTTACTGTATTTAGCCAGTACCCGTTTTATTATTTATTTTTTTCTCAATGTAATTGTGGAGTGTGAGTAACACGGAGGATAGACCGGTGGAGCCGTAGTGAATAAGTAGGTAATTTTGACACATTTAAAAGAAAAAAGTATTGCCTATAATTAATGTGGTTGGAATATTTTTAGTAAAACGAATTTAATTAATATTATCATGTAGATAGTTGCGAAAGCTTTAATAACTTACTCTTATTTACTTTTAAAATGTATTTTGTTTAATTTATTGTACCTTTATGTTCCAACCCACTTCAATTATTGTTATTGCAGACGTAGGTAGGTAAGCATCTCATATCAGTATTTTACTTCTCAATAAAATGATATTATGTTGTTAACTTAGTAAGGCGAGCTAAGAGGAGCATTTTATTTTATACTTTTCGCTTACAGGATACCTAATATGGTTGGAATAATTAAATATATAGTAACTAATAGATGTAATTGCTACCTCTTTCCAACAGTTGGCAGATGGAGTATGCTCTTAGTAATTATTTGGTTAGTTTATAGCTATCTAATATTATTTTTTAAGGTATATCGTAATATATCGTATTAGTATTTAATTTATATTTATATCTGTATAATTTATATTATATTTTAATGTTGCAACGACTTGATAATTCTGACATTGAATCGTTTCTTTCTTGTTCATCTGATGATGAGCTGAGCGATGATAGCTTTGCTAGCATCCTTACCTTGAGTGAAACGTTGTCAAATCAGTTTTTGGATGTACCTAAGAATTTTAATGTTGTCCATTTTAACGCCCAGAGTATTCCGGCACACTATCCTGATATGCTGGCGTCATTCTCTAACAGTAACATTCATGCTATTCTTGTGTCTGAATCTTGGCTTAAACCCTCTCTCCCTTCTACTGCTTACTCTCTTCCTGGCTTTTCCTTATTACGCAATGATAGAACCGGCAGTGCTGGTGGTGGCGTGGCAATTTATCTGCGCTCTCATCTGCCTTACTCGATCCTGAGTATGTCGCCTCAGCCCCCTCCAGTTAATGCCGGAGAACATCTACTCATTGAAGTTGTTTTGTCCCATACTAAGGTACTCCTTGGAGTTTACTATAGTCCTTCTCTTCGAGTGAATTATTTCCAATCTTTTGATAAGCTGTTAGAAGATTTTACTCCATCCTATCCTCATACCATAATTATGGGAGACTTCAACACGTGTATTTTTAAAAAAGATAGCCGCTCCACATCTCTAGATAACACGGTTAGCTCCTACAACATGCACATTTTACCACTCAATCCTACTCATCACTTTCCTCACTGTTCTCCTTGTCTTCTTGATCTTATCCTTGTTTCTTCTCCTCAACACGTCGCTAAGGATGGACAATGTACGGCTGAATCCTTCTCCTATCATGACCTTATTTTCTTGTCGTATAAGATCAGACCTCCTAAACTTAAGCCCAAAGTCATACTTCAGCGCAGTTGTGGTTCGATGGACATTGAAAAACTCCGTAAAGACGCTTTCAACATTGACTGGACCCCTGTGTTCAACGCTGATAATATTGATATCAAAGTATTTTTATTTAATTCCTTGCTTATTAGACTATATGATGATCATGCTCCGCTACGGCCTGTCAAAATTAAACAGCTTCCATCACCGTGGTTAACTGATGTCATTAGAGAGCTCATACACAAAAAGGCAGTTGCCAAGTCGAAATATAAGTCCAACACTAATAACCACAACAAAAATAAATACATGCTAGTTAGGAATCGCTGTTATAGAGAGTGTCGAGACGCACAACGCCGCCATATCCATAGTTCTGTTGAGAATGAGGACCCTGCCAAAGTTTGGAGATTTCTTCGGTCTTTGGGAGTTGGTAAACAACAACAAAATACTTCGCCTAATAATTTAGATATAAATGCCTTAAACCTACACTTTTCTTCGTCTTCAAAAATTGATGCGATTGACAAAATGTCTACGATTAATTATCTGTCATCACTTCCTACTCCTGATTACTCATCTTTCGTTCTAAATGAATTTACCGCATGTGATGTTAAAAAGAGCATCCTTTCCATATCCTCTAACGCCATAGGAGGGGACGGCATCAGCCGAAACATGATTGTTCCAATATTGGATGAAATATTACCTATTTTATGCCATATGTTGAACAGTTCTATTTCGGAGGGTGTCGTGCCTTCCTGCTGGAAGGAAGCCCATGTTATCCCTCTTCCCAAGAAATCCAACCCCAAATCTTTTTCGGAATATCGTCCCATTTCCATTCTCCCTCTGTTGTCCAAAGTCCTGGAACGGTTAGTTTACAACCAACTCAACATATTTCTCAACCGTAACAATCTCCTCAATCCTTTCCAGTCTGGTTTCCGTCCCGGCCATAGCACAGTATCTGCACTTGTGAAAGTCACAGATGACATAAGGCTGGGTATGGAAAACAGTAAACTCACCATCCTATCCTTGTTAGATTTCAGCAATGCTTTCAACACGGTTGACTTCGACATCCTCCTACCATTACTGTGCTCTCTTAACATATCTCCATCGGTAATTCAATGGTTTCGTAGCTACCTGTATGGGCGCCGGCAGCGTGTCCGCATTGAAGATTTATTTTCTTCTTGGTGTGACACGAGTGCTGGAGTCCCTCAGGGCGGCGTGCTTTCTCCTCTTCTGTTCGCTATCTTCATTAATTCTATATCTTCTTCTCTCTCTTCCTCGTATCACCTCTATGCAGACGACCTCCAAATTTACACTCAAGCATCCGTAGAATACTTAGATGAAGCGGTTAAAATGACCAACGATGACCTTTGCCTAATAGCAAATTGGAGCAAGTCATATGGGTTAACTGTTAATCCCACCAAAACGCAAGCGATCATTCTTGGTAGTTCTAGACTTATCTCAAAAGTGGACTTTACAAATCTTCCCCATGTAGTTTTTAACAGTGTTGATATTCCTTTTAGTAAGCAAGTCAGAAATCTTGGAGTCATATTTGATAGAAATTTTACCTGGGACCCACAGATACAGTCGGTAAGTCAAAAGTTATTCGCATCTGCAGCTTCACTCAGAAGATTGCGAAACTTTTTGCCAACTGCGACTAAAGCTGCGCTCGCTCAATCTCTTCTTCTTCCTATACTTGACTACGCTGACGCTAGCTATCTAGACCTTAGGCAAGACCAATTAAATAAGCTTGAGCGGCTGCAAAATTTTTGCATCCGTTTCATTTTCGGTCTCCGAAAATTTGACCATGTTTCTGAGTTCCGCTCAAAGCTCAAATGGCTGCCTATCCGCCTTTGCCGGAATGCTCATATCCTTTCTCTTCTTTATACCATCTTGTTTAATCCCTCCACTCCGTTATATTTAAAAGAACGCTTCGAGTTTTTCTCTTCCACAAATACCCTTTCTCTTAGGTCGTCCGAAAACTTGGTTCTGAGCACTCCAGCACACAGTACCAACTTTTATGATGCATCTTTCACTGTGCAAGCTGTACGCCTCTGGAACAATTTACCAGTGGATATAAGACGTGCTCAATCACTGTTCTGTTTCAAGGCTCAAGTGGAAAAGCATTACCTGTCAATTGATTAATATTAATTATGACATTTGTCTACATTCGCAACGTCTTATTTAGTTTAATTCTTGTATAATATGTATGGTTTATGCATGTATATGTATGTAGATATATAAAATGTATGTATTGAATATCTGTAGATCTAAGTAAGTGTATGTACTAAGTAAGATATGTCGTTTATATAACATAATAATCAGTAGCATCATAATAATTAGTATAGTAGTATGTATAAATATGACATTTTGTGCATTAAACTATTTCCCTTCTCTTGCCATAAACCATAGATTATATATAGATAGATTGCATTTGTATCCAGCATTAATATGTGTTTATTTTATTTTATTTTTATTTTATTTGTTTTTCTTTTTCTTTCTTTAGTAATTAGTTAGGAGGTTTGATGTTGTTTAAAACTGTATATATATTGTATGCATATATATTTTTTATTAACTAATATGTATTGTATATTTATTATATTACATTATATATAATATTTAATATATATATATATATTTTCGCGCTAGTCCAACGCCCGCAGGCTTAGCTAAAAACCAGCGTCTAGGTGTGCAACCCCAGACATATGTGCTGAGTTAAGCCTTTTTGGCACGTCACCTCATTTTTATCTGTTTTATGTTCTTGTTTTTTGTATGTTTACATTATTATAATATTTAGTGTTTTTGAATTTGTTATCATGTGAGTTTTTGTCAAATAAACGATTTTCTTCTTCTTCGTCTTCTTCTTCTTCATTCCCCTTGCCCCTCCCCCTTCCCCCTCACAAACTTTGAATGACATATTAATTTATATCGAATCAACAGCCTAATCAATAAGTTTCAAGCTTCTAGCTTTAAAAATGAAGATACTTCCATACAACTTTTCCTGCCTTTCAACCCCTCACAACCCTCTTTTCGCATTAAAAAGTAGCCTTTTGTCCGTTCTCAGGCTCTAGACTATTTGTGTACCAAATTTCATTTAAATCGGTTCAGTGGTTTTGGCGTGAAAGTGACACAGACAGACAGACAGACAGACAGACAGAGTTACTTTCGCATTTATAATATGATTATATATTATATAAGTTAGGAAAGTTAGGATTAGAGAATTTTCATGACGTCGTCTTCATCTTGAAACGTACTGTAACGACCATTAAAAAAATTGAACGCCCCACTATGGTCACTACGACTTTATTTAATATATGCTCCGACGCAGTTCTGATAAATTATTTTTGAAACTTTTGAACTGCCCATAAAAGCAATAATGTTATTTATTCTTCCACTTAATACGTCCTATTATAATAAAAATAATTAGTTTATTTTGACTTTCCCAGGGAGAACTTTGAAAAAATACAGATTTCCAAAAGTAAGTTAAAAAATATTTAATTAGATATTAGGAAAAAGGAATGGTATACAGTAATAACATAGATTACAAAGTACTATAAGTGTCCTATGATGATATTAAGCTATGCAATTCTAAAAAAGATGAAGTCGACATTACAAAAGTTTGTATCAAACTTAAAAAAGCATAGTTACTGAGATCACACTGAACTGCGTCAGGTAAACAAGCATTTTCCTCCCCTAGTAATTGAATAACGGCCCCCGCTGATTCGGCGATGCTGAGAAAAATAATTCTATTATCCACCTCCTTTCTTTTGCTCTCACTTAGCATGCAATATTTTTGATAGGCGCTACCTGATGTAAGAGAATAAAGTACCTATATACTGTTAACGGATTCGTGGCTAATTTCGATATACTCTACTCGCTAAAGACATAAGAGTGCTTACTTTTCTGTTTTTTGGATTTGTATGATATTAGAAAACATTGTTATCATAACCGTTGCGTAGACTGGTTCTAGAGCGGAGAGCGCGAATCGCCATACTTACCGCAGGACGCTCTGTGATCGGTGGGCAGTGGTGAAAATGATGAATACAAATTAATTCCGTCGTGGGTAAAAAGTATTGCACAAAAACATCTTTATACGATGGCTGACTATCCCTTGGCGTATTTAGGAATACACAAAATACAATTTAATTCACTGATAGATAAATATATTATTTTAAGCTGTCTCATATGGGATGATACTGTAAATGAGCAACTAATCGAACAATTTGCAAAGTTTTAAATAACTTTTTTCAGAAAACCTGATGCTGACACCGGCAAGACCTACCACGGCCATTTCTCACGCAAGTTTTGTAACCATATTGGTTTATAGTTCGTAGGAACCTGTGATCTAACTCAGTTCGTTAAAACATTCAAAGGGATTCTACGAGTCACAAGTATAAAGGCTGACAAATCAAATACTGCATACACGGAATGCATGGACTTTTGAACCTTGTATTGAGTGAGGTTGTTCCTAATAAAATAAATTATCAGCACTGTAATAGATTATCTTGATATCAAGTTAATTTGGAAGAAGAATAGCAAATTTGAAATCTTTTGGCTTAGGTCAATTGGTTCAGTTGCACCTTGCTTCACTATTATATCTAAGGTATTCCTCTATGAACTGAAGTACCAGTGGGCCGGACATATCAACCGAAGCACCGTCAACCTTTGGGGAAAACGAGTTCTTGAGTGGAGACCGCATATCGGCAACCGTAGCGTAGGACGCCCTTAGAATAGAGTCTTTACGGATCGATGATCTTTTCAAGGTGGCTAGCTAGCAGGAGCCGGATGAGAATTGCCGAGGATCTTGCTTAGTGGCGTGCAGTTGAAGAGGCCTATTTCCAGCAGAAAATAACAAAAGCCGATGATGAAGGTATTCCTCATCCGTGTGCGTTCGCCCAGCAAAAAGTATCGCCTTTTCAAGAATTGAATGATGCAGATAATTAGTGCCTTATATCGTGTAAATGTAAATTGAAAATGCGGGCACAAATATGCACAAATTTACTGTATCTGTATACAAAAAATCATAACTGTGCGTTCAGCCGTTTCCGATATATAGCAATCGCCAAAACGTTCGCCCAGCAAAAAACGAAATATCTCTGAAATCTTTAGAGGCACAAATTTGGCCATCACGGCACATCTTTTTGCATATTTAATATACAGCTAGACTCATCAATTATAAAAAAAATTGCTGGGCGAACGTTCGTGCAGCAGAATCCGTTTTTCTTAAATAACTCCGAAGCCGTTGGAGGCACAAATTTAAAATTTCGGACACATTTACACGATATAAAGCACTAATTATCTGCATCATTCAATTCTCGAAAAGGCGGTACTTTTTGCTGGGCGAAAGCACACTCCTCGTCCAACCAATGACGTTCAATCTTCGGCCGTGGATTTTCCTACAAGATAAGGTTTCTCTTCCAAGATAAGTATAAACACAACCTATATACCATGATATTACATAGACGGGGATTCATCCTCTGCCTACACAAAAATCTTACATAATTACGTTATCCTCAGGTGTATTCCCTTATTGTCTGACTCGCTAAAAACACGAGTAAGTGCCGTCCCGGTAGATCTATACCGTTATTCCACTCCGGTTTACTGACAGTTACTTTCCTTTATGATCCCTCCCTCCTTAACCGTTAATTAAGAACATTAATCCGAAGGCACGACCACCTTGTTTTCCCTAATTGGTCGCAATTTTATTTCAACATGAAGCTAGCGTCAGGTTCCATAATTAAATTTATATATCATGAGTGCTCTCTACGCCCTGAAATGAGAAATTCTTTACGTAACACAGGAAGAAATTTTTATTTGTGTAAATTTATTACGTTGGCAACTAGCTCGCACTCTAAGTACATTCTCCAGAAAATATGATTTGGATTTTTTTCTTTGTGGCGTATCACATTGTTTATTATTGTAATTGAACTAATTACGTTGGTTCTACTGCATTCTGGATAGTTGCACAGAATACAGAATAGTACAAATAATGACAGTTGTAGGAAAACGTATAAGTTTTGCGTAACTTAAAATAAAACTGGCCAAGTGCGAGTCAGCATCGCGTCTCTTATCGCACACTTAGGGAGGGTTCCGTACAATACGAAACATAACAGAGTTTCAAGCTCATATATTTGATTAATTGACATTACCAAGAATATTTGGTTTGGTCGCGATCTAGAAAGACGGGGCTCGTTTACTAGCGCCATCTATGTCATTTTGCCGAAACTAATTAGATAGATGGCGTTTAAAAACACGTTCTTTGTATGGGGACCCCCTTTAATTTTTAACTTTATTTTGTTTTTAGTATTTGTTGTTCTAGCGGCAACAGAAATACACCATCTGTGAAAATTTCAACTGTCTAACTATCACGGTTAATGAGCTATAGCCTGGTGACAGACGGACAGACAGACAGACAGACAGACAGACAGACAGACAGACAGCCAGACAGACGGACAGCGGAGTCTTAGTAATAGGGTCCCGTTTTACCCTTTGGGTACGGAACTCTAAAAACAACATGTTATAACCAAAATATTATGTTTATTGCTTTTCAAAATACTCTCCATTTTGAACATATTTTCATGCGATCGAACCATTTTTTAAAACAGGAGAACCACAGATCTGAAGGCATGTTTTCTACGTGCTGATTGAACGTTATCACTGCCTCTTCGGAGTTGGTAAAAGTGAAACCTCTCATCAAATCTTTGATTTTGCGGAAAATACAGAAATCACAGGGTGCTAGGTCGGGGCTATGCGCAGGATGGGTGACGAGTTGTACTTTTTCGGAAGCTAAAAATGATTTTGTTTTGTTGGCCGTGTATGAAGAAGAGTTGTCATGATATCGGAGAACGCGGCTTTTTGGTCGTCTTTCGCGAACTTTTTCTACCACCCTGGGTAAACAAATGATAAAACACCACTCGGCATTAACACTCTTTTGGTCTTCAAGTGGAATTGTACAGATGGGACCCGTAGCTGAGAAAAAAAACGCGATCATTTTTTTTCCAATTTTCTCGCCTGCCTCTTTTTTGTTGGTCTGTTCTCATTTTCAAACACCCATTCACAAGATTGCTTTTTTTGGGTTCAAAACAATAAATCCACGTTTCGTCTCCAGTGACAATGTCATAAACAGCATTAGAATGTCCGCGGTCGTACTTCAGTAGCATCTGTGAATACCAATCCACGCGAGCCCGCTTCTGCTCTGCTGTCAGTTCATGAGGGATCCAACGACAACAAAGTTTCCGAACTTTCAATTCTTCGTGTAAAATTTTCTGAATTTACATACCAATTCCCAATAGTCCTCGAATTGTCTCATAGGCAATCCGCGGGTTTTCTTCAATTAGCCGCTTAATAGTAGCCACATTATTTTCGTTGACGGCAGTTGAAGGCCGCCCTTTACGAAATTCGTCATGTAAAGAAACTCAACCTCTCTCAAATTCAGCAAACCATCGCCTCACGGTGCTCAAACCAGGTGCTTCTCTCCCAAAAGCATTTTGAAGACGAGCGGCACAGTCTTGCGGAGAGAGAGAACTTTTAAAATCATAAAATATCATCGCTCTAAAAGCTTTTCGCCTTAATTAAATTTTCGTTGCGTACGTAGAACTTTGATGTGTCATAAAAATCAATTGACAAATTATTTCCCGCCAATTGTTTTTTTTATTACTAAGAAGGTTGCAACGTTTAAAAAAATATAACATTTTAAATTCAAATAGTTCCAATTAGCTAGAAGTGCAAAACTTTTGGTGTGCCCCATGTAATAAGTGTAACTATGTATCAGTTGTTATAACATCCGCTTTTTTGCATCAAGGGTTTTCATTGTTAGATGTATTGGACTTTAAGCAATGAAATTATTCCAAAAGTAGCTAAGCTTGTGATTTAAGTTATTGTTCATGGTTAAACCACTGTGTGAATTTTATGAGATACTTAATTTTAATTTATTTAGTTTAGTAACATCAAATACTACAATTTAATATCTACAATTTGCAATGAGCACCAGCAAGTTTAATGTAAGTTAACCGTAAATATTCTGATGGTTTCATTTAATAATATTTTATTTATAATATTAAATAAAAATCACTTTATGGACAAAGCTGGTCTATTATATATAAAATACTTAAATTCAAACAAAATAAAATCGAAAACAGAATTTTTAAAACTGAAAACGGAAGAGGACCCAACAATGACAATCTAAAAAGATTTTTAAAGAAAATGAAATAAATTACGAAATACCCATTGTTGATTCATATCAACTTCAGTCTTTTCTGCACACTCCATGTCAATAAAATTATACCTTTATGGGGAAAATGGAAACAGTCTCAATAATAAGTAGGAATTTCTTTCAGTATGTTCAAGTAGACGTGAATGTTCACGGAACAAACTTGACGAAATCGGAAAGTTGCCTACTTATGTAATTGTACCGACAGACGCATTTTTTACAATTATATAAACACGATGTTTGATTAGTATTAGAGAGATTGGCTAAGTACACAAATCGCGTGAAGCCCTAATAAAACTAAAATAGTGTATTTCAAATTGTATGGAAGAAAACTTAAACAAACAATTTTATAGATGTTTACTTGCTCTTTTCAAATCTCAATTTGGCCACCTCATCTTTGGAAACATCTTTGCTAGCACGCCTAGCACGGCTAGCAAGATCGGATTTTGGCAGAATTGTGATAACAAGCCACAAAAACCATAAAATAAGAAACTAAAGGCACGACCACACCGCGGCGTCCTGCGTCCGAGTGCGCGTTCGCGATCCGATTTTCAATCGCTTTCTGACCGCCGTAGATCGCGTTTGGTGTGAACCAGTCGATACAAATACTACTGCACTATCTGATCGTCGCCTAGATCGCACACGCTGGACGCTGCGGTGTGGCCGTACCCTAACTAATTTTCTATATGTAAATTGTTATTAAATAATCAGATAACCTATTACTATCAAAGAACCTATTATTTGAACACCACATATATGGATGTACTACTTGACAACAAATTTATAAAATAGCTAGCTACTACCCGCGACTTCGTTCACGTACACCAAGAATTTAGTAGCCGATATTCATCCTCTTGCTATAAAGCATCTCCTTGTTAAATTTCAGTAAGATCGGATAGTCCGTTTATGGATTAGGTAACAAACAGACAGAGTGATAGAGTGACAGGGTTACAAACGTTTTTAACCGACTTCACAAAAAAGGAGGAGGTTCTCAATTCGTCTGTATGTTTTTTTTTTTTATAATATTAGTATGATATATAGATTTGTATGGTTTCGTACATAAAATGGAAAAATAATCCCCTTTACTGTTGTCCACTTGTATGTTAGTCAAGATTTTTTTTTCCGACACAATTGCTGACGGTACAAATTCATGAGTGGTTCGCAAATAAGCGAACTTTTTCGGCAATGACCTCAGAACGAGACGAAAGTTTGCCTCATAAAAGAACGATCTTAGTAAAATATTGGAACTGGAGAGCTTTAGTAGTTATTCGCAATCTTAGAAAAGTGAGGGTTCCTCTTGAAATGGCATTTATGAACGTCATTTGACCTGGGAAGTAATAAAAGTGGTTTGTATTATTACATGTAATATGGATATTTTTATGAACATTATTACTTCCTCGCTTAGCCTTAATATACATTATACACTAACGCTGAGCCAGGAAGCGGTCTGCAGAGCGGCGCGCGAGTAAATAATCAACCAAGTATCAATCAATCACTTAATTTTCCTAGCCTTGCTCAGGGCAGGTTTGGTGATTGGTTTGGGTCCATATTTGAATATTGAAAATTAAAATACCTTCGAATAAAATATCGCTGTTTTTTTACAAGCTTTTATTTTTATTTTTTATTTCATATAATTTAGTAATCATACAGCGATTTAAACAACTTAATATTAGGTGTACAACTTATGAACTATGGCCAAAATTGATAACATTAGATAAAATAAAATAAAGGTACGGCCAAACCGCGGTGTCCTGCGATCTGCGGGCGCGATCTAAGTACTTTTCAGGAGTAACGGATAAAATCGGATAAAATCGGATATCTCTTACGACGGCAATATAACATTAAGACATTTTTCCGTCCACCAGGCCAGATCAGATGGATGTTACGTTCACTTAAAGACAGGGATCACTGGAACGTACCAGGCGTATACAGAATACCTTGCGACTGTGGCAAGAGCTACGTGGGAGAGACTCGACGCAATATCACGGCTAGATTGACGAGCACATCAGGAGCTTTAAGAACGTGGACATCAATAGGTCGGCATTAGCGGAACATGCACAACTCTCGGATACCAACCACTGCATCCGGTTCGACAAGGCCTCCGTACTAGCAAGAGAAAAGTTCTTCATACCTCGTAAAGTACGTGAAGCCATCGAGATCACCCGTTATCCGAATTTTAACAGAGACCGTGGTTGGTGCTTACCTACGACATGGATACCAATTCTTAATGCTTCCTCGAAGAAGAAAGTGCTCACCAGTCTAGAACGTGACACAGTATATGTAACAATACTGTCGGCGATAGTGACGATGAAGACCTGTCTAGCATCGGACCAGCTCATTCTCCCGCTATCATCGAGCCGCGCCGCTCGTCGAGCCCCCCTCCCCCGACGAGCCGCGCGCGGCGAGCGGCGGCCCGCAGTGCTCGTCGCGATCTCACAGCGTAAACTCCCGAGGAAGTGCATCGGACATGCACGAAACCTAGGTCGAGACATTCGACATCAAATCTTAGTGAGTATAATAGTCGGTATTTTATAATCATGATTCAAACTCACTATAACTATAAATCTAAGTACTTTTCAATTGTTTTCTGATCGCGTTTGGTGTGAACCCGTCGGTACAAATACTACTGCGCTATCTGATCGCCGCCTAGATCGCGCACGCAGGACGCCGCGGTTTGTCCGTATCCTTAGTGTTCTAAAAATTTCGAAAATTAAAGTATCGAAATATTGAAAACTAAAGTAACGAATATTTATATTATCGATTGGTAATACTACGTCCGATCAATCTAAAATCTAATTATCTACAAAACATAACATCGAAAGTCCTAAATATCGAAGTAAGTACTGAGTATCGAATGTCCTAAATATCGATATTTATTTATTTACCCGTAGGTATTTTAAGTTTTGCGTTCAAATATCCGTATGTTCTCGCTAGTTCGATTCATTAGTTCGATTGAGGCCATGACATTTGCGAATATTTTGATTTTGGAAAGAAATTTGCAGGTAGGCTGACCCGCCGTCGGGACATGGTCCGGGCTCGAGTTCCATGGTTAGGTATGGGTTGACCCTTACATTATCAAGAAGATAAAACTCAAGTTACTTGTACTTTTATTTTTTCTGTGCTCAAGTGTAACATATTTGGACACTATGCATTTGCGAGCACTGTGAAACCTCGTCTCTATTGAGGTCTCAGATGGCTCGAAGAGCTTTGTTTGTAAATACGTTGGCTAGTCTTGTATTTAATTTTTTTTAAATATATAATAATAAATCCAATTAAATCATTATAATTAAAAAAAGGATGAAAAGGAATTTTATCTACATTTCTGTTTAACCCTGATGGATTATTTGATCCTGTTTGATGTAAAATAGTAAGTGAATTATAGTTATTATTAAAATAAATAAATGGAAGTAAAAAATGAAAGGTATAAAATAGAGTAAATGTAGCATTATCTACTGCAAATCCCCCTCAAATTCAATTAACTAATATAGTTCCTAAATAAGGAATGGCCGATAAAAGATTAGTAATTACTGTTGCCCCTCAGAATGATATTTGTCCTCTAGGTAATACCATATTATTATCGTTTACTATATTATTATCTTTTTTATTATATATACATAACCTATAAATGCTGTTGCTATAAGTAAAAATAAAATCACAGCTCCCACCATTCATGTGTATTTTAAATTAAAGATATCACACGTAAGTGTTACGTTTACAATTTACGTTACTGATAAAGAAAATATATCATTCAACATTTTATTCTATCTTGTTACGTCTCGCATTGGATCCCTTCTGCACAATTATTAATCCAGGGTAGGGAATCGTAAATCTGAATGATCAGTTTTACGTCTTCTCGGCAACGTTTTATGATGTGGGAATCCAACAGCTTAATACAACGCTGTATTTATAGCCCAGAGACTTTTATTATTAATCGGAATAAGAGTGGAAATGGTGATCCAATAAAATAATAAAACTTAATGAAAAATAATGTATTCTTTTTTAACACTTCTTCATAATCTTTACTGCGGGGTGCTTCTACTTTACGGATTTTTGCTGATTAAATAAATTGCGCGCATGCATATTTTTTATCATAAACAATTATATGTAAACTATTGTGGGTAGATATGTCCAGTGAAATTACAGGGCATGTGAGACTCGACATCTTTATGTCTCAAGGTGACAGGCACAGTGCAGTGACATGCAAAATTCTGGCAGCCCCGAATTTTGCATGCCGCTGTATCTGTTATATGTAGATATCATCGCTTACGATAAGGCGAGCGTCGTGCTTGTGCTGATACCTTTTACCATAAAAACAAAGAGATGAATGATTAGAAATTAACAAAATTCTAAAACAAAAACATATCTGATACTATAAGAATCTTTATTCTGACATACTGACTGATTGACTGATAGACAACGCACAGCCTAAACCGCTGGTTATAGAGACTTGAAATTTGGAGGGTATATTTGTCTTAGTACGTAAAGGTGTACTAAGAAAGGATTTTCCAAAATTCACCCCTTGAGGGGATTAAATGGGGGTTCAAAGTTTGCATGGAGAAACAAGATTAGATAGTCATTTCGATTCGAAACTTCACACAAGTGCTTCAGTAAAAAAATAAGTAAATACGTGTTTCAGGCTTTTTCATAATTCCACCCCTAAAAAGGTGAAATGGGGTAACAAAGTCTGAAAACCAATATTGTTTCGGGTTGCGCTGAAATTTGGCATGCAGATAGTTATCACGACGTTAGTTCTCTTTGAAAAATGATTTTCTAATATTCACCCCTTAAGGGGACGAAATCAATATTGTTTCGGTTTGCGCTGAAATTTGGCATGCAGATAGTTATTTTGACATAGGTATCCGCTAAAAAAGGATTTTCCAAAATTCACTCTTTAAGGGGATGAAGCGGGGGTTCAAAGTTTGGGTAGTCATTTTATTCGAAATTTCACACAAGTACTTCTGTAAATAAATAAGTAAATACGAGTTTCAGGCTTTTCAAAATGCCACCCTAAGAACCCTCTTAGGGTGGCATTTTGATACCCTTTGATACCCCACTTCACACCCGTGAAGTGGGGTATCAAAGTCTGAAAATCAATATTGTTTCGGATTGCGCTGAAATTTAGAATGCAGATAGTTGTTATGACGTCTAGGCACGGACGTACCACCCAGTGGACACCTATTGTTGTATCACCCCCGCGCGAAACACATAGGCGCAATGGGGTATTTATAATATCATCCTTGAGCGGCTACTTCAGTTCGGACCAAATACCAGACCCGTACACACGCACTATTTTAATTGTTCAAAAAAAAAAAACCGTTAAAAATGCCGAATTACGCTATAAAGTGGTGTAGGAAATCCAGTAAATCATGAAATTTTACAAAGGACAACGGTTCTTTTCACCGATAAGTAAAATTCAATTCATTATTAACAATTTGTAAATAAAATTCATAGTTCAACATATACTGGTCACAGATGCCCTGTGTATCATTACTCGCTCCGCCCTTGTACGCAGCGGTACTTGTGCACTTTTAGTGATGTTTTTCTGTTGTTTTGTGAAAGTTATCGACAATGATTACTGATAGATCATGAAAATGCTCAATTCAACTATGTTATATGTATATATATATATATATTGTTAATCCAAATTATCCTACTCATGTACTTAATAAACGCGAAAGCTGGAATGTTTGTTTGTTTTGCTATTCAATCACGCCAGATAAGTACATAAATAAAGGTCAAGTAGATAAATACATTTTACGTTACTTGATACGTGTTACTGATGCGTGTGAATAACCAATTTAGTGGTAAGAAACAAGTTAGAATTTAGTGTGTAAGCAAGCAAACGAACATTTTTAGAGTTCCGTACCTCAAAAGGAAAAAAGGAACCCTTATAAGATCACTTTGTTGTCCGTCTGTCTGTCTATCTGTCCTTCCGTCTGTCCGTCTCTATAATTATACCTTTACACTTCTACACACTTCTCACACACGCTATATTTCATATGACTGATGAAACTATCGATAATGACGAGGTAGTGTCACGTTGTCCCAGCACTAAGCATGATTTATTGCTATGAGTCAAATTGAAGTTGTCCAATCACAGTGCTGTATTACCTATACCCCCCCCCCCCCCCCCCCCGCAAAATATTTCGCTAGCGAATTAGTTCATAGTTTTTCTCATGCGGAGTCCACTGGGTTGTACGTCCGTGCGTCTAGGTATCTGCTTAGAAATAATTTTCTAAAAATTTGATGGATTTTACTTATTTGTTTTAAATAAAAAAATATTAAATTAAATTTATTTATTTATTTATATGATGTGTTCATCATTTAATTTTTTAATTTATTTTGATAAATTATTTAATATTACTTATTATTTTATTTGTATATATAAACTTACAGATTTACTTAAGTACTTCTGTAAATAAATAAATAACTATGTGATGCAGGATTTTTGCAAGGGGTTGGTAAAAAAGTCTGAAAATCAATATGGTTTTTCGGGTCTCATAAATATGAATCCCTATTTCCCTTAGTCACGCAATAACATAAAAACGGGTAAACCGATTTGGCTTTTACTTCTTTGATGTATTTTATGATAGAAAGGTTTTTACAAAATAAAAGTTATAAGTAAATATAAGAAGTATTTAACGCGGGCGAAGCCGCGGGGCACTTCTAGTACTAGTATAATATTATAAATGTGAAACTTTGTATGCCGTTTTTATACACAAAATGCAAGGCTGAATAAATCTGGATGAAATTTGATAGACTTAAAACCTGAGAGCTTTTTTGTTCCATGCCTATAGGCTAGCATTTGGCCACTATTTGACCGTTGATAAGTGATTATGCGGTCGAGGATAGCATATCAGAGCATACTAGGCTAAAATGGAAACTGGCTCTCAAAGACAGCTTTCAGAAACCATTCGATGATATAGCCTGAATTAACACATAGGATATTTATATCTCGTTATAATTATGATACTTAACTTATTAACACAGGCAAAGCTGCGGGGCACGGCTATTATATAAAATATTTTTTTTATAAAACATAATTTCAGTATATTAACAAAATAATGTAACCGAATTAAATGTATATTATAACGGTATATTATAACGGGTATATACTATAACGGTAATAAAATTTGGGGCATAATAAATGCAAACCTTTGAGCGTAACCAAGAAGTATTTTGAAAAACTAGCAAATTAACTCAACGACAAAGTTCCATCGAACCACCTTCAATCAATTACGAAAGAAACATGTCCGTACAACAAATAGCACGTCTTCTCCATACGCCCATCCCACACAATAGCATGGCCACATGACACGTTATAAATTGTCTATCCATAATCCCACGGTTGTGGACATGAAAACATTAAAATGACAAATTATCCATTGCCGTGATTCCATTTTTCACGACGAAGGAGGTACGCGGTACCCTGCCTACAAGATGAAGGTGTATTAATTCGTGCAATTGGATTTTTCGTTTCGTTGCCTATTTAAGAATAAGCAGTAGTAAACATAGGGTGTTTTTGCTTCGAACTTATTAGTAGCATCCTCACTATCCTGAATAAAAAATTAAATAGATTTGCAAATCGAAACAATAATATTATTTGCCATTATTAATGTAACATAATTATAATGCAAGTAATTATCCATGACTATGTACCACTGTCAATCACATCCGCATGGAACTGAACGACGAATTCATCCGCGACCGTGGATGGAGTATTAAATGATCTGGCATTTAAATAACAATAATAATATGAGAGGGATAAAACTATACAATCACTAGTATGAGAGAGCGAGATGAACAACAATTTTTTCTTCTTATCTGCATATGCAATTTTACAAATTGGCTCCAGCACTGGCTCCCAGTTTTAGTGCACCCTTTGGCTTTCACCCGCTGTCATGTATGACCCGACCAAATTACGTTGTTCATTTTATCTTATAGCTGACATATGTATCACGTGTTCATCATTTTAGTCGGGTTATATCTCTATAGCTATTTCATTCGCATACGCTAATTTTCTCTCTGTTTAATTTTCCCTCTATGTCCGCGACGGACGCAAGCGCTATATACGTGCACAGATGGTTCACGTCGCACTGTATTGGGATAAGGGCGCATGCAGTGCATTGATTCGCAAAAAGTCGACAATCTAGAGTTTTTAATGCCACAGTGTCTGTCACAGGCGTCGCTACAAAAGTGGCTTGCGTTTTTTCTATGTTTAATATAATTGTATAAACCTTTATCACTGTATTCCACTACCTACAATCATCGGGTTACAGGACGTGAAAAACGCTCGAATATTTCCGATATTTTATCTGATTGGAGGACGGCTGATTTTCAGTTCAAAGTCTTTGGTGCAAAAAAGCGGTTATTTCTAGATTTAACTCAAGCATCGTAATCCTAACTATATATTAATATTATAAATGCGAAAGTAACTCTGTCTGTCTGTCTGTGTCACTTTCACGCCAAAACCACTGAACCGATTTAAATGAAATTTTGTACACAAATAGTCTAGAGCCTGAGAAAGGACATAGGCTACTTTTTAATTTAAAAAGGGTTGCAAGGGGCTGAAAAAGGGGATGAAAATTTGTATGGAAGTATAGTCATTTTTAGAGCTAGAAGCTTGAAACTTATTTTTTAACCGACTTCATAAAAAAGGAGGAGGTTCTCAATTCGTCTGTATGTTTTTTTTTTTTTTTTGTGTGTATGTTACTCCGTCAATTGTGAACGGATTCAAATGATTCTTTTTTTAATAGTTAGGATACGTTTCCGAGGTGGTCCCATTTTAATTTTATCGAGATCTGATAAGTATCGCCAGAGATATGGAGATAAATACCTCAAACATAGGAGAATGTACTGGTTTTAGTAGAAGAGTCCCAAGAAAATTATAAACAATGGAGGTTGCTATTGCATATACTTTTGAAGACTAAAAATATGACCTTGAATAATGTTTTTACATCTTTCTTCTCGTTTATTTTGGTTTTTGACAGATATTCTTACGGTAACTGTGAGCGAGATAGAAATAAAGGTGGGGATAATTAATATTTTTTATTTGTTTTTATATCTCATAGGCTAGCATTTGACCACTATCTCACCTGTTGCAAAGTGATGATACGGTCGAAGATAGAGAAGTGGACTAGAATGGGAACTGGCTCTCAAGGATAGCTGCCTGAACACATTAGATGTTTGGCGACAGATTTTCTAACTTGAGGGTGGTAGCTGGCCAGGCGGACACTAGATATGTTCTACCACCATGCGGGGGTTGTTGGTTTCTTAACGATGTTTTCCTTTACCAGAGGGCAACTGTGAGAAGCGCACATATATTTTTCGATCGAAAAATTCATTGGTGCACGGCGGTTTGAACTCGGTACCACGGCATCAAAGCCGACTGTTCTCCCAATTACGCCACCGGGCCCTCAATAAATAATTATATATTAATAATTATAATAAATAATTATATATAAATATAAATAATTTGTCTTCACAGGAATGTTCTACTGGGCAAAGTCTTGTTAGGGTCTTGTTAATTTCGTCGTATCGATGTATCGAACCGTGGCTTAATTGGCAGATCACCTGGACGTGTAATCCGGGGGGTGCGGGTTCGAGTCCCGTCGGTACGATGAAATTTTGGATTGTGTTTAACAATTTACAAAAATATAAAGTGTGAGACACTTCAAAGAAACATAATATTTGATTTACGCAGTGCAACATCTCTCGTCGGATTTGAAAACTGTAATGATTTCTTCCGAATGATTAACTTACGTAATAAGTAGTCATAGATGGCGCCACCAATGCATAATTGGGTTAACAAATGCAATCCACTAATTTCGTCGTATCGATGTATCGAACCGTGGCTTAATTGGCAGAGCACCTGGACGTGTAATCCGGGGGGTGCGGGTTCGAGTCCCGTCGGTACGATGAAATTTTGGATTGTGTTTAACAATTTACAAAAATATAAAGTGTGAGACACTTCAAAGAAACATAATGTCTTGTTAGGGTGCAAACTTTTTTAAACATACCTAAGATTTTTTGACATGACATGACGTTTGCCGAAGATGGCGGCCATTTCAGTCCCGCGACACTGCATACATTACAGAATTATGAACGTACTTTGTACCAACCAACACTGCAAAAAAAAATTTATAAGCATAATACCACAGATTATATAATAGTTACTACGTAAATAATACTTTCCGTTGTTAGATTGGCTATACAGTGCTTTCATAATTCGGGTTTCAACAATATAGGGAAGTTCCTCTTATAACGTAGTAGAGTGATTCAGTACTCTGTTGGCCATATGGCGGCAAGTAATGTTAATAATCGCAAATAATACTTTTTTATATTCATTTTGGAATACAACTAGTCCGTGTTATAAAAGTATTTGGAATTATTGTAATAAAATAGACAATTAATTATCGTGTGTGTCAGATGCTTTAATTGCACAGGGCCATTTTGGACATAGTCCTTTGATACCTTGATGACATAATTATTACTAGTGAATATTATCACTTTAGCAAGGCATTTAAAGTCAATTTTTTTAGGGTTCCGAACCCAAGGGGTACCAAATTAACACTTTCTGAGACTTTGTTGTCCGTTCGTCCGTCCGTCCGTGTGTCTATACATATGTGCGCACTTTACAGATCTGTATCTTCTTAACCCTTATAGGTGCATACTTTCTACATCGCATACATTCGCATACTTTCATCTTATTTGTAAAATAATCAGACTAAATCATTAAAAATGCTACCCAAAGATACTATTCCACGCGGACGAAGTCGCGGGTACAGCTAGTTATCTATAATGCATTGGTTTGAATGACCCTGTACCAACAGGTACATTAATGTAATGCGCTTATATGTACGTTCGCAAACACTGTGAGAACTCATTATTAATTATATTACGTATTATCATTATTTTTAATTATTATTTACTTATTATATTTTACTAATTACTAATGATTAGTATTAAGTACAAACTTGCGACATCGATATGCTGGACTTTCCATCTACCAGTACGAAGCGTTTTGCTTCCACATCTAATACTATAAGAATATTTGTCCTGAAATACTGACTAACTGACTGACTGACAGATAACGCACAGCCTAAACCGCTGGTCGTAGAGACTTGAAATTTGGAGGGTATATTTATCTTAGTACGTAAGGGTGTATTAAGAATGGATTTTCCAAAATTCATCCTTTAAGGGGATGAAACGGGGGTTCAAAGTTAGTATGTAGAAACGAGATTAGATAGTCTTTTAATTCAACATTTCAAACAAGTACATATGTAAATAAATAAGTAAATACGAGATTCAGGCTTTTTTAAAATGCCACCCTAAGTGGGTGAAGTGGGGTAACAAGGTCTGAAAATCAATATTGTTTCGGATTGCGCTGAAATTTAGAATGCAGATCGTTGTTATGACGTTAGTATATGTTAAGAAAGGATTTTCCAAAATTCACCCCTGAGGGGGATGAAACGGGGGTTTAAAGTTTGTATGGAGAAACAAGATAAGATAGTCTTTTCTATTCGAAGCTTCGAACAAGTACTTCAGTAAATAATTAAGTAAATACGTGTTTCAGGCTTTTTCAAAATACCACACCTAAAAGGGTGAAGTGGGGTAACAAAGTCTGAAATCAATATTGTTTCGGATTGCGCTGAAATTTGGAATGCAGATCGTTATTTTGACGTAGGTATCCGCTAAGAAAGGATTTTTTAAAATTCGCTCTTTAAGGGTACACACACAAGTACATATGTAAATAAATAAGTAAATAAAAGTTTCAGGCTTTTTCAGTATGCCACCCTAAGAGGGTGAAGTGAACCAAGTGTGAAAATCAATATTGTTTCGGATTGCGCTGAAATGTAGAATGCAGATAGTTGTTATGATGTAGGTATCCGCTTAGATTTTGTGAAAATTCCTCTCGGATATTACTTATTGTTTTTAATTATATATAAACTTATAGATTTACTCAAGTACTTCTGTAAATAAATAAGTAAATAAATTTTGCAGGATTTTTGCAAGGGGTTGGTAAAAAAGTCTAAAAATCAATATGGATTTTCTGGTTTTATAAATTATATATGAATCCCTATTTCCCTTAGTCACACAATAACTTGAAAACGGCTGAGCCGATTTGGTTTTTACTTCTTTGATGTCTTTTATGATAGAAAGGTTTTTTCAAATAAAAGTTAAAGAAGTTTTTAACGCGGGCGAAGCCGCGGGGCACTTCTAGTTCATCTTATATATAAAAATCAATTGCTGTTCGTTAGTCTCACTAAAACTCGAGAGCAGCTCGGCCAATTCAGCTGATTTTGGTTTTAAAATGTTTTTCGTAGTTCAGGGAAGGTTAAAAAGGTGAGAAAATTTGAAAAAAATGCGAGGAAGATAGTAAAAACAACCATTTCATTTTCCCCATATAAACTGTGCTAACTA
The DNA here is from genome assembly GCA_954871355.1 of Cabera pusaria. Classification (NCBI taxonomy): domain Eukaryota; kingdom Metazoa; phylum Arthropoda; class Insecta; order Lepidoptera; family Geometridae; genus Cabera; species Cabera pusaria. The sequence continues at coordinate 12,726,444 of OX940897.1, forward strand.
CTTTCCTGCCAAATATTTGGTAGGGTAGACTCTGTTCTACTCTCGAATTGAAATTTGAAGCACGTATTAAGTAAATTAAGGGTTTGAATCGACAACACAATATATCAACATTACTCAGATTATCGCGTAGGTATTTGAATTTTATATTTTGAATTTTGATGGTTGTCCCAGGTTGTCTCAGCAATGTTTGTCATTGACATATTTTGATGCTTGTCATTATAGCGCTTCCATACATTCGCTATTTGTTTTTTTTTATGCGAAAATGTAGCTCTTGACCACTATCTCACCTGATCTTAAGTGACGATGCGGTCGATGATGTAGTGCGCTTACCCAAAAGTGTATAAAACCGAAAAAACAAAATAAAAACGTGTATGTGGGGCTTTTTATGCTCGATCTTACAAACCTAATAGATAGAGACTTGAAATTTTCTCATGTGTATGTATTGCAATGTCTGAAAGATCAAATAATAAAAACTAAATTAAATTGAAAATTAAAGGGGGCCATACAAGAAACGTATTTTTCCGGCAAATATTGTTCAATCGGAAACCTGCGTGTGAGGGTCTGACTCGCACTTGGACAGTTTATTTATATTCGCGGTACGAAATTCGCCGGGTCAGCTAGTTATATATGTTATATACGTACTCGTATGTACTGCCAACGAGTGGAATTAATCTACAGTGTTACCCGACCCGATAAGTACAATCCAATGTCTTCAAATCACGAGTGAACAGGACCTTCTAGGCAAGCGTGCTACATCGTTTATCGCATTGACACTTTACAATAATTATCATACATTAAAAATGCTCAGTTTTTATACATTTCCACGCGAGAAACGACTATGAGGCTATATGAGTGAAATATTACTAAAAACGTATGGCGTAAACTATGGTCATAGAAAGATATGTGAAACATAAAAAGTGTCCGTATAATCTAACGACGTATAATTACACATACGTAACGCTGAAGGTTTAATCCATTCTGTCCATCCCAAAAGGGATTTACGAGATTAAAGTTTTAAGAGCAGCATTTTGCACCGTTTGAAAGCTCTATGTTTGAAGTAGATTTAGCATGTGTTAGCTTCCAAACTCATTAGCGTTTTATTTAACAATGTACGAAAAGAGAAAGAAGCAATTTTTTCCCTTTACTTTTTCCTTTACTTTATTGACAAGGACTGTTTACTTATCGATTTAAATCGCAATTCACTTTCTGCTAGCCAATTTCAACCAATTTAACTTCACATAAAATTCTTCAGTGGAATATCTAGCAAAAAATGTATTATATAAATATTTCTAGTCAATGATTCTTACAAAATCGCAGTCCTAAATATTGTATTTTAATTTTATTTTCACTATATATTAATTAATATTGTTATTAATGAAATAGAAGTGCCTATTTTAGTTGGTAGTTCAGGATCTAGCTCGACTATTACACGGGATGGCTAGGAACGCTGGTTCCAATTTCATCTGTGGTTTCAATCCAACTTAAAAGGGGGCCTTCAAATGGGGTGTGTATCGAGAACCCATTGGAGTAATTTGAGGCGAACCAAAACGATGTCGCTTAGCGATTCAATTGTACGGGACCGCTGGGACTTACACGACGATTTGAATTGAAACGAATTCATATTATTGAATATTTACAATTTCTATAGGATACTGAGGCCACGTTATAGAACCATGATCAAGCGTAGACGGCCATTGATTAAGTCGCGCCTAGTTAACCAATCAAAAGACTTGATTGAGTCAGTGATCGTTCTGTGAATGGCTGACGAGAATCAGTTCCATGCCATTATGCGAGAAATAAAATTTGATACTTCAGTTAGCGCACGTATATCATGTTGTTTTTACATATTGTAGTTTTTTGGGCAAAATGTGCCTGAAAATTCTACCATGCGCCAATCGGTTTAGCTTATATTTTATACTTGTCAATAATATACATTGTAATGTTACTTCTTTATCACATGGTCTGATGTCGATAGATTTATATTGAAAGAAATCAAATGGCATTTTTCTTACTGTAGACATCGTTATTATCTAAATGTGTTAAAACATGCCGTATTCGATTTTTTACATAGTCTTGAGATGTTTTTAAGTAACATTGACTTTCGCTATTCTTCTAGCTAAGGGTGCTTGGGTATCGTATTATAATACCCGCCAAAAAGTAGGTAGGTACTTGGGTTTAATTATGTTTTACTCATTTTTCTTAGGACAATGCACTTCAAATAAAATATTAAACTACTTAACATCAGTTATATGGCTTCAAAGTAAACATTGTAAACAAACAAAATTGTAGCAGCAACTTTGCCCCAGAAACACGGTGAAACTCCGAAATTTAAACTCGCAGAAAATCTCAGCAAATTGTTCGAGGAGAAAAAATTAAGGACGGAAATTTCTTAACCCCGTCTTACATCGATCATAACAAGGAAAGTTTTATTTAACTTTTTAAAAGCGGAATAAATGGAGTACTGTTGTCTTTCGGTCCTTGGAACTCCGATGGTCCGAAAAACTAATATTTTTTCGCCGAAAAGTTTTTATTGCGTTTGTTATTATTATCCTGTGAATGGAAGGCGATGAGTTTTCGGGGGATCCCGTTTCGTGATTTCTCTCAAAACACTTGAGTGGCACTTTGCCATGAAAAATACGAGTAGGCTAATTTTACTGGTGCCGAGGACATTTTGCGTCGACTACAAAAACTTGGATGTATTCCATTATACCCATTACCGTTTACGTGCGTAACACTTCGAGCATTTACCAATGGAGATGTTAACGTTGTAATCCGCAAAAATTTTTTTCTGCCGATACTTACGGGGGACGAGGTAAACACGCATTGCACACACACTAATCACTCACTTTAACGATCCCGAACACTAGCTTGAAACACGCACACAGTATTAAAAATACAGCGTAGTTACGCACGCTCATATGGCCAAAAATGGCTATATGGCCAGCAGAGGGGTACGCCTAACATCTCCTTTGGTAAATGCTCGAAGGCGTAACGCCGAAATGTAATGCAGCAAACCATCGTCATAACAATATTTTTACTCAGTAGCCATTAAAAGTATAAAGCTCTCTATTACTACGCAGCTAAGAAACTATAAAATTTTACGAGTGATAAAACCTCAATAAAAGCCTTATAACATCGATGAAATTGCTTCTCTCTTAGTGAACACTTGACCTTGATCTTATTGGAGCCTTGCAAAGAAATAAGGAGAAAGATAACTTAACATTTGAGATATGTATTAAGGTCGATAAGGTAGGTAGGTCGATCGGTAATTTAACACACCGCAGCGTCCTGCGTGCGCGATCTAGGCGGCTTATTAATAAAAAGAAAAATAATTCAGCAAGTGCCTATAATACATGAAAATCTGTATTGAGGTACGGACACACCGCTGCGTCCTGTGTGCGCGATCTAGGCGGCGATCAGATAGCACAGTAATATTTGTACCGACTGGTTCACACCAAGCGTAATCAGAAAACAATTGAAAAGTACTGAGATCGCGTCTGCAGACCGCAGGACGCAGCGGTGTGACGCGTTGTGGCGTAAGGTACAGACCTTAACTTATAATTGGTTATAAGTAAGATGCTTTAGAAGGCGTTTAATATATATAAGGCATATGAGATGTTGTGAGATGGATTGTTTTTATAATCATGGGGAGTTGATGTTACCCACTTCAATTCTATTTAAAAAGTTTAAATCCCCGCCGTGCACTAATAGAATTTTTCAATCGCAAAATTTATTGTGCAAATTTCACAGTGGCCCTCCGGTGAAGGAAAAACATCGTTAAGAAACCCCCGGCATGGTAGTAGGATACAGTCTAGTATCCACCTGGCCAGCTACTATTTTTTTTTTTAATAGTAAACGGTAACAGGATTAGCACGACGCTCGCCTGATGGTAAGCGATGACGTCTACCTATTACAGATACAGCGGCATGCACATTTCTGAACTGCCAGAATTTTGCATTTCACTGCACTGCGCCTGTTACCTTGAGACATAAAAATGTTGAGTCTTACATGCACTGTAATTTCACTGGACACCTTGCCATTTCAACCGAAAGACATTCCTATATCACGGCTGAAAATTAATTGGCAAAGTGGTAGTACCGCCCCAGGCGGACTAGCAGAAGTCTTACCACTACAAAAAAGTACTACCCTGAAGTTGGGGTGTACCTATTTATTACAAGTGAAACATCTATTGCAGGCAATATATGTCTATGAATAGTTTGTAGCCTGATTTAGTATTCATTACAGTGTATTTATGTGTCTGCGATCGTATCGAGAACGGCCTACTGTAAATATGTCTATTTAGATTATGTACTACTACTACTATTTATGTATAGATATTTTATTTTGGCACACTTTTAATAGGGAAAGTTTGGTAACGAATATAATTTATTTATCTTTTAACACTTTTCAGTAGTTATATCATTTGGGGTATACTGAACAGAAAAAATACTTTAATGCAAAATTTAAACCACCCCAGACTGATATATTTACAATCTGTTCATTGAGACCATTCCAACGAGCCTAAACACGACATTTATTCTATTAGTTGGTGAGATGCCCATTCAAGGTTACCATGTCCTTGTCTAGAAAACCTGCTTTAAAATAAAGAAAACCGATTCTTAATCAGTTTAACAGCTACGGTTTAATAGACATATATACACACACACTCTCACACACTCACTCTCTCACTCATTCATTCCCACGCTCCCACAAACACACACTCACACACATACACACACACACCCCCACACACACATAAAAGTATTAAGGTGTATATAAAAGTGAAGACTTCAATATATATATATACATATTTATACACCTTAATACTTGTATCGACAATATAACTACCTAGCTAAGCCTTTCGTATAAACCTTTATAAATGCTTGTCCAACCGAAGCTAACTGTTCAGCCTTTATATTGTAGAGGATTTAGTGCGTTTGTTGTTGGTCGAGTAACTCAACTCGAGTATGGTTCACTCGGTCCGATCGCATTGGATCAAAATTGTTAGGGCGTTATAAGGTATAACTTCAACTGTTTTAGTACGACCGGTATAACTTATACCGGTCGTACTAAAACAGTTGAAGCGAATTGCTACGTTTTTGGTCAGTGTCATTTTAGCTACGCCTCGCGTTTTGCTTTTGCTTGAAATGTGTACATTGTGCAAAGCTTACGAGACGACCATCTCGTGACCACGATCAATGCAACTTGGTAGAAACGTCGAAATAAATAAAAATTTATGTCTTAGGCGCGATAAGTCCCTTATTTTAATATTTATAACTATCAATTTAATATATTATTAAATTAAAATAGTAGTATACGATATATCGATATATTGTAAATCAGTTTATTTAAAAACATTGTCGCTGTGTATTCTTTATGTTATACAAATAAATATTTCCTCAAAAACGATTAAGATAACATCACCGTGCTATTTATAAAATAAATAGCACGGTGATGTTATCACGTTTCACATATAACATAGATTGCCAATATACCTTTATTTGCTAAGTTTGTTGAAACAAATATAAAATTATACAAGCTTTTGTGGTGTAGGCTAGTAGACATAGTTTAGATAATAGGTAGTATAACATTTAGCTAACATCTATTATTGCTGACAGTAATAAACCACCTTCGATCGTATACAGTTGTCTTACTTACTCATGTAACATCCAAGCTCAGTGGCAGCAAGTGGGTGGAGTGCAATCACTCCACCTAACCACTCCACCAAGTTGCTGTTAATGACTCACTCGAATTTAGGCATCCGTTACTTGTTGCATAGCTTACTTGGCGTTATGTTAACTCAACAAAAAGAAAACGAGTATACAGTGGAATATTGTTATCTATTCGATGCATAGACGTAAAAAATGTTCTATACTATATGTATGGTACAGTATGGTATACATATATATAAGTTGTCCATACAAAATTGTCCATACAAAAAAAAGGGACAAACTCCGTTCAAGGTCGGTCTCATGGGGCCGGTGTACGCGATCAAGTTTAATATATAGCAGGTCTGTGATTTGATGTTTAACAAATGTTTTTACGTTACGTTTCACCTTTTTATTCGTCTGTGGTCTGGCTAAGCATGCCATCTATGCCGTACTTACGGGTTATAGTTTGCGTTGGAACATTCTACAGAAATATCGTGCAGGCTACTATGAACATTGAGGTGCTACTGGACTATTGTTCCTCGATAGTACTTTAATTGGTAAGATAGGTTAGTATTTTCGGAAGTAAAGTTAGTAGGAATATACCTACTAACTTTATTTTTTACATTTTACTTATATTAGACACACCTCCGTCTATTGTATTTTTTATCTATAAGTCCTCTCCGTTTAATGGTTGCCTGGAAAAAATCGCTTTCAGTGATAAGACCATTGTAACACTAATAAAATTAATGCCTTATGTTAATTTTAAGTTACAAGGTGTGACAATAAAGAATTTTGTATCTATCTATCTAAGTGTAATACTTGAAAATGTGGGTTTGTGTATGGGTACTAAGACTTAAATATTTTTTTTTCCTTTAACTATCAGTAGGCTAAAAAATACCTTTATATTCTAATTTGCAATAAAGTGTTATAAGTTACATAGTTACTTCGGATGTATTTCTTGCCTGATTCGGCAAACCAATAGTTATTATTAGGGATTGCGTAATTTAACATCGTTTTTAATAAACAACTATTACAGAGACCCAGTTTGTAATGTTCATCATCATCATCATAATAATCATAATAATAAGCCAGTGTCAGTCCACTGCTAGACGTAGGCGATTGGCCTCTCCGAAGATACAAAGTCTTGTGATGTTCTATGTCTTTAAACCCACCCTCTACATTTGATTTGATAATGTCATAGTCTCAGAAAACCCACCCGCCTCTACATTTGATTTGATAATGTCACAGTCTCAAAAAGATACACTAGTACATAGAAGACCAAATTTTAAGAAAATTTAAGTATAGAGATCGTGTCCCTAAACTCAACACCAAACCAATTATGAAATTCTATCTCAAGCGCTCAACTTCGTCCAGAAATGATTGGCTCAATAAATTAAAGCGGGAAACACGCAAAACATCAACAATTTCAGATACGGACTTGACAGAGGCGAATTAATGAACATAGGTCAGGTTAGATTTATTAGGGTCCAACGGGAGTTGACTCGGATCGATCCGGTAGTGTGTGCCATGCCTAATATGTACCGATATATCACATGCAATGTGTGAATAGTTTACTTTGAACCTTCCTGATTACTAAAACTGACTTGATTGATACGTGAAGTGGAAGGAAGCTGCTAGCATTTTTGATGTCGCATGAATCCTCATAAAAATTTAAAACCACCCCGACTCATTGGTATATGTATAATTTGTTCATTGGCGGGTAAGTAGTGGTAGTGCGCAGAAGCGCCATTTTGATTTTTTTGACATCCGCAATTCAAGGGCTACGAAATTTGTTATCGTAGTCTCATCAACCAAAAAGACCTGGTAATAATTAAACTGCTGAACGGATTTTCATGAAACAAAACTAGGAACAATCTCGATGAAGACACCTATCAAACAAAATACATTAAATCAAAATCGGATCATCCGTTTGGGAGCTACGATGCAACAGACACAGACAGACACACACACATATACAGATACACGCGTCAAACTTATAACACCCCTTCTTTTTGAGTCGGGGGTTAAACACGAAAAGTACTCATTATAAACATATAATGAGGATAAAATAATAGTAATTAGATTAAGATGTCTATTCGGACATTCATGACCTTATTTTAGGAAGTAGATCTATATTTTTAAGGTACGGACACACCGCAGCGTCCTGCGTGCGCGATCAAGGCGGCGATCAGTTATCGCAGTAGTATTTGTACCGACTGGTTCACACCAAACGCGATCAGAAAACAATTGAAAAGTACTTAAATCGCGCCCGCAGATCGCAGGACACCGCGGTGTGTCCGTACCGTTTTATTAACGTTTTAATTCCATTACATAAGCCAGCTTCGCCATTAAACGAAGAGTCATACAAAACAGTACAATTATTAAATTATTTATTAAATTCCTTAACACCTAGTATTTTTGTTAATCACAATCCAAAATTTCATCGTACCGACGGGACTTGAACCCGCAACCTCCGGAATAACATGTTCCTATGCTTAATTGGCAAAGCACCGGAACATGTTATTCCGGAGGTTGCGGGTTCAAGTCCCGTCGGTACGATGAATTTTTGGATTGTATTTAACAATTTACAAAAATATAAAGTGTGAAACACTTCAAAGAAACATAATACCTAGTATGATCCTAATATTCAATAGTATGATGAGTACGACATCGTGTAGAATTTCAGCACTAATACAAAAAAATAAATTTACTTGCGTACATGAATGCGGAAATACTTACTACTAATATGAGTAATTAATAAAAAGAAACATAACTCAGCAAGTGCCTACAAAAAATCTGTATTACTGACGCACAAATGCGCAGTCCTAGAATGCCTAAACACATTAGACTCACATTCCGGTCTATAATCAATAGGCTAATAGGGTATTAGCTGACAGTGGTCGCTAACTGCCGCTAAACTACATTTTGTGTTGGTTTAAACAGTTATCAGTATTTATGACATTAAGTAACCTGTTTCCAAATAGGTAATGTGTCTTATAATTTCTCTACAGCAATTAGAGCAATAAGATATCGACCCCTCTGGGATGAAACGTAGTAAAAGCCAAATGGCCATTTTTCAGTACGGCCCAAAAACAAAAATGCTAAAGTTTATTTCTGGTATATCTTTTGGTTTATTTAATCTGTAATAAACCACTATAGCTCATTAAGCTTAGGTTTTCGAGTTGTTTGCTAAATAGAAACTCAAAATAACGTACATTCATTAGTTCCAGAGATGGCATGGCTTTTACTACAAAAATAAAAGTTGTAAATGGCTTCTACGACATTTTTCTTTTAATTGGCGACTGTAACCTTTTTTTTATTAAGTGGTATAAGATGTCACAATATGTTTTATCAAAGAGATTATCGAATTAAAAGACAATTGTAACAAGGAGAAAGTGTAATTTGGTGTAGTAAATGCAGAACACATTTATGACCAAAATCATATTATTTAAATGTTTTTCATTATATAAAAGTAATATTGTACTTTTTCTGACAAACACTAATAAAATTATCAAACTAAAATCAATATAACCTCTAAACTATGCAAAATAGGCAGTAAATCGAACCTAGTAATAATAATATTCTAATTTTCTGTTTTATTAAACTACGAGGTACAACTGCGCACTGTGCACACACGAAAACAGGTAAGTATTCAACAAAAACATAGCTCAAAACAAATTGATATCGTAAAGTAATCATCATCATCAGCCTATCCCTGTCCACTGCTGGACATAGGTCTCACTTATGGCACGCCACTGAGCTCGATCTTCAGCTTATTGTTTCCAGCCGCTGCCAGCCAGCTTGCTTATATCATCGCTTCATCTAGCTGGAGGGCGCCCTACACTACATTTGGCGAGACGCGGTCTCCAGTCTAAAACCAATAATTGGGGTAGACCCCAACGGTTATTAGTTCTACGACAGATGTGACCAGCCCACTGCCACTTTAGCTTGCTAATCCATTGAGCTATGTCGATAACTTGGGTTCCCTAATGGATGACTTCATTTTGAATTCGATCCTTCAACAAGACTCCGAGCATAGCGACGCGACTTGAAATTGGTGAAACAGTTGCACTGTCAGAGTTCACGTCTCGGCCCCGTAAGTAACAACAGGTGGACGCACTTGGTAAAGACTTTCGTCTTTAGGGTTTGTGGTATGGGCGACGAAAAGACTCGACGAAGTTGTCCAAATGCTGCCCATCTCAGTTGTATCATTCTGCGAGCTTCCTTCTCGAAGTTATTTCTACCCAATTGCAAGATTTGGCTTAGGTAGATAGACGTATCCGTGAACTACTTCGAGAAGAACTCCATTTAAAGCAGTCGGGGCCGGAATAACATGTTCGTTGAACATAATCTTGGTTTTATCCAAGTTCATACCGAGACCGATTCGTGGAGAAGAATCAGCTAGAGTGATCAGCATGTATTACAAGTCCTGCGCGGTTCCAGCCATGATGACCATATCGTCCGCAAACATCAAGTGTGAGAGGTACTCGC